>JBAIAC010000014.1:30737500-33137500 GCA_037349315.1 Chelydra serpentina
GTGGATTGTGCAATGATCCAGGGAATACTGGACAAGTTTGTAAGCAGTGACCACGCCACTGCATTGTGCATTCACAGTGCCAGATGTGCCACTCTGGTGACAGATGGTGACACTAAAATAAATATTAATGTGAGTCAATACTGTTAAACAATTTATATTTATGCTACAAAAGTCTGTGTAATGCACTTTCATATGCTATGTTTGTTGGAGTTTACATGTGAGATTTTAAAATTTTTATCTTTACCTTAAGAGGTTATATAGCTCCACTAACTCACACTTTGTGTAAAGTTGTAACATGCTGTACACTATTAATAATTGCCTTGATTAAAAACACCAGCTAAATAATTGGATAATAATAATAATTAATGGCCTGTTGCTCAGTTAGAATGTTGGTATGGTTTTGTTCCATGCTGAGTATGTTTAAAGTCTAAATAATTTAATTACAGTAAATGAGATGTTTCTCAATCGAATAAAAAAAGCTAGTTTAAAAAATAACGGTCAATTTCATCCATTCTTTGCAATTCCGCATGTAAGAATCAGCTGCTTGTAAGAATCAAATCATCCAGGACGGATGTGATTCTTATAAAAGGAGTGCACTGTGTGATGGGTTGGACTCCCGGGGGTGGCACCTGGTGTGCTGGGACACCACTGAGTCAGACTATTCTGCCAGCCTGGGCTCCCTTTTAGCTGGTCTTGCTGGGCTAGGCTCCCTAGCCATTTCCAGCCAACCACACAGGCAGGGCCACACCCAGCTGCACAGAGAGACAGAGATCTACTCTGAGAAGGCTCAGCTTAAGGGGCCAGTATCCAGTGTCCACCCCCCCCCCCACACCCCCCGCCCTTGGAGTACAAACCCAAAATTATATGAAATTCACCTCTTCTCTCAATGTGGAAGAAGGTATACACAACTTCTCACCCCCCAGTTAGAAATCACATAAACTGGGTTATATTGTAAACCAGAAATAAATGTATTAACTATAACAGGTGTATTTTAAGTAGGTAAGGAGGTAGCAGACAGAACAAAGCAGATTACTAAGGCCTGGTCTACACTAGGACTTTATGTCGAATTTAGCAGCGTTCGCTCGATTTAACCCTTCGCCCGTCCACATTAGGAAGCAATTTATTTCGACATAAATGGCTCTTTAATTCGATTTCTGTACTCCTCCCCGACGAGGGGAGTAGCGCCAAATTCGACATGGCCATGTCGAATTAGAGGTACTGTGGACGGAATTTGATGCTAATAGCTCCGGGAGCTATCCCACAGTGCACCACTCAGTGGACGCTCAGGACAGCAATCTGTACTTGGATGCTCTGACCTGCCACTCATGGAAAGCCCCGGGAAAATTTGAATTCCTTTTCCTGTCTGGCCAGTTTGAATCCCATTTCCTGTTTGGACATCGTGACGAGCTCAGCAGCACTGGCAACGATGCAGAGCTCTACAGCAGAGGTTACCATGCAATCCCAGAGTAGAAAGAGGGCTCCAGCATGGAGTGATCGTGAAGTTTTGGATCTGATCGCTGTGTGGGGAGATGAATCCGTCCTATCCGAGCTCCGATCCAAAAGACGGAATGCCAAAATTTTCGAGAAAATATCCCAGGCAATGACGGAGAGAGGATACAGCCGGGATGCAACGCAGTGCCGCGTTAAAATCAAGGAGCTGCGACAGGCGTACCAGAAGACCAAGGAGTCCAACGGACGCTCCGGATCGCAGCCACATACTTGCCGTTTTTACGAGGCACTGCATGCTATGCTCGGTGGTGCTGCCACCACTACCCCACCAGTGTCCGTGGACGCCGACGACGGGGTCTTATCTACGGCCACGTCGTCAGATGTTTTCGCGGACGGTGATGATGAGGAAGGAGAGGAGGAGGACGAGGCAGTCGACAGCGCTTTCACTGCTGATTTCCCCGACAGCCAGGATCTATTCATCACCCTGATTGAGCTCCCCTACGAACCCTCCCAAGGCAGCATCCCCGAGCAGGAATCAGGCGAAGGATCAGCAGGTCAGTGTTTTAGACATTTATTTGGAATACAATAGGCATGGTGTGTAAGCACTGTGTTAGTATTGCTTAATTGGCCTTATGCGCTTCAGCTTTGAGTCGCTTTCCAGTGCAACTACTCGAAAAGTCTGTAAATATGTATGGGGATAGAGGAGTAATCCCCATCGGAGATCTCCGCGAAGCTCTCCTGGAGGTACAGTGAGAGCTTTTGTATCAGGTTCGCGGGGAGAGCGGCCTTACTGTCTCCTCCATGGTAGGATACTTTCCCGTGCCATGCAAGCTGCAGGTACTCTGGTATCATTGCCTTGCATAGCATGGCTGCATACGGCCCCGGGGTTTGCCGGCATTGACGCATCATGCAGTCTTTCTCTGTCTCCGTAATCCTCATCAGAGTGATATCAGTCATGGTGCCCTGGTTTGAATGAGTGGTTTCATTAGTATAGGGAATGCTTCATTTTCCCTTTAAAGAAAGACACCCGGCGGTTTCCATTAACGCGGGGTGGGAGGGAGTTGGGAGCCAAACCATTCGAACTTAGCAGTGCGCAGGCAGGGAGAGTTCCCGGGACCGGCCATGCGAAGCGGGGGAAAGGGTACGCGAGCCGTTCATACAGAGCGGTTCGCGGGCACTTTTGGTTCCCGGGAGCGGCCACGCGGAGGGGGGGAAAGGGTAGGCGAGCCGTTCATACAGAGCGGTTCGCGGGCACTTTTGGTTCCCGGGAGCAGCCACGCGGAGGGGGGGGAAGGGTAGGCGAGCCGTTCATACAGAGCGGTTCGCGGGCACTTTTGGTTCCCGGGAGCGGCCACGCGGAGGGGGGGGAAGGGTAGGCGAGCCGTTCACACAGAGCGGTTCGCTGGCACTTTCTGTTCCCGGGACCGGCCACGCGGGGGGGGGGGGGGGGGGGGAAGGGTGTTCGAGCCGTTCAAACAGAGCAGTTCACGTGCACTTTCAGTTCCCGGGAGCGGCCACGCGGAGGTGGGGGAAGGGTAGGCTAGCCGTTCAAACACAGCGGTTCGCGGGCCCTTTCAGTACCTGGGAGCGGCCACGCGGAGGGGGGGTAAAGGATTGGCGAGCCGCTGTAGATGAGCGGTTTGGGCAGCAGCAGTTCCTGGCCGCAGCCGGGAACAGTGATTGAAACATGGGAGTAGAGCACTGCTGTGAAGTAAGCTCTCAGCAGTCCAAACTCATCACCTTACCATGGTATCCAGAGAGCTGATTTCCAGCGTTCTGCAAGGCTTCTGGGATCTGTACACCGGGACCCCAGACACTCAGAATAAAGACATAATATTTGACCTTGTAGTAAGTGCACATGTGATAGGTACTGTGCTTGGTCCTATTCACAGGGAAAGAGTATGGGCATTGTTCTGGAAAAAGTATCTTTCTTAGGAATTCACTCCCTTTCTCTCATCCCACAGCTGCGAGTGTCT
Organism: Chelydra serpentina; assembly: GCA_037349315.1. Classification (NCBI taxonomy): domain Eukaryota; kingdom Metazoa; phylum Chordata; order Testudines; family Chelydridae; genus Chelydra; species Chelydra serpentina. The sequence goes on from JBAIAC010000014.1 coordinate 30,740,926, forward strand.
CCCGCCCTACCCGTGGTTCACCCTCCCAGAGGCTAGCGCTGATCAGGCGGCGCAAAAAGAGAACCCGGGACGACATGTTCTCCAAATTGATGGTCTGTTCCCGAAGGGAGGCGGCACAGCGGAGAGAGGAGGTGTCAAGGTCCGAGCGAGCAGCCAGGGAACGGGAGCAGAGGGCTGAAGCTCGCGAGGACAGGTGGCGGCAGGAAGACCAGCAGGCGACTCAAACGCTGCTGGGACTAATGAGGGAGCAAACGGACACGCTCCGGCGCCTGGTAGACGTTCTCCAGGACAGGAGACAGGAGGAAAGAGCCCCTCTATATGTTATTTCCAACCGCCCTCCCCCGCCACCAAGTCCAATCGTCTACTCACCCAAAGTCACTAGGACGAGGGGAGGCAGGGGCCGTGTAAATAATCACTCCACCCCTGCAGACTGCTCCAGTAGCAGAAGGCTCTCATTTCCAAAACTTTAGATGGGTCCTTTCCCTACCTCCAACCGCACCCCACAACACTTCCCTGCCCAGGTTTCATCTCAAAACTATGCTCCCCTTAATAAAAATGTTTGTTTTGTTCAGTGCTGTTTCCCTGACTTCCTTTCACAGGACGGTTTGGTTTTGGGGGAGTGGGTAATGGGGTTTGTAATTAGAGACGACAGGCGCCTGACCCAGGGTACAGACAGGGGGAAAGGATCAACAGAAAGTCACACTCACATTGCATGCACTAGGCACACTTGTCATTCTGGGAGGGGGTTTTCATGTTCTCTATGCGGGCGGGGGGTTTAACTTTCTGGTGGGGGAGGGTGGATGCTGATCTTTTGCGGCCGGCGATAGCCTGCATGACAGATCCATGCAGCAGGGGATCTGTGGCCGCAATCCACAGCCAAAAAGTCACACAGGCCCCACCACACACAGTTGCGAATAGGAGGGGTTGATGGCTCCCTTGAAACGAGCAGTCCAGCACTTCGGACTGCTCTGGGAGCAGGAGCATGTCATTCCCCAAGCTTGAAAGTGTACTTTCCAACACTCCACCCGCTCCCCAACCGCGGTATGCGTCCCAGGTTAAAACCTTAACCTAGAAACCAGTAATGGAGACGGTTTAAATAAACAATGTTTCCTTTATTGTACTTTTAAAGCGTTGAATTAAGGGCGGGAAGGGGGTTGCTAACTGGAGAGGATAGCCAACAGAAACTGGGAAAAGAAACGGGGGCAGGTTCAGCTTGTGTTTAAGCAAGCGTAACAGTCACTGGTTACCCCGCTCGCTCTGGAAGCTAGCTTTCAAAGCTTCCCGGATGCGCAGCGCGTCCCGCTGTGATCTTCTAATCGCCCTGGTGTCCGGCTGTGCATAATCAGCTGCCAGGCGATTTGCCTCCACCTCCCACCCCGCCATAAACGTCTCCCCCTTGCTCTCACAGAGATTGTGGAGCACACAGCACGCTGCAATCACAATGGGGATATTTGTTTGGCTGAGATCGGAGCGTGTAAGTAAGCTTCTCCAACGACCTTTCAGACGGCCAAAAGCACACTCCACCACCATTCTGCACTTGCTCAGCCGGTAGTTGAAGAGCTCCTTTTCAGTGTCCAGGGCTCCCGTGTATGGCTTCATGAGCCAGGGCATTAGCGGGTAGGCAGGGTCCCCGAGGATCACTGTAGGCATCTCCACATCCCCAACAGTTATTTTGCGGTCCGGGAAATAGACACCCTGTTGCAGCCGTCTAAACAGACCAGAGTTTTTGAAAACACGAGCATCATGAACCTTGCCCGGCCATCCCACATTTATGTTTGTAAAACGTCCTTTGTGGTCCACTAGTGCTTGCAGCACCATAGAAAAATAGCCCTTTCGGTTAATGTACTGGCTGCCCTGGTGGTCCGGTCCCAGGATAGGGATGTGTGTCCCATCAATAGCCCCGCCGCAGTTTGGGAATCCCATAGCGGAAAAGCCATCTATGATCACCTGCACGTCTCCAAGGGTCACTACCTTTGAGAGCAGCAGGTCAACGATTGCATGGGCTACCTGCATCACAGCAACCCCCACGGTAGACTTGCCCACTCCAAATTGGTTCGCGACTGAGTGGTAGCTGTCAGGAGTTGCAAGCTTCCACAGGGCTATGGCCACTCGCTTCTGGATAGTCAGGGCTGCTCGCATCCGGGTGTCCTGGCGCTTCAGGGCAGGGGACAGCAAGTCACAAAGTTCCAGGAAAGTGCCCGTACGCATCCGAAAGTTTCGCAGCCACTGGGATTCATCCCAGACCTGCAGCACTATGCGGTCCCACCAGTCAGTGCTTGTTTCCCTTGCCCAGAATCGCCGTTCCACAGGATCAACGTGCCCCATTGCCACCATGATTTCTACGGCCCGGGGTCCCGTGCTTAGCGAGAGGTCTGTGCCCCTCTCAGAGTTCATGTCCTCCCGGAGCTTCCGTTGCCTCCTCGTCCGATTTCTCTGCATCTGATTCTGGAAAAGGTGCACGATAAGGCGCGAGGTGCTGACAACGGACAGAACAGCAGCGATAATCGCGGAGGGCTCCATGCTCGCTGTCCTGTGGCGTCCGAGCTGGCAATCACCGGAAAAGGGTGCGAATTAATTGCCCGCCGGCGCTTTCACGTAGGGAGGGCGGGAGTGTGGGTCGAGTGACGACATTTACGTATAACCACCCTTGACACATTTTTGGCCCCAGAAGGCACTGGGGGCTACACCCAGAATTCCAGTGGGCAGCGGGGACTGCGGGAACTGTGGGATAGCTACCCACAGTGCACCGCTTGCAATGTCGATGCTTGCCCCGTTACTGTGGACTCAAAAATTCGAATTAAGGTCCTTGATGTGGATTCGCACGATCGACCTTGCAATATCGGTTTCACAAGTTCGGTTTAACAAAAATCGAACTAGTCTCGTAGTGTAGACATACCCTAAGAAAATAAAACAGCACGCAAACTAAGCTTAATACACTAAAGAAACTGGTTGCATGTAAGTTCTCACCCTAAATATGGTTCTAACAATCTTCTTCACAGGCCAGACACCCTTCCAGCCTGGGTCCAATTGTAACCGTGCCTCAGTGGGTCACAAATGAGGATACCTAATTCAGAAATGCTGAGAAATAGGGCAGATACACCCCAAGACTAGTGGCTAATCGCCCATAGGATATACCAAACCAGCAACAAAAGTAAACTTCTGTTTCACCACACTGGCTAACAAGAAAACAAAGGTAGTTTCCTCAGTTCTTATATCACCACCAAAAACACTAGATTCAGAGATGAGTGGTTCTTTACAACCAGTCTCATCAAATAATAGGTTCTTCTTCTTCGAGTGCTTGCTCATATGTATTCCAGTTAGGTGCGCGCGGCGTGCACGATCGTCGGAAGATTTTTACCCTAGCAACACTCGGTGGGCCGGCTGGCGCCCCCTGGAGTGGCGCCGTTAGGTGGCCCGATATATACCCCAGCCGGCCCATCGCCCTCTCAGTTCCTTCTTACCGCCCGTGTCGGTCGTTGGAACAGTGGAGAGCAGCTCGCTGACCTCCACAGCCCTAGCTTCATTAGCACTCGTTTATCTTCTAGATAGTTTAAGTACTGCTTAATTAGTTGTTAATAGTTATTGATAGTTCGTTATCTTTGTTAGTGTCAATAGCAGCGGGAGATAGGGGTCTCCTCCCCTATCCCCACCCCGGTACCGGGCCAATGCCTGGCTCGCCGGGATTCAAACCTTCCTCGGCATGCCAGAAGCCGATGCCCACAGGAGATCCACACGCCTCCTGTCTCAAGTGCCTCGGGGAATCTCACCTTCCGGACAAGTGCCGCATTTGTAAGTCATTCAAGCCGCGGACCAAAAAGGAGCGGGACTTTCGCTTAAAGCAGCTCCTTTTAGAGGCATCGCTTAGCCCGATGTCGGCGCTGCAACGAACCCCGGCACCGACCCCGGCAGCCTCAACGTCTGCGGCACCGGAACGCCCGAGCTCCGGAAAAGAACCCCGGCACCGTCCTTCTCTGCCTGGGACCTCGCAGAGCCGCCCTCTGTCCCCGAGGGCGAAGAAGTTGGGAGAACCGACTAAGGCGCCGCTGCATGCGCAGCCAGCTCCAGATCTACCTAGGTCTGTTGAGGCACCCGCACCGCCAACTCCGGTACCGCAAGGACCGTTGAGTTCGGTGCCAGTGGCCTCCGTGCCACTTACTCCGGCCCACCATAGGCCGTTGAGTCCGGCGCCGCCGTCAACACCGGCGCCGGCCCTGCCAACTCCGGCACCCGAGAGGGCGTTGAGTGCAGGTCAGCCTCTGCAGGCTCCGGTACCGACGACTCCGGTCCCGCGAGGGCCGTTGAGCTCGGTAGCCGCCAGCTCCCCGGCACGCTCCGTGGTTGAGCTTACGCTGCCGTCCACGCCGGACACCTTCGCAGCGGCACGAGACCTGATTCAGATGACCGCTCCGGCACCGACCCCGTCTACGGTACCGCCGGTGCGGATCATCACTTCACGCGGCAAACCGGCCATCTTCCACCCGGTGCCGCAGGCGGAGACCAGCCAGCAGCAGCCACGTGCGTCTCCAAGATACCGCTCGCAGTCCCGGCACCGATCTCAATCCCGGCGCCGTTCGTACTCGCGGTACCGCTCCAGGTCCCCCTCCACGCGGAGGTACCCTGACTCTCGGCGCCGCTCCCGGTCCCACGGCCGGTCGACGCGCAGATCGCCGAGACGTTCCAGGTCCAGATCGGTGTCACGGTACCGAGATCATCGCCGGTACCGCTCCAGGTCTCGTCTCTGATCCGGCTCTCGACACCGGTCTCCATCCCGGCGCCGATCCGGCTCTCGACGCCGATCCGGCTCTCGGCACCGGACACCATCCCGGTACCGATCCGACTCCCGGCACCGGACACCATCCCGGTACCGATCAGACTCCCGGCACCGGATACCATCCCGGCACCGGTCCCCACCAAGGAGGCAGACCCTGGCCATGCAGACGTCACTGCATGGCTACTCTGCCCCACCCTGGCCTTCTCGCTCTGGATCCCGCTCTTCCAGAGCTGGCAGCGACCTCTATGCTGAGGACCGCACCATAAGTGAACAGGGCCACCTGCCAGAGACCGGGCAGGCTCAGGAGCGATGGCCATTTTGGACCCCTATGGCCTACTACGAAGCCCAGAGGGTACCACCCAGAGCTCCCACCTCGACCACTTTGGAGCGTAGAGCGCCAGAGGCTACAGTCTCCCGACCTCCAGAGGCTACAGTCTCCCGGCCTCCGCCAGAGGTAGAGCATGCAGACCCGGAGCCCCCAGTCCTGGGCTCCGCAGCGGTACCCGTCGAGGACCCGCTCGCCCAAGGCCTGTCCTCCTCCTCCTCTCCTGACGAGGCAGTGGCAGGAGCATCATCGTCCGGCCCGCCTCCCATTGATCTCAGGGACCATCAAGACCTGCTCCGCAGATTGGCCCTCAACATGGACCTCCAGATAGAGTAGGTTCCTGAACTGGAGGACCCAGTGGTGGACATCCTGACGACCGATGCCCCCACCAGGGTAGCCTTACCATTCGTACGCACCATACTGGCCAACGCCACATCCATCTGGCAGACACCAGCCTCAATACCCCCCACTGCCAGGGGTGTAGAGAGAAAGTACATGGCACCCCCGAGAGACTTTCAATACCTGTACACGCACCCCCCTCCGTGTTCACTGGTGGTCCAATCGGTCAAGGAGAGGGAGAGGAATGGCCAACAAGCCCCAGCCCCAAAGTCAAAGGACGCCAAGCGCCTAGACTTGTTTGGCAGGAAGATCTATTCAGGGGGGGGCCTACAGCTTCGTGCGGCGAACCAGCAGGCACTCCTGAGCCGCTACGGCTATAACACCTGGGTCTCTATGGAGAAATTCAAAGAACTTATACCTCCAGAGTCCAGGCAGGAGTACAAGGCTTTTGTAGAGGAGGGCAAGAAGCTGGCCAGGACGTCGTTGCGGGCCTCTCTGGACATCGCCGACTCCACTGCCAGGACTATCGCCTCGGGAGTCGCCATGCGGCGCATCTCCTGGCTGCAATCCTCCACCCTCCCAGCAGAGGTCCAGCATACGATCCAGGACCTACCCTTTGATGGACAGGGTCTGTTTTCTGAAAAAACTGACCCGAAGCTGCAGACCCTGAAAGACGGTCGTACCATCATCCGTACGCTGGGGATGCATACCCCTGCGACGCAGCGCAGGCCCTTCCGGCCTTTCGTACGACGCACCTACTTCCCCCCCGCACCACGGCAGGACTTCTACAGGAGGCCGCGTGGTCGAGGGGGTAGGAGACAGCAGCCCGGCCGACAGACCGGCCAGAGGCAGGGCCCCCACAAGCCATCGTCGGGGCCCAAACAAAATTTTTGAAGGGGCGCTTGAGGCCGGAGTACCAGTTCCAACCGATCCTGCCCTCCTATTCCTGAACCGCCTCTCCCCCTTCTCCCCGGCGTGGTCAAATATCACCACGGACCGCTGGGTCTTACATACCGTCCAAAGGGGATACCAATTGCAGTTCGTCTCCCCGCCTTCATCCCACCCTCCCACCCCGTCCCTCTTCAGGGATCCTTCTCACGAGCAACTCCTTATCCAGGAGGTGCACGAACTCCTCACTGTAGGAGCGGTGGAGGAGGTTCCAAGAGATTTCAGAGGCAAGGGATTCTACTCCCGTTATTTCCTAATCCCAAAGGCGAAAGGGGGGCTACGTCCTATCTTGGACTTACGGGGTCTCAACAAATTTATGGTAAGGTTGAAATTCCGTATGCTCTCCCTGGGCACTATTATCCCCTCTATGGATCAGGGAGACTGGTACGCCGCCCTCGACATGAAGGACGCGTATTTCCATATTGCCATCTACCCACCTCACAGACGCTTCCTGTGCTTCGTAGTGGGCCAGAGACACTTCCAGTTCACGGTCCTGCCATTCGGCCTCTCAACAGCACCGAGGGTCTTTACAAAGTGTATGGCAGTGGTAGCAGCTGCCCTTCGGCGTCAAAGAGTTCAGGTATTCCCCTACCTCGACGACTGGCTTATCCGTGGCAACTCCGCCGACCAGGTCCAGTCTCACATTCGCAAGGCCATGGACATGTTCAAGCGTCTGGGCCTCCTACTGAACGTAGAAAAGTCCACTTTGGTGCCAACACAGAGAATAGACTTTATAGGGGCAATACTGGACTCTACTCTCGCCAGGGCGTTCCTCCCAGAGGCTCGCTTTCAAACGCTTGCAGCCGCCATACGCAATCTCCAAGCCTTCCCAACCTCTACGGCCCGCTGCTGCCTCAGCCTCATGGGTCATATGGCATCATGCACCTTCGTGACAGCTCACGCCAGGTTACGCCTACGGCCCCTCCAGGCATGGCTGGCCTCCACATACCGGCCACACAGGGACTACCTCGATATGATTCTGACGGTCCCTCCGCAAGTCCTAGCCTCCCTCAACTGGTGGCTGGACCCCGCGCATGTGATGTCAGGTGTTCCCTTTCATCCACCTCAGCCTTCCCGTGCCTTGACTACGGATGCATCATCCCTCGGCTGGGGGGCTCACCTGCAGAACTTCCAAACGCAGGGCCTGTGGTCAGAACAGGAGCTGACACTACACATCAATGTCAGAGAACTCCGAGCGGTACGTCTCGCCTGCCAAGCCTTCGCTCAACACTTACAGGGCCGTTGTGTCTCCATCCTTACAGACAACACGACGGCCATGCATTACATCAACAGACAGGGAGGGGCACACTCCCTCCCCCTCTGCCGAGAGGCAACTCAGCTCTGGGACTTTTGCATAGCCCGCTCCATTCACCTGGTAGCCTCGTTTCTCCCAGGAGCCCAGAACACCCTGGCGGACCGACTGAGCAGGTCCTTTCAAACTCACGAGTGGTCCATCTGACCGGACGTCATCCACTCAGTCTTCCAGAAGTGGGGGTTTCCCCAGATAGATCTCTTCGCGACTCGCGAGAACAGGAAATGCCACGTGTTCTGCTCATTCCAGGGTCGCTCCCCAGGCTCCCTGACAGACGCTTTTCTCCATCCTTGGACAGACCACCTGGCCTATGCCTTCCCGCCAGTTCCGCTGGTCCACAGAGTCCTGCTCAAACTACGCAGGGACAAGGCCCGAGTAATCCTGATTGCTCCAGCGTGGCCCAGGCAACACTGGTATACCACGCTCCTGGAACTATCCGTGGCCGACCCGATTACTCTACCGCTGTGGCCGGACCTGATCACGCAGCAGCACGGCAGGCTCCATCATCCCGACCTGCAGTCCCTTCACCTCACGGCGTGGCTGCTGCATGGCTGAACCCGTCGGAGCTACGTTGTTCCAGCCCGGTCCAGCACGTTCTGCTGAGCAGTAGGAAACCCTCCACCAGGTCCACCTACTCAGCTAAGTGGAAACGGTTTTCCCTGTGGTGTGGCACTCGGGGTCTCAACCCCCTGCAGGTGCCAGTTCACACCATCCTGGACTACCTCCTCTCACTAAAGGAGCAGGGTCTGGCTCTCTTGTCGCTAAAAGTCCACCTAGCGGCAATCTCAGCCTTTCACCCCTGGGACGGGGCGGGTTCTGTTTTCTCCAACCCCATGGTTACCAGGTTCCTTAAGGGGTTAGAACGGCTACACCCGCTGGTGCGCCGCCCGGTCCCTACATGGGACCTCAACCTAGTCATTACCAGGCTCATGGGTGCCCCATTCGAGCCTATGGCCACTTGCTCCATGCTGTATCTCTCATGGAAAACGGCCTTTCTAGTAGCCATTACCTCGGCTAGACGCGTCTCTGAGCTCAGAGCGCTTACTTCGGAACCACCTTATACGGTGTTCCATAAGGATAAAGTTCAGCTCAGGCCACACCCGGCCTTCCTGCCCAAGGTAGTGTCGGCCTTCCATATTAACCAAGACATTTTTCTACCTGTCTTTTATCCTAAGCCCCATGCCTCCAGGAAGGAGCAGCAACTCCATTCCTTGGATGTCCGGAGAGCCCTCGCCTTCTACATCGAGAGGACAAAGCCGTTCCGGAAATCGACCCAGCTGTTCATCGCCGTGGCGGACCGGATGAAAGGCCTTCCCATCTCTTCCCAGTGCATCTCGTCATGGATCACTTCGTGCATCTGCACATGCTATGACTTGGCAGGTGTCCCCACCATGCACACTACGGCCCACTCTACCCGAGCTCAGGCCTCGTTGTCTGCCTTCCTGGCACACATACCTATCCAAGAGATTTGTAGGGCCGCGACATGGTCGTCAGTACACACTTTTGCCTCGCACTATGCCATAGTGCAACATTCTAGAGATGACGCCGCTTTTGGTTCGGCGGTCCTAAACTCTGCTGTATCACAATCCAACCCCACCTCCTAGGAATGGCTTGGGAGTCACCTAACTGGAATACATATGAGCAAGCACTCGAAGAAGAAAAGACGGTTACTCACCGTAGTAACTGCTGTTCTTCGAGATGTGTTGCTCATATGTATTCCAAACCCGCCCTCCTTCCCCACTGTCGGAATAGCCGGCAAGAAGGAACTGAGAGGGCGATGGGCCAGCTGGGGTATATATCGGGCCACCTAACGGCGCCACTCCAGGGGGCGCCAGCCGGCCCACCGAGTGTTGCTAGGGTAAAAATCTTCCGACGATCGTGCACGCCGCGCGCGCACACCTAACTGGAATACATATGAGCAACACATCTCGAAGAACACCAGTTACTACGGTGAGTAACCGTCTTTTCTGATCCCAAAGGACCAGCCACACACCCAGGTCAATATATAACTTAAAATCACGCTGATGCCAATCCTTTAGTAACTAAAAACTGAAGGTTTATTCAAGAAAAGAAAAGGGTGAGAGTTAAAATTGGTTAAAGGAATCAGTTACATACAGTAATGGCAAAGTTCTTGGTTCAGGCTTGTAGCAGTGATGGAATAAATTGCTGGCTTAAGTCAAGTATCTGGAGTAGATCCACAGCTTGGATGGGTCATTCAGTCCTTTGTTAAGAGCTTTGGTTTGTAGCAAAGTTCCTCGAGAGGTAAGAAGCAGGATTGAAGACAAAATGGAGGAGATGCAGCTGCCTATTATAGTCTTTTGCCATGCAGCTTGTGCTTCCTTTGTTTCAAACACAAACTGCCCAGCACATGGCTTGGAAGCTTTTTCTGTCCATAGGCATACCTATGCATGCCTTGCTGAGTCATGAGGTGTATCCTCTGACTTCTCCCAATGGGTCAATTGTATAGCTGATGGTCCTTAATGGGCCATCAAGCAGGCTAGGCAGAGCTGATGCCCAAACTGTCTGGGGGTGTCACCCAGAAGCATAGCACAAGTTTTGTAATACAGACATAGATACATATGTATAACCCAAAATACAAATGTGATACAAAAACATACATGAGATCATATTTGGCAAACTATAACATTTTTGTATATATCTGACATGGCATATCTGGCACAATTGATTGCAATTTTATAATAATATTCATAATATCCTCAAGTGTCCCCCAGAATCCATACGTCACACCCCCACACAAAAATTGATGCAGAGAAGGGTGTCCCTAGACACTGCTGAATACATCACAAGAATTTTCTATTCTAGGTCCTATATTATTACACTTTCAGTTTACATTACAGGTATTAGTGTACAACAGAAATAGTTTATCAAAATCATGTCTGAATCAGGCTCTTTATATACAGCTACCATCATTTTCTGACAGTATTCTCTCTCTGATGTTACATTAATGCTCTCAAGGGTATAATTACCTTGGCATTTAGCCATGACAGCAATGTGGTAGTGTGCTTCAGTTTCCCTCTATATACAGCAGACTACATTTGTAAAGGTTTCTCTACTGTGCCAAGTTTCACAATTGCTTACAGGTATGGGTTGTAACATTTCACTATCATAAAGCTCTCTAGCATACAATGTGTTTTTAGGTATTATTCCCAATATATTTACAGGCTTTGTATCAGTCATACACATTGATTTTGATGTCAACCCTGGTAAAAAGGTACTAATACATTAGAAGGCTAAACCTTAACAGTAACATCAAATTTGTTAAAAGTCAGTGTTTGTAAGTATCTTGGTCATACCATGATTCTTGTCTCACTGAATCCCTTGGCTGACCAGGTGTGTCCTCATTGCTACCAGCTATGGGGCAAATCTTCCCTCTCCCTTGTCAGCCAGGTAGATCGTATCAACCCAAACACTAGCTTTCAAATTCTCATCTGCTAACAATTTCAAGGCTGGACACTCATTCTTCCCTTCAGCAGGATTGGGTCCTTCACCTGCCCTCTCTCCCGCTTCTCCTAGAAGGTTTAAAACTGAACCTCCATGCTTACAGGAATCCCTTTGCTGGCGAGGTGTGTTCACCAACTGCAGCCCCTGTGTGCTATGAACATCGACACAGACACTCTCCTGCATGCTTGCTTGTGGATCCACCACCACCACCAGCTCAGAGACTGGATTCTGTTTTAGAGAGATACCAAACAAATCCGAAGTGTCTAAGGGTGAGAGCTTGCCTGCTCTCCCCTGCATCCTTGTGGATTCAGTCATAAGGGTGTTCTGCTCTCAAAAGTCAGTAACCGAATCTTTCCTCAGACCCTGAGGTAGACTGCTTAATCAAAGAATCAGCATGGAGTCATTCCTGTTCCAACAACATTGTCTCCTCAACAAGCTGGTCAAACACAGCCACTTGGTCATCATAGGGCTTTTCAACCTCCCTAACAATTTTCACTCCATCTGAAACCATCTCAAAGCGATCCACACTGGAGCCTTCTCTAAAGCAAAGTCAGTGGATCCATTTTCAACAGAAAAATTCTGGCTGTTAGGAACTGAAACTCCCTTGATCACATCACTTTCACCACAGCCATTTACAGCAAACTGGCTGGAAAAACTACCATGAGGATTTTTCTCCTTGGGAGCTTCTCTAAGCAACAATCCATCTTTCCCAGAAATTCTGCCCTTACCCTTTTTACCTAGAGCTTCCTCTGTAAAGGAACATTTTCCTGAGCAACAACAGACTTTTTCTGGGTTTCACTTAAATCTAGAATCACCTGGTAGGTTTGACATATAGTGTATATTCAGAGAAAAGTGGTGTATGTATTTTCACTTGCAAAAAGGAAACGCACAGGGGGTCATGAATGTGCTGTTTCAGGAGCAGATGTGTTTGTTGAGCACTCCCAAGGGATATCTGCTAAAGTACTTTTTAGCCAAACAACTTGACAGAATTAGTGATTTTTCTGTTTACAAGACTGTGAATTGCACTGCAAATGCTGAAGTGGGAAATGCCTTGAAGCAAGTCCAAGTAGCCACCTGGGAATCAAGCCCAGCACCTGTCACAGAAAACACTTTAATGAGAAAGAGATGGCACTAGGAAGGGACTGCATCTCTGATTCCCCAAGCTCCAGGAATTTTCAGAGATTATTCCACCAAAAAATGAAGTTATGACTAAATGTTGAGATTATTACTTCCACAATTTCAGCTGTGGAGGACAAGGTATAGACAAGAAACCCCCTCTACCTTAGGCTAATATCTTCTTGCGTAGAAGGAATAAGAAACGGTAAAAGCAGGGTAGATTTTAGGAAAAACAACATATGAAATAGGGTTGTTGGTATCCCTGACTCATTTAACAAACATGGTATTATACTGTAACATGTTTTACAGTTGATCTCTGTGAAGTATTGGAATGATTGAGTCCCAATGAATCTTTTCATAAGACTTCTTCCCTTTTCCAAAACTAATGATTATTCAGCGGAGATATTTTATGTACCATCCTTAGCTCAAAAACATTAGTGTTACACTTTGAGAGCTTTGGCACAATAAACGGTTACGACACATCATTTCCTCCCTTCCATGCATCTACTTACTAATATGGGGTGGTAGTTTGCAGGATTATAAAGCACATGTTGAAAGAACAGCTGGTAGTAATTTGGTCAAAAGGGACACACTTTGGAATTGGGAAATAATTAGAGTTTCTAATAGCATGAGTTTATCCTGGCAAGCCAAATATCTTTGTATTACTTGAACTGCTACATTGATATTTGACATTGGTTTTATTTGTCCGATACTTCAAACGCCACAACTGCACAATCACTTCAGGTATCCTAAAAAATTTTCACTGTGGAAGCACCATTGTAGGTATTAATGTTATACTATGTGACAGGGAGTTTATTATCCCTTCCCAATGCAATTATATATATGGTTTCAACTGATCCTGTGAGAGGACCAATATTTCATCCAAAGTGATACACAATGTTAATACACATGGAGAGGTTCATCTTTCTCTTTTCTATAACTCAGGGGTAGGCAACCTATGGCATGCATGCCGAAGGCAGCACATGAGCTGATTTTCAGTGGCACGCACACTGCCTGGGTCCTGGCCAGCGGTCCGGGGGGGGGTGGAGGGGCTCTGCATTTTAATTTTCAATGAAGCTTCTTAAACATCTTAAAAACCTTATTTACAACAATAGTTTAGTTATATATTATAGACTTATAGAAAGACCTTTGAAAAACGTTAAAGTGTATTACTGGCACGCAAAACCTTAAATTAGAGTGAATAAATGAAGACTCGGCACACCACTTCTGAAAGGTTGCTGACCCCTGCTATAACTAATACTTTATAAGTACTTCAACTTGTTGAATCGCTCTTTTGTAAAATGTTGGTTATAGAAAATAACGGCATATACCGTAATGTTTCTTCAGTAAAAAACCAATTTCCCATAACAAAATATACTTTATACAAGGAATGTATTACATATTCAGATTTTATTATAATACATTTTGAAAAAGATACATTCAAATAGAATGCCAATATCAGATCAGACCAGCTGATCATTTACTTCAGCATCCTGTTGTCCCTGCCAGTACCAGATGCTTCAGAGGAAGGTGCAAGAAACCCTGAACTGGACAATGAGGAATAACTTACTCATAAGCAAAGTTTCTTCTTAATTCCTTGCATAATGACAGGTTTCAGTGTAGTAGCCGTGTTAGTCTGTGTCAGCAAAAAGAAAACAAGAAAAATACCTGTGGCACCTTAGAGACTAACAAATTTATTTCAGCATAAGCTTTTGTGGGTTAAGAACCCACTTCATCGGATGCATGGAATGGAACATACAGTGAACAGATATTTATACATTCAAAGAAACATGAGAAGATGGAAGTGTCTATACCAATGAAAGGAACCATTCCATGCATCCGATGAAGTGGGTTCTTAACCCACGAAAGCTTATGCTGAAATAAATTTGTGGTCTCTAAGGTGCCACAGGTATTTTTCTTGTTTTCTTCTTAATTCCTGTTATTTAGAGGTAGGTGAATGTCCTATATCATGAAAGTTTATTATACCTATTCTAACACTTTAAAAAAACACCACCACCTTTTACATCCTAATATAATTGTGGATGTTCTCACTGTCCAAGATACAGGCTGCAGCAGCTGCAAGTCCCCAGCAGTGCTTTTATTTACCACCCCCCTATCCCCAGGGTATTTTTAGTAAAGTCAGGGGCAGGTTGTGGGTGTCCATTAATTGTTGTTTATTGCCTGACCTGTCCCTGACTTTTACTAAAAATACCTGTGACAGAATGTTAACCTTATGAATGAGATAGAGAGAACCTGCTGTGACTGTCAGAACTCAGTACGAGTTTGTACATTGGTAGTTGGAAAAATGTATCTTCTCTGAAAACTAAGCAAATTTAAGTGGAAATATTTGAGACAAATTAATATAAAACACCAGATGGCCATTTTTTAGAGTAGCATCATACTTTCAGTTCTGTTCTCAGAATGGTAACAGTGAATATATTAGGTGACCTCTTTTTTTTGAAGTCTATATATCACCCAACATATGTAATTCCCACTCTACAGTTCTGCACAAACTTAACAGAATGGGCTATCGCAATTCTCAATACATCTTGTGGTGAAGGCATCTGTGTTCTATACAGTTTTCTAAGGCTGCCAACATAACTGTCTATAGCAAAAGCTGACATTCTTTACGGACCACTGACTTTTATTGTCTAAAAAGTAGATTTATTTCTGCTACTGAGAATGAGAGTCAGCCAGTGGAATACCCATCCTTCCCCTCAAAGAGATTTCTCAACCTTTTATTGTATTTGGTATTTCTGAAAGATGTGAATTGAAACAAATAAATATTTATTATCAAAAAATAAAACAGTCATAAGTGGGGATTCCTTATCTTCAAAATATCCTAGTTTCCTCTCCCCACAGTTTTATAGAATTTAATCCCATACTCACTCCCCTTTAATACCAACTAATCTCAAAATTATCCATAGGAAAATATTTAGAGGTAATGCACCATATTCCTAAACAGCTAGCTTCTTTTAATAGATTTAATGGTCAGGGTGTGTGGGGGAGGAGTATAGTTTTCTTTTAAAATATTAGTTAAAACATGAAACACAGTGGTTTCTCCTCACACCGAGGTCTTTAATACCATGTACAGTTCAGGTTGTACATACTGTAGATACTTTTTAAAAGTTTCATTTTGATTTAACGATAAAGTCTGTGTATTCATTAAAATCCTGTGTAGCTTTGAGCTGGAATCAGACAGCAAGTATTGTTTCACCACAGCTTCTGTAACAATTGCATTACACATACTCCTGAAAACCTCAGTCTTCCATTACCTTTTAGACAGCATTTCACAGGTTGCATTAAAGACATATTTAACAAAAATAAAAGGTTCTAAAAAAGAAATGGTATAAATGCTTTTCGATGTGTTGGGTAGCAGCTGAATCTGTTCACATAGAACTCATGGCATAGAACTGCAGCCAATGCCTGGTTAAACAACACATACATCACTACAAGCCACCAGGTAAAGTTTTGAAATCCAAATGTGATGGCCATGGACACATATATTAGGAGTTCAGCAAAATAATGTGGGCAAGATACTCTCTCAAACCAGCCTCCAAAAGGAATGCTGTGGCTCAAGTTTACTACCTTTCCTGCAATTTAAAGAAAGAAAGAAAAGTTAGTTGATAAAGCTTATTTTAAATACATGCTCTAACTCTTAATCCATATTTATGTATAATTACAGAGTAATGCTGAGCACTTGCAGTTCCCACCGACTTCAGTAGGATTTGTGGGTGCTAAGCACTTCTGAAAAAGAATCACACCACTTTTATTATGTGCCTACGTCAGGCCTGCACAACTCGTAAAGCGGTGAGGGCCATATTACTCCAAAGAAAACAGCTGAGGGCCGAAACCCCTCGGCCCCGCAGAAACACCACCCGCCCCCAGCGCTGCCTGCCCCGCGGAAACAACCCCTCCTTCCCCAGCGCTGGGGTGTGGAAGCCTGTAGAGGGGGAAAGAAACAGCGCACATAGGGTGACCAGATCACAGCAGTAAAACAGGACCCGCCCCCTCCCCGCTCGGCCCTACCCGGAGGTGTGAATGAGGAAGGCGTGGAAGGCAAGCACCTCCAGACAGCTGCAACCCTTGGAGAGGGGATGGGAACCAGACCAAGGACAATCAAACTTGTCAAGTGGGCTGACTAGAGGAGAGCAGACATACTGACGGCCTCAGGGGTTAGAAGCAAGCACCTTCCTTTGGGAACACCCTCTTTGCAGCATTGTGACAACCCCCAGCCCAGAGACAAGCAGCAAAAAGGACCAACGGACACAATCCCAGATTTTGAATCTGGGAGATTTGCCGCCAGCTCACCTGCCTGCCCGCTGCTGGCCTCTTACCTTCTGCTGCTGACCCCGCCCCCTGCCGCTGGCTCACCCTTACTCCCCAGCCTGCCACTGGCCTCTTCGTCAGCCCGCCCACCCGCCGGCCAGCCATTGGCTTGCCCCACCCCGCCGCTTGCCTACTCACCCCCCCGCGGGCCGCACAGTGAGCCCACACGGGCCGCATGTTGTACAGGCCTGGCCTACGTATTGATTAAGGAGCCTAATTTTAGCCACTCAGGTTTGAAAATAGTGACCTTAACTCATTCCCAATACAATGTGTAATGTTATGGTTACTTTAAGAAATGAGGTCTAAGAACAGAGTGAGAATTTCTAATCACAGCTCAGGAAAGTAATTCCTTCTGTAGCCTCTGCGCATCAGCCTCCCCATTTAGAAAAAAAGAGAGATGATAAACACTTAACTAATAATCACAATTACCTGATAAGTGTTCCTAACACGTTTTAAACATATTTCTATTCAGGATGATAGAAGTGTGAACTTGGTTTTAAACTTTGCATACTGTGAATAACTACATATCACCAGCTCAAGTCTCTTCCAGGTAGACTAATTTAACCCCTTGGAAAGTGATCTACATAGATACATATTCACATCATCATTCATTTCACTGAGTTTTTGGAAAATACCAGTTTTCTAAGGGTTTGGGCTCTACAGAGATTCATTGTGACACACAATTTTTAATGGAAAAAATTATTACAAACAGCTCCAAGAAGTGAAACATCTCACCTGATTTACTTTTTCTAAGATTAGCTAGAATCACATGGCATCTATGTTGGTGAACAGAGGCCCAAATGTACATCATAATTCCTAGGGTGTGGTACCAGCAGATTTGCATAAAGAAGTCTTCCCCTGAATTAAAAATTAAAATAGTATGCCTATGAATACAAGATTAGAAAAAAGTCTGCATGAAACCTCACCAACACCATCTCAAAAAAAGTTCAGCTTATACATTTAACATTGCAGCTTTTCCCCAGTGTACTCCCCTCTTCTTGAACAATGGTGAAGGGAGCTTTTAAACACAACTTGTGCAGACAGTGAACCACACCCTAGTTATGAATTGCTGCAGGCCTTTATTCTTAACTGCCTGCTACTGCAAATTATAATTAGTCAGTTTGGTTTTTAATCAGTAGTTGTAGGAATAAGGGATGGTGCATAGTACAAGAAGAAAGGGTCACCATTCGGTTCAGGCCTCCAACATGTTTTGGACTATGACAGTGTTTACAAAAGTGTATTCTTATCACCATGTTGGAAGAAAGTGCCATAGCTGAGGTCAAGATATCATTACAGAACTGTTTTGCCTTATCTACACTAGCAATTAAAAAACGGTTAGAATAGATGACTGATTTGCAAGAAATTTGCACTATAGATGGGCCCCAGTACTTATGCCAATGCTCCATCTCAGTAGAATGCCATGATTAGAAAGGTAGACAATGCACCCAGACGGTGCCACCTAGAAAAGGCTTTGTTTGCATCAGTCATTCTAAGAGTGCTGTAAAATCAGTGTGGAGGACAAAAGCTACCTCTAAAATAGCATGAAATGACTTAAACAAATACTAGAAATAAATTAATAAGAAGCTGCAACTATGGTTAGCACTAAAGAGACACTCACCATTGCTGACATTAGCTGGCACTCGACACAGCACAGTTAAGCCAATAACAATATAGTACCCAAGCCCAAAGCAGTATTGTACGATATGAAGGACACCACTGGAGAAGACACTGATGCAGAGGCACTCTATGAGCCTTCGAACGCTGTGTAGCCACAGGAGCATGAGAACCAAGAGGGCAGACAGGTGTTTGTCACCTGCAAGTCAAACGGAAGTGACAATCTCAAACTCTTTCTCTTCACAAACTGAGCTCCAAATTCCCTCTGAAAAACAGTTTTCACTATAATTTAATTTGCATTAATTTTTAAATTATCTAGAGGGACATCAGCTATGGAACCTGAACAGCAAGAACGAGAGAGAAAAAAAATCAGTGTGTGTATTTTTAAGATGACTGCCTTGAAAGATGGAGAGTAAGTCCTTTTGGACAGAAAGGATGCTTTTTAATTTGTGTATATGGTACCCGCACGTTGCGACGATAACCACATTTAGCATCTGTCTTATTATTAGTGTTTCTAAAGGAGCACTGACAACTTGAAGGACGGTAAAAAAAATTTTTTAAACAAGTTAAAAGTGAGGGCAGGTGTAAAATCTACCTCCAAATTCCCCAGTCAATTTCCCTATTTTTTTTTTTTTTTTAAATGCTTCTCTTTTCCTCTGTTGGTGTCTGAAAGAGCCAAACAAATAGAAAAGACTATATTTAAACTGACTACACACATGATGCATCATGTGCATAATATTAATTAATCAAATGCAAGATGTAAACAAACTTCTAAGTGAGATTTTTGATCTCTTTCAGTTGCACAGAAAAACCATAGATTATCCAAAATGTGAAAACATCCAATAAAACTGGAATTTGGTTTTTCTAAGTTTTGGCTATGGCCTCTGAGCCCTTACAAGATTTACTGAGTCCTTTCAAGTGTTACCTGTAACAATTTTCAGGCAGAGTATTGTTTTTTCAGTTGACTGAATGTGCCAAAGGTGAATTGTAAAGCAAAACACTTTTTTTTGTTGCTTTTATTGAATTTTGATGATATATTAAGATAGACCCCCCCCCTCTTTTTTTTTTTTTTAAATTAAGACTGAGAATCAGCATCCCCGCCCGCTCAGTTGGGGGAAGGGAGAGCTGCACAGGTCCTCCATTTTTCTTGCTAAGGTAAAATAAAAGAAAGGCCAGGTATTTACAGTGTGAAAAAAACAAAGGAATATATTTTTTAAATTTATGAAATACTCTTTATATAGCCTAAAAACAATTGTACAGGGCAAAAATAGTTTTGCTTTGCCGTTCACTTTTAAATCAAATTAAACCAAGCAATTATTCTGGAACATCCCTTCCATTAGTTTCTTCTGTCTAAATAAAGGAAGGATTACTTCTAGAAAACGAGTGTTGAATAATGGTCAAAGCCTTGAACAAGGCCACCGACTCTCTCTGTGCCTTGGTTTCCTGATCTGTACTTCTTATGGTGGTACTGCAAAGATTACCATGTGGGTATCATGGGATTCTTTGCTTACAGCCCTCCCGAATCTATAAAATCCATACATAATTATAAAACTAATCTAGAATTTTTTCAAATAAAATATTTCCTTATCAATCTAATGTGAGATCAAATTTGCTTCTTTCAGATCTATTCTAACTTCCTGATGCAGGCAGGAGCTGGGGAGGTGACACTGCATCCCATATTCTTCACAGTGATATTAGGATATATATATGATATGATTATGGCATAATTATGATGCATGTGAGGTGTCATTGGAAAAGTTATGATTTGCTTAATATGATTATCCTATTTGTATGCATGTATCATTTTTGATTTCCCCCACATCCTTCCTTCAAATCAACAATTTCCGCTGTCTTCAAAATCCCAAGGAGTTATATTCCTGGCTGGGATGTGAGTGGGGGAATTTTGACCAGCTTGCACCCATTGCAAGTTCAAACAGTAGGAGGTTAGAAAGAAGTGGCATGCGCTGCCAGTCTATTTAGGAGCCACTTGCAGGTATAGAGAATCCTACTAACTATAGGGCAAGGAGGTCCATTTAACCCTGAGCCACTGATGGATGGAGGATTTGGTTAACAACTTAGGCTTGGTCTACACCAGGGATCTCAAACTCAAATCACCACGAGGGCCACATGAGAACTAGTAAATTGGCCCGAGGGCCGCATCACCGAAACCTTTTCATACAATGATACAAAAGTAGTCAAAAATGAAAAAAAATGAAGAGTAATATAGTATTCTATTAAAAGTCAATGTATTAACTTTTTAAAAACTGTAATGCAAAGAGGGTTTTTAATAAAATATAAACACTCAGTAATGTTTGGAGCTTGGCTGCCAGTGGAGTCAAGGCCTATGGCAGGCCGCAGGAAATAATGCAGCCTGCGGGCCGCATGTTTGAGACCCCTGGTCTACACTATAGTTAGGTCGACCTAAGGTAGCTTATGTCAACCTAACTATGTCGTGTCTACACTACAGCCTTGCTCCTGCCAACGTAAGGCTATGTCTACACTACCGCGGTAAGTCAACCTACGCTATGCAACTCCAGCTAAGTGAATAATGTAGCTGGAGTCGACTTACCTTAGGTCGAGTTACCGCAGGGGGTCGACGACTTTACCCCTGACGAGAAGAGTAAGGTGAGTACATGGGTCAACTGGAGAGCAATCTGCTGTCAATTTGGCAGGTCTTCACTAGACCTGCTAAATTGACCACCGGTGGATTGATCTCAGAACATCGATCCCAGCTGTAGTGTAGACATAGCCTAAGTGCTCTGCTACACTGACATAACTCCACCGACACGAAAGGTGTAAAGGCTTATGTCAGTGAAAGTGAGAACAGGTGTTCACATGGCACTGTTGTAGACAGCACTGCAAAATATCTTTAGCACATCTGGCACGTAGATATGTCCCTCATGCTTCGACCACCATTCCAAGGACATGCATCCATGCTGATGACGGGTTCTGCTCAATAAATGATCCAAAGCAGTGCGGACCGATGTATGTTCATTTTCATCATCTGAGTCAGATACCACCAACAGAAGGTTGATTTTCTTTTTTGGTAGTTCGGATTCTGTAGTTTCTGCATTGAATGTCGCTCTTTTAAGACTTCTGAAAGCATGCTCCACACCTCATCCCTCTCAGATTTTGGAAGGCACGTCAGATTCTTAAATCTTGGGTCGAGTGCTATAGCTATCTTTAGAAAGCTCACACTGGTACCTTCTTTGCGTTTTGTCAAATCTGCAGAGAAAGCGTTAAAACGAATAACATGTGCTGGGTCATCATCAGAGGCTGCTATAACATGAAATATATGGCAGAATGCGAGTAAAACAGAGCAGGAGACATACAATTCTCCCCCAAGGAGTTCAGTCAAATTTAATTAACGCGGTTTTTTTTGTTTTTTTTTTTTAAACAAGCGTCATCAGTATGGAAGCATATCCTCTGGAATGGTGGTTAAAGCATGAGGGGGCATACGAATGTTTAGCATATCTGGCACGTAAATACCTTGCAACTCCGGCTACAAAAGTGCGATGCAAATGCCTGTTCAGGTGACATTGTAATAAAAAGCAGGCAGCATTATCAAATGTAAATGTAAACCAACTTACTTGTCTTAGCGACTGGCTGAACAAGAAGAACTGAGGGCTCTAAAGTTTTACATTGTTTTGTTTTTGAGTGGTTATGTAACAAACAAACAAAATCTACATTTGTAAATTGCACTTTCATGATAAAGAGATTGCACTACAGTAGTTGTAGGAGGTAAATTGAAAAATACTATTTTATTTTTACAGTGCAAATATTTGTATAAAAATAATATAAAGTGAGCACTGTACACTTTGTATTCTGTGTTGTAACTGAAATCAATGTATTTGAAAATGTAGAAAAATATCCAAAATATTTAATAAATGTAAATTGGTATTCTATTATTGTTTGGATTATTAAAACTGCAAATAATCGAGATTTTTTTTTAATAGTGATTAATTTTTGTGTGTTAATCGCAAGAGTTAACTGCCATTAATTGACAGCCCTAGTATAAATTAATAAATTAGGGATGAGTAGCTGATGCATTCTCGAAGGGAGGTCAGGAGAGTATAGCGGGTCTGCATTACGACATCTGTGCATCTGTCCATAACATGTGGAGTACTTGCCCACATCCTGGTTCTGCGAAGCTCCACCAAGAGCACTGAGCAAATCCTGAAGCCATATCGGGAAAGGTCTTGCTAGGAACAAAGCTTGAATAAGCAATAGGAGCAGGAAGCCATTCCAGACCACAGAAAGAATATAAAAGTGAGAAAACCACCTGTGGAAGAAAGAAGCAGTATTATTGACTGAAAAAATCAGAAAGTTTTTTTCTTATCACTCCTTTCTTCAGTGTTGGAATTCAGTGACCAGGTCTAAGGGGAACAGCTCATTTTCATTTGGCCTAACCTCCCATAAAGAGCCCCATCATCTCTTATTGTGGAAGTACCAGATATCTACCATAGCCTCATTCCAACACTGTCTTTCCCAGTTATATGCTGCTCAGAATACTAAACCTCCCATTCACTGTATCATTTTCTGTGTTTTTAGAACCTTCAGGTGGATGGACTGGAAAACTAGAAGAGTGGAGACCACACAAAACAAGTGCAGTACTCAAGGCTTTAAATAAATACATACATAAAAATAATACAAACCGCACAGCAATACATGAATGTAAAATGAAATTTTGAAAATATAAAATGCTTTTGTTAGAACTTGCACAGTTAAAAAAGTGTGACAGTGACGTTTTAATACCCCAGCCATCCTGCCTGGAATTCTTTTCTGGGCATTTCCATGCTGTTGCCTTTAACAGTATTTTCATTTTCTTTGCCTCTTCTGAACAGACCATGCAGAGCATGGAGAAATTACTACTGTTCTGCATTTGTCTTTTGTACAAAATCACCCAGACACCATTAGACAGCTGGACAGTGTGATGTTTTGTCACCACACAAATCCAGGAGTCTTTAAATTGTCTTGCAGACCTATGGATTATTAATCTCTCTTGATATCTTTAAGGCAAGATTGGATGCCTTTCTGGAGTGTATGCTTTAACACATTACTTGGCTCAAAAAAGGGGTAACAATTAAATTTAATAGCCTGTGACATACAGGAGGTAATTCTAGATGATCTCATGGCTTCTTCTGCTCATAAAAATCTATGAATAAAATCAGGACATCTGGCGATATCTGCCAATAGATAAACATTCAGGATGGGAGTGCTCAAAGTTTCCTGACCACAGGACTGCCTTGGATGATCCTATATACTGACACAGTTTTGACTGTGTAATCAAACAACACTAAATTTAGCTTCAGAATATGGCAAACCGACCTGGCATTGAGGTTGAGGACTTATTTTTCAATCATATGGGAGATAGAATGCACAGGAGTTGGATATTCCACAATGGCAAGCAAGGATGTATATCACACTGAGAACTTTCCAGGGGCTTAATAAATTTGACTTTAAGGGTAACATGATCAAATTCTCCTAATCAGTTAAATGTGAATGTTCTACAATGTTGACATATCTCAGCTGGCAACTTTAATTTCTCTGGATAAACAAGAGTGCTCCATAAAAGTATTCGGCTTGTGTCCAATACTAACACTATCATTTGGGAGCAGGGTATCAGCATTCCACAACACCTTCAGGACTATGCCGCTGCAATAAAGGAGGCAACATGAGCCTTTTACTCCACAAATCAGTATGGCAGAATCATGGCTAGCATAGATATTTCACACAGCAAACCAGCTAATCAACCCACTTTGCACAGCCCAGACACCAGAGCCAAGCATCAACCATTGTAAAGTGCTGTCAGCATACGTCAGTGAGCAACTGAATACAGAGGGACTAACTGGAAAGGAAAATTCCACCCCTCACCCGACTATTATCTGCCCTAGCACCCCGGCAAAGTTTGGGCCTCCTCACATATGCCGAAGTTCAAGAAGCCCTGAAAAATATTACAGCTACAACCTATTAAATGGATCCATGTCATTCGTGGTTGGTAGAAGCCAATGAAGAACAACTATGACCACGGCCAATGGAAATAGTCAAGGGCACCTTCAGAGAAACACACCTAAAATTTCTATAGTTTACTCAATCCTCAAGAAACCATTACTTGATTCTGAAGATTTCTCTCCAACTACTGTCCCATTTCTAACCTTCTGTTCCTGGGCAAAAGAATTGAGAAAATAGCAACCATCAAGCTCCAACAACGTGTTGCATCAGCCAACATCCTGGATGCCTCACAATCAGGATTCAGACCAAGGCACAGCCCATAGATGGCTCTTGTTGTCAAGGCGGATTCCCCACTCTGGCTCTTTGATATCAGGTGAATTCAGAGTCTGACCATCTTTAGGAAACGTTGCAAGGCCTTCGGCTTTGAGAAAGCTTTGCTCGCAATTCCAACAGCCCTTTATTTGTAAACCTTTCCTATTTCCCCTCTCTCCCAAAAAAAACCCCTGAACCCAAACAGAGTTTTGACCCCAAAAAGGAAGAAGTGCCAGAGATGCCATTAAATCCATGAGGACTGCTATTGGTTTTATGTGGAAGATACTCAGATACTATTATAATGGATACTACTACCTTAATAACAGAAAATACAGCAATGGCCAAAGTGTTAAATGCCTTTTTTGTTTCAGTTTTCACCAAAAAGATTAGCAGTGATCAGATGACTAATATGGTGAACATCAGGATAAATGGGGTAGGATCTGAGGCCTTGAGGATTCTAATCACGCTGCCGGTCACAGTTGTGCATGGTGAGTGCAGCTTTTCAAAGCTCAGGCTCATTAAAACATATCTTCGATCGACAATGGTTGGCACGAGACTGGCATTGCTTGCTATTTTATCGCTTGAAAATGCCATTGGTCAGTCTTTGGACGTCTCCAACGCTGTGTTTCAGTTCGTGAGGGCAAAGGCAAGAAAAGCAACCTTTTGAACTAAAGGACTAGGGTTAACACTCTAAGGGCTGGTCTACACTACCCCCGCAAGTTTGAACTAAGATACGCAACTTCAGCTACGTGAATAACGTAGCTGAAGTTGAAGTATCTTAGTTCGAACGAAAAGGTACTTACCGCTGGTCCACACGGCGGCGCGCAGGCTCCCCCATCGACTCCGCCTGCTCCGTTCGTGGAGCAGGATTACCGGCGTCGACGGCGAGCACTTCCGGGTTCGATTTATCACGTCTACACAAGACGCGATAAATCGATCCCAGAAGATCGATTGCTTACCGCCGAAGCAGCAGGTAAGTATAGACGTACCCTAAGGCTGTCACCTACTGTAACACTATTTAATACTGGTCCACCCAATGTTGGTGTGTAATCAGGAAAGCGAAAACACAAGTGGAGTTGCAGCTAGCAAGGTATGGGAAGGGTAACAAGAAGGGTTTCTATAGGTATGTTAGCAACAAGAATGTGGTCAGGGGAAGTGCGGAACCCTTAATGAATGGGGGAGGCAACCTAGTGACAGATGATGTGGAAAAAGCTGAAGTACTCAATGCTTTTTTTGCCTCGGTCTTCACAGACAAGGTCAGCTCCCACACTGCTGTTCTGGGCAGCACAGTATAAGGAGGAGGCGAGCAGCCCTCAGTGGTGAAAGTACAGGTTAAGGACTATTTAGAAAAACTGGACATGCACAAGTCCATGGGTCCGGATCTAATGCATCCAAGGGTTGGGAGAGAGTTGGCTGATGTGATTGCAGAGCCACTGGCCATTATCTTTGAAAACTTGTGGCGATTAGGAGAGGTCCCAGACGATTGGAAAAAGGCGAATATACTGCCCTTCTTTAAAAAAGGGAAGAAGGAGAACCCGGGGAACTACAGACCGGTCCACCTCACCTTAGTCCCAGGAAAAATCATGGAGCAGGTCCTCAAGGAAACCATTTTGAAGCACTTGGAGGAGAGGAAGGTGATCAGGAACAGTCAATATGGATTCACCAAAAGCAAGTTATGCCTGACCAACCTGATTTCCTTCTATGATGAGATAACTGGCTCTGTGAATATGGGAAAAGCAGTGGACGTGATATATCCTGACTTTAGCAAAGTTTTTGATACAGTCTCCCACAGTATTCTTGCCAGCAAGTTACAAAAGTATGGATTGGATGAATGGACTATAAGGTGAATAGAAAGCTGGCTAGGTTGTCGAGCTCAATGGGTAGTGATCAACAGCTTAATGTCTAGTTATCAGCCAGTATCAAGCGGAGAGCCCCAGGGGTCGGTCCTGGGGTCGGTTTTGTTCAACATCTTTATTAATGATTTGGATGATGGGATGGATTGCACCCTCAGCAAGTTCGCAGACTACACTAAGATGGGGGGGGGGGGGGGGAGAAAGAGGTAGATACGCTTGAGGATAGGGTCCAGAGTGACCTAGACAAATTGGAGGATTGGGCCAAAAGAAATATGATAAGGTTCAACAAGGACAAGTACACACTCCTGCACTTAGGACGGAAGAATCCCATGCACTGCTACAGACTAGGGACCGAGTGGCTAGGCAGGAGTTCTGCAGAAAAGGACCTAGGGGTTACGGTGGACGAGAAGTTGGATATGAGTCAACAGTGTGCCCTTGTTGCCAAGAAGTAGCATTTTGGGTTGTAAAAGTAGGAGCATTGCCAGCAGATTGAGGGACGTGATCATTCCCCTCTATTCAGCATTGGTGAGGCCTCATCTGGAGTACTGTGTCCAGTTTAGGGCCTCACACTACAAGAAGGATGTGGAAAAATTGGAAAGAGTTCAGCGGAGGGTAACAAAAATGATTAGGAGGCTGGAGCACATGACTTATGGGGACAGGCTGAGGGAACTGGGATTATTTAGTCTGCAGAAGAGAAGAATGAGGGGGAGATTTGATAGCTGCTTTCAACTACCTGAAAGGGGGTTCCAAAGAGGATGGATCTAGACTGTTCTCAGTGGTACCAGATGACAGAACAAGGAGTAATGGTCTCAAGTTGCAGTGGGGGAGGTCTAGGTTGGATATTAGGAGGGTGGTGAAGCACTGGAATGGGTTACCTGGGAGGTGGTAGAATCTCCATCCTTAGAGGTTTTTAAGGCCCGGCAAGGGGGGTTGGACTGGATGACCTACTGAGGTCTCTTCCAACCCTTATCTTCTATGATTCTATCATGTCATCCAGAATTAGACAATATGGGTATGTCTACACTGCAATAAAACCCCTGCTGCTGACTCGGGTCAGCTGACTCGGACTAGCAGGTTTTGGACTGTGGGGCTATAAAACTGCAGTGTAGACATTGAGACAGAAGCCCGGGCTTTGGAACACTTGCCCATTGTGGGGTCTCAGAGACTGAACGTCTACATTGCAATTGTAGGCCTTGCAGCCCAAGCCCTGTGAGCCCAGACCAGCCATGGGTGTTTTACTGCAGTGCAGACATACCTTGTGATGAAAACAGCTGAGCCTTGTTAACATTACAGCCTTCATGGCATAGTCTAATGGTGCTGTACCTAAGGGGAACTGTGGGTACAAGAACAAACCCTAACAGTCTATATACCTCGCCAGATAGAGGGCAGGACACACTGGTAGGGCAGCTTGCACTGCTGATGCCCATTATATGCTTTTGCACTGAACAAACAGTTCAGTCTCCCCTACAGCTGCCATCTTAGCATCTTTCACTCCAAGACCTTACAATCAGTGATGCCAGCTCCCCAGATTTTGAGGGGAGTCTCACAATACCTGGTGGGTTCTTAAAGCTTCAGCTTCTGGAGTCATCGGATGACATGGTAACCTCCGTTGTTATTAAAACAAAACAAACAAACGAACCCTACGTTTCCAGCGCTCATGATTACAGAGAAAAGCTGGAAAACATTAGGAGTGTATATCAAAGCCCAGAAACCACTAGATGACCACAACATTAATAACCCAACATTAATCAAAACAAACGTACATAAAAAAAACCCCATAAGATTTAGCCAATCTCACGAGTTGCCAAGGCCAGACTGGCCTGGCACCACTCCTGCAGCCCTTTACATGGCTGAAGAAGCGGATTGTTGCACAAGCGCACCCCACTCGCAGGGCTAAGGGCTGCAGGGCAAGCGTGGGGCTGGCTCTCCATAGCCGGGGTATGGGGAAAGGCCGGTACCAGCCTTCCCAGCAGAGCCGCGCCGCCCGAGGCGGCAGGGGACAGAGTCCCTGCTAGGGCGGGCTCGGGAAGACGGGTGTCCCTGTGCTGGGGACGGGCTCCCCCGGCCGGACTGAGGCAACCTCCCTTCACCTCTTGGGCACATCCAGAAGCCGCAGCCAGGCTGGGCGCTGCTCGCAGCCGCTCTTGGTCTTCCCGTAGCGGATCAGGTCCTGGAAGAGGCCGGGTCGGGGCCCCCCGCGCAGGGCCGGCAGCAGCTCCAGCAGCAGCGCGGCGAGGAAGGCGGCGGCCAGCAGCAGCCAGAAGGCGCTGAGCGCGGCCGGCATGGCCCGGGAGCCTCCCTGCGCACGAGCACGGCACGTAGCGGACCCCACCAGCCGCAGCCGAGCGGGTCTGAGCACTGCCCCCGCCGCGGAGCCGAGCTATGGCTGCGGGGACAGGGAGGCGGGGCCCGCCGCCTCCGAGCGGAGGGGGAGGCCCGGGCAGTCTCCCCGCCCCACGGGGAGGCGCGAGGGGAGCCCAGAACCACTCCCCCCCCCCTTGTCAGCTGTGCGCATGTGACCCTGGGTTCCCTCAGCCTTGATACCTTTATACTGTCTGTCTCCCCCCCCACACCACTGAACCCCCGCCAGCACTGGACAGGCCAGGCTGCCCCTCGTCGCCTCTGCACTTTCCCAGGCTTCCTTGTACCAAGGCACTTAAAAACAAAAACGCTGGCAAGGAAACAAGCTAAAATAGTAAAGCATCTTGTAGGATGGCAAGCCCAGGCGCGGCCTGTGTCGGTTCTGTACAGCAAAGCCATTGCCTGTGCATTTGTGAGCAAACTGTGCAGAGAGCTCAATTCTTGCCTTAAAATCTATGGAACAAAAAAGGGAAGCAAATAAATGGAAACGCCAATAAACCTCCCACACCTGGAGTTAAAGATCCTTCTGTGAGGACTGTAAAAAAATGTTTCACTTCAGTGTTAAAGGGACACTTACAAGTGTCATACTCACCTGATTTCTTTTACCTACTGCTGTTACAAGTAACACCTATGATTATCATAATAAAAAGATTACAGAAGAAATATTTTCCTCTATTTACACTTTGTTTTATGTTGTGTATTTATCTGCACTTTATGAATAGTCAGCTGCATTGTTCCTTTTGTGTATTTAGTTATTTAGATTTTTATTTCTGTGCAAGAAAAAAGTGCCAATCCAACACTCTGGGCCCCTTGGCAATCATTAAAAATGTACATATAAATAGACAGACCCATCAGTTACCTCAAGATCAAATCAGAAAACCCAGGAACACCATAAACATAATAAAAATAATTAGTATCCTCCCAGATTCCTACTGAGTATGGCAGCGCTTCCCATTGCCTCTATTGCAATAAGGGATAAAAG
Organism: Chelydra serpentina; assembly: GCA_037349315.1. Classification (NCBI taxonomy): domain Eukaryota; kingdom Metazoa; phylum Chordata; order Testudines; family Chelydridae; genus Chelydra; species Chelydra serpentina. The sequence goes on from JBAIAC010000014.1 coordinate 30,770,602, forward strand.
GTGGTCTTTGTAGCATACCCTGAAAATCACCAAAATCAAGATGATAGCAACTAACAGAGAGAAATGGGGTCCAGAGGAAAATGCTCAGCAAGCCTCCAGCTTTCTTTTATACCAGTGGGGATCCAGCTCAGGTGGAAGCAGTGATTTTATTATTTTGTATTAAGTTTAAAGGATAATTTAGCAGTCCCACTGAAGTTATATTGAATGGATTTTCAAACTTAGCCACAGCACATATGCAGAAGTTAATGGTTTAGTTAATTAATTTACAGGGAAGCATTTAAATATTTTTAAAATGTTTTGTAATATAGTGGAACTCTGATTTTATTAATGTCTCCAAAGCCACCCAAACCTTCATAAAATCCGGAATCTCTGATTAGGAACTGCAGAAGAAAAGGGAACCAGTTTCCCCTAAAGTCAGCCAGTTCATTAGGACTTAAGGCCTGATCTACATACAGTTTTTTGTTTCCATAATACCAGTTTCGTTAGCGGTGTGATTGTTCACTAATATAATTATACCACTACAACCCTTAGTTATATCAGTATAAAAATGGTTAAAATGGTATAGCTTATTCCTTTTCCCATACAGGATTAAGCTATACAGTTGTAAGCAGTTTTATACCAGTATAATGGTGGGCTGCACCATTTAACTATATCAGTATAATATAGTACCTTTTTTGTGTAGACAAGGCTTGTGCTTTATAAGTGGGCTTAAGTACTGTGCTGAACGAGGGCCTAAGTCGTGCTCCAGTGGTTTCCAGAGTCACACATTTATAATAGTGTCAAACTTGCAGCATAAAATTTCTGGAGACCATTTTAGGCCATGTCCACACTGGAGAATTTTACCAAAAAACCAGTGTTGCCACTAGTTCAGCTGCACTAATGTTACCTGCTGCAGGTTTAATTGATGTGGCAGTAAGGAACTTCTACGCTTAAACTCTGTACCGTTATTTTTATTTTTAACATTATCTTAATAAAATTCTTAAACCTGAAAAAAAAATGCCAGAAGCCACTGGATCTTTGCCTACACTAGGGCTGACACTAGCGCATGTTCAGCTGAACCATTTGTAGCACCAGTGGCAATATTTTGGTAACGTTTCCTAGTATAGACAGTGGTTAAAACATTCTCTTCTAATTTAGATACCAGAACCTTAATGGGCATATCAGCATAATGTGTGATAATAATCATCAGAACCTATATCTGTGTACATGCAACTTTTTGCTGACAAAGCTTTGAGGCTCAATCCAGTTTATCTGGCAATTCAGGTTGAAAGAGTCAGACACCAATATGGGAATTTCAGAGTTAAAAATATAAAAATTAAGCACAATATACAGGGAGATCTATGATTGGCTCTGTTAGGGCTAATTCCTGCTGTGACATGCACTATCTGCTGTTAAACTTGAACTACTAGAGTCTTATCTCAGAATTCTAAATTACATCTGTTTGACTTTCTTGACCTATCATCTGTACTTCGTTAAAATATAATTCAGGTGATATTTACCTTTCTAAAAATTAAAATAATGTTATAACTTTTCCCTATTAGTTGTTATTATTATTATATGTTGCTGAGGATAGAGAAAGGAGACTTTTAGCTTGTTTTCCTTGTTTGGACCTGCAAACACACACATACTTAACTTTACCTATAGGCGTAAAATAAAGTACATGGTACGTGGTACCAGAACAGTGGCTTTATTCATGTTAATGTTTGCATAACCCCTTTTATATTTTTTCCCAAGTGCTTAGATACTACTATGATAACTGCTACATAAAAACATAAGATAACTAGACAGATAGTAGTAGTTGCAACTTATTTTTAAAAAAATAATATACTGCCGGGCCTGATGCTGTTCACACTAAAGTCAATGGCAAAACTCCAATTGACATCAGTGGGAGCAAGAATGGGCTCTTAGGCCTAATCCTGCAAGGATTTAGGCATATGCTTAATTTTATCCTCTGAGTAGCCTTCTTGAAGTCATTGGGGGTATTCACATGCATTAAGTTAAGCGTGTATGTAAATCTTTTTATAATTGGGGCCATATGTTTTAGAGTATAACTGAGTATGCTAAGAGGTATCTTACCAGACTTATCAGACATGATATCATTGTACTTGCTTTCAGTTTATTTTACTGTGTTTCATCTGTTGAGGTTAAGCTTTATAGGGCTTTCCTCAACGCTTTGTTTCAAGTTTTTGAAGAATTCCACTTCCAACTTCTGTTGAAATTCTTTTTCCACAATTGTTTATTGTTATTGAGCGTTAAGTTTATTTTTGCCAGCATCACATTTCATTTGCCATATATAAGCTAAATTCCACAGCAGATCTAAATCATTATGATGTTTTTTTGTTTGTTGCTTCCCTCCCTTGAATTTGACTAAAATGGAACACCCCCCACTCCGATCTCTCCCAAGCTCTTTCTACTCCTCCAATTCTCTGTCACTGTTGATAATACCACCATTCTTCCTGTTGACTCCTCTGTCTCATTCTGCACGGCCAGGCTGCCTCCAAAACTTGCAACTTCTTCTTCCATAACATTTCTAAAAGCTGCACTTTTCTTTCTGTGTTCAGACAGCTAAATCTCTTATCCAGGCTGTCACCATCTCCTGTCTTTGTTACTGACACCTCTTTCACTCTGACCTTGCTGGTACACACATTTCTTCTCCATTCTAAACAAAAAGGTTAACATTAGCATTCCTTGCCTGAAGCTATACATTTCACCCACCTCTTTGAATCCCTCCACCTGTTCCCCCTTTTTCATTGTACCAAGTTCAAGCTTTTTGTCCTAACTGTTCCCCCAAAATATGTCTTATTCATAGATTCATAGATTCTAGGGCTGGAAGGGACCTTGAGAGGTCATCGAGTCCAGCCCCCTGCGCTCATGGCAGGACCAATTATTGTCTAGACCATCCCAGATAGACATTTATCTAACCTACTCTTAAATATCTCCAGAGATGGAGATTCCACAACCTCCCTGGGCAGTTTATTCCAGTGTTTAACCACCCTGACAGTTAGGAACTTTTTCCTAATGTCCAACCTAAACCTCCCTTGCTGCAGTTTAAGCCCATTGCTTCTTGTTCTATCCTCAGATGCTAAGATGAACAAGTTTTCTCCCTCCTCCTTATGACACCCTTTTAGATACCTGAAGACCGCTATCATGTCCCCTCTCAGTCTTCTCTTTTCCAAACTAAACAAACCCAATTCCTTCAGCCTTCCTTCATAGGTCATGTTCTCTAGACCCTTAATCATTCTTGTTGCTCTTCTCTGGACCCTCTCCAATTTCTCCACATCTTTCTTGAAATGCGGTGCCCAGAACTGGACACAATACTCCAGTTGAGGCCTAACCAGCACAGAGTAGAGCGGAAGAATGACTTCTCGTGTCTTGCTCACCACACACCTGTTAATGCAGCCCAGAATCATGTTTGCTTTTTTTGCAACAGCATCACACTGTTGACTCATATTTAGCTTGTGGTCCACTATAACCCCTAGATCCTTTTCTGCCATACTCCTTCCTAGACAGTCTCCTCCCATTCTGTATGTGTGAAACTGATTGTTCCTACCTAAGTGGAGCACTTTGCATTTGTCCTTATTAAACTTCATCCTGTTTACCACTGACCATTTCTCCAATTTGTCCAGATCATTTTGAATTATGACCCTATCCTCCAAAGCAGTTGCAATCTTCATGCATTCTTCCCTGTCTCTCCTTATACATGGAATACCCAGTCTCAAACGATCCTTAGGGTTATTACTTTCTCCTCATCTGAATCCTTCTGAAGACTTCTGTTATGATGCTTACAAGAAATCAGTCAACATTTCAATACCTAGACTGAGGGGCAGTTGAGGTATTTTGATATTTAGTTACTGACCTTTAAATATAGCAAATGTATATATCGGATTGTCTCTCTGTACGCATTCTTTGTATGTCACTGTTTGGATCATTTGCTTCCCCAGCCCAGGCTTGGTACTGGCAGGGAGTCTGCTGTGAATGCTGATCCATGTCTCCTCCCCCCCCACTAATTATGGACTGACTTTGCAGGATCAGTGCCTGTGTTTGCAGTGTCCAGCATAGTGGGACTTAGATCCCAATCAGGGCCTTAACATAAGTAGTGCTACCTTAATATAAATAATAAATAAGGTTAAGAAGAAAATCATCATCTGATTTATCAAGTTTGTCATAAATATAAGGAAAAAACATACTTAAGATGTTTTGATGATTTTTTATAATCTCTGGTAGTGCTTGGTTGTTACCGAAGAAAAATTAAATAACTGAGTTTTACTTGTATCACATTTTAACTTTGTCATAGTCATTAAGTGCCTCAGATGCAAATGCACAGCTTTACCACAGGGTTAGTTCCAATGTATCAAATGTGCTTCCTTTACGGAGTGGAAAGGAAAGTGTACACACACACATTCCATTGCAGTGCATGAGCGTGATGTTGTTGCCATTCTGTGCACACGAATCAGAATCCAGCTCATAGTCTCTAAGGGGTTTCCTCTAGCAAAACCATGTAAAAAAGGATTTTAATAAATATGGGCCAAATCCTTCTCCCAACACCACCAGCATGTAGGGATAGAAAGGGAGAGGAACTAGTGTTCTGTTACAGAGTAGGGAGTCCGCATGGTGGGGGAAGGGGTGGGGTGGATATTTGTTTATAGTTGTGCTTTGTGATGCATCGACCCATGGTGCCACAATGCATTGGTCTGTGCCAGGGTAAAGCCATAGGCAAGTCTGATGGATCTGCAACTGTGGATCCAATGTGGAAATCCCTCCCACCCCCCACAGGAGGGCCCACAGTTGTGGTGCAAAAACATGAGGGTGGTGGAGAGGATTCTGTACTCCAAAATCACATGGAGTTCCCGTGCACAATGTTTGTTTTCTTGGGCTTTCCATACAAGAGGAAGGTCTTGGCCTTTTGAATTTAAGGTTAGTGACATCCTCTTAAGATTCCACAGACTGACCTAAATGACAAAACAACAAAACAAACAAAAACCACACACTCGCATAGTCAGAGGGCTGAATCATCAGCTGCAGTTGGTATAGCTGATGAGTGTGGGAAGGAAGGTAACTCTGCAAATGTTATGCCCCTCTCCCTACTAGTAGTGGGGTCAGTTCAGCTCCCAGAACAACTTAGAGCAGCTAAGGGCTGCTTGAAGTTGCACTAGCTGGTAACAGTCCCCAAGGGACATTCTGTTAGCTGGGGATCACTAGAGTGCTGTAGTGCTCCAGCCCTGCCATTTTTCCCTGGCCATGCCTTCAATATTCCCTGTATGCCAGAGGAATCCCCAACCAGCCAGTTAATCTGACTTTCCACCTGTTTCCCACAGCCAGAGCAGAATAGGGGACCAGGATCCGAACCTCAATATTTATTTTAGTCTCCACAGGCTCTTGAAAGGGGAATTGCAATTGCAGGGGTGGGGAATTCTTCAATGGGGAGAGGAATTTGTGGTGGATTGTTAAATTGTTGTGCTTTATTTTTACATTACAGCAAGGATAAGGATGGGCACTTTGTTATCAACTCCATACATCTAAACAACTTAATTGTATCAGAGGGGTAGCCGTGTTAGTCTGGATCTGCAGAAGCGACAAAGGGTTCTGTGGCACCTTATAGACTAACAGAGGTATTGAACCATAAGCTTTCGTGGGTCAATACCCACTTCTTTTTTGCATCCGAAGAAGTGGGTATTGACCCACGAAAACTTAATTGTACTATGTCATCTCTTCGTAACCGGATATCAGTTTTGTGTAGCAGTAAGAACCTTTGGGAAATAAATCCTTTAGAACTTCCTTTTAGATATGAAGCATTTCGAGTCATGGATTTTTTTGCTGTGATTGCAGTGCACGTATTATCTATAGTCATTGTGTACAGTGACTGTACGATAAAGGTTTTTAAGCGTTTTATGTAAATGACTGCCTCTAGATGGCACCCAAACTCTTTATTTGATTCCTAAAAGCAACCCATTCTCCTGAATTGCTTGTGGGTGTCACTGGTAGCATTTCAGACTTCTGTGGCTTATAGTCAGAAAGTCTGAAATGTTACTGATGTTACTGGCCCCTTCACAGCTATTCCCAAAATTAAATCTCTTGAATAAAGTTGTAGAATCTACAGTTAACATTTTAAAACTTTTTAAAATTATGAATGCTTATAACTGAATATCATTGTTTCAGAGTTAGTATTTACTACCAATTCTATAGCATTGTTCACACTTTAAAAGTATGGGCTGAGCTTAATTTCACAGGGTTGCTATTAGTGATGGATGAATCTCAAAAGATTCCGTATAAAAGTTTGTGTGATTGTCTAAGCGTATCTAAAGCCCATGGTCTAGAATTGGGTCTGGGAGTCTCATGAGAAGAGGCATTTACAGACTGGAAATAATCCTATTTCCCAGAAGTCTGTGATGCGTAGGTGTGCTACCTGGGTAAGTAAATGTGTGGTTTCCTACCTGCTAGGCGAGAGGTACAGTGGAGGTTAAGGGAGGGCTGTGTGACATCAGTAGCATTGATTTGCCAGTCACAGGGGAGGGTTGGCCAAAGGGGTTGAGTGGGGAGTTGCAAAGAGAACTGATAGGTTTCAGTGTAGTAGCCGTGTTAGTCTGTGTCAGCAAAACGAAAATAAGAAAGAAAAACTTGTAGCACCTTAGAGACTAACAAATTTATTTCAGCATAAGCTTTTGTGGGTTAGTACCCACTTCATCGGATGCATGGAATGAAACATACAGTAGACAGATATTTATACAGTCAGAGAAACATGATAAGGTCGAGGTGCATAGACCAACCTTAAGAGGCTAATTAGTTGAGAGGCACCATAACAGCAGGGGAAGAAAAACCTTTGAAGTGATAAACAAGATGGTCACACAGGTGTGAATGAGGATCGTTAACTTAAGGGAAATAGATTCAATTAACGTAATGGCCGAGACATTCCAAATCCTTATTTAATCCGGAGGCAATGCAACCTAGTTTGCATATCAATTCGAGTTCAATAGTTTCTCTTTGAAGTCTGCTTTTGGAGTTAATCTGTCGCAACACTGCTACCCTCAAGTCTGTCACTGAGTGATTAGGGAGGCTGAAGTGTTCTCCTACTGGTTTTTGAATGTTATGATTCCTGATGTCAGATTTATGTCCATTTATTCTTTTGCGTAGAGACTGTCCGGTTTGGCCAATGTACATGGCAGAGGGGCATTGCTGGTACATGATGGCATATATCACATTGCTAGATGTGCAGGTGAATGAGCCCCTGATGGCGTGGCGGATGTGATTAGGCCCTGTGATGGTATCACTTGAATCGATATGTTGACAGAGTTGGCATCGGGCTTTGTTGCAAGGATAGGTTCCTGGGTTAGTGTTTTTGTTGTATGGTGTGTGGTTGCTGGTGAGTATTTGCTTCAGGTTGGGGGGCTGTCTGTAAGCAAGGATTGGTCTGTCCTCCAAGATCTGTGAGAGTGAGCTGCCTCAGATACAGGTGGGAGGAGAAGTGGCCAAGCATAGCAATAGAACTGAGGATGATAGAAGGCAGGGTTGTGTGGGCCTATTTGATATGAGCCACACAAGAAATGACATAGAGAAGGAGGTGCTGCTGAGCATGCCTGATGATGGGCCTCAGTTTGGATGTATTGTCTGTTGCTCTGATCAAAGGTCTGTGGTGACTAGAGAGGGGAGGTTTTGCATATGAGCTTTTCAACTACAGTCATGTAGTTCAAAGGAAGTTATCTTTGCAGAAAGGCAAGCAATAGTTTAATTTACCAGCCATGCCAGAGTAGGCTGAATTGCAATCTCTAGAGTTTTATAAACTTAGCAGCTGGTGCTGCAAGATACAGTTTGATTTGATTTTAATACAGAGAATAGACTGCAGTCAAATAGTTCAAAGGGGGTTATATTAGCCAGATGGATTTTAATTTGCCAACTATGCTTGAAAAGGCTTTATAGTAAAATAACTGCAAATTCATTTCTTGCTGATTTTTGCAAGATGCAATTCCATTTGATTTTAGGACAAAAGTAGCTGCTCTTTAATACTTAATTACAGCCTGGCAATTGCCAATTTAATTCCCAATCCTGGAAACACTTGTGGACATGTTTAAAGCCAAGCACGTGCTCATGTGTTTGCAAAATCAGGACCTTAGCTGTTACAGCCAAGATTGGAAAATGTAATTGATAAAGCAACCCCTGATTTACACTTTATTTTTAAAATAGTCATATAAAAACACAGTGTTGGCCGATTTTGGGGCGGGAGGGGACCCTGAAAAATGTCTGGAACATATCAAGCCACGCTATTGGATTCCATGCCCCACTAGTTTGAATTAGTAGAGGATAATACTGAAGGCTCTGGACCATGAAAACATGGAGCATACTGGCACAAAAGAGTATGCTAAAGAATATGCTTAAATGCACTTTTTAAAATTCCTGGATAGTTAAATATCCATGGGGTTCATATCAGAAAGTTTAAATGTTTTGTGTAGCTTCCAGAAAGCATGAAGAGATCTCTGATAAAGGCAATGCTCATGTAGATTGGTGTAAGATCTTCAGAATCAATTCCCTACTTGTATATGACGGCACATGTAGTGCTCATGTAAAGTGGATGGAGCAACAAATGTATCACTTTGTTCACAAGAAGTTTCTGTTGCTAGATTACTCCTTCAACTGCAACAGGAAGAGATCCAAAAATTTGCCACTTCAACACCACTTACGGTTGGCAAAAGTATCTCAGTTTTAGAGATTTTAAATATTCTTCAATGTGCAAGTCAAAAATGTCCTTTATAGTAACATAGAAAAAGACAGAGTTCATGGAAGCACTTTCAATGTCTCTTAGGGAAGTGGCTTTGAAATACATACAAAAAGTTAAATAATTTGTTGTACTGTTAGCGGACAGGTCTGCAGATGGCAAAAGTCAGCGTACATCAGATTTATACAGGATAGGAAGTCTTGACCTCTTTGCTGACCCAGTAGATTTGGAATCTGGGACAGCTGATGCTATCACACCAGGAATAAAAACAGCTTCATGACTGGCTTGTGTATATTAAGTACCTTTTAAATACACTAAGAGTTTGCATGCAGAAAGCTTAGGATTTTCTTAGCAGGCACCTTTCAGTGAAATTACAGGTTTTAGAATTCTTGCATATAATAGGTGTGTAAGGTAAGAAATGGTGAAAATGAAATTGCTAAGTACTCATGATTTATTCAGGTAAATGAAGCAAATCTTGGAATAATGCAAGTGCATGTCGCAAACAAAGTTCTTAGTTTCTTGTTGTTGGGGGACAGCTTGTATTTAGATTTGGGTTGGGAAGAAAAGGCTTTTTCAGAAACTGTTGTTACAACTTTCAGTTTCTAACAAAAGAGTTTAAAGCACTGAGGGCTACTGTGTCCCAGAGGAGAAAGGCCAATAGAACTGGAAGCAGTTTAGGTGGTTATTTTTAATGTGGCTGTCAGCTGAAGGGTAAAAGGTACAGGTAAACTTGGCAGGCAAGGAGAAAGATAATATTAACTGCTACAACCCTAAACTGGAGAAGGTTCAAAAACTCTTCATGGAAACAAAGGCCCTCTGTACATCTCTTCATACATTCCATGGATAGGGATGGGATCAGTGGCCCTTAACTGCCCTTGCTAGGCCTTTCTAAATCAAATATGTACTGTAGTACTGGCAATCCTTTCATAAAGCTCATCTGTGTAACTCAAGGGTAATTCTGGATATGCCGGGTGTAACCCAACTGCAGGTCATGGTGGGAGCAGTTCTGGAAGGGTGGTAGAGATGTGGAGGGTTTTTAATATAAGTTGAACACTGACTGTTTTAGTGCAGGGTATTGTCTAAAAGTTCTCATATACAGTTCAAGAATTGTCCTGGAACAAAACAAACATCAAAACCAGCTATTAACCTATGGAGAAAACCAGTCACCACAACTAGTATGGAGGGCTTCTGAAATTTCCTATCTGTGTTATAAGAATAGTCTTTACTACAAAAAGGCTCTGTCTCATGTAGTCTACAATTGAAACTGCTTAATTTCAGAGCTTTCCTCTCCCATGAAGGAGAAAGAGAGAGAGAAACCCCAGTAGTAGGGGGTGCCTCAATTAGGGTGACCAGAGAGCAAGTGTGAAAAATCGGGACAGGGGGTGGGGGGTAATAGGAGCTTATATAAGAAAAAGACCCCAAAATCAGGACTGTCCCTATAAAATCGGGACATTTGGTCACCCTAGCCTCAATAGGGACACATTTGAGATGTGAACTTGGATTCAGTCCATGGCTTATTGTTCTGGCCTATCTCTACTAAGAAACAAGGTGAGGAACATCTTGGGAGTTGAGGGTGATCATTATCTTGTAGGATTGGATACTTTGGGTATATAGCCCAGAAGATCTTGGCTGCTGAGAAGGGAAAGCACTGCTGGCTTCAGACTCTATGAAAGAGCTAGGTGGGAACGGGAACCCACTGGTAATGGTTACCCCAGGTGATGCAGCAGAGGGGAAGTCCCACTGACGGTGGGCTATCCTGCTACTTTTAAGATACTGAAAAGTCACCAATCGTAGTATCTAGGCATCAATCTGATCCTGTAGCAAGGAAAGAAAGCTTAATAGCTAAAGAGAAGTAGGACTTAGGACCAACAATCCATTTTGCACCTCCAGTTTTGTGGGCACAAATAATTGTGTATGCAGCCTACGTAATTTAGACAGCTAAGCTATCCGATCTACAGACACAGTCCTGTAGTCAGAGATCTAAATGATATTCGTTTCACACACAATTATTTGTGCACATACATTGGGAGGCTATTGCTAAATATTAGGGCCAACACTTTCAAACCAGCATGCCTAAAGTTAAGCACCTACACCAGGCATCTTGATACATTGCCTGATTTCCAGAGATGATGAGCAGTTGTACTTCCCACTGAAGTTAGTAGCAGTTCTGGCTTCTTATCACCTCTGAAAATTAAACCACTATTAAAGTGTTTAAATATATATTTAGGTGCCTAAAATGTTATTCTCCAACTACTCCTGGGGGAATTCTGCATCACTGCATGTGCTCAGGATTCATGTCCCCCACAGATTTCTTTGTTTCCATGCAGAAAAATGAATTTTGATGGGGAAGCAAAGGGAAGCCACAAAAGTGGTCATGCGCCCCTCTCTGGCAGTGCAGGCAGGTCGGTTCAGGTGCCTGGAGCAGTTGGTAGAAACATAAATCACTGCTGAGGAGGGGGGTGCTGGGCAGTTATGCATGTGAAAGAGAGACACAATAAGCCATGGACTGAATCCAAGTTGCTATGCTCAGATGTATCCCTATCGAGGCACCTCCTACTACTTGCTTGCTATTGCAGCATGCTCAGCATGGAGTGGCAGGGTATCGGGGTGTTTCTGAGGTAGGGTGACCAGATGTCCCGATTTCATAGGGACAGTCCCGATTTTTGGGTCTTTTTCTTATATAGGCTCCTATTACCCCTCACCCCCGTCCCGATTTTTCACACTTGCTGTCTGGTCACCCTATTCTGAGGAAGCAGGCGTGAGGCAGGCTCTGTCCCCTCAGGCAGAGCAAAATGTAGCAGCCTGCCTGCTTAGTGAATTTTCCCATTGTTTTTGTGAATTCCCCCAGGAATATAAAACAGGTGTAAAAATTTTAAGGCTCCTTTACATTGCCAGAATAGGGTAAAGGACAGCATGGCCTTATAAATGCTTATGGTGCTTTAGTGATTAGAACTGAACTAAATTTTTGAACTGAAAAAATTTCCTATCAAAATGTGCTCCTGACATATCTGGAGATGTTCAGTAGCCAATATAAATTGTGTTTGATTCCCCAGTTCTCACTTGCTCTTCAGTTGCCTATGACGTAACACTGAGCATATGGCTCCACGTATTTGTTGACTAATACCTAGAAATAAAGGGCCAAACCTAGCTACATTACTATTAGGCCAGGGGGGGTTGGGGATTTTCTCCAATGCTTCCCACTCCCATTCTTCATCCATGGTATTGTAGTTTAAATAAATTACCAAAATAATTGAAACCAGTGTGATTCTATTGTGTTATTTTGACAAATAAAATATGCAGAATTTTAAAATATTATGCGCAGGATTTTTAATTTTTTGGCACAGAATTTCCCCAAGAGTATTATTCAATAATGTAGTTATTCGTCCCCATCCCCCGTATATATAATCAATATATTTTTAAGTTGTTCAGGTTACATTAATACATGGACATTGTTCATATATCTGACTAAAAGGAAACTCAATTTTTTGTATTACTAACTGCTGTTTAGCAGCACATTATCCCGCACTTACAAAAAGAGCTGTAAAAATCTTTGTAGTTCATAAACTTCGATGTATCACAGTGGGAAATGGAGATGTTTGAGCATTAAATTTAATGAATTATTGATTTATAAATATACTGGAAAATGAATTGTTAAAAATTAAAGGTTAACTCACCCAGTGAAATTTACTAAAGGTGAATGTTGTTTAATACTTTTGTTTTCTTATTAACAATCATTCACCCACTTATAAAACAAAGGACAGAATATGTACTATACCCTGTAGTTAATGCATAGGAGTCAGTGCTAAGTATGTTGCAAAATAATATCATTACTGTCAGTGCAATTACAGTGTAGTCTCCATAGCAGAATATGATCATGATGATATTTCAAGTCAAGATTTCAGATTGATAATGTAGAGTTGAAATTAGGCAATCTTGTTTCACGTGACAGACTTTTTAAAAGGCCTTTAAAGTATTCCTACATGAGGGAGATTCTCTTCCAATGAACATGACTTTATCTGCAGTTGTTTTACTATGGGTCTCAATCCTGTTCCCATTGAAGTCAGTGGGAACTTTGCCATAGGCTTCAGTGGGAACAGATTCAGGCTCACTGCAGAAGCTAATACTTTTAACCCATTAGACCTACTTATTTCAGCAGATTCCTATCTTTGCTTTTGCATCTATTCTGTTTCTCATTTGCTTTCTCTTTACTGGATGCTCTGGGTCCATTTCATACACAAAACTTTGTAATCTTTGTTACTTTTCCTACTCCCACTTTTAAACATTATTTTCTGCAGCTGATCAGATAATGTGCTGTAGAATGAGGTTTAGAATCCAAGTAGTACTTCCCTTGTTGCTATATGGTTCATTTTTTTTCTATTCCTTTCTGCCAACTCTTTGGTTAATTTTTGTTTCAGGCTGCTTTTTTTGTTTGTTTGTTTTTTTAGTAGTATTTTTTTTTAAAGAAAAAAATGTCAATGTGTTTCCTGTCATAAAATCTTTAGTAAATATTTATCAGGAAAGCGTTATGTTTTAAAATATTTATTAGAGGCTTAGCACTACTAACCCCTGAAGAGTTATGGTAAATATTGACTACAAGCAACAGAGAAGCTGTCTGAGAGATACACTGCACGCTTCAAGTGTGTTAAGACACAGATAAATTGAGATAGAATCTTACTTTTGAAGTAAGTTGTAGTTGGTAGTTGTTATGTGCTAAGGGTCTGATCTTTACCTATCCTTAGTGGATGTGATTAGAATATTCCTATGATTAAGGGACGCAGGATTGGGCCCTGGGTTTAGGCTACAGAATTAAGGGGCAGATTCTCAACTGGTGTAATTTGTCATAGCTCATGTCAATGGGGCTATGACAATTTACATCAGCTGAGGATCTGCCCCAAAGTGTTTTTGCTGTTTGAGAACACAGTATGTAAGTGGTTATTTACCAAAAGAGAAGACACCCAGAGGAAATGAGTTTCTAAACATACCTTGTTTAGCATTCTTATTGGCATCACTCTCAGCATGATGGATTATGGATCCCATGTGAACACTTCGAGTGCCATTATGTTTATGTCTTTAAAAATAAACAACCAGTTTTCCACTCTGCTAAAACCTTTTATAAAGCCACATACTATGTGTTCTTCACTGGATGCACATATGTAATTCACATTAGTTAATGAGAGCTACGGGCACCTCAGCTGAAGAAGATGGGCAGCCGGCAAAATTTTGTATTCATCTTCAATCTCACCTTTTGGATTTCTTTTTAAAAAATAACGTTACAGCTTCCACTGGTACAAAAGGTTGCACTGAATGTTATAAACCTGAAACACGTTAGGAATGATTTATTTTATATAGCTAGATATGGATATCATTATTAATCATACACACACACAGACACATACATAAATATATAAATATGGTTTAGCACAAAAATAAAAGAATATTTAGCAGTGATAATACAACTCAAAGGTTATGTGTAAGTTAAATACTTGTAGGGCCTTACCTAAAAGTTTGTATACACCATTGTATTACTCTAAGATTCTAAAGGCTAGAAAAATAAATCATTATGAAGCAGTAGATCTGGTGGGGGTATTCAAGGTCTCTGACAATAAATAATCTAGACCTTTGTGCTCAGATACTGAAAGAAGCTTCAGCTAACACTGCAACTCACTTGCCAAATTCACTGTGCACTGTTCAGCAATCAAAGTGCCCTGGCTAGCATTTAACAAATATCCATTCTGTCCTGATTCAAAACAAAGGCTATATTCATTTAGGATTGGCACAATTACCTGCCAAAAGACAGTGGACAATGTTCTCCAAAATTATTATTTCTTCACTCTAATCAAAAGGCAGTTACAGAGCAACCCATAGTGATAATGTGATGTCTAGCTTCAAAATACATTTTGAAAGAATGCAACAAGTAAAGGGCAAATGGACTTTGCAACCTGTTATGTCCAGATGTTAGATGCGGTTTGTGTTCTCTTTGTGTTCCTTGCACATGCTGTCTCCTTCCGTCCGTGTAAGGAATGTACAGTAACATAACTAAGAAAATTCAGAGCAGAGGCTGATTGACCTTCCTTGACTCATTCCATTGTGCCTAGACATGGCAGAAATCTCTTTGCCATGTACAACAGTATGTACAGAACCTTGTGTGAGTGACAACACTAAGGCAGAACAGGATGAACTGAGGACAGAGTATCAGCCTAAGGCTATGTCTGCACCACAGATCTTACAGCAGTACAGTTGTACCACTGCAGCTGTGGCTCTGTCAGATCTTTTGATGGGAGAGAGCTTTCCCACCAGCATAATTAAACCACCCCCAACGAGCAGCAGGAGCTATGTTGGTGGGAAAGCATCTCCCGCTGCTATAGTGCTGTCCACACTGGTGCTTCTGTCGGTGAAACGTATGTTGGTCATGAGGTTGTTTTTTCACACTCCTGACCGCCAAAAGTTTTACCAACAAAAGTGCTAGCATAGACATAGCCTTAGTAACTAGCAAGGGTTTCCTAGCTCTTGTCAATTTATGTCACAACCTTGTTTTCCCTTATACACAAAATACTAGAGTACTCTGCAGTAATCAACCCCAAACATTGCCCGTTGCAATAGAAAGAAAGAAAGAAAGAAAGAAAGAAAGAAAGAAAGAAAGAAAGAAAGAAAGAAAGAAAGAAAGAAAGAAGTAGTGATGTTTTTGACCATTACCATAGGCTGCCATGGTACTTTTAAAATAAGGGCTTAAGTGTAATTTTTGCTGTACCATTTAGCACATGAATGACAGAAATAAGCATACAATTGAGGAGTAGGTAGGATCGATAATCATTCTGGGCCAGACTTTTCAGGCCAGTGCATAGGTTGGGGATGGCACAAGGAAGATAGTGACTGAGCTGTGCATTCTCAGGGGCTCAAACCATCCCAGTGGGGTGAAGAGGCCATGGCCCTGTCCCCTCTACACTGACCTGTAGAGCTCTTTGGCCAGAGAGAGAAGCACTTAGCTCTACACAAAGGGACAGTGTTGTGTGTAGATGTAACGTATTGATCAGTGTGTGTGTTGTGTGTCTCCGATGGATGTTGTGAGTCTGTTACAACACTTAGCTAGAAAGCCTGGCTTGTTAGCTCCAGCTGTAGAGGCTCATAGCTCTGGAGATCAGTTCAATTGCTGGTGTGTCAGCCAGGATGGCAGCTATCCTCATGTAAGCTACTGAGATCAGGCTGGGGTTGTGCCTTTGGTGGAAATGCAGCCCTTCACCAACTCCCAAACAGGCTACTGGCTAATGCACCCCTTTGTCTAATCTGTGATCATTCCAATTTCAACAGGAAAATCCATCCTCCATCTGGACTGTGCCGGATGTTCACAGGCCCTGACATAATCTTGGATTTCATCTTCAATGCTTTCCTGAAGTGGGCCTGTCACAGTATGAACTACCCTCCCCCATTTTGGGGTCCCCTGGGTAAGCACCAGCAGCATACATTGGTAATACTTCTAGATATGTAGTGGATTGGCGGTAGGGCTTCCTTCCTCTGAGTGACGTGGGAAACCCCCCAGCACTCTCCGCTGTTATTTTATTATTTTATTAATAAAGCTTTAAAAGTTAGTCACTTGGTGTGTGCCTTCATCTCCGCCCCAATGATCCTGCGGCCTTAGCCTGCTCAACTGAGGCCCAGGCAGATTGGTAACATAAATCTGTCACAGGCCCTCCATAGTATTTGCTGGTATGATAGTTACAAGCATGATTGTGATTGGTGGTGTCTGTGAGAAACCCATTTGGCCAGCATTTTGATGATTGTTCCTGAATTTTGACTCAACAACCTATGGATTTGTGGGAAACACATAAAACTGCTACATTTCATTTCATCCGCACCTAGCCGATCTGAGTGTCTCTGGGACAATGGCTTTTGTTCAATTAATGCACCAGACACAGTGTTAGAAAAGTGTCCCCTCTATTAGTTGGTGCTCCACTATCAGAGAAGCAGATGAAAATTTCAGCACCTTGGAAGCTGCTCTAGGGCTAGATTTTAAAAATTGCTTAGCCCCAGTTGAGCTAAATGAGCTCTTTTGAAAATCTGGCCACTCATTTTGGGAGCTTACATGGGAGCAGTTGGGCACTCAGCCCTTTTGAAAATCTGGCATGAAAGATCTAATTTTCCATTTCTTAATTGCATCCTCTTGTCTTGCTCATAGGTTTGGCCTTTCATACTACCTATCATTCCTCATAATGGAATAAACAGCATGCTTTGAAGTCGAGTCATCCAAGGCCATTAGAAAAGCTGGGGTTCATTTTTCAACTATAAATAGCCAACTGATTAACAGAGTTTTAGGGCTGCATGTTATAGGGCAAGGAATTCTCCCTTCATCTATTTTCACCACTTCTAAAAGTACCATATCAACAGACATTTTGCTGTGTTCCCATCTTTCCTTTCATCTGCCCAATGGCATCTGAAGACTAAGCAAGTTGACCATATGAAGAATGTCTTAGTAAAGAGGCTACTTTGGAGAAAAATTAAAATGACACTTCAGTTGTTCTCTATGTCCGCTTAGTGACTTGTTGTGGTTAAGAGTGTTGTGCCATAACACATCACACATGTACTAATCCATCATATTATAGGGTTATTGAAGGGCCAGAAGGAATTAAGATACCTTGAATAGCAATCCATTTTCCCTGGAGCTTTGTAACTCTTACATTAGTATAGTGCCATGCTAACACATTGGGTTAATACTGCTCCTATTGAGAGCTTGTTTAGTGTGGGAACAGGATCTGGACCATTGTGATATAGATATATAGGCCTGAGACTCATTCATACTAATAAAAACAACGAGGAGTCCGGTGGCACCTTAAAGACTAACAGATTTGTTTGGGCATAAGCTTTCGTGGGTAAAGTGGGTTTTTTACCCACGAAAGCTTATGCCCTAATAAATCTGTTAGGGTACGTCTACACTATCCGCCGGATCGGCGGGTAGTGATCGATCTACCGGGGATCGATTTATCGCGTCTAGTGTAGACGCGATAAATCGATCCCCAATCGCTCTGCCTTTGACTCCTATAATCCACCAAGACGAGAGGCGGAAGCAGAGTCAACAGGGGAGCGGCAGCAGTTGACCCTGCGCCGTGAGGACGCGAGGTAAGTCGACCCAAGATACGTCGACTTCAGCTACGCTATTCTCGTAGCTGAAGTTGCGTATCTTAGGTCGAATCCCCCCCCTCCACCCTCCCCCAAGCGTAGACCAGGCCTAAATCTTTAAGGTGCCACCGGACTCCTCATTGTTTTTGTGGATACAGACTAACACGGCTACCCCTCTGATACTTGATATTCATACTAATGCGCCTGTATACCACTCTGGTAGTGTAAAGGGGCCTTGGTGTAAAAGAGAATCAGGCCCAACTATTTACAATAAATTATTTTTATCACCTCCAATTTTAACTTAGTTTTTCCTGCTACTGAAGAAAAACCATTTGGAGCTGTGAGAGACTGGGGCCACTATGGGCCAGATCCTTAGCTGCTGTAAATTAGCATAGCTCCACTGACTTCAGATACAGCTAATAGATACTAGCTGAGGATCTGACCCAATAAGCAGTTGCATCTATATATTTTTTTCTTGTTGAACTTTTGTCCCCCCCTTTTCATGTCCAAAAGGTCTTTCTCTTTTTTTTAAAAAAAAACTATGCAGGAAATGTTTTTGAAGGGAGAGGCAAGCGACTTAAGTCTGGAATTTTTATGTACACCAGAAATCTCAATGTGTGGTTAGAGCTGATAGGGAATAATCTTGCCACACCTCTTTCTGTTTTCTTTCTAGACTTCTTAGAAATATCTGGTTTGGAACTTAGATTTGTGGTGTAAAGAAAAGAAATTCTAGACCATGGAGACATGCAAAGATCCAGCACAGAAAGTGAAACATACAAGGATTTCAGTTCTTTAAGAACGACCTTTTAAATGTTTCCTAATGAAACAAATCCTAACAAAAAGAAGCAAAACACAGCCACATTTATTTATTCAGCTTTAAGGAGGGTGTTGAATTTTTAGTGATACTGCATATACAATTTCAAAAGCTGCATTTTTTATACATGAATACACATTGCATATATAGAGCCCACTATTGCATTTCTTGCCCCATCAAAATCTCATTGATCTCAATGGGAATTTTGCATACAGAAGGAATGCAGGATCTGGCCCTTATGTAGCATCCCCAATAGCTTTAGGGGCAAATCTTTAAAAGTGTATACAAACTGTGGCTAAACTGAGCATGTGGAACTAGAGCAGGTCAGAGATTTTTCCAATGGAATTTTTTTAATGGGAAAATGTCAAGTCATTTAAAGGAAAACATTTAATCAAAATGTAGATTTCAACAAAATTGCATTTTGGAAAAAAAATGGAACAGATTATTGATTTTCCATTTCAAAATGACTTTTTGCTTAATATTTTAAAAAATATATATTTTGTAATATATAATTTTAAAAATAGTCAAAATCAGAATAGAATATTTTTATTTAAATCAAAACAAAATGTTTTGATTGACCCAGAACCATTTTTTTTCCATAATTTCGTCTCTCAGGAAATGTTAAATGTTTTTGTTTTCATTCAGTTTTGGAATAAAGAAAAATTCAAAATTGTGGAATTTCCCATGAAATGGAAAATCTGGTTCCTACACAGCTTTATGTGCAGCTCCTAATGTATTCTTGTCAGCTGGAATGTTCGTAACGGGTGTACAACCCCCAACTTGCATTCATGCATCAGAGTTTTTGCATATTTAAGATAGATGCCTGCTAAAAATGTATGGGCCCGATTCAATGACTGTTAAAGTCAACGGAGGGACTCCAATTAGCTTCAGTAGGGTTTGGCTCAGATCCTATATACACTTCTGAGATTTGGCCCTTATTGTCTTTTCACCTAGATTTGTGCTTTTGTTTGATTACAGCTGGAAATTGGAATGGCACAAAGTGAAGATTTATGTAAGGCAGAGTTTCAAAATAATATTTTGAAACATTTCAGTCTACATCTAGCTTATCTTATATATATAGTCCCACAGAAGTCAATGAGACTGTCCATCTGAATAAAGTGAGCAGGATTTGGCCTCAGTTTTCAGGACTAAAAGGCTCAGGGTAGTAATAACAGGATTTGGAGGCTTGCACAACTTGGTCACTGGTGTAGATTTTATCTAGGTCAATCTGAAGCTGTTATTTACCATGTGATGGTTATTTGGGGTCCTTTGTGAAATGGTGACAGATGTCTACATCACAAAACCACAATCATAACTGCCAGTAGTAGGCACTTTTACTACAGGTGAGGTAGACGGACCAAGGTGTGATGGGATGGATCACAGAAAACCCCTTGGGAACTGCCAACTGATGTGCTGAGACTACCTCTGTGCCTGCTTCCCTTGGCAGCTTAGGACTTCAGTACCCTGCCTGGTTTAAGCCAGACACGCTAGCCTGCTACAAACACAGACCCAGGTCTGAACTACGTCCCATAAACTGCAGTCTTAACTGAAAACAGTTAAGAAGTGTTCCTGTCTCCAACACTCAGATGCCCAACTCCCAATGGGGTCCAAACCCCAAATAAATCCATTTTACCCTGTATAAAGCTTATGCAGGGGAAACTCATAAATTGTTTGCCCTTTATAGCACTGATAGAGAAATATGCACAGCTGTTCACCCCCCCCCCCCAGGTATTAATACATACTCTGGGTTAATTAATAAGTAAAAAGTGATTTTATTAAATACAAAAGTAGGATTTAAGTGGTTCCAAGTAATAACAGACAGAGCAAAGTGAATTACCAAGCAAAATAAAATAAAACACACAAGTCTAAACCTAATACAGTAAGAAAGTGATTACAGATGAAACCTCACCCTCAGAGATGTTCCAATAAGCTTCTTTTACAGACTAGCCTCCGTCTAGTCTGGGTCCAGCAATCTGACACCCCAGTGACTACTGTCCTTTGTTCCCGTTTCTTTCAGGTATCCTTTGGGGGTGG
This sequence comes from Chelydra serpentina, assembly GCA_037349315.1. Taxonomy (NCBI): domain Eukaryota; kingdom Metazoa; phylum Chordata; order Testudines; family Chelydridae; genus Chelydra; species Chelydra serpentina. The sequence goes on from JBAIAC010000014.1 coordinate 30,791,262, forward strand.
AGAGGCTATCTCTTGAGCCCGCTGAAGACCAAAATGGAGGGGTCTCCCAGGGGTTTAAATAGACTTTCTCTTGTGGGTGGACACTCCTCCCTCCCCCTGTGTAGAATCCCAGCTACAAGATGGAGTTTTGGAGTCACATGGTGCAAGTCAGATGTCCATGCATGACTCAGAACTTACAGGTAGCAGCCATTGTTCACATGCTACCTTGAACATCCTCAGGTAGACCTCTTATGTGAATTGGAGCCTTCCAAGATCCATTGTCCATTAAGTATTTCTTGATTGGGCACTTAACTTGCAAATTCCTTTCTAAAGAAGCTGACCAAATGCCTTACTAAGGCTACTTAAAATCAAACAAGTACACAGCCAATATTCATAACTTTGAATACAAAAATGATACATGCATACAAATAGGATGGATATATTCAGTAGATTATAACCTTTACAGAGATACGTTACATGGCATATGTAGCATAAAACATATTCCAGTTGTTATATATATATATTCATAAGCATATTTCCATAAAGTATTATGGGGTGCAACATTACACAAGGATTTAATGTCATGGAGACTGACTTGTACTCTTAGCCCTATTAGGATGTCTCTCCACTCCAAGATAGGATTGAAGTATTTTGGGACTGGCAGGGGGAGAATGCCATTGCCTGTGTAGTAACTGCTCTGTGGAGAAATACGATTTTAGTCTCTGAGACTGTGGGTCTGGCCCCTTTTAAGAACACTAAGTTCACTTAAAAGAAATTCAGATTTGAATACATCTGTAAACAGATTATCCCTGAACCCTAACAAATGAGATTGCCATGAAATAGGATGTAAGTCTAAAACTCCACTTCTAGCCAATGCGAGCCTTCAAGAGCAGCTTCATCTTTATGGGGATCCACTTAAAGCCTTAAAACGTCTATGGCTCTGTAATTTTGTCATGAGCACATAGTAAACATGTCTAAACATAGCTACTGTGAAAGTCTAGAAGTTATGAGTTAAGATATCACAATGTAAGAAGTAGGCCATTATCTACAGTACAATTAGACTTAAGAAATGTGTTTTCACAGACAATATTAGTATTCCATTTAATAGAGAACTATTAATTACATTCGTTATACTAAAGACTGCAAAAAATAAACAACACACAAAATTTTATATTTCATTCAGCAAAAGGGAATGAATTGATTTAAAAGCATAAGTCTAAACTGTAATGAAAATAAAACATTAATAGACACTGTTATTGATGTTTATTATTTTGTTAATAAATAATGCATCTATGTGATGGAACTATGGTATTAGAAAATAGGAATATTGATAGTTACAATTTATTATGGAGCATTTAGGTGTTTCCCATTTTAACAATGATTTCCCATTAACACACTGATGTTGACAGAAAAAGACCAAAGAAACCTTTGTGACTTTGCCAGAATGTCATAACAAAATAAAGGCTTAACCTGGTTCTGAAGGATTGGCTTTCAAGCAGGAAACTGAGTTATTTTGGAAACAGCTAATGACACTGATATTATTTCTCCTGAGTGATAAGGTTGATGGATATATACCACTTGTATTTAGCTTAATCCTTTCTCTCCCATGCTCTGGGTCCATCACTTACACTATAGCATTGATCAATCAATGTGATTTAATAGCCATTAAAAAATGAAAATATAAATAAACATCCTCTTGCTCTTCATTATCATATTTGACTTCATTGCAGGTGAACTATAAAACTCAAAGTATCAATTTTTCTTTGACAGTAGATAAATGTGGGATTTTAAAAGGAGTGTAGGGGAGTTAGGTGCCCAACTCATTGAAATCCAATGGGAGTTGGGTACCTAAGTCTCTTAGGCACATTGGAAATCCTGGCCAAAGGAAATAAGTGACATCTAATTCTGATCTTTCTTATGCAGCAGTATAATGTCACCACATATCTAGCGGGACAAGATGGGTTTGTGTAAAAAGTTCAAGTGTTAAGAGTAAAATACAGAGACAAGAAAATATAAGAGAGACAGACAACAGTAACTGTTACAGGTATTCAAACTCAGATGTAATTTACATGGCTGCTCATATTGAAACTGAAGTTAGACCTACACCATAAATTATTACAGCAAGTACATTGTGCTCTGTAATGCATTAATTACCCAACTCTACAATAATTGTTGCTTGACCTCCTTATATGGTTTTGTAAAATATATTTTTAACTGATGGTAAAAAGGTTCTAGTTAAAGAGAAGAAACGTGCAATAAAAACATGATTTTACCGTCTCCCAACACTTCTTGAAGGTCAAAAGGGCAGATAAACAACTTCCTGCAGCTGTGGCTACATCTGGCACACGACTGCTGCAGAAAGCGTGCTTTGGAAAGATAAACATATCAGGTTGTATCTACTTGGTTTCCTACACTTTTGGATAAGGACTAGGGACTGAACTTGACCGTATAGCTCCATCAGTAATTAATATAAAAACTTTTTTTTTACACTAATTAATCAAAACTCGGCTGTGGTTGTGCATATTTGAAATCACCTGGCTCCAATGGTATATTCTCCTTGATGCTCTTGTGTCTGGGCATGATTTCTTACTACTCCTCCGTTCTCAACCTTCTGGTGATCTTCTCATTTTATGTGTATAGTTAGCATCAGCTTCAGTCTGTCTCTGTCAATGAGATGTTTCAGGGGCTCCATACCTAGAGATCAGAAATGAGCTGTGATTCTGAACTTTATTTTTCAGTCAGTCAGTCAGTGACAGACCTGGCAACAGCTAACTAGACACTGGAGCAGACTTAACCAACTAGCCAACTCTCCCATCCAATTCCTGGGCTCACAATGTATCAGTGTCCTTCAAATTACAGAGACTGAAAAATAGAATTCTCCTGTGGTGCATGGAGCAGCTGCTCTGTGAGGAGAGCAGAACTGAACCTCCCCCTTGCTGAGTCAATAGAAGCTGTGGTGATTGTTTTGGACGACAGTTTCAATTTGCATATCTCCAATCTAGCACACTATGTTGGGGCTTTTTTATGAAATTCTCTCAGACAATTGTTTTCTTTTCCAACCATTATGATATTGTGGTCTCTCTTCACACCACCTGATCCAGACTAAAAGGAAATGTCGTTCTATTTATATATTGTAAAAGAATTTAAAATATGCCTATTCACAGTTCAAGACACATGTACAAGCAAAATTCACTTCCATCGTTTTAGGCACATGTACAAACCAAATTCACTCCTACTACTTACCCTGCCCCCCACCCTCGCCAACCAAAGAACCTTGGGAAAGAAATGAACTTTGCAACATTTGCTGATGGTCAGTAAATTCTGGTTCCTGTGGAACACTGAGGTAGGTGGTGGGGAGCATATTTCGGTCAAGAACTTTTCACTTAAATCATCTGCCACCAGCACCATCCCATTTTAACCTGGAAATGATTAGCTCAAATGCCCCAGCTGATCTGTGCTGGTTTTACATAGGGTGTGTGTCTGCACTGCAATCTGGAGATGTGACTGCAGCACGTATAGGCATACCCGAGCGAGCTCACTAAACATAGCTGTGAAACCCTCCAAAGTATGTACCCAGAGTCCTGGGGGGGCTTGTACTCAGGAAGCTATCCTGGGCCAGCACCAATGCTGCAGCAGCTTCACTACTGTTTTTAGTTAGCTAGCTCACAGAACCCAAAGCCAGAAGGGACCGTGGTGATCATCTAGTCTGACCTCCTGTATAGAGCGTCCCTAAAATAATTCCTAGAGCAGATCTTATAGAAAAACATCCAATCGTGATTTTAAAATTGCTAGTGAGAAACCACCACGACCCTTGGTACATTGTTCCAATAGTTGATTACCCTCACTGTTAAAAATGTATGCCTTATTTCCTGTCTGAATTTGTCTAGCTTCAACTTCCAGCCATTGGATTATGTTACACCTTTCTCTGCCGGACTGAAGTACCCATGAGCCGTCCGGTATGCCTGCATATGCTGCTCCTGATTGGAGTGTAGACACACCCAGGGAGACAAGTGTTCTCTGAGCTAGCTAGGATTTATGAAAGTGCTCAAAATTGGCCTTTACAATTCAAAACGGATAGCTAGAATTGCCCCTACACACAAAGAAGCCAGGCCTGATTCCAGAATCCAGTTGTAGAGTGCTTCTTATAGGAAGCACCAAGACCACACAGTGTGAGTTGATGTTTCCAAATAGTCTTCAGTAGAGCGAAGTAGAACCTATTGCTGCAATTTAATGTGGAAGGGGAAAACCCTGAAAAAATACTCATGATTTTCCTGCTGCCCACGGGGTCAATCCTGTCAGCTGCTCAGTGCTACCAGCTCTCTAAGTCAATGAGCCTGACTTTCCTGCCATTATAGCCAATGGCAAAACTGTGATTTGGGATCAAGCCCAAATACTCAAGTTTCTTTTGATGTACCAATGAGAGGAAACTGCTTGGCATACAGAATATTCATGAACATTAGAAAGGGAAAATAAAAGCTCTATCCTCTCCCCAAATATGTTAACTAAAACTCTGGTTTTTTTTAAAGCTGGGACTCCCTGCAGTCATGATGGCTTACACAGGTCTCTTACACCAACTCTTTGAACATGGACGGCGCATGAACCACTGGCTGGGGGAAGCTAGTCCCCAGACCCGCCCCTTCCATCCTAGGCCCCACCCCTTTCCCCCTGCCAGAGCTCAGAGCCCCCGCCACAGCTGCCAGCCCCTGCCCCAGGCTAGTGCCCCGGAGTGCCGGGAGGGTGGGCTGTGTGGCTCCAGCTCCAGGGCGCTGGGAGGGCGGGCTAAGCAACCCCAGCCTCTCCAGTTCTGGAGTGCCAGGAGGGCAGGTGGCACGGCCCCAGCCCCGGAGCGCCAGGATGGCAGGCAGCGCAGCCCCAGCCTCTCCAGTCCTAGAGGACCAGGAGGGCAGGCGGTGTGGCCCAGCCTGAGCCGGGGCCACTACACAGGGGAAGCCACAGAGGGGGCCTGGCGGTGGAGCGTGGGCGGGGCCATGCCTGGCTGTTTGGGACCTGCCGCCTACGTCTCTGAAGTTTTGATTCATGCTAGAACCCTAAGTATCATCCCAATTCAAACACCCTAAGACATAAGCTTTAGCTTTTCAACTGTTTTTCTTTCTGCTAATTCCTTTTCTTTACTGACTGCCCACCAGAGTCCAAAGTGAGCCAGATATTTTGAACACATTGCTCTTAGGAAATGGTTTCCCACCAATACGAATCAAGTGAAACCATTCTGAATAATGTCATCCAATCAGGCTTCCTTTTCTTTCTCTCTGAAGGCTTGATTCTGCCAGTAGCTCATGGGGTAGTATTACCACGTGGATGGGATCAGCAAGTGCTACACACAGTATGGCGATCCCCAAGTGAGTCCAGTGCAGAGATCTCCTTGCACATGGCTGCCATATAGCAGAGGCAGTCTGACCGCACCCAACTCCATAGGAGTGTGCAGAGGGCAGAAGAGACGTGGTGATGGTTGATAACGGGTGTAGTCAGGACCTGGTGCCACATCTCCTGTGAACATGCTGTCTAGGAGGTGGTGGTGTTGCCTGGAAGATGCTCCCCCCAACCCTCCAAATTCTCCTACACCTACTGACTCCAAGTGCAGGGGCCATCTGGACAGACAGGGACCAGGCAAAGAGCTACAGGGACCCAGTAGCACCCTGGCTCTGGACACAGGCAGCACTGCTGGAAAACGGGGGTACCTGAAGGCTGCTCAGCATATGATGGCCCCACCTCAGTCAGCTGGAGAGGTGAGCCCAGACAGAATCCCCCTCCTTGTGCTGTGTGGAGCCAAGCCATGTGCTCATCTGTGGTGTGTGCACCTCCTCTCAACAAGGCCTGTCCCCTGCCACATGGGTGGGTTTTGCATCAGAAACCACTCTGCAGAGTGCTCAGCGCATTGCTGGAGGTTTCTGTGCACTCAGAGGTGGTTGAGATCCACACATCTGCAGGATCAAGTCCTAATGGCTGATCCATTTAATGTAATGGAAAAAAGCTTCATTAACTTCTATGGGGTCAGATTGGATCCTTATTTTAGGTTACTCTTTGTTTATCCCCAATTAGATATACATGGACAGTAGCAGCACAGGCTTTTGCACAATATTTATGTTAAAGAAGTGCCCTGAGTCTCCAATCAGGATCTGGACCTTGTTATGCTGGGTGTTGTACAAAGACATGTTCCCTGAATCTTAAGAGTTTACAGTGTAAATCACAGATCCTGGAATTGAATCTTTGCAGGTGGACACTTACACCAGCGTGAAATTCACCCACATGGAGCTAGTTACAGGACTGAGGCCTAAGATGACAAGCGGATGTAGGAGGTGTGGGAAAGAGGAGGGGATGCAATAAAATACATACAATATTCTCTCTCACACACACAAGTGCGCATGTGTGTGTATCTGCTTACTCAATATTATTGGGCCAGATTCTTTGCATCGGTCTTCATGACTGAGGATGTGAGGGAAATTCCCAAACCTGAGCCATTCTTTTTAGGTGACAAATCTGAGGAACTGTTGCAGATTGAGGTGTCATTAGAGGAGGTTTTTGGAACAAACTGATAAACTAAACAGTAACAAGTCAACAGGACCAGATGGTATTCACCCAAGAGTTCTGAAGGAACTCTGATATGAAATTGCAGAACTACTGACTGTGGCATGCAACCTATCATTTAAATTAGCTTCTGTACAAAATGACTGGCAGATAGCTAATATAACGCCAATTTTTAAAGAGGGCTCCAGAGGTGATCCCGGCAATTACAGGCAGGTAAGTCTGACTTCAGTACCGGGCAAACTGGTTGAAACTATAGTAAAGAACAAAATTGTCAGACACACAGATGAACATAATTTGTTGGGGAAGAGTCAGCATGGTTTTTGTAAAGGGAAATCGTACCTCACCAATCTACTAGAATTCTTTGAGGGGGGTCAACAAGCATGTGGACAAGGGGGATCCAGTGGATATAGTGTACTTAGATTTTCAGAAAGCCTTTGACAAGGTCCCTCACCAAAGGCTCTTAAGCAAAGTAAGTTGCTATGGGATAAGAGGGAAGGTCCTCTCATGGATTGGTAACTGGTTAAAAGATAGGAAACAAAGGGTAGGAATAAATGGTCAGTTTTCAGAATGGAGAGCAGTAAAATAGTGGTGTTCCCCAGGGTCTGTACTGGGACCAGTCCTATTCAACATATTCATAAATGATCTGGAAAAAGGGGTAAACAGTGAGGTGGCAAAATTTGCAGATGATACAAAACTACTCTAGATAGTTAAGTCCCAAGCAGACTGCAAAGAGCTGCAAAAGGATCTCACAAGACTGGGTGACTGGGCAACGAAATGGCAGATGAAATTCAGTGTTGATAAAGGCAAAGTAATGCACATTGGAAAACATAATCCCAACTACACATATAAAATGATGGGGTCTAAATTAGCTGTTACCACTCAAGAAAGAGATCTTGGAGTCATTGTGGATAGTTCTCTGAAAACATCCACTCAGTGTGCAATGGCAGTCAAAAAAGCAAACAGAATGTTGGGAATTATTAAGAAAGGGATAGATATTAAGATAGAAAATATCATATTGCCTATATATATAAATCCATGGTACACTCACATCTTGAATACTGCATGCAGATGTGGTCGCCCCATCTCAAAAAAGATATCTTGGAATTGGAAAAGGTTCAGAAATGGCAACAAAAATTATTAGGGGTATGGAATGGCTTCCATATGAGCAGTGATTAATAAGACTGGGACTTTTCAGCTTGGAAAAGAGATGACTAAAGGGGGATATGATAGAGGTCTATAATATCATGATTGGTGTGGAGAAAATAAATAAGGAAGTGTTATTTACTCCTTCTCATAACACAAGAACTAGGGGTCACCAAATGAAATTAATAGGTAGTAGATTTAAACAAACAAAAGGAAGTATTTTTTCACACAATGCACAGTCAACCTGTGGAACTCCTTGCCAGAGGATGTTGTGAAGGCCAAGACTATAACGGGGTTCAAAAAAGAATTATATAAGTTCATGGAGGATAGGTCCATCAATGGCTATTAGCCAGGATGGGCAGGGATGGTCCCTAGCCTCTGTTTGCCAGAGGCTGGGAATGGGCGACAGGGGATGGATCACTTAGAATCATAGAATCATAGAATCTCAGGGTTGGAAGGTACCTCAGGAGGTCATCTAGTCTAACCCCCTGCTCAAAGCAGGACCAATCCCAACTAGATCATCCCAGCCAGGGCTTTGTCAAGCCTGACCTTAAAAACCTCTAAGGAAGGAGATTCCACCACCTCCCTAGGTAACCCATTCCAGTGCTTCACCACCCTACTAGTGAAAAAGTTTTTCCTAATATTCAACCTAAACCTCTCCCTCTTCAACTTGAGACCATTACTCCTTGTTCTGTCATCTTCTACCACTGAGAACAGTCTAGATCCATCCTCTTTGGAACCCCCTTTTAGGTAGTTGAAAGCAGCTATCAAATCCCCCCTCACTCTTCTCTTCTGCAGGCTAAACAATCCCAGTTCCCTCAGCCTCTCCTCATACGTCATGTGCTCCAGCCCCCTAATCATTTTTGTTGCCCTCCGTTGGACTCTTTCCAATTTATCCACATCCTTCTTGTAGTGTGGGGCCCAAAACTGGACACAGTACTCCAAATGAGGCCTCACCAGTGCCGAATAGAGGGGAATAATCACGTCCCTCGATCTGCTGGCAATGCCCCTACTTATACAGCCCAAAATGCCGTTAGCCTTCTTGGCAACAAGGGCACACTGTTGACTCATATTCAGCTTTTCGTCCACTGTAACCCCTAGGTCCTTTTCTGCAGAACTGCTGCCCAGCCATTCGGTCCCTAGTCTGTAGCAGTGCATGGGATTCTTCCGTCCTAAGTGCAGGACTCTGCACTTGTCCTTGTTGAACCTCATCAGATTTCTTTTGGCCCAATCCTCTAATTTGTCTAGGTCCCTCTGTATCCTGTCCCTACCCTCCAGCGTATCAACCACTCCTCCCAGTTTAGTGTCATCTGCAAACTTGCTAAGGGTGCAGTCCATACCATCCTCCAGATCGTTGATGAAGATATTGAACAAAACCGGCCCCAGCACCGACCCTTGGGGCACTCCACTTGATACCGGCTGCCAACTAGACATGGAGCCATTGATCACTACCCGTTGAGCACGACCATCCAGCCAGTTTTCTATCCACCTTACCGTCCGTTCATTCAGCCCATACTTCTTTAACTTGCTGGCAAGAACACTGTGGGAGACTGTATCAAAAGCTTGATGATTACCTGTTCTGTTCATTCCCTCTGGGGCACCTGACATTGGCCACTGTCGGAAGACAGGATACTGGGCTAGATGAACCTTTGGTCTGACCCAGTATGGCCGTTCTTATGTTCTTATCCTCAGTTGGTATAAATAAGTGTAGCTCCATTGACTTCAGTTGGTTTGCAGCAGCTGAGGATCTGACCAATATTATTATTACCAACAGACAACTTATCAGCTATCCCTGTCTGTCCCTCAATGTGGCCCTCTTTATGGGTTCCACTATGTGTTCCACTGTTATGAATGGGACTGAAGAGTCTGGCCCTGTATAACTAAAACTCTGATCTACCTTATTGGCCCAGGGAAGTGAGGTCTTAACATTCCACTCAATGGCATTTTGCTGTTTAGAGATTTGTCTATTTGGGTGCAACATGATAACTTTTGAATGCCACATCCAATCAATTCCAAAATTTCAGGGAATATTCTAGGCATCAATAGGCAGAGCCCTATTGATTTTGGGGGGAAATCAGAAAAACTAATAAAGGGAAATGGCACGGGGGACTCATTGGTCCCTGGCATCTGGTAGGAGAGCCAGCAGCTTTTACCAGGTTTGTAATTGTCTGTAGATCAAAGAACCTTGATGGCAGCCATTAACACCTTCCAGTATAAAAATGCCCAACCTACCAATATAGTTGAACATGTTGACATGCTGAATGACTTACTTTGTAGTCAGAAAGAAAATAAATAAAAATGGTAGAGAGGAAGTTGGGAATTGATGGGAAACGGAGGACCCTGGTATGGAGCGGAGGAGGAATGGGGGACACACCGAGCCCCTGGCATGTTGGGGGGAGAATGGGAGACAATGATGGTTGGGCTTCAGGGAGTCCCTGAAATGGAGGGTGATGAGAGGGTGGCAAACAAGAAACTTGTTGAGTGGAATAGAGGAATATAAGAAGCTCCTGGTGTGTGCAATGAGCTCAGCCTACAGAAGCAACCAAATTGCGACCCTCTAGTGACTAGTCTTTTATGGCTCCAGTTACCATAGTGTCTGAATGTCTCACAATCTTTAATGTATTTAGCTTCACAACACCCCTGAGAAGATGGGGAAGTACTATTACCCCATGTTACAAATGGGGACTGTGGCACAGAGCGGCTAAGTGACTAGTCCAAGGTAACAGAAGAGATGGAGAAGGGCACTGAACCCCGGGTCCCCCAACTAGTGCTCTAACCAGTAGCGCAGCCAGGTCCGGAGCACAGGGGGAGCGGCGCTATAAAAAGGCGCCTCCCCCTGTACTCACCCGGCAGCGCTCCGGGTCTTCGGCGGCGGGTCCTCACTCACTCCGGGTCTTCCGTGGCACCCGCCGCCGAATTGCCGCCGAAGACCCGGAGCGCCACCGGGTGAGTGCAAGAAGCGACGCTTAAAAAGAAGCGGCACCTTTTTTTAGTGCTGCTAAAAAAAGGCGCCGCTTCCGCCGCTTCTGCTCACAGGAGGAGCGGCCGCTCCCCTTGCTTCCCGCCCTGGCTACGCTACTGGCCCTAACCACTACACAATTGTTCCTTTCTATGCACTAGGAATTGGAAATTTGGACCACATTTCGCAGAGACCACCAAATTGCTGTGGGATTATGACCCCCATTAGCCACTACCAATCAGGGTCAGCTTTAAACCAGGGTTGAAAGGCTCAGCAGAGCATGACCAATTTTCACCTTGACTTGATAACGCTTCTTTAATATTTTGGGGTGGAATTTTCAAAGCTGCCTACAGGGTCTGGATGCCCAGTTCCTATTAAAATGAATGGGAATTGGGTGTCCAAATCCCCAGGGTGGCTTGGAAAATCTCAACCCCAGGGCTTGATAGGTCTGTATCCTAAGGACCAGATAGATGTATGACAGAAGCTAGCATAGGAAGGTATACATTCATACGTCTCTGCACCAGCCTGGTCCCCTGAGCCACAGGAGGGATTTATTCTGGAGGAGAACAGGCTGCATTACTGCTGCCATCCTCCCTCAGGATTTTCCACCATGGGGAGGCAAGTTTCGGTTGCAGGAACCCCATTGATGGCAGTCACTGAGGGCATCCCATATTCCCCTTGCTCACTCACTTTTTGGGACAGGGCTGGCTCTAAAGAGCCCCCAGGCAAAGGTGGGGGGGGGGATTGTGTCACTTTCTGCCACGGTTGCATAGATGACTTTATGTTTCTAGGGTTCTGAACCTGGGCTTATCCTAGCTGAAGCCCACATAGATGTGGGCTGAATTTACCCCTGTGTATGTGTTTTAGATTTTCAAGCTAAACTCTGGAGAAGCAAAAATTGAAAGCATCTGCTAACTTTCCAAAATGATTCCCCCCCGCCTCCCCGTTTTACTGCAGGTCAGATTAGATCAGCACTTTTTCACATCTCAGTTGTAATAACAGCTAACAGCTCAAACACATCAGCAATACCTGTAGCAGCTGAGAGTACAGAAGTCATTTGATGTTGCTTATTTCCCTCCTACTTCCTGGCTGATGAACACTGGAAGCCATACAGAGAATAACGTTTACATTGCGGTGTTTCTACCAAACTGCTAACTAAACACTTTGCAAGATCACAGAAGGTCCCATATCTTCTGATTAGCATTTAGAGAACCTAGACAACTGGGAGGGAACCACAGGAGACCAGGAGGCTGCCATCCAGAAGGGTTAAGAGAGGAAAGAGTCAATCAGTGGCTGATAAGACTTAGCGATGATAAATCACAAACATGACTCCAGGCTTAGGAATTCACAGCACAATCTGTCATTAAATCCCCCTACTCTTATATCTGATTAGCTTTTGCCTTTTTAAATGATCAGTTGAGGCAGCATCAGTAAGAAAGCAGGAACTACTGTGCAGTGCCTGGCAATTGTAACAGTAAGTAGTGCATAGACATATACATGCAGAATTGGTTCCTATTAGATCACAGCTGGAGGAACTGCAACTTTGGAAGGGTTTTGGTTCAGGACTGTTAAGCCTTGTCAGTTAGAAAGAGGGAGATTTTAAAATGTAAACTTTCCAAGTTCCCATTGAAGCATATTGCAAAATCCTTCATCACAACATGGAGATACTTTAAATAAACTGCCTTAAAATCAAGAGGGAGCATCCCTCCAATTGGGCAAGACCTGACTTATCTATTGGGAAGTGCAGTTTGGGCCAGGGACTTGTCCTAACCTCTATAAAAATGTAACATGTGCGGCTGCCAAGTGTATTTATAAATTCTGCCCTATAGCTCTGTGGGGAAGGTGAAAAAAAAAAGGGCCAATGGATAATCTCATACTGTTGTAACACAGAAGAAGTAGTGTTGCAGAAGCAGGGTTTGCAATTTCTATTAGTCAATGTACTGGTGTGTTATATTTACTTGAAATAAAACTAAATACTCAGCAATTAGAAGTGACTGAATTTTTAGGGACCAGTATAAGACTGTGCTTATTAAGGGTCTCATTTTGGCACTCTTATTCATGCTAATTAGTATTTTACCCCTCCCCCCCATTGCAAAGTAAAGTCCAAATCAGTGTGAGCGAGGAGGCCCTAATGGAGTATTTCCCCTGCTTATTGTACCCTAATTTGTATCTACATTCCATCTTCTTATTGTTATTATCCCTCATGTGTAATCCAGTAAACTTTACGGTGTAAACCTTAACACTGGAGGACCCCCATTTGCTAATGGGTAGATTGGGAGTCCCTTAGTCACACAGGTGACTAGTCACTCACATGAAAAGGCCTATTGCCTTGAGTAACTGGTCACCAGTGTGACTAAGGAGTTCCCTATTACGGCCCCAAAAACTACTTACTTGTTCCTTCTGAATAACCGCTCCTGAAAAATTCATGGAAAGTGTTTTTAAAACTCAGTGTAGGAGCATATAGAATCTGGAAAGTGCATAGAGAGATGCCTTGCTGTTGAGTCAATTTTGAATACTAGATGGCACATCATTAGATGAAATAACACAATGCCATTTATTTTTTCTTAGCTTCTTCAGCCCAACATTATCACAAAATGTTTCACAGCTAGTTACATTTTATAGTCAAGAGATGACAGACAATGGTCAATAGTTTCATGAGCCAAAGCATCCAGTGATATAGGATGTAGTAAGAAACATTTTCATCCAAAAATATGAATGAATGTTTCAAGCATCTGATCATGTAAACCCTATAAATGAAAGACGAGCTACAACATTAGGACCTGATCCTGTTCTCATTGATGTAAATAGGAGCTAGACTGAGCCTTAGTTTATTAATATGTATGGGACCTTGCACAGTAAAGATATAAAACAACATGCAATCAAATAACAACCTAGTCTGATCACATGCAGGGCTCAGTCCTGCGAGTCAGCAAGAGCTGAAGGTATTAAGCCTATAAGAAGCACAAGCAATTCTTATTAAACAGGATACCTACATATGATATATTTCCATTCTTGGAGAGTCATACCATTTTGTGTTAAATCCCCCAAACTGTACTTTAATGAGTCTTCTGAGTATTATTTTTTACTGGACACGTGTATAATATTATTCTAATTGCATTATCATTCCATCTGGTGATTGCCTATTGTATGGTAAGTCTTCAAAAAATGTGAAATTGCTTTGTAAATATACTTCTGTTGTTGATTTTTAAAAATGGCTTTTTCTATGAAGTCATCTAAAGGCCAGCATTAGTGTCGATGTGAGCATTTGGCATGAGGGTGATGCCATAATTAGGAAGCCATTTATCTGGCTTCCTTACTGGGGGGAGTGAAAATTGACAAGACAATGCTATCTGCAGAGCTCATGACACTGGGTCAAATCTCCCGTTATTTATGCAGTTTCACTGATCTTAATAATTCTATGATTTATTACATACTGAAAACTAAATTCTGCCCTGATTTGCGCTGTGCAATCCTATTCATAGTGTAAATGAAGGCAGAATTTAGTCCCAAACATTTAAATTAACCTATCCACACATAATGGAAAAATATGATGTGTTCTACAAAAGAGAATCTTCTGAAACACTGTTGACAACAATTGGCATGTCATAGAGAATTTTCTTTATATGTGTAACAAAGAAAGAGAACCTCACCTCCTAAACATAATCCTGCAGTGTAAAATGGGATTTATATTTATTTATTTTGACAGTTAATTCCTCTCGCTTATATCTACATATTAGTTCATAGGGATTTAGCTCTTTGTAAGGACTCTGATACTAGGAAACTAATTTTAAGAAGGTTTGTTGTTTCCACTTTGTTATGATTCCTCAGTAATGGTTGAAGAGAGAAAAGAAGGAAGAGATGCCCCTCTCCCCTCTCCCTTTGGTAAACAGAATGCCCCAGGGGATCCTCAAGGCATCACTAGAACCTCAATGAGGGACTAAGAACTGTTGTGTACAGTGTCTTCCAGCTGAATGCCTAATTTAGCAGACTGAGACTCAGTGAGGTCTGTTCTTCATTAAGTTTAGTAAGACTTATTCCTGATATATCCAGAGGGGACCACACCATAGTCGATCTAAATTTAAAAAAAGAAAAAAGTCTGCATGGAAACTAAGCATGCTAGCCCGGGGCTTGGATGCTTAGGCTTGATTTTGTAAAATCATTCTTTGTAGAGAAATAGAGAATGTTATTTATTTCCTGACCCCACATCCCAACACCATTTCTGTTTTAATAAAGATGTTGTATAGAAAGGCCTACAGTGGCTTTACTTGTTTTTCTTGAAGAATTGATGTGATTAATTAAGGAAAAATGTATCCACAGGCATGCCATTTTGAAAGTATAATTTATGTTGTTTTTATTACGTGGTGTTATGCTTTGAAAAAAAAATCTATTGTTTTGTGTTATCGTGAATTTCAATAGGACTTCCCTAAAGAAAGGTACAGTTGGCTCAATAAAAGGCTTCTCCTTTAAAACATTGCCATAGAAATAGCTGTAGATGAGATAGGATTGGGGTTAAGAGGAAACAATAAAATGTGTCAAAAATGTACTGAAATGATTGTGCTGAGTTAATATTATTTTTTCATTTCCTTTCTTTTCTCCTGAATTGAGACCAGCCTTCATATTTTGGTCAGGCTGAAGGAGTTGCTTCAAAGCTCAGTAGGGTTTTTCTTTCTTCCATGTATTATACCCACATAAACCTGTCAGCAATGGCAAGCATTTAGTACAATGGAATAATTCATCTTAATTGTATGGCATTTTGGGGACCAGATATGGGTACAATGCAAGGGCAAGTTTCAGACTGAAAGGGAGAGCTCCTCATTTCAGTAATCAGTGTTGAGTGTGAAATATATTCTTACCCCTTTCGGCCCAAGTGGTTAGCCAATATTTGGGATCTTGCAGGTTGTTTCCAATAGGAGGAGAAAACTGATGAGGAATCATAGAATCATAGAATCATAGAATCTCAGGGTTGGAAGGGACCTCAGGAGATCATCTAGTCCAACCCCCTGCTCAAAGCAGGACCAACCCCAACTAGATCATCCCAGCCAGGGCTTTGTCAAGCCTGACCTTAAAAACCTCTAAAGAAGGAGATTCCACCACCTCCCTAGGTAACCCATTCCAGTGCTTCACCACCCTACTAGTGAAAAAGTTTTTCCTAATATCCAACCTAAACCTCCCCCTGTGCAACTTGAGACCATTACTCCTTGTTCTGTCATCTTCTACCACTGAGAACAGTCTAGATCCATCCTCTTTGGAACCCCCTTTTAGGTAGTTGAAAGCAGCTATCAAATCCCCCCTCACCTTCTGCAGGCTAAACAATCCCAGTTCCCTCAGCCTCTCCTCATACGTCATGTGCTCCAGCCCCCTAATCATTTTTGTTGCCCTCCGTTGGACTCTTTCCAATTTATCCACATCCTTCTTGTAGTGTGGGGCCCAAAACTGGATACAGTACTCCAAATGAGGCCTCACCAGTGCCGAATAGAGGGGAATAATCACGTCCCTCGATCTGCTGGCAATGCCCCTACTTATACAGCCCAAAATGCCGTTAGCCTTCTTGGCAACAAGGGCACACTGTTGACTCATATTCAGCTTTTCGTCCACTGTAACCCCTAGGTCCTTTTCTGCAGAACTGCTGCCCAGCCATTCGGTCCCTAGTCTGTAGCAGTGCATGGGATTCTTCCGTCCTAAGTGCAGGACTCTGCACTTGTCCTTGTTGTTGGGTATTTCTTTGCTGCAGTCCTATTTATTTACAAAGAATGTACACAGTGCTGTTTCCAGGAATGCAGGAGGAATTAAACAGCAGGAAACAGTTTCTTTTAGCAAAGTTCCAATCTTTTTTACAGCCAGCACTCTGCCCAAAAGCTCTCTCACATAGCTTTTTCTCAGGGTCATATTACAAGTGCTTTTTTTTGTTGCCTTCTCTGTCTTAGTCTCACGCAGACACACATACAGGCCTATCGAACAATATTCAACCCCCTACATTTGCAATTGCATCCAGTCCCCAGTCAAACCATTCAGACTGCATGACCCAGTTCCTACTCTAGCTTTGCATGTGGCCTGTGTTTTAGGTGGATGCTCCTACTGTTTCAGCTAGCTATTCCATAAAGGAGCTTAGTTGCTTCTTACATTTGACCTGAATGAAAGACAGCTGCTACGCCAGCAGCTTCAACAAGGTATTACCCAGCCCCACAGCGTAACATTATTATAGGAAGTGCCTGCTAAAGTTAAGATGACAAAAGAGTTTATATTATAACCTCTTATTTTTATATATTCATTACTTCCTCAAACATTTACCTTTTTGACTGAAATTTTCTATGCTTGGTCTCTGCTCAAAGGAGAATTTCTCTTCCCCCCTCCCCCCCAAAAAAAGTTTAAGCTCAAATACAAGTGGTAATAAGTGCAGTATAAATGAGAACACAACACATACTCTTTGGATTTCTACAGGGCAAGAAGCATTCCAGGCATCCCTGTCGTACTTGAATCTGCACTTTTCAAGTTAGAACAATGAAGCTTTAATCGCTATAGTACCATTCGAGAGCTTGGCAGCTGCGACACAATGCCATCCAAGATCGCCTGGCCAAAGCCATCTCGCCACCCGTGGGGAAGGTTGCTGTAAACTCCGCCATCCCTGGAACTGACAGCCAACTGCGACCAGACATCGTCATCACCAACGAGGACCAGAAGAAGATCATCATGGTGGATGTCACAGGGCCGTTCAAGAACAGGACCCCGGCCTTCCACGATGCCTGAGCTTGAAAGGGAGAGAAATATGCCCCTCTAGCCAAAACCTTGAGAGCTAAGGGTTACCAGGTCCAGACACACGCACTGATCGTCGGAGCCTTGGGCACATGGGACCCCAGTAATGAGCGAGTGCTGAGAGAATGTGAAATCGGTCAACGCTATGCTCAGCTGATGCAGCAACTCATGGTGTTGGATGCCATCAGGTGGTCGGGGGACATCTACATAGAACACATCACTGGACATCAGTAATACCAGGAGGGATGAGCTGGAGTGCCGATGAGAAGTGCAGTCAGGAAAGTAAAAATACTTTCCTCAAGGATTGTATTTTCTAAATGGACAACCTACCTAATTCTCAATTACTGAGGGACAATCTCCACTCATTGATATATTTTGCTTTCCACAACCAAATCTCTGTACAACCTTTCATGAGTGATGTACCTGAGTATTTGGATTCTAATATCTAAACTGTATTGTTAAATCTATTCACCTAAATTTGGGTTATTGCTGATTATGTACTCTATGTATCATATGACTTTTAAAAACTAACTTTATATTTGTGGATAATCTAAGCACTATACCTAGATTTACAGACACTCTTTTCCCAACCAATGTATTATATCATTTTTTTAACATTAGCTTTAATAAACATTTTAAATCTGTTCTTATAGGCGGGACTGGTAACACCCTTATTATTAAGGTTGCCTGACACGTCCCATTAGAAGACCCTATATTCAGTTGCTCATAACTTTGCCATATTTTCATCATTTGGGCTGAATTATTCATGTTGATTGTTAGCCTCAGGCTAAATGTTTTTGGAAAGTTTTAGCCCAAATGGTTCAGCTGTTTGCAAGAATGAGTCTATGGAAAAATACATGGTTTGTGGCAGCCTTTTATTTGAGAAGGTCTAGTGCCCCCATGCTTTGGAGCAGGATCTTGAAATTTGGCAGGGAGGTGACCTTTGGTCAGGAACATGCCTTTTTCTATCCCTGGGAAAATCCACCCAAATCTGGCCAAGTTAAAAGCCTTAGGAAAATCTTTGTTTGCACATGCTTAGTGGAGAGTTCTTAGAGCTTCCCTGCCAAAATTGCTAAAAAATTCCATCCTCGCTAAGTATGATCTGGCTTGTGCTGAGCAGACTGCATATGCGCCATCTCCTCACAGTTCCTACATATGACTGGACTGCACATGTGCCATCCCTACAGGACTGGGCACTGGAGCGAATAATGGGAAGCCTGTTGCTCCTGTGCTCTCAATGACCCCCTCCTGGCACCCAAGCAGTGTGGAGGAGGAAGTCCCCTGACATGACTGCAGAGGGGACAACAGGGAGCCAACTGATGGGGGGAGGTATGGGACAAAATTGGGAAAAGAAACCTGATAAAACTCGGACTGCAAAAAGGTGAAGAGAGAGGAGCTGAGACTAGAGGTTGTGGGAGGGATTACTGGGACTGGGAGACAAGACTGGGGGAAGGGAAGCTGGGACTGGTTGGGCACTGAGACTGGGACTGTTAGGCATGGGTGGGAGGGAAGGCTGAGATTGGGTGGGGAAGCAGACTGGGACTGGAAGCTGGCGGGGAGGGGAGGAAGGCTGGGACTAGTTTGAAAAGGAGGCTTCCAGCCTTAATACTGTTCTTTTAATATAGCTTTTTTGTGTAAATAGCATCACAGGGACATAGTAGGATTAACTGAGCCATTAGTGACAGTGCTGAGCAAGATACGTTGTGTAAGTTGTACCACACAGGAGAAGCCTCTAGAGGCATTTTGATGTGGACATGCCGGCAAAATGAGGACAGACACATGCCTGGAATTAAGCAGCAGACTGCAACTTTTATTAAACTTTAACACAAGGGAGGGATGCTATCCGCCCATCAGCCATACTCTCCTATACCAGGCATTTCATTGGTTCCAGTGTGGGGGTTACGGGGCTCCTTACCAGTGTTCCCGGGCCTGGTTTGGGGCCGGGGGACAGGCGTCTCTCCCCTGGCCAGAGCAGATACGGGGCTGGGCTGGGTTGGGGTTGGGAGAAAGGCGCCTCTCTCGGCACTGCAGGTCCAGGTATCTCTCCCCGCCGCAGCCCTGAGTGCCTGCGCGGCACTTAATAGGCTGCTGCGCGGCTGTGCAGCTTAGAGGGAACTTAGCTTCTTACCATATAACCCATAACATGGGATATGCTCTCCTCAGCCTTCCCCCCGGGACTCAATTCTCTCTGAGTCCTAGCACCCTTCCCCCAACAAGGATGCAACAGCCAACAGGATGGGGACCTTGGACCACAAGGGCCACAAGATCTCACCCTATCACATGAACCCAAGACCCATCACCAAAATCCCAGGTCTTTTACCTCTGGGAATCATTCATTTTATTCTCTTAACTACACTGGAAACCGGCCAAAGGGGGAGCCAGCAACTAGCTTGGTCACTCCGCACCCAACCACACTGCCTGATATCACAATTCCTGCATAAAGACGCTCCACATGGATCCGGTGCTGGGCTAACTCCTGGGAGCTGGAATGCTGGCCAATCAGCATCCCTCTCCGCCAGCTGGCCAATGGGTGCCAGAGACTCCCAGGGGAGGAGCTACACCTTGGTGAGTGTCTCCCTTCCATGCCCCTTGGACTAGCCCCCCTTTCACTGCCAGCCCCATCAATTTCCCCCACCCGTTGATGCGGGTGGATGGCATGTGTCTCAAGGCACCATTCCTTTCCCCCTTCCCCATTGCTTTAGAGCAGGGGTGGCCAACCTGAGCCTGAGAAGGAGCCAGAATTTACCAATGAACATTGCCAAAGAGCCACAGTAATACGTCAGCAGCCCCCCATCAGCTCCCCACCCCGCTCCCAGCGCTTCCCACCCACCCGCAGCCTCGCCGATCAGTGCCTCCTGCACCCTCCCTGCACTTCCCGATCAATTGTTTTATGGTGTGCAGGAGGCTCTGAGGGGGAAGGGGGAGGAGCGAGGACACTGCAGGCTCAGTGGGCAGGAGGAGGGGGCAGGAAGGAGTGGAGTGGGGGCAGGGCCTGTGGCAGGGCCAGGGGTTGAGCAGTGAGCACCCCCCGGCACATTGGAAAGTTAGCGGTTGTCGCTCCAGCCCCGGAGTCGGTGTCTATACAAGGAGCCGCATATTAACTTCTGAAGAGCCACATGTGGCTCCGGAGCCACAGGTTGGTCACCCCTGCTTTAGAGACTGTACCCATTTGGGGATGTCTTTTGGTTCTATGTATCAGAGGGGTAGCCGTGTTAGTCTGGATCTGTAGAAGCGACAAAGGGTCCTGTGGCACCTTATAGACTAACAGAGGTATTGAAGCATAAGCTTTCGTGGGTCAATACCCACTTCTTCGGATGCAAGCAAACATTTTGGTTCTATGTTAGTACAGTGCTGAGCACAGCAGGGTCCTGATCCATGAGTGGAGCTCCCAGGTGGTACAGCAATATAAATAATAGATAATAGATTATGACACTGTCCCCAAGCCAACTCAACTGCTCTGGATCCTGTAGTGTGCTCCAAGTATGCCCCTTCCCAGCTCAGACAAGCCCTCTGCCCTGGGGATGCAGGGAGGGAGATGCTGGAGCTGTCTATGCCAACCCCATGCCAATTGGGAACTCCCCTACTCTAGGAGGTAGTTTGCACCATCTGAGCAGTATGATTGGACCAGAGTTTTCCCAAAGTATTGATTGTGGCCTTTAGGAAGTTGGCACGACTCAGGGTAAAGAGAATGGACTGCACTCCTCAGTACTAACTCCAGGGCCATCTCTTGACTCTGCCGCCTCCGCTTTCCCCCGGGCTCCATTCTGGGCTGGAAGAAGAGGAGCACATTAGAGTTAACACCAACTTCATCTGTATCAACTCTGGTGCAGCACCCGTCATGGGAGAAATGGTTCATGAAACATACACATGCCCCTCATTCCACTGCTGTCCCCTCCCCAACCCCATACATGAGCCTCAACCCCTATAGAGGGGTTTACTTTGGTGTTTGGGGGAAGGAAAAGGGAACTGATGCACAGAGATTTACTATTTTTTTATTTGATCACAGTTAGACCAGCTCATCACAAGATCAGGTTGCAGGGAGAGGAGAATTTCTCACCTTGCTGTGCTATCACAAGAACATGAATATTCCCTCTACAGGGCGTGCCCTTTTCTATATAAAGCACATCTGCCTGCTCTGAAGAGTCATATTCTCAGAACTGAGCTCAGCTTTACTTTTTCAGACCCAGTAACACTGCTCTCTTATTAGGCTCAAGTTGCCTTTTTTGTTTTTTTGGTCCTGCAAAAAAGAAACTAGAAAAAGTGTAAATAGGAAGGTCAAAGGTCATTGGAAGAAACAACTTTTAAAAAAACATGTTTTTCTTTCAGAAAGTGCACTTTTGACTTGATTGCTAAAAGTTTAATTTCACTCGCTGGCCCATGAAGTAGCTTTGGTTTCAGGGTCAAAGAGGGCTTCCCTTGGATGTGGCTGTCAGAACAAGCCAAAGTACTGTCTGCAGCAGCAATTTTTTAAAAAGTTAAAAACAGTATCAAAGATACAAAATGTACTATGCCTAATGGGAGGGAGAAAACTGGAATCCAACCAGAATACATGCTGAAGTGTAACAACGATCAAATACTTAAGAGTAAGTAGAAAAAACAGGAAGGGAAACAAATTCACTTTCATTGGAAGAATGGTAGGATTTCACCTGTAATACTATCTTTTCTCCCTGTGTTTGTGTAACTAATACACTCCATATGAGCAAACAACCTAAGAGATACCTTTCTTTTAGGGTGTTTTTTGGTAAGGTTTTTTTCTGTTAAGTACATAACTTTAATGCTAATTGATTCCACTTTAGAAGACTGGAAGGATTTCATCAAGCATGGTTTCATCAGCACATTTCCAAATCATACTGTGTGGAACCACAAAAGTCAGAGAGGTATTTTTAGCATTGGATCTTACAGCCTTAACTTGTCATCAGTTTGATAACTGTAGACATCAAATCACAAGCCACTTCTGACACCTGAGCTGGGCTTAATTGTTTCTCAGATTACAGCTGTAATATATCATTCCACATCCCTCACCTAGAGGCACACAGCCTTTCCCACAGTCTTAACACACAACTTTTGTAAGTCAGTGTAGCTCTGTTGAAGTCAATGGAGCGCTGCCGATTCACACAAGCTGAAGATCATGCTGTGTGTTTCAAAGGCTCATTCCACTGTAGCATTCCATGAGAACATTTTTATATGCTTCAATGCTAGAAAGTACTCTTAAAAGTATTAAATGGTGACAGCTTGAATGATGAATCTGTCACAGGAGTAACAGAAGCAAAGTATTTTATCTTTTACATACAAAACAGCTTACTAAAGGCACTTCCACAAGGTCTGGGAACCCCATCACTAATTTGATTGCTCTCTATATGTGGGCCAAGAGGTCGTGGAGATGATAATGTTTAGAGCCGATGGAAAAATAGAAAATATTCTGGAAAATTTCACAGATTTTTTTTTCTAAACTTCAAATTGTTCAAGTTCTAACAATGATACAGAGCTGGGAACTTTCCTGCCTCAAGGCGGTGATGTGAGGATGAATTGGATATGTTCATATGGTACTTTGAACAACGATGTCTTGATATCCGAATATAAAGACTAAGTAGAGTGAAATCTGATTTAAGAACCAAGGGATTGTCAAAATTCAGTGGCTTCACTGAGGTGATCTTCTATTAGAGTGGGAGCAGAATTGTGTTTAGTATTTTCAGGGATACTCTCCAGGTTGGAGTTTTTAAGACAGGAGGTGGCTTAAAAATGAGTGGTCTCATAGGCAGGACTAATTGTATAGTTCATTATTATATACATTATTTATCAAGAGTTAATGTTTGCAGCTAAAGCTTGAGAGTCTGCAGATCCCAAAAAGGCCTGTTCAGTGGCTAAAAGAGCTGCAAAACAAACGGTTTGCTCTAGTTTCCAGTCATTTTTGGCAACAAAGGGACAATCAGTATAACAGGAAATGCAGGATCTGGTCCTGCTCTTATTGAGCCAAAAGCAAACTGGGGCTTCATGAAGAAGGCCTCTGATCCCATTGTAAGCAACTACTTCCCTTTTATTAACAGCTTCGACTCAGGATCTCTTCCCACAATATGTATGTATGTTCATTGCAGTCATAGACCAAAATTCATTTTCCTATTTAAAATGCAAGTAAAATTTATGAACGTACTAACTAATGTACATAAGCCTGTCCTTAGGTAACTTTACTTGAACCATTCCATGAGTAACATTTATCAGTTCTATATCTTGGGCCAAATTATCTCCTAGTCATGGGTGGCATGTGAACCACTCATTTGGGGAAGCTAGTCCCTGCCCCCGCCCCTTCTGCTTGAGGCCCTGCCCCTCCCTCAACCCTTATGTCTCCTAATCCCGCCAGAGCCCTGAGCCCCGCACTGCAGCCGGCCTGCCAGCTTGCCCACCCTAGCCCCAGCCCCTGCCTGCTTCAGGGAAGAGGAGCAGACTGGGCTGAGGCCACGGGGAAAGAGCAGGAAGCAGGAGGAGACCTCGTAGTGGAGTGTGGGTGGGGCCACACCTGTCTGTTTTGGGAGGCTTAGCCTCCGCTTGCCTGTGATACCCCCCGCCCATGCTCCTAGTACAACTTTTTTGTCTTCAATGGTAGCCTGACCTCAGGATGGCATAAAGGCCTACTTCATCCTTGTCCTCTTGCACCCACCTGTTACATGCCTTTCCTGCAACCCACTGGTAGTTTACATGACCTTACATTCCATCACACCTCCTTACCAACATGAAACTTACACCTCCTTTTACGTCACAGCTAAATCTGGCCTACAAATTCTTTGCACGGACTACAGTCATGAACCGTATCCCTGCGGAGGGGGTGGGGGATCATCATAACTCTAAAAAAGAATCAATCAGATTACAGGATTCTTCACTGGGCTAACCAATAATAAAATGATGATGCCATGGCTTGGTTTGATTATTAGAACTTGCTCAGGCTTTCTGGAAGTCCAGACCATTCAGCACTCTCTCTCTATGCCAAATAATGATTACAGAAATCAAGATGGCTTCTTACAGAATTAGCATCTTACCACAGCGGGGAATCTGATGTATTGTCAAGGAAGTAGTAAAGAACTCTGGAATCTATATAGGAGAATCTTCACGTTCACACTCCCCACCATCTCCTTGGTGAGGTATACATTCCATTGTGACAACTTTAAATTCCAAGGAAGCCCTTAAATTCAGGTTCATCCTTCTCACATCCTTTAAAAGCTTTTGCATTTTCACTCTCTCCTTTTCATACTGTTCTGCAGTAAATTGTAAAAGTTTAACCTGAGAAAAATTAATTGAATCAGTATTATAAAGCCCTTTTCATTTATGAGCAATATTTTGGAAATCACCTTAGGTCAGGGATGTGTGCCAATCAATATTTTGTTCTATGGTGCATGCTCTTTTTCTTTGTATTCATAAGTTATATTGTGTGGTTGTGTGTGTATGTATGTATATATACACACACGCACATGCACACATGCTGGTGTTGAGCATGAGCCAGATTATGAGTTTATAAAAATTGCACTTGACAATGCTGTTCCCTTAAGTGTCAGTTTCCGGACCCTCTCATACTCCAGCTAACAGTTAATCCACTTGTTTTTTAGTGCCCAGAGCAAATTTATCTCTGCTGTGCAAAATCCAGTCAACTTTCTCCTATTAGTGCTATTATTAATGGCAACATACTGTTCAAGATGAACAGGGAGAGGGATTCTATTATTTGTTTGTACAGTGCCTAGTTGCAGTAATTCTAAGACAGAATGTCTCTCTTCTCCATTCAGTAACAAATACCTAGTTGCTCCCCACTGTATGAACACATCATGCTCCAGTATTTTTGCAATTTTATATTTTGTCTGAATTCAAATATACTGTTATACACCAAGCTGCAAGTGCAAAACATGCACCTTACTATTTCCCCTTTGCAAACAGTTTATGCAATTATCGGCGTGGCTCATGCAGTTGTATGTTTTGTGCATACAACTTAGGCACATATTTTTGAAAAGTTAGCCCCTGGACAGGAGACCAAAAATGACACAAAAAGGAGCTGTGCTGTTGATCCATCAGAAAGACCACATGGGTCGTCTGGGAGCAAAACCTTCTTCGAGTTAATACTGCTGTCTAATGTAACATCTTCCATCTTATCACAGCATATATGTTTAAAGCAGTCTGTTGTATTTTCAAGTAAGTAGTGAGCAACTCGAATCCATGCAGAAAGATCTTCATTCAGACACATTTCTACAAACCCTGGGCCATATCCTGGGCCTTGTTAAGATGGCTATACACTACTCCTGTGGTGCAAAGTAGCCTTAAAGTCGGTGTAACCAACCAGCTGGAGATTTCCTCTGCCTAGATTAATCAAGTGGAATAGGGCTGGTATAGCTGCTTCTAACCACGCTGGCCTGGTCCCCTGGCATAACAGGCATGACTGAGGAGACACTCTGTACCTCAAAGCGGCACCCTGGAACCCCCATATTCACACCTGTCATATAATTATGATATATTTCATGCAAAGCATGCCAGGTAAGATGTTAAATGAAAGGTCATGATCTGCTGAAACCCATTGTTTTGTCAAAATATGCATATAGTTAGCGTGTATGAAGTTATGAAATTTTGCTGTATGGTTGTTACTGAAATATGTTGTAAGTTTAAGAGTCTCTCATGCTAGTTCTCCAGTGACAATGACAAATGAGGTGACCCACATCCAGGTGGGCATTGAACAATCATCACCAGCCATTGACCAGCATGGGAATAGTAAACAAGGGATTTACAATGACAGTTGCGCAAGCACCACACAATGGGGACTGCTCAACTCTATAACTCCGTTGCACGAGACCACACCAGGGGCATTGTTCAACCCTGTGACTCAGCAAGGCCCACCAGACTTGCCTGGGCTAGTGTCTTTCAGGCACATGGACTAAGGAGATAAAATAGGGGACAGTGGCATCATGCTTTTCTCATCCCCCACCTATGCTGGAAGCAACAAGAATGCTGGAAAGACAAAGATGTCAACTGAGGAGACTGGTCCCAGGCTTGAGAGAGAAGCTGGTGTATTAAGAACTGAAACATCCAGTGGGGTGAGAAAACTGCTTGATCTAAATTCTGCCTAGTGTAATAAGGTTTAAGTTTTAGGCTGTGCGCGTAACTTTTATTTTCTTTGGTAACTATCTCTGACCTTTTATGCCTCTCACTTATAATCACTTAAGCTTTCTTTAGTTAATAAATCTGTTTTATATTTTACCTAATACAGTGTATTTGGTTGAAGTGCTTGGGAAATCTCAGTTCAGTTTACGAAGGTTTCTGTATGTCTTCTCCAGACTGAGGGAGAGGCGGACTGGTCAATAAACTTACACTGATGAGGCTTCTGACCAGGGCAAGACGGTACAGTTCTGGGGGTGCAAGGCTGATGAGCTGGGGGGAATTGGCTGGTGCCTTTCTCTGTGTGATTCATGAGGGGCTCAGGTAGCATTCATGCAATCTAGCTGGGAGTGGGGCACCACGTGCTGTTGTGCTGAGTGATAACAGTGCCTGGAAGGGTTTGCTGCTTGTCACTAGCAAAGCATTGTGAGAGACAGCCCAGGCGGGAAAGTTAAGGGAGCCCAGCTAGGTCCCAGTTCCAGGTTGCACCCCGGGGATCCCAGCACAACCACATCTGGCTGATCCTTGGCTGATATAATGGGAAATGTGGCTCTCTGGTTGCTCCAACTTGTGTCTTGGGACTAGATCAGCACCTGTGGATCACAGTGACGTAAAAGTGACTTACAACCAACTTTGTGCCATATGCCCCAAACCGGGCCAGGCTCCAAGTGGTTGATCTCAGCAATTTAACCTTCTGTATCCTTGACAGCATGCCACTGCTGAAAAATGAGTATTAATGCCTTCTAGCATAATAGGAATATGGAAAACACATTGTATCCTTTACAGACATGGATAATGAGCCATCTCAAACAAAACACGGGACATAGTGGATATTATACAACTTTCACACCTCAGTAATTTTCCAATCTCTCTAAGGATAAGACAATACCTTCCTTCTGATTTTGGAATGATTTTCAAGGGGAAAATGCCTTTTTTACTTGTCTTGTATATGACTGACACCCAAGGGATGTTGAAATGCACTTAGCTGCATACAAAAGGAAAACTTTCTAAATATAGAATCCTCTGTAGTTAAATTCTTCCTGTCTGGGCTTAAAAATAATCTAAAAAAGGGACTCTACATGGTTCCCATTGTCAGACCCAAGCATGCACAAACTCAGTTTACACAAAATGCAAAAGATATGAAATCCCGGGGCTGGGGAATTAGGGATTTCTCTCCAGAAAATGTTTGCTATTTTTAGTTTGAATTGAATACAGTGCATAGATGAATGGGTTTCATTAAAATGGCAGTGCTGTGGAGTAAAAGATTCTCAAATACTATGTTGTTAGACACCAATATAAGAACCTGGATAGATGGGTAGAAATGATTTGTGTAGAGATATGTTTGTAGAAGATTATAATTTAGAGACACTCCCTCATAAGGGACAGCATTATGAATGTAGGAATTTGGGGATGTGCTGTGGAGGGTTGCTTGGGTGCAGCAGCTCAGCAAAGATGCTCTTCAGTTTGTTTTGTTAAAGTTTCATTCCTTTCTCATTCACTGATTTGTTATTTAATGAACCCCAAGATCCTTACCTGGTGTCAGAAATGCTGAATGAGAAGGAAACTCTAGTCATTTTGAAGTTAACTCCTGTATTTGCAACTGAAAGTGGAGACAGAGTAATGTAATGGCCCTTTGGGAAATGTGAGCACCAGGCATGGGTGGCAGGCATCATAGGCTGGGGGAGGCTGAGCCTCCCCAAACAGCCAGGTGTGGCCCCACCTACACTCCGCCCCCTGTCCCCTTCCTGTTTCCCACTCTGCAGGAAGCTCTTCTATGCTATGGCCCCAGCTGGGGCTGCGCTGCCCACCCTCCCAGCACTCTGGGGCTGGGGCCATGCTGCTCGGCCTCCCAGCACTCTGGGGTTGTGGGGGCTGGAGCCATGTTTCCCAGCCTCCTGGTGCTTGGGGGCTGGGGCCACGCTGCCTGCCCTCCCGGTGCTCCGGGGCTGGGGGCGCTCCGGTGCTGGGGTTGGGGCCAGCGGCCACAGTGGGGGAGCTCTGGGCTCTGGTGGGGGGCATGGAAGGGGCGGGGCCTTGGGTGGAAGGGGGTGTCTGTTACAGCTGTCCCCCTGCTGGATTCTTTTTCAATAGTGGCCGCCCCCCCGGGCCATGGAACTGACCAAAGTCAGCCTGGCCCTGCTCATGAAAATGGCTTGTACAGACTAACTGGAGCCATTGCTCTGCCTAGGGAGGAGGCTTCTTGCTCCTTTGTCTAGCTTCTTTGTTCAGACCCGGGCTCGGTGTAGGGGTGCTCTGCCCAGGTATGCAAGACCTAAAGTGGCCACATAGCTGAGCATATGAGTCATACCTGTGGCTCAGAACTTGCCCAGGCATGTCTATGCTTACCTGTAGTTTTCCCTGCTCTCTCTCTCCTCCCCTGTATCTAAAGAAGCCAATCAAAAGTACTGGTGGGAAACTGCCTAAGTTTGCCTTTAAAACCAGACATTTTCTGATCAGACCCCTGGAGAAGTTCTTTGCCTTGCCACCTGGTCTGATCAGCTAGGGGTCTTGGGAGGCCCTCTCCCCGCTCTCGTTTGTTTTTTGAGCGTACCCCTGTTTCAAACTCCCCTCCCACGAACAACGAATTTGTGCCTGAAGATCTCCTGATTATTGTAAGCGAATCGAGTTTTCTCTGCTTGTTGCTGTCCTGGAAAGTGGTAAGGAAAAACCTCTTGCACACTTCCCCTTGTTTTAATGCTGGCTTTCTTTCCCCAGCAGGCAGACTCCTTGGTCTGTATTAGGTTTAGCTTTTAGTCTAGATAAATTGTAATTTCATTTTGCATAGCTGTGGTTAAATTTGCTTTAAAGAATTGTTTGTATTGTGTTCTGTTACTTGCTAACTTGTGTAGTCTTGGTTAAGTTAAATCATAGATAAGATTTTACTGTGTTCTGTATAATTGTGGTTAAGTCTGTCTTCCCGCTGCCCAAACCCCCCAAGTTCGCCCGTGTCTCCCCCCGAGCTCCCCAGTCTCGTTGCAGTCTCTCTGCTGTTTAAACTTGGAGCCTGTCTGCTCTCTGTGTCTCCCTCAGTTCAAATCTCCCTCCGCAGCGCCTCTGCGTTTGGTCTCTGCTCCACCACGTGTCTCCCCCCCCCCCCCCAACCTCATTTCTCTACCACTGCCTTTCCAAGCCTCAATTGCATTACTAAAGTCTAGCATAAAAACCCCATTGGTTACTTTCCTTTTCCTCTCTAACACACCTCACATTTTACATTTACACCACTGTGACCCATTTTTACCTAAAGTTATTGGTTATTTAACACATTTTACCCATAACTGTTAGTTGATTATATGCTGCTGTGACACACCCTTTACATAGAAATTGTTAGCTACCTGTTACATTTATACTTCAGTGTTAATTGGTTACCAACTGTATTGTACCCCACTGTGTTGTACCCCACTATTGAAACCCCCTATCCTGTTTACTAAAAGAAACCCCTCCCCAATTGTCTACCTTAACAAACCCCATACCCCTCACTATTGAATTTTCCCTGTTTTTATATTCTCTTAATAAAGTTTATTTTGCACCCCACCCGTGCAGTAATTGTCCCCCAAGATCCCCTACCTGCTGGCAGGGACAGGGGGGAGGATGGGGGGCTAGCCTCCCTGAACCAGCGGTTTGCCCACCGCCCATGGCACCAGGGACAGAGGCTTTTGCATATATCTGGGGAGCACAATAGTATCTTGACAAGCTAAAGAAGCGGGGGGGGGGAAGCCAAAAATGGATGTGTTACAACCTCCATCCAGTCTGCAACTGTTAGGCAATGTTTCAGAGAACTGGAAAAAATTCAGACAGAGATTTGAATTGTATTTAGCAGAAGAGAAGAATGATAATGTGAAATCATCAATCTTTTTGCATGTTGTTGGGGAGGAAGCATTGGATATTTATAAAACCTTTTAAGTTTGAAGAAGGTGAAAGCATTAAGTTAAGTCAAATACTGACTAAATCTGAGGAACACTGCATGCCAAAAAGGAATGAAACCTTTGAGACACACGTTTTTTACATGCATGCAAAAATCTGATGACATCATAGAGCAATATGTCACAGAGTTAAGGAAACTCAGTAAAACCTGTGACTTTGATGAGCTGACAGAATTTCTGGTCAGAGATAGAATCATTTGGGGCATTAAAGACAATATGCTAAGAGAGAGACTGCTCCATGAAGGAGACTTAATGTTAGAAAAAGCTTTCCAAATATTCAGGGCAGTAGAAACTATGAAGGCAGAAGCCAAAGAGCTGAATTCACCAGAAGGGGTTATCCATGTACTGAGTACAAAAGAATATAGCCAGAATAGGTCAAATCAAAGAGTTGAACCACTCACTATGAAAACCATCGCTAGAGGGAAGACTGGGTACATGTGGTCATGTGGAAGACGTGGATCACAGCATGACCCCAAAAAGTGTGTTGTCTTTGGGAAACTCTGTCATAAATATGGGGAAAATAATCATTTTGCAGAATGCTGCAGATCCCAAATGCAGAAAAGTCAAGTGCATCCAGTTCCACAAAGGCCTTTTGAGAAGGTCAGCGCTGATTTATTTACCTGGCAATCAAATGATTATTTAATAATCACAGATTATTATTCTCTGTATCTAGAAATTTACACATTGCACAGTACTAATAGTAAGTCAGCGAAAACTGGCATGAAGGGAATCTTCTCCAAACATGGAATTCCAGGTGAAAATCTAAACAATAATTTTAGGCAATTTGCCATAGATTGAGGGATAATTTGGATTTGATGTTTTGTGATGAAAATTCCCAGTCAGATGGACTTGTGGAAAGGTCTTTATGGACAGTAAAGACCCTTATGAAAAAGACTTCTGACAGTGAAGGTGATTTGTATAAAGCGTTACTGGTTTACTGAAGTACACCCCTGAACAATGGCTTTTCTCCAGCTCAGCTGTTAATGGGAAGAAAGCTCAGATCTAATTTAGCAGTTACTGATAACCTACTGAAATCTCATAACAATGAAACCATATGGAAGATGAAAGAAAATAAGAAGTAGAAGCAGAAATATTATTTTGACAAAAGGGTCTGTCATCTCCCATCTCTTAACCCCGGTGATACTGTGGAATCACATCTCTAATACTTGGGGCCAAAGAACAGCTGCATCCAAGATTTTATGTAGTCCAGACAGACCAGGGGGACACATTTTGATATAATCGAAGGGCTCTATGAGTAATCCCAGAAAGTTCCAACGCATTGACAGTAGATGTGAACTCTGGCATTTTCCATCTGACTGCTCTTTTATCACCAATGCACAAAGGAGAAACTGTCAAGGAACAAGAGAACAACTCAGACTCCAGTGAAAGGCTGATATGAGAAGATCAGAGTGGGAGATTAAACATCCTGAAAGACTCATAGAGATTTGCTAACCTGCCTGGAGAAGGGGTATTTGAGGAAAATGAATGGTAAAGACTCACTCGAGGGTGATGTACTGGTAACCTCTCCTCGCTAGGTAGTTGACACACTGGGTTTATGGAAATGTACTACATGGGTTGATAATTTAATGCATGTGTTATTAGATACTTGTTAGCTGTTTATATATATAAACATATATATATGTGTGTGTGTGTGTGTATAAGAGTTAATTTGTTTTTCTTTAAGAAGGAAGATGTAGAGATATGCATGTAGAAGATTATAATTTAGAGGTGCTCCATCATAAGGGATAGAATTATGAACATAGGGCCTTGGAAGTGGGGGTTGGGAACACCACATGGTTGGGTGCAGCAGTTCACCAGAGATGCTCTCCAGTTTGTTTTATTAAAGTTTTATTCCTTTCTCGTTCACTGGTTTGTTATTTAATGAACCCCAAAATTGTTACAATTTGTTTCTCAAAATAGATTTGTTACCAAATTAAAATTTGACAGGTTCACCATGGCACACACATTTCCCATTATAGATCAAAGAGTTGGAAAATGCCCTGTAGACAAACACTCTATTCTATATGAAGCACTGATATTCCAGGAATCAGCTGACGAAGAGCAACAATACAGCCAGAGAACAGGTCTCAGAGTGTCTGAGATTTCTTGCAAAAAGTACAAAATAAAATAAGACAATCCACTGAAAAATTTGGGAGAAGTAGTGATTTTTGAACTCTTTTATTCTTTTTGTATCAATCTGTTTTTCATCAAGCCATCATGAAAAAGACAAGTAGTGCTCAAAGTGTATATTCTGTATTTTGGTTTTTGCTGTTCCAGTGAGATTCTGACCAAATAAATGTGTAAAGCTCCTGTTAAAACTTAATTCCTTAATGCAACCTTAACTATGCTGGAGCTACCATTGCAGCATAATACTCTTGAGAATATACTACTATATCATAATAGCCTGCCACTTAGTGGTCACACAAAGGAAAGTATTTTAGAGCAGTACTACATGCAGTAAGTCACTGTCTAGCTAATATAATCTCTTCAAATAATAAAACGAAAATAAGAAAGAAAAACTTGTAGCACCTTAGAGACTAACAAATGTACTCACCAGCAACCACACACCATACAACAAAAACACCAACCCAGGAACCTATCCTTGCAACAAAGCCCGATGCCAACTCTGTCAACATATCGATTCAAGTGATACCATCACAGGGCCTAATCACATCCGCCACGCCATCAGGGGCTCATTCACTTGCACATCTACCAATGTGATATATGCCATCATGTGCCAGCAATGCCCCTCTGCCATGTACATTGGCCAAACCGGACAGTCTCTACGCAAAAGAATAAATGGACATAAATCTGACATCAGGAATCATAACATTCAAAAACCAGTAGGAGAACACTTCAACCTCCCTAATCACTCAGTGACAGACTTGAGGATAGCAGTGTTGCGACAGATTAACTCCAAAAGCAGACTTCAAAGAGAAACTATTGAACTCGAATTGATATGCAAACTAGATTGCGTTGCCTCCGGATTAAATCGAGATTTGGAATGGCTCGGCCATTATGTTAATTGAATCTATTTCCCTTAAATTAACGATCCTCATTCACACCTGTGTGACCATCTTGTTTATCACTTCAAAAGTTTTTTCTTCCCCTGCTGTCATGTTTCCTCTCAACTAATTAGCCTCTTAAGATTGGTCTATACACCTGGACCTTATCATGTTTCTCTGACTGTATAAATATCTGTCTACAGTGTATTTCATTCCATGCATCCGATGAAGTGGGTATTAACCCACGAAAGCTTATGCTGATATAAATTTGTTAGTCTCTAAGGTGCTACAAGTTTTTCTTTCTTATTTTCGTTTTGCTGACACAGACTAACACGGCTACTACACTTAAACCTTCAAATAATAAATTACTCCAATGAGAACAATTTCATCAAGCCTTTATTCAATTAAATATGGTTTGTATAATATAGAATTCAGTTACCTAGGCTTCTAGCATAGCAGTTTTCAACATGTAGGTCTGTGAATCCCTGGGGGTCCGCAGACTATGTCTAAGAATTCCAAAGGAAATCCGCACCTCCATTTACAATGTTTTAGGGGTCCACAAATGTAAAAAGGTTGAAAATCACTCATCTAGCACATTTATATTTTCTCCAAGTGTGAAAGTTTATAATATATTTCTAAAAACAAGCCCATATTTGATGAGAAACATTTTTGTATGGAAGAAAGCTTTTAATCTCATTGGGAAACCAAAATAGTGTTATAAAAAGAGTTTCCAGTAGCAAGCTCATTTCTTATTGAGTGATGCTGTTTCTCTAGGGAGACTTGAGCTTTGGAGCCATCTGTTTGTTGACGGTAGGACCCATCTGGAACCAGCCTACTTCCTTCTTGCTTTCATATAGAAAAACCTATAATCCTTATTGGTAAAATAATGTAAATAAGGTTTGTACAGGTAGTGGTAAGTAAGTAAGGTTTGTACACACCCTGCCCAGTGCAAAGGGTCCCAATTTGTGAATGCATAAGTGCAGAGCTTGTGTTCAGGGGCTGCAAAGCCAATGCCATTGGGCCATCCCTGATTTGACTGAACCAGAGACAAAATTGAATCTCAGCTTTCACTGTAAATTTCTAGCCTGTTTCCTTTTGAGGGTACCCTTGAAAATGTAAACCAATATAAACCATGGACATTTATTTACTTAATATTCTTTGATAAACCTTCCCAGCAGCATGGGATCACTTTCACAGTCAGGATCATAGAGGAGATCACCAGTTGCAGCATCACTGAGACCAAAACCAGGGTTTAAGAGCAGGTTGACTCCTAAGTCAAACAGCTAGAGCAGGGGTCGGCAGCGTTTCAGAAGTGGTGTGGCGAATCTTCATTTATTAACTCTAATTTAAGGCTTTGTGTGCCAGTAATACATTTTAACCCCAGGCCAGCAGTGGGCACTGAGTGGGGCAGGCAGCAGGACCCCAGCTGGCAAGGGGCCAGCAGCCGGAACCCCAGAGCTGCCCGCTGCTACGTGCCATCAAAAATCGACTCGCGTGCCACCTTTGGCACGCGTGTCGTAGGTTGCCGACCCCTGAGCTAGAGTATTAAATTAGTCTACTGCTTCCACCTAGCCCTGGATTTATGAAACCCCTTTTTTTCACTGAGACTGAAAATTCTTTAACTAAAGCTCTCAGTAAAAGTAAAACAGGCTTCACAGCATCACAGTAATCTGTAGTGGTTTTCTCCTACTTCTGTCACTCTCTCTGCTACACATATTGCCCGAGCTGCTGAGCACCCACAAAGCCAGTTAAAGTCAATGGGAGGTAGAACTGCTCAGCATCTTTGAAAATCAGCATCTATATCTATATATAAAGCCAGGCTCGGTGTGATACAGTAAAAGCTATAAATGTTAATGCTGGAGTTTAAAGCCTGTCCTTGAATCTATTTTTCCCTTTAATGTTTGGCTCTTGATGGTGGTTTACTGCAGGAAGTTATAGACTAATCAGACTGTAAAACTCTGGCCTCGGGGAGACGGTGATTCCAGCTGCAGACTGTAGCAGATAATAGACTGTGCCTCACTTGACAGAAGATAAAAGAATGCATTTTGTTCCTCATTATTTAACTGATTTTGAGAGGTGTTTTTTTTCTTTTTGCTGGTTAAGTTACATAAACGGTGTGAAGTGTCATGACAAGAGTGGAAAACTGTCAATGCAGCCCTATAATTAGAAAATTTCCACCTGGAACAAAAGGGGTGTCTTTATACCACTTCCTGACCCACTCAACTGTAGATCAGAAGACCAAGAAAGGTACAGATAAAACACCCAGGAAATGAAACATGCTTTATATATTGTTAATTCTGCCTGCTTTATTTCTAACACTGGCTTGGGTTTGACTGGTGCAGCACTTTTCATTGTAAATGCCATTACATTGTCTGTAAATAGAATACCAATACATTGTCTGTCACAAGGGGACCTACTATAGTCTGTTCATAACTAAGCATTTTGACTCTCTGGGCCAGATTTCCTTCTCAGCTAGTGTGAACGAGTGTAACTCTGTTGACATTAGCAGAGTTATGCTGGTAGAAAGAGAAGAAACAGGCCCTCTGATTTCTATTTAAAGAAAAGAATAATTACAGATTTACTGTAGTGCGATAAATTGATAACTTCTACTCCACAGCCCAGATCCTTAGTTGGTATAAATTGCCTTAGCTCCATTGGCTTCAATTTACCTTGCTCAGGATTGGCCCACAACTCTCATTTTAAAATATAGCTTTTCTCTCTATACCACTTACATTTCCTCTCTCACACACTCTGCTATTCTCCATATGACTGAATGCTTTAATTTAGTTGTTAAAAATAGTCCAGATTCTCAACTCATCTACATTGGTCATAGCTCCATTGTCATCACTGTCATCCGAAGAAGTGGGTATTGACCCACGAAAGCTTATGCTTCAATACCTCTGTTAGTCTATAAGGTGCCACAGGACCCTTTGTCACTTCTGCAGATCCAGACTAACACGGCTACCCCTCTGATAAGTGAAGCTACAGTCTATGTAGACAAGCTGATGAATTGGCTCATGTTTTTATGCCAATATGATGTCTCATGTTAGCTAACTCTATAAAGCATTTAGGAACCAGTTTTCTGACAGACACATGTAAGAACAAACAAGCACGTACTTTTGTGCGCTGAAAGGAGTTGAAAATGGGGCTGTAATGTACAGTAAACATCCCATCAAGCTGGGAACGTGTTTTTCTTTTCTTTCTGAATATGATCTAGATTTAATCTAAAGAATGGTGGGCCCAAATTCATAACAATAAAACCTGTACCATATGAACTATTAACCATGTTAATTGAATTTATATACTAAACTATTTGCTTGCTGGGATAATCTCATTACAGGTACACCTTGTATTTTTTCAAGGATCATAATGTCTTAGTCCAGCCTGTGTCATTACAACACAAACAGAACATGCAATCTAAAATAGCACCCAGCAACGCAGAGCAGCCACATGTTTCACAGTGTTTTAAGATAACGTATTAAAAAGTTTATTAAAACCGGACTATGTGGTGTATGTTTTGATGAAAAAGTGGCTTATTCCAGCTGTTTGAAAGGACACAGGAACAATCGGAGAGGAAGTGAAGAATACTGTATCCAGCTAAAACTGCAAGGGGAGTTCTAGGCAGTAGGAAAATATTTATTTGCATTGGAATTTGACCATGTTGCTGAGGTTAACACCCTTATTCTTGTGCAAAGTGGCATGAATTATTTAATAACAAGTGGTCAGGACCTTGGTCTTAGGGCTCTCATACAAAATAAGTGGGAGGGTGTGTGTGTGAGTGTGTACAAAACATGCACAAAACATTTCATAAACATGAATGTTAAGATCATGCATCAAGGGCTTGATCCTGATGCTAAGAACTCTGGCCCTGATCCAGCAAAATACATCTAAGCATGTGCTTAATTTTAAGCACACAAGAAGTCTCCTTGAAGTCAATGGTGTACTTAAGTAAATTGCTGATTACTTTGAGTGACCAAGCCCCAGGCAGCCAACAGCAACATCTTCACTTCTATAGAAAGCTATTAGCAACTAGTTCTTATAAACAACTGGCCACTTTACAATAAGATCCATTCCTTTCTGCTCTGGCCTGCGTGAATTGCTCTCTGTAATTTGATACACACCACTCTTTAACGTGAACATGGCTTGCCAAAAAAGTGAGCAGCTTTCAGTGGTTTCTGTTTCACTTATCTGTTGAGCTGGTCCTAGAAATGTATTAAAAAAAGAAGAAGCTCCAGATTCAAACTGTTTATAATGAAGATAATATCTACAAGAGTCTGCACAGTACACCACCCCCTTTTTTCAAAAATCCCTCATTATCTAAATGGAGGTCATGCCCTGTAATGAGCAGCATTTACATGCAAAACTCTTATTGTTATCTGAACCCACATTTAACTGAATAAATTCCATATCTCCCATCTCAGTCAGATAAACAAGGTTTCTGTATACAGGACATAACAGACGGGACAACACCCATCAAAACATGTTACTCTGCCCTAAAACTGGATGGGAGCAAACTAGTAAATATTTACAATTCTTTCAATTGTAGGGGAGGCAGGAATGTTGGTGCCCTATCCTTTTTTGAAGAATTGTGCAATCTACCTTCTCAGGCAGGGGAGACCCAGCCCTAATGGACCCACCCTGAAATAGCTACATCTCTGTGGCATGTACATTGTTTCCCCCAATGAATAGCTGTGTGACTGAAATGTATTTTTATGAAGAGTTGCTTTTTAGGCCTGGGAGGGACCCTTTATTTGTTTTCATTGAAGTTTTACCTGGCTTTCCCTCCCTCCTGTCTAATCCTGTGTGTCTCCACAATTTTTTGAACACCAGCCTCACAGCCTTCCATCCATCCATTCTCTCTCTCTCTCATTTATATTGAGAAGATGCACTGTGTTTCCCTTCCCACCCGCACTCATAGTATAAGAAAGCATTACAAACAGGGACTATGTGGCTGATGAACAATGATTGGTGACTCTGTTCTCTGGGTCCAAAGTTACTTTGATCCAGGAAAATGTTCTAGTTATTAGCTTGACCTTTGGCCCAATATGGCTCTTTTCTGTGAAGCTGTTAGATGAATATTGTTTGATAAATGCAAAAACTCCATTATATCATACAACATATATATTGTTCTTTCCCTCCACACCCTGATTGGTAAGACAGATAGTTGGAAGAGTAATGATAATTTTTCTGGAAAAATTTATTGGAACCCTTTGTAAATTTGTAGGGTTAAATATCAGCCACAGAAAGGTTCGTTTTCAGACGGCCACAAGTTCAAAAGTTGAATAAATCCATCCTGACTAAAGTTACAAGACTCATAATTTAATGAATCAAGACCAATCACTTTCTTCAGAAATGTTTTCTTTAAATGGACAACAACTAGAAATTCAGGAACTACTGTAAGTGACTAGGAAGTACAGGAACAATAGCCCTTTCCTGCAAGTGTCAGTAAAAGCAATGACTAAACATTCAAATACCCAATAGCTAGAGAGCAAGTGAAGTTAAACTACAAGCGGCATGAAATGAAGGTAAGCGAGACAGTCAAATTATATATTTATATTACTTTGTACTTTCATATTTCAGAAAGGCAAAACACAATCCAGCTGTACTCCAAGCAATGCTGAGTAACTATGGGGATGGAGTGCAGACTGGGTGTGGTGATAAAGTTATCCCCCAAACTAGGGCCTACTGCCAGTGGCATAGCCAGGTTTTGGGCACAGGGGGAGTGGAGCTAAGAAAAAGGCGTCGGGAGCAAAAAGCGTTGGTAGCAAAAAAATGGTGCCGGGAGCCCCAAAAAATGCTCCACTCTGGCTGCAGGGTAGGAGCAAAAGGCATCGGGAGCAAAAAAAGGCGCCAGGAGCAAAAAAAAAATGTTCCGCTCTGGCTGCAGCGTAGGAGCAAAAGGCATCGGAGCACAAGAAAGGCGCCGCTTCTGCTCAGTGGGGGAGCGGCCACTCCTCCTGCTCCCACCCTGGCTACGCTACTGCCTACTGCACAGCTATATTTCAGCCTAAAGCCTGAAAGAGCACTCACAGCCCTTCTGCGTGAGCTGGTGGGGCCACTGGATCATGTTAATACAGATGCCAAGGACTCTCGCTTGGCCTGAGTTGGCCCACTCTCAATGTGACCTTCCAAACTTGCCTACAAGGGACTGGCAAAGAGACACTTTCCATACTGCACAGGAAGTACACAGGCACTTCCATCCCACCATTTGACAAGGGGGGGAGGGATAGCTCAGTGGTTTGAGCATTGGCTTGCTAAACCCAGGGTTGTGAGTTCAATCCTTGAGGGGGCCATTTAGGGATCTGGGGCAAAAATTGGGGATTGGTCCTGCTTTGAGCAGGGGGTTGGACTAGATGACCTCCTAAGGTCCCTTCCAACCCTGATATTCTATGATTCTATGATTCCACTTGCATTCCTCCTCACAGGCTTATGTGGTGTGAAGGGTCTTGTGCTGGCTCCTTGAACCACAGGTGAAGTTAGCTCTGAATGCAGAAGCATCGCTAGCATTCCCTCAGTTACAATAAATGAGAGATTCCTGTGGGGCATGTCTGGAGAATATCAACTTGTTAAGTGACTAATAAGCCTATACAAAATCTTGAAGGTTTCTTTCTCACCAGGTGGGAACAGATATGGACTGTTGCCATTGGGTGAATGCAGCACCATTCTGTCTCTCCTGAGAAAAGAAAGACTCAAGGACCTGAGAGCATTTTGTAATTGTGGAAAAAGGTCTCAGGAAGTTAGGACTCAGCAATAAAAGAAAATCAGGAGCTCAGTGTTTTAGTATGTTTAAAAAATGACATGATATGAGTTTGGGGAAATCTATGCTTACACATTGTTGTTTTGGTTTTAAATAGAACATTTCCCAGGCCAGTGAGGCTAATTTAATAATTTAATTTAATTAAGTGAATTTAGTTTAAGTCACATGAGAACCAAATACGTGCTATTTCAGCGGAACAAAAGTTGCAGTATTCTACATACGAAGATTTAAGTCTCTGTGATTGTGGGATTTGTTCTGTGAATATTTAATCAGTCCAGGTCTCTTCCCTTTACTGTCTCTCTTCTCATTTCTCTCACTCCCTGACAGTTCTGAAAAAGATGAAATTCAGTGTTCTTTTTCTGGGCCCAGTGTCACTTAAAACCAGAGCAGGGTGAATAATTTATAACAAAGGATATTTAAAAAATGAATTTGGCATTTTATTCTGTTTATAAATTGTTGGCACACAGATCCTGATTTTAAAAAAATATATTAGCCTAATGATTTCTGCAAATAATTCTTTGTCTGGAGGTGATTTTCAAGTAGTTTGTGTACTTAATATTAGAGATTGGACCTATAGACATATGAAATGTTTCTCCTCCATGACTGGATGAATGTAACTCTTAGAATCCTGGTTCTTCTGTGAATTCTTGTGCTTATTAAATCAGCAGTCACTTTCTGCAATTATTCCTCAATACAGGGCTTGATCCAGCAACGTGATTAGCATTCTGACCCTGATGCAAAAAAGCACTTGAGACATCCTGTGTTCTTTTCCAGCCACACTTTTCTATGATTCTATGTACTTAACTTTAAGCACATAAGTAATACTCCTATTGAAGTCAGTCCAAAGGTAATTTGAGTTAATGTAGAACAATTCAGTAAAATCACTTGAGCATATTGAGAGTAATATGATCATGAAAAAAAAAGTGTGTCCCTTGTTTGTCCTTGAATAATGTATAAATGGGTTCATTTTTTAAACTTGACAGTTGCCATAGATCAAATTCTCAAAGAGGGCAAATAGAAAGTAGCTCTGTTTATAGAAAGTAACTTCACAAATGTTGGCGTTTTAAGGGACTGAAAATGACATCCTGGCCATACAATGTTAAAAAATGTTCTTACTGTCTTGGATGCACATTAATGGCAAAATTCTATTCTCTGAGGGAGAACTCAGTACTTCTGAGGAATTTGCTGTGATAAAATAAGTGGGAATTTTTTTCCTTTACCTCCTCCCCACTGACTATCTGAATAGGGGAACAGCAGCATCTAGCCTATCACAGGACAATAGTCATTAGACTGTGAAACTACATAGGAAGTATCTGCAAATGTTATGACAAGCATTTTAACTAAGGGCTGAGGCCTGACCACTAATTGGGGTGGAGCATATGGTCTTCTGAACTGTTCTGTTTTTAAAGTCTGAAAAACCAATAAAGATAAAAATACAAAGTCTCCTCTCAGATACTGTACTGCAGTATTACCACGCGTGTAGAGTGAGCAGAACATCAGAGTCAAGAGCTCCTTACCCATTTCTTTTAGGTAGCATTTCACCCCCACGGGCTGATTCTGTCCTCTGGTTACATTGATTTTACATCTAATTTACAACAATGTATGTGAGATCAGAATCCATCCTCAAGTCTCCACTCAGTCACTCCCCATTGCTAATGCAGTGTCTGCTTATGATAGGTTTATAAACTAAACAAACATTGTGAAAATATCCAAGCCATTCATGCAAAAAAGACCGTTTGAATGATTGTCTCCAATCTGAAGCCCTCCCCGCCCTCCAAATTCTCTACAAAAATCATTTCCATCTTCTTCTCTTTTCCAGCCAACATTACCCTTGTCCCTCAAGGTTTCACTGTCTTTTTTCCTGCATTGTTTGCCTTGTAACTAGAACTAGAATGTAAGCTTCTTGAGTTAGAACAGAACCTTGCCTCCATTTGTCTTCAAAATACGCCCTCCCCCTCCCCTTGGCATGTAAATAATAGTGGTTCTACTCATGATCCCAGTGAAATTAGTGGCAAAACTCCAGTTGCCTTCATTTGGACCAGGATTTGGCTCAACAAGAGCTGATGTGGATCTGAGAGTAAAATTTGATCCGAGTATGGATCTTCATGCGTTCCAATACAGCTCCTCCTGCTGCAGCCCCGTATATGGCATGGTTGTGACAGTTCAGCATGTATTTAGAATTTAAGCCAGAGGGGTGAGGGTGATGAAGCAGAACAATCCTGATGTCTCCAGGATCCTCCCAGCTTGCTCCCTCCCTCTTGCTGCAGTTGAGTCCAGAGGAAAGCAACAAAAATAATAAAAGCATTAGAAAACCAGACCTATGAGGAAAGGTTAAAAAAACGCGAGCATGTTGACTTTTCAGAAAAGAATACTGAGGGGGACCTAATAACAGTCTTCAAATATGTTCAGGCCTATTATAACGAGGACCGCGATCAGTTGTTCTCCATGTCCACTAGAGGTAGGACAAGAAGTAATGGGTTTAAGCTGCAGCAAAGGAGATTTAGGTTAGATATTAGAAAAAACTTTCTAATTCCGTGGGTAAAGTTATGGAACAGGTTACCAAGGGAGGTTGTAGGATCCCCATCATTGGAGATTTTTAACACCTGCCAAGGATGGTCTAGGTTTACTTGGTACTTCCTCAGCACATGGGCCTGGACCAGATGACCTCTCGAGGTCCCTTCCAGTCCTACAGTTCCATGACTATCATCTTCTCCAGGGTAGGAGGAGTGGCATTTCAAGGGGCTGTGGTGGAGCAGGCTCAACAGCCTCTTGAAGGTGTGCTGTCCATGTAGCCAGTGGCTAAAGAAGATTGAAACAGGAGGAGGAAGAATGGGGGGCACCATTGCTACCCCAAATGAGGGGGACCTGCAGTCTTCCTCATCTTTCCTTTCTTTAACTCCTGCCTGGAGTTGAGCAGGAAATGGTAGGGGGGAGAAGAGAAGCTCCTCCATCACGAACACCCCTCACCCCATGGGTCAAGCCCCCGCCACACTAGAACCATCCCCCTCACTTCATCAGCCAGTCTCTACTCCACCAGGAACATCCCTTCTACTTCAAAAGCCAGTCCCCCAATTCCAGTACCCCCAACCTCCCCACATCCCATGATTTCTTGCCACGTGCAAAACCCAACCCGTGGAACAATTCTGTGGTTGTTATTTTGGATTGCAGCCAAAAAAAGTTGAGAACTTTGAGAACTTAGATGCAACAAACAAACAACCACAATCCACAAAAATAAATCATGCAAACGTTTTAAAATATAAGCAGCAAATATTTTAAAATCCTGCAATAACACAGTGGAGACACACAGCCTCTATTTATTATAAACATCTTCAGAGTGCTGCTCCAACAGCATTTTCTTCCCTGAATACATCATCATACCACATAGGAGCTATTTTTTCACATGAAATCAAATGCAACCTTATTCACCTGCATTTGGAAAAGAAAATGGTGAAAGCATAAAATTGTTCTAAAGAGGGCTGCGGTTTTCTGTTAGGGACCATAATATAATGAATAGAATCTAAGTTTCAGGGTGCTTAAAGGTTATCAAAGTTCAAATGCCTAATATTTCTAGAACCTCATTTACAGGCTTTGCATCTAGTTTTCTAAAATGAACAAACCATACATAGGATTCAGAAATGCCTCTTGGTTTACAAAACACCTCTCTGAGTTTCCATATACCTATGCCAAAGGAGTGTTGTCTGGTGGTTAAAACAGGGAACAGAGAATAACCCCTGAGTTCTGGTGCCAGCACTTCAAATGACTTGATGTGAGAGTAAATCATATGGTCAACTCCTCTGTGACTCATTTTACCCACCTGTACATTTACTGTTTCTATTATGGTATAA
The DNA here is from genome assembly GCA_037349315.1 of Chelydra serpentina. Lineage (NCBI taxonomy): Eukaryota > Metazoa > Chordata > Testudines > Chelydridae > Chelydra > Chelydra serpentina. Next base: position 30,835,283 of record JBAIAC010000014.1, read on the forward strand.
TTAGCTATAATATTAATTAATTAATAATTAGCAGCTATAATAATACATTCCTGCACAACCTCCTGGGGTGTTATGAAGCATTGCTAATTGATGTCTGTAAAGTGCTGTGAGATCAATAAAAGGCGCTATAACTTTATAATTGCTAAATATTTTATTATAACTCTGCCACCTGATCACTGTGCTCTTCCAATTCTGACTCCTATCTAGAAATCTCTCCCTCCTCATTGAGGGCCAGATCCTCAGCTGATAGAAATCAGTGTTGCTTCATTGACTTTGCAGGAGCTACATCGATTAAAACTAGCTCATGACCACCACAGTCACTTCTCTTTCAATATCATCTTAAAGCCTCCTTTTTCTATATGTTATAATTGATTCTCTCTGGAAGGCATTTTGTGATGTGTATATAACATGCTGTTAAATAATACATTTTATTACATTGCATCTGCTTCGAGACATGGATTTTATTTGATTACTCAGGTATATGCTCAGAAATGTGTGTATCCATCTATTATAGCAAATAAAATAAATTGGTTGGGATTTTGGAGCTGTCACAATCAACACACACTTCATATTTGTGATTTGTCTTATCAGACGACCTCTTAATGCACTTACCTTGTCAGAATCAGCACGCCTACTGGATCAGGCCTTGCAGGGAAGATAGGGGCTGCTCTGCCTTTCTTCCCCCAGTTGTGGATTGTGCTGGAACTTAGGCAGGAGAAAGGTGTCCTGTAACCTAGAAGGGGGCAGCAGGGCCTATGCCCAGAGAATGAAACTTATGCACCTAGGGAACTTTTACAGCAAACATTTAGGCACTGAGTGAGTTTAGGTGTCTACGGGGATAGGCAGCAGCCAAGTGGGGGTTTTGCAATCACAGTGCCACCTGAAACTAGGACTTAGGTGTCTAAATACCTTTGTGGATCTGAACCTTATAGCCAGCCTAGGTGCTCCTATGCCATCTTCCCTCCCTATTGATGACATAGGGAGCATGGTCAGAGCAAAGGGGTGTGGCCAACTGTTACCTACATCCCACTGATCCCCAGTTGCCATTGGCAACAGGTGTGATTAGAACAGCCTGTTACAGTGGGGTATTGAGACACAGCCTGCCCAGGCTTGGGGGACTGTAAGGAGGAAGTTCACATCACCTTCATAAAGCCCACCCGGGTCTGAGCTGTGTGCTCTTTAGCTGGAGCAAAGGATCTGACCCATGGACTTTCATCTAGGTATACCTGATCCTGCCTCTGCCTGGGGGGATGGATGAGGTGACCTCTCAAGATTCCTTCCCACCCTACGCTTCTATGATTCTATCATCTCTGGATTGCAGGTTTGAATCTAGCCCTTGTTGGGAGTGTCTGAAAATTGTTGCTGTCTGACGTCTGTTTGGTGATCTCATTCCAGTTCTGAGAGGACAGATATCCACACTGTAAAACCCACCATTATCACCACTGGCAGTAACCGATACCTTATTGGCATATTCAGGCTCAGGACTGCGTTGACTCTGAAACAAAATTTCTTCTCGTGCCTAGAGGTGGTCCCTAAAAGCCAGAATTGAAGATGCTGGTGGTGCAGTATGGGAAAGTCTGCCCTGCTGTTGCCTTTTTACCTTTTCTGTGAATATTCAGAGGGCTTCAGACTCCAAGGCTGTCAGTCATCACCTTCTGCAAACGCTAGCTTCACTAATAAATACATACAAGTAATACAGCCCTTGAGCTCCAATCACCCCCGAGCAGCCTGCAACTTGGCTATGCCCATCTGAGACATAAGTCCTCACAGCTACTTTTATGTCACCTTCCGGCTGGATAATTTGTCAAAATTTCATTTCCTGGGGAGTAATGAACTGACTGAGCTGAGTCCATCCTGCTATGTTCTGCTGTTGCTACTGAAGTGCGTGCGGGGAGAGCTTGAACAGAAGAGTTGGGCCTTAAAGAAGCAGTAATGTAAAGACAGGACTGTTCATAGTTTCTCAACAGTAATTTTATCTTATCTGTGCACATTGCTCCTCCCAAATAAAGAGTGGCCTTTCCATTATTATAAGCATCTGGAGATGTGGGAAAGTATTCCCCAAGGTAAGAAGCAATGATAGAACTAATGCAAAGTACTGGGGAGGGATATGTGAAGGTCAGAACTACATTAATCACTACTCAGTATATATTCCTGCTTTACGTGCAAAGCTCCACTCCCCACAAAATGATACCAGACACAAGTCAATTCACTTCAGTTCAAAGAGACTTTATATTGGCATGACAAGTGCCAAAAGTGTTGCTAAAGTCACAACTTCTTGGTCACACTAGGCTTGATCCTGCAAGGTGCTAGGTGTTCTGGCTCTGATCCCTCAAAGCAGTTAGGCATATACTCAGCTCTAACCATGTGCACAATCCCACCCTGGATGGAAATCAACGAGGCTCCACACAGGCTTGAGATTAAGCATATGCTTAAGTGCTTTGCAGGATCAAGGCCAGAGTGCTCAGCACCTTGCAAGATCAAGCCTAAAGTGGCTATTGAGCCCTGATCCTCAGTGGTATTTAGGTGCCTAACTCCCATTGATTTCAAACCAATGGGAGTTTGGCACCTAAATACCTTTGAGGACTGGGGCCTTGATGATTAGTTCTTCACTGATGCACAGCACGGATACAGACGATGCAGAGTAATAGGGACTACAGTTACTATCAAAACCTTATTCCCTAATTTTGAGGGTAAGTTGGTTATTGGTTACACATGAAAATCAAAGGTATTTGACCGTGGACACTTCTGGATCTGCCCCACCCCTCATATTTGCACTGAGGTAGCTAATGTTTATTGTATATATTTAGGGCTCTTGTGTGGTTGAAGTGCTCATATATTGATATCCCTGCTATTTTCACCAATGTGCCTGTGCAACTTGTATTTAATCCGAACTCACTGTTCAGATGACTGTGGTCAAAGTGCACCACACAGCACAGGATAACAGCCTTAAAATCAGCCCTGCAGCTGTGGCATTTCTTTGAAAAAGGTCTCAGTCAGCTCTTATAAAGTTGCTGATGTCACCTCATTTTTCATCTCACAGGATAGGAGACCCATGCAGTTTCTTTCCAATACTGCTCTTGCTTTGCTTGGATAGCTTCCCAATTCTCTATTAAAAATGGTATGGTTTGAATAGGATCTGATATCACCCCCTAAGTCCTAAATTTATCAGAATTCCTGATTGGGAGACCGGAGTAGGTGTTCACACTTAAATAAAAATCTGACAGATGTTCCTTGAGCTTGATAACAGTGAAGACAAATTTTTTTTTAAATGCCACTTAAATTTATTTTGAAATTAAAAAGGAAAGAAATATCTGAAGTTAATACTGGTGAAAGCTTCTGGCCAGACAGTCCTGGAGACAGACTTTATCCATAAAAAAGGTACACATGGGGAGGAACAATACAACTCACTCCTTGGTAACTGCTAAATCTGATGAGACAGCTGCTAATTAGTGCCAGTTTTGGTGGTGGTCTTTGCACCAGGGACATTTGTTCACCATGCATTGAACTGAGATCACCAGACTCATTTCACATAGGCAACAGCCTTAGAGACCAGATGCCACTGGGCCTGAACCCAAGCTCATAACAGTTAACAAAAACACTCCCATTGACTTCAATTGTTTTTCCATCAGGTCCATGATCCTCAGTATAATTAAATATGAAAATATCCTTCGTAAAAAAATTAAATGTGTTTGTAAACATACCGGACAAAATTTTCCAAGGGGTACCAACCTGACCTCAGTTTGGGCACAAACAAGTTTCATATGCAATCTTGTGTGCCCAGTATTCATCACTTGTGTGTAGAAATCATTTAATCAATACAAGTCAAACTCCAATCTTAAACCAGTGTAGCTCCTTGATTTCAGTGGAGTTACACAGGCATAAAACTGGAGAAAAAGCAGTAGTGAATCAGGCCCAGGAGTCTGAAAGCCTGGTCCCACAGCAAATAACTGTCACAGTCCACCAGCTACTGTGGCAACTAAAGTATAGTTAGCTGCTAAAATACACAACATCTTGGAGGGGTTCAGTTCATTTTCCAGTGCAGAGAATGTAGTGATCTTTGTTAGATAGCAGGAAGCTAACAGAGTAAAAGTGTGTTTACACAGGGGGGTTAATCAGAAGCTTTATGATGCGCGTCAGTAACTTGCAGTATGCAACTTGCATCAATAACATGCATGAGGAACACTTGTTTCATTTTCAGTTTGCATTGTGTGAACAAACAAGCAGTGGTTTGCCATGAACTGAGGGTGTAGCATTCTCAGGGACATCCCATGCTCCTCTGCTTCACTGCTGAGCAGTGTGCATCCTGGCATTGTTTTCGCTGTGAAATGTGGGAAGCCAGATGACTTCAATTTTTAAAACAATAATCCCATGTTTTTTCTGTCTCTGCCCCTTACTTCCTTTCTGGGTGGGTTCACACTGTTTTTGAATTGCTGTCTGCCAGCATGGACCCAACAATGCTCTGCTCCACTATGGTGACAAGCACAAACACTCAGAGGCTGCTAAAGGCTATCTTACAGTATTCAAATCTGGATGAATTTGGCATTGGACTTCTTCCATTGTACCACTGAGCACATGATGTGGGAGCAAGAGAATATTGTGTGTCAGTAGGATCAACTCCTCCAGCAGCAGGACACTCCCAAGCAGTGGTAGCAGCAGGAGGAGGAAGAACAGAACAATGCTGAGCAGTTGGAACCAGAGGACCTGTTCCTGAATCAAGACTGGGAAGGGCTACCTTTTCTTAGATCTGTGCAGAACTGACCCCAGAACCACAGCGACAGCATACCAACATGGGGTGCCCCAGACCCATGGTAAAGTGGTCATCATTGCCACCTGGAAGCTAGCCACCCCAGAATGTTATCAGTCTGTAGCCAACCAATTTGGTATGGGGAGTTCAACTGTTGGGCCATTCTTATGCAGGTCTGTTACTCCATTGATAAGGTGCTGTCTAACCTGGTCATAAAACTGGGTAATGCTCAGGAGATTATTGATGGCATTGCATTCCTGGGGTTCCCAAACTATATGGGAACAACTGATGGAACCCTTTTGTCTCTCTCTCTCTCTATATATTTTTTTTGCAACAGTGCAAAAAAGACTTGAAAGTGCAATAAGAAGAACATTGCAAATAGAACAATGTTTTTTTCAGGGAGAGCCTTAAAGTTACAGGCATGTTTACCATTTCTTTCTGCTCTTCTTGTCTGCATGGGTTCTAGGGTGGAGTGCCCTGGCTCAAAATTGTCACGGACGTTGCAGGGCTCAAAAGAGTTGGGCTCCTAGGTGTCAGTGTTCTCGGTGCCCAGAGGTTGGTTCTGAGAGGCGAATGGCTGCAGGAAGCACTGCTGTGAGGATACAGCAAGGACGAATTGCTTCTGGTGCCAGAGGCTGAAGGACATGTCTGGGTGTCAGATTACGGGACTGCTGGCCAAACAGGAACAAGTTGTGGAGGAGAGTGTTGTCTTTTTCCATTCCATCCTTCACCTGAGCCATGCTGTCCCTGGTCACTGTGACACTTTCCTTGGCCATTGCCACAATCCTCTAGGACAACTGCATTTCTTTCTCCCTCTGGGTTCTCATGTGCAGCCTCCACCTCTCAGCCAGTTTGGCTTTCCTCTGGGACTCTGTCCTGAGTTCTCCAAACAACTCATCCTCAGTCTTCCTTTTTTGCTCCCTCAGCTTGGCTAGCCTCTCAGCAGTAGCAGAAGGCCTGTCCTTGATGGTCTGGCTGTGCTGGTGCTGTGGCAATGGGAGTATGGAAAAAACCCCAGTCACTTATTATTCGTATTTCAGACAGACCACGATAGCATTTTTTTCATATGTCTGTGTGACTTTACCTCCCCGAGACTCTTCCAGTTCTTTGGGAAATCTCAGAGATGGTAAGTGGCCTATGTATGAGAAGGGCACTATGTGCATTCTGGGATCTCTGTCTGCTGCATGTGCTGTTGTGCTGTTTGAGGGAGGGGGGTGGTGGAATTATGTTCCTATTTTGTTTTTGCAGTTTTATTTTTCACTGGAGGTACTTGTGCTTCTATGGTGTTGGAGGGACTAAGGGGGGTTACATAGGGGCATCAGATAGTAATCCCTTCTGCATCTCCTTGCCCCATCCTGGCTCTCGATGATGTTACATCGAGACGGGTGACTAGGAGGTGGAGAATGGTCTTATTGAAAAAGGCAAGGGCAGACCAGTGAGATATACTGTGAAGTTATTCACAGAAGGGCTGCAGGAGTGGAAGGCATTTGCAAGCTATACCAGGGACTGGGGGTGGGTGGGCATGCAGCTGTTTCATAAAATGTGTGAAACCAAATGAAGCAATTTCTCAGTCTTAAGCTGTGCTGTATCTCCCCTGCAGACGTGGCGAAAGTGCAGAGAGAAATAGATAGGGTCCCGCAATGATTGTTGAATACAATGCGTGTTGCAAGGCATTTGTATCTCAGCAGAGAATAGTATTGTTAATGCCTTTACCCGGCATGCAATGTCAATGTATACCTCATGTAAACTAATGCTAACCAAACTTCTTTTTCTGTAACCGCTGTCTCAATAAACTGTTGAATTTTTCATGAATAAACGCTTTTGTTATTTGAATCTGCTGCAGGAGTGGGAGGGGTAGAGACTGCGTCTGGCATTTTGAGATGGAAAAAGGTGGAGTGGGGAAGATTCACCAGCCAGGAAAGGGAAAAGAAGGGGAATGGGAAAAGGAAAGTAGGCAGATGGGAAAGTGCCCTCTATGCTGTGGTCCATTAAATGATCAATAGTCATGCCTTTAGCATGTTGCAGAGGCCAATTACAGGGCAGAGAAGCCACCATTTTGGAAACATGTACAAGGGGGCTGAACGGGAAGTGTGGGCTGACAGAGGGAGGGAGGCAGGGGCTGGATACTTGGAAGGGCTCCTGGCTCATATCTACCCACAATGGCTGCGGCCATGGAGCACCCCAGAATTGAAGCCAGAACCACAGTATAGTACAGTAGTAATAAATCATAAATGGTAAGGATAGGTACTTACATCCCAAAGTTCCCTCCAGGGAATCTGCCTCTTAGGTCCCAGGCTGGGTTTCTGGCTGAGAATCAGGCTTGGCTGATGCAGGACAGGAATTGGGGGTCATTGCTGCTGGGCAGGACTAGGGCTGACTTTCCAGCTGACTGTCGTCAGGGCCCCAATTCCCAAAAAGATCCTGGCTGTCAGGGGACAGCTCCTCTCCAGCATCCTCCTGCTTATCCTCCAGTGGGTTTTGTTGGTCATTATTGGTGTGGGGGAGAGTATGGGTAGCAGGCTCCACATGGTGTCTGGGACAGGTTGCGCTACAATTGTGTAGAATCCTGTCCAGTTCATCAAAAAATGGACAGATCAGATGTCCCCTGCTGAATTGTCTCTTTTTTGTCCCTCATTTCAATGTGCTTTCCCCTGAGCTGCTTGCTCTTTATTCATCATCTAGGTCATAGTCCCTTTTGGACATCTGCTTTGCACTGTCCAGAAAAAACTCTCATTTCAATGGCTGGCCGATGCTTCTCCCCAAATGGCGATGAGACCCAGGGTCTCAGCACAGCTCCAAGAGGTGTGCAAGACATGTTATGGGGATTCTGGAGTGCCATGGGATTGTATTGCAAGAATGCTGATACACTGGGATCCAGGCCCAAATGGGCAAAATCTGGCTCCACATCAGCTTTTAAAGTGGGGAAGGGTCATCCTGGGAATGTGACACTGGAGCAGGAGCGCACACAAGTGAATGGATAGGTCAGTAACAGTTGATCTGCAAAGCACTGTGGGGAAGCATGCAAAAAGTGGTGAGCTGAAATTGAATCCACATGGACAATAGACCTAACTAATTCAATCTGAAGCAAACCTAGTCCACTTTGCAACAGGATTCCAGAGTTTGCGATAAACATGGAGGTAGTGCACAGTAATGAACGGTATCTTGTGTACGTAAGCATTTTCAAACTGGATAAACTCAAATTGATTCAGGTTAAAACCCCTGTGTAGATGGGCTTTAAGTTGCTGGATGGACAATACAATCCTCTCTTTTCAGTTTGTCCTTTCTGAACCAATCTATAGGGTCTTTTGCCCTTTCTAGGAATGACTGATGTTTTAAGCAATGATTGGATGGATTTGACTTGGTATTAGTACTGTGTAGTGCAGTGGAAGGAGGAGCTTCTTATCCACTCCTGCGTGTGGAGATGGTTCTCCCCTATGATCTAGAAAAGAGTTATGAAAAGAATTCCATAAGAGGAAGATGGGTTAATTGTTGAAGGGGAAAAATAGCAACCAATACAGACAATAACTTAGTTTGTTAGATGCTGGGTTAATGTTTATAGCCCAGCATCTAACAAACGAAGTTATTTCCTACCCTTTTGTGTTCTTTATCACAAATCTCCAGTGAAATGATTGTTGATGCAGTTAAAATTATAATATAATACATTAATATATAGAATTAGAATTAAATATTCAATTATAATAGAATTACATAATTAAAATGAAGTCAAAATGATTCACAACAAAGCTACCACATCTCTATTATTTTAACTCTGCACATAACTTTTAAAACAAAGACCCTCGGCCTCTGGAGATGCAGGGGTGGGGCGGGGAGGAGATTTCCCCGAGGTAAAGGTCTATGAAGCAACTTGTACTAAGAAAGCAATTATATGTTTATACAGAATTGAAGAATAGATGTATTTTGTGTTACAGCAATTCATCTTCCTTAGAGCCCAATTGATTACTTGTGCCCTATATCAACAAAGTGAGCTTGACGGTTGTATTTGCCGTAGACTAGGGGGGCCCAATCCTGCAAGGTCCCACACCAGCAAAGCATTTTATTTTAAGCACATACACGCTCCTAAAGCACATGCTTCAGTACTTTGCTATATCAGCAGGGCAGGCTCCAGGCACCAGCGCAGCAAGCGCGTGCCTGGGGCGGCAAGCCGCAGGGGGCGGCCGGCCGCTAGCTGCAAGGGCGGCAGTCAGGCAGCCTTCGGCGGCGTATCTGCGGGAGGTCCGCCGGTCCTGCGGATTCGGCAGCAATTTGGCGGCGGGAACGCCGAGAGTGCGGGACCGGTGGAGCGGCCGCAGGAACGCCTCCAAATCCATGGGACCGGCGACTTCCCGCAGAAATGCCACCGCTGGCTGCCTGACTGCCGTGCTTGGGCGGCACAAAACATAGAGCCACCCCTGTAAACCAGAGCTAGAGTGCTCAGCACCTTGTGAAATTGAGTCCTAAGAAAATACCATGGACCTTTGCTAACAGCCATGGAACTCAATGGCAAAATTGCCATTGGCTTCAACAGTAGCAGGATGAGGCTCCGAATCAGTAGTTGGTAGATGACATTTAATAGATATACTGTGGATATGTACAGTCTGTGAAGAATCCAATACGTTGCACGTCTTATGTACTTTACCTGTCTGGTTCTGCACTAAAGCTGTGATGCATTTTCACTTATTTTGTACATTAATAATTAACTGCCAGTTGGCCAATGGTGATAGGGAAAAATGGACTGAAAATAAAAAAAACATAAGAACCTTGCTCCTACAGATGCTTCTTACTTCATGTAGCACTTTGGTAACTTCAAAAAATTAACTACAGGTTTTTGTTTATTTTTATTTGGCTTGTTTAATCTTTAATCTTGGAAGCCAAGTCTGCTCTTGTTGAGCAAAATGTAGGTGGATAATTTTGCCTACATTTTGCTGACACGGGTGCAAACCAGTGTCTTAGGAGACATGATAATGTGTGTGGTTAAATGGATTTTCTGGTGCAAAGTAATCATTTTGTTTCCTGATATTTTACATCCTCATCATTTTAATCTTTCTTCCTCTCAGCGCCTTTGTCAACCTCTGCTGAAATTCACATTCAATTTCATTAAATTATCTTCTGATTTTTAAGAAGAGTTCAGGAAACAAAGTAAAACAGAAATATCTCCAGATAAGCAGAAGGATGTAAGAACCCTTTGTTATGAGATTCCTCTTATGTGTGAAATATTTATTAGGCCTTGCCTGTTCGCTATTTGAAGGGATATCTGAACTGGTGGGGCTAAGGAGAAATCAGAAGGGCAGAAAAGAGTATGTTTACAGTTAAAATGGTGCTTAATCTCCAGGAGTGACAGGAAAAGATTAAGCAAGCTGTAGATAAACCATCTTATCATTAAAAAGTATACATGCTGAATGCAATGTAAAATAAATACACAGCTGTCCTTTAAATGCTTTATGCATCAAAGTCTGTTGATATGTTGTCTAGTGACAGCACAGTGTTAAGATGTATGGCTGTGGTGTATCCTACAAGCTCGGGGATAACTTAAACTATGGCTGAATTGCTAAGGTAGGCCTAAGGTTCTTGGCCATTGACTCAGCCATAAATCTTTGGGTTGCTTTGGACTTGAAGCTTTCCTTTGTTAAAAGTTCCAAAGACAAGAAATGCAAGATATGAAGTCTGGTATATGACAAGACATCTGAAATATGGAATTGTTCTTTGGAATGTTACCCAGAGACTTATGCATGAGTTGGTTATTCTGTTGGAAGGCACGTTAGTTGCTTGATAAGGTGTCCTGGTACTATATAGTCTTACTGAATCTAGTTTATGTTGGTTTCATTGCTAATTGAAATGAGTGGACCATGGTTGGTTGAGGAATACAGTAAGGCCTCGTTCATGGAACCCTTTCTCATGCAAGTAGTCCCAATGCTGATTACTATGAGCTGTTAATTTCAGCTCATAGTAATAGTGAGAATATTGGATTCCTTCCATTGGCACAAAAAGAAGAGAATGAAATAAAGCAATTAAAAGAAATCTTCACTTGCTGCCAACTGTGGCTTTACTAAGGGAAATTGTGGGTTGTGCAAGGTAAATAAACTGTCTTCAAAGAAAGAAATCCTCATTAAGGGCGCAGTCCAACTCCCATTGATTTCAATGGAAGTTTAGCCATTGACCTAATGCTAGCTGAATCAGGCCCTAACTGTTGATCGTGACTCTGGTCACCAGTTGAATCATTTGAAAAACAAATCCACTTTTGACATATGTAGAGATCATTAGTTTTTGCATATGGCACATGAGAGGAGTTCAGTAGGAAAAAATATTTTGATGTGCACCCTGATGTATAAGAATGTTGTCAGAAAGATGATGGCACAAGAGATTTCTTTCTAACTAAATTATTCAGCAGCTGATTTAACCGCTTAATTGTTTCGTTATGTGCCTACCATATTATAGTTTCCCACATAAAAGAATCTTATTGCATCCCTAAAGAACAGACTGCTAATAAATTTAAACTGACTAGGTATTTCCAAACGTCAGAAAAGTTGAGTTTTTGCAAGGCCATTCCTGTAGGCCTGCCACTGAGATTAAAGCTCTTCCATGATATTCTGTCTCGGACCTAGAGGGTGCATTTTCAAACTACTGTGTGACTGTCATTAAAGTCGAAAGGAGTAAGTTGACTAAAACACAGGTTAAGACTGTATCAAAAGATTATCTCCTAAATTCCAAATAGGATTTTTTTGTGTTACAAACTCATTTGACTTTATCAGTCAGGGGTTGGTAGAGGGTATATATTGGCATATGGAGGGAGCATACTTGTATTTTCATTTATGATAGCAGGAAGTTTTCCCCACTATAAATAGCCATTGCTGCTGCATGAAGGCGAAAACTAGCTTAAAGTGGCATATTAAAATCCCCTGCTCCATCACAGCTGATAAAAATGACTGCTTCAGATGGATCCTTGATCAAGGCTATCATTACAAACAAAATCCAACCTGTTCAAACTCTGGTTTGAAGATACTGGGTCACTCAGTTATATCATTATAAACCTGGAGTAACTCCACTGCAGAAAATAGTGTTATTATATATTTATGCTGATATAACCAAGATCGGAATCTAGCCCATCGACCTTAAAACCTCAACTGTTTACTCCTGCTCCCTCTCTTTATAAACACAATGGACTCATGCCTGCCACACGCACACTTTCTGACAGCTATAAGTTAATGCTCCCCTTCACCTAGGCTTTTATTTGAAGATTTATCTGTTGCCAGCTAAAGAGTGAGAATATTTTTACTAACCTGAGGTTACTGGCAACCTCAGTATACACTATGGACACAGCAGCCAGTAGTCCATGATATTGTTGAAGAGCTATTTGATATTTCTTTATTAATGTCATTGATCCAAAGTCATCATTGACATCAATGAAATAACACCAGGGATAAATCTCAATTTGGGCCAGTGCCCTTAGTCTGCAACTGAAAAAAAACCACCCACTTTATTGATGGGTCTTTTGGTATTGGCAGGGAGCATGGACAACAAAAATGATAGATGGGGCTTGATTCTTCTCTGAGTTACACCAATGTAAATCAGTCAGGGAAGGCAGTGCAGAGTCTCCTGATTTACATCAGCGTAATGGAGAGTAGTATCAGGCTCACAGAGTAATTCTTCCAAAAGTGTTGCAATTCTTTTCTGAGGTGAACTGGATTTTTAGTTGGTTGTGACTTGTGATGGGTAAATCTCAAAAGGGTTGGCAGTTCTGAAGCATATCTGAATATATTAAAGACTCCTTAGTTGTAGAAACTTCTCTCAGGACTGGACTCTCTCAGGAGTGGGTGGGTGAGATTCTGTGGCCTGCATTGTGCAGGAGGTCAGACTAGATGATCATAATGGTCCCTTCTGACCTTAAAGTCTATGAGTCTATGAGTCTAAGAGTGTTTCTGTGCTTTCTGCTCTGAACCAGGGTTAAAATAAGGTGTAGAGAGCTTTCATCATGTAGGCTAACCTTTCTAGTCCTACTTATTTCCTATTACAGCAGAAATCCAATAGGAATCAGTGGGAATAGGGCTTGGGTAAAGATTGCAGTATCAGGTCAGAAATTCCCAGTTCTGGTCTTACCCAAAAGTAAGAGCCATAGTAAGTACAGAAATATGGAATTATTTTTTAAAACGATCAATTTTTTTAATCTTAACAAACATTTGGATTCATGTTTAGGTTTGATGCTTATTATATACAAATCAGTTTGTCCATGGCTAGTTATAACCAGGCAAATCTGTACTCCAATTTGTACTATGCTGAGAAAGAGAGGTTGGGTCTGTTGGTTTGATCACAGGGCTGGAATCCTACAACTCCTAGATTCTAATCCTAGGTTTGACAACGAACCCCTCATTTAAACATTCTGGGCTCAATTGGCCTTGAAGTCATACCCCATGTGCTGGGGACATTGAGGAACTGTACCACCTCATCAGGACATCCTGGAGAGTATGTGCTTCAGAAACCACAGTGACTCTCAGACTTCTAGTGTATCTGTGCTGTCATCTGAGAGAATGACCCCTAATTTACACAGCTTTGTTGTCTATCCGTCAGTGGAGTGGCCTGAATAGCAGCAGCAGTCCCCATGTAAATTACAAAGGGTCAGAATAATTAGCTAACAAACTATAGTAGGATAGAGTACTAAACCAAGTTTTGGACATAATTTTAGGCCATACAGACAATGCATACAAGAACCAAGTCCTAGCAGGTGAGAAGTGTGCATCTGATAGAGTCAGTTCTGCAAAATAAGAAAAACCCTCAGGTAACAGACATCCACGCAAGTGAGAGATCAGGAAGTACTGCACTTTTAGTTTAGATAACAGAATAGCAGCCACCAACTGAGATTGGGCTGTAGATGAGGGAAAAGGTGACCATGAGCTCTAAGGAGATTGGAGGGACAAACTTTTCTTTGATATAGAAATCCTCAGTACTTTGGGACAAATGTTTTCTCCTCTTAGCTCTGTGCTTGTTTCAGGCTGATTTGTTTCTCCACCTGTAACTTGTTGTTCCTTTACCTCTGTGTTCCCAGCCTGCTCTGTTGGATGTAACAGATTTCCTCCTTCTGGGTAGAGCAGTATTACCAATCCCAAATGTTCAAAAATCGTGAGTCAGGCTAATAAAAAATCATGAGATTGGCCTTAAAATCATGTGATTATTTAAAAATAATAGATTTGGTGTTCTTTTTATTTGCTTTCTGCACTTTGAGCCTTTAGGGTTCCCAGGGGATCACATTTTGAAGTTTTCTCCACAGCCAGACACAAGGGCTATAAACTTACTTTTTCTTTAAGAATGAAGGCTGCATTCATCACATATCCCCTTGATTCCAGGAGCTGGGGCTTTAAGGAAAACAAGAATTATCATGAGACTCATGACAAAATCATGAGAGTTGGCAACACTGCAGATGAGTTGTGTTGCTTCTTTAAGACACTCCTGTTATGATGGTAGAACAGAAGACAGCAGCTGCAGCTGAGGAGGATGGTGGTAGCTGTGGTCAAGGATGATGGCTCCACCATGGTTCTCTTACTGTTTTAGGGACTACAGCTGGCAGACCTCAGCCTTTGTCTGCCTTTCTCACTGTGCTTGCACTGGGTTTGATGAAACTGCCTAGCAATTCAAACATGAATGTGTGTTTGCACTGTGACACTCTGTATCTCAGGGGAACACCCTACACCTCCATGTTCTTCCTTATAATATGATTGTGTGGTATCCAATGCAAAGTTTGTCATGTCGGGTGTCTTTAGAAGGCTCATGATGCACTAAGCATTGTTGTTACAGTAATGTTATAGGTTGTAATTTCATGTATATAGTTATGAGGCTGAAAATGTGTCCTTGTGGATTAAAACAAGCTAGGCAAAACTCTCCAGGAACAGGGGGTCAGTTCACACCTCATCAGGGCATTTATGGGACAAACCTAGCCCAGCCTCACAGGAACAAAGGACATTGGCCTAGGCAGCAACAAAGGATCTGTTGGACTCTAGAGTGAGTCACCCCCCTTCCCTTGGTCAGTTTGGGACTATGATGAGGTAATGCTCACCTGACCCTGAAGGTGGGGAGGGGCAAAGCCAAGAGGGAAGAAAGAACATGATAAAAGGGAGAGACATTTGCCGTGCTCTTCCCCTCTCTTCCACCTCCATCTACAGACATCAGCACCAAGTGACTGAAGCACTGATCAAAAGGGATAGCCTGGCTGAAGGGCAACCAGCCAACCTGTGGTGAGAAGCATCTAAGTTTGTAAGGGCACTGAAAGTGTTAAGATCAGCTTAGAATGTGTTTTGCTTTTATTTCATTTGACCAAATCCGACTTCTTGTGCTTTGACTTATAATCACTTAAAATCTATATTTTCTGGTAAATAAATGTATTTGTTTATTCTACCTGAAGCAGTGCGTTTGGTTTGAAGCATGTCAGAGACTCCCCTTGGGATAACAAGCCTGGTACCTATCAATTTCTTTGTTAAACTGATGAACTCATATAAGCTTGCAGCATTCAGCAGGCATAAGTAGACATTGTAAGATGGAGGTTCCTAGGGTTGTGTTTGGAACTGGAGATATTTGCATAATCGAAGCAGTGGCTGGCCAAAAGTGCTCACTCACTGGGAGCAGCTTACATGCCAGAGGCTGTGCGTGAACAGCCCAGGAGTGGGGTTTCTCACAGCAGAGCAGGGTAAGGCTGGCTCCCAGAGTCAAGGATTGGAGTGGCCTAGGAGATCACCAGTCCAGATAACACCAGGGGAACGTCCCATGCATGCAAAGCTTTCAAGAATTTCTGTCAAGCTGTTGGTTTCTATCACTTTTTTTTTTAACGCCTTTTTGTGTGTGTGTGCTTCGGCGGTGCTTCGGCTGCTTTTTTTGCGTGTGCGCGCGCTTCGGTGGCACCACCTTATGATCGCATTATATCCGAATTCGCGTTATCACGGGGTGCTTTATAGCGGGGTTTCACTGTATCTCCCTTAGAAGCACTGCAGCAGGAAATGAAATGAAAAACTGAAAATGCTAGTTGGAGAGCAGTGCTCAGACATCATTCCATAAGTACTATGATCATTACATTGCATTTTGCTATGCTGCTGTTTCTAGCCTTTCCATTAGACTTTGGTAGGTAGATTTTGCTTTTCAAGTAGTTTAGTTCTAGTTATACGTATATTTAAAAAGAACAGTGAATTGGATAGTGCAATGCAAGGTGTTTTAGACACGACAGTTCAGTTACTTCAACTGCTAGAAAAAAGGGGGAAACAACAATAATCTGGTTTTGTTCTTACGTTACAAAGATGGTACAACATCAAGCATGCCCTTGACATGTAACTATCATACAGGATACTTTAATGAAAATAATGAATTCTGGACATATGGAAGGTACAGGATGTCATTGTGTTAACAGATCTGGTGTGCAGGTGGCAACCCTCCCAGCAGAAGAGCCAAGGGTCAGGAAACATGTGGAGTTAAAGAGGCGGAAGAGAAAGTAGTGAGCCCAGACTCACTTTTCCTGATGACATGCAGAGCCAAGGGGAAGGCTAGAGGCTACAGAAAGTGACTTTCACTGACTGCATCCTTAGAGAGTGGTAAACCTCCCAGACTTAACTATATATTCCAAAGAAAGAATGTGGTGTTCATCTGGCTGGCTGGGACTGGTTCAAGGAATCTGTGCTCTAACAGGTCCAAAATGGATTAAGGAAAGGAAACGGAATGCAAAGCCTTTTCATCAACATACTTGTTTTTAATCAGTAGTTGTCAGCTGCCAGTTAGGAACCCTAGACCTATATTTGCCCACTTGTTTCCTTTTATAACTGTATGTTATCATTGCATATCAGTAGGCATTTTATCCCCTAAACATATTTTGACATCCATGCTTTGGGTTGCTTGAAATATTTTTGCACCGCTTCAGTCAAAATATTTTCACAGATTTGCCTGGGAAAAAAAATCTTATTAGCTCTTTAGAAAAGATGACTAGCAGGCAACAATGCTGTAATTGCAAGCTGTGTATAAAACAAAGAGCAGCGATAATACAAAAGTAAGGCAAAAAGACAGGAAAGAAAAGATACACAGTATTAACATACATACAGTGAGGGCATAACAATGGTTATAGTCACTTTTTGTAAAAGTAAAACAGAGAAAGAACACAGAATGTAGGCCATAGTGATATGATGGGGGACTCTGTCCTGGGAAGCAGTGACTTTGAAAAAGATCTGGAGATCATGGTGAATAATCAGCTGAACATGAACTCCCAGTGTGATGCTTTGGCCAAAAGAGCTAATGCACTCCTTGGATGCATAAATATGGGAACCTCGAGTAAGAGTAGAGAGGTTATTTTACCTCTGTATTTGACACTGGTGTGACCACTGCTGGAATTCTGTGTCCAGTTCTGGTGTCTACAATTATAGAAGGATGTTTATAAGTTGGAGAGGGTTCAGAGAAGACCCAAAAGAGTGATTAAAGGATTAGAAAACATGCCTGATAGTGGTAGATTCTAGGATCTCAATCTAGTTAGCTTAACAAAGAGAAGGTCAAGGGGTGACTTGATTACAGTCTATAAGTACCTACATTGGAAACAAATATTTAATAATGGGCTCTTCAATTTAGCAGGGAAAGGTATCACATGATCCAATGTCTGGAAGTTGAAGCTAGACAAATTCAGATTGATGATAAGGCATACATTTTTAATGGTGAGAGTAATTAATCATTGAAATTTACCAAGGGTCATAATGAATTCTCCATCACTGACAATTTTTAAATCAAGATCAGATGTTTTTCTAAAATATATTCTCTAGGAATTATTTGGGTAGCGTTCTATTGCCTGTTTTATAAAGGAGGTCAGACTAGATGATTGCAATGGTCCTTTCTGGCCTTGGAATCTATGACTCGATTCTTACTTCCTAAGTGAAGAAGGCTATCCAGCCATTTGTCTGTCATTCATACATACAATCACCATAGTATGGAGGCTCTGAATGAGCAGATATTATGAATCCTAGAACTGGAGCACACAATATTACTTTTTTAAACCATACTTTTTGCAGTTATATTTTCTGGATAAAAATATGTTGTGGTCATACACAGACTTAATACTTAGCAAGTGCAGTGTCTTGTTGCTACACTTTGACTCCTCTCCCCTCAAAATCAGTCTTCCTGCAATACAGTATGGTTTGTTGGCAGGTACAATGACCATGAACTCCGTGTCTTCCTTCTTTGAACTGTTCAGGTGTCTTTTTGGCTCATAAGAGTCAACAGATTTCAAAGTGTAAGGAGGCCTGTGATGCCAGTGCCTGAGTGCTGGCATAATACTTCCTGCAATAAAGCTGCTAACTTTAGGTTTATGCAGAATATCCAGTGAAATCTTTTCATCTATTTGGGAACAAATGGAGGAAATCAGAAAGGATGGCAAACCTGGAGGGTGTACAGCACACATTCCATTTACTCTGTTTGGTGAGCAGAGAGAGTGTTGAAGTGTATAAGAATCCTGCAATCTGAAAGCAAGATGCTTCTTCACACATCTTGGCTTCCATTGTTTACTTTTATGTGGGCTACGGCTGTGGGAGGGTTTCTTTCCTACCCATTTAAGCCCACTTATTTGGTGTTCCCATCCACTTTTGCACCTATGTAGTTTACACACTACATGTTTCCATATGCAGTATACCTTGGTCTTCCCTTCAGATATGGATATGAAATCATTATTTCAACTCTCCCTCCCCACAAGCTGCTTTGCCAATGTGAACTGAAAATAGAATCACTGAAGCACAATTATTGCAGGAAAACAGCAATACTCGATCAGATAGCCTTCTGGATATCAGTTTTCCCAGTCTGTTGGACTTTGCACCCAGAATGCGCTGGGGACTTCAGAATCTGGAAAATTTGAAATACATGATTAATTGAAAGGTGGCAGCAGGTGCATTCCTAGGCTGCTCCCTAAGATATACAGTAGATTTCCAGGAAACCCTTTGGCCCTCTCTCCTGTGACTGGGGAGTTGGTTCCAGTCTCTGCTGACTCTCAGTAGGAAGGAGCGTCCATTCTTCTGACTGGCCCCTCCCAGCCCAACAGGGAGAGGTCATCTTGTCTATTCTCCCCCTGAGATCATGGGGAGGTTGATGCGTTTCTTGCAAACACTGCACCAGGCTACTGTGAAGTGGACACTTTTTGACATGTATATCTGTAATATCAATAGCATAGTTAATAGTGGGCACATTTCTCGGGAGTTTTGGTGGGGTACAAGAAATATTCCTGTGCCTCCAAAAAGTATGCATTTGTGTGTGAGGGGGGAGGGAGGGAGGGAAAGAGAGGGAATGGTCTTTTAAAAAACTATTTTAACACGATGTTAAGATTGCATGGTTATCATTTTGAAGTACCCTAGGATTCCAGTGAAGACTGTAAGCCCTTCAAATATACAGATTATTCCATTTCTCGGTGATCTGCATGTGTATATCTGAAGGCAGGATCAAGCCACTAGTAAATATACCATCCCCTTCTAGTCAAAAGATTATCACTGGTGTTCCGAATGGAATTCTGTGGATGGATCCCCATGCTGTCTATGGCTTATGTTATACAGAAGATCAGACTGGATGATCTAATGGGCCCTTCTGGTCTTAAAAATCTGCGAATCTATGACTCTCGTGTACTGCTTGCTCTTAAACCTATGTCCCTCTCCAATAAACAAAGTGGAACATATTTTTAACCTTTGAATGCCCTCACAAGCTACATAAACCCAGCGGGGAATTCAGTAACTGTACTGTCACTTCCTTTCCTGATGAATCTGCAACCCTGGCTGCACCACTATCTTGTGTCAGTTACTGAGTGTCCAGAGGAGATAATTCAACTCTGGCAATAGCAGGAAGCAGTGAAGGGGTAATATGTTATTAGCAATGATGTTCCTGCTTGGCTAGGGGATGGAGAACGGTCACATGTAAAAAAAAGGTGGTTATAAATTGATTGACTAATTGATTTACAAACGAAAACAAGTGTAGAAAACTCAGTATTTCTTTCTAGTTAGGCTTCTGATTCCCAAAGCTCAGTGAGTCCACTTTAATGGACTGAAAAATGACTCCACACACCACAGTAAATCAAGGACTGTCTCTTCAATCTGATAAGCTAATTAGATAATCCATCCTTCCTGAAATCCAGCTCTGTTCTTTTCCAAACCTCATCCATTTACCACCCTGAATGGGGTTTGAACAGAAGCAGAACCTGTCTCTAGTGGGACAATTCTTTCTTTAGGAAGAAAAAGTGGTCACCACCTGGTTAAGTGAAGGGTGAAGGAAGAGGAAATAAATTAACAGGCAAATAAGCCATTATTAAAGATAAACTTGTACATTTATTAAGAAAAAGGCTCCTTGTTTTTCAGTAAAGGATCTCATTAGCCAGCAGGAGTTGACTTCTTGCTCGGCAGATCAATAGCCATAAATCTTGCATTTAGGAAATTTTTAACTCCTTGAAATGTATTGCTTCTCAGTGGTTTTGAGGTTTGTAAGTTAAAAGAGGTTCATCATACTTACAGTGCTAGCAACGTACATGGATTTTGAGTACACTACACTTGCAGCAAGCCTTCAGCTCCCAACCAAGATACATACAATTGCAATAACTGCCAAAGATCATGCAAATCTTGGATTGGACTATTCAGTCACATGAGACATTGCAAACCACCTACATCATAGGCTGAAATTCCCACTGTCTCTCGCAGACGAAAGGATATCAACAATATTCACCATTGGGATGACCTATGACATTCAGTCAGATCTAATCTAGTATCCAAGAAATTTCAAGGGGTTTCAGTCTTTAAAAGAATGATTGGTATTACTGAACCTTAAAGTTCCCTAATTTCTTCTTGCTCTACACATTTCAGGGTCATGTCATATAACCCTGGTGGTTGAGGAAGACTGGACAGGAGTTCTATCAAGATCTCCTAGCATCACTGATTACTTGGCTGTAGAAATCATTGTAAAGGAAATTGTTCGAACATTCCTCAAAGAGTTATGTAAATAGAATATTTTCCCCTAGTGGCAAAGGTCGACTGAAGAAAATACAAGTGCTACTCACAGCCAATCAGCAGGCTGAGATATTTGCTGACAGAATAGAGTTGTGCTGTTTGCAAATGACATTTTATATCATTTCGAAGTGTAGTACTAACATGGCGCTTAACACATTTCAAGTCTCTGGAAGCCTTAGGCCTATGGGATGTAGGCAGTCACATGGCATCATACTATTTTAGGGGCACCATACATATGTATAGGACCCAGCAGCCACAGTGCTATCCCAGATTCCTCATCCGCTTTGCTATCTGACTCCAGTTCCAGTGAGCCACAACAGAGACTGAATTACCTAATTGCCTTCCCTGTGCTTACTGCCCTGAAAGCTGTGCTTCAGCTCCACCTCCTGACTTCCTGTTCCAAACAGGAAGAAGATGACCGGAGGTCACAGCCTCATCAAGTAGAACTAGATAAACAAGTGAGGGCTTTTTTTTTTTGCGTCACGGCCTGAAAGGAATTGCAGACACATACTGCAGGATCTGGCTGGGCGAAGGACGTGTTGCTGTTAAAACTGCAGTGGTGGAGCGGGGAAGAATGGGATGGGAGCAACAGTCCCAGGAGGGAAGGACACTGGATGGAGCCCTGCAGGTGTTGCTTGGCATAGGGCCTTGAAAAACCTAAGGCTAAATGTACCAAGGCTCACCGCCTCTAGGAGAGTGTTTAGGACATGAAGGGAATGGGCTTAACAGCTCAAGACCAGAAGCCAAACTTTTCAAATATCGTTGCCTAAAATTAGAAATGCCTAAATCCATACTTGGCAACTAAATGAAAGTGACCTGATTGGCAGAGGTGTTGTGCACTCGCACATCCCAGTCAAGTCAATGGGAAGTTTTGATGCTCAGCACCTCTGAAAATCAGACCAGTTTTAATTAGGTAAAATGTGCATTTAGGTGACTAACCTTTGGCACCCCAATTTGAAAAAGGGGTGGCCTAGGCCCAGATCCTCAAAGGCGAAATCAATGGGTGTTAGGTGTCTAAATACCTCTGAGGATCTGGGCCCTAGTGCTTAGCCATACTTGTGTTCATGCGCAGTCTGTGTTTGTGCTACATTGCTTTAGCCTTCCATTCCCTGCTGAGCAAGGTGCTGCTGGATTGAAGTGGCCCATTGGGAAGATATACACAGAAGCCATTTATAAATCTCCTGGGCTAAAGCAGCAAAGGCTACGAACCTCAGCGCCAGCCCATATCTCCCCCAGGATGTTGTTTGGAATAATTAAGGAAACAAAAGGCTGCCTGTCTGCCCTGCTGCTGCTCCTTGTCCTGGCCAGACTCCTAAAGCCAGGTCCTGGCTGCCTGGGAGGTGCTGATGGCAACTCGGGGAGAGGAGTCGTGACTGAGTCAGAGAGGAGAGGGAAGGGGGAGAGACTGGGAGCTGCCAGCTTCTTGCCCGATCCCTTTCCAAGAGGCTTTGCTGTTTCTTTGTGTCTTGTATTTAATGAGCTTTTGGCCACCAAAGTAGCAGATGTGTAAACAAAAGCGTGTTGGCCCCCTGTTAAGCTAAGGGGAGATGTTCAGTCCCCCCTCCCTTTATATAGCGCTTGCACATTGATTAATTTCAGAAAACAGGATTTTCCTAGTTCAGAGGCTGAGGGAGAGAGAAGTAGTTTTATTAGATAAACTACTGCAGGGAAACAGGATAATTCTCCCAGGAATAAAAACAAAACAGAGATGATTAGTTGGGAGCCTCCAGTGCTTCTCCTCAAGGTGTGAACAGTGAGTTTAAAGCTCAGATCTCATCAGTGCCACTCTCTAAAGGGCCTTCTAGCTCCTCTGCTCGGGGGAAGGCGAATCAGGCATCAGGCAATTTACATCTATAGGATCCCTCAGTTATGAGCTCTCACATGAAGGGCCAGATCCTCTGCTGTGACCAAGATCCATTCAGTGTAGCAGTGGGGATGGCACTCAGGGAGCCAGTTATAGCCCTGGATTCTCTGGCAGTTTTGCCTGAGACAAAGCCATGGCAGGCTGCTCCGGATCATGCCAAGTGTTGGGTCCGCAAGGGACTGTCCACCAGTTGCGCACAGTTGGGAATGCAGGGAGAGGGCTTTAGGAGTTGTCTATGCTGGCTCTATGATCCTTCCTGCTAAGACCATATCCAGGCCTTGGTCATCCTTGACCATGACTACTGCAACTTCCTACTCACTTCTCATAAGAACATAAGAATGGCCATACTGGGTCAGACCAAAGGCCCATCTAGCCCAGTGTCCTGTCTTCTGACAATGGCTGGTGCCAGACGCTTTAGAGGGAATGAACAGAGCAATTTATTGAGTGATCCATACACTGTCATCCAGTCCCAGCTTCTGTCAGTCAGAGGTTTAGGGATACCCAGAACATGGGGTTGTGTCCCTGACCATGTTGGCTAATAACCATTGAGGGACCTATCCTCCATGAACTTATCTAATTCTTTTTAGAACCCCGTTGTACTTTTGGCATTCACAACATCCCCTGGCAACGAGTTCCACAGGTTGACTGTGCGCTGTGTGAAGAAGTATTTCCTTATGTTTGTTTTAAACTTACTGCCTATTAATTTCATTAAATAACCCTCTAGTTCTTGTGTTATGTGAAGGGGTAAATAATACTTCCTTAATTTGTTCCCTTCCAGAACATTTGAAAGGCTGTGGCAAAAGTCACCTTCCTCTCCTGCTATTCAGCCCACTTCACTACCCTGCTTGGATCCCTTCACTGGCTTCTACATTCTTATAATTGGCTTATTGTTATTATTTGTTTCTGATGACGGCCACAGTGTGCTAGACACTGTACATACATAAAGGAAGGCACAGTTGCTGCGCCCACTACAAAGATTTTACAATCTAACAAGAGAGCCCGATAGACAAAGGCTAAGGGAAGGTGGCACGACACACAAACAAAGTGCCCAAGGTGATGATTGGCCTTGTCTTGAGTTGCTTGGCTTTTTTTGTTTCACAAACATATACTCTGTCTCCAGTTGCCTCTCAACCTTGTTCGGCAAGAAGGAGCTGGTGAGAAGGTGGAGACAGGAACCATATGCAGAACCATGTGTGGAACAGGCTGTGACTGCCAGACATTACAGGTCTATGGGACTTGTGGGGGAGCAGCAGTGGCTGGGCAGGGAGTCAGTGCAGAGGGGCCCAATGAGAGACACTAACTGAACCCGGCCTGGAAACCCACAAAATCCTATTTGCTTTGAATAAAAACTGGACTGGAGAGAGCACCCCAGGGGCTAAGTCTGAAGAGCCCTGACTCTTGATGGACTGCTTCCAGGGCCCAAACACTTAATTATTGCTCACTTAGAATTGTAACTTTTTAAACCTAGGTTCTGTACCTAGGATATTTGCAAGCTTTCCCTTTCCTTCCAGACCAAGTAAAATACCTTTCCCCTTAGCTGTGTGTCTGAGTGGTTTGGGGGACCCACCAGGGCTAGTGCATACAAGCAAGGCCTTGCTGCTGAAACCCCTACAGTGCTTGCCTCCGAGTCGTGGTACACCTGGCACACTACTGGCACTCTAGCGATTTGGTGAATTCGGGCACAAAGCAGCAGCAATAATTTAACAGTGATAGCCCACCAAATAAAGACATGTTAAACCAAAGAAAAGTTTAAAATAAGAAAAGCTAGCTACCTAGCAAAATTGATACAATCTGCTCTGTGTGAAAAAATTACATGTCTCACCACACACACACTCATAAAAACATAAGAATGGCCATACTGGGTCAGACCAATGGTCCATCTAGTCCAGAATCCTGTCTTCCGACAGTGGCCAGTGCCAGGTGCTTCAGAGGGAATAAACAGAACAGGTAATCATCAAGTGATCCATCCCCTGTCATTCACTCCCAGCTCCTGGCAAACAGACGCTAGGGCCACTTCAGAGCATGAATTTACATCCCTGCCCACACAGGAACCGACTTTCGTCGGCGCCGCTGGGTGCTGTCGCCCGGCGTCGGGGGCGGGGCCCGGCAACGTCGCCCGGCGGAAGTGAGGTGAGCTGGGCCTGGGCGCGGGGCTGGCGGGGAGCTGCCGGTGGGTGCTTAGCACCCACCAATTTTTCCCCGCTGGTGCTCCAGCCCCAGAGCACCCACGGAGTCAGCGCCTATGCCTGCCCATCCTGGCAAATAGCCATTGAGGGACCTATTTTATATGAACTTATCTAGTTGTTTTTTGAACCCCGTTATAGTCTTGGCCTTTACAACATCCTCTGGCAAAGAGTTCCACAGGTTGACTGTGCATTGTGTTAAGAAATACTTCCTTTTGTTGTTTTAAACCTTCTGCCTATTAATTTCATTTCATGACCCCTAGTTCTTGTGTTATGAGAAGGAGTAAATAACACTTATTTACTTTCTCCACACCCATCATGATTTTATAGTCCTCGATCATATCCCCCCTTAGTCGTCTCTTTTCCAAGCTGAAAAGTCCCAGTCTTATTAATCTCTCCTCATATGGAAGCTGTTCCATACCCCTAATCATTTTTGTTGCCTTTTTCTGTACCTTTTCACCAAACCATTGCCTGTGGTCAATTGAGTAAAAAACAATGCAAGAAAAATGACAGTCTTACTAAGGGCCGAATCCTGCAAACATTTATGCACATAAATAGCTCTATCGAATGGGACTAAGTATTTGCACAATTGGGGCCTTGTATTCTAAACTCCATAGTAGGGAGTTTTTCTTATTTACCTGTTAGTGCTATGAACATCCCTGGCACTGTAGTAATAATAATAAATAATATGATGATTTGTCAGTTTCTATTGAATAATTCTGTTTAACAAGGTTATATCAACATAATTGAGTCTTGCTCTGTTGCCTGAGTAAGGACTGCAGGGTTGGGCCTCTGGTAAGTACATTTGGGGTAGACCAGAGGATTATTCCTCTAGCCTTTTACCTTGAGAAACCAAAAGCCAAACCATTACTTACAGTGAGATTTCAATGTGACTTTTTAAGGAGTAAGATACTACTCCACATAAGGATGGCAGGATCTGGCCCATGGTCTAGAGTGACTTTTTTAGTTTCCTCCCAGTCCCCAATTGTGCACTTTACAAAAGCACCGCACAATCTGCAGTCTTTGCTTAAGAGATGCAAGTACTGAAATAATGGATGAATAATAAGGCAGCGTTGAGATGCTTGGGTATGGCAGTGTAGGGAGGCTTGCAAGAATGCTTTCTCAGGGTACGTCTACACGACCCACCGGATCGGCGGGTGGTGATCGATCTATTGGGGATCGATTTATCGTGTCTAGTGTAGACGTGATAAATCGATCCCCGATCGCTCTGCCATTGACTCCTGTACTCCACCGCGGTGAGAGGCGGAAGCGGTGGAGGTAAGGACACGAGGTAAGTCAACCTAAGATAAGTCGATTTCAGCTACGCTATTCTCGTAGCTGAAGTTGCGTATCTTAGGTCGATCCTCCCCTTCCCCCTTCCAACCCTCCAGTGTAGACCAGGGCTCAGATACGCTTAGGCTGAAACAATGGTATTTGGTCCCTACCATTCTCAGGCACCAAAGTCACTCAACAAACAAACAAAAAAAAACAACCAACCAACCAACCTAAACCCACAACCCTGGCGTAATACCAAGTATTATGGTTCAAAAGTCATATTCTGCATAGACTGACAGTCACAAACAATTACAACTGCACATCATCTCATTGAATTAAATAATTCAGTGTAGTGCTATATTTTGTACAAACAATATCTTAGGAAGCTTGTTCTAATGTATTTGCATGCATATAGGAGCAGTAAAGTGAGTTACAAGTGATTACAATAAAATACAATTATTGGACCTTGTAATATTTTCATGTTAGTGATTCTCGTTTTCTCCTTTTATTTTGACTTGCTTTGTTAACGGGCTAAACTGTTTTTAGGGCAAACACTTTTATGGGTTATCATCTCCAATCAGAATCTAAGTCAATCTTATTTTAGGTGTCACTTCAGTAACAGAAACAAGAAAGAAAATTCAATGTTTACTTACAGCATTGGTTTGTTCTAATTAAAATTAATTTTCACTTTCACAATTGTCATTTGGATGAAGCTCAATTAGCAATATGCCATGGTTGATCTATTTACAGTTTCCTTGAGAATTTAAATGGAATTGAAAGTCAATGAGGCATGTGCTCCTAAGTCACTTAAACACTTAAGAATCACCCCTGTATCATTGCTCTATTATTTATGCAGAAAATATTATTTCTGATAAATATGAACTTCTGCATGTGACTTGTGTCAGAATTCAAATCTTTAAAGGCTAGATTGCACATGAAGGGGCAGCCCTGAACAAGGGGTGGTGTGTGAGTTGCATTCCAGGTGTAGATGTGGGAGTCATTGTGCTTTTAGAGACAACTCTCAGGCACATTTTTTTGCTTCCCTTTGCTCCAGGGAGAGATTGGTAGGAACTGTTACTGGTCTGTAGCAAATTATGTCCCCCCTCCTTATGCGGGTTCAGCTGTGCAGCTCAGCAGAAGTCATGGCTGTTCCCTTCCCCCATCTGTCTTCTCTGACTGAGGATGTGCCTTTTTACTCCTGTATGCCTGGCATCAAGGTCCATGTCTTAGCCCAGGTAGGAGTTAAGGGTTGGGGTTTTTTTTTTTACTCCTTTGTTTTCTGTGTAGGTGTGTGGTACAAGTCACAATCTAGCCCAAAGTCACCACAGTTGAGTCTTCATTAGACATATATCTATGCTTCCCTCAAGGTATTCATCACTAATATTTAAATATATATCTCATTTGACAACCAACCACAGCAGTGGCCAGATATTTAGGAGTCACACGTAGAGCTCTCACAATCACTTAAGGAGTGCCTCTAACCCCACCTATGGGATAATGAAGATGTCTTAAAAAAGGCTGCAGATTTCCTGGCCTAACATAATAAAGTGCTGTCAGGAGAATAACAACAGTACATTTTGTTCGAGTATTGCTCACTTCACTCTTTTTGATTCATGTGTTTCTTCTTTTACTTGTAATGTGTTTCATTGGATCTGTGTGCAGAAATCAATATAGAAATTTAGCTGCTCTCACTCTGTCTTTCAGTGAGCTGCAGGGGAGCAATCTCAATGGAAATTGTATTGATCTCCAAATACAGTAAAACAGCTAGAATTGCACAGTGCTCAAAGTAAAAGTATTGGCTCATTCACTAATTCATTTGCTCTGAGTATCACATGCAGATTTGTTGGTCAATAGAGTAAAGCAAAAGGTATATAGCTAAAAAACAAACATGCATTTGTTTCCCCAAAAGAGGACCTTTCATAAAAGAATTGCCAGCACTTACTTTAACGCAATAATCAATAATCTCTAAAAAATGCTTTTGCTATCACTCCCGTTTTATATTTTATTTATGCAGAAAAATATATTTTTACAGCTTGGACATGCTTTTCACCACTTGAATATCACTATATCCATAGTCAGGAGTAGACCAAAAACCTGCAAGGCTTATTAAAGACAACCATCCCATTTGTGTCAATGGTATTGCTGTCTGAGTAAAAAGAACTTCATTTGGTCATTAGCGAGAATGGGAAATAGTTTAATCTGGCTGGAAATATCACAATCCTGGTACAGTTAATTAAAATATCAGACACATGGAGGAAATACTGAAATTATACCAGATCCAAGAACATATATACTGCCATATACAGTCAGTAGTGAAACAGCAGGACACCAGAACTATAAGAATACACATACATCTAACTATACATATACAGGGGACACCAGCTATATGTGCTGGATCTCCTTTGTGAAGTTTTTGATTTAAAGAATCTGCAGGATCAGCCAAGTGCTTTAAGAGACCAATGCACCACTCCCAATTTGAGGGCAGAGGAGGTGAGAGTCGGAGGTGAGGTCACCCATATAAAAGACCATCTAAGGGTGTTACAAGCTGGGGGCAAAGAAGGGCAGGACTGGGGTGCTGCCTTGGGCTTGTCACAAGCAGAATGGGCTACAGGGGACTGAGCGGACACGTGCGCCCCAGGTCTCCTGTGGAGGCGGAGCCAGGGGAAGGGAGGGGCGGCACCACAGGAGTCTGACTCCTCCCCCTGCACAAAGTAGAGGCGCTGCGGGCGGGCGGCTGCGATGCTTGGCAAAGCCCCCAGGTCGCACGGAGCGCTCGTTTCCACACCGCGGGCGCAGCAGAGGCTCGTCCCAGCAGCAGCCCCGCCTGCGGGGGCCAGGATTACTGCCCGCCCGCCCGGCCGCCGCTTGGCGGAGAAGGCACC
This sequence comes from Chelydra serpentina, assembly GCA_037349315.1. Classification (NCBI taxonomy): domain Eukaryota; kingdom Metazoa; phylum Chordata; order Testudines; family Chelydridae; genus Chelydra; species Chelydra serpentina. Next base: position 30,864,199 of record JBAIAC010000014.1, read on the forward strand.
CGCCGGAGCCCGTGTCCGCTGCGATGGAGCGCAGGGTGGTGCTGGCGCTGCTGCTGTGGCTGGGGACCCGGCCGGCTCCAGGTAAGGGGCGCTGGGCGCGCACGGGGAGCTCGCGTAGCGGCTCGGAGTCGGGGCACCTCCCCCGGGGCAGGGGCCAGTGGAGCGCAGATGCTGGGACACGAGGCAGAGCAGCCGCGCCTGGCAATACCTGAGCCCCGGGGCAGCTGCTCTGATGGGGGCAGGGTGAGGGCCATCCCCGGAGTCCCCCGGGATGCGATGGGAGGTTTGTCCCTGCCCCCAAAGCGAGCAGGCTTGGAGGAGTCATACTCCCTACGGTCCGGACATAGGGGCGGGGGCAGGGGAGAATAAACCCACGGCGAAATCCTGCCCCTATTGAAGTCAATGGCGGTTTTGCTCTTGACTTCAATAAGGCAAAGATTTCACCCTGTGTCCATGGATTGTGTCTGCTGGTGACCTGGGGACGATCCTCAGCTGGGGTGAATGGTGGTAGGGAAGCCAAGGAAGCTATCACCATTTACAGCTCCTGGTGAAGATCTGCCCCAGAGCTATTTTTGTTGTTAAAGGTGTTAGCCTTGGCCATGCCCCCCTCCTTCCCCTGAGGTCTCCACAGGAAGGCTGTTCCTTATCACAGTTCAGGTGCTGCAAAGGGCAGGACATCCTGGCTGGTAACTCCTCGCACGAGAGAGTAGGCAGGTGCACAGGCTATTGCTTTACAAGGAGAATTTGGAGAGACCACGAAGTCTGATTAGCACGTCGGGCGTTGGAGCCATAATTTCACCCCTGAATCTTTTCTAGAAAACACATGAAGCGCGGGACAGTTCTGCCAAACTTTCCCCGGGGCCCAAAGCAAATCTTAATGAAAGGAAAGAAACAAGAGAGAAAAAAAGGAGTTTCCCTCTATCTGCAGAGAGTTAACAATATGTTGTGCAAGACACAGTGCAACCAACCCCTGCCTCTACAGCCTCAACAAGACTAACTCCAGTGGCTGGAAACATCACCTGTTCATTATACCACTGGATGGGGAATAAGTGGTACACAATCCTTTAAATTCAGCATGATACATTAGTGCTATTCTCTGTCCTATTAGTGGAGGTTACAGAAACTGAGAATAAGCCAAGTAAAAACAATAATATTGAGGTTAATATCTTAGCAGAAATTGCATCTTAAATATATAGGGATGACTTTTAAAATTAATTAAAATAATGCCTATGTTTGGCACAAAAATAAACATTTTGACTATTATAATATGGATATTAATTTAATGCCAGACACTTGGATGTTTATCCAATAAATAACGCTATTTTATTGATCCTAGTGTTTGTACATCAGGGTTTTTTAAAATGCACACACAAGTTATCAATGGATTTTCTCTTGGAATAGTCTCCTTAGAGATATGCATAAGAGCAATTGTATTTAATAGCATAATGTTACACCTTGAAGAAAAGAATCTAGCCAGAGGTTGGTCACAGTTTGATTGAGGCTGAATATCCTTGACTAAATGGAGCTTATTTTTAGCTTAGTTTTTAGGTCTAACTAAGCAACACTTAATGAGGAAAAAAAATCTCAATTTTAGTACAGACCACATTCTGCTCTTATTTATCTGTACACTAGTCTCGTTGAAGGCACTGGGAGCTATAGGCATGCAGATGGGAGCAGGATTTGGTCCAGGGAGATTTAATCCTGTTTACTTCATAGTTAGATTAGATAAATCATGATTTGCAATGCCTATGATAGAGAGTAAGATGCATAGTAGATGTTGATTTGATTTTCTGTCCTAATGAAAGTTTTTACATTAATGATGGCTTTCTAGAATAAAATGCAACAGAAATCAATTATCTGAAACCTACTGTCAATAAAGAATCTCCTTAGGAAGGGTTTGATAAACATATAATGAAACCCTGAAAAAATATTGAAGCCCCTTGCTCTAGGATGATTTTACTGTCATTGATAACCATTCACCTGAGCTGTCTCTCAATATAACTCATACCTGGCATCATGCTGCTTTATAATCATGGACTCAAATGGTATCAGAAGCATTGAAATGAGGAAAGAAGGGTGTAGAAGACAATCCTGTTTGTAATGAAGAAATAATTCTTGCATTTTAAAACAAGTTCCTCTTGTTAGATGGGGCTCTCTGCTAGGTATAGGAACATTTGTTTAATTTTAGCACTGAGAGATTGCACTATTCATAGCTATGCATGGCAAACCTAACGGGCCTAATTCTTTACTTCATTAAACCTATGTAACTTCACTAAAGATATTGCACTTACACTGGCATAAAACTGGTGTAACACAATGGAGAATCAGACTCAGTATCACATCCTCAGACTTTACAATTACTGTATTAGCTATGTTTAGTTATGAAGACTAGTCTGTTTCTTCTAGACAGTTAAAAGATTAATGAGATGTGTCCCGGTATGCTAGTACCATCGCTGTTCATTTTCTTGTGTAAGTTCGCTCACTGACTCCTTGTACATCCGTATTTGCATCAGTTCTTCTGTTGTATAAGTGCTCCGGGTTGTCTGGCCAAGGTAATGTTTCAGAACTTACTCAGATCTTTGTACTCACCCTTTCCTGACACAGAACTCCCAAAGGGAGTGAGTATAGTAATAAATGCCGAAAACAACTCTGTCTTTTTTGAAAGATTGCGCAGACTGCCTTACTGGACAGTTACATTAGAACAAATATTGGAAATGATCTTGCAAGCTTTAACTGACATGAGTATACTCACTGAATGCAATGGAACCAGTCACACGAGTAAGGTTTGATAGGAACAGGTTTTCTTAGGGTTTCAGGCAACGAAGGAAACACATTAGAAAATATGATGAAGGAAAACAAGACTGGGTGAGATGACCTTGAGTTTATGATGCACTATGCAAAATAACTGAGCAGAATTAGTTAATCAGCAGCCTTGGCAAATTTATTATTCAATTTATAAGACCTTTCCCAAGGGAGTGAGATCATCAGATGAAGGTTCACTTTATTTCAATGTCCCATATCCTCTTGTTAGACCTTGAAGTTGGTAATGCAAAACAACAGGAACTCCACCCGAGCTTTATGAATTGCAGAGCTATTCTGCTAGCTCATGACCATCTGCCCATTCTTCCTGTTATGACAGAGCTCTTGAACTTCTACTGGGATGTGTGGAAAGCAGTAGAACAGTTTAACATATGAAGCAAATAGGACAACTTAAAACATGCTATATATACATTTAGACAGTGCTTTTCTGATTGAATCTGATATGTTTTTGGCACATTAATTAATTGATTTTATTTTTGTAGGCTTGTTTATTTCTCCGGATCAACCAAGTCTTAACATCCAAAAAGATATCCTTACAGTCACTGCAAATGATACTCTAAATATTACTTGCAGGTAAGGGCAACTTTGGCCTGTGTTATGATGATGACAGTGATTTATTAATTTAATTTTGATATAGAGGTGGATCCTTCCTTCTACTCCCTCTTTCCTTGTCCCCCCATCCCCTTCTCCACTGCAGGCCTTGGGCTGAGTATTAGAGGGTTACATCATGAGGGAATTAAAGAACAAAACAAAAGCTATTAGCTAATCAGGGGATGTTCTCAAGAGTCTAGTGTGTCATGTATATTAAAGTAGCCCCTGGGTAGCCCTCGCTGCTCCCCTGTGTGGGAAGGATGGGGTGCAAGCAGCAGGGACTGGGGAGAGTACTCTGGAACATAGTGGAGTTTGCTGGGGGTAAAGCAGAGCCCTTGTTACCTCGATTGCCCCCTTTTTGGAGTCTTTGTGTGGCTTAGATTCATCACCTCTTAATACTCAAGCGAAGAAATTTTCTGTGCGGAATTGAGCATCTCACACTCATTTATCGGATTTAGCGTGTTTCTTAATGTTAAATAATTAAGTTTGTCTAAGAGCTATTTGTCCTGAAGTTAAAATGGACCATTCGAGAATGAGTAGGACTGAGTTTTCCTGACATGGCAATAGCAAGCCCCATTTGCCCTAATATCTCTCCCTTCTTTGTTTTGCTAGTGGTCAAAGAGCTTTGGAGTGGCTGTTGCCTAACAATCAGGGCAGTTCTGAGAAACATGTTGCAGTGACGGACTGCAGGGACGGCCCCTATTGTAAGATGCTCACTCTTACAAAAGTAATAGGGAATGACACTGGGGACTACAAGTGCTTTTACAGAGACACCCAGGCAACTACAAGCATTTATGTCTATGTTCAAGGTAGGTGGTTACAAGATTCTTACGCGATTACTACCTATCAATAAGATTAAAAAGAAACAATGGTGTAACAGGCATTTCAAAAAGCTTTGTTCTGAAATAATGTTCATTGGATTGCCCACGGAAAAACCTGTTTGGCAAAGCATATGCCTCAAGATCAACAGTTGTAAGCTGGAGACTGTCAGCTTTAAGAAGAAAGCAGTTACCAGTCCACTTTTCCCCAAGGTTTTAAAGAAAACAAGAATATAAATATACATCCATTCTATAGGTGCCAGATCCTGTAGTTTCTCCTTTCATTGAACTCCAACTGAAGTTTATGGCCATTCTATGTAGTAAATAACTGCAGAAACTGTTCCTTAAAGTACTGATAAGTGGTTAAAGTAGATTGAAACAGGAGAGGGAACTCTCATCAGAATAGTCAAGGAAGTGAGGGAGATCAGACTTCTTTCATGAGACCTCTAGCATTTCCCATTTGATCAAGCTACAAAGATTACATAGAAGAATGGCATCTCATGGTTTTTCAATACTTCCATTTCCAGCCAAAATGTGGAAACACTATGTGTGCGCAAAAATATATACAAAAAGCCAGCCAAATGTATTTGATTCTCAAAAAAGAACTTTTTCTCAGTTTGTATTTTACATTATCCTTATTAGTTCTATGCAGATCATATCACACAGATACATTGCCTACACCATATAAATTTGTGTAGGTGGAACAGTAAACAGAACAATGCAATAGCAGAAACTTAGAATATATTTTAGCTGTGAGGGTAGGAATATTTTTCGATGGTAAACTGTGAGATCTTTGATCACAGCTTTTCTTCTCAGTGGCAGCTTTTGGAGATATTTTTCAGGTATGGTACAAATGATCACCTTAAGTTGTAAGTGAGGCATTTGCACCACATAAAAGATTACTTCATGCTGAGCTTGGCCTCCTGTCTTTCAGCTTCCAAATGTTTACATGCCTGTAGCACTTCCTCCTGTCTTGCTGACCAGGCTGACTTTACAATTAAAATTGGGACCAATTTCCTGATATTGGAATTCTTGGCCTTGTGAAATTTACATTCTGTATGCAAACTTTGTGTGGAATAACTACATGTCAATATGCTAGTTACCATAAATAGAAAAGTCCCTGTTTCCATAATTAATAAAATCTATATGTACAGCAATTAGCCTAATTTACTTCTCCAGACCCTAGCCCAACATCAATACTGGGATCTGATCTGTTTGCATGCAGAACTACTGTAGACTTCAGTAGGAATTTCACACATGGGAGGATTACAGGGTATCTGTATATAGCACTCACATTTGTTATCTAACAGGACAATGTTCAGATCAAGTCTGAAATTTGGTCTACCTTACAGCTGTTGAACTCTGATGGGGAAATCCAGGTAGACTTCAAGGACTAAGGTTTCAAAACTCATGTGCTCAGTTGCACCCATATAAAATGCATGCGGATGCAACTGCAAAGCCTTCAGTTATGCATGCAATTTAGATAGCTGCATACACAGAACAGCATTAGACTAAGCCCCTGACTATTTTCACTGATGATTAACTGACCTCAATTATCTGTGCACGCCTGCATGCACAGGTTTGTTCCTACAATTTATGGTCAGAATTTTGAAAAGTTGATCGTTAATATATAGGTTTGTTTATAAAGTCACTTATTTATTGTTGAGAATTTAAAAAAGAATAGCCATTATTTTAGGGGTTATGAAGCACTTAGCTACTTATAATTAATATTGGGATCCATTCCTATAGTTCTTATGCAGGCAGAAGTCACATTGACTTAAATTGGAGTTTTGACTGAGTAAAGACTTCAGGGTTAAGCTCCCAGAATTGTGTTGACACCAGTAATGTGTATTTGGGCATGATGGTACTGTAAAAAAAGGAGGAGTTAAACTTAATAGTGATGTCAATTTCATCTCCATTCACATACAAGAAAAATACAAATGTTTGCCAAATAGAAAAGGACAATATAGATAGGAAAGGAAAGAAAAATAAGAGGGGAAAAATAGCATGTTGTGTCCTTTCAAACGAAGAGATTATAACAAATGCAAACCAAATATTCTTTTAGATTACAGATCTCCATTTGTGACTTCAGTTAGTGACCAACTTGATGTTATATACATTACTGGGAACAAAACAGTGGTGATTCCATGTCTTGGATCCATATCAAATCTCAATGTATCACTTTATGCGGTAAGAAAAAAGTCAAATATTTCATTACTTATCTCTAGAATTAGCTAAATGTCAATTTACATAAATACAGTGGATTAAAATAGGTATCTTAAAAAGAGCGTCTCATCTTTGGAAATTACAAAACTTACGAACAGAATGGGAATGCTGTAACTATACTAACAAATGATACTTCTTGTGTAAAGATCTGTTGACTGCACTGAGAATGTGGCCTGAGTCAGGATGCCAAGTCAGGATCCATAATGTTGTAGTAAATATTAGACTTACAATATGAATTTGTTTAGTTTTGGAATTTTACTGAATGTTTTATTGATATTTTAACAGAGGTATCCAGAAAAGTTATTTGTTCCTGATGGTAAATCAATCTCATGGGATAATAAAAAAGGCTTCACTATTCCCAGTAACCTGATCAGCTATGCGGGCATGGTCTTCTGTGAAGCTAAAATAGATGATGAAAGTTACCAATCTGTGATGTACATAGTTGTGGTAGTAGGTAAGTCAAAGTTTATCTCCATGGTCATTGTTTTAGGCAGTGCTCTTTTGCTTGGTGCAACATATTGAGCAATTACATTTGATTGGACTGTAGATCAGGAATACTGAAAATACAATTAACACAAAATGGGTGTTTCAATATGTATTGCTTTGGAAAAAAAACCACCCGAATTTAAAGGGAAAATGTTACTGTGTTCTGTTTCGAATGGATCACCAGCATCTGTGCTTGGGATTTTACCTGCTCTGCCTTGATGCTGCTTTTTTTTAACCATGCAGGGTTTTATTTTTCCTAAACTCCCTCTCTTTTGTAATGAATGTCAGCATAGAGTGAAGGGACCTTGAGAACAGGCACCCCAAAGTATCACTAGCAGCTCAGGGAAGAAGAGAGGGTTCTAGCTTGCTGTGAGGAGCACGTCACACTAGAAATGCAAAACCTGTCCTGCCCTGAAGAAATTCTTGTTTCCCTGCACACTAATGCCCTGGGCCTAACTGGGATGAATATGGCTCTGACACATTGAAGTTACCTGCTCCTCCAGGGGCAACATGAGGACTCCTCTTATGCCCCCTCCCATGCTGAGTCTGCAATGACCTCCTCCTGGACTGTTGAGCACATTCCCAACCTCCAGGATTGGAAGAGGCCAATCCCCCACCTCCTGAGCCTCGTTGTGACACTCTGGCCTTGGCGAGGGAGGATCAGCACATTCTCATCTAGACTCAGAGATTCCCAAAGAGAGGAAGAGAAAAATAGGGAGTATCTCACCACCTCATCTCCCTTTAGGTGCAGCAGTTTCCCCACAATTCATCATCCCCTACCTGGTTTTGAGTCATTTGGGATTTCTGGATATGTTTTGCCATATTTTACACTTTTTATTACAGGTTTTATGCCTTGGACAGTTTTACTAATGCCAAATTGGTGATGGTGGTAAAGTTCCAAGCACATCACCTGACGCCCACTTTTGGTCTATCATAATATTTGAGGAGTGGGGTTTGTTTCCATGCTGTTGTGAATTTTGTGGTTCACCTTTGAGGTTCTCCTCTGAGTGCTCTCTAACATTGCAAGGGACCAAGAAACCCTTTCATAAGAGTTGAGGATGCTTAGCAACTCCCAGGATCTGGTCCAAACATCTCTCTCTGACTCCAGCTTAGAAGTATTGATGTCTCACCCTGTCAGCTTCTTTTATCTTACTATGTCTGACCATGAGGGAGCTTCTGGCAAATGGCCTCACAGTAGCCCGCTCACTCTGCATGTGCTAAAATCTGAAAGTAGACTGTTCGTGCCTGAGACCCATTGTGTGTCAGTACAACTTTTGGGCACCATTACCCTTTTCAGCTCCACTTTTTGAAATTGGGTGTATGCCCATCTCCCCACTGCACTCAAGCTTCTGGGATTTCTGCTGTGTGGGTGTAACTCCTAAGGGAGAGAGTAAATGCCATTGGGAAAGCGGCATCCTTATGTCATTCAGCAGAATATTTTTTCAAACTCTGTTCCTTTTGCTTCTTCCAGGATACAAAATTTATGACTTAACTATGAACCCTCATCACCAAATAGAGCTGGCAGCAGGGGAGAAACTAGTTCTAAATTGTACTGTGAGGACGGAGCCGAATGTTGGAATTGATTTCAAATGGGACTACCCTTCCGTTAAGGTAAAACAATCATTTCCTAATATCGTGCCCTAGAGCCCTGAAAGCAGCAATCTCTTGCTAGAAACACAAAAGGAGGCTCCTGTGTTTTAGCTTCCATGGTTATTTTAGCTTCCAAAGATACAATAAAAATGTGGGTTAACCACTTACCCACTCCTCTGTAAATATTAACAAACCAGCTGATGATATATGAAGAGAAGGAATCACCAGTGTATATAATATATAGCATGGATTACGGTTTTGTGGGGCCCTGGGCCAGAGCAAGTGGGGGACCCTCCCCACCCCTTCCGCCTGCAGTTCCTCCCTCACCCCCCCCCCCCGACTCCTGCCGGGGAGCAGGGTTGGGGCATGGGGGCTTGCCCCGCTCTGCCTGCCTAGCGCTACTGCTGGGGAGTGGGGTTGGGGTGTGGGGGCTTCTCCCGCTCCCCGGAAGCAGTAGCGTAGCCAGGGGGGGAGCAGGGGGAGCGGCCGCTCCCCCTTGAGCAGAAGCGTCGGAAGCGGTGCCTTTTTTTAGCAGCACTAAAAAAAGGCGCCACTTCTTTTTAAGCACCGCTTCTTACACTCACCTGGTGGCGCTCCGGGTCTTCGGCGGCATTTCAGCGGTGGGTACCACCGAAGACCCGGAGCGCCGCCGGGTGAGTACAGTGGGAGAGGGGAGGCGCCTTTTTATAGCGCCGCTCCCCCTGCGCTCCGGACCTGGCTGCGCTACTGCCCGGAAGGAGTGCCAGGCGGAGTGGGTCGGGGTGTAGGGGTGTCCATTTTTCCAGGGGCCCTCAATTGGCCAGGGTCCCTGGGCACGGGCCCCATTGGCCCAGTGGCTAATCCGCCACTGGTGTGGAGGGTCGGGGGAAGAGTTGGAATGAACTGCTTCTCAGAGGTTTTACTCTGTTACAGGGAAAACGTGCTACAGTCAGAGACTTAAAAACATCATCAGGGAATGAGCCGAAGAAGTTTGTAAGCACTCTTACCATAGACCATGTGACCTTAAATGACAGAGGCCGATACAACTGCACAGCATTCAGTGGCCTTATGACTAAGAAAAACAGCACGAATGTCATTGTCCATGGTATGGAATTCTCTGATTTAATTCTGGATATTTATTGGTGGGGATTGTTGGGATGGAAAATGCACAAGTTGAAAGCAATTAGCTGCACAGTATGTCAAGCAAAACGTTTGCCGTATAAACAGTCTGCTCTGAACTCTCAGCCACAGTGTTTCCATTGTTTCTAGTTGTTTTTAGTAACATTGTTATAGCTCAAGGTTTTTCTATTTTAATGTTAAAGGGTTTTCTCGTAGGACCTTATATGTGATTATCACTGAAAGCTGTTACATAGTCCAGAAAAAGTGACACTAACTCAGAATGGCTGGCGGTTCCTCTATTTAATCTCTCCCTATGTGGTACTGTAATGTTAAAACTATATATTTCGGGTCAGATTCTGCCACTCTTCCTCATACTGAATAGTACCTGACTCCACAGGTAGTTACATTGATTCCATTGTGGCTACCTGCAGAGAAAGGGGTTACTTGCATGAGTAAGGGAGGGAGAATCCAGGCCTGGGCTTTTTGCATTCTGAAAATTGGATTCAACTTTACTTTTGGTCATAAGGAAATGACTCAGAGGAAATGACTCTGGCCTAATCCTATCCTTCCTCAGTCCTCAATCAGGCAAAACTCCATTGGCCGTAAAAAGATTATTTTTTTGAATGAGTGAGAGAGAACTGCAGGATTTGCTCCAATATTAACTAGTGCAGCAGCACTGCTAGTTACGGATGTACTGTATATCTTACACTGGAGCACTAAGGCTGACTTGAAGTTGTGACTAAGTCTGATTCTCACCTTCAGCATTTTGATTTTTTCAGTTCAAACTGACCATAGTCCATTCTTCTGCCATGACAAGAAACAGCCCCCCCTTCTCTATCACAGCTGTGTCAGATATTAAACAGATACTCTATTTGATCTTAACCAAAAGGCCAATCATGCTGTTGGGCTGATTACAATTTTGCTTTCTGTAGTTGCAGAAAAGTAGTGTAAATCCTTTCAGAGTTGTGGGATTTTTGGGGTTGCATAACTTCAGATAGATAGCTTCAGTCTCTGCCCAATTATGTAACTGTATCACATGCAGTTTTGAATATTATGTGCTGAAATAGAAAAATGGAGCCCTTTTTGTCTGATTGTGTACGTGGAAACCTTGGAGAGGTTTAAATACAATACTGTGTTACCCAACACATACTTTACAGCACTTGGTTTGCATTGCTTGTTTTGTTACATGCCAAACGCTGCTAGGGAGGGCAGAGCATTGGGACTGAGAGTTTCTGTGTGGATCTGAGAGCGGACTCTTGCCTCTGTTGCTGTCGAGAGTCCCCTGGTAGCTGAATTAGTCCACTTTTCTGTGCAAGGGGTGAAGGAGAAGGCATGGCCCGGGGAGAGGGGCTGCATACCCCTGCGTGGCACAGAGCATCCGTAGGGATGTGAGGTTGGCCAGAGGCAGGTTGGGGCTGGAGGATCCATTACGTTGTCCTGTCCTGTCCTTCCCACACAGAAGCATAGGCGCCAACTCCGTGGGTGCTCCGGGGCTGGAGCACCCACAGGGAAAAATTGGTGGGTGCAGAGCACCCACTGGCAGCTCCCCACCAACCCCGGGGCCTGCGCCTAGCTCCCCGCCAGCCCCGGGACCCACCGCAAACTCACCTCAGCACCGGGAGACGTTGCGGGGCCCCGCCCCCGACGCCGGGCGTCAGCCCCCACCGGCGCCACCGGAAGTCGGCGCCTCTGCACAGGAGTGCTCCATAGCTTCACTGCCTCGGAACCCCTCGGAAGCCTGTGGAGGATTCCCTCCTCCCCTTTGCCCTAAAGGATCTCCCGAGTGCTCAACCCTAGTGTTATGCTGGGCCCTGGGTTGAGGATTTACCTCATGGATTGTAATACTGCAAGTGCCTGTGCTGGTACATGGAGTACTTTGTCCTTTACATCTGCTGTCTTTCATCTCCAATTAAACACTAAAACCAAATGGGAGACAGTTTACATTTCTGGCAATATGGAAAGGAAATGTTTTGCTTCAAGCTCATCAATTAATTTCTTGCAGAAAAACCTTTTATCCTTTTGGACAGAATGGGGTCTGTGGTGGAGACAAGAGTAGGAGACCAAGTCAAAATCCCTGTGAGATTTACAGGCTATCCTCCACCAGAAGCGAAATGGTAAGAGTCAGAATGTGATGCCTGTAAAACAGATTGTGGTATTATATGTCAAGCTGACTCTCTAAAGTATTCAAGTTACCATGTATTTTCTTTAGGTATAAAAATGGAAAAGCCATCAGCACAAATCATACCATTAAACTTGGTTACACATTAACAATTACTGAGGCAAGTGAAAAGGATGCTGGGAATTACACCATTATACTTACAAACCCCATTAACAAGGAGCAACAGAGACACACATTTAACCTGGTTGTGAATGGTAAGTGAGATATAAACAGTGCCTTTTCCTTTTTTGTTGTATATGTGTGAGTATAGAGTACTAACCTTTCCTGAATTAAAATTCCCTGACCGAAAGAGCTGGTAGGAGTTCTGTCTCTTAGAGCCCTATGCTCCCCTTGATCTGTATACTATCCAGATTTAAATTTGGCAAAAAAAAAAAAAACGAATTCAAAAAATACTGATTCAAAACCACCAAGTCAGGGGAATACAGGAGAGAAGTCCCATCTCAAACCTTTCCCGGACGTTGCTTCAACCATCCACTGAATCTGTCTCCAGCTGGCTCCCCATGCTGTATTTTACAACTCAGGAGGTTTCAGGTTGTCCTTGTTGTTGGATAAAAGGATTTTTGTTTTTTATTTTCTGTGTATTATTTCTTTGCCTCTGTGTCTTGCTCTTTTCCTGTCCTCTGTGCTCTCTCCTGCTGCTTTTGTATCACAAGTCTTCCCCGCCATCCTCATCTGCCTCGCCCATCCTTCCTGCTACTGTCAGCTCTGTTCTGGCCTCCCCTTCCTCTCCCCTCGCCTCCCCTCCCCCCGCCATTCCCCTCTCCCCGGCACCCCTCCTCCACACTGCTCCTCAGGAAACATACTTGTCTAGATGCTTCCAAAATAGTAGGTCTTCAAAAGAGCAGCTCTGCTAAGTACAGTGGGGTTGAGGTGGGGGCACAGTGGGAAATGGAGGCCAGTCACCTAATACTGGAAGTAATATACATTTCTTGGCTGGGGATGGTGATGGAAGGGAAGGGCTGTCTGCAGGGTAATTTGTAAGGGGTAGCTGTAAGTAAGCGACGGAAGGATTGCTTAACATTCGGCTTGTATTGAAGCTACTCTGGTTCGCTTCTTCCTTGATTCTTTTGTTCCCTGCTGAGGTCGGTGGGAGTTATGGGCTCTCAGCACCGTGCGGGAGGCTCTCAGAATCACACAGGCTCAGACCCTGGAAGGCGTATGGGAATCACGGTGAGAGAGAAGCCCCCGTGAAAGAGACTTTGTACATTTCAGAACAAACTGTGTTCTTGTTAACAAGAGACAATGGCACAAGGCAAAGAATGTCGCTCCTTTGTCATGGTCTGTGCATGTAACATGCAGGTTTTTCCTACAGTTCCACCTCAGATTGGGGAGAATGCTTTGTTGGCTCCTGTTGATTCCTACAAGTATGCGACCACTCAAGTCCTAACCTGCACAGTCTACGCCATTCCAGCCCCAGTCAATATCCAGTGGTACTGGCAGTTAGAGGAACAGTGTACTTTCCGCCCTAAGTAAGTACAACATGATTTGCCACTTAATCTGCACCACTTCATTTCTGTAACTATTCACAGATTTTTTAAAGTGCTGTAGGCTCTTTATAAAAATATAAAAATGTACAAAATCAAACACTAAGCAGCCAACCCCCTGGGTAGCACTTTGAATGTGCAAAAGGATTATAAATCCAATTTAACTTGGAGATTCCTCAATGTAAGGGGACTCCCTGGGTGGTGTTGAGTCACTTTAATGGCTTTATACCACCCCTCTTGCAGCCCTGCATGGGTGGTGTGATCAAGGGAAAGGGGGAATGGCTGGAGCCATTTCAGTGCTTCGATTATCTCCCCCTCCCTCTGCACTGAAACTGCCCCTTCGGACCACTGGCAGCTGGGCATGGGTTAGAGCAGCTCTAAGGCTGCTCTAAGTTCTGGTAGGGTCATCTCTGGGACTGGCGAACCACAGGCATGGTGTAAAGCCACCTTTCCTTGCACTGATGCAGCTCATCCAGATTGGAGAATGAGGGGCATTGTGTACCCTGATTTTTGTCAAGCGTAAATGACTAAATGAGGTGTCAGGCACTTGAGAACCATGCTCAGTAACTGTTGCTGCTGGACAATGTTTGCAGACAATTTAAAGTTCCCATTTTACTTCCATTTAAGTCAAGCTCCTACTTATTACAGTAAATAGGCCCAAACTGTCCTCAGGTTGTCAAACACAGTCAAAATGAGCTAGATGTAGGTAGCATTACACTGAGACTGCCAGACTTGGGCTCTGGTGGGCTGTTACATGGAGTGAATTCCACAGGCCAGGGCTACCCACTGATGAAACTCTACCACTGTTGTTTCTTCTGTTTGATGCTTCTTTGGCTGGCATCTTGCCTCGTTGCTGGATTCCAAACACGTCTGTGGGCCCCGTCAGTCGAACCTTGTTGGGCAGCAGCAAGTACAAAAATACAACACAACACACAGGAAATTTGCTGTTTATGCGACTTGCAGTTCTTTGTGTTTTTTCTTACACCAATCAGGTGCTGAATAGGATGCTGCTTGTTATCTATGTAAAAGCGTATCTCAAAGGAACTACACTGATTGATGGTAGCCAATGATAGAAAGAGCTCCTGACCAAGATACATGCAGCTTCCCTTATCTGGGCCTAGCATAAGGCCAGACTTCCTTTGTAAAAAAAAAAAAGCATTCTGCTTTCCTGTTTATAAAATGACTTCCACTAGCTTCTTTTGGTGCCTGGTCACTTCCTACACAAGGGCCACTGTCCTAAAGAAATTATTTTAAGGAGTCCAGTGATTTCTATGTCTCTGTCTTCTTTTGAATGAAATTAACTTGAATTGTCAATTTATGACTGGAGGTTTGTTCCCAAAATAGCTGCTTCCCTCCAAGTATCCTGACTGGGCTGACCTACGCAGATTAATTAGGCTATTTACCTCTAGGCTTGGGAATTCCTATTTTTATAAAGGACAAAGGCCTTGGAAGGTTGTAGAGTACAATTACATAGAAAAGTTTTCAGGAACATTCCCCAGTTTTATAATATAGCCATTATTCCATCTCTGATATTTTTTCTAAACTGAACAGAAATGGTTTCTTGAAGGTTGAGATTTTCCTTACCTAAAATGTATTTCTCTGTCTATCTCTCAGTCAAGTTGGTTTGGGAATCAATCCTTATGCATGTAAGAAATGGAAAGATATCACGGACAGAAAGGGCGGAAATCGGATTGAAAGAATTAAAAATCAGTTTGTTGCTATTGCTGGAAAAATGAAGGTGAGCTAATGTTCATTTGTCGTAGTTAGGAATGGCTACTTTTTGAGAGTTCTGTTCAGCATTTCATGTATTTGTGAACATTATATCAACTGCGTTTAGCTGTAATAGAGAGAGGCTTGGAGATTAATCAGCAGAAGAAATGTGGGAACATATTGCTAATTTTAGTATAACACAGTTTAAAAATACATATATAGAAATCTACATATAGATGGTTGTTAAAAGGAGGGAGGGAGAAAAATTGTTCTCCTTAACCTCTGAGGATAGGACAAAAAAGAATGGGCTTAAATTGCAGCAAGGGAGGTTTAGGTTGGACATTAGGAAGAACTTTAATATCACATAAACCTCCAATATGACCTGGGTACCAGAAACACCGTTGATTTGTATTGTGAAGGAATGTACAGTTGTGTGGATAGCTACATGGCAATGCACCCAGCTTTTTTATGGTTTGACTCATTTAAGCCCTTTGGCACTAATGTGGTATGAAAATTGCTTGGTTTGTTCTCTTGTAGACCGTAAGCACCCTTGTGATTCAAGCAGCAAATGTGTCAGCTTTGTACAGATGCGTGGCTACTAACAAAGCTGGAGTGGGTGAAAGGGTTATCTCCTTTCACGTTACCAGTAAGTATAGCTTGTTGATTGCATAGCTGCGTTAAATTAATCTCATTCCCTCTGCTTCACTAGTGATACCAGCTTCAACACATCATTTGTCTGATTCCAACCCCTCATGATGACCCATCTCTGTTGTGATGCCTACTAAATATGGTCCTTATTCAGCATTGAAACAAATATCTAACTTTAAGCATGACAGGGTGGGTGAGGTAATATCTTTTGTTGGCTCAACTCCTGTTGGTGAGAGAGATAAGCTTTCGAGCTTACACAGAGCTCAAAAACGTGTCTCTTTCACCAACAGAAGTTGATCCAATAAAATATATTACCTCACACAACTCATCTCTCTAATATCTTGGGACCAACATGGCTACAACAACACTGGAAATAACTGTAAGTATGTGAGCAGTTCCATTAAAGTCATTGGAGTTACAGTAGCATGAAACTGGTATAAAGTGAGATCCAAATCAGGATCTTTGGTTGCAACATTGGTTAGGCATTTACAGCTATAAAGACCTATAAACAAGAGAAAAATTAAATAGGGTTATGAAATGAACAGAATCCATACAATCAGTTGCATACATACAAAATGGGAAATGACTTCCTAGGAAGGAGTACTGCGGAAAGGGATCTGGGGGTCATAGTGGATCACAAGCTAAATATGAGTCAACAGTGTAACACTGTTGCAAAAAAAGCAAACATCATTCTGGGATGTATTAGCAGGAGTATTGTAAGCATGACATGAGAAGTAATTCTTCTGCTCTACTCCGGGCTGATTAGGCCTCAACTGGAGTATTGTGTCCAGTTCTGGGCACATATTTCAGAAAAGATGTGGACAAATTGGAGAAAATCCAGAGAAGAGAAACAAAAATGATTAAAGGTCTAGAAAACATGATCTATGAGGGAAGACTGAAAAAATATGGTTTTTTTTAGTCTGGAGAAGAGAAGACATGATAACAGTTTTCAAGTACATAAAAGGTTGTTACAAGGAGGAGGGAGAAAAATTGTTCTTAACCTCTGAGAGTAGGACAAGAAGCAATGGGCTTAAATTACAGCTTGGGTGGTTTAGGTTGGACATTAGGAAAAACTTCCTAACTGTCAGGGTGGTTAAGCACTGCAATAAATTGCCTAGGGAGGTTGTGGAATCTCCATCATTGGGGATTTTTAAGAGCAGGTTGGACAAACACCTGTCAGGGAAGGTCTAGATAATACTTAGTCCTGCCATGAGTGCAGAGGACTGGACTAGATGACCTCTCGAGGTCCCTTCCAGTTCTATGATTCTATAAAAATGAAGATCAAGATTTTCAGAACTGTGTGACTTCAGTGAGAGCTTCTAGCTTCTGGGGACCTTGGAAAATCAGACCACATTTATGTGCCTAGATATGGATTTAGGAACCTAGCTCTAGGCATTCATTTTTGAAAATCTTGGTCTAAATGATATTTTTAATCCAGTCACAAAAACTGACAGTTAATGCTGAGGATAGTGCAAGGTTGCATAGGATAATTCTATTAATTACATAGACCTTCCTTAGACTTTGCTTGTGTGTGATTTTTTTTGTTAACGTGAATGATGGGCCTGTTTCTCCAGTGCTTTGTGAAGTCATTTATTCCTGGGCAAAGTGAGTGTAAAACAAGGTGTAAAGCACTGGAGAGTCAAGCCCATAAGTCTGTGAATGCAGATTTTCAAAATGGCGTTTCCTAATCAATATAAAGGGAAAAAACTTTATTAATATTCCAAATGCACTATTTAATGAGCCATTTTTAATTTGCAGGAGGTCTTGAAATTAACCTTCAGCCTAGAAACCAACCCACTGAAAAAGATAACATGTCCTTGCAGTGCACTGCGGACAAATTCACCTTTGAAAACCTAACCTGGTATAAACTGAGTCCCCGCACCTTGCAGAGGCCCCTTGGGGGGTTGCCAATGCCTGTGTGCAAGAACCCGGATGACCTTCTGAAGCTGAATGCCACAGTTTCCAATAGCAATGGTGAAAATGTTACCTTAGAGCTCGTCCTCCGTAATATTTCTCTTCGAGATCGAGGGGATTACGTTTGCATAGCCCAGGACAAAAAGACTAAAACGCAACACTGTCTTGTCAAGCACCTCACTGTTCAAGGTATGAACCCACTTACTTATACCAAGGAGATGGTTATATGCACAGACTGTGTATAGCCGGAAACAAATATACTGCAGTCGCAGAAATCCTCAAGTGCTGTAGTGTGTTACCAATTTAAAGGTGTGCTCACTTGTAGAAGGGATTTAAGCAGTTGCTAAGAATGAGACTGCCTTTAACATGTCAATTGCATGAGGTCAAGTCCAGGCAGAATGTATCTGCTGTGCTGATGATCTTGCCAGACACACTTAGTATTCCATTTTTATGGAACAGCAATGGAAGGGTTAATAGGCCTGGTGTGGAAAAGCAGGGAATTGTGCTGTGCACGCAAATGAGGTCTCTTTACTGATGTGCACAAACAGTGGCATAAATTGACAGCTTTGTGGTTTTGCCTTGCAAAACACCCACAACTATGATCTGTTTATACTTGTGACTTAAGGTGTGACTGAACCTTTGGGTTTGAAACTGTGGCCATCTTTAAAATTGTTATAAAAGCAGGGCAGCATTTCAGCACAAACAATGCCGGTGACTGGCTTTGGATGCAAACACAAGTGATCTTGCAGAGAGGTCTTGCAGTCCTGGCTTGGCAACTTATGACCTGATTCAGGAAAGTACTTAAACATATGCTTATGGGCAGTCCTGAATACAGATGCTTTCCTGAATCAGAGCCTCAAGCACTATCAATATCACCCTTCTTGTAGTGGGGTTGGAGATCCAGACATGAGGGGAGGCAATTCCTGGCCAGTTCCCTCTTCTCCATCAGCCTGGGGATCTCTAAATCATAAAACCAGACTCATGTAAAAGACAAAGGACTTCTCCTTATAATGTTTTCTTAGCTATTGTCCTTGTCTCGTGTATCATGGAAGATTAAATACGATCTCTCCATGAACACCATGATTGGTGCTACTGCAGTAAGGCCATGGGACTACATTAGTGACTCAGACTTGTCAAGGAGCAGGGAGTGCTAAGGCATCACAAAAATGATTGTACTGGGAAACTCTCAATAACTTTATTTTCATGCAAACAGAGCCCGTGGCCCCCACATTGGTAGAGAGCCTGGAGAATCAAACAGCAAACATTGGTGAAACCATAGAAGTATCATGCCCAGCAAATGGAATTCCTCCTCCACACATCACATGGTTTAAAAACAATGAAACCCTTGTTGAAGACTCAGGTGAGGAACTGCTCCTTCAGTATGATTTATTTCACTTGACATGTGTTTTACGCAGGACTCCTCATTGATTTCAATGCAGAGTTCAAGTGCGGAATGGGGGAAGAATGTGGCCCTGTGTATTTTATATACTGTGTGAGGGTTGTGTATGCAAAAGTATAGCTAAAATAATTGCAACTATTGAATTCTTAACAACAGCCAAAGCCAACGCAAATAGCAGAATTAAGAACAATTCCTTTTTTCAGGTATTGTTTTGAAAGATGGGAACAAAACTCTAACCATACGCAGGGTAAGGAAAGAAGATGGAGGTCTCTACACCTGCCTTGCCTGCAATGTCCTCGGATGCAAAAAAGCAGTAACTTTTTTTGCAGTAGAAGGTCAGTATAGATTTGCTTCTCTTATTTATTTGTGCTTGAAATGATAACTGCTAAAAAGGAAGCCTATGCATCATGTCTTGGTCACAGTTTTGAAAATGTACTAGTAGTGCCTTGGCTAAAAGTTTCCTTATGGCAAAGTGGATCAGATTCGTTTATTGATAAGGCTCCTAATCAAGCTCGAAATGGGTGATGTCACACCAAGCTGCAACCCAGTGATTTTGGTTTTTGAGGCTGATATCTTGTTCTCCAGAATCACAGCTTTCATTATGAAATCACAGCTGGCCATTATGGTGGCAGAGAAAAACCTGAAAATGTAGAGTGAGTGCAAATCAGTGCAATAATAGCTGCATCTGAGTCTGCAGAGAGCCTGGCACACCTCAGTGGGTATTATGAGGATACTTAACAATGCTGATAGTTAAATTATTTCACTGCTGTCAAGGCATCTAAGAAAGGGGAGGAAAGGAGGAAGGATCATGCACAATCTCCAGTGAATGGTGTCCCATTTTGGTGGCATGAGTGGACGGCACTTGCTGGTACCCGCCCACATCTCCTCCCCCATGGGTGACCAGATGTCCCAATTTTATAGGGACAGTCCCGATATTTGAGGCTTTTTCTTATATAGGTGCCAATTACCCCCCACCCCCTGTCCTGATTTTTCATACTTACTATCTGGTCACCCTACCTCCTCCTATCTGTCCTGTGGAGATAAAAGGCCAGAAGGAAAGAGAATAGCCATGAGGGCCTCCAAGCCTCACCAATGGGGTTTCAATGTATAGAGTTCAGAGGGCATCCAAGGGCTAGTCTACACTTACCGGATAGATCGGAGGCGCTGGATCGATCTTCTGGGTTCGATTTATCGCGTCTTGTCTAGACGCGATAAATCGAACCAGGAAGTGCTCCCCCGTTGACGCTGGTAATCCAGCTCGACGAACGGAGTAGGCGGAGTCGACGGGGGAGCCTGCGCGCCGTGTGTGGACCCCGGGTAAATACCTTTTCATTCGAACTAAGATAGTTCGACTTCAGCTACGTTATTCACGTAGCTGAAGTTGCGTATCTTAGTTTGAATTGGGGGGTTAGTGTAGACCAGCCCCAAGTTTCACATCCATCCAGCATTCACTACTCTCGTGGTGGGTATGTGGCCAGGCAGCTTCCTCCCTGACTCTAGTGGCTGCTGCTCCTCCCTCTACCAGAGGGTGTCTGCAGACTCATTGCAGTGGTTAGACTTGGGTCATGTTTTCAAACTCATCTATGCAACCATTAGGGCTGAAAACACCCATGAGCCAAGCATGTGAGGGAGCTTGGGAGAGGACCACTGTTTCTCTCCTCCCCAATCTGAACCCTGGTTCACAGTCTTTGACTCAACAAAGCCCTTACGCATGTGTTTACCTTTAGGCATTTACTTAAATTGCAATGAAGTCAATGGGACGTAACCATATGCTTAAAGTTACGTACATGTTTACATGCTTTGCCAAATAGGTATGGACTAAAATGTGCTTAAAATGTAAAAACGCATGTGAGTTCTTTGCTGAATCAGAGCCTAACTGTTGAGCTTAGTGCCTAGATTGAAGCTACTCCTCGTGGTAAGCACTACGCCCTGGCAGTTAGTGTTTGTTCCATTACTGTCATGCCAAATCGGACTACGTGTGGCACTTTTAAAATGAACCTTCAGAACAGGGAACTCTATGCAGTCCTTTAACTGATAACCTAAACCAATAAGCTTTCAGCTATCAATGAAATATTCGTTTCTCCCCAGGCGCCGAAGAGAAAATGAACCTGGAGCTCATTATCCTGGTTGGGACTGCAGTGATTGCCATGTTCTTCTGGTTGCTTCTTGTAATCATTCTCCGGACCGTTAAACGGGTAACGAAACCATTCTTTTACTGTCCCACCAGCATTGGTCTTGCATGACAAATGAAAACTGACTATGGCTCTTTTGTGTTGTTTCTTTCCATTGTTCTTAAATCAACAGGCGAATTTTTTCTCTCAATACCATAACATTCCTGCCTGGAATTGAGGGCGCAGAAATTTGGTTTTAATTGACCAGGCATTCGGAGGAAAAAATGCTTGAACTGCTTTTGATTATTAGAAGTGCAAGGATCCGTGTTCACATTCATAATGATGTAGTTGGAGGAAACTACAGACTTGCATTTCTGTGAAATTTTAAAACCCTGAGGAGGGAAAAGTTAGTACATGTGACTGCCTCATTCCAGCCAACACGTACCATTTATGTGACTAGAACTGATATTGTTTTCCAGGCCAGTGGAGGGGAACTAAAGACTGGCTACTTGTCAATCATTATGGATCCTGATGAAGTCCCTATGGATGAGCAGTGTGAACGTCTCCCCTATGATGCCAGCAAATGGGAGTTTCCCAGAGACCGGCTAAAGCTAGGTGCGCTTTCACTATTTTGGATGGGGCTGAGGAAAGAATACATTGCACAGGGAGCCTGTGGTGGAATTCTGGCTGGCACACACAGAATTGCCCCTGGAACTACATCATGCTCTAATAGGATGCAGTGGGCGTTCCCTCTGTGATGGCTCAGTCCTTTGGGCCAGTGCAGGAGATGGCTGGATCATGGCCTCTCCTAACCCCACCCTGCAGGAAAAGCTAGCTTGGTCTAGTTATTGTGTTTCCTGACCCCACTTTCACACTTACACAGGCCCAGCCCCCTGTGTGCAAAACCATCATTCCCAACATGGGGGTTGATTTAGTTAATGATTGGCCTAGTTTTTGTCCACTGCTTTGACAAGAAGTCTATCTGTTCATCTTCTCATACCAGGTAAACCCCTTGGGCGTGGAGCATTTGGCCAAGTCATAGAAGCAGATGCATTTGGAATTGACAAAACTGCTACCTGCAAAACTGTTGCAGTAAAAATGCTGAAAGGTAAAAATGAAGACTAAAAGCCTCCTGAAGAGACATAATGTATTTGTATTGCCAGTCTTGTATCCAGAAGCCAACAAAGCATGTTGAACAATCAGTATTTCTGTACCATTGTCCTAGAAGGGTTTAGTTAACAATTGCTGTGAGAATAATGTAACTTATGTCTAATTGTAAGGTGGTTGCTCGTTAGAGCTTCTTTACCATCACTTTATAGATATACCCAGATGCAGATGTTAAATTTGCTCCTACAAGTAATCGTACACAAGTGTTGATTTCTGCAGTGTTTACCTACATACCGTACCTGCAACCTGCAAAAACCCTAAATGATGACTTAGTCATTATCTGGGGCGGAGAAACGATTCAGCTAGCTTACTCTTCGGCCAATTTTAAAGAGCTCTTCAATATTATTGTCAGGGATGTGGATGTCTTGATATTAAATACAAAGCTGAGATCCCAGAATCATTCCTCATTCCCAGGACTCTGGAACAATTGAACAAGGTTCTCTGCACCCAGAGAATCCATCCCAGGATTCACAGAATCCATCCCAGTGAATAATGGGAAAGAACTTTGGGAATTTTGTCAGTGCTACATGAGTAGTCACACAATACAGGCACTGCCAATAAAGCTCATTGTTTATGTGCTATGCTGTCAAGTCTCCTGGTATAAGGACATAACATTAATGAGCTGGGTCCCCAAGCAAAATAAGAGAAGACCCCAACCACCTACCTAAGTTCGTGTCATTCACCAAATCTGCCCAATACTGCCTTCTGCCCCTCCTGCTCATATCGGCAGCTGCTGCTGCCTCCTCTGCATGTTCAGAATGCTGGCAAATCATCCAGTGGCTGTTCTCGTTGGTTGGGTGAGAGGCTGTGCAGTCCCCAACCCCTGCCCCACATCCTCCCTTTCACAGGCCAATCTAGTGCCACAGGACAAGTGGTAGCCCCTGGCACTCAGACACCACATGGGGTAATGGTTATACCTCTGGTTACTGAAAACTCAACAGACTCTGCTTAAAATGTTGCATAGAGCAAAGAAGATTCCATGCAGTAATACATTGTCTCTCCAGTCTGACATTTTACCTTTTGGCAGCATTCGGGAACTGTTTCAAAATAAAGCAAAACCAACTCTGTAACTCTACAGCTCACCAGTGCCGGAGCATAGTTAGGAGGAATGTATGTTTTGATCCCCACATGAGAACCCTAGCCTAGGTTAACCTACAAGAACATTTACTCAATATGCTGAAATACTAATCGATGTGGCTAGCAAAGGGACAAACCTTTATTTCTGTTATGTTGATCAGTTATATCATTTTTATCTTTACAGAGGGTGCTACACATAGTGAACACCGGGCACTTATGTCAGAGCTCAAGATCCTCATTCATATTGGTCATCATCTAAATGTTGTCAATTTACTTGGTGCCTGCACAAAACCAGGAGGTGAGTGACCGATTGAGAGTCCTTGTTGCTCTCTGGGTATAGAATGTCTTTTCAGTGATTGGAGGCACTACCACAAATTCAGTAAGACTATTTCTGATTAGTGGAGAATTGAGTTTCATCATTAGCAAGACTCTAATTTTCCATTATAGTTATTCCAGGGCTATTCATTATAAGAGTCGGCATGATCCAGGGGTTAGATTAGGGGATGGGAAGGCTGGAGTTCAATCTGTCAGCTCTGTCACTGATTTGCTGTGTCACCTTGGGGAAGTCACTTTACCTTTTGTACCTCAGTTCAGCTCCCCCATCTGTAAAATGGGGTAATAATAATGCTTGCACACCGTTAGCAAAGCCTTTTCGATCCTTGGATAAAAGGTACACTAAGTGCAGGTACAATATTATTTTTCTTTATGGTGTGGGCCATTCATATTCCTCACATGAAAAACTCAGATGCTATGTAGATGTCCAAAGGAGGAGTAAGCATAGTTTATAATTAGAAATAGGCCTGAAACAGAATTCTGAAAGCAAACACATTTGTGGGTTTGGAATCAGAATCTAGATCCAAATGCCACAGGTAACCCCTATGTCTCTAATGGGCTAAAGCAAAACCACAAATTGTAACACTCTCCTCAGCTCTGGGATAAAAGGTGATTATGAGTCTGGATACAAATTTGGATGATTAAATCTATTTTACTTACAATCGCAACAGTTTTGGTGTAACAAACCCAGCGTCGTTCACTAGTTTGGAAGCTATTTAGAACAAGTAACCTTGCAATAACTTGCCAAAGAAGCTGACTCAGTTGTGATATTGTAATCGTGTAATATTAATACAGTATAATATTAATACAGTTAGGCTAAGAATTTTCTTCATGCAGTTCCATAACTATAGTACATTACTGGGAAGGAGAAGAATTCCATAAATCTTTCTAAAGGTAGATATAGGGGCCCATTATTAATCGTAGTTGCCATAATAAGAAGCCCACATCCAACACTTGGACTTTAGATCAGCATTGGACTAGATGACCTCCTGAGGTCCCTTCCAACCCTGAGATTCTATGATTTCCAAATGTCAAATGTCCAAGTAACCCAATTTGAGCATTGGCATACAACATTTGGGCAGCTCTTTAGGGTACCTGTGTTTGCAAATTGGGTTTTAAGGACCAAATATTTTAAAACATAGAGACTCAGCTCCATGCACAAAGGTGCATGAACAGTTGTGTGTACATGAAAGTAGTTTACTGCAATTGGGTGGTTAATTGCATGACTGTGCATGCAAATATCCGTGTATATGGATATTTGCATGCACCGTGAGCCAATCTGCATGTGTTGTCATAGCCACATGCATGTGGCTCACAATTTCATACACACTTTCACATGCAAAACGAGGCCTTTGCTTTTTGAAATATTTGGCCTGAAATGTTATTTTCCCCCATCCAACATGTTAATCAGAAAAGGTGTCCCTTTCCTTCTTTGAACAGATTTTTGCTGTCTATATTGTGGATATTCTCTTTTAAAATTATTTGGAAAGATGGTGGAATGATTTTTAAAAGAATACATATTTTTAGCTGGGCTGAACTGGGAAATAAATTGCCTAATTAATTGGTTTGTATTTTATGCAGGCCCACTTATGGTGATTGTGGAATACTGCAAGTTTGGAAACTTGTCAGCTTACTTAAGGAGCAAAAGAAATGAATTTGTGCCGTACAAGGTACAGTCTGCTGTCATCGTCAACATTAAAAATAGAGGCTAAGGAGTGATGAAACTTTATTTTTTAAACTCTTTTTACATTCTAAGTGGAAACCTTGAGGATTATTGGGGATGTATCTTTGTATTAATAGTATGATAATCTTTAGCACTTACTATAGAAATTCCATATAGAAAAGGCATTACAGGTCATCCAGTCAATCCTCATGCCCATACAATATAGTTAGTTTCTTATTCTAAGCTTTAAATGTGCAAAGAGGAGGCATCTACCGTTTCTCTTGACAGACTATTCTACAGTCTGCCGTATCTGCCAGGGAGTTTTTCCTGATAAGTAGCCCAATTTTTTTCCGTAATTTCAGCCTGTTACTCTTAGTCAAACAATCTTGTACCACCTTAAATCACTTCACTCCCTGTTTGTGTTTATACCCTTCTGTAGACCGCTATCACATCCCCCTTGTTCATTGTTTAGCCAGGCTATCCATATACAGTGCTTTTAATCTTTCCTCGTAAATCAATTTCTCCAGCCAATTTATGTCACGCTTTTCATCTTCAAAGCTTTCTCCAAAGTTCTAACTAATCCTCACTGTGCCTTTTTGAGATCCCTGCTTTAAGGATGGGGAAATGGAGCCAGAGAAATAAAGGCCAGTTATCTAAATCTGGGCCCCTATGTCAGTGGCCTGATTTTTCAGAAGGCGTTGGTCATGTTCATCGCCTTTGAGAATCAGGCCACTTCTGGGAGACATGAATATATACAGCTTTAGGTTCTCCATATAGAACATTTTGGCTTAGGAGACTTACCCAGAGCCCTAGAGGGAGCCAATGTTAAGGGGATTAGAAACTCTGGAGAGATGCCCTGCAGTTTGCAGGTCATACGTCTCTCTTCCTACATGAGAACCTCCTTTAACTGTATCACTTTCCTGAGGGCTTTTTTCCTGTATCCTTGGGGGCAGGGAAAGGAGAGTTTTACTGTTTTATATTGGTGAGTGCAATCTACTTCTCCTTCTCTGGGAGTTAGGAGGGTAAAGGGGACCAACAGGAATCTCTTTTATCTGGTTACGGCACAGGGAGAGAGGAGGATGAAGAAAGGGGATGGGTTTTAAGAGGGTGTTGAACGTTGCAGATAAGCAATGGGGATTATGGGGATGGGAATCCGTGAGGATGGAAAGCAGTGTTGTTTGGCAAGAATATAGCAAAAGTGAAGCAGGAGAGACTGGATTTGTAGAGGTGGGAGTCTCCGTTGGGTTAGGGCTATCTCCAGAGGCATTGGGTGACATAAGAGCAGAAGCGGGTAAATGAGATGGGTGGGTTTGTGGGGGTGGGATGGACTTTTCAGTGGGGGAAGAGGCAAAGGAATGAATAGTGGCATGAGTGGTAGACTGGAGGGATCCAGTAACAGAGTGAAGGGGAAGTCACCTGACAACTGCTAGTTCAGCAAGCTACAGAATGTAGTAGCACCTGCTTATATGTGCTGCTGACTGACATATGAAGGGCTGCTGCACCCCTGTGGAGGGGGCCATGAGCAGGTTAAGTGCTTCCTCCATGCCTTCTCTCTCCCTCTGATGCTCAGTGACATTCCTGATTTATACACTGAAATATCACTTCTGCCTCGGAAAACCTCTGATTATTTTTCCGTTCTAGACTAAAAATGCCAGATTTAGGCACGGAAAAGAAAACTACGTTGGTGAAATCTCAGCAGACTTGAAGCGACGCTTAGACAGCATCACAAGCAGCCAGAGCTCGACGAGCTCAGGCTTTGTGGAGGAGAGATCCCTCAGTGACGTAGAGGAAGAAGAAGGTAGGATTTGTGCTCATTTAGTTTTGGTCCATTTGTCATTGGTAGGGGCTGCCTTCGGACTGAGCACTTTGATCAGGCTCATCTGGAGGGAGGCCACAGTTCAACTATATGTAGACTTGGCAGAATTCAACTTTATTTGATGTATAATTTCAAGGGAATCAGGGTTTATTTTAAAACTTTTAAAAAGTTTTGCACAGTCATGGCACATGACATTGCACAGACAGATTCAAAATGTTATGCTGCATAACCCTTAAAACTCAAGTTGTCAAAACATACAAAGTAAATATCCTTAAATCAAACCCTAATAAGTTCTCAGGTAGCATTTGCTTACTTTGCCTAGCTGTACATTTCTATTATTATTGATAGAAATATGGTTTTGTTGGGTTTTGTGTGTATGGTAAAATCTGTGTTTACTGATCCTTCCAAGCCTAACTATTCAGTAGCGGGATTGGAGTTATAATCAGATCATTCTACCCAGTATAGCGGTTCTTACTCAGCAAATATCCTAATGATGTCAGGACTGAGCAAGGACTGGGCCGTTAGTAGGTGTGTTTATAGCCCTTACCCCTCCAGTTTGCGAGATTAAATGTCTCCCTCCTTCAAGTAACAATTTTTCTATGATCCACAAACCTTTGCACTTTCTTCTCTAATGGGGGCGTAATGAGAACTCCCTTCAGTTCCACTCTTAGCTCATCCACTGGGATTGCTGCAAGACTTTCCTTTCATTAGGAACTACATGAGCTGATTTTTGAAGCTCTCCCAGCTCTTGTAATCTCTGGAAACAAATAATCAAGCCCGAGATTTGAACATGGGTCTCTCGTACAGTCATGTAAAGTGCTGATTACTGGTCACGGGATTTGACAATGTATTTTAAATAAGAAACATCCGTAGGTGAAATCTAAAATAGAGAACATGTTTGACTGTTGTCATCTTGCTCCTTGCAGCAGCTTCTGAAGACCTTTGCAAGAACCCTCTGAGCATGGAGGACCTTATCTGTTATAGCTTCCAGGTGGCCAGGGGGATGGAGTTCTTGGCTTCACGCAAAGTAAGAATCTTTTCGGGGAAATAGCATTTTTCATATGATTAACCATTGTAAAAAATGATGCTACAGGTTTATAGAAGGAAATGATATGTTTGTCATTGGACTGGCAACCATCCACAATATTTTCTGATTGCTCCAAAAACATCGGAGCCATTAATATAACAAAGTGAAACAGCCCATGTGAGGTGCTTTGATAGACATGAGTGTTAGCAATTTGTATAAGGTTCATTGTTCACTGATTCATAAAAGAATGATAAAGTGACTGGAGGGAATGACATTTGAGGAAAGGTTAAAAGGAACTAGGGACCAATTCCTGATAAGTGGAGCCACGTTAGAATAAAAAGGCTTTGCTCTGAAGAAATTGCTCTGTAGGGCGGTGGGAAGGATGGAAGCCCCTGTTCATGACACTGCACAGAGACATTGTAGATTAAGAGATGCATGTGTGTGGGCACTGTGAATCTCACCTTGATGGATCTCCACCTGACCTGCTAACACAAAAGAAACACCACATTTCCCCTGCATTTCAGCCCTGAGCAGATGCCCCATCAGGATTTGATCCTAACTTTGTATAACTGGGCCAAACAATAGCTAATCATTCGCAAATATTCTAAAGGCTGTAAACACCAAAAAGAAAGAGGAATTGTTAATGGTGGCACATGGCATAAAACAAGAAATACTAGGTAATATGCAAAGGCAAAATTAGGCTGGATATCTGGATATATGACCAATAGTGGTATCTGTTAGAATGTAGAATAGTCTCCCAAGCAGGGCCCGCTCACAACATTTTCGCACGTGAGGTGGGGGGCTCAAATGACATCCCCATGCCGTCTCGCTTGGGCCAAAACTTTGAAAGGTCTCAATTTTGCCTTCTTCCTGTTCTACTCTTTTCATGGTACTGCTCTGCTATCTACCCCAATAAAGGAGAACTAACAACTTCAGATGCCTCATTCAAAAATGTTAAGAAACACTTAACTTTCAAACGCCCGAACAGCAAATGTAACTTTTCTTGTCTGCATAGTAAACACTGGCATTTTTATCTCTTTGAATAATCAAAGTGGTGCTTTCCGTGCCTTCTTGATTGCAAAGATTTGAACTGCTTCCTGAAGGTCCACAGTCTGGGCCAGCTCATGCTCTATTGAGATGGTTGCAAGGCCGACGAGCCACTTCTGTGTCATTGTGGAGCATAGATGTGTTTTTATTAACTTCAGCTTGGAGATGGTGCGTTCTCTACTGGCAACTGTTACAGGAAGTGTTAGAAGTATGCGCAGAGCAACAAAAGCATTTGGAGTGAGGGTGGTCATCTTATTTGTGCACATATATTCCAGAACAGCCTTTGGAGTTGATCCTGCTGAAATGTATCTTGAAAGGGCTTTAAGTTCATCACCTAAATCACTCGCATCAATATCGCGCATGTTATCATGTTTCAACACTGTTTCTAGTGCCCTGCATTGCTGGTGTAGGTCTTCTTCAGGTATAGTGAGGAGTTTTCGAATATCATACAACATCCCAAATATACTGCTGTGTTCCTTGAGGTGCATGAAACGTTCTTCAACTGACTGTAATGCACAATCTAGTACCTGGTTAAAGAATTCAACTTTGAATTGTTGTTTGGGGTCTCTTATGGGATTATCCTGTGCCTCGTAATCAAAATGTCTTCTTCTTCTGTGACTCTTGTATTCTTGAATGGGTGGGAAAATAGCTTCAGTGTGAAGTTCCTCTGCCAACTTTTGTGCACTCTTCAGAACATTTTGAAATCCCTCATCTGACCGGTAAGACTGTAGGTATGACTTTGCTTTGTCCAGTTGTTCCATTGCTCCAGATATATCAAGGTCAACACCTTGGAGTCTCTTGCTTACAACATTTATTTCAAACAGTATGTCATGCCACAACACTAAAGCACACAGAAATTTGAAGTTATGTATTTCTATGGTGATTCTATTTCCCTTTGCCACTGTTCTCCCACGAACAGTTCCTGTCATAGCATTATCCTCCATAATGGCAACTATGGCATCATATATCTTCCCAATTTGGTGTTTGATAGGCTTTATCGTCTCCACTCGACTCTCCCCTTGTGTGGTACTCAGTGGTTTCAGTGTCAGAGAGGATGTTCCCAGATGTTGCTTCAAAATTTGCCATCGATGAGTTGATGCAGAGAAAAATACATAGATGCGTTGAATTACATTAAAAAATTCAGCAGCCTCACTAAAAGCTGATGCTGCATCACTGACCACCAAGTTCAATGAATGAGAACTGCAGGGGACAAAAAAAGCTTGAGGGTTTAACTCTCGGATCTGTGTCTGCACTCCTCTGTTCTTTCCTCTCATGTTGGCACCATTATCGTAGCCCTGACCTCTCATGTCAGCTATCGCAATTCCCGTATCTTCCAGCTTTTTAAGAAGCACATTTGTCCTAGCAGCTCCTATAGTATCATCAATGTCAATACATTCTAGAAAATGCTCTCTGACAGTCACCATTGCAGGGACATTTTCACTAGGTTCTGTTATTATTACAAAATGCACTATTGAAGTAATTTGTTCCGTATGGCTGATGTCAGGTGTGCAGTCCAGAATAACAGAGTAATATCTTGCTGACTTCATATCTGTCACAATCTTCTGTTTGACTTTTGTTGCCAGTAACTGTATGATCTCATTTTGAATTGTTTTTCCAAGATAGTGGTGTGTGTACATTTCTTGGGTGGTGACTTTTAGATGCTCCTGGAGTACAGCATCAAAGTCAGCCATCAGCTCCACAATTTTAAGGAAGTTTCCATTATTTGGCACATACAGCTGAACTGAAGTGCCACGCAGTGCTAGGTTTTGGGTAGCAAGTATTCTCACAATGGCAATGAGCCTTTTCAGAACATTTTGCCAGTAAAGAGACTCTGATGCAATCTTCTCTTGATGCTGATCATCTACGGTGGCCTTTAACCTTAGTCTCATCTCAAGCTCTTTCCACCTATAGAATGCTCTCTGGTGATTTGCTGCCTTCTCATGGCATGCCAGATTTCTAGCCAGATTTTTCCAGGCCTTTGTTCCTGTAGAACCCAATGTGGCTGGAACATTAGACTGGAAGAGTTTGCAACAAAAACAGTATGCAACATTCTGGGTTTCTGAGTACATAAGCCATGGCCTCTCCACTTTGTCACCATTGGGGATTTCACGCCAGTAATGTGTTGGATGGAAACTTCTATTTTCATTGTCCTTGGGGAACATGAAGTTTTTCACTTGCTGTGGCCCATGCAGTACAAGGAAGTCCCTCAGGCTACTGCTCAAGTGGGTCCACAGTCCTGGATCATCTAGACTTAAGGAACTAAACTCAGCATCAGCTGTTTCTTGCGCCTCTACCACACTCTTCTCTGATCTACACTTTTCTTCAGGAATGTGTATGGCTATATTCACTTGAGATGGAGATATGGATGCTGCAGTAGCTGCCAGGTCACCTGCACTCTGACTAACTGGAAGATCTGGCATCTTCTCACCACTCACATCCTCACTGGGGCTGGAAGGCTCACCGTGAACATTTGTGTCTATGTATCTCAGGAGAGCTCCTTCCTGCTTAGATAGAAAAGCTTCCTTTGCTTTCTTTCTTTTTCTGAATGCTGCCCCAGAGGGGCATTTTCTTCTTTCACTCATGACTGCTGTTCTGTGCCAGCTATAGTGGTTCTCAATACTCAATTGAAGGGGACAAATAAACAGGCTGGTAGCAGGACCTGAGTGAGGGAAGATACCAACGTCTTAAGGGCCTAACTGGCTTCTACTACTTCAGTTGACTGCCTGTCCTCCTCAAGTGGGTTCAGGGAAGCAGCAGGAAACAGGAAGCTCCCTGAAAAGCTGGTGTTAATCAGTTCTAGAGAGGTACATAAGAGGCTCCTCCTCCTCTCTCTGCAGCTCCTACTGCTTTCTATTATTCCCCCTCACCTTTTCTCCTGCCTGCCTGTTATGTCTCTTGTGCCCTCCTTCCTCCAACACAGCACTCCACCATCTCTGTGCATCTAGAGCAGAGAGAATACATATGCACCAGCAGCAAACACAATTTTCTACGCTCTGGGTCCTAGTGACGCCCCCCTACAGTCTGGCACCTGAGGCGGCTGCCTCAGTTCGCCTCATGGTAAGGTCAGCCCTGCTCCCAAGGAAAGATTGGAGAGTCCCTTTGTTTTAGTCATTTAAAAATGCATTTGTCAAGGCCTGAAAAATATTCTGCAAAGAACAATCCTGCATGTGTAACCTACTGATCAGGTAGGGGGTGTGTTATGTCCCACTCTGTGCCTGATCTACAGAGCATGAGTGTTGGTTACAGACCCCAGCTCCAGAGCCTGTAGGTCAAGCTGTAGAGAGGCCTTTGAGTTTAGCTCTGGAAGTCCCGGGTGCATTGGCCAAGATGGCGGCTGTCATACCGGCAGAGATAGAGAGATGTACTTTTCCGTCTTTAATTGTTTCCAGCAGAGAATAATCGTGTGACATTTTTCACCTAAGTATTTTATAAAGGGTGAAGTGTCATAGATGTGATGGGGAACGTGGATTTGAATATAATCAAAGTAAATCTATGGTAATCAGATCCTAACCTGTTTTGCATCAGCTTCCTGGGATAATTAATTGGCTAATCTCAAGGGCCATGGCTGCTTATTGGTTAAACAGATGTGTGTTTGGATTTGGCTCAGAAAGACTTTTGTTTTCAGGTCAGTTACAATCATCAAAGAAGCCACTTAAAAATCAGTAACTCTGTTGACGTTGGGATTTATTTTACTTAATAGGATTTAAGAAATATCTGGCCTCTGAGAGTGAGGTCAGCACAGATGTGAAATAGATCAACTCTCTGAGCAGAGTTGCAACAACAGCCAACCTATAAACTTGTTTTCTTCCCTTTGCAGTGCATCCATAGGGACCTGGCTGCTCGTAATATCCTCTTATCACAGAATAACGTGGTCAAAATCTGTGATTTTGGCTTGGCACGAGACATCTACAAAGACCCAGATTATGTCAGGAAAGGAGATGTAAGTTTTGGAGAATAAATGTTTGAGACCTTTAATTCGAAGTGATACTAACTAGTCTATTTTAACACATTGTTTTTGGAAACAGTGTTCTCTTTTTCCTGTCTCTTAATAAAGTTTAATTATTTTTTTAAAATGCTTTCAGGCCAGACTACCCCTAAAATGGATGGCACCAGAAACCATTTTTGACAGAGTATATACCATTCAGAGTGACGTATGGTCCTTCGGCATTCTGCTATGGGAGATATTTTCTTTAGGTAAGTCACTTTTATTTGCTACTGAACCTCTAATTTTAACAGTAGAGCTGGTGGAAAAAACAGTGAAATATTTTTTGAAAGTTTTGACTTTGCATGCAAATTGGGTAATTGTACATGCAAACATCTCTAATTGCCTGACTTGTTCATATAATAATAGCTATTTCAGGTACAAATCATTTGGTTGAAAATCAGGCCCAGAATTGTAAATGTCTTCTTAAAAAAAGTTTTTGTTATCATTATCATTACCATTATCATTTTAGGAGCTTCGCCATATCCTGGTGTAAAAATTGATGAGGAGTTTTGTAGAAGACTGAAAGAAGGAACAAGGATGAGAGCACCAGACTATACAACACCAGAAATGTAGGATCTTACAAATATGCTTTATGGTAATAGCAATAATCTGAATAGGTAGAATATGCCTTCCTCATTGCCCTGATATTGTCATGGTTTTATCCCACTAGATATCAGACAATGCTGGACTGCTGGCATGGAGAACCTAAGCAAAGACCTACTTTTTCTGAATTAGTGGAGCACCTGGGAAACTTACTGCAAGCCAATGTTCGTCAGGTACGTGAAATATAGGTATTGTACCAATACTACAATATTCTGCTGTGGTGCCTTGTTGGGCCATCGTTCTACCACATCAGCTTGGGGAGTTGAGGCAGATGGGTGAATAGAATGGTCCAGGGTCACAGAGATTTGTGGTAATAACAAAACCTGGTCCATGTCTACCCCACCCTCCCAGCAAGGCTTCCCACTGCCCCCTCAGATTGTCCATATGGATAGCTTTGGGGTTAGTCCAGGGAGCCAGCTGTGTCCTGTACACCACTTCATTTGTGCAGGGCCCACTGACTACTTGGTGCTTGGTAACTACACACATGCTAGTGGTAAGGACATTAGCCTAGAATTCAGGGCACCTGGGTTCAGTTTCCTCCTCTGCCACAGACTTCCTGTGGGACCCTAGGCAAGTCAGTTAGTTTCTCTGTAACTCAGTTCCTCATTTGTAAAATGAGGGTAGTAGCACTTCCCTACCTCTCAGAGGTGTTGGGAGGAGAAATATATTAAAGACTGTGAGGTGTTCAGATACTTATATGATCCCATTATCACAGTAACTAAAATAGATAGACAGACACTCATTTCTGTGGATTTCCTCTGTGTGTGTGTGTGTGTGTATTTATATATTTATAAATTCAACTGAGAAATCATGAAAGAAAAGATTATAATCATCTAGGCCAATTTACTTTAAAGAATATAATTGTTTTTAACACACTGCATATAATTGGTTTATCTTCTGTACTTTCATGAATTATACATTCCTTATCAAAATAATTTCACCATACATCAGTGAGGAGACGTCAACTAAAAATTCATCAACTAGAAATTATCTGTGACTATATTATTATCTGACGGGTACACTGTCTATAAAATTCATTTTAAAAAATCCTTATTGTTACTTACATCATTTAAGACTATTTAACACTGAAATGTTTATCTTTTTGTTATCTCTGCTTATTGTTCACCTTCTGCATTGCACTCAGATTTGATAATTCATATAGATTGGTCAGTTTCACTTTCAGTTTATAGTGGGTTTCCCTTTCCAGTTCTCATGCTCTAGAACAGTGGTTCTCAACCAGAGGTCCAAGGCCCCCTGTGGGGCTGCGGGCAGGTTTCAGGGGATCCGCCAAGCATGGCCAGCGTTAGACTTGCTAGGGCCCTGGGCAGAAAGCCAGATCACGATAGGAAGCTTACAGTTGTAACTGAAATAAAAAATTAAAAAGTAAACATTTGATTGCTTACTCAGATATGTAAAACCATTAGAAAGTCTACATTTTGGCCTAAAACTCTTTGACAATGTCCCTTTAAGTTCAAACCTTTTGATATATGCTCCAGCAAATATAATATACTGTTTATAGTCAAATAAAGCAGCCCACCATAGCTTTAATTTTTATTGTAAGAATTCTTATTTACAATGCGTGTATATATATTTTACGCTGACTTTTTTCACTGTATTCTACAGGATGGTAAAGATTACATTGTCCTTCCTCTAATGGTATCACTGAACATGGATGAGGATTCTGGACTCTCTTTGCCAACCTCACCTGTTTCCTGTATGGCGGAAGAGGAAGTCTGCGATCCTAAATTCCATTATGACAACACAGCAGGAATTAGGTATTATATAATGGTGAACATCCTATCGCAGCCTCTAGGCAGTTGTGTTCAGGTTGGGGGAGGAAAAATGAAAGGAAGAGATTTCAGCTGCTGTGGTCCATATTTAACTTTGTCCATAGGGATAAGAATAAAGCCATAGAGTCTCTATAGGAGGATCTGCAAAACAGATTCTTAGCTTCTGAAACACCTGTGTAACCTACATTTTTCCCCGTCACCCTTTAAAGAATTCAGTCTCTCATCCAAAAGTGCTGTGATAGTATTGTTAGCTAGCCCTTAGAAAATGTCTAGTCATTCTTTTCTGTTCTGCTCATATTCTTGTAACACACCCTGGTGTGGTAAGGATGATAGACCTAGTGATGGATTCGTTAACAAAAGCCTATCTTTACACAAGCCCCCTGATATTTCTACCCAGAAAATGAGCCCATTGGTAGGTGGGTCATGAACTGATGGCTAATGGAAGTTTAGTTAAATGGCACTGTTACTTATATTATACTTACTTATTTTTATGTATTACTTGTGCTCTGGTGTCACCTAGGGGCCCGAGTCATGGATCAGGGTTCTGTTGTGGTAGGCACTGTAAAAACATGTACCAAAAAGACGATCCCCGTTGCAAAGAGCGTGCAATCTTGTCCAACAGTGTACAGTGAAGAGTTACTTAAGACCAGACTCCAGAACCCACACCTAGCTTGTGCATATGGGTTTAGAGAAGGGCTTATCTGCATAAGTTGTGGGGGAGGAAGGAATTTTCTCACCTAGGTGTCTCTGTGGTTCCTACTGCAGCCTCAAGAGTTCAGGATGCCAGGGATGGTTGCCAGTGTCTTTCTGCTGCCTCAGAAGAAGCAGGGGTGACTTGGAGGGGTTTGTTGCAAGAGACAAGAGCAGAGATAGAATCCACTGAAGAATTTCATTTAAGAACCAGAAAGCCCCTTCAGACCACTCTGCCCCAGTTTAATTATTGCAGGGGTACTGATCCTGCATCCACCAAAGTCAATGACAAAGCTCCCATTGACTTTGTTGATGCAGGATCAAGCCCTATGCTTCTTTTGTATAGGGCTATGGAAAATAATAGATAGGAACAGTGCACTTAGGAGTGCCGTTAAAATCAAGGTACTATAACTAAACACCTAAATACCATGTTTTAATAGTGTGATGGTCGATAATATTTACATTTAAAAGCTGAAAACATTTGATATCATTGAAAGCGTTGCTCTCATTTTCCATTTGTAACACTTCCTATATGGCTTTCCCAACCCACTCTTCCTGTTATTCTGTAATGACTAAAAGGAAAAAAACCCAACATTGGTAATATATGTTTTCAAAGGGCCTTCCGCATTTTTTAAAATCTGTTCTGATGAAACAGCAGTGGGAGCGCTTCCCTAAGAGGCGCAGAGCGGGGAATATGAAACATCACTTTGGATAGATTTATTTTTATGTTCCTGGAGCTGGAAGCATTTTGCAGCCAACAAAGCAGACTAGGATCTTGCTGTAGCATACCGAGATGCCTTTTGTCCCATTGATAGGTTTCAGAGTAGCAGCCGTGTTAGTCTGTGTCAGCAAAAAGAACAGGATTACTTGTTGCACCTTAGAGACCAACAAATGTCTTTCAGCATAAGCTTTCGTGGGCTACAATCCCACTTCATTGGATTTTAGCCCACGAAAGCTTATGCTGAAATAAATGTGTTAGTCTCTAAGGTGCCACAAGTAATCCTGTTCTTTTTGTCCCATTGACTCCCCCTCTTCCAGAAGTAAAGTTGGTGTGGTCCCTTCTTAGGTCCCAGCTAGTATTGCTGCAGCTCTTGTATCAGTTTTAGGTAGGCTAGCTTGGAAACAAGGTACATTTCATTACACTTATGTAAAGAGGGAACTCTGAGGTTGCTGCTGATTTGGGCATCTGTGTCCTCCGTGATAGGCCACTGCTGTTTTCTTTGTCACTGGGTTACTGAACTCCTCCTGCTTGGAGGGCTTCTTTTGGAGAAGAGCCTTCAAGAAAGGGGAGATGTGGAACATGTAGTCCCAACTCCCACATTCAGGTCCAGCTAGGAGTCTCAGAAGTACAGTCCAAAGAAATAGACATATAATCATGATCCAAGCTTCTCTGTTTGTTAGACTTTTACGTGGAGTTTGTAGGAAATGAAACTCAGAAAAGGAGGTGGTTGTTTTTTAAGGTGTTTCTTAGGATTTGCTTGGGGATCAAGGTTTTAGCAGCTGCAGGTCAGAAACATGCCACTTTCTAGCCAGTTTCCCCTTTTTAGTTGAGGTTTGCATAATATGTTTTGACAAATGATTAACTTTGTTGAAAGATAAAGTAGTCTGATATCATCTGTGTCATTTTCACCCAAACAACACCTCATGAAAACAAACCCATTCTTCTCTTTACAGTCCATACCGACAAGGCAGTAAAAGAAAAAGCCGACCTGTGAGTGTGAAAACGTTTGAAGATGTGCCCTTAGTACCTGCTGTAAAGGTTGTTCAAGATGTAAGTCTGTCTTTTGTTACATCCCTTCATATTTCTTGTGCTGCTTTTCCATTTTTGTGTGTTTCCATCTGATCAATTTTCGGCCTCTCTTTGGCTCTTTAAAGGACAATCAGACAGACAGTGGGATGGTTCTTGCATCTGAAGAGCTGAAGACACTGGAAGACAGAGCTCAGCAAGTGACAGTTCCCTTTAGGTAAGGATCAGCCAGCTAATACGATGGAATAAGACTATCCAGTTTACAGAAGATGCTTAGGCTATGAGTTGTCTCAAAAGACAGACTCTTCTCTGAATGGCCTTAGTGTGCCATATAAAGTATAGAAAATAACCCACTGCACGCCTGTCTGTCTGTCTTGTAACAAGTCCAAGGTCTCCTAGGACTTCGTAGCTGTCACTGTGCTGTACACCACAGCTATTCAGAACCTCAAGCAGCAGCACAGAGAGAACTTGTGCTATTTTGCTCTACCTTAACCCTACCAACTAGAGAATACTGGGCCAATGGCACACATTTGAGTGGTTCTGATTCTAGCCTGTTCATAACAGTATTAAGGGTTTCTCTATTTAAAAGCAGACCCATGATTTTCAATGAGCTGGAAGGACATAAGGAGTAAATTTCAGCGCATTGTATGGGATTTTAGTTGTGAGACTCACCTAAAAGTCAGTGGGATTCACACAGCTAAAGCCTCACCTACCTCTGTGGAAAACCCCTCTGAGGGTCTTATTTTTCTAGGACAACTTCATTCCAAGCAAAGGTTCACTGTAATTACAATTGCAACCTCACACTGCAATGCACTGACACATTTCCAAGCTTTCATTCCACTTCACTCTCAGAGGCCCCCGTTTATATCTCACAGTCAGCCTGTACTGCCATAAGAATGCTTCCTGTACAGGATGCATATTACATGTCATAGGGGAGTGAAGGGGAAAACCATCTCTCCTATAATCTGGTGCACGTTTAAAAAAGCTTTTATATCGGCGTACAAGCCACCCTTGCTAACTACAACTCTGCTCTGCTTCATGCTGATATTGGAGAAGAGCCGTTTGTACAAGTTGATGTGCCTAATGATGGCCTCCAAAGGAAACTCTCAGAAGTTTTTTCAATGTTGTTTCTATTTCTCTTGCAGCGTGCTGGTGCCCAGTAAAAGTAATGAATCTGTGATGTCCGAAACCTCCAACCAGACGAGTGGCTACCAGTCAGGATATCATTCTGATGACATGGACACCACAGTTTACTCTAGTGAAGAGACAGAACTATTGAGCACCAGAAAGGACACACCTCAAATGTGCTGCACACAGACACTTACCTACGACATTGGTGTTCAACTCAGCTCACCTACTGTTTAGAACACAACAAACAACAGGAAATCATATGGAACGTTCCTGTATTTCTTAGACTGGTTGTATTCAGGGCTTATGCGCGAGACGCCTACTTTCACAAGAAGGACACGAGTATCACGTAGCAAATTGCGCAGTGATGAGCCACAAGACGCTTGTTCAAGAGACATCGGTAGCTCCTGATAAGTTGCAGAGCTCTGTCACTGCTGTGAGCATATGTATTTTGTTTCTCTGATTACAAAGTCAAGTTGTGGACTTTGAGACC
Source organism: Chelydra serpentina (assembly GCA_037349315.1). Classification (NCBI taxonomy): domain Eukaryota; kingdom Metazoa; phylum Chordata; order Testudines; family Chelydridae; genus Chelydra; species Chelydra serpentina. The sequence goes on from JBAIAC010000014.1 coordinate 30,903,839, forward strand.
CAAATGAAACACATGTTGACACTAAGTGTCTATCCAATAGTGTAAAGACTACAGGCAATGGTATAGCATTCAGCAGGGCACTTTGTGCTTCCAATTGTACGAAATGCCTTTTGTTTCTCCTTGTGGCTGGGCTCCAGGAAGGAAATATCACTGTGCTGGTTTCTTGTTTCAGAATTATTATTTTTTACTCAGATCTCTACAACAACAACAAAAAAAAAGAACCTTCCGATGTAAGCTCTGTGTCTAATTGAAGGTTTCTGACTAAATATAGACTGAATTAAACAAAGACAAGGCTGACGGTTGCTCTTCTTGACAGAAAACACATTTGCCTTGGTAAGACCTGATGAGCTGTATTTCTTTGGGTACGAGTTTCCCAGTGAAGTCAGTGAATTTGGGCCTGATCCAACAACCGCCTAAAGTACATGCAAATAATTCTCATGGTCTTTAATAGACAATAGATCAGGCCCCGTAACAGGTAGAAATGAAAGTAGAAGTTACCTAAGGCTCATAGGGATTTATAACTTTTTTTTAAACTCTTTTTCCTCCCATAGAAGGCCAAAGTCTGTGCTAGTATAAACTGACACAGCTCCAATGTGGAGAATTTGACCCATAAACTCTTGGGTATGGATGACTTATTACATGGCAGCTCAAATTTCTATGAGTGGTGATTTTTCAACTTAATTAATTGTTGGACAGGCTTTTAACTGTGTTCTTGTAGCCCAGAGCTGTAACGATAACACTGTATATGTACAAGATTTTTAAAATGTACAGCTATTTCTACTGAATTTCTTTGTGCTTTATTTTTTTTTAAAGGTTTTTTTGTACTATAATGTCAATGCTGGGAACCACGAGTATAAGGCAAATATGGCACATATAATATTTATAGCCTGTTTATGTAGAAATAAATATAATATATTAAAATATAAATATATATGTTATATATATATATATATATATACTGAACATTGTACTATTCACATTTTGTATCAGTGTTTTGTAGCGTTACAAGGGTCACAACGTTTTTTATAATAGCTGAAGTATCTCACTTTATTAAAAGGGATTGGAAAATATAAAAGACAAGGGGACTTTAAGTAGATCTCTTTTCTCTTCTTCATGTTCTTATACTCTGCCCATCACCACACTAGCTGAATGCTGCTAGTTAGTTCTACTACTGAAGAGCAAATCATGGGGAAACAAAAACAGTAAGCTTACTTGTGTTTTACTACAAGTAAACATAGAATAACCTTTATCTATGTGTCTAACCATTTATACTATGCACCATTATTGTGTATAAATGTGTTTGAGTGCATACTGCTGCTAGTAAAACCTTGGCTATGCTAATAACTGGAAAAACAATAGCGTTTAATGGAATTGTCAGTGGAACAGAATATTAGCACCTACTGAGTCTTCTGAGAAAGTGTTTTCTTGCGGTTGGGAGGGGAAATAGAAGTCTAAGCAGACAAATGAATGTCCCGTATAAAAGCTGTTTGTAATAAACTGCATTTTCATGCAAGGCGTTTTGCAGCTTGCCATGTATTTCTTCCACAAATGGAGTACAGTAGCATTCTCATATTTTCTTTTACCTGTGTGCTCACAAAATGGAAGAAGCGGGCACAGAGGAAGGACTGGGTGTGGAGGGGGCTGTGCCCACTCAAACCAAAGCAGAGCTTGTATGGTTGGTCTAATTTTACTCTAGCTTTGTGCTGGGGAGAGGATATGTTCTTTAATGTAGCCCACCTTCTCCCATGGTGTCATATTCCTATTTTTTCCATGTTGCTTTCTACATCTAGAATGTTGTCCCCATTCTTGTGCACCAAGCATCTCCATGCTCTTCCTTCAAGTCCAGCCTCAGAATCTCTTTTTTTAAACCTTCCTTTCCACTGCTGACCACCTCTTCTGTTCCATCTGCTCCTCCTCTCTTGCTCATTAGCAAGATTCAAAGAAGGATTGGACTTTTATAGGGATATCCGTAATATCCTAATTTTGGCAATTCATTGATCTTTGACTATTAGTGGTAAATATGCCCAATGGCCTGTGATGGGATGTTAGATGGGGTGGAATCTGAGTCAATGCAGAGAATTCTTTCCTGGGTGTCTGGCTGGTGAATCTTGCCCACATGCACAGGGTTTAGCTGATCACCATATTTGGGGTTTTTTTGCCTGGGTTTTTTTTGCCTTCCTCTGTAGCGTGGGACCCAGATTACTTGCTGGAGGATCCTCTGCACCTTGAAGTCTTTGGACCATGATTTGAGGACTTCAATAGCTCAGACATAGGTTAGGGGTTTATTACATGAGTGGGTGGGTGAGATTCTGTGGCCTGTGTTGTGCAGGAGGTCAGACTAGATGATCATAATGGTCCCTTCTGACCTTAAAGTCTGAGTCTATATCCAGAGTTATAGTGGTTAATGCTGAAAAAAGTGTAGGGGATAGAAAGCCTCATGCTTCAGGTCTTAAGACAATCACTAATTAGTAGAGTTTAGGAGGAATCCATTTAAAATCTGTTTAAAAATATCAAACTATAAGAGTCCTTCACATAAAAGACTCACATTGTTTGCTTTAACACTAGTCTCTCAGATCCATGCTCCATCTGTTCACTTCATGTTTATTATAGATTCATAGATTCTAGGGCTGGAAGGGACCTCGAGAGGTCATCGAGTCCAGCCCCCTGCCCTCATGGCAGGACCAATTACTGTCTAGACCATCCCTGATAGACATTTATCTAACCTACTCTTAAATATCTCCAGAGATGGAGATTCCACAACTGCCCTGGGCAGTTTATTCCAGTGTTTAACCACCCTGACAGTTAGGAACTTTTTCCTAATGTCCAACCTAAACCTCCCTTGCTGCAGTTTAAGCCCATTGCTTCTTGTTCTATCCTCAGATGCTAAGATGAACAAGTTTTCTCCCTCCTCCTTATGACACCCTTTTAGATACCTGAAGACCGCTATCATGTCCCCTCTCAGTCTTCTCTTTTCCAAACTAAACAAACCCAATTCCTTCAGCCTTCCTTCATAGGTCATGTTCTCTAGACCCTTAATCATTCTTGTTGCTCTTCTCTGGACCCTCTCCAATTTCTCCACATCTTTCTTGAAATGCGGTGCCCAGAACTGGACACAATACTCCAGTTGAGGCCTAACCAGCGCAGAGTAGAGCGGAAGAATGACTTCTCGTGTCTTGCTCACCACACACCTGTTAATGCAGCCCAGAATCATGTTTGCTTTTTTTGCAACAGCATCACACTGTTGACTCATATTTAGCTTGTGGTCCACTATAACACCTAGATCCCTTTCTGCCGTACTCCTTCCTAGACAGTCTCCTCCCATTCTGTATGTGTGAAACTGATTGTTCCTACCTAAGTGGAGCACTTCGCATTTGTCCTTATTAAACTTCATCCTGTTTACCTCTGACCATTTCTCCAATTTGTCCAGATCATTTTGAATTATGACCCTATCCTCCAAAGCAGTTGCAATCCCTCCCAGTTTGGTATCATCTGCAAACTTAATAAGTGTACTTTCTATGCCAATATCCAAGTCGTTGATGAAGATATTGAACAGAGCCGGTCCCAAAACAGACCCTTGTGGAACCCCACTTGTTATACCTTTCCAGCAGGATTGGGAACCATTTATAACTACTCTCTGAGTACGGTTATCCAGCCAGTTGCGCACCCACCTTATAGTAGCCCCATCTAAGTTGTATTTCCCTAGTTTATTGACAAGAATATCATGCGAGACCGTATCAAATGCCTCACTAAAGTCTAGGTATACCACATCCACCGCTTCTCCCTTATCCACAAGACTCGTTATCCTATCAAAGAAAGCTATCAGATTGGTTTGACATGATTTGTTCTTTACAAATCCATGCTGGTTATTCCCTATCACCTTACCACCTTCCAAGTGTTTGCAGATGATTTCCTGAATTACTTGCTCCATTATTTTGCCTGGCACAGAAGTAAAACTAACTGGTCTGTAGTTTCCTGGGTTGTTTTTATTTCCCTTTTTATAGATGGGCACTATATTTGCCATTTTCCAGTCTTCTGGAATCTCTCCTGTCTCCCATGATTTACCAAAGATAATAGCTAGAGGCTCAGATACCTCCTCTATTAGCCCCTTGAATATTCTAGGATGCATTTCATCAGGTCCTGGTGACTTGCAGGCATCTAACTTATCTAAGTGATTTTTAACTTGTTCTTTTTTTATTTTATCTTCTAAACCTTCCCCCTTCCCATTTGCATTCACTATGTTAGGCATTCCCTCAGACTTCTCGGTGAAGACCGAAACAAAGAAGTCATTAAGCATCTCTGCCATTTCCAAGTTTCCTGTTACTGTTTCTCCCTCCTCACTGAGTAGTGGGCCTACCCTGTCCTTGGTCTTCCTCTTGCTTCTAATGTATTGATAAAAAGTTTTCTTGTTTCCCTTTATTCCTGCAGCTAATTTGAGCTCATTTTGTGCCTTTGCCTTTCTAATCTTGCCCCTGCATTCCTGTGTTGTTTGCCTATATTCATCCTTTGTAATTTGTCCTAGTTTCCATTTTTTATATGACTCCTTTTTATTTTTTAGATCTTGCAAGGTCTCGTGGTTAAGCCAAGGTGGTCTTTTGCCACATTTTCTATCTTTCCTACCCAGCGGAATAGTTTGCTTTTGGGCCCTTAATAGTGTCCCTTTGAAATACTGCCAGCTCTCCTCAGTTGTTTTTCCCCTCAGTCTTGATTCCCATGGGACCTTACCTATCAGCTCTCTGAGCTTACCAAAATCCACTTTCCTGAAATCCATTGTCTCTATTTTGCTGTACTCCCTTCTACCCTTCCTTAGAATTGTGAACTCTATGATTTCATGATCACTTTCGCCCAAGCTGCCTTCTACTTTCAAGTTCTCAACGAGTTCCTCCCTATTTGTTAAAATCAAATCTAGAACAGCTTCGCCCCTAGTAGCTTTCTCAACCTTCTGAAATAAAAAGTTGTCTGCAATGCAGTGCAAGAACTTATTAGATAGTCTGTGCCCCGCCGTGTTATTTTCCCAACATATATCTGGATAGTTGAAGTCCCCCATCACCACCAAATCTTGGGCTTTGGATGATTTTGTTAGTTGTTTAAAAAAAGCTTCATCCACCTCTTCCACCTGGTTAGGTGACCTGTAGTAGACTCCTAGCATGACATCACCCTTGTTTTTTACCCTTTTAGCCTAACCCAGAAACTCTCAACACTTCCGTCCCCTATGTCCATCTCCACCTCAGTCCAAGTGTGTACATTTTTAATATATAAGGCAACACCTCCTCCCTTTTTCCCCTGTCTGTCCTTCCTGAGCAAGCTGTACCCATCCATACCAACATTCCAATTGTGTATTATCCCACCAAGTTTCGGTGATGCCAACAATGTCATAGTTGAATTTATTTATTAGCACTTCCAGTTCTTCCTGCTTATTACCCATACTTCTCGCATTTGTATACAGGCATCTAAGATACTGATTTGATCTTGCCTCCCAGTTTTGCCCTGACCCTCCTATCTCTTTGTTCTATCACTGCTTAATTTAAGACCAGATCCTGATACCTTTATGCATGCAGAGTAGAACCTTACACCACAAGAAGTCTTATTAAATTCAGTGGGACTGCTTATGGTTTAAGGTATTATTCAGTCTGACTAAGGCTAGGGTGACCAGATGCAAGGACCCGAAAATCGGGACTTATCCCCTCCCACCGTACTCGTTGAGCAAAAAAAAAACACCCTCTCCCGCCGCCGGACTTGTTGAGCAAAAAAACAAAAAACAAAAAACCTTAGTCTGGTCACCCTAACTGAGGCTATTGCAATCTGGACCTTAGGTTGCAAACTTTTTGGGGAAGGGATCTTCGTCCTTTTAATTTCAGGAAAGCACCATACATATTTCTGGTGTTCTGTAAATGTTTGTTAATAGTAACAACACCAGAGAGAATAATACATAAATACAGTTTAAAATAATGCCCCCTGAGACCATGCCAATGGAGCCAAAGTGGTTTGTCACTTAAATCCTATGATGGCTTTCCTTTGAATTATGTTGTACTGTATATTTGTTATTTTTATATAATGTACGATTTCATTTTTATATAATGTAGGATTTTATATAATGTAGCATTTCATTTTGACCATGTTCCATGCCATATTCTGACAAATGTACATCTATCGACACACAGAACATCACATTCCTGAATGACAATTTTTACACAGGTAAAGACAGCAAGTGTTGTGTTATATACCCAGTCGTACAATATTGTATCTGACAGGTGCCTGGAATATACATTGTTGATTTGTGCATGGAGGAGTCCCTGTAGAAACGAACCTCCTACTGCCCGAGGGGAAATGAGGGTGTACCATCACTGTAGCACCATCTCCTCCAGATTTAAAATGCTCCAGGCAGTGGGAGTTTTGAAATCTGAATCTAAATGTTGCAACCTGGGTCCATCCCCAGTTCTGGTCTAATATATATGAACTACAGTGGTGTGTTAGTGATACTCTTCCAGCAAATAGAGCATTAAATGTATCAGTACCCTTTAAAAATGGCAACTTAAATATTTTGGCTAAGGACTTTTGACCAGTACTGACACAGCTCCTTGCCAACCAATCAGATTGTTCCATGGGTCCAAGCCATTTTATGAATGACTAAGAAATGCAGGAACGAGCCCCCACCTGCTTTAGGTCAGGAAATCAGCCTCTTTCTTTATTTTTATATATATTCAGCTTCAGGAACAAGAAAAGCTGCTATAAATGTGTTTGCATATTTGGCACTTACTTCCATAATTCTTTTCTGCGGCCATAGCAATTACATCCTTAAAGACACCTGGGCTTTTTATTATATTCTGAATGCAGCATACTTGGCTAGACACAGTCAGGTCACATCTGCCTTGGCAGATGTTTTACATTCTAAAATACATGTTTTTAAGAGACTCACATCTCAAACAGCCCTGGAAAAGCTATGATACCTCAGAGACACAACCCCTCCCTATGCCCATCTGCCCCCAAAGGAGACATGGGATGACGCCTCAAAATTGGATCTGCATCCAGATCCCTGAAGTTCAGAAGTGTTTCCATTATGGAGTTTTGGTTCAGCCCCATTGTAAATACAGGGCCAGTTGCAAGGTTTGGGTTTTGAATGCTCCCGGAAGTCAGGAACGTTCAAACACAGGGTCTGGGTCCAGCACTAGTCAAAAGATTTCTTATTTTTGGGGCCATCTCTATGAAACACAGTCCAGGCATGGGCAGTTTGCCTATGAACTTTTCCTCCCTCAAAAGCAACTGCACTTCATGCAATAATGGGCAGCTCAGTTGGACAACTAAGGCTGATACCCGTATCATGCGCTCCGCTCCATTCTTCTGAAGTGTACAGCACCATGTTGAGGCCTACAGGGATTGGGTACTGGAAATAGCAGTCTACTGATTTAGCTAATACCATATAGTCATTTATTCCTTTGTCCATCCCTTTCAACCCCCAAAAGGCAAGAAGCTGTACTGAAAGTGATAGTTTTTCCCTGGGTGCTGCTGCTCCAGTGGAAGACTGTTGTCAGGGCCTTAAATCCATTTCCATCCTGCTGTAAGACCAGGCTAACAATGGGAAAACTTTGCTGCTTCAGTTCTCAGAATTAATTAATGAGTTTGTCAGAATGTTTTATAACGGCTAATTTGGTAATAAAGCAGGCTAAGCACATTCTTAGTTTTCCTTCTAGGCCCCCAAACAGCCACACCCACAAGTGACCTGTCACCTAAGCAGCTGCACACTATGGCACAAAGAAAAGCCCATGCAAAAATGCTCTGTTCCTGAAAAAAACCCAGGAAGCTGAAGAATGGCCATTATACCTGAAAGCAAGGGCCATGCCCACCACCACAGGGCTGGGGGCGGAAAGGGCAGGCATGGCCTGTGGTCTCCTTAGTTTGGGTTTACATGGCTGTGCAGTACACGCCTGTGCTGTCAGACTTCCCACAATTCCTCCTGTCTGAGTGCAACTGTACGCTACCACATGCAAGTCTCTCTACTGGTCTGCCTCCCATACTTCAGAAACATAACATTGCTACGGCATTTGGGCCCTTCTTCGGGTGCATGGGGTTGAGTTTTTTCCCTGGAGGTATCATTCTACAGTACTTACTCGGACAAAGCTCCCAATGCTGTAAGAATGCTCCAATGAGGGCTTTAGCTGAACAAAACCAGCAAATGTAGGCCCAAAAGCTTTGGCATTCAGATGGATTAAGCTGTGGAAGTCTCCCTATGGAGGTGACAGAATTCCATTACTTAGGTCATGTAAAACGAGTATGGAGAAAGCATTAGAAATGTACTCTTGGGACAATCCTGCAGTAGCAGGGGGGATGGACTGGCAAACCTAACAGGTGATTTCCAGGTCTTAGTTCAGCGGTTCTATGTGTTCTTCAGTGTGTTCAGAAAGTGTGGATAACCTGAAGAGAAGAAGATGGACTTTGGCATTTTCCTATGACTGAAACCCAAGCCATGATTCATTTGAGGTTTACCCATTACTAATATAAAGGATGACTACATGCACTGTATTACATTGCAGCATTGTGTATAGCAATAACAGAGAAAACAAAGTTAACAATTGTGAAACTATTTGACAAATTTATTAGGTATAAAAGCTAGATTATGAAGACCTTTTCTTTGGAGTTCAGACCTGGGTTTAAATTCTGCTTGGCTGAATGATGTGTTGTAAGTCACGAGCCAGGTCCTCAACTCCTGCCCTCCTGACATTTCAGCCTAATTAAATCCTAGAAGGCTTCCCTGGGGTCATCTGGAAACATAGCAGGAGTTCTTAACATATGGTGCTGATAAGCATCGCGCATCTGAGATAAGGAGCTGTTTAATGAAATCTTAGGAAGCTTGGGTTTTGTTACTATAAAACGACAACGTAAACCATAATCCCTACACAGATGTAATTAGCTGTTAAGCATATCAGATTCATGAGGCGAGGTGTTCTGGTAGCCCATAAATTATTCACTGACTGCCACCGGCGGGTTAAAATGTGAAGTATCTCAGACTTGTATCTTGTTAGGATGACATATTATGATGAATGATGAGGTTTGCTTTGGTAGCAGTTTTACTAAGCTTGAAAAATCAAACATATGTACCTGCCACTCTGCGTAAAGTGAAACAGAAGCTCTGGTGTCATAACAGTGATCACAGAAACGTGTCAGTGCCATTTGATTTTTTAAAGCTAGAACGAATAAAGCTATTGTGAACTATTTTGGTTAGATTTTATGGGCCTAATTTTACTTTTCAGTGGGAGTTGAGGCTACTGAACATCTCACATTGCTGGCTCCCTAGTTTGTATAGTGCCCTCCAGCTCTGAGGATGTTTTGAGGAAAATTAAAAACATTAATTTTTCATTGAGCTTTGAAACTCAGCTGCTGCCACACCATTGTGCAAGATGAATTGGAAATTTGTGCACCTTTTGTTTTATTTTCTTAGGATTAAATTGTGCCATGATGCAAGTTACCCCCATCTGGATGTTTACTGGAGAATCCTGCTGAGGAATGATGTTGGGATGAAATGGAATTAGTGCTTCTTTGTGTAATTTTCAGGTAAGGGCTGGTGAATTAAGCTATTTAATAAACTCAGTAGATAAAATCCTGGTTTTATTGAGGTCAATGGCAAAACTCTCATAGATTTCACTAGGGCCAGGATGCCTCCCAAAGTTTCTAATTTACATCTAGGTTTTCAAATACATGTTATCACAAACTTCACAAGGAAAATTCACCCTGGGTGAAACGACTCAAAATCTGAGTTTTGAACAATTTGATATGAACTTCAAAAGTCAGTCAATTTCACCAGAAAATCTACCACATTTCAAGAATGAAAAATGTTTTCAAAATTGAAACTCAAATTTTCATGTTTTTGATGCAAAGATAACCATATTGTCAATTTTTTAAAAAAAAATGAAACGTAAGCAGCAGGGACACACCCAAAGCAAAATGGTGAAAGTTTTCTTAAGACATTTCATGGACATGTTTTAAACAATTTTACATAGCTCTACCCATTTTAAATGCACTAATTTCTATATTAAGTCAGTAATGCCTCTTGACATACCTCTGAGAAATAATCTGGTCTATAAAGATAGTTGACAGACTGTTAAACCATAGTGAAATGCATTGTTTTATTCTTGCTTCACTGGCCTTAGTAATAGTTTGCTATACATTTCATTTCTTTGTTAGATACAGCCTAGAATTTTTGGGGAGTTTATGTCCCTTCAGTTCTTAGTCATGCAAAATTTGTACTGAAGTCAATGGGAGTTTTGCATATGGTGGATAGCAAGGTAAAGTCCTTTTTGCATTTTGTTATTGCCGGAACAGTTGTTTTAGAGAGTGTATTCCTGCTATGCCTTTGAATAGGTTTGATATGACAGAAGCCAGACAACAAAAGAATATGAGAGCATTAAACAAAGATTATACAGCTGTTACTGTTCTGCACCAGGAGATTGTCTGAAGCAACCATTCCTCAGTCGCTATCCAGCACTACCCTCTGTGATGCAGTTTTTTGACATTACCAAAGGCTGAAGCATCTGGGTTCTGTATGGGCCACAAGGAGTCCAGGTCAAATCTGTGCCTGCCTGAAGATGTTCTTTTTTTGCCTTCCAGTCTAATCAGGTGTCTATTAAAAGTATGCCTAATTTAAAAAAATACCTAAGGTTGCTGGAACCACGCGCACTTGGCAATAGTATATACTATAGGTTGGCACTAATGTTTCTGACTGGCCGGCAGGTTTTGCTGTTGATTGACACAAGCCTTACCTTACTCCTCTGCTTAGAGTTAAGAGCCTGCTCCAAAGTCCACTGAAGTTGATGAAAAGGTACCGACTGCCGGCTGACTTCAATGGGGGTTGAGGCCTAGTCAGCACTTCCATTTGGCCACCATGCCAGGATGTATTTGAGCCCTCAGGGCTTGATTCTGTTTCCATTCATGTCAGTGCCAAAACTCCCATTGACTTCGTGGGAGCAGGACTGTGCCATTGTTTGAGTAGGTAAGATAACACACTAGCCAGATATACCCCCAAAGTTTGCAAACACTAGTCAGTGTTAGTATGGTCTGTGTACCTGACTCACTGGTTTCACCTCAGCACTGATGCTTCTAGTTGAGGAAATATTTCCAGGCTTGAGCTGAGGTTGAGGGGGGTGCTCGTTGTGTTCATAATAGCCCTGTTTCTTGACAGCTTGAGGTGGCTCCTGCCTGGCTGCATGGTGGGATAAGATGCCAAACTACATGCTGTAATACAGCACAAACAGCAGCACCATTTACTAGGGCAGACCAGCAGAATGGAGTGAAAACATAGCCTATCTTATCAGTTACTTAGTGAGCTAAGACTCAGGGGTATAACAAAATCTATTTAAACTCTGGGTATTACTTATGAACACAGCTCTCAGGAGATAACTTCACAATAGGAACTTTTTGGGTGCACTTATGTGTCGTTTTCAATTACAATCACAAAGACATCTTTATATTTTCTGATAAAGGTCTTAAACTGGCAACAACTATTTAGCATTGCAGTTTAGCTAAGTACTAAAGCAGCAGGGAGTGCGTAGATAAAGCAGTACAATTATAAACGTACAGATTGGTAATGTTATAAAAACAATCGTTCTAGACATTTCAAACCACGTTATCATACTAATGCTGCTATTTGTTTATGAGGCTAATTCAGTTTTATTATCAATTTGCACCTCAGTATAATTATATTAGAAAAATCAATATTGTATAATGTAGATTTTCATGATTACTGTACATTTTGCTGGGTCTGTTATGTGAGGCCAGTTTAAAGTCAATTTATGCAGAACTGTTCATCATGAAATGGCGACCTCATCCAAACCCCTCAGATTTTGAGAGGGATTGTAAAATCTGGCCCTAACCTTGCATCCCAATTTCACAGTGATAATTTGAGGTATATGACATGATAAATTGCAGAATAATGTGATGAATTGCATTCATTTTGCACATTTTCCCATATCTGTTGTGCTAGGCATTGTAAAGATATAGGCTAAGAGAGAGTCTATCTTGTCTATTAGATGGCAGGCTCTTCAGGACTAAGGATCGGGGATGGGGGTAGAGAAGGACTAGAACATACAAGCAGAGTGAACAATGCGATGCTCTGCAAATGTTATCTCAGTTCCACCATTTTTTGTTGTTTCTGGTTTCTGTGTTAAACTTTTTGTTTTGGGGGAGTGGGATTGTGCTGGGAGAGGATTAAGCTAAACATACAGACAAAAGGAGGGAGTGGGGACACTGAAGGGAGGGAGAATAAGAGGAGCAAGTAGGAAACATGGAAAGATTGAAGAGACTGGGAGGTGGGCGGGTGGGGGTGGGGTGGGGAAAGAGGGTACTGAAGCAAACAGCCCATCGGTAAAAGGTAAAGAAAATACAGAGGGACCACTGTAAAGCACCGTTGGGCAATAATGGTATTAGTTATTGTAGGATATTATCGCACTTCTACTGTATACAGTATCTTCCTTCAAGGCCAGTATAGTTGGACTCACGAGGCTAATGCAGTCTGGCTTTACAGGCAGAGGTACATAAGAAATAGTATCAATACAAATTTTTGAAACCCTCTCTTAAAACATTGCTAAGGCCTGGTCTACACTACAGAGTTAGGCCCACCAAGGCAGCTTATGCTGACCTAATAAGGTCAGCATCTACACTACAAGGCCCCTCCCACTGAAGTAACTCACCTGCTATGTCAACTTTATAACTCCATCTCAGCGAGAGGCGTAGCGCTTAAGTTGATGTAGTTATGTCGATACAGTGGCAGTGTGAACACTGTGTTGTTTATGTTGACTCATGGGCAGCGGGTATAATAAGCCAGGGGAGGCTCTGCCTCCCCTGGTGCTTGCCGCTGCCTCTGGATACCTGGTTGCGGGTTTTGGGGGAAGTTTTTCCTTTATTATACCACATGCAGGTTCTGGGGCATCTGAGGAGCTGGTATGTGCTATTTAGCTTCCTGGGTTCATCAGTAATCTCCCTGGAGTCCAGACAGATTACTCATGAACCCAGGAACCTGAGTAATACATACTGCCTCCTCAGCCAACCTGGAACCTGCATGGAGCATAGCAAAAGCTCAGGTTCTTCTTCTGAAAGAAACGCTGTCATGCTGCGGCTTTTCCCGGGCGGCTTGGGGTCTAGGGAGGGGAGGCGTGGCTGCAGCTGGCTTGGTGTGCCTCTGGACAGGTGTGGGGGCCTCAAGGCTTTCGCTAGTCTGGGGTTTCTCTGGCTGAGGTGGGGGGTTCTCGTTGCTCTGGCCAGGGAGGGACAGGGGAGCTTGGGGCTCAAGCCCAGGGGGAGCAGGCGGAAGAGACGGAGCCAGGGGCTAGTCTCCCCGAAGTCACCCACTGCCCATGTGTTGACCTAAGTGGCCTCCAAAAGGTGTCCCACAATGCCCACCGTTACCACTCTGGTCACCATTTTGAACTCCACTACCCTGCCACCAGGTACACAGATATGCGCCCTTTTCCTCGTAAAGCCCTGGAAAGTTTTGAACTTGCTCTTCTTGTTTGCTACCCAGCTGACCATGTCCGCTCCATGCAGCAACCACACTCCTGCCTGGAGTACATGGAAGGTGGTGGATCTCCTGGGTCTGTGGGGAGAGGCGGCTGTGCAGTCACAGCTCTGCTCCAGCTGCAGGAACTTTGGCCAGATTGCTCGGGGCATGGAGGAGAAGGGCTACAATAGGCACACGCAGCAGTGTTATGTAAAAATCAAAGGGCTGCAGCAGACATACCAGAAGGCAAGGGAGGCAAAGTCACTCTGGTGCAGAGCTGCAGACACACCACTTCTACAAGGAGAGGGCTGGGGTCAGGGTCAGGGTGATGGTGTATGGGTGGGGGACTGGCGGAGGGAGCAGTAAGGGTTGGGGTCAGGGTGTTTAGGCTGTAGGAAAAGAGAGCATGGTTTTAAGGAAGAATGAAAAGGAAGAGAATTAAAACTTTCTCTGAACCAGTAAAAACCCATGCTGCAAGTAGGGCGGTACAGTCCGGTATGCCATACCAGTAAGTTATTTATAGCTGTACTGCCCCCAACCCTTCCACACAGCTGCGTGCCTGCGTCTCCTGTCCGGGGTCTGTACAGCAGCCCCACCAGAGGACAGGGCTGGGGGCAGGGCTGCCGTGCCAGAAGAGCTGCCAACATGGGGCTGCCCGGCAGTCCCAAGGTCTGCTCCTTTTGCCACTGTGGTTCCCGGGAGTGCCCCGTGGTTCAGGGCTCTCCCAGGAACTGCAGTGGTGAAAGGAACAGAACCGCATGCTGGCTGCTTCTTCGGCATGGCTGTACCTCCCCCAGTCCTGTCCTCCAGCGGGGCTGCTGTACGGACCCCAGAGAGGAGACGCAGGCATGCAGCTGCGTGGAAGGGTTGGGGGCGGTACAGCCACGCCAGAGGAGCTGCCGGGTGGGGCTCAGTTGCCAGCGTGTCTGAAAAAAATATTCTCTGCTGTCAGAGGGAGCTGGTCTGCTGGCAATTCCCAAAGCAGGTGTGACTGTGAACTGGCGATTGTTCCCGAGAGCAAGCCCTCCTCTTCTCTTGGCAGTCCACACAGCAGTTGTGCCGTGTCCACCCACTGGGAGCGCTCTCCCCACCAGGTAAAGTGGGATGGATCATGGGGAGGAGAAGGGGAGAAAATGGGGGCCTGGGCTGGGGGCTGGGCGCGGTCATGTGGGAGTCAAGTGAGGAGTCACGTGAGGAGTCACGTGAGGAGGTCATGTGTCCCTCACCCCCCTTTAGCTGGTGCAGCGTACTGGTAAGAAATGAATTCTACTTAGACCACTGGTAAAAACAGGTAGCGATGTCACTGGCAGTCACTCTTTCTGCATATACATAGGTAAACATAGGTATATTTGCATGGGTGTAGAATAAAAATCTACTCCATTTTTAGATAAACTGAAAAGAAAAGCTAAACTAAATGAAAGATAAATTCAGTTTATCTTTATTATTCGCCATCACATGGTGGCTGCTGCTAACATTTGCAGACAATAGCAATAGGTGCATGTGCAGTGTTAGAGTCGGGCATGCACAGCAATCATTGCAAGATTCATAGCGTCCTGCCAACAAACAATGCCAGGCTCAGCGCACTACAGCAACACACATTCCTGTGGCTCATTGTTAAAATGCTCCTTCCGGCCTCCCTCAGCCGAATAGCTCCTGAAATACTGCAGGATCTGGCACATTGAGTTCATAACACACAGCACAATACTGAAGAGCAGTGCAGGATCCATGCTTTCTAACAGAGATGGCTGACACGCAGGTTTACCAGGGCAGCTGAAAAGCTGCACAAAATGTAGTAGGATGCCCCTGGAATGATGGGATTGAGAAAACTGCATCATGTGATGCTGAACTTGCCCACATGAACCACTGCAAACCCTTCCCAAAACACCCTGTGGGCAGTGGGATAGCTACCCACAGTGCACTGCTCTCTGCATCGATGCAAGAGCTGCTTCTGTGGATGTGTTCCGCTGACACAAGGAGCATAATGTGGACATGCCGCAGTGGTTTAATTACAGTGGTGGCTGTACGTTGACGTAACTTAAGTCGACTTAATGTTGTAAAGCGTAGACAAGCCCTAAGAGTGTTGCTTTGACATATGTGGCCCACAAGGTGTACATGGTATAAAGACTTGACTGGCACGTGTTTGGGATGACCTGCATAACTCACTCATGACTTTGCCACTGTACATGGCTTCCTCTCCTCTCCCACTGGACTCCTTGTTGGAGTTTTTCCTCTATAGTGTTTTAGGGATAGGGCCAGAGAGTGAACCCAGATGGATAATAATGTGGCTTGAACCAGCATTAACTCTTTGACTACTACTGGCAGGGCAACTCAGCTGCAAGAGGACTCAAACTATGGCAGCACAGTACAGCTGTGCAGGTAGATGTAGTGAACAGTACAGCTGCACAGAAGGAAGGCCATCCGTTGCCTTTTCCTGCATAAGCTTGGAAGCTGATTCTAGAAAGGCATTCTCCCCTTTCCACTCTGCAACCCAGGGAAGGATTTTTTGTAAACTCCAAGATATACCTTGCAGATACTGAAAACCTCAAGAGTGGGGTTCTCTGCAAGAAGGGATATATCAGGCTTGATTTATTCATTATACTGCATAGTGTTAATGAAGAAAAATGGTGGGAGAAGTTGGCTAATTCTTCACACAAGCAAAACACTGTTAATTTGAACATTATTGTCTTAGCAAAGTAGTTCTTTACTAGCCGAGTCTCAGAGCGTCTGTGAAGAATGACAAAAGCCTGGGGGACAGCATTTTAAAACATGCGCTAAAAGTAGAAATAACTTTCACCTGAACTGCATAGTAAAAGTTAATAGTGAGATCTACTAAAATTGCTCAGTTTTGGCAAAAGCCTTTTGAAGATCACCGTGCCCCACTATGGAGAAGGTGCAGATATTGCATAAAACACTATTATGTGCTGATGTGAATAGTTCTTCAGCACCATAAATATACTGCATACAAGACAGTATTTGGACTGCTTGTACAGTACTTCTTGTGCTTATTTGACAGCCACCCAGGAGATCTGACAGGAGAATTTAGACCTTGATTTTCAGTCTTTTGGCTGCAAATGAACAATGAATTCCTAACATTTCAAGTATACAGTAAAAACATCACCAGCTATACCATGCCTATGACAAGTGATTCAAAGGAAATCTTCTACAGTATCAGGAACTGAGGTATTTCCTACACATTCTGAACGGATTGGAGAGTGCTATATATAGATATCCTGCAAATTTCTACTGTCTTGCCAAACAAGACAAGGAAACCTGTTTACTCTTTTTTTTTTTTTTTTTTTTACTGAGAGAAAAATAAGAAAATTCCTTTCATGTAAAATGATTAAAGCGAAAAAATAAACATGCATTTTTTTCTTCCATTCTGCATTTGTATTTCCAAACTGTTGACTTTAGTAAATACTAAACCAGGAAAAATCAGGCAGTGCCTACTCTGGAAAAACTTACTGATGCCACTAGGAATTTTACACCGGCATGGATGGGTTTTATAAGGGACATTTTCAAAAGGCACAAAAGGGCTGGTCGGTGCCTAACACTCATTGAAAGTCAATGGGAGTTGAGCATCTAATTCACTTTTGTGCCTTTAAAAAGCTCTCGACCATATTAATATTTGAGAGATGCTCAGATATGATGGTCCTAGAAAAGCTCATAAATAAATAAACAAGCAAGGCTAAAGGCTCAATCCTGTGAATTGCAGAATGTCTTTTCTGCAAGATCTGTGCACCCTCTACTTCCATGCAAATCAACAAGTCACTGAATCTGATCCTGAATAAGGACTGTTGATTTGACACTCGTAGATAAAAAACAGAATGTGGCTCAGTGACTTTAAGTGACATCTATGCAAAATATGTTAACTTTAGTGAAGCTGCAAGAGTGTAACTGGACAGAATTTGACCCTGTAATTTTATAATCCATGCGCTGTGCACATTTGTAGTAGATTTCCACAGTGTTATTTGGCAACAGGTAGCCATTGTCTGAACTCTTGCATGTTTTTTTTTTAACAGTGTTGAAGGAGTTGACCAGATCTCCTTATGAAATTGCACTCAATGGAGGTCAGTTCTTTGTTTTGATTTAGAGCACTATTTCTGTCTGTTGCCTTCCTTGTATTTATCATGGTCATTCTGCCCGCTGGTACCATGCAGGACCCAATTCAGGAAGCTATCCACAAATATCAGTTCAGTAAGAGAGGATATAGACCTTTGTCAGGAATGACATCCAATCGATTTTAAAACTGTTTTCCCTGGGTGATGGGCAAATATCAAATGCAAAATGGTTTGCAAGTTTTCCCAGGAAGCACACAAAACCTTGGATGCATACCGGAACGAACTGATCCTATTGGCTGCACAGATCTCGGCTAGAAATCTTGCAAAAACAATATCTCATGAGGTTTCTGGAACTTTCTGCTTCTGACCCTGGGCAGAGCTTGAAGAGTGTAGGCAATCAAAATGGAAAAATGATGGGAAGTGGGTTGTCTGAACAGTTTAAAACTTGTCAATAGTCACCTTGTCCTCCACTTCCTCCCTCTCTACCTTCAGTCTGTTTTGTCTACAGACTGTAGCCTAGACTGTAAGCTCATTGGGACAGAGACTGTCTTTTAAATAAGTGTTTTTACTATATGGTGCTTGGAACAATGGGGTCCCAATCCTGATGGCACCCTTAGGTGCTATTGCAATACAAATAAATTGTTAATTATTATTGTTAGAGTTATTAAAACCATTTATAAAGTATATTTTCAATGCACTATGCAAAGGCTCCCAGGTAGCTCATTCATTTCAGATATGCCTCAAAACCTGTGAGTGAATGTAGGAATTGTCTGTAATCTTTTTATTAACTGTCTGTGTGACTTTGTACTTATCCCCTTGATATCGCTACCTCATGGGGGGAAAGAATTTATTTTCTCCATGGGACGTAGGTGAGTAGGCTAGTTATTTGAGACATATAGCTACTAGGATTGTCTGGCCTGGAATCAACACATTTGACTGGAAGACTCTACAGAAACAATGGGAACCCCAGTGACCAAAAATTAGCACCTAGCTGAAGTGGCAGCTGAGCATGAGACCACAATATGGCTGTGTCTGGACAACAAGAGTCAGGGTTAAGAAAAGCAGGGTATACAGACATGGGGGCGGGGGGATCTCTCTGGGGCTTGGAAGATAAAGAGAACAGAGAACAGAGATGGAGCTCAGAGAAGCAGGCCATGGCAAACTCCTGGCTTCCACTGAGCTTCTGCCTCTCTCATGCTAACCTAAGGACTTTCAGATTCTGTAGTCCAGGGGACTAATAAATTGTTACCTTGTTTTGGAAAAGGCTGTCTGGTGTCGCTGCAGATACTTATTGGAAGCACTGCAGCCTGAAGGGGTAGAAAATGTCTCCTGCGGGAGTCTGGCATGGCTGGACTCACTACGTGGAGCCACTGAACAAGAAGGGGATTGTTGGTGCCCAAAGGCCCATTTTTGGAGTTGTGGAGGCCATGGGCCTGCCCCTGCAGAACCAGCGGGATCCCTGAAGACCAGCACACTAACGGGGTGCTTCCAAGAGTCGGGTTAAAAGCCAGAGCATAGACTAGACCCCATGAATCCATGACCGTTCCTAAATGGTTTCCCATTAAAAATGGTATGCCCTGCGGGCCGGAAAATGGTAAAATATTCAGAGAAGAATAGCAACATTTTCAAATTATATTTTCCCCATTTTTTTCAGTCAGCTCTAAGACAACTGGGCAACTGCCTGGAGGGCAATGAAAGATCCCAACACCCCTCCCAGCAACAATCCTCTACTGCCACCTGCAACCCGGAGCCTGAAGACAGTTCCTGCCTGCCTGCTGCTGAGACTCAGCCACTCTCTATCTGGCAGTGGGCCACAGAAGCCACCTTCAGCAGTGCTCACTGCCATCGCAAGTATTATGTTTTCCATACATTTTAATTTTAAATTAAAGAAAATAATAATAAAAAGAACATATATAAAAATCTACATGAGAGAGAGACTGAGAGAAGGCGAAGTCCCTGCCCTAAGGCGATTTCAGCTTTTCAGTGGAAGCAGGATCATTCTCTAGGGCAGTGGTCCCCAAACCGTGGGGCGTGCCCCACTATGGGGGCATGATCGACCATTCGGGGGGGTATGGTGGGGCCTGAGCCAGCCCCCTCAAGGGGTGGGGATGGAGCGCCACCCAGCACTGTTCCACCCACAACTGTGCTCCAGCCCTGCCCCTGACTCCTGGCTGGGCGCCCGGCCTCTCCCCCATATCAGCCCCTGACTGTGGCCTGGCCACAGCTCTGTCCTGGCCCCAGCCTCAGCCCCCGGCAGCAGCCCCGCCCCTGGCCCAGACCCTCCCCCAGTTGTGGCATGGGCTTTGGCCCCCTTACCACTTCTTTCTGCGCCCACCTCCTCTCTACCAGGAGCCTTGGCCCCCGCTGGGGGCAAGGCTGGAGCACAGCTCTAGGACTTGATCCAAAGCCCATTAAAGTCAATGGAAAGGCTTCAATTAACTTCAAAAGGCTTTAGATCAGTTTGTTTGACTGATAGCTCATTGAAGCTGGAACCATGTCTATTATCTGTCTGGACAATGCTACTCACCCTTACTGTGCATCATGGTCATTATCATCATTAATAAAGATGGGTCTGTGGCCATATCTGCATATTGAATTGCAAACTCATCGTGCTGTCTTCAGACAAACATCGGGCATCCTTCTGAAAATGTAATGCAAGGCAACAAGGTGAAATAAGCTCAAATGAATGGAAAGCAGTCATGGGGATGCATGGGGCAGCAAAAATGTATTGTGCATAAAGCAAACAGCATTTCAATACACAACTTGACATAATTTCATACGTCTATATTTTATTATTTTCACTGTTGAATCTTATGACCAATGAAAAGTTTTGTGTTTTCTGTTCAGTACATCAGATTTTTGCAACATCTACTAATGTTATCTCTGCTGGAAATAATGTCTTGTATTCGATACTGGATGGAATTCTGGCCCTATTTGAGTCAATGGGAGTTTTGCTGTTGACTTAAATGGAGCCAGGATTTCACTCATTGCTTTGATTTCTCTGCAGGATCTCACAAACTCCACAGAGGAAAATCACCTTTCACTGGTCTCACAGTATTTGAAGCCCATGGGACATTCTCTGTGGAAAAAATAACAATGCAAATTAGACAATTACCCAGGCTTCTCTCTACACTTCTTATCCAACTAAAGGAAGCAACAAGCCATATGAGGAAGGTAAACTTGGAATCCAAAAGGAAAGGATTTCTGGTATTTATAAAAATAAGAGGTTCACACGGAAATTTAATTACAACACTGCTCCTCCCAAGTCTATTTCAGGATGCAGAGCATCTTGTTGCCTTGCACATACAGGTTTGTTCCTGTTTAATTTTGAAATGTCTCTTGGTTTCATCACTCTTAATGTTGAAATCCTCACATTGTCATTTAGTAGTACTCAATATCCATAGATGATAAACTTATAGAATCAAAGAGCCAAATCCTGAAAGTCTACTGAATTGAATGGTAGTTTTGCCTGGGCTTCATTCAGTCACCTTCCCTGTGGTATTAGCATATTTTATCAAGCAGATATTTGAGTAGTTTTGTTTGCTTTTGTTTTTATTGATTGTTAGAACTAGCAACCTGGAGATTCTTGGCCATAACAGTGCTAAAAGATTGGCAAAAAGGATGCTAGAATTAAAATGAGACTGTGACGGGTTGTCTCCCCAACCCTGGGGTGCCACTGAGCCCGCCTGACCCACCAGCCTGGGTTCCCTTACACCCCGTACTACTGTGCAGCCTGCCAAGCCCTTTCCCAGGCTTCAGACTGAACTTTACCAGCATGCGTATAGGTAGGGAGATACCCAGCTGCAGAAACACACAGATGCTGAAATCAGCTCTGCATGGGAAGGCTCAGCTAAGGAACTGCCCAGTACTCAAGTGCACACCCCCGTCTAGAATGTAAATCCAAAATTATACTGTCTTGCGCTGCACAGAGATCTGTACAGCATAAGCTCATGAAATTCGCCCCCTCCCTCAAAGTGGAGAGGAATATACACAGCTTTCTGCCCCAAGTTATGATTTTCACACACGCACTGGTCTTAGACAAAACAAAACAAGTTTACTAACAACAAAGTATAGATTTTAAGTGATTATAAGGGAAAGCAAACAGATCAAAGCAGATTACCTATCAAATAAAACAAACATGCAATCTAAATTTAATATACAAAAGAAATTGGATATGTGTAGCAAATTCTCATCCTAAATGTTGTTTTAGGGAGATTGCTGAGATTCTTGAAGGCAATCTGCACTGCTTGCAACTTAAAACTCCAGTTATTCCTTTCACAGACTGGACAACCCTCTAGCCTGGGTTCAGCCCTTCTTCCCTAGTTCAGTCTATTTGTTTCTCAGGTGTTTCCAGCAGTCTTCTTTCTTGGGTGGGGAGTCAGTGAAGAATGAACCACAACAATGTCACTCACCTGCCTTAAACATCTTTTGCATATGGTGGGAACCCTTTGTCTCCCAGTTTGATTCCCATGCCCTGTCAGTGGAAAAACACTGGTATAATCATGGAATCCAATATGAGGTGACTTAGGGTAGGTCTACACTTACCCGCGGCATCGGAGGCAACCAATCGATCTTCTGGGTTCGATTTATCGCGTCTTGTCTAGATGCGATAAATCGAACTAGGAAGTGCTCCCTGTACGGCCACCGCAGCCATGACTCAGAGGCTGTTTGCAGCATCCTCTGGAAGGCTCCCCGGTGGGAGATTAGCATCTTCTAGACTTATAGAATTCTCCCTCATGGCCCTTCCCAGCTAGCCATCTAGACTGATTGTATTCTGTCTAGTGGGCATTCCCCAGGTGTAAACACATTTGTAATAGATGCATATACAATATTCCTAGCAGCAGATACCAAAATGATACCTACATACAAGTAGGATAATCATATTCAGTAAATCATAACCATTCCAATGATATCCCACATGCCTTATCTTACACAAAATACATCATAATTACACCATACTTGTATCATAATATTACTATGAAGACCATGGGGCATAATGCTAAGAGACATATAAACAGACTTTCACTGTGGCAATAAATGGTTACATCCTTGATAATAGTAGCCACAAAAACAGAACTAAAGCAAAGAGCAATCTCATCATCATGCAATTTTAACTTCTGAATGTTTTGAATATTGGACCCAAACTAGCTGATGCATAATAATAAAAAATGGTTCTCATGTGATTTTGACCATTTTATCCTGAACGAGGTGGGAAGTAATATCACTTATACAACCTGGGCTGTTACTAGGGTAGTTAGTAGTAGTAGTACATATTCATTGCACACAGGACAAGTAGTAGCAGTCTCAATCTGCAGCAAGGGAGATTTAGGTTAGATAACAGGAAACCTTTCTAACTATACGGGTAGTTAAGTTCTGGCACAGGCTTCCAAGGGAATTGTAGAATCTCCATCACTGGAGGTTTTTGAGAACAGGCTGGACAAACACCTGTCAGGGATGGTCTCGATTTATTTGGTCCTACCTCAGTGCAGGGGGCTAGACTTGATGACTTCTCAAGGTCCCTTCTAGCCCTACATTTCTATGATTATCCATGTCTTTGTGATCTTGAGGTTAGACTGTAATGTACTCTACATGGTTCTGCATCTTTAGACCTCTCAGAAACTGAAGCTTGTGCAGAATGCAGCAATCTACCTACTGAGCAGACCAGCACACCAGTGCTAAATGAACGGTAATAGCTGTCTTTCCAATTCTGGGTAGAGCTCAAGGCCCATGTTTTGACATTTAGGCCTGGTTTACATTTAAAAATTAGAGTGACCAAGCCACTTACCCCAGGGCTATGAAAAATTTAATGCTCTAGGCAGCATGGTTAAGTCAACTTAACTCCCAATGTAGTTGCAGCTAGGTTGGTAGAAGAATTGTTCTGTCACCCTAGCTACTACCTCTCGGAGAGGTGGATTAACTACATCAATGGAAAAAAACTTTCCTTTGATGAAGGAAGCATCTACACTACAATTCTACAGTGACAAATGCAGCACTGTAGATGTGCAGCTGTAGTGTAGACATGGCCTTAAAGTCCTAAACAGTTTGGGTCTAGGTTACCAGATAGCTCACCTCTTTCCCTGTGCTATGTTCCCATAGTTACAATTAGCATAGGCATTCAAGCTGTTTTGATTTAAATGTGTGGTAGATCATGTAAATAAATTTAGGGTGGTCATGCATACATGCAGGAGGGCAAATTAAAGTTTGGTGAGTCAAAGGGCGAGTAAGTGCTTGGCCATTATATAGAGAATTTCCAAACTTTTTAATACTTCAATTCTAATCCATGGCATTGTGTTAACGTTTTTTTTATTATTGTTATATTTTTTGGGCTTGTGGATTGATACAAATTGTTTATTAATTACCCCCAGCACATAGGTTATTCTTGGTTGCACGAGTACCTATAACACAGTTGCTAAACCAGTTCTCATGAAACTAGTCAACCCCCTTTCCATTTCAGAATCCTTCTTAAGCCTGGTTAATATAAGCCCTTAGTTTCCCCCCCACAAATTACTTTGAACTTTCTAAAGCAGAGGTTAAACCTGCTTTTCAGTAATTATCTACATTATCTCACTGGTGTCATTCCAGCTGTAAGGACATGCTCCATTCTAAGCAGGATTTTTCAGATTGCTAGTTACACCTGTTTATTATCTGAAATAAGAAAAGATGCATGAATCTCTTTGTAACAGCCCTATGTTTATTTGCAAGGCTCAAGCTCTAGATCATGAGATTCTCAAGAGACTAAATTTCAACTTGCTATCCTGATTCGTGGCCTCTGGGTGTTTGCTTTAAAAACAAAACTGTCACTGATGTCTCTAGAAAACAGAGCTCGGTGCTTTAATGACGTTGTAGCAGTTACCTGATATTACAGCTAAAATGAGTGTGCATGTCAGTGTTAATTGAGGTCAGCTTCAGACGTGTTTTATTGGTTTCTGATTGC
Source organism: Chelydra serpentina (assembly GCA_037349315.1). NCBI lineage: Eukaryota > Metazoa > Chordata > Testudines > Chelydridae > Chelydra > Chelydra serpentina. The sequence continues at coordinate 30,928,311 of JBAIAC010000014.1, forward strand.
TACTACTACACCCATTATTACTACTGGTTACCTTTCTATAACCTCCTTCGGTCTAAGTCCATTAAGTGGGTCCCTTCCCATCATGGTAAACAGGGAGTGTGAGAGAGAAAAGAGAGGGCTTGCTCTTGCTCTCTCAATGGTTGAATATAAACAAATGACACAAGTATGTAGGGACAAAATTAGAATGTCCAAGGCACAAAACGAGATCAAACTAGCTAGCGACATAAAGAGTAACAAGACATGCTACAAATACATTAGAAGCAAGAGGAGGACCAAGGATAGGGTAGGACCATTAGTCAATGAGGGGGGAAAAACAATAACTGAAAATATGGAAATGGCAGAGGTACTCATAGGCGCCGACTTCGTGGGTGCTCCGGGGCTGGAGCGCCCACGGAAAAAAATTGGTGGGTGCTCTGCACCCACCGGCAACTCCCCGCTATCCCCGGAGCTCGCGCCCAACTTACTGGAGCACCGGGCGATGTTCCGGGGCCCCGCCCCCGACGCCAGCGACGTTGTGGTGGCGTCGGGGGGGGGGCGTGACGTCACCGGCATCAGGGGGCGGGGTCCCGTGACGTCACCGGCGTCGGGGGGGGGATCCCGTGACGTCACCGGCGTCGGGGGGGGGGCTCGGCGTCAGCACCCACCGACGCTGACAGAAGTCAGCGTCGCTGGAGGTACTTAATGACTTCTTTGTTTTGGTTTTCACCAAGAAGGTTGGTGGTGACTGGACATCTAACATAGTGAAAGCCAGTGAAAATGAGGTAGGATCAGAGACTAAACTAAGGAAAGAACAAGTTAGATGTCTTCAAGTCACCAGGGCCTGATGAAATGCATCCTAGAATACTCTGTGACTGCCAGCAGCAACTGTGAATTGTTTTTTTCAATGGCTTGCATCAGGGCTGCTTGCAGGACATCGCTATGTTCCGCACGGAGAACCCTACTTCGGTTCTGGAAATACTGCAGGAGAAAGTGTGAGGTGTTTGAGATGCTCACAGCAAGAGTGCACAACTGAGCATGCGCCATGCTTCTGGAGTTATGGCGTACGTGTGGCGGTTTTAAGGTGCAAAAACCACTGGGTTGTTTGCCGTTGATATGTGGGAAGGAGCACAGTGCATCATGGGATGCTGATGCAATGTTCCCATTCTCCCCTGTGACAATGTTTTGGTCCCATGAGGCATTGCACAAACTTCCCAAATCACATCGCAGCAAGTTGCACTTTGGGATAGCTACCCACGATGCACTGCTTTGTGCATTGATGAGGCACTGCTAGTGAGGACGCACTCCATTGAGACAATGAGCATGGTGTGGCCACGCACAGTTGACTTAATTAATTTGGAGGCTCAAGGTTGAATTAGATAAAGTTGACTTAATTTTGTAGTGTAGACAAGCACTTAGAATACCTATAGAAAATCTGTGTGGAAAGGACTATGTGTTTCATAATCAGAAAGCGTATGATATATACACAATGTAACATGTGTGAACTGTAATTTATGCAATGGGAATCTTCCATATTTAGTCATGTATGAGAGAAATCATATTGATTGACAAAAATGCCATATGCAAAATATATCCTACTTATATAACCCATGTATACATTACCTGTATTTTTGCTCTACATGGGACAATTGGTTACATTGTCCTCATACACAGTCTCTTTCAATTTCAAATTCCAAGCCACCCTGCAGCTCAAGGGAATGTCTCACTGAACTCATTGAAGAACACTTTTGCTTGGCTTGTACAGTGATCCATAAAAACTACCATTTTCTCTGCTGTCAGAGTCTCGGTTTTGGTAAAGGAAGCTGTGCCACTTCCATTTTCTTTTGGAGAAGAGCTTATTATTTGTACTGGTATTTAATGGACCCATAGATCTGCTTTTGGTTTGTTTCAAGGGCCTGGCATTCAGGAATAGCAATATCTTATTTCCTTTGTACAAAATGCCTCTCTTCTCCAATAAAGTTACTATTCCTAACATAGAGGATCAAGGTTAGATATACGATAGTGTTGGCTGGAATTGGTATTCTCTTTTGGCTTCTCTTAGGTATTTGGTGAAGTTTCTCCAGGGAAATATGAGCTTCATTCCCATCCAGTGTCAAAGCCCCAGGAAGCCATCCTTCAAGAAAAGCTATGAACTCTCTTTCTTCCTGTGCACGATTAGTAGTTTCACCAATCTCGGCTTTTGTGCATGCACTGAGGACTCCCAACAGTTCAATCTTAGCTGACAACACCTTGCTTTCCTTGACAATACTGCTGGATAAAGCTGATTGCTGCTTCTGTTTCTCTTTCTACTCCTGTAAGTTGCTCCCATCAGATCATCTGTTTTTATTTCCCTTTTTTCCAATTCAGGTCTCCATTGTGCTTTTACTCCTAAGACTAATTAGTAAAACTTAGTATCCAGATGCTGTTGCCTGTGGGGTATCACTTAGCTTCTTAATAATTTCTTCTAGACTATTGTACATACTTCCTTTGGGTGATGGAGAGCTGCCAGAGGAATTGCCTTTAGCTACGTGCTGTTGTGGTGGGTGTGGACTCTATGTGTGAAAGAAATCCTGTTGCTGTGTCTTTGATTTACTTCTCAAGGGTTTAAACGGGAGCATGGACAGAGAACAGTTTTGGCAACCAAACTTTTACTTTTCCAGGCACAGAAGAGGCTTTAAGATGTGCATTTAGTACATTCCATTTGCTCTTTTCTTTCCAGGAGTGGTGGGCCTGCTAAGTTGCCCCCATCCCTCATGGTTGATCATCCCAACACTTTCATTCATAAGGCAGGAGATAACTGCTGTGATCTCAAGAGGCACTGAGTACTCACCAGTATTATTGGCATCAACAAGATCAGGGTCAGTGCCTCTGTGACTAGGGGAAAAGCCAGGCGTCAGGTGTCTAGGAGAACAGTGTCCATCGCCCCTTGAATAAAGTGAGGAATACTCATGCTTATGTGTGTGTTGGCAGGCTTGGTGTTAGGAGTAGGCTACATAGGCAGCTGACAAGAGTGCTGAATTTTCAGGGGAAGCTCCACTACCAGGGCCGGCTTTAACGGGTGCGGGGCCCCACATGAAGAATGACCCCCACACCCTCCCACTGAGCAAAAAAAACACAACCTCCCGCAGCCGATTCGTTTGGCCGAGCAAAAAAAAAACCCCAAACACCTCTGGGTGTGCGGGGCCCTATTCTGGGGAATCGGTGGATTCGGCTTAAAGCCGGCCCTGCCACTACCTGTGCCCACCCACCAGCTAGGCTGGTACCCACTGTACCAATGCAGCTTCTGATTGACCATCCTTTCCGCCAGCATGAACAGATTTCAGGGAAGGGGATGGGGGACAGAGAGTATGCTGATCAAATGGCACCTCCTCATACCAACTGGTATGGGCTAGGAGCTGCCACACTGACATGGCTTGGGCCCCCAGCTGGGACAGCCCTTTTAAGAGGATCCCTCTCAATTCAATGCAATGCAACTTTGTTGGCATGACAAACTATCCAAGTGTGCCAAAGTGTGAAAAGAGAAAGACCACTTTGGTATCCATCAGAGGAGGGTATGATTTACCCAGTATGGGGCCAGACACTGGGGTTTGATCACTAGTGTTCTTTAGACATTACTGTCCTTCCCTGGTCAGACAGTAGTTGCTAGACAGCTCTTGCTGTGGATTGACTGGGAAATGTCACAGCCATGTGGGTCTGGCCTCATTGCCCTCTGCTTCCTTCCTGCCCAGCTAGTTTTCAGGAGGCAAAGGGATGGAGATTGGAATCTGCCTAGGGTGACAAAAAAGTCTCTAATTGCCCCGATGTCTACAGGATACAACTAGAGATTACTACTACCCACTTTTAGGTCTTTGTCGGTTTTAAAGTTCCCACAAAAACAAGTTGATTTTGCCACCAACATTTGAACTTTATTACCAGTAACCCACCCTGTCCTGGATTTAAGCCCCACCTTTTAAAATAATAAATGACTACATTTATCTGCTTAAGAAAAATAACTGATTTGGGCCTGATCTCAGGATCAGAATGCCTTTGGTGAGGAAATATCTTTGACCCACAAATAGCAACAGGCTGATGATTCTTTTACAACAATTCAGCTTGACTTTCAAGAGAGGCTTCTTAACTTGATTTGTTGACAGACCCCTTCAAAATAGAATATCACCATTGGTCTTTAAAGTTGCACTTCTGTTGATTGAAGTTACTTTAAGGATCATCTTTCAGTAGGAAAACAAGCTTAGCATATAAACCACTTTGCCAGTGTTTATCCAAAGCAAATTGTGAGGACAGAATTTAGGTGCATATAAACACTTAATTTCATGGGGTATTAGTCTGTAGTTCTAGGAATCAAAAGGGCAGTAAATACCGTGTATTTCAAGCTGCCACTGAAACATGAAGATGTATGTGACAAATGGTACTGGGGAATCTGAAATGTTGGGTGGTATATTGTAATTATTTTCTATATAAATATTTCTATTATAATGCAGCCCCTAGATTTTAATCTTTTTGCCTACACAGACACTTTGCAATGGTTTATGGTAATGATAAAAAATGTAAGTAAAAATACTATGTAGAAATTTTCATCTGAAGATATCAGGATGCTGTACAAAGTGAGACCAGAAAGTGAGGCACAGAGAACTTGCCCAAGGTCACAGATTGAGCCAATGACTGAGCCAAGAATAGAAACCAAATATTGTGTGTCAACACCCTGTGTTCGGTTCACTAGACCACATTTGCCACGCTGCTCATTGAAGTCATTAGGAATGTTTCCATGGGGTTCAATGAGCGGGTATAAGCTCTAAATGAATATTGGATTCATGACTATTTCCTGGGATGAATAAATGCATTGAATTAGAGAATGAATAAACATGGAAAAGGATACAGCCTACATTGGACTTCCCCAATCTGGGGTCAAAAATGTAAAAAGTCTGGGTTTGGAGAACCAGGATTTTGGGGAAAGGAGAACCAGGATTTTGAAAGCAGAGGGGCAAAGTGAAGAGTGGAAGCACAAAATGAAAGTCCAGGAGAAAGTCACTTTTGCTTAGACTATGTGTTTTTAGAAATACAAAACTTTTTTCTGGGTTTTCAATATTTTTATTTAACGTAGCTTCAAAGCCAACAAATTTAGATGCTGGGCTCAGGGAGGGTGCTTAGGAGAAGGTTTGTTGAGCTGGAGCAGATGTTGTCCAAATGATAAGAGAGCCTTTTTTTTGGCACTGGACTATTGTTTCATTTTTCTAAATTGTTTGCTTTCATTTTGTAAGTTTGGTTGGAGCTTTTGTTATGGGCTCATTTTAGAATAAATAAGTGCATATTTTTATATATATTAAATATCACTGGTGTATAATTTTACTGTTTAACCCTAAAAATCTGATAGTTCTGATATTCTACCTCAGAGTACTCTCTAGTTCTTTGACGAGGTGATAGGAAGCAAAAGGGCTAACATACAGGGGGAAATTTAGGGATCAGGGAGGGGCACTTCTAGGACTTCTAAGCAACGTTCTAAATGTATCTTTGCCACTCAGCCAGTGACTGGCAAAATGATTTATTGGCAAGACAATGTTTGTGATGCAGGCAATACAATTTGAGGGAAAGCCTAGAGCTCTCAGTAAAGCTGTAGTGAGACAGACTGCTGGATGTGAGGCGATGGGGTGGCAGCTACTACAGTTGATTAGTTCAAAGAGCTGCCATGGAGATGCCTCAGAAGGGAATTCTAAAATGATGATCTTCAGAAAATGAGGAAATAAGACATTGGGTGGAGATACTCAGGATGGCATCAGGCTAGCCCTCAGCCAGGCTGGATACCAAAGCTGAGAGAACGGATTTCTTAATTACTGAAGCAGAATACACCCACCACCAAACAACGCTACCCAAACTTAAATGGGTTCCTATGCCATTGAACCACCTAGGTCCTCACCTTGGCTCCAGTACTCACCCAGGCCTCTGCCCCACAGTGTCTGGGTGTTTCAGCACACCCCTCCAGTCTCAAGAGGCTCAGCCATCTGGCCAAGTCCCAGATAGTCCATCCCTTCCAGCATTTCAATAAACAGAAACAAATGAATCATCCCACAGTTGCATTAAGGCTCTGTTTCTTCACAGGGCACTTGTGCTATACCCTAAACTGAGCACACAAGTTGATAAAGAGGCACAGTCCCTTCTCCATGTGAGTCAGCATCAGGTCCTCCCATCCTTCGGGGAGGAGCTGTCAAGCAGCAGTCATCCCCCCTCCCTCGAGTAGTTGAAGACCGAAGGCCTGTTCTCCTCCCTGGTCTGTCATCAATTGAGCTGTGTTTCTCCCTGTTAAGCTCCTCCCTCTAATTCTGACATCTCTCACAGTTGTGGTGGGACAGGGCCACATAAGCCCATGTTAGCTCATTAACCCTGTGTTGCCTACAGTGGAATTTGTATACCTCATCCCTAGGTGTTAGCCCTGGTGCTCTAGCTGCTTTCCAAATGAGTAATCATCCAATTACATTCTGTCTACCTAAAATTACCTCTGAAATTTCAATTGGATTCTCCTTCACTTCCTATCCTAAACCCTGGGCAAGCGTTATTGTGCATGTTCACTCCAGAGGAGGACACATTTCATTGACTGGATGAAATAATTCCTGCACACACACTATACAGGCTATTTGGTGATGCTTGTAGAACGGTTGATGTCTTTGGCTGGAAATCACTACAGTATGTGTTTAGTAGTTATCATTATCTTCAAAACTGACCAGAAGAATCTGTATTGCAGCAAAGCAACATGAAAAATGACTTCGTTTCCTTTCTTATATCCACACAGTCTCCACACAGGCACTTAACACTCAGACTCTGAACCTGGAGCAAGAGTATCCAAAAGTGCGGATCAATCACAGGAATTCCCTATTCCCGCAATGCCAGAAAACCCAATACAGAATTTAAGCAGAGGGTGAAAGAGGAAGAATGACATTTAGCAAGATTTAAATGAAAAAAAAAATTAAAAGACTTAAAAAAAACCACCCCTGACGCAGTAGTGCCCCTTTCAAATTATTATTTCAAAACTTCCTAAATACAAAAAAATAGAAGAGCCAATAACATTTACGCATCTGTATAATGGTTGGTAGCACATGCATTTAATGTATAATTAATAGGACTAGATTACATGTGAAAGGGACACCAACAATTTGAAAAACACATTTCTGTTTATACATTTGGAAGGTAACAAGACATTAGTGAAAATCAAAACCTTCTCTAGTTTTCCCATCTCTAGTTTTTTTTCTTTGGGTTGTAAGTTTTGGAACTGAGAAAGAAGGGAGAAAGGACAAAATTCTTACTTTTCATTTTATTGCATCCACAGATTTTTATTTGCTGTATATCTGGGTATCTGAATACCTTACAAATTCATTCCAGTGAACACAAAAAGATGAATCATAGAATCTCAGGGTTGGAAGGGACCTTAGGAGATTTCCGTGTCTGTCTTTCTTCTTCCTCCATTTTGTAGCAAGTTTTCATTTCTATTTGTTTTTACATGCGTGATCCTAGTGCATTACTGAGGTTATGACAAATAAATGGTTTGTGCACTTTGTTCAGAAGATGTTGAGGTCCAAGGTCAATCCTGCTGTGTTCTGGAAGTGAGTTCCACAGTTATGGCCAGCCGAAAGAGCTGTCTCCTCCACACACCACTTGAGATTGACATTTCCATAGTTTCAGTGCAACATCACCTTCCTGGGAGGTCATGATCACTCAGAATGAGGAGGCTGGTGCTTGAAAAACTTGGAGGGCTTTGAAGATGATGACTGAAAACTTGAATGGGAAGCCAATGAAGACAGAGGAGCACTAGAGGTTGAGGTGCTCCTGAGAGCCCCTATTGCTGAGTAAGTGGGATCTAGTGTTATAAACCAGCTAGAACGCTTCAGGTCAGTGGTATCTGTTTGATTGCATCCCTTGAATATATTTGCTATATTTGTAAATATCCAGTGGACACACTTAAAAACTGCTCCTCTTTTGAAAGATCTACTGTTTCCAGCAATATTTCTTGTCTACATAATTGGAAATGATAGAATCCACTGGAAATGATAGAATCTTTCAAAATGGTATGCATTTTGCAGGGTATTCACCATATATGGGAGATCCTATGTTGCACTCAGTTACAATACATATTAGTTTTATGCCCTGGACTGCTCTTCATGATCCATTGAAGTCATTGGGAGTCCATCTTTGGATCAGACTCTGTAGGAGATTATTTTTTGAATCCATGACATACAATTTATAAACAAACTGTTTAAAAATAAAAACTCGTTACAAAACATATCATAACCAACTTGTTTTCCAGTGGGAATTCAACATGAGATCAGGAGCTGCCTGACAGTGACTTGTTTTTTTCACATTAAAATGGCATATCTTACAAGGTCGGCAGGGTTGTTACTTCCAGGAAGCAATCTATTTTTAATATTGCAAATGCTTTCCTGTTTTCTTTTCTTCAAGATTTCACAGTGCACATGAGATTCAAGGGTTTAAATCAATATTTTCCCCCCTTGGACACAGTAGACAATTAGAGAGATCAACATTTGTCATTTATTTAAAAAAAAGTTTCTGTGTTGCGTCAATTGCATTGGATAACACAGATATTCTGTAAAGCTCACAAATGTCCCCTTTGTTTTGTGACTTCCAGCTGCTATTAGAAAGCTTGGAATTGTGTCTTTAGATGAGTATGCAGAATATATGTGTTCCAAGAGGGAGGGTAGTCAGGCCATCTTTAGATCAACAGTTAGATTAGCCATTTGACTATGTTTAGTTCTTATTGAATCGGAAATGAAAGAAACCTGCAACCAGTGCTCACTAAAATCAATGACAAACAAGCCTTTCACACAGAAAGCAGCAAAAATACATCCTGGATTTGCCCTGGTGAATGTGTATTTATAATGTATTGGGGACATCCTTTCCAGATTCTTGGCCAGCACATTGGAATGACCAAAGAAAAAAGACTGCATCCAGCGATCCTTTCCCGGGAATCAGGCAGATCTCAGTGCATGCTGGAATAGGATTTGGGGAGTTTAGGGAGTACTGGGTGTATATTCATGGAGTACAGACACGAGCAGTAAAATACGTAGCTCCTGTACTCTTATGACTCAATACCTAGATTTAAGACATTTTCCAGTAGAGTGATCTGTTTTATTTAGGTCCCTATATCTCTCCCATAAATCTGGAACCTGAACATCTCCATAAATCTTGAATTTCCAACAACATTCCCCCCACCCCCCAAAATACCAGATACAAATGTCTAGCAACCGCTTAACCTAACTGAGGTGACTATTATTAAGCAATAGCCCAGGCTTCCCTCTTTATATGCATGAACTTTTGTTTGATACAATACTAGTAACTGAAGTCATTGGCTGACACACTGACCTAAAAATTATAGTGATGCACACACTCATCAGGGGATTCTGCATCCATTTTTGATCATGCCCAATGTCTGCCAACAGAATCCTTAATATAAGGTGCTACAGGATAGAAATTTCCTGGAATATGTGTTAATCTTTAAACCCTTCACACTTTCGTTAGCCTCAAACAGTGATTTTTCCACTACATACCCAGCAGGGTGCAGGAAAAAAAGGAAAAAAGCCAAAACAATAAACAGCCTCAGGGCAGGAAATGAATCACTCTTGCTTTGAGTGTGCTAACTACAGATACTGCAAATATACAGAAACACTTTGAAAACTTTCCAAAGACAATGCACTGTTAAAACTATACGTGCAGCAGTCTAATGTGCATTCTGGGGATTTGGACGTGTTTATTACTTGACTCTTTAAAAAATAAACACACAGAGCATGCAGTATAAACTTGTGGATGTGTTTGGAAGGGAACATTTTTTCCAGTATCTTGACAACACCCTAACCCCACTTTCTTCTCTTATGCCCTCCCCACCCCACCATCAGTCCAACCCAGACTGCAATGGCCAGGGTTTCTCTCCTCCTCCCCTGCGAAGGAATTTGCAGACTACTGACTGAGAACAAGTTTAATTCTTATTAGAGTATTGCCATATTGCTAACGGAGGCTGCTGCTGCATTAGTAGTTTATTGTTACATAAAGAGCTGGATAAATTCCATCTGCGAACATGTGGCTAGTTTTTCCAAAATGAAAAATAAGGTGTTCCCCCACAACCTAATCTGATGTTTTGGACTTTTCAGGTTTCACACAAATTTCTGCTCCTTTGCCATCACACATTCAAGTCCTGTAATGAGCCAAATTCTCAGTGGAATTACATGTGTGAAATCCCACTTGTTTCAACAGGGTTGCATAGATGTAACCGAGCCCAGAATCTGGCTCACTAACTTTTCAGTCTATTTCTGCATTATATCCAACTGAGTAACTCTGGTGCATAATATTTGCAGATAAATTGCGAGCTATGGGGTTAAATTCTTGTACTGGCTCACACGCCTTTAACCCCAGTGGATTGATTGGGGTTTCATGGGATGCAGTTAGTGGGAACTAGGGCAAAATTTGCCCCTTTAGTTGCAAATATTTGGCACATTGACATTAATGGATATAATGTTGATCCATTATATCTTTAGGGATGTGCAACAGGTAATCTAAAATAAGAACAGACTGACTTTCTTTTGGAGAATACTTCACTGTGACTCCTGTTATATCTGCCCAAATCTGGCTGGGATAATAGGTGACTCGGCCAGAGAAAAAAACAAAGCAAAGCATGTGTGATTCACTTTGAAAACATCATATAAAACACTATAAAGTGTGAAAGTCCACCCAGCTTCTTGGAATAGGATAAATCTGACATAACTTGTTGAGTTTGCTGACATTCCTTTTCTGACAGTTGCATGGAAGTTAGTTATTTAAAATAAAATCTTAAAATGTTGTCACATTTTTGACGTGATGCAGAAGAACAAGAGGAAGGATGGGCCGGTGTTTAGGGCACTAGACTGAGACTTGGAAGAGGTTCAATTCCCTGCTCTATTACAGACTCCCCGTGATCAAGACACTTAGGCCTGTCTATCTTGGATAAGGTTTCCTGGTGTAGCTATACAGATATAGCCACACTGGTAAACCCTCCTAGTATAGATACAACTTATTCCCTGAATGAAATAAACTATGCTGGCAAACGTTTTGTTTTGCTTGTATAACTGCATCCATAGTGGGGCTTTTGGCCATATAAAAATGTCATTAAAAAAAAAAAATCACACTCCAGCAGAGAATGAGCGGTGATATTGTCACTCCTAACCAGGGCTGCTGGAACAATTTGTATAGTGGGTGGTGCAGAGAGCCATTGAACCAAACTAAACCCTGTGTATGTTGGAAACCACTTCAAGCCCAGGGGTGTGGCAGCCGCCCTAGTTCCAGCACCTATGCTCCTAACTCCTTTTCTGAAAGGAGAAAAGAGGGTCTTCACACCTCCAGGCTTTAGCACTTGTGCTGCTGGTTGGTAGACACAGCATAAGTCACCACTGCATGGACCTGTCTTGGAGACTCCTATTGTCTTCTGTGCCTGGAGCCTTTTGCCTTCCCTATCTGATGCTGTCTTGCCTGTAGTGCTGTATTGCTTCCCTCTACTGTTTTTGTGTCTGATCCTACTTCTATTATTACATTACATTATTATGTCAATACTCAGATTTTTGTCTATGGATCTCTGGTGGTCGGTGGAGCACTTCCAGGTGGTCTACATGGTTGCTTCTGTCACAGCATTGAAATATCCATTAGTGTGAGGCAGTGATGCTTCTTCTAGCTGTTGCCTGGTCTCTGATCCTTTTAGAATTTCCTGAAGACTTTTTTGACCAGGAAAATGACAAAGAAAAACCAGTCATTTCTCTGTGCTGTCTACAGCTGCCACCTGTCTTTCTTTGGTGTAAATTCAACCATGATCAGATTTGTGATAACACCAAAATGGGAAGGTTGGCAGACACTCTGGAGTACAGACCATATAAAGTTTAGAGCAGGAGGCGATTTGGCACTAATAAATGTAAAGTCCTAAGTTCAGGGAGAATAAATCAGTAGCATTGGTACAAAATAGGCAGACTGAAAGACAACTGGTCATATCAATATGGAAAAAATCATTTTTGACTAAAATATTGACAGATTGACATGGAAAATCATGCTTATTGGAGGAATATTGTTCAGTCATCTATACACCTGGATGAACACTAGAAACAAATTCAGTTGCAAATAACTTATTGGCCAATTGCTAGGCAGAATCAAGCAGCCCCAATTCATTTAATTGAAGCAAATGTATTAATTATTTATTTTATCTGATCTTACTATCACCGTAATGCTCCTTCCTCGTGTAACAAGAGACTAACAGGGAAGGTGTGGGAAAAGATATAGAACTGGAGTTGGTCAATGGGAGGTTCTGTGTCCGAAGAAGCGTTCTGTAATGTGAAAATGTTTGGGAACCACTGCTGTGTGACCTCTGCTGATTGTTAGATATGTGGTGCTGAAAACTTCAGTGTACCTACTTTATGGCCACTTTTGTGAAACATTTTGCTTGTGCAAACATAAAGGAACACACAGCATCATAAATGTACTTAAAATGTAATGAGGGGGAAGATGTTGCCTGGTTATAAATTTGGTCCCTTAATTGTGAATACAGATTACTACTTTTGATGTGCAAACTAAGTGCATGCAGTAAAAAATTTAGCCCATCATATCTAGACAGAGGCTAAAGGGTGTTTGGAATTGTTATTTTTCCCCATGGTACTTGCTGGTCTGATGGGCTGGAGGTCATTAACCATTCTACTATCAGCAGCAAGACACTTGCTAAGTTCATCTGGGTATATCTTAAAAATTAGTTCCCAGCCATTGCAAGGGCCCCAGGCATTGGTGTGTCTCAGTTTCTCTTATTCTCTGCCTGTGGCACACAATAGGTTAATCTCTGAACACCTGTAATACTTGAGTCTAATCCAGGTTATTGTGCTCAATGCTGAGTGATGTTTAGTGGCCTGTGAAGTGCAGGTGGTCAGACCAGATGATCTGATTGGTCCATGCTGGTCACTCCATGTCTGTAGAGTGCAGACAAATGGTGGATGAAGACTTCGCATTGCATTGCATTGCCTCTCCCTTCTTCCAATCTATCAATACACTGTGTCATATCCACTGTTGGTCAGTTTCTCCCATCTCTGTGCCTTCTTCTACATGGTTCCTAATCACATGGCTTCCTTGAGCTCAAGTGCAAGGACCTTAGCCTATCTACGTTTAAGTACCTTTTCTCCACTTCTGCCATCCTGCTTACATGAACCAACATGACTTGAATATAAATCATATATAAACTGCCTATTGTTGTTCCCATTCCTCTTTTCTCTTGTTTCCGTTCATTTGTCTGTCCTTAGATTGCAAGCTTGCAGCATGAAGTGTTTGGAAAGTGCATAGCACATAGTGGGCACTATTGTAAATAAATAATAATAATTCCAGTCGCTTGGGTCATGGAATAACTACAAGGTGAAGGTAACAAGCCCTAAATCTACCTGGTACCAGAGCACCCCGTGCAGACCTGTTGGTGGTTCTGGAAGTGACGGTAAGAATTGTTCTTCAGGTGATGTAAGAGGAGGAGATGGAAGTGATAAATGAGAGCAGCAGCAACAGCAGCCAAAGGGGAGAGGGAGAAATGTCTGGTGAGATGAAGATACAGTCTTGTTTCAATGAGAATGCATATCACGGTGCTTTATCTGTGCTTGTCATGCTGGGGACTGCAGCACACTTCTGAGGGTCTGAAAGAACCAGACCGCGTGTTTTTGTTTCAGAGCTGATCCTCCACCAGCTTCATAAGAACGCCATAATGGCTTATTTCCCCCACCTTCTGCTCTTGGGGTAAATAAATACTCATGCAGTTGAGTCAATCTGAGGACTTGTACCCTGCACTACTCCTCTAGCTACCTCCGTGTAGTAACTAAATCCAGTCCTCACTGCCTTTTGTATTGCCATAAGATCCTGTTTTAACTGCATTTTTCTCCTTCATTTTATATTAGGACTTCGTTTCACTCTGATACACAACATCACATTTATTTTTAATTAAACGTCTGCTCCCTGGTTAGAACAGGCTATAACAGGCACCTGAGCTGTAACTCTACCTGGGTACAATTTTTTTAACACCAATCACCCAGATTTTAACTGAAATATTTCTCCAAGTCGGATGACCTGAGTACTGATGACTAATGATGATGAAAAATAAATGTATAAATCAGTAAATAAAAATGTTTTAAAGCCAAAAATATTATTCTTGCTACTGGCAAATATTTGCATGAGGCACTTTCTGAGCAGTGAGCTTTTTTACAAAACAAATATCAACCTCCATCCAGCTAACTAGGTTTTTACTATCCCCATCGTCGTAAAATCTAAGATCGCAAACACAACACAGAGAGGCAATATTAGGAAAGACCTTGCAGATGAATACAAAGGGTTTTAATTTGTTGCAGTAAGAGACAGGAAACCAATGAAGTCTGAAGGAGCGGATCTCTCAATTGGAGCAGCAGGACAGCAGATGACTTTAGCAGCAGTTTTGGATAGACTGGCAGGCAGGAGGCTGCTGGAGAAGAATCCTAGAATCATAGAAATGTAGGGCTGGAAGGGACCGCAACAGGTCATTTAGTCTATTGCCCCATGCTGTGGCAGGATTAAGTATCGCTGATAAGTGTTTGTCTAACCTGTTATTTAAAATCTCCAAGGACTTGGATTCCACAATGTCCCTAGGTAACAGTTCTAGTGCTTCAATATCCTGCTAGTTAGAAAGTTTTTTCTAATGTCCAACCTAAATCTCCCTTGCTTCAAATTGAGTTGATTACTTTTTGTCCTGTCCTCGGTGGAGATGAACAGTTAATCACTGTCCTCTTTGTAACAACCTTTCATATATTTGAAGATTGTTATCATGTCTCCCTACAGCCATCTCTTCTCCAGACTAAACATTCCCAATTCTTTCAACCTTTCTTCATAGGTCATGTTTTCTAAACCGTTTCTCATTTTGTAATGTAAGTGAGAGAGATTACTATAGTGTCCTGTGCTCTAAATGATTACAGTCAGAAATAATCGCTCTCTCTCTCTGTGTTCTCAGCTAAAATCACGGGTGCAGGCATCTAATTTTCCTGTGGGTGCTCAGCCCCACTAAGCCTCAGACCCCGACCGCACTTGTCTAACCACCCCTTCCTCTAAGTCCCCCGCCTCTTCCTACTCCCGCTCTGCCCCCACCCCGGCTCTTTCCATCTCCCCCTAGTCTCTTGCTGCTCCTCTTCCCTCCCAGCACCTCTTCCACACTGCGGAACAGCTGGGAGGGAAGGGGAGGAGTTGATTGGCGGGGGCTTCTGGCAGGTGGGAGGGAGGGGATCTTGGCTGCCGGTGCTAAGCACCCACTAATTTTTCTCCATGGGTGTTCCAGCCCTGGAGCACCCACAGAGTCAGCGCCTATAGCTAAAACCAAATCATAATAGAAACTGACCTCATTTTTATTAGCAAATAAAGAGGTCTCCTCGCCCCCCAAACAATATGTTGCCTCTGACAAATGTTTTTCTGCACAAGAAAGTTACTCTGCAACACAAACTAAAAAACTGTACACTTTACTGGCTGTCCCTTTTACTGTGTTCACGTCCAGGGTAGGGTGACCAGATGTCCTGATTTTATAGGGACAGTCCCAATATTTGGGGCTTTTTTTTATATGGGCTCCTATTAGGCTCCACCATCTGTCCCAATTTTTCACACTTGCTATCTGGTCACCCTAGTCCAGGGTTACCTGTAAATACAGTTGGTTGGATAATACAAAAAGTGATGTGAATATATATTTTTGAGATAAGGCAGTGAGTTGGGATGACTGTTGTGTATGGGGTCATATTATTGATACAGATTTGGACAGTTGAATATTCTTGAATATATTCACAAAACCTGAATTCTATTCCAGTCGTCTTATATTCTTTCCTTTCCTGGGAAACTGCATCTTGATGCAGTGGAATGGCTTCTGTGTTCCAATGACCGTGAGAGCGATCTGGCAGGTGTTTTAACTCTTGGTAGGGCTAACCAAGCCAGACAAGGTCAAGAGGTATGGACCAGATGAAAAGCAGTTCTCTGGTAGTCCAGGCTGGGGGTTGAGCAATAGGCCAATAACCTATCTTTGTAAAAAAAAAATCAGTTACAGAAACACAAGATTGGCATACTGTTTGCTGGAATGGATAAGACATGGACTCTGTCTCGGCAGAAATGATGAGTCTTTGTGAAAGCCATCAGGAAGCCAACACTCTGAGAAGTTCTTTACTGAAGGTACAACTAACCAGGAAAGTAGGCTTCTGGAAAATTAGAACAATAACAACAAGAAAAGTCATATACATGATTAAATAATCTCAAAATCCTTGGAGTTAGTGAATGTTGATGGCCAGGAGCTGACAAAAAGTGATTCAAAAATAAAAACAAAGCCATAATATATTTGGGGGCACAAGATGGTTGCCAATCAGAAGGAGAAGTACTAATTAATACTTCTAAAGCAGAAAAATTGCTCATAGACTTGGAACCAATTAACGGCCAATTGCTCTGAGCTAGGTTTCAAACACAATACTTTAAAATGACATTATACACTGTTAAACACAAAATGACAACTACATGAGATCAAATATCAATTCTATCATTGCCTACAAACTCTGATCGACAGTATTTCCAAGCATGAAATTTGCTTAGTAATTGGGGAATTCAATGCTAAGGCTGGAGATGACAACAAAGAAGTGGTGAAAACAATGGGCATGCATGACCTTGGTTCCCAAAATCAGAATGGTGAAAGAATGGTAGAACGGTGACTAATATAAGGGATCATAACTGGTGGAACACTATTCCCATACGAAGACTCCATAAAGTAAGATAGAATTTCCCAGATGGAGTCAGCAGAAACCAGAATGATCATCTATGTATTGAAAGGAAATTTAGATTAACTGTCCAGATGTCACAGCATACAGAGAAGCTGACACTGGAAGAGACCATAATTTATGTGTGGCAAGACTGAAGATCAAACTTAAGAAAAACAACCCCCGCCAAAAAAGCATTAAGAAAATTGACAATAAAAGGCTAATAGACACGACATGACAGCAGATTGAACCAGAGAATGTATTTCAGGCGCAACAAGACTTAGGTCCACCACAAGAGGTCAACATTGTTATGTCATGGTCTTTTCTGTGTGACAATATCATAGACACTGCAACAACAGTAGCTGGTTTCCACACAAGCAACTTAGAATACATGGAACTGTGTGAAAGAAAGAAAACAAGCCAAAGCAAACATCAACGCCTCAAAAATACATCTAGAAAAAGCAGCAGCAAAAACTCTGTATAAAACAAAGGACAAAGCAGTAAAAAGCAGTGTGAGAAGAGACAAGAGGAAGTATATGGATAACATCACCAAAGAAGCTGAAGCAGCTGCTGAAAAAGGTGACAGTAAAACACTATCAGCTCAACAAGGTTCGAAATGGTGAGTTTACATCAGCCAAAGGGCCTGTTAAGGATAAATAAGGAAAGGCCTTAACAATGGTGGACAAAGAACAAAGAGCAAAGCACTGTCAACAGGTGCTAAGCAGATGAACACCACAAGAAACTATTGTCTTTGATAAAGAAATTAAACACTCAGAACTAGACATTGTAACAACTCACATCACACACACACACACACACACACACACACACACACACACACACAAAAGAGAAGTTAAAGATGTAATACAAAAGTTAAACCTGGGAAAGCAGCAGGTAAAGATCAAGGGAAATCTTGCATTGAGACCATTAATAAAATTACCAAACTCTTCCGCACAGTATAGCGCTAAGAGAAACCTCCAGAACAATGGAAAAATGGCATGATAGACAAAGAAAAACCGAAGAAAAGTGGGCCTAAGTGACTCCAATAGCTGGTAAGATGTTACAATCCTTTCAATGAGAGGCAAAGTCTTCTGCAGTATCGTTGTAAGCAGAATAAAGGAAGTAGTCGAGATGAAGCTAAGGGAACAACAAGCTGGGTTTTGACCTAGAAGATCATGTGTCAACCAGATCTCCACACTAAGAATAATCATCAAAAAGAGCATAGAATGGCAAAAAACATTTATCATAAACTTCATAGATTTTAAGAGTGCTTTGACTGCCTTCATAACATTTCAAGACGTTCCAGGGTGAATTGCCATGGTAGCCAATAAAAATAATTAACATCATCAAGGCTTTATTCTCAGGTGCAGCTTGCTCAGTTAAAGTAAACACAGGCTTGAATGAATGGCTTAACAGAGACACTGTGTCAAACAAAGATGGATTCTCTAACCTCTTCTGTGTGGCATTGCTATTGACTTCATTATGAGGAAAAAAAGTTTAGAGGCATACAACACAGGCCACACATGGCTTAACAGTACACTAGAAATCTAGATTTTTCTGACAACATAGCTCTTCTAGTAAGTGATTGCTCAATCAACATGCAAGCAACTACCAAAAGACTGTCTAGCATTGCGAAAAATACAGGATTAATAATCAGTAATGAAAAACAAATCTAATGAGAACCACAGCAACTCCCAACTTGAGCATTCCTTTATAAGGCAAAAGAATACAAGAGGTGAGTCAATTCACATATGTTGGAAGTAAGGTGCAAGCCAATGGGGATACCCAGAAGGAAATAAAGTCCTTGGCAAGGTGGCAGCTGCTTTCACCAGCTTAAACAAGTTTTGGTCATCAAAATCTACAACTTAAAGACCAAACTATGAATCTTTCATTCAAATGTTATTTCCACCTTAACATATGGATGTGAATGCTGGAAATCACCAAAGGTATATATAAACATTTAAATACCTTTGAAAGCAAATGTCTCAGGAAAATGGTAGGTATTAAATGGAGTGATTTTATAACAAATGCCACGATCTGACAGATCTAGTCAGATGCTACCTCTTGGTCACTAACTAGATTGCTATGAGGGATCTAACCACTGGATCCCATGTGTTTTAAGTCTCCAGTGTCTGAACTGAGTCCAGACACAGCCCCAGGCTTGGGGGCTCTAGGTACACTTTCAAAGTGCAGATCCTCTATCTAGTATCCCCACCTTAAACCTGAAACCTTGTGATCCAAGCCACTGGGACCATTACTAAATCCCCAGACTTCCCATAGCTTAAACACACCCTCTCCCAGAATTCCAGCCAGCTGGTTGTTCTGGGTCCACAGGTTAACTCTTCAAGGGTATATGTAGGGCCCTACCAAATTCACAGCCACAAAAAACATATTACAGACTGTGAAATCTGGTCTCTCCCCTGTGAAAATTGGTCTTTTGTGTGCTTTTACCCTATACTATACAGATTTCATGGGCGAGACCAGTGTTCCTCAAACTGGGGGTTGTGACCCAAAAGAGAGTTGCAGGTGGGGTGTCACAAGGTTATTTTAGGGGGGTTGCGGTATTGCCAGCCTTACATCTGCGCTGCTGCCTTAGAGATGGGCGGCTGGAGAGTGGCGACTGTCGACTGAGGGCCCAGCTCTGCCCTCAGGTGGCAATATCATACCATCCTTACTTCTGTGCTGCTGCTGGTGGCGGCTCTCCAGCTGCCCAGCTCTGAAGACAGCACCATTGTCTGCAGCAGCACAGAAGTAAGGGTAGCAGTACTGCAACCGCCCTACAATAACCTTGCGACCTCCCCACTACTCCTTTTTCGGGTCAGGACCCCTACCATTACAACACCATGACATTTCAGATTTAACTAGCTGAAATCATGAAAATTTATGATTTTTAAAATCTTATGCCCATGAAATTGACCAAAATGGGCCGTGAATTTGGTAGGGTCCTAGGTGTGTGGCAGATCTAACACATAACACACAGACAGACTTTGCACAAGATTGCAATACATATTGCTCTTTACTTAATCACATGAGAAAAGCACAAATGCATAAAAAATAATAAACTCTACACATACAGGAGACCCCCGCTAAAACGCGCGTCTACATAGTGCGAATTCGGAAATAGCACGGTCGTGACCATGGATCCCAAATTAAATTATTTAAATTGGAGTCCATGGTAACATGCCCCCCCTGCTATAAAGCGGTCCCCACATTAATGCGGTACCGCGCATGGCTCCCAAACCCCGTGTTCTAGCGAGGGTGCAGTGTATTTCCATTTCCTCACCACACCACGGCATTTTTTTGACTGGGGTCAGATTTCTTCAGAGCCATCCAGAGTCCTTCTACTGTGGTCCACAGCTAGTCTTCTCAATCATGGAGCCTCCTTATCCCAGTTTGCCTTCTCTAACCTTGGCTGGTCCATGCCCTTCCTCTCTCCTGCCCTAAGATTCCTGTACCTACCCACCGCAGTGATTTTCTTGAGTTTATATATCCCACCACCACCTAGTTCCTTTGTTCTCCTTCTGTTGATTTTCCACTATCTCCACTTCCCCAGCCCTATGCAGTGAAATGGGAGAAACTAGCTTCAGCCAACCTCCTTAGCATACTCATTGTTTGGTTAAAGTACAGTTGTTAAGGGTAAAGTCTCTCCATTGTCCCTGGTCAGGCAGTGATGCAACACAGCCCTTGTCAGTACAGGTGGAATCCACATACACATAGATGCATTCAATGATTCAGCAATTTTCATAGTAATTACTTCATAATATCAGCCAGAATTCCTATGTTGTACAGACAGATTCCCCAAAGTGGCACACTCTGAAATTCAGATTTCAGGCCATACCTTTAGCATTAATGTGAATTATGGGTCAGAGTCTCTCCTGCACCCAGCTTCAGAGCAGAGTGGGGAGATGTCCAGAAGGCAGTTACTGCTCCCCAATTCTCTGCTCCAGTCCTAGGATAAATTAGAACATCTTCGGGCTATTCTAACTTACTTCAGCTGGCTCTGGTCTCCAAGGTATTATACCCTTGTTGAGGGTTGACAGAGCACAATATACTCCAGCCAGGGCTGGCTCCAGGCACCAGCTTTCCAAGCTGGTGCTTGGGGCGGCATCGAGAATGGGGCGGCAGTCTGAGTCCCACGGCGGCAATTCGGCGGCAGGTTTGCCGCTCTTCCCGCTGCCGAATTGCTGCCGCGGGACTCAGACTGCCGCCCCATTCTCGCCTGCCGCGGCGGCAATGGGGTGGCAGGTCCGCTGCTCTTACGTTGCCGCCATGGGATTCGGAGTGCTTGTGTCGGGGGCGGAGTCCCGCAACGTCGTCCGTCGTCAGGGGCGGGGCCGCAGCGACTGCTTGGGGCGGCAGAATTGTCAGAGCCGCTCCTGACTCCAGCCACACCCCTAGCCCCATCCTAATATGCCTCTGCACTGGCTGGTTGCAGGGGGAAAGGCACAGAAGCCAGTTCTGGTGTCAATACACCTGCTGAGGACTCATTCATTCCCAGGGAATCCCCAACAGGAGCCTTTCAGGAGATTCTATTCCCTTTGCACAGCCGCCTCAGGGGTGCAAAAGAGGGCAGAAAATCTGCATCAATTCTAAAGGAGAACATACCTAAATTCAGACCAAAAAATATCTTTGAGAATTTGTTTTAAATAGTTGTGCAATCTCAGACAGCTGCCTTGAGTAAAGAATCTCCTACTTGAAGAATTAACCTGTGAAAATAACCTCCAGTAAATAGACAAAAATACAATGCAACAAATAAAGTTTAAGATTCGCCACACTTTAAATTAGGATTTACAAGTGGCATGATAATAATTAAAAGTGTATTCATTGTTAAAAAGAATTCCCTTTTATATAGATATGTAAGATGTATGTACACACACAATAACCTGTTATAAAGTATTATATAAGGCTGTTACAAATCATATTCTACCCAGAAATACTGTTCAAATAATTATATATCTTTATTTAGGAGAGTTGGGCTGTTAGTATGTTGATCTTCCCTTTTTATTAAGATTGACTGAAAGAATATCATAAAGCTTTGTATTAAATTGTTAGCACACTTAACTTCAAAGCAAACGTAATGTTGGGGTTATAGCAACATCTAGTGCCTGAAAGTGAAATCACCTCTAATTCCAGACTGATGTGTGTATATCCTTTATTTCAGTGCTCTCCTAATTTCTTAAATATAGTGTCAACCTTTTAAATCAATAAAAGAATGGTGAGGACCTTGCCTTTTTGTTATTTCTCCCAAAGTGATGAACTAATTCTTTCCTCGGGTGAATTGTTTATTCTTCCCTTGTTTACTCCTTATTGTTCAGAACTTTTAACATTTCAAGACACAGTCTATCTTAAAAAGTGAACTGATTAGAAGGATTGTCCAATTTCATGTTTGTTCTCCCAGTTATCTTCTATTCTCTTCAGTTTCTTTTTCTGCCCTTAGACATCTTCTTGTAGTAGATGCACCACCTGACTGACTGACCTCCCATACAGACAAGGATTATTCCAACTGTAACTCATATTGTCCCTAGTTTATGGAAGGGAAGCTACTTTCTTCTTTCTCACCTCAAGCAGCAGTGTGTTAATGAAGCATCTACATTTGTTTGGTATTGTGAATCTGGGGGCATATAAGATCATAGTTATGAATCAGGAGTGCAGAATAATCCTATATAGAGTAAATTTTAGAGCACATCTCATAAAAGGAAAATGGACAGAGTCCTCTGAATGATGAGTATTTACAAAAACTGATTGTTTTGTATTTGCAAATGTAAGTATTAAAGGAAGACTCCGTTATTATTTGTACAGTTCTTTGAAAACTGTATTTACATTTTTGTTCTGATGGGGTTTGGGTGGCTTCTAGCAAGTATGTCTTTGATATGTGGCCACTTCCAGACCTTTTTGAAGCTGAGGGGCATGATAGCCACCTCCATTCAGTCTAAATAAGGGAACAATGAAATGCCCCTTTGTTTAGTGATAGCTGAAACATTGTAAGCCACATCCCAAGAACTAGACTGAATGCAAATGTAGGGGCTAGGGGATTAATTGGTGGAGCTGTGTGGGGCTGTCGGTTCAGCAGTGAGACCAGGCAAAAAGCAGGCAGGAAGCAGCAGAAAAGTCAGGAGACATCAAGAAAAGCATTTATAGTGTGACCCTGAGAAAAAGCCAAGAGAGAAATATCTGGAGAACGCTGTCTGGAAAGGCAGACTTGGAATTGTGACCTCTCGTCATTTGACCCTACTATATCCAGGTAAACAGAATTTATGTAAATTCTTTGCAAATAAACAAGATTTCATCAAAGATATACCTGACTCCATGATCAATGTCTCCTAATGGACACAACCCACAGGACCCTGAATATTGGTTAATCACTTGGGGGCAAAAAGGGTAACACACTCTCCGTCTCTGTCTCCGATTGTTATTATTAGATCCAAGGCAAACTTGTGCCATTTCACAGCTCAGCTGTTGAACAAGGATGTCCCAAGTCAGGCACTTCAATCTTTATTTAGATTCCTAAACAAAGTACTGATTCCGTTGTTTAAATTGGGCCAGTTAAACAGCAAATGTGGCTTGGTAGCAGAATGGTGAAATTCCAACCCTAGAACAAAAGCATAGAATATTCTGCATTCTGGACAAGTTGAAGCTTTGTGTTTAAAAGACAGTGTGCTCCTACCTAGGTAAAGTGAGTTGGAGTAATCCAACCTGAGGTCACAAAGGTATAACATTCCCCACAATGGCTTCATTTAGAGGTTAAAGAGGGTGGGGGAGAGAAATGACTCCTGTCAGATTCTACAGGATGAAAGAACAGTTGTCCATCACCACTCTCTGGAAACACCCTGAAATAAAAGCACTGGAGCAATTTCATCAACTTCCCACTGAGTCCTGCTACATCTCTGAGACAAGACAGTAGCAGGTCATGCTCACCAGTATTGATGCTAAAGACAGTTCCAGGAGTATGAATATAGATGGCCTCTCCTATGCAAGGATAGGAGGAGGTTATCTATGAGTGCCACTAGCATTCTTTGTCCTATGGTGTGGTCTAGAACCTGACTCTGAGAGGTCCAGCATGCTGGTGGTGGATAGATGTTTTTGGATGCGACTCTTAGCTAGTTTCTTGATTATTGTGCTCAAGAATGGGAGGGTGGACACTGGGCAGTAGCCTATGGGACTTTCCAGGTCAAGAGAAAGTTTTCTTGACAATAGGCCAGACTAAGGTGTAATTTGGGGTAGACAGGTCTGTAGGTTTTTCTCAAAAGGTTGTGCTGACAATCTATCTCCAGGGTGCTAGGTGCTCCCAAGGATGTTTCACCAGCCATGATGAGTGACAGTCTGAATCACAGGTGCTGATTCAGATTCCTTCCGTTCCTGCACTTCTAGCGTGCCTTGCTTTACGGAAGTGCTGAAGTCTGTAAATGGTGGAGATGTGATTTTGAGCTGGTCTCAGTGTATGGTTGCTGCTGTCCAGAGATGGCATTCTGGATATGGTGATGTTCTCAGCTCGGTATGTTGACAGCGTTGACAACACATTGTGCAGAATGGGATTTAGCATCTGCAGTAGCAGAGAAGAAAAATATTTCTTAGTTTTAATCACGGAAGCTGCATAGGATTTTAGGAAATCTTTATGTTGGAACTTATCTGCATCTGATCAGAAGGCAACTTTTATGTTGGAACTTATCTGCATCTGATCAGAAGGCAACTTTTCTGCTGTCAAGTTGCCTTCCCTCCGGCTCCTGCTTCTTCTGTTGCTGGGTTACCAAGGCACCGTGGTGATCTGCAGAAGCCATTGGGATGAAGATGGCCAGTGGGTTAAAGACAGCGATCACTCTATGATCCTAAGGGTGGTTTCCTCAGTAGTATGAGGGGGGGGGGGGTAGGTAATATAATATTTACCTATGTGAGGTGTTGTGTGATTTAGTTAAATCTTTTGCACAGTGCTTTCAGAATATAAAGCACTACAGTAAATACAGTAAGTACTAAGCATTATTAATTATTCTTATTAATATTTTCCTAACTTCCTGTGTTTACAAAACTAGGGCGAGAAACATGCCAGAACAAGCTTCCTTATGAGATTTTCAGCACTTCCTTCTAATTGAGCCAGAAATATAAACCTTTTTTTTGTCTGTGTGGTATTTTGAAACTTCTGCTTCCATTCCTAGAACACAGGAAAGTGTTGAATTAGGTTAAAAAAACCAAAACCCAATGGGTTAAAAAAAAAAAAAGTAAATGAAACTCATACACCCAAAAAGTTCATTTCCACTTGGGTTCAAGTTTTAGGAGCGGATCTGAGGGGTTTTATTATTTTTACTCAACAGGGCTTAGCCTATTCGTAGGTGTAATACAGAAAACCTTTGTAAATTATCATTATCTTGTAGCATGTTAAAATGATTGTTCACTAATAACCAAAGAAGCAGAATGGTACTTTGCATGTGGTTGAGTTCTCACACTTTTCAGCCCAGTGTGCTGAGAACAATCTGCTGCTAACAATGTGGATGCACACTGTATAGGAAACAGAAGTGATGTTAGAATGGGTGAGACTGTGCCGACAGTTCTTGATGTCATGATATCTTGTGCATCGGTTATAGGTTCAGACATTTTTTCTAACTCGTCATCTCTGAGGTGTTAAAGCAGACAGATACAGGGTAACATTTTAAAAAATGCCTAAGAGACATAGGCACCTAAGTTCCATTTTCAACAGTCATGTAGCCATTTAGAGGCCCTCATCACATTGGCTTTGAATGAGACTTACGCATTTTCAAAACTTCTACCCAGTTTCCACAAAAGTTAATAGGAACTAAAATGAAGGGTTAGGTTTGGACTCAGAAGCTTTCTTTGTTGCCACCAAGTGGAATTGATGACATTATCTTCCATCATAATGGCAAGCACCTGATTTTGTACCTACAGTGCAATATGTGCTCCCCTCTGTCTGTCATACTCAGAAAATGAACAGCTTCATGCTAAACTAACTGGAACGCCAAGAGGACCTTTGCATTCAGCTGCAGGTAGAGCAGTTTCCAATAGCCTAACTTGGATATGGTGAAGACATGAATCATTGTGGCCATGTTACCATTCAGGAAAAAGAGGCACTCAGATATTAGGACGTGCTCATATGGTACAGTAGTAGGGGCCATATAAGTACCTAGGCAGATAGATGTATCTGCTAGATAGCAAAAGCATTTTTCACTGCTGCTGGTATATGGGTGTCTAGGAGCAACGATGAGTCCAACAGGACCCCGAGATTGTGCACCAGTATGGCAGATGGCCATGGTTACATTTTCCCATAGACAAAAGGCATGCTCAGTTGAATGGTTTATTTTTTTAATTCAAGGACACAACTCTT
Organism: Chelydra serpentina; assembly: GCA_037349315.1. NCBI lineage: Eukaryota > Metazoa > Chordata > Testudines > Chelydridae > Chelydra > Chelydra serpentina. The sequence continues at coordinate 30,954,384 of JBAIAC010000014.1, forward strand.
CATAATCCTTGCTGCTCTACTTTTTCTCATTTGTTTCTTGTACCATCCTGCTCCTATGCTTTGAACAGTCCCCACTTGCTCACCAAACGCTTCCTGTCTCCTCCAAATGTCTTCTCACAAGCATACCTCTTCAACCAATTTCCCATTCTTTCCTAATAACCCTTTGCTTCTAATGCTGTCCAGCCTCTTGACTTATTCCTACTGTAAGGATGAGGCCAGGGATGTGCATTTGCACAGCTTTCTATGAATTGCACAGGATTTGTATTAATAAATACATATTTCCTTAAGGTAAAGGTCTGTGTACAGTACACACCCATGATAATGTCCTTTGGAAATATTTATGACTTTGGCTCTATTTAGGTTTCTGAACTCCCTTGTAATGACTGTATAAATTATGTAATTAGGCTATCGTCTCACGCTTCAGTTACCCTAGACAGACTGAAAACTCTGCTCTCTTTCTTCTAAGTCTCATTGGTGCGTCTTAGCTTTCAAAAGAAAAGTAGATGTATATGTTTGTATTAATTGATGGGCTGCTTGGAGTGAAAGATTCCTTTTTAAAAAAATCACATATTTGACTTAGCTTCATACAGTCCAGGTAGTTGAAAAAACCCACTGCTATGGGTTTTAAGGTACTCCTGTATCATGACAATGACCAGTTGAAAACAGATAGGTATACTGTGCTAAAGGTACAACATTATAGCGTTCTGGTTTGCATATATGTCCACTAGGGGGCACCCTTTGCAATATGAATAGGACTCTTCTGTGCACTAGTCTTCTTTAGGGCATACCTCTCAACCTTCCAAGACCCAAATGTGGGATGCAATGTATAAACAAAAACACAAAATGAAGGGTACAAAATATGTTCAATGCAGGGAACTTAAAATGCTGTGAGATTCCTTCCTTTAGCATACATTACTGTTTCCAGAACTTCCATTTTATGATTTTTTAATTCTGACGTAATACTTTTCACAATAAAAATGAAGGAACACCAAATCTATATGGGACACAGGTGAAAGAATTTAAAATGAGTGCTGTCCCTTGAAAGGAGATACAGTTGAGGGGTATGCTTTAAACGCAAAATCTGGAAACAGGGATTAAACAGAATCCTATGCAATTCAGCAATAGGAAAAACAGAAATGGTGTATTTATTTGACTGGATAATAATTTCTGTGTGTTATTACTTCTCTAACCTCAAAATACATAGAATGACTCCCCTTTAACAGGCTTGTTCCAATAACCATCATAACTATGCTCAGTTCTCTAGCAAATATTCATTCTGACTCAGTTCCTTCTTTAGGGTCATTTAAGCAGGACATTAGGACATGAAAAGCAGAGAGAAGCTTGTAGGGATTAGTTAATATAAAAGGGGGGGATAATAATTCTCAAAGGTAAGGATCTTATGTACAGTGCACTCCAATCATTGTTCCCTTTGTTGATAGTTTATGATTTTGGAGTTAATGTGGTTTCTGAATATTCTCTTTTCTTAGAAGATGGTTTAGTTCCTGTGTCAGGGATGTGAGATGTATAATACAGGTCTCCAATCTCTTGGTTATGTCATGTTTGATTACATTGTGTCAGATTAGTTAGCCACTCTCTGTAACTAGACTCTGGGCATACCTGAAACTGCACCTTTTAAAGTTGAGTCCTTTTTTTCTATGAAATAGCAACACATCAGCAAAGCACATCCAGATGTTGGCGAGATACGCTGTATGTCCAAAAGTTCAACTGAAGTCAATGGGCTTTGTATAAGAACCATAATTAGGCGCTTGGCTGTGTTTTATTTGAATACAAATTTTCAGGTCAGGAACATTTCTCTGGTGCTGAATTTAATATATTGGACAAATGGTGATTAGCTCTAAACAATTTCCCTTTGGATTTTCAAAATTCTTCTTCAACAAACTCTGCCTCCCTGACTTCATAGCGATCATTCCCCATTCAGTCACTGTTCTTTTCCAACCTTTGGCCTCTTCTCTACCCCTCTCCTTCTGACTCTTCACAATTCACTGAGCAAATTTATTTTTTCACTCTGCTTTGCCATCTGTCAGGTACTTCCTCTCCCTCTAGGTCACTTCCCATTAATTCTCACCTTTGTGCCTTATCTTATGCTTTCTGTTCTCTGAAAAACCTCACATGTTGCAGTGGATTAAGGAAGCTATAGTATGTAACAATAAAACCTATCATACTGTATCAGACTACTATGTGGAGTGAAGCAAGGCCACATTAACAGCAAAGCTAGGTAAATACATGAGGTTGGATGGACACTGAGCAGCAGAATTTTTTTTTAAATGTATGACTTTCAACATTTTACAATCATCATCAAAGTTTTCATCCAGTAAACAAACCTCAGTGCAGGCAGACAAGAGAATCAGATTTCCCCCCAGATGCCAAAGCCTGGCCTTCACTCCTTTTCTACCTCACTTTCAGGTATCGACTCCCATCACATCCCCCCAAAGAGTAAACCAGAAGAATGAAAGTGGAGTGCTACTGCAGGAAAACCTGGGCTGAGTATGAAGGTCTTGCATCTAGTGCTGACTGCCCGGCCCGAGTTGGCTGTTATTCTAATTTCATTTATTTGCAGATGGGAGGTTTTCATTTGCAGGTGCTACATAAACTATCTTGACACAAACTGTTCTGCAGAAATGAGAAAGGGCAGTTCAACTTCAACTTTTAAAGCCTATTTTTTCACATAACAGAACTAATTGATACTGAATGTTCACATTAGATACTAGCCTTCAGGGGGGAAAAAATCAGCCTTCAAACCAGGCTAACACCACTGTATGCAAAGTCTCTGTCCCTCTTGTAAAAAAAAAATAAAAAAAAAAAAATTGATTCCTTCACATAGGGAGATAATTTTGGTTTTCCTTGCTAAGGGTCCATTAACCCAGGCTAAGCTGTAGAACTCTAGTTTCCTTTCTAGCACCTGTATCATAATCTATAATTTAAGCTAGAGTTGTTTATACTTTTGAAATCCGGTGGCATCCTTGGTCAAATTTATTCCTGATGGCCCTTCAATAATACTACAGTTTAAACAAAGAACTGTTTTTTATCTGACATACTCCAATGTCAGTTGAGATGATGACTAAAAGGCTTATATTATTCACAAGCAAACAGCAGATATATATCAACGAGCTATACCAACAAGAACATGTTTGGGTAACTAGAAGTGAGCTATTCATATGGCAGTAACGCTTTGGTTCATGCTCTCCAACACGCAACTCATACCTCTACAAAGCTTTAATCCAAGTGAAATGCTTTATATGTGATGCTGTTATCTAGGGTTGAAATCCTGGACCCACTGAAGTCAATGGCAAAGCTCCCCAGGAATCAAGTCCAATTTGTAAAGGAAGCCTGTTTGGACATATTCAAGGTATCATGTAACTACTAGTTAGAAGATCTAATGATTGACTCTCTCACTGTTCCCTCCATGAGTCAGTTAGCATTTCCTTCCCCACAGAGGCACACTTATCAATCACAGTATCCTTCACTTCTGCAGAAAGGAATGAAACTGTAGAGCTTGTTTTCAGATATAATCCACTCTTCTGCAGGGCATCTATTCCTTAGGTATGCAATGTTCCATTTTGCCTACAACCTGGAGTTTAGATCAAGGCCATGTGATATGAGCAGGTCTGATTAGATCATATGATGTGATTCAGTGCTGTTTGGCTGAATTACAAGTCTTGTTTCCTGAAAAGAGCCTCTGAGCCATGGAGGATATTGGCTTTTGTATTTGCCTTAGAGCTTTGGGGAGAGTGTGGAGCAGAAGGGAGATGATGGCAGATCATTGCTCATTTAAGTAAAAGATCCAGTGTAATGAAAATTATGTCTTTTGCCTTTCAAACAATGTCAGCAGCTAATACATATGCATTAATGACTGTCGTAGTTAGTGAGTGCTCATTTCTTTTACTACACTGAATTGAAGCACTATGATTGTTCCTAAATAAACACATTTAATCAGAGCTTTGAATCTCTCTGAATTAATAAAGGACTAGCGGCTGGACAGAATACAGCCACTCTTCTGAAGCTGTGTGACTGATATGCTGCTGCAAACAGCTATGGCTAAGCCTTCAAGTCTGCCCCTACTTTCCAGGATACTGTAACATTTTACCGGTTGTAGAGTTGCATAATACCAGCCCGTGAAATTCAATGGCATTACAGCACTCCAAAAATACTAGAGTAATATCATCATTAAGGACTGTCACAACTACTCCTATCATAGAGGCTTACAGGCAGGGAGTGGGTGTGTGCAAGGGATCTCTTCTAGTGCAGATCTGTTTTTAAAAAGCCAGTAGTTTAATAAATGTGGTAAGCTAGAAGCCTAGCATTGTAAGCACTCTGGTGCTGGGCCTTGTTTTTATTTTGCAGGTCTACAGCACCTAGTGCAATGAGTCACAAATCCCTGCATAGGGTCTCTAGGTGTTACTCCAATATAAAGAACAGTAAAGTCTTTGCTGCTTGAGTCAGCCAACAGGTGCCACAGCATAAGTCTTTCAGAAAGAGCAGTTCTCCTCCATTTACTGTCAGGAATGCAAGTTACACTAATTAATAAACTACAACTAAATCCCCTCAGAGTTGTTTTTTAGAACAAAAACTAAAGAACTACAGAAGTCAATCATCTATAACCTATTGAGATGATAATATAGCTATCTACCTCCCTACCAGCACTTACATAGTGCTTATCACTATAGTCACTAAGCCTATCTCCTCTAACATCCTGGGTGTAAGCCCTTAGGCCCTGATGGCCCTGTCAGGAATCCACCCTCATTACCCCAATCCTTTGTAACCTTGTTGAAGGTGTGGTCTGCCTGAGTCCTGACCAAAGTTAACCACCTGTCAGCTGGATCATGGCTTGGAGAACAGGGCCTCTGCTTACAAAAGAAAGTGGAATTCCCTTGTTAAATACTTGCCATTCAAGCTCTGCTTAAAAAGGCCAATCAAGCAATTTATCACTGGTGCACCAGATTTCACACACCTTACAAGTTATATATTGAATCAGGAAATATTCTTCTCATTTCCCCTATTGCATTTTTTAAAATATATCCTAGCAATGAATAATTCAAACTAAATACGTTTTGTCCTCACTGCAGGACTGAAACATAAACAGAGCTGTATTTGTGTACCATGTGCATAGTGCAGTGATAATATATAATACCTACCTCTTATACAGCACTTTGTCATCAGTAGATCTCAAAGCACATCATAATGTTTGATGTATTTATCCTCACAACACCCATGTGCAGCAGGGAAGTATAATGACTCCCATTTTACAGATGGGGAATTGAGACACAGAGAGACTAAGGCCCAGATCTTCAAAGGTATTTACATGTCTAAGTCCCATTGAAATTTCAATAGGAGTTCAGTATCTAAATACCTTTGAGGATTTGGGCTAGAGTGCTTTGCCCAAGGTCAAGCAGAAAAGGGAATTGAACCTACGTGTCCCAAGTTGTAGGCTAGTGTTCTAACCATTGAACTATTTTTTCCCTAGCTCCTCAGCTGTCCACACACAGAGAATTTTTTTATGTGTAGGATCTCCATTAAGCACTATATTAAAAAAAAGTATTCAGTTCTGCAAAGATCTATTTTAGAAAAGAAACAAGTGGAATCAGAAGGACAATATTTGCATATTTTGGACATTGAGCTAGACAATATCAAGAGACCTAATTAAGAAAAATCAGCCATATGGCTGGTAGCACTGTATGAGCATAAATCCAGGCAGCGTTAATCAAAGAAATATCTCACAGATTGCTAATGTCAGATGAATAACTAATAGCATTCCATGCTGCTAAGGACTCATTCTTAGTGATAACACATACTCCTTAAGGGAAAGGGCTAGAGAACCGTTCTAAGATTTACATAGGTCAGAATGTAAATCTCTGAGGAAGTAACATATTTTTCCAAGCAAGGAAACAGAAAAAAAAAAAAAAAAAAAAAGATGCTTTCCTTCTCTCTAGTGGGGAAAACAGGTAAGCAATAATGGAAATTACTGCCAAACCATCACACTCACTGGACTGCAGATAGTTTTTGCTTTCACAGAACTCGAAAATGGTGACTATTTATTATTAAAAAGACAATTTAATTATTTGTATTATTTTTATTTTTATCTCTTCAGATGTAATCCCTAAAATATGATAGGCTCTAACAATTGATTAAGCTCACAGTAACATCGTAATCATTAATAATAATGACCACCCAGCAGCATTAAAAACTCATAGACGTACAACTTTTCTCCACATTATGAGGCCATGTGCCTTTGATTCCAGAACATGGGCAGTCCTCTGTGCCTTTGTGGTGTATGCTTGGTGTGTCTGGGTGCAGAGGTCTGCTCACATGTTGTAACTTGCTGGACCAGGGCCTCAGGGGCGAAAGACTTTTAGTTAGCAGGGATAGCCCCCCTGTAATAGCATAATATGGACCATTTTCTGCTGTCTCTCTCCTAAAAAGTTTTGCTGATCAAATGTTTCAAATGGAGTTGGAAAGTATATCCCTGTTTTTCTCCTCAGAATGTCAATGTTTTTAACTTTCCAGGTGCTGCCAGGTATTTCATTCGCTCCATTTCACAGACAGAGAAGCTGAGATCCAGAGAGGCTAAATGATTTGCCCAAAGTCACAGCAAGTCAGTGCCCAAACTGGGCTTAAAACTGCACAGATCACTGTATGAGACGTCTTTTTAATTACTCATGTGCATCTTTATTCACCTGTCGATCTAATGTTATCCTTATAATATGAATAATATGACTTTACTATTCTCTGTACATTTGTGCTGCTGGTGAATTTGAATATAGGTTGAAAATAATGATAGATGGCTCCCTTTGTTCAATCACCATGTAAGGTCAAATTCTGCAGCTCTTAAAAGCACAGTGATTGCTTTTGAGTTAGTTTTTCTGTTTATCAAATGTGCTTATCGTGTCATTATAAGTGCATGAAAACAGTTAAAAAACACACTAATTTCCTAACAGATTTATCAGTGTGTGTCAGAAGGACTTCAGGATCACAGCAGCAGGAGCCTTAATACGCTCTGTATATTTTATATGAGGTCCTGCCACAAAGAGGCACCCTCCACCAATGTGAAAGAAACAGGAATGGACTGAATTAATGGGAAATACTAGATTCACAGGAAATATCAGTAACTGGAAGAACTGAGTCAATATGGTCTATGCACGCTGTTATACCTGACCTACTTGAGAAGTTTCTGTCTACGCGTACGTTGCAGCTGGGGCCAACACACTAGCTAGATTAAAGCTAGCTGGGGTATGTCTACCTGAGCTGAAATCACATATCCATCGTCAGGATGTCTGCATGCGGTAAGGTCGTTAATGCACCCTACTAGTCCACTAGACAATAGAGTGTTTATCAGGGGCCAAGCACTGACATTTGCTGTATGGCAGTGCAATCTTCAAAGCGATTTCTGCTGAAAACAGAAGTGACTGCACATCATGATGTTTTAGATTATCCTCACCAAATTCTCTGAAAGGGAACCCTGACTGCGTGTTATTTAGCCCACAGAGCTTTACGCTGCAGAACTTTTTCATTTAAATATTGAAACTAAACACCCTGGGCAGTGTAAGGGCAGAAGTGATGATAACTTACAGCGAGTTCCCGCAGCGCCACCCCGCGCCCCCCAGCTGTGGATTTACTTGAAAAAAATAGAAACTATATATATTTTCTTTCTTGAAGCTAAAACAACAACATGAAGATTTGCTGTTTCTTTAATAATTGAACATTTGGCGGCATGGCTACATTTTTAGTGGGAACTCTGTAATATCAACCTTCCAGAGCACAAAGTCCTTAGATTTCCACCTGCGAGTCAAGGATGTTTTTCTCTTAACATTATAGTTGTATCAATGAGGTGTATTCATTGTTCCAAAGTTATGAGTAACAATTAGCATGCTGGTGTCCACCGATTAAAAAAAAAAAAGGACTTGGGTAAATAAATCATCTTAAAAATGATCCCTCTCTGCAAACACCAGCTGCACAGGAAAAGGAAGACTGTTAGCCATCTTTCACTGATGTGCTATGCTGATCCAGTAGCTGCAGCTAAGCAATCTCTGGCAGCAAGCTAATATATCCTACCCTCCACAGGAAAGAACTATGCAGGAAAACAAAAAGGCAGAACAATTGTGTGAACTGAACTCCCCATCTTAGTCTGAAAACATCTGGCTTCTGAATGTTTCATTCATTCATTTTATTTATTTATTTGGTTCGAAACATGCCAGAGTCTATGAACCTTTCACAGTTATTAAGAGAGGAAACAAATAATAGTGGAAGACCCTGCTCAGGGGTCCTTCTTTTTTATATGGTGTGACCTGCATTCTGGAGCTGTTCCGTATCTGAGGATATCTGAAGTGTAATGAGGCTGAACATGGCGGATCGTTGGTGTTTGTAGTATTGTAGACAGATGAAGTATTAGGAATTCTGGGAATACAGGAAGCATTGGGGATATTTGGAGTGTTGAACTTTGGGGATAATAAGAATGAAGTAGTGTTGAGGATATAAGGAGTACGGATTGAAATCCTGATTCCACTGACGTCAATGCACTGAAGTTTTGCCATTAACCTTCATGGAGCCAGGATTTCACCCATGCAATCCTAGGTCCTCAGGAGAGTAAACATCTGACATCATTTAAGTCCTCAGAATTGGGGTTTGGTTTCACTCACGGGGACTGAAAGGCTTGACCTGCTAAAGGGTTAATCAGCGGACTGCTCGAAGAATGACTACTTCATTTTATGTAGTTAACATAACAAAGCCTGGAAATGAAAACACGTTCAGAAAAATCCTTTGAGTATTTTTTTTCTCATCGTTGTTACGTTATAGAGGCTTACGAAAATCCCACATGGTTTATTATAAAGTGTTTATCACTACAGATGTCAGGAATGGCTGACAAGTTTATTTTAAAAATTCCAGATCTTACATTTTCCCAGTTGTTACTTTTCCTTTTCTGCTGCTTCATCCTTACAGAAGAAAGGGATTAAAATGATGCATCTTGTTGTACATTTCCCTCCAGTGTTTTAACCCTTAATCACAATGACAATTAAGATAGCACCAGTATATAGAAATTAATTCGACAACTCACAAATATCAAAGCCAGTTGGTTATTGGATTCCATTTTACTTAGCTTTAACAATCCATTTAGGTTAAGTAAGTAAGATGAAATAGTGATGAAACTATCATTTAATTTCAGAGCACTTTTTATAGAGATCAGTTGTCAGTATGAAGAGCCTGTCAAGCATAATCTTATTTCCAATCCAAATTGCACTGAAGCCATAGTAATCGTTTTTGCTCCTAGAATGCTATAAATAAATAAACACTATTCATTGTGGATCCAGTCTTCCTTCCAGACCCTGACACTTCTCGGTTTTTTTAATAAGAAATTCTGGAGCAGAGCCTTAGCTGGGGTAAATCAGTATAGTTCCACTGAAAGCAAAAGAGCTTTGGTGATTTACACTAGCTGAAGATCTGGAAATCTTTAATCTAAAAACAATAGCTTTGTGGTTTTTTACTAACACTGAAGCCTGTTACCCCTTCTCTCAAACACTGGGACAAATGCTATAATCCCATCTCAGATAAAACGCCTCTTGATGCCAAGTTCTCTGAGTGAGGACAGCAGGAGTTGGTCTGATGTGACATCTCTTGGCAGCATTCTGGGCTGAATTCTCTTCTTCTTTATATCAGTTTTATGTGGGTGTCATCCCATCGGGTCTGATTCTCTGGTGTCTTGCCTGTGCAATACAGTTAATAATAATGGTACCAGATCCGAAGGGGAGCAATTTACACTCACTTTGCTCTGCTGTAAATGACAGAACAAGGGCCAAGGCAGTGGAGAATCAGGCCCATTGATTTTAATAGTTACTCTTGATTTATGAGTTATTGCATACATGAGATTAGAATCAGGTCTATGGATTTTTATTCACACAAGCCCAGATCCTGGCTCTAACTTCGGGCCCTTTGTGCTGTTCATCCAGTTAATAGAGGCCTCAAAGCAGCCTTCATTGGGAAGCTGGTGATTCCCCTGCTATGTGGGTTCCCCATCTGGCTCCTAGCTGGCTCCACACCAGCCTGGTACCTCTGGAATAGGGGCATGGCTGGTGGACGGGCCAAATCTTTTTCAGGTCTGCCCTCTAGTGATCCTGGTGGCCTCTTAGGAGAGATCAGTTGGCTTTATTTAGAGCAGCCCTGAGACTACTCTACCTTATTCCAGGGTCCCAACTGGCCTCTGGTAGCTAGAGGTCATGAGAGCGCAACCTGCTTTTGCCACATGCCCACTCAACCTGGATGCTGAACTGAACATAGACATGAGGGTCTAGATCACAGTATCAGTGGCCCTCCATCTCTCATCATACACTGGAAGCAATTTATCAGAACCTATTGTTCTCAAAGGTAAGACATCAGACACTTCTGTTGTAGTGTCATCCCGGATGCCACGGAAATTATGGCTTATATCCAATTTTTTGTTATCCATATAACACAAGAATACGATTAAATTAGGTCTAAAAAAGAAGTGAATTTGTTGTTACAAACTGTAATGCTATCATGTGTATTGGTGTTTTAGCATTAAGTAGATAATAGAGTTGGGTGAATGGTGAAAACATTTATTTTCCACTCTGTTCACTCAAGATGATTCATTATTCAATCAGAGCATGTTTGTATCCATTTCATTCATTTTTCAGCGGGCTTTCATGTCACTGTGTTTTGTTTGTATGGATCTTTAGGAAGAGCCTTTCATTTATATGAATGAGTATTATTCATACATGAATGTGTATATTCACATATGAACAAGTGTATTCATGGATAAAAAAGCATATTTGCTCTGGAAGCAATCACCCAGCCACCCTATATATGCATGCATTTACTTGGTGGGACCGTGATGAGAGAAAGCTGAATTTAAAACATGCGAGACAGCCAATAAATCTGGTTAATATCTTTCTTTCTCAGTCAGGAAGGAACTCAGCTATTTTTAAATCTGAGGATTATGAATATATCCAAATATAAAGCACTTTCTTGTGCAAAAGAGGACACGGAAGAATTTAAGATGTTTCCTAGTTTCCTAGGCCTGTAGAGTCCCATTGACAATTGCTGTGGCTAGCCTGGACCTAATTATAGGACCAGAGCCTTGCTGTCTAACCTGTGCTGATGTGCTTTTAAAATTCTTCTTTTGTAATTATTGATATAATATATATTTATATCACAGTCATTAAAAGATGAAAGCGGAAATATGTTAATCAATGAGAACCAGAATAAGGAATGGTGGAGAAGTTATTCTGAAAAGTCGATGAATGAAGAGAATCCAAGAGAATCAGGCCATCTGAGAAAACCAAATCAGGGTCTGGAGGCACCAGTCCTGAAGGAAGAAATGGGCAAAACATTGAGTAACATGAAAAATTAGAAAGTTCTCAGCCCCAATGGCATACCAGCAGAAGCATGGAAGGGCCTGAGGCAAGTGGGCATGAACATATTGACACAACTGTTTAATTTCATCATGAGGATTGAGGAGATGTCTGATGCCTGGGGAAAGAGCACATTAATACCAATATTTAAGAGAAAAGGAGACATACAAGACTGTAGTAACTACGACATAACCTCATGCCCCACACAATGAAGATTTGGGAGAAAGTTATTTATAAATGACTAAAAAGAGAAATAAAGGTCAGTGACAATCAGCTTGGATTCATGCTAGGCAAGTCACTAATGGATGCTATCTTTGCATTAAGATTGCTTGTGGAAACAGAGAGAAAAGAGGAAAACCCTGCATATAGTATTCATCGATCTCGAGAAGGCTTATGACCATGTCCTACAGTAAGTCATCTGGTGGTGTCTGAGAATAGAACAGATACCTGAAGAGTATACCAGACTCCTCTAGGACATGTACAAGAGAGCTGTTACCACAGTCAGAAGGCCATGTGGGGAAACTGAACTGCTTCCAGTAAGAGTTGGAGTACATCAAGACTTGGCATTGACCCCCTTTTTGTTCACGTTGGTGCTCGATACATTTGCAGAAATCAGAGAGTGGCACCAGGGTGCATGCTTTTTTGCAGATGATGTAGCGCTCATAGGGGACAGCAAAAAGAAAGTGGAAGAGTTAGAGAGCTAGAGGTGCGGTACTTGAAAGAAATAGCATGAAAATCAGCAGGAATAAAACAGTGTCTGATTTGTAGATTTGATGATACCCTGCAGGAAGACAAGATTGTAAGTGTGGAGGGCCAGCCACTACCAAAGGTACGGAAGTTCAAGTACCTAGGTTTGATAGTACAGGAAAATGATAAACTCAATGACAAACTTATAAGCAGAACAGGATAGGCATGGACTAAATGGAAAGAAGTGAGTGGAGTGATCTGTGATAGCAGCATGCCTAGCAAACTGAAAAGTAAGATCTACAAGATGGTAATGTATTGTTCTGAATAATGGGCACTGAGGAAGAGACAGGAGCAGATCCTGAATACAATGGAAATGAAAATGTTAAGATGTATGCTTGGAGCAACAAGGATGGACCTTGTGCGGAATGAATGAATTAGGGGGAAGTGTGAAGATGGTACCAATTATAGAAAAATTGAGGGAGTTCAGGATTAGATGGTTTGAGCATGTGTGAAGAAGATCAGAAGAATATACAGGAAGCATGGTGTTAAACTTAGAAGTGGAGGTAAGACAAGGGTTGGAAGACCCAAAACTAGATGGCTGGATGTCATTCAAAATGGTCTCATTGGCTGTGGAGTTTCTGAAGAACTGTTCCAAGACACACTGGAATGCAGAAGAAGGACTCAAATAGCTGACCCCATATAGATGGGACTAGGGTGAGAAAGAGGTGATAATTATTTATATTCCTATTAAGATGGCAGTTCATACAGTGAAAGCTATTAGGTAAACTTTTGAGGGAGGGTAAACCAAGATGTAAAACTGCATTGAGCACAGTTTAACATCTGGCCCACTTTATCATGTTAAAAAAAGGTTTATTTTCTGTGCAATTTAAAAATTGACTTTTTAAAAAATCTGTCAGCACCGCAAAAAGAGCCTTTTTTTGATCCAAATGAAATTTGCATGTTTCAAATTATGTGTTAGTCCAATAAAAAAAGTATAATTTTGGCTACAGAGTCTGCTATTACATTTTAGAGGTTTTGTAGACAGATGAATCATTGGAAGAGTATTCAAATGTAATCTGATTTCTTATAATATCTTTCCCCTGTAAGGTATTGCACCCCTCTTATTCACAGTGGGCTTCACACTGATTGGGTAGTTATTTATGTAAGTATTAGGCTATATTGTTATCATGCCTTTAATGCAGGAGTCCAGAGATTAATTTAATGTCTGATATGAAGAGACAAATGGCAAAATTACTTACCCAAGAACCACACTGTGTTTGATATTAGAAATGGGCTCTACTAAATACAGATGTTTAGACAGAGTAATATTTTCCCTATGGTTTCCCTTTCTTGCTATGTTCTTTTTGCTCTCAGTCAGTGCTAGTGTTGATGATTCAAAGGGCCCAATACACTTTCATGTGAAGCCAATGGGAATCTTTTCATGAACTTCAGGGGGAGCTGGATCAAGCCTAAAGTAAGTGATTGTCACTGGGCATCACGTAGGATATTGTGTGCCAAAGACGAGATAGGCTGGAACTCTAATACATCATGTCTAATATGAGCCTACTGAAATGCATATCCTCTCAGGGATGGCACCGCTCCACATTGGTGAGTGAAATCCATGGATAGAAGTCAATACACTTAGTATGAAATTACATTTATGTTCAAACATGCAACTGAGATGTAATTGCCTGCAACAGCAAACCAAAGTGGCTGAACTAAAGAGACTAGCTGCCAGATGGCACTCAGCAATACAGCACATGGGAATATTGCTAGAAATAAGGTTGTCATCAGCAGAGACAAGTGGCACAGTACCATCCTTTGCCACCTTTCCCCCCCCCCCCACTTTCGCAGGAGTGTATGATGTGATTTGTTTTCTTGATGTCCATTATGGGACTTCATTAGCGTACTAATTCTTAGAAAGCTTTTGGCTTTGTTTGACATTTTTCTTGAAGGGCAATCTTAAAAGAAAGTTAATGATTCACAGAAAAGAATACATGATAGGAACAAAGCATGCTCATAATCCATCCATTCACCAGTGAAATAGCTGCATGGACATATGCACAATAGTTTTTATGACTAAGTATTTAAATTCTGTAGTATCTGAACAAAGGGGTTTGGTCTAAGAGAAATGATCTACACTGCCATTCAGGAAACTCAGGACTGATTTCCAGTACCAGCCTCTGGTTGCAGTGCATGAAAGTGGTATATCATTCATCAACATATTGACCTCTTGATGGAGTGAAATATTGCCCATCAGAGCACCCAGACGACCTCCAAAGAGATTCTACCTCAGACCCATTTGGCCTTTGGTTTTGTATGGCCCTAGGATGGGGGGTAGTCAGCCCCCTTCAGGGTTGAGGTGCCTAGTATTCAGCCCACCTTATCATGTCACATGACTAAGATTTTGAAAGGTCCAATATATACACAAGAACTTGGGAATATTGATAGAGAAGAATCCCATCATTGTGTCTTCAAGGGCCTGGTCCCAGGAGCCTTGCAGAGGGGGCAGGGCAAAGCTCCCCTGTCACCCAACCAATTGGAAATGAGCAGAAGGAAAGAGAACTAGCATCAATGCTGGCTTCTCCCTCCCAGCAGCTAGATACCAGAAGGAGAAGGCTGGCTTTCTACACATCTGAGTGTGAGGACTAACTGGGGAAAAGGGGCTGGCTAAGGCCCTACAGTTGGTTAACTTACAACCCAGCTCCAAAGAGTAGAGCTGGTGACTCCTATTTTGAGAGTGCTGTCCAGAACTCTCTTATGCACTGAGAGGGGGTGACCTGAGGCAACTAACCAAAGTGAGTTACATTTGGTAAAGACTTAATCAATCAGACCCCATAAAGGAGTACATGTCTTGAACCAAGTGAGCTTGGGTAACTGGTTGAAAACCTGAGAGGGTCCTGAGTAGAACCATGCACCTATAGAGCCATGTGGGAGTATGCTGGAGGGAAGTACCACATAAAGGCCCTATGTTAGGTAACATCTGTTGGGTGCATTCAGTTCTGTTGCCATCATCTGGGTCATCTCACCTTCACATACCCACAACTCCCCAAATCCTTCCAGCTGCCTTGTATCTACTCAGCTCCTTCAGGCTGTGCAGAGTGGTACCTTGATTTTCAGCTCTTTGTTAGGCTCAGTTGCCTCCTGTGATCTCTTACAGGGCCTAGAAAGCCAGAACGCAGAGCTGAAGTTCAAACAGACAGTGGGAGTTGGTAGCTGAGGAATCTATTCTCTGCAGCAGCCGACTGGCACCAGAGTCAGATGTGACTGTGGGTGGGGAATGGGAGGTGGTGCCTCTTGGTATATGGCATCTGGAGGAGCAGAACCTTATGCAGACCCATAAATGAATTTAATAGCATAAGAGAAAAGCATAACCAAGATGAAGAAGACAATAAATCAAATAGCAGCACATCATTTCAAAGAACTACATAGTATTAAAGAGGAAAGCTGAGGCCTAGGGTTATGTATATTATAGAATATTCCGAAAGGCTAGATTTGCTAGAGGGTCAGAGTTGTGAAAATGAATCCTCCTACTTCCTAAAACATGCTATTAACCCAAAGCAAGAGTCCTGGGGGATTTCTCCAAGGCCAGACAAGCAGGAAGCATAAAGTTTATATGCCAAGACAAAGAGTACACCCCTTCCCTTCCTTTCCAGGATCTGTAAACGTCATACTTTTTTCTGCCTTACACTAAGAGGCATCCAGAAGAGACTGTATAATTGAAAATGAGGAGGTTTTGTGACACAAGCACAGCAGGGTAGTGTCAAAATTCAGTTAGTTCAGTCATCCTGAAGTCATACTATATTCTACGCCTCAGATGGATCTAGTTCCATCTCTTGGATATTAGACTGTGACCAATGAAGAGAGTTCATGACATGCTCTCTTCAGCATTACTGAGGAATAAAATTCCTTCCCTCTTCAGCTTGGGTTTGTCACTGTTCTGGTTGTCAATGATGAAAAGATAATGGTAGGGGGTTGATTAAAACTTGTTGAGGTTGGTGGGTGTAACAGGCGCCTTTCCTTCAGGATAAATGTAATGAAGTCATTAAGGTCCTTTATATAACCAGTTGGTTGAAATAATAGGAGCCCAACCCAAAATCGAGACACATGGCAAGGCTTGAGTAGAAGCCGAACTGTGTGACCCAAGGGAAGTAATGTGGTATCCCAGGGGTTAGTGCGTTGATTGGTGGAACTGTATTTCAGGGCCGTAACGAGGGCGAGGCGAGTGAGGCACTTGCCTCGGGGCGCACTGCTGGCAGGGGCGCAAAAGCCTGCTGCCAGGGGCGCCCTGTCCTCGCCCGCCGCCGAAGCCACCCCAGCTTACCTGTGGGAGGTCCACCGGTGTGTGTGCAGAAGGCCCTCTCCGCCGAATTGCTGCCGAAGCCACGGCACCGGCGGACCCCCGCAGGTAAGCGGAAGCGGCTTCGGCGGCAGGGCGGAAGTGCTGCTAAAAATACCCTCCACCGAACTGCCACCGAAGCCGCTTCCGCTTGCCTGCGGGAGGTCCGCTGGTGCTTTGGCGGCAATTCGGTGGAGGGTAAGAGCCCCTAGGAATTTCTGCGCCCCTGCCTCGGGCATAGAAATTCCTAGTTATGGCTCTGCTGTATTTGTCCAGGTATTTGTCACTAGCAGTGCTTAATTTGTAGTGTGAGACATAATATGGAGCGGGGTGGATTGACCGGGGAATGTCGTCTAGTTTTACGGGGACTGTCTGCAGTGGAGGTGGGAGACAGATACGTGAGCTGTAACCTGAGCCAGGAAGGGGGTAGGGTCAGGTGACACCTTTGCCCGGGAAACTGGACAAAGGCTAGAGGAGGAGCTGGGGGGAGGGAGAGAGAGCCTGCTGGAGGGGTTTTTGGTTTCAGTTTGGAGCTGGGTGGTGAAACGCAGGGAACCCGAAAACTGGGGTCTAAGCTCCCTGTCCCCCAGAAGAACTTGACTGAAGGGTCCTGGTTGTACCTACAAGTTCTGCTTTAGACTGTGTTCCTATTGTCCAATAAACCTTCCATTTTACTGGCTGGCTGAGAGTCACGGTTAATCCTAGGAAGAGGGGTGCAGGGCGCTGACTCCCCCAGACTCCGTGACATAGAGAAACAGGTGCCAGGGCTCAAGCACTTTTTTTACATTCATAACTGATGCAGCAAGTCCACATGTGCCATGGTTAAGAACTGCCAACACTACTCAGCTCTGGCAAACCATAACACAAATTAAGCACTCAGCACCAGATACAGTGACAGAAATACTGGTAGTCTGACCCTGAGAAAAAGCTAAGGCTATGTCTACATTTGAGCTGGGAGGTGTGACTCCCAGGTCATGTAGACGAATTTGCACTAGCTCCAGCAGAGCTAGCACAGGTATGTCTGTGCGAACTGGGACTCACACCGGTCGCACAGAGAGATGTTTGCACAGAGAGGGAGTTTTGGGTAGAGTGCTGACTGGAAAGAGGCTTGGAACCGTGAGCAGAGAAAGTATCTTTTGCTGTTGGATTCCTATTGTGTTCAGAGAAACAGAACTTTGTGTATATGCTTTATAAGGGGAAGGAGGGAGGGATAGCTCAGTGGTTTGAGCATTGGCCTGCTAAACCCAGGGTTGTGAGTTCAATCCTTGAGGGGGCCATTTGGGGATATGGGGCAAAAATTGGGGATTGGTCCTGCTTTGAGCAGGGGGTTGGACTAGATGACCTCCTAAGGTCCCTTCCAACCCTGATATTCTATGATAAACAAACAGAATTGCATAAAAGAAATACTTGACTGTCACCAATTTCTCCAGAAACAATGGAAACAACTGACAAGGCCTCAAACTTTGGCCTCAGGGGTAATGATATACAGCACTAGGATTTCATTTTTGCAGATGTTTGTTAGCAGGGATTAGTCTTATTTGCATACATTTTATTTCAAAGATTCCATAAATAGTGTTTGGTCACTAATTTTTCAGAGACCCTCCTGGAAATTGGATACTGGGAATTCATTGCTGCCACACAGATACAAGTACAGCAATATAGAACTGACACCCCTTACTAGGTCTTAAGAAATATATGGTAGGACAGAAATCTTGAACTTCAGCCAGGTTGACAACTGCTTTGCATCCCAGGACCAGTGCAATGCAGTCAGAGTGCACCAGAGAATCTGACTCCAGATATTCAGATGGCTAGTTTTAGTATATTCAAGCTAAAACAAAAGTTCCTCAGGGTAGGTATCAAATCAATAGCAGGATGCAATTAAGAAGCCTGATTAAGACTTACTTGCAGCCAGAGATTGAATTGGAAAAATAAGCATCAGTGGTACTCTTCCAAGCATCACCTACAAACTAACCCCTGTCTACCTGAGACAACAAAATCAGATGTCACTCACAGCAAATTGGGCAGAATGTCATAATTCCTTTGCCCCCTGCTGATTTACGTACTTTTAATTCCCAGTGAAATATTGAAAAATGTTGACATTTCAATTAGCATCACTTGTTTTCTGAGTTGCTGGCTATTGAGATGAATAAAGGAGTTCTCATCTTTTGGGGTTTCTTCACATTTTGAAGACATTCTTTACCGCCAGAAGGGCTAAAATCTCATTTAAAAAACAAAATCCGAATTGTTGAGCCACCGTAAACCAGTCCAAGTTGAGATTTACTTGCTTTAGTCTCATATAAACGAGCTCCTAGCAAAACCATAAACATGCACCACAGATACGAATATAGCAAGGAAGCCTCTTTATAAAATCTCAACTTTTTAAATTCTATAACAGGGGTGAAATTGAGACAATGGGCCACAATAGGCAGCACAGGCACTTCTCAGCCTTGTCCCATCGGTTTCTAAAGAGTTTAAGGTTTTGTTTAAAAAAGTTATTAGCCTTTACAGTCTATTTATCTAAGGCCCCCATCACTATAGTGTCTGAGCACCTCACAGTCATTATTATGTTTATCCTCACAGCATCCAAGTGAGGGAGGGAAGTATTAGCCCCATTTTACTGATGGGGAACTGAGGCACAGGTTTTTAAAGGTATTTAGGTGTTGCTCTGCTCAGCAATGCAAGGCCTGTGTGATTGAGATGGCTCCTCCCATTTTCAAAGGTGACTTAGGCACTGAGGAGGCAGATTTTAAAAGGGATTTCTGTGTTGCTTGGATGAGTGGAACAACATCTAACCTGTAGGCAGCCCATCACCGCGGTCGAAGTTTCAGCCCTGGATTACGCAGCTCCATGCTGCCTAGGCTCCCTATAGAATTAAGGGGCTAGTTAAGTGCCTAAGAAAGGGATTTTTGGAAGGCAGCCAGCTGAGCAGGCAGCCACCTAAGCTAGCCTGGAGTGAAATACCAAAGAGAGGACAGGGGCTTAGGCTCCTAAGCAGCTGATTTGTTGCCCATGGTTGATGGGCCAGAGATTGGCACCTCCCTCCTTTTGGGATCCTCAGTCTTGAACCGTCTCCTGGAGTTGGACACTTAAGCCAGCACAGCAGCTTGGCTAGGCCATGTCCTAGCAGCAGCCAAAACCAGCGACCTCTTTCTGGCCCTTGCTCACACTCTATACCTCTCTCACACTCCCCCTAGAATTCCCTGTGCCCTTGCTGTCTTTTGTACACATCCTGTGCCGCCCGCCACAGATCAGTGGGCTGCATCCAGATCCCCTGCTGCGGGGTCTGACAGAGGCATGCTCAGAGCACTCCTCTGAGATCAGTCTCCACTGGCCAGGTAAGCTTTCCCCCACTTAGTCGGAAAATCCTGCTTCAGGCCCTGCCCTCTGGGACTTCAGCTTGAGTTAGGGCCCCAAGCTGCTTCTCAGCTGTGGCATGGCACAGCAAGACTTAGGCTGCTTTGAAAATGTGGATTGGGGGAAACATAGGCACCCTGGGGTATTTAGGCCCCCGGGGGTTATGCGGTGCCAAAGCTGGGACTTTGAAAATGTCAGTCTCACCTGCATGGTGGGCTTGGGCACCCAGGATGCCTGTTTAGAGGCCTACGTTCCTTGAAGAATCTAGCCCTTAGGAGACGATTCCCATTGATTTTCAAGCCTAAGTCCTTTGAGAAATGGGACTTGGGCTTCACAGTACTGAACAAAGCAACCCCTATGTGCCCAGACGATCCCGCAGTCACATCTCTCAACGGCAAGGTTTGTTCTCTAACCACTGGCCCATGCACACATTCAGCAGAACCACTGCTATCTTACTACCTGTAGACTAGAACTGTGCAAATAACCAATTCCTCCGTTTGATGGCTGAACCAAAAAAAAAAAAAGATTCAGGTCAAATGAAATGTTTCAGTCAACTTCTGTCAGGGCTTAGCCATGAAAAGTATAAGTCTCCGCTGCTCTTACCCTTGTAGCATAGCTATACTGCTATTTATATGCATGCTAGTTGGATGAGAGCTAACACGAGTATGTGTATATGAGCAGGGGAATGACACTCCAGCTCGAAGTGTAGACATAGCCTAAGAGAACCATAAGCTTCCCATTCCTCTCACTGAGGTATGAACTGTGATATTACTAATGATGATCATTTGAATGTCAACATTAAGTACTTAATTGCTAATAATTTTAGCAGAAACATTCAGCTATTCTAGGATACAGTGTAGAGTTTAGCTGTTACCTCCACTTCGCTGATTCTCAGTTGGAATTATTAGATAAGTTGAAGCCCCCAGGCCATTAGCTCACAGAGTAAGTGTGTGTGTGTGTCTGTTCCGCAAGAGGGAGTATGGTTTTGGCCTTGCTGTACCTAATTACTGAATGCTTTCACTCATTTTCATATATATGAACGAATACTATTTCACACAGGGATGGGGATAAACTGATGGTGGAGAAAGGGAGAGCCAGAGAGTGGAAGAAATAGTTGGCAACTCAAGGAAAGGAATTCAAGGAAGGTTAGCTAGAGAGAAAGGGAGGAAAGCTTTGGATGGGGGAAGAATTTACACAAATGGGTCATGTCCATATTAATCAAATATGCAAATGATATCATTAGAATATTTTTGTAAAATCTCCAGAGTTTGGGACAGCCTGTCCTGGTCTACACCAACTACTAAGTCATGCTCAGCATCATGTAATTAAACTCAACTTTTCACCACGGTGTTCAAACATGAGAAAATTGTGTATGCAGACAAGCCTTGAAATTTCTCTGCCGTAGCAAGCCTGGACCAGCAGCTTCTGCTAGTATGGTAAGTGCTATTAAATAAACTCTCTGCTGTGGTCATGATGGGCAAAACAGGTGTGTTTTTGAATCATGTTACTTTGATCACATTAACTTATCATGACTGAAAATCTCCATTAAGATGCAGGCCCAGGCTAGGTGCAATATGGCCAGTCAACATGGCTTAAAACATATTAGCCTGCATCTTAATGGGGCTTTTCAGTCACGCTAAACCAGGGGTTCTCAAACTGGGGGTCGCAAGGTTATTACATGGGGGGTCGCGAGCTGCCAGCCTCCACCCCAAACCCTGCTACGCCTCCAGCATTTATAATGGTGTTATAAATTAAAAACACTTTTTTATATATTTAAGGGGGGGGCTGCACTCAGAGGCTTGCTATGTGAAAGGGGTCACCAGTACAAAAGTTTGAGAACCACTGAACTAAACTAACTGGATTGAGTGAATATGATTGAAAAAAACACTCCCTGTTGGCTGTCTAAACATACCCTCTGGCTCTCTCTGAAGGAGGGGGGTGAAGGGAGACCTGGTGTGAGAACAGGAAAGATTCTGAAGGCGCCACTCTCTTGTTCCAGGCAGAGACCCAAGCAGGGAAACAACATCCCAGTGCAATGCTCTTGAAAGTTCTAGAGGCCACAGGGAATGTATATATGATACTTCACCTGTCTTCTTTGCACTGCAACTCTTGGTCATAGAAGCCACCATGTAGGTTACAGTGGTGGAAGAAATCCTCTTGCTTTACCCATTAATCTGATTGATTGTCTTGCCAACTGATTGTGCAAAGACAAGAGCAAGAATTAACCTGTTCTCAGAGACTGAACCGTAGCTGTCCCTCCTCTGAGGTGATCACATTGCTAGTTAGTGATCTGGGAACACAGTTTTATGTAGACATCACAGCCTTGCCTTGCCAATAGGCACCAGCTGAAATAAAATTATAGTATTTTGTGTTTTTAAAAACCTTTCTTTTTATGATTTCACCAGGGATTTAGTGGAAAAATAATGTGACTGAGGCCAGCTCGGAGGACAGGAGAGAGTGGGGTGCTTGCATGACCAGTACAGCATAGAATGTGGTGTGTCCCTGCTTTGGAGCATGATGGTTCCAATGGTATATGCTTTCAATGATATTTAAATTGTTTTTGGTAATGAACCATGCCTGGGCCACATCCTGGCAAATGCCTTCCCTCCACCCCCAAATGACTGCTTAGAATTGAAGCCAGCATTGACTGCATGTCCTGTCATTTTAATTTTCTATTTTAGACAGAAAGGGAAAAGGATTTCGATCACTTGCCAGAAGCCTAACTTTAAAAGAACTGTACCAGGGAAAGTAAGCAACCATGTCATAAAAGTAATAAAACAGTTTCCCCGCATCTAGAAATGCTCTGTGACTTACCTTCTATGAGTAGGTGTTGCAGAGCTCACTGCTGGTCAATGAACACTTGAGAATAGGGGCACACACATAAACTGAGGTGAACAAAAGTGGCGAGTAATAGGATCACACAAGTGGCAGAGCATAGAGGTATTTTCAGAAATGCCCATACGAATTCCCGAGCTGGGTGAAGTGCCCACTAGAAGCACAATAGCTTATGTTCATTAGCAATTTATATAGGCTAAAGAAACTTGGATGAGCATTGTCAAAATGAGGTATTTTCAAACATCCTTGGAGAGTGGTCAAACACCCAGGAGGGTGGCAGCAGCAGTAGCTGAGGCAGGTGAATGTGATGGGGAAGATGGCAGAAGGGATGGAGGTGCAGGAGGAAGCCAGACTCAACACACTGATAAATAGATGGCTTAATTTCAAAAATAATTCCCCTTGCAGCAGAAGTGCTGGGCAAGGACTCAAAATCCCTCTTGTTAGCATGAAGTAGAAGCTGCTCCAGCATTTAACTGACTATGCTATAAGCCATCTTGTGTTTACAACCACAAAGCTTTAAGGAACTCAATGGGAGCAGAATTCTAACAAGGGAGACAGGAGTGTCTGCTAGCTTTCTCCTGCGCACCTTAGGTGAGCTTACTTATGGACACATTTTCTACAAAAGATATTATGAGCCCGAATGAACAGATAGGGCCTTCAACACACCCTGAAGTTCAGCCAACTTGTGCCCACTCACTCCAGTGAGGGAAATGAATGTCAGAGCTGAGTGTCCCACTGAGACTGCCCTTCCCCAAGTAACCAACGTTTAAAACTGGGACTGTCAGTGAGAGCATCCCAGTTGAAAAGCACAGAATGGATCATTCAGCCAAAGCATATGTACCACTGCCTTCCAGTGGCTCACTGCAGAAGAGAAAAGCCCTGATACAGCTAATAGGAAAGATTAACACTATTATCAGTTAATGTTGCCAGCCTGCATCACCCACTTGTTAAATTTTCAAACAAGCAACTTTGTGCTTTGTCCCAGGCTGCCCCTCATGTCTGGGAGGTGCTCCCTGTAAACATCCACAAAACTAGCACATTATCCTCCTTCAAGTACCTCCTCAAAACTGTCCTTTGCTGAAATGCCTATGAAAAACTTGAGATCAGATAGACGGGGGTCATAGCGCACCCAGTGGCCTATCATGCTGACCAACATTTTCTTACTGTTTCCTTATACTCCCCATCTATCTGTATCCACCTATTGGCTCTTGTTTTATACTTTGATTGTAAGCACTTTGAGGCAGGGACCATCTCTTTGTTCATGGTTTGTTCAGTGCCTAGCACAACGGGGTCCTGGTCCATGACAAATAAATAACTTCTTTCCTAATGCCAAGTGAGAGGCAGCACCATAGAATTTAAATTGGTTATACAAAATGTTGAAATGGGATTGCTGCATGTTGTGACTTGTGGCATGCGTCTCGGTTTCACGACAGGCATGTTATGCGCTGATATTTGACTGCAGAATGCTATCTAGTGCTGTGACAGCACCTAACATGTGACATGCCTTTCGGTTAATTGGTATGCCTGCCATATGCTATGAAATCTGGCGCTTAGGGACGAACAGTACTTCAAATGAAAACGATTTGGCACTTAGTGATTATTTGCCTGACTACAGCGTTTGTCATAGTAGCAAGTACATCAGCAGAAAAGATGTCTTTATTTGGTGATAAGCCCAAGGTTCATGCTTGTACATGATTAATAAAACCAGAAAAGTTCATCAGAAACTAAAGTTGCCACAAAATTAAAAGAACGCCATGTGAGGCAAATGACTGGATGAAATGTTCATTGGAGCATCCAAGCAATTTTCCCTACGGGCAGTGAATTATTATGGGGTACAGGATTTTGTTCTCTGAGGGTATGTCTACACTACGTCAGGGACAAGCCTCTCAACCCGGGTCCACAGTGGGGATTGCGTTATTAGCACGCTAAAAATATCTGTGTAGAAATTGCGGCACACACTGCAGCTCGGGCTCTGAAGCCTGGTGGGACGTGAGCTTCAGAACTCAGTCAGGCTCCAGCCGACACAGCAACTTCAAAGCAATGTCTAAACAGCTATTTTTGTGCATCATGCTGGCACAAGTCTTTGGACCCAAGCTGGAAGGCTCAGCCCTGGATGCGGTGTAGACATACCTAGCGTGACATCTCACATCATTCCTTACTCTAAAGTAGAAGAGGGCCAGAACAAAAATCTCAGAACTGAGAGACGCATACTTTATAATACGGAAAGGCTTGGATTCAAATTCCTGGATCCAAACCTGCTCTGTAGCTCTTTGTGCAAGTCAGATCTAAAACTGGAAAGTGCATATTTTCTAGATCCATTTTGGCTACATAATATAATATATGGAGACATGCCTATCTCATAGAACTGGAAGGACCTTGAGTCCAGTCCCCTGCCTTCACTAGCAGGACCAAGTACTGTCCCCTGACAGATTTTTGCCCCAGATCCCTAAATGGCCCCCTCAAGGATTGAACTTACAACCCTGGGTTTAGCATGTCAATGCTCAAACCACTGAGCTATCCCTCCCCCTACAGCGTGTGACAATGGCTGATCTTGCAAGAATCCATCATTCAAGACAGCAAAAACCTGATAAAATTGACTGATCTTGCAAAGTATTTGTCATTTGGAGCTGCAATCTTGGGAGAACAGCTCACAAGATTCCAGTCCCGTCCATATTCTACCTGTGGTTTGGCTTCAGACCCAAAGTGTGAATCAGAGCCTCCTCAGCAGAATTCAGCTTATAGTTCTGTAGTATTTATTTTCAAAAGGTTTCCCTGAGATTTAACTGGGTGAACAGAAACTTCCTGCCTGCATGGCATTCATTTCTCTGTGAAAACTATTAGGAAAAGGCTTTAAGCACAAAGGAATAATCATATTTAAAATAGTGAATCAACACAATACAGTGGTTTGTATTGATAAACTTTCTGATTAAAGGATTGTTAAATGTGGAGGTGAGGGGAGAAGGGCCATGATGAATGGAGCTGTGCAACATTAAGGAGACATTATGATCCTTTTTAAAATCCGCTGTATATCTTTAAATATATGGGGACTGTCTACTGCGAGAGGGCAGTGTCTCGAGGCAGTTCAAGACAGAGGATCTGAAGCAGCAAGAGATACACACTACTTTCTCATGGAGACATTAGTTCTTTCTTTGTTAGATGTTTCCCTTTGTCTAAAATAAAAGTAATCTAGACTGACGTCCTGATATACTCTAAGGCCTCTTTACACCCCTCTAACCATATAAAGAGGTAGTAAATCAGACATACATGTAATTCACACCCATTTTCCCTTTCTATTACCAGAGCAGTGGAAAGGGGATTTAATGTACCCCAGAATCAGGCCCAGAAAGTTCCTGTCCACGTGGGGGTTTGTTGGATTTTGCAAAGCGAGTGCAAAGTTCTAACTGAACACCAGGACATCAGAATGGTAACATATTATACACTCAAGGTGCAATGAATCAGGTCCATAGTGAACAGAAGACATAACAAGGGCCAACCCTCCTGGAAGCTGCTGAAATGCCCAAACACCCATCAGGAGAGGTCTTTTCAGAGAAAAAGATGATTGGTTTTATACATCTGTATTCTTGGTTAGTGCTCACATACTATGGCAATGGGGTAGAAGACCATATAAATATCAAGATCGATTTGTTACTGTAGTTGTTTTGTGTTTCAGAACTGCAAAGCAACTTTCCTATGATCTGTCTTCCTCCTATGGCTGATCGGATATCCTGACATGCACTGGGTTTCTGATGTTAGTAACTCATGACTGAAGCAGGGAATCTCTCTAGGGAGATAAGATTTTCATTCAATCTCTTGTAGCAGTTTTCTAAAATATTCTTGTACACATTCTTATTTTATATGCTTTTTACTGAAGGCATCAGAACATGGTTGTGTAGTGAATATAGTATACCTTCCCTGCATAGGAAAACTCACTGCTACACTGCTCATTGTTACACCTCCTTATATTTTACAAGAGGCAAGTCTTCTCTATTTCTTTATTAAATAGATTATTCTATTTGACTCTGACATCTTACAGATAAAAATATATTAATTGAAATCTTACAAAAACAGGGGTAGATGAACCAAAATAAGGATAAGACTAAAATAAACACCTGCCGGTACAAAAGTACTATTACAAAATTCTAGCAGGGTGTTTCTCCATTACCTTGCACTTTATGTTGTGATTTTCACTTGTGGAAACTGGATGTAAAATGAGAATTCTCCATTCACTTACACAGGTGGTTGCATTTTACACTGGACTAAATGTGGAATTGAGCTAAATAAAGCCAGTTCAGTGACAATAGGAGGAATTCTTGATTTTGGTACTGTGCTCAAAGAAGTGGATGTTTGGCTCTCTATAATTCTAAATTACCAAAAATACTGCTTACTAGAAAAACTATGCATAGAGGCATCAGATATGGCATGCTGTTTAACAGTAGATATTAGCAATACACAGAAACCTCATATTTTTAAAATCTAATTGTTTATAACATTAAGCCATGGCTCTGTGTT
The DNA here is from genome assembly GCA_037349315.1 of Chelydra serpentina. NCBI lineage: Eukaryota > Metazoa > Chordata > Testudines > Chelydridae > Chelydra > Chelydra serpentina. Next base: position 30,981,486 of record JBAIAC010000014.1, read on the forward strand.
TACTTCTAGGACCTCTAGTGTGTGTCATGTGTCTCATGTAGGCTTGATTTTTAATGATATTCTGAATAATTCATTAGAAAAACCTCGTTATTTTCTTTACTCTAGTTTAAGTAACCTCTTGGTGCTGTTGGTGTCCCCCAAGATCCTGCCATAAAAGCTTAATGCATTGTGCATTTGCATGCAACATTCCCTGGAAGACACTGGTGTCCAGGGACTAAGACGTTAGTAGCTGGGCTCTGACTTAATGTCATATGTGTAGGTGACAAATAATAGCTGATCAGTCTCTTCATACACTACCTTACAGTAACAGTATTTATCTGCCAGTTGGGAATAGCCAGAGTGCAGTAGTGCTCCCTCTTATCACCCTAAGGCTGGAGTAGTGGTATCAGAGCCCACTATGCCAGTGCTACATCAGTTGGAGAGTCCCCCACCCTGGGGAGATCTCCAGCTGGGCTGATCCAGCTGTTTACTGATGCATATTGCCTTGAGAATCCCTGGGGGAAAGCAGTAATATAATCTTGCCTCGGAACATTTCACTACAATTTGAGGCAATATAAGAAGTTACTTACTCTAATATGTCAGACAACAATGTTATGTAGAGCAGTTACAATTCCAATATTATAAAGAGCCCTATGGGAAAACAAGGAACCAGAAGGCTAGAAGACACAAAGAAGCAAATTTATGATAGAAAGTACACAGATCTGAGCAAAGTACAACCATTCCCCCCCTCCATTTTACTTGAATTACATATACTTCTAACATACTGCGTTGCTTAATAACCTTTATTAAACAACCTCGTTCATGTCCAACCATGAACCCATGCACTGTGTTATTTCCACTTTGATGCCCATCTTGTTATGGGAGGTGCTATACTTGGCAAGAGAGTTCATCTTGCAAAATCAAAAGCAACAAACTGTCAAAATAAAAGGACCTAAATGGCCAAAATGTGTCCAGAGCTTAGCATGCCTGTACGTAATCAGATGGCCTTTGGGTTTTGTTGTTACCTAAGCAGCTACAGCTCAGAAAAGTCTGATGGAGTGCATTATTAACATTATTAGCCCGTGTTCCATCAGTGAATTCACTGAAGGGAGCTCCAGGGTGGAGCATTCACACACTTGGGACCCAATCCTGCAATCAGATCTGTGCGGTTGTACACCTGCACATATGTTGATCTGGTTACATGATCAAATCCTTAGTGCATACATGCTCTGACTTCTCTGTGGCCCCCTCATATCTCCATTCTACCTTGATTATTCCTGCTAGTATCAGGAATACCTTGCAGAGGTCAAATTGTGCACCCAGAACGTGTGTGCAATATTAACATGGCTTTTCTAGTCACACGTACAGATCATACCTGGTTGTGTGTGGGTGAGCAAATGGATTGGAGAGCTCACGTAGTCTTTCTTCTTCCACGTCCACACAGGTGCTAGGCATGATCCCAATCCTTGTATCTTCTGAGCACAAGGATCAGGGGATCCTAGTGCTGCTGGTGGGGTTGGAATTCTTTAAAGGGGCATGAGGCGAGTACTTTCAAAGCATACTGGCTCCAAAAGGCATTGTACCTGTCTGAAGCATAGTGCCTCTAGGAGCTCCTAATGGGGAGGTGCACAGCCATGGTCCTTGCTTCTGAAGGCTTAAAAAACAACAATTTTGCCCTCAACATACACCCATTTGGGAGGGGGGAATAAACGAGTGATCGAATTTGGTCCCGTGTTTTAAAATGTTTTACAGTTTTGAGACAGCTGGTGCAATAGAGCTATGCCGTCTTATTACCACCTGTGATTTCCCATCCGTTTGCCTCAATGAATCCAGAAAAAAGGGAAATCAGCACAATGAATTGTTTACTGGGACTAATGCTCCACAAACTCTTGCTACTTTCCTTACAAATCTAAGGAGTGTGATTGCCTCACTTGTATAACACACAGAATTAGTAACTGTACAGAATCATAGCCTCAGCTGGTGTACATTGGCATAGCACCATTGTTCTGCTGATATACACTGCCTGGTGAACTGGCCCACAGTCTGTAACAGTTAGTCAATTCCCCCCCCCCCCCCTTATTTCTCTTCTCATCAATAACAGAAGTGGTGGGTCTTTGCATTAAAATATATGGGTTTTATGAACATGATTGGATTATTTTCAACATTAAGGAAACTGAACACAAAACCTCTAAGGTGAAGTTATGTTTACAGGCACATATCAGAGCTTGACTTTATCTCACCATTCAGGAATGTTAGAGTTAAAAAACCATCTCCCAGGTTTTAGAAACCCAGGAGATTCAGAGTAAAAGGGATACTACCAATGTGAAAAATTACATTTCCATCTGAATATGTTTACATACATAAGAACTTACGTTATGTTCTATGTTCTCTATTTTAAATTAATCAATTATTAACAATTCAAATGGATGGGTTCCTTTAAGGTTAAATTTTTAAGAAACCCAACCTTTTGAAAGTCTGGAAATTCACTTAATGTAGCTGACCTTATAGACTCATAGAAATGTAGGGCTGGAAAGGACCTTGAGAAGTCATCAAGTCCAGGCCCCTTCACTGAGGAAGGACCAAGTAAACCTTGACCATTTCTGACAGGGATTTGTCCAACCTGTTCTTAAAAATGTCCGATGATGGAGATTTCACAATCTCCCTTGGAAATCTATTCTAGAACTTACTTACACTGATAGTCAGAAATGTTTTCCTAATATCTAACCTAAATCCCTCTTGCTGCAGATTAAGCCCATTACTTCTTGTCCTATCTTCAGTGATCATGGAGAACAATTGATCACTATCCTCTTTATAAGACTTATCAGCCCCTCCCCTTCCCCTCCCAGACTTCTTTTCTCAAAACTAAACAGGCCCATTTTTTTAAACCTTTCCTCCTGGGTCAGGTTTTCTAAACCCCTGATCATTTTTGTTGCTCTCCTCTGAGGTCCTTAACTTATCTACATCTTTTCTAACGTGTGGCACCCAGAACGGGACACAGTAGTCAAGATGAGGCCTTACCAGTGAGGAGTAGAGCAGGACAATTACTCCCATTTCTCACATACAACATTCCTGGTAATACACCTCAGAATGATATTAGTCTTTTTTGCAACTGCATTACATTGTTGACTCATTAGCTGTGATCAACTTATAACTTCCAGATCCTTTTCAGCAGTAGTACCACTTAGCCAGTTATTCCCCATTTTGTATCTGTGCATTTGATTTCTCCTTCCTAAGTGTAGTACTTTCCTACTTGCCTTTATTGAATTTCATCTTGCTGATTTCAGACCTATTCTGTAATTTATCGAGGTCATTTTGACATATGTCAGATCCTGCATTGATGCCTTCAGAAATTCATGCTATCTTTTTAATGCATAACCATTTCATTTACCAGTGACCACACAAAATGGAATGCCTTAATTTTAATTGCATAGTGGCTATGCTATTTTATGGCCTTCTTTATGATCATCATAGTACACATAAGACTTTTACAACTTCATGATTAGACAAATTACATAAGGAAGAAGCACAGAGCTGAAGAAGAGCTCTGTGTAAGCTAAAAAGCTGCTCTCTCTCACCAACAAAAGTTGGTCCAATAAAAGATATTATCTCACTCATGTCTCTCTGCTAAGGAAGAAAGTCTTTTCATGCTCTTCATTAAAGTGTCCATGCCTACGAGGTTCTGTGGCGACCCAGCTGAACCCTAACAATATGTTTCAATATGCTCAAGGTTTTGGATGTCTTGTAAGTTTAACCTTAACAATGTATTTCATGGGTTCTAATTTTTTTTAATTAGCATTCTTGGAATATACACTTGAACCACAGCTAAGTGTCCACAACCTTAATTTCACCGTAACAGAAATCTGTGTGTGGGTCAGATACTTCACCATGGTGCTTCTTGCTCACATGCACAGACTGATTTCCTGTAACTGCAGAGTACAGGCATTGCTGAACCTAGTCCCTTATGGCCTTCTGTTTCTGTGTTTCCAAAAGATAACAGATGCAGTAATCTAGAGGCTGATGATTGAGCCAAAACTCACTGAAGTCAATGAAAATCTCTCTTGACTTCGTTGGGCTTTAGATTTATGTATTTAGATTTATATCAATAAAAAGATGGCTTTCCAAAGTTCTTGGCACCCTAATACATAATACAGTAGATGAGGGTCCTTAGCTTACTCAGAGTTTTCCCAAGTGTTTTCCATAGACTGGTTTGGCCTATCCTGATATCAACACTTACTGTCATAAATATTTGTATTGTTTATACATTGGTCCTTCCTTCCTTATACATTGGTCCTATACTTGCATTAAAAGATATTTCCATTTTTTTAAACTTAAAATCCACAGCTGTTGGGTTACTCATTGCCCTTAGTCTGCATCCGCTCCTCTTGAAAAGTCCCAAAACCCTTGTCCAGGCTCTCATCATCTTCTTTCTTAATTACTACAACCTTCTCCTCTTCGGTGTCCCCTCCCCAGCAGCAACATTGCCCTCTTTCTAGTCCATTCGAAACATAGTTGCTAAGATAATCTTTTTTGCCTGTCATTCTGACCATATCACCATCCTCTTTGAAGCCCTCCACACTGACTCCCCCTTTTCCACTACATCAGTTTCACAGCTGTGCCCTTCTGAATTTTCATGCTCTTGTCTCTCATCAGATCTCACTCCTGCCCCCACAACGATGACAGACTTGACCACCACTTGTCCTGTTCCACCACAACTATCTTCATGACTCCTGCTCATGAACTGATCTATGGATCCACTGCGTTTTCATTAAAGTCCCTCCTCAAGACACACTTTCAGTCTATAAGAAATTAGACCACTGATAATGGATCAGCTGGTGGCAGTTGTGTATAGTTGATGCTTATTTATGAAAAGAAGATAGGTGTGTCACAGGTCAGGGCAACTGCATCTGTATTTCCCCTCAGTGGTACAGCAAGGGCACCTACTCTCAGCTTTCACCTCCCCCAGCTGTTGCCTTTCTGGGTGGAGTCCAAGAGTGGTTTTTGAGGTTGTCTCAAATTTTTATTTGAGTGTATCATTTTTGGATTACAGTATGCAGCAGTGGCCTCTTATCTTGTATCAATTACTTTGATACAACATTTCTCTTGCAGCTAGCATGAGTAGGCATAATATGAATGATGTGAGTGATTGCCCGAGCCGTGAAAATAGTGCTGGCATTTATAATGTCTGGTATATTTCCTCAGCTTCTTGAATTCTTCCTATCAACCACTGTCCACCATGTAGACCATACAGGCCTCCTCATCAGTGATTGCAACACTGTCCAACCACCTCCAGGTGGGCACAGCAGTATCCGGTTACCATCATCTACTGAGAGAGCTGCTTTTTGGCGGTTGAGCACACAGGTGGAATCAAGGTGCTCCGGAAAATTGGGCAACCAGAACAGTGCCCAGTTTTCTGAACTTGTGCATCTCCCACTCTCAGCTTTGAAACTTCTACCAAACTCTGGAGAGTTCAAAACTGAGCAATGACAGTCTCTGCTGTGCAGCCAGATTGCCGCTTTGAAAATTCCCTACATGGTCATTGTCTGGTGGGGACCAACCAAACCTTTTCATTGCCATGCCAAAAAGAACCTATAAGGCTGCTTTTTCTAATATTTTATCTGCTCCCGCATCATTTACAATAGACAAGGGCTTCTGAGAGAGAGAGAGAGAGAGAGAGAGAGAGAGAGAGAGAAGTGGCAGGTTCAGACAATTCCCAGAGCCATGTGTAACTTTAAAAATCCCAAAAGCATTCAAGAAATTTGGAAGAATATGGTCACATTAGGAAAAGTTCTTGTTTATTTCAACAACCTGGAAGTTGTCAGCAAAAATTTCACTGCACCTGCTGCAACTGTCACATTTGTGTGAGAAAGTTTTGAAGTATGATGAAGTTGTGGAATGGTTAAGTGTGTTAGCATTTTTATTTATTTAAGAGTGTGACCTAGTATAGTATGGAAGCATGATGGAGTTTTATGGATGACCGAATATGGGATATTTGTACTGCGATAGTGCCTTCTAATCCGGGATTTCAATGTGCTCTACACCTGTTCATGAACTAAGCCACACAGCAGCTCAGTGTGGTAGGGGAATAGTGTTATCTTCATTTTACACATGGGGAAATTGAGATACAGAGAGGTTAAGAAACTTGCCTACGATCAGTCATGCCGGTAGTCAGAGAGCTGAGAGTAGAACCTGGATTTCCCTGTTATGTGCTGTCACTGTAAAATAAGCTTCCTTACAGAAAGGTGCCCTAGGCTGAGAAATTCTCTTGGCCGCTCTAACTTGAATGGACAGTATTACACTATGGAATCCTTCAGGTGTCTAAACCTATTTGAAAGGTAAAAGATCCAGTGAACTTCTTCCAAAAGAAGACATGATTATCCCATTATCTTTACTAACTTCCTTCTCTCTTTCTTGGTACCAAATCAGACAGAACTGACCTATTAGATACATTTGACAGCAGGACTGCTCCTAATGGCAGTCTTGCACAGTTTGCTGGCCTAGCATCATTCTGCTCCCGCTTTGTGATTATTGTGCCAAAGCACTGGAGGATCCAGGGTGTCAGAACCATAAAATACAAATGAAAATACAAAGATAAGATAAGAATTTACAACATAAGGAGACATATATTTTCCGAGCTCACAGAAGGTAAATATATGCCAACCCCCAGAGATCACCATATTATGTTTATGTGGGGGGCAGAGATACCAACTAGACTGAACACAGATAAATGAGTAGGTGCTATCTATTTTGCTCTGGGATCATTAAGGCCTACTTTTTTGTTTATGACAACGTTACAGAGAATTCAAACCAGTCATGCACCATTTAAGGGAACTAATTCTCTCTTGTAGTTTTCCTCTCATAACTGAAGACAAGGATCAGACTTCTCAAACTGTGCCTCAGGATGAACCATACAGTGGCAGTTATTCACTGTTAATTATTTTATCCTTTCTTAAGATCCTCTTATGTAACTACTTTGTTATGCAATTAAAACAGATGCAGGTTGCCACATGTCATACAGGGTGCAAGGAAGCCTGGTCATACCTTAGATAAGCTGTGGAATTTTTCTGGGTTACAGTCGTGGTCAGTCATACCAGTTAATGGTTATGAGTGAACTGGGACTCATAGTTGAGGTGCAAGATCTCAGTTCAGAAGTTCCGTATAAGTAACCCACACAAGTGCCCCCATTTCCTGAGCATCTGTAGTTCACGAGATCTGCAAACCCCTCAGCTTTCCCTGCAAAGGCCCCTTGCTTCCTTTCTACACAGTCAAAAATATAATAAACTATCTGCATTTTGCAACATTGTAGAGGTGCTAAACTGAAGCTGTATGGGGGGCTCCAGCTGGGTTCTCTCCCTCCATCTCTTACACACACACAGTGCAACATGCTATCATAAATCCCAGCATATTCTTTTAAGCAGATATCTTTTAGCTGTTCAATTATTTCACAAGGGATTCTTATTTCAAAATATTTTGGAACATACCCTAGAAATTCGAAGATAAAAGTTAATTCTCAGTCCACAGTTTTTAGATGTTATCTCTTCATTAAGTGCAAAACTCAGCTCACCATTAACTATGGAGCTGCACCTGATGCCTCCATAACACAGGTAATGGCTGTAAATAATATTGCTATACTCACACTAGCAATAGTTGTGGTGGCTTTGAGGTAGCCGTCAGAGGGATGTCTGAATGGTTTGTGTTCTGGATCCTTCTGGAGATGGATAAAAATCGATGCATCAGGGGTGTTTGATACTGTTGACCACAAGGTGTTGCTGACATGGACCCAGGAAGGGGCAGATGGAGTTGATCCATTCTTTCATCTTTGAGAGGGCCAGAAGGCAGTATAGAGAGATTGCCCCCAGAGAGCTAAGCAATCTTGTATGCCTAACCCACAGTTCCCTCCTGTTCAAGGATATATTTGAGACCATTAGAGAGATAATGAGGGGATATTGGCTGTGGTAATTCACTATACAGATGACAAACAGCTGTCTGTCTGACTGAAATGGTTATTAGGTTGAGAAAAGCTGCTATCTTGAAGGAATCTAGCAACCTTTGGTAACTCAGGTTCACGTGATAGCGATCTGTAGGATCCTTGCCTGCTACTGGATATCCTGAGAGCAGCAGTATCCAATAGCCCTTCCTACCATCTGCAACTGGCCAGAAGGCTGTCAGCTTGCAATTGGACTGTTGCAATGTACTCTACATGGGACTGCACCTGAAGACCACTTGGAAAGTTCCAGTGGGACAGAATGTCAGAATGCATTCCGTTAAGTGACGTCTCTTGCAGACAGCACATTACGCCTGTGTTGTGTTATTTGCACTGGCATCCAGTTTGTTTCTGGGTGTAATTTAAGGTGTAGGTTTTAAAATATAAATCCTTTTGGGGCCTTGACATTTCAGAGACTGTCTCTTTCCTCATGTGATAGCACAGCAGTTGAGATCAGCTGAGGTACTTTAGCCTGTTGGTTTTCATGGGAGGGTGGTAGCAGATCGCTTTTCAGTGAGCTCTGAACATACTCTCCACACTAATGTACCAGAGCCTGAATTTCTTGACTTTCAGTTCATGTTGTAAGACATATTTGTACAGCTGGTCAGGAACTTCCTGCCAATTATTGTTTTGGGTCAGAAAATAGCAGTTTGTTGAAACAAACTTTTCACAGAAATGTATTGTCTTGGCAAAACTGTCATTGGGAAGGGTTGTCAGGTCCAGGAGGGAATTTCTGGTCAAAATCAAAGACACACATACATGCACCTGCCCAGAATAGCCAATAACTCTTAGGCTTCCAGGTGCATGCCCTAACCACTGAGCCATTGGTTATTGAGGAAGGGTGGTAGTGGTTCCTCTCTCTCTCTGATTTGGACCAGGAATTCCATCCTGCACCTGACTAACCTTCCTGGAGAAAGTTTCATCAAAACTGATAGAGCGCTTTTCCTGATTTGAAGCAGGGACTTGAACCTTATCTCCCACATCCCCAATGAATTCTAGAAACTCTGAATTATAGAATCAATCTCTCTCTGGCCCAGTGATTATTTAATTAGCTATACTAATTCAAACAGCTCCAACAGGAGAGAGACTGACTAGAAGCCAGGTGAGGGGACAGAACAGGAACATTATATACCTCTCCCATGCCCGGCGGTACCCCCGTCGCACCCTCCTCCACAGGCCCTGCCAGACTGCATGCAGCTCGTCCACTCATCTGGGTGCGCTGGAGGAGGTGCCCCAGGGCCCGAGTGGGAGCAGCGGTGGGTCGGGGAGAAAGAGGGGCGGCTCTGGGCACCGGGCAGCCAGGAGCACCGGCAATGATGGGGCCAGCCCCCTGCCAGGGCTTGGGGGTTCCGAACGCTCATCTGTGCCAGGCCAAGGGACAGTCCCTTCGGACGTGCCCCATCACTCGGCAGAGGTAGCACCAGGCTTCCCCCATGGAGTAATGCACCCGGTAGCGGGGCCCCTGGTAGGGGACCAGAAAGGACCTCTCGAGAGCCTCTCTGTCATGCACCACCGGCAGCAGTTGAAGCTGCACCTGCCAGTGGAAAGAGAGGACATGATGGAGGGCGGGGTCTTTGCAGCCCAGGGATAGAGGGCTGACTATGGAGAGGGGTCTTCCTAGGGCAGAGAGGGTGGGTAGCAGGACGACATTAGGGAGGAATAGAGGGAAAGGAAGGTCTCATTTGAAAATGGATTTGGACTGTCCCCAACCCACTAGGAAGGACAACAGCGACTGTGGAGATTGTTCTGTTTCCCCCATGCTGGCCATTGATGAGGTTAGCTGAGTGAATAGCAGGTTTGAGCCTCTAGCACCGGGGTCAGCAACCTTTCAGAAGTGGTGTGCCGAGTCTTCATTTATTCACTCTAATTTAAGGTTTCGCATGCCAGTAATACATTTTAACGTTTTAGAAGGTCTCTTTCTATAAGTCTATAATATATAACTAAACTATTGTTGAATGTAAAGGAAATAAGATTTTTAAAATGTTTAAGAAGCTTAATTTAAAATTAAATTAAAATGCAGAGCCCCCCAGACCGGTGGCCAGGACCCAGGCAGTGTGAGTGCCACTGAAAATCAGCTCACGTGCTGCCTTTGGCACCCGTGCCATAGGTTGCCTACCCCTGCTCTAGCAGAAGGGGCCAAACTGAGGGCTGCCATGAACCTCTGAGGCAAGCAAATCTGTCAAAAAGCTCAGGACCCACCAAGACAGAGGAGGAACTTTGTCACAAAATATAAAGAGAAGGAAATGTGAAGGTGATCACAAGGTTTTAAAGAGCAGAACTCGTGCTTTGGAGGATGGTCTATAAAATGTCTCTTGGCATGCCTGCCTATTACTTTTTTCTAAGATCTTGTTTGTTAGGGAAATAAATGTAGCAGGCACAGAAGAAAAATGCTGTAACTGTTTTTAGCAAAACTCTTATTCATTAAACCATTGGTATCATGTATACTGGACTTCAAAGTCAAGAGACTAGGCAAAGTCCATTTGCCTTTGAAGTCTTTGAAGTGTTCCCAGAAGCTGCTCTCACTAGAGAGAATCTGGTGGTTTTTAAGAAATAAAAGTAGTCTAGTTACAGCTAGCCTAAGTCTGCTCCTCAAATGCCAGGCTGCAAGTAAACGTAAAGGCTATATTTTTTTTTAAAAACCCTCTCAAATGTTTTCCCTGTAAGAGAAGCTACATCCCCTTCTGTAGGTAGTTCAAAGGCAATATTGGCTGCTAAGTGCTGATTTCAGTTGACAGTGGAGAGTTTAGGATCCCAAATGCTCTATCATTTGATGTAATTAAAAATAATAAAATAAAATAAAATTGTGCGCATACAGAGCCACCTTTTTGGCCAAGTAATCTGGAATTTAACAAACAAGTGACAGTCTATGTTGTAAGTTTTTTGACCCAACCTATAAAACTTTATATAAGATTATAGCCCAGCGCTGATCATGTAAACACACATGTGCTTAACTTTACACATCGACTGCAGTGGGACTGCTCATAGGGCATAAAGTTAAGCACACGAGTGATTCTTTGCAAGAATGGGAACTAGGATGATTAAAATTCAGTATCAAGAATATCACTGCCTATTACATTCTCTAGGCTTTTAGTGTAATTCATATAGAATCCCAATACAATTATCTACAACTCTATTGGTTTAATTCCCATTAAATGCTACAGGACTTTTCCATAAAGATAATGTTTCAGCCACGCATAGTTTGATTTACTCACACAAAACCCTTGTTGACCTATGCAAGCCTCACATTAAAGAGCACAATAACCCTTTCCCAAATACAGAAGGGATGTACCCTCAATTTAAGGAGACCCACTGAAATGTGGCTGAATCATTTAAAAAAGATGGAGCCCTTCATTTTCAAACTTGAGTGGCTACAATTGAGCAACTAAATCCATGTATAAAGGCTGATCCCACACCCACTGAACTCAATGGGAAAACTTCTATTGATTTCAGTGCAGCAGGAGTAGTCCTTAGGCACCAAAACAAGTGCTTTGTTTTCAGAGATAAGAATTTTATTAAGATAATGTTAAAAATAAGAACAACAGTACAGAGTTTAAGCGTAGAAGTTTCTGGTTATCAGGGGATAAGGTACAGATTATCAAGGGGCATGAAGTTCGGTTTAGGATCGAATGATGTAAGAAATACATAATCTGCAAAATCCCCAATTGGGGGTAAAGGCTTAACGGGTCAAAGTACAGAGATTGAGATATGAGGGTAAGTTGTTCATATATAATGGCTATGTTCAGGTGTGGAGTAGAATGAGTGGGTACGATGATGAGGATGGATTTACCCTCATTTGGTGAGATTTAATGTTCAGTGAGTTTATGGTTCCAGTTCATATGGTCCAGTGGGAGAAAGTCTCTCGGTCCCTTTCTTGTACATGATGCACGATGTAAGCAGCCACTGCTCCCATTCAAGCCAACCTCTGAAAATGAGGCTACTTTCATCTAGGTGCCTAAATATGGATTTAGGTACTTAGTTTTAAGCACCCATGCTTGAGAATTTCAGCCCAGGTATTTTAAAACAAATGTGATACTTTGTAAAGCCAGACCAATCAGACCTTGTGTGTATTCAGTAATTCATGTAGTCAGTAACTACATGATCACGTACTGTTTTTTCTACAAGACACCCTAACTTCCTAAGTTTACACCAAAAGTGGTGTCTGAGTTCCATCTGAATAAGATCATTGTCTCCTGGTATTCTTCCCCAGACCTCATTCTGAGCCAGGGGAAGTTAGACTCCATACCCAGAAGTCAAAAATATTTGCATCGGAAAAAAACATTTAGGAAATCTAGACTTTTTGTAACCTTTGGGGATCATCAGAGAGGAAATTCCATCTCCATACCATGTCTAAGTGGATCAAGCCACATTTTGGGACTTGTTACATGTTAATCATGTAGCGGTACATCAGAATTCTATGCCTCATTCTGCTAAGTGTAGGGCAGCTTTGATGGCATCTCTTCGTAATGTTTCCTGTAGATCTGCTTTTTTGTAGTTCTGTACATACATGCACAGCAACAGCACTATTCCCTTCCCGTGGCATTTTGCTCTAATGCTCGCTTTGCAAGTACAATCCTGTGATGCTTGTTTAATTAAAACTCCTCAGCCCACCAACCTGGTTGTTGTACCAGTCACTGAACTCCCATAAGTGGGAATATGCAGAGGCCACTTTAAAGAAGAAAGGTAGGGAAAGCGCATAGGCATGGGGTAGTATCCCCTTAAATAGTGTGTGAGCGGTCTAGTGGTGCTCACTGTGTTCTACATTTTAGAAGCCACCAGAAAGCCATCAGAGCAGCAATATGGAGGTAGCCTTGTACATTTGTGTATAATTGATAAACACAATTATTTGGGACCCAATTGAGCTTGAGAGGTTTCTTTCTTTATTTTTTTGTTTTTGTAGAAAAAGCAAAAAACATGTAGTGGATTATTTACCAGTAAGTGTAGGTCTTTGAAAGTGTTATTTCTGCCTATTCTGTAAAATTTGGGTAATAACACTTACCTATTTCACAGAGGTATATTTAGGATTGATTACCCCTGCTTATGCCAAGGCTGAATCTGTCCCATAAAATGGTAAGTTTTAGTTAATAACAATTAGTAATTTCCAGCCGATGCTTTGGCACACAAACACTGTGGGAAGATCTTTCTGATTTACTTTCTGGTTCTACAAATTTTGGATGATCCTTCACCAGCTAAGCTCTATTCATTTTAGTGAAGAAAAAGCGTGGGGTGAGGGTGGGGGGGGGGATCTTGAAGTCAGCCTTATTAAAGAATGTACTGTGGTCTATTTATCCTTAAAGAAAGTATTTCCTGCTGATGCCATAGGATATTTTGTGACATTTCTTTCAGAAAAGAGGGTACCACAGAATGGAGAAAGATCCTCTTCTCTGAGCTGCACTGGGAATCTCTATATCATTTGTTGGCATTAGTGGATGTTCAGCTTGTGGAATATAGAATATGAAGTACAAATGAGAGAGGAAAATTTTGCCCTTAGATTAGTTTTAGGGTATCATTTTCAGAAGTGCCAAAGTGACTTAGGAGGTGACATCCCATTTTCAAATGTAGCTTAGGTGCCACTTTTGAAAATGGGACTTCACCTTCTATATCACTTAGGGGCTTGTGAAAATGTTATCCCTAGTCTCTTCCTGCCATACACTTCTCTGATGCAGGCTCAAGAACACTGATGTACATTTGCATTGATGGGCACAATGACAGGAGTTATATGTACATTTACTGCAGATGACTGTATGTAAACACATGCATACTGTTTGCATTCACCAGGTCCTCTTCCCATAGAAAATGTCTCTCTTCAACTTAATACACACATGACAGTCTAATGTTCACAACTGCATATATAATGTCTGTATCCTCCCATTCTTCCCTCCCCTCCCTTGCTCTTTATCATGCCCAAACTAACTGCTCAGTTAGGTTTACACTTGGGTCTGAGTATCATACATGCCAAAAAGTCTGCATTTACTAAAACCTTTTTATCTGAAAATCAATTAATAATGTATGACCATAATTGGGAGATAATGTAATAATTGGTTGCTAGATTATGAAGCCAAAATAATCATTTTCAGAGATGTTTGATTTTTGCCTGGTGACTGCATTTTGTATAGATTTCAGGGCAACAGATGCTTATCTGTTTGCCATGGTCCAGAAAACAGCACTCATTTTAACCCTCCACAGCACCTAATTTTACTTTTTTTAAAAAAGATCATTGCCTAAATGTTCTTATTTTCAAGTGGGAAAGTCAACATACAGAATCCATATATGAAGAATGCAATTTACTCCACTTAGGATCACACATCCACAATGTCAAAGTGGACAAATCTCTCTCACACACACATACACAGTCTTTGAACTTGATTCTAACCTTTGTCCTCATTGTAGCAACTTCATGTATATGTTTAAAATATTTGTACGTTTAGGTTGTGAGTTTGCCCAAATGGAAACCTATTAGAAATCTGGTCAGGTAGTCATTCACAAAAATTATGGCCCACAAAGAGGTTGAAATTGCAATTAAAAATCCCAAACAGAGGACAGTGCGAACACAGCTTCAGGAAAAAAATACAATCACCAAAAACCAAGATAAAAATTGACCTCTTGAATCCCATATCAAATCTAAAGGGGGAAAACACACTAACTAAACCTAGGAGCGAAAAAAAGACCCCACGGGACTATCTTACCTGCTCAGCTTGATGACCAATCACTTTGTGAGCTGTTAAAAAGGACACTACAAGCGGGCTTTTCAAAAGCACTCAGCATTGGCCTGACTCTACTTCCATTGACTTGAGTGCCAACGGAGGCCAGCATTGGAAATCCCACTACAGTGCCTTTTTCAGTATGTAAATCATCATTTTTATATTTCAAGGGCCAAATTCTGACCCAAATTAGCACTTCCATGTGAATTCTAATTTCCTCCAGAAGACTCAAAGAGGCTATTCCACAGGCCTTCCCTGCTATAAGCTGCTGAGAGATGTTCCAAGGCAAGAACATGGCTCAAGATCTGGCACTGGGACCTTTTCATCCAACCTAGGTTATCACAGGTGCTGGCTTCCTGCCCCTGCCCCGCTCCAAGCACGAGCCATCCCTGCTCCTCCCCCTCCCCCACAGCGCCTCCTGCATGCTGCAAAACAGTTGACCACAGTGGGTGGGAGGCAAGGGAACTGGCTGCCGGTTGGTGCTGAGCACCCACTAATTTTTTTCCATGGATGCTCCAGGGCTGGAGCACCCATGGAGTCGGCGCCTGTGTAGGTTATACATTCTCCCAGCAGAACTAATTTGAACCAGTGTAGGAAGGGGTAACCAGCAGTCAGAGTATAGGTACAGAGTAGTGTTGCTTTTGCAGTATATGTGTACCCCTTTTGTAAAAATCACCTGCATGGGCAGCCAGGAGTAGACCCAAAGAAATCACATTTGGGAGAATTAAAAAATGCTGGCTAAATTTCTCTCCTTTGCTGAGGGCTCATATAAACCCTTAGAACCTTAGTAAACATGTTTCAATGACATGAAGTATTAAAATGCATGTGAGACACAGAGGCCCATTGGTGATTCACTACTCTGTGTCAGCAGCTCTTGTGAGGCCTGACACACTCACTGCACCTAACATTGTTGTCATAATCTGTATCTAAAAAGTGTCTTGTGAGGTATCATATACAAACTCATAACACGCTGGTTCTGAACATCATTGCATGGTGTATCTATGGTAAACCCACCAAGGACTTTAAGAACATATTTGCAGCATATAGCTATAAAATGTCTTTGGCAAGCAGCACAGGTGCCAACTTTTCATTGTGCCGGGGGTTGCTTGACCCCTGGCTCTGCCCCAGGCCCTGCCCCCACTGCACCCCTTCCCTCAATGCCCCACCACACCTCTTCCCACCCCGTTCCGCTCCCTCCCCCCAGCAAGCGCACTGCATCCTTGCTCTTCTCCCTTCCCCGCAGCCTCCTGCTCACCACAAAACAGTGATTGCAGCAGGCAGGAGGCATGGGGGGGGAGGTGCTGATCGGTGGGGCCCACCAGCGGGCAGGAGGCTGCTGGGGGTGGGAGGGGGGGGGAGTGCTGATGGGGGCTGCCGGTGTGTGCTCAGCACACACCATTTTTTCTCTGTGGGTGCTCCAGCCCCAGAGCACCCACGGTGTCGGTGCCTATGGCAAGCAGTGCCTAAGCCATGCCTGTTGCAGACAAAGGAATGTGGTTCCACCTGCTTGAATGTGTCTCTCGTGACCAAAGACAAAGAAAAGCACATTTACATGCAAGGTAAACAAAGCCATCAGGAAAGCAAGTGGGGAAAGATGAATACTGAATCTCAATGAGGGATGGAGACTGCACACCCCCGTCCCACTCCTCCCAATCAGGGAGCCTTCCTGCCTCTTGTAGCAGGGTCAATGAACTTTGGGAAGATAGCATGGTGCCTACACGCCAGCAGGAGAGAAAAGTTTGGGCGGGGCTTATTTTTCTATGAATATATTTCAAAGGTTTATGGGACTATGAAAAGAAAGGGGAGAGAAAACCTCATAGTTTTCCATCACTTGGGCAATTCAAGGTTCCAGAGCTCTTGAAATTACAGAGCGTTGGGGCTGTCTGCCAAAGGGGTTGAAGTCTCTGGGAACTGAACATAGGTGAGAAACCTGCTTAGGCAAAGATTGTAACGTGCTAAAAATTAAGTTTTAGTCTTACAAGACTATTTTTACCTATTTGCTTGAAGCCATTTCTATCTTTATTCCTTATATTTGACATCACTTAAACCTGTGTCCTTTTGTTAAATAAACTTCTTGTATATAAACCAATTCAGAGCAGTGACTGAAATAAGAGTGTTTGTCAAACCCCAGTGAAATTAATGAGCTGTAGTATATTCTCTCTTTAAAGGAGCAACAAACTTAATAACTCCCGAGAATGTTCCAGGCGAGGAATGGACTTTGCAAAGAGATCTCTGAGGTGCTTGGGGTTCACTGTTTGGTACCGACAAGCCAAGGGCTGGACTGGCAGAGCTCTGAAGAGTTGGCTGGCAAGGTAGTAGCAAAGCTCTCTCTTGATGAGGCTGAAATGGGTAGCACAGTCAGTCACAATTCTGGGAACCTCAGCAGATTGTCACAATCTAGGGACAATTTGGGATGGGGTGTGTGTGTTGGGGTCACGCTGCTGGGTGGTGGATGTCAGGGCATGACCTGCATGCGTGTAGGCTGGCTGTTGGTGTCAGGGCTGTGAGCCACAGCAGCATAGCATTGAAGAGATTCTGGGTGGCAGGGTGGAGGAAGTGGTGACACAATGCCTTACCAGTCTGGGTTGAACCCCAAAGTGTCACAGTATGAGTGGAAGAAAGGTGGTGAATCCTAAAAACTCACCAGAATTCAAGAATTCAAGTAAAACAAGCTAGTTTTGCACTGTAAAGGAAAGTGCAAGGAACAAGAAGTGGCTAATTTGGTTAACATGGGGCTGCTTAAAATCTGAGGGTAAAAAGGAACTTATGCTAAAAATGGAGAAGGTGGGGAGGGAAATAGACAAGACATTATTGTCAGCTAAGGTTTGCAGAGTAAAGATAAGAGAATAAAAAATGAGAAGTCGTGTATGTCAGCCAAAGGTGCTGAAGTCAACAGAAGGACATTTATAAATATAAGATGGAGGGCAAAGAGAGAAATTCCTTTTACCTAGCTCCTGCTCCAGTCAGCTCTCATGCAACATCCCAGTTACTTCTCCAGCACTTGCACATCCATCTCCTGCTTCAATCAACTCTCCCTCAATTGTTGTCACACACACAATTCAATATCCCCGTCTCAATTTATTTTACTCAAATGCTGATGAATTTCATCAAGCTGCTGCTTGAATGGTAAATCCACCCAGGATCTGACCAGAGATTGCATTAAAAAGAAAAAGAATTGAGAAAAAAGAAGGTTTAGAGAATTAGCTAATGAAATTTGGGGACTTACTGAAAAGCTATGGAGAAATAGGGACAAGTGAAAGAATTAGAATGGAGACTGCAATCTTAAAAAAAATAAAGGGGGGGGATCTGGATTCTTATTGTCCACCCTCCTGTTAAGGCTAATTTCTGTATCTGTATCTAGTAAATTAATGGAAAAAATATAAAATGAAACAAATCTTTAACTACAGAGAGGAGAACTGAACCTTGAGCAATAGGCAACATGAGTTTGAAAACAAAGGGAATGCAGGAGCTGCAATATAGCTAGATATTGGTAGAGTTCCGTACAGTGATGCACAAAATCTCCTTGAATTAATTAGGATTGGCTTGAATATGATCATTGCCATATGGATTGAAAACTGCCTATGAACAAAGGGTAGCAATAAGCACTGAATTCTAAGATAGTCCCTAATGAGATGCAGCAGGCCTCAATATTAGGCACAGGTTTATTTAACATACTTAATTATTGATGATCTGGAAGTTTATATATACTCAGGCCTGGTACTAAAGTGGGAGGTGCAGTAATGTACTACCAAAGTATTAAGAAGGTGCACCCTCAACGTTTTTCCATCTCTGCTGGCAATATATGCAACATTCCCAGGGTGAAATTTGAAATTCTGTCCTCCCCACCAAAAATATCCATCATTCCCATTCTCCACCCCATCTCTTCACTCAAAAAACAACCCACCAGTTCCATAGTGTGGCCCTCCCAAATCCATCACTCCTACTCCCACCCTCTTGCCCATTACCTCTAGACCCCAATGCTTTCCCCTACCTATGTTGTCACTGAGGCTCTTCTAGGTAGCTCTCTCTCTGTGGCAGCTGTTCCTTACAGCAGAGGTGGGTGTCCTATGGCCTGTGCTGGTGGCAGTGGTAGCAAATAAGTAATTTGGGCTGCTTACTTGGGGCATTCCTGAAGTGGAATCAACAGTTGGCATGGGGGAGTGGGTCTCTGTTAGCTGATGCGGGTGCAGCAGAATGGGACCCAGCCTCCACTGTTTAATGAGTGACATAACAGGGCTCCAGGCTCACTATCCTCTTGGGTCTTCAGACTCCAGGTGCAGAGGTGGGAAGCAGGAGCTACTGGATTTTCATTCAGGGCATCAGCAGATTTGGCCCTATCTCTGCTCTTCATTTTTCTCAAGCACTGCTGGAGCAGCTGGGGATTTGGAGAGGAGGATACACAAGGACTATGTGCACCTGATCCTACAGGCACTGCTGGGGACACATGAGAACTGTTTGCAGCAACTGTTGTGGTTATAGCAATAGTTGGTGCACTTAAAGAGGGCTGAAAATTTTAACAAACCAAATCTCACCCTAGCATTTTTGGGCAGCTTACAAAACCAAAATGTAACCACAATCTACCCACAGTTATCACACTGTTACAGGTACACTATTCAGGTACCATGGTGACGGGTGCCACACAGAACTTAGACAGAAGATTGGACATATATATTTTGGGGTTCTTAATTATTTCCTTTTCTTGTGTAGTCACTATGGTAAACCCATTAAAATCCCTGTGCGGATGGGTGCATGAGTGCGTATACAGTCTCATAGCCTGTAGTTACAGTAACAATATAATGCCCTCTTTCTGAGCCAGGAGTGGTAAAAACATGATGCAGCAGAGCCAGAGAGAGAGAGAGCATGCGCATGTGCTAATACTGGTCATAGTCCTCAAAAGTGCAATACCCACTTTACCGGTCTGGGTGCACAGTTTTGGAGAAGATTAATACCTTATTAATGCTTAATTGTTAATGATTATTTATTAAATATGTTTGTAGATTACCCAGCACCACCACTGGATAGGGGAACCTTGGTCCACCCACTATGCCAGTTTCCAGCCCAGGGACCCTATCATCAGCAGCCAAGGTCTGCTCAATCTCAGCCCTTGATGTTCTGTCTCTAGGCTTCTTTCTACTTTGCCTTCCACAGGCTGTCTTCCTCACCACTCCTCTGGATAAACCCCTTCTTTCAGGGACAGGATCCCAGGACTTTTGCCCCCTCCTCCTATCCAGCTCTCTGTACCTAGAGCACAACTGTAGTCTCTCTTCCTTCAGTCCCTTTCTACTAGCAACTTCCTGGCTTTATACAAGGCTAGCCTGCTCCTGCACAGCTGGGCTTCATCTTCAATTAGTGCTTCTCAGTCAAGCCTGAGTCTTCCCCCAGGTGTGGCCTATAAGGTTAATTGGCCCCTTCTGCACCACCTTATCTCCTTCAGGGCTGGTGCAGGATGAACAACCCATCACAGTAAGGCTTTTGATACTCTCACACGACCTTCTCTTAAGCAAATTAGGGAAATATAGTTTACCCTACAATAAGACGGGTGCACAACTATTTTTAAACTGTACCCATACAGTAATCAGTGGTTCATAGTCAAGCTGGAAGAGCATATCAAGTGGGATCCCACAGAGATCTGTCCTGTGTCCAGTTCTATTCAATATCTTCATAACTGATTTGAATGGCATAGAGATTACATTTATAGAATTTGTGGACGATACCAAGATGGGAGGGGTTGAAAGCACTTTGGAGGACAGTATTAGAATTTAAAATAATCTTGACAAATGGCAGAAATGGTTTGAAATAAACAGGATGAAATTCAATAAGGACAAATGCAAAGTACTACACTTAGGAAGGAATAATCAATTGCACAAACACAAAATGGAAAATGACTACCTAGGAAGAAGTACTGTGGAAAAGGATCTGGGGACTATAGTGGATCACAACCTACATATGAGTTAACAATGTAATATTGTTACAAAAAAAGCACACATCATTCTGGGATGTATTAGGAGGAGTATTGTAAGCAAGACACGAGAAGTAATTTTTCTGCTCTATTCCACATTGATTAGGCCTCACCTGGAGTACTGTGTCCAGTTCTGGGCACCACACTTTGGGAAAGATGTGGACAAATTGGAGAAAATCCAGAGGAGAGCAACAAAAATTATTAAAGGTCTAGAAAAATGACCTATGAGGGAAGATTGAAAAAATGGGGGTTGTTTAGTCTACAGAACAGAAGACTGGGGTGAGGGGGACATCATAGTCTACAAGTACATACAAAGTTGTTATAAAGAGTAGGGTGATAAATTATTCTCCTTATCCACTGAGGACAGAACAAGAACAAATGGTCTTAAACTGCAACAAGGGAGATTTAGGTTAAACATTAGGAAAAACTTCCTAACTGTAAGGGTTGTTAATCACTGGAACAAATTCCTAGGGACATTATGTAATCACTGGATGCTTTTAAGAACAAATTAGACAAATACCTGTCATGGATAATTAAAATAATACTTGGTCCTGCCTCAGTGCAGGGGACTGGACTAGATGATCTAATGAAGTAACTTCCAGTCCTACATTTCTATGATTCTATAAGGCCAACTATAAGATCATCTGACTGAAGCTAAGTTCCAGACCTTGCACAATCTGGATTCAGGCCAGGACATCAGAACTGAAAACTGTTTTATTGGCACATAGGGATGGTCTCCTCCTATCCATGGATAGCTAACAGATATCCATTCTCATCCTCCTGGACATCTTTGCAGTGTTAAATATTTTTGACAATGAGATACCTCTGTCTCACCTGAGAGAATTGGCAGGTGTCCAAGGTAATGCACTGAAATGGTTTGAGTCCTTCCTGGAAGGAGGCACCCAACAAGCAATGATGGGAAACTGAACCTCTACCACTGGATCCCTCACCTGTGGGGTTCCACAAGGATCAATTCTCTCTCCAGTCCTTTTCAGCATCTACATGCAACCACTGGATAAACCAGTCAGACAACATGGAGTCAAGTGCCAGCAATACACAGATGAGACACAGCTCTATCTAGCCTTCACCACTCACAACCACACCACTACTGCCATGATGGCCCAGTGCTAGGATCAGCTCAGCTCATGGATGAAAAGTAGCTGGTTGAAGCTGAAACCAGGCCAAACAGAAGTAATGCAAATGGACAGAACAAAATATTTGGAGGCGTTTGCACCCACAGTACAGTCTCCTTTGATTGAAGGTTGAAGTTCAGCCCATAGTCTAAGAGTCTTGCATTCCTTGCTCACACAGAGCTTTCACATTGCAACAGCTACAAGGAATGCGTTCTACAGCTCTGACTGGCTAGAAGATTCCTTCCAACTCCATCTCATCCTGGTGGACAAAGAGGTGGCCTCAGTTACTCATGCCTTTGTCACCTTGTGTCTGTATACCGTAATGCAATATACATGGGCATGAAACCTTCAGCACTTAGGAAACTCCAACTAATACAAAATGTTGCATCTCCTCACAACACAGGCTATGTGAGCACATCACACCTGTTCTTCCACTTTCTACACTAGCTTCCCACAGAATTTCTAATCAAGTTCAAGATCTTGGTCCTTATCTTCAAAGCATTCCATGATCCGGGCCCAGGATATCAAAAAGATCGTCTAAAGCTCCAGGACAAAAACCATGTTTGAAAACTTCACTTCTCTGGCACAATGGAACTCCCACCATCACTAACTTCACCACCTTTCACTCCAAGTGCAAGGCACATTTCTGTGACCTTGTCTTCTCCAATATAAACACATAGCAACAGGTAGATTTAGTAAAAGAAAAACAAAAAACAACTCTACCAAAACAGGACACTCCACTCCATATGCTTCTCCTTCTGGGGACAGGATGAGAGGACAAACAACACATGACAGATGTGTTGTCATGTTTCTTAATGCACTACTGGTGGGTGCTTAGGCACTGTGGTGATGAGCATGGTATAAAAACCTGTATACAGCAGAAGCCCTGGCACTCACATATCTGGAGAAAGAGACATCCTGGTAGAGGAGTATTATATTTCAATGAATGACAGTCGTTTTTAGACCATTTTCTGAGAATTCCATTGTGAGCCCTTGAGGCTGTTTTTTTTGCTAAAAATAAAACTTTTAGGAGTAGAGAATAGAGAAAGCAGCTTTTGTTCAACTTCCCACTAAACTAAGGAGGAGAAACATTTTCTTCCCCTTGCAGTATGTTGCTGATTGGCTTAAACACATTTGAAGGTGCTGCTCTGATTAGACTTACGTATACCCAGAGACTATAATTTGGAGTGCCATAAAACACAGCTAGTTTGCCATCTCACCATAGGGATCACACTGGTTCAGTACAAGAGGTGACCATGCTAGTCTGTAACATCTTCATTGCTGTTACATTAGGAAAATTCAAATGTGTAGTGGAACTTTACGATGTTATACACACATTGTAGAAAATGAAGGGAGGCAAGGCAAGACATAGCTTCTGATTCTCTCCTGGAATTAGAATTAGTTGAATTGGTGTATGCCAAGGGAGTCATGAAAAAATAGGGCTCCACCCTAGTCAGAGTTTGGCTGCAGTGAAAAGAATCTTGTGGCTGAGAGAACAAAGATTAATTATGCTGTGCGTACTTTCCACATAAACTATACTAGCACTACCCTCACATGCTTACACACAGGCTGGAGAATATCACCTGTTCATGAGGTGAAATATTTTATGTGCTTCTCAGATAGGCAGCAGGGTTAAAACAAGCAAAAGAAAGGTTTTTTTTCACACAACGCACAGTGAACCTGTGGAACTCCTTGCCAGAGGAGGTTGTGAAGGCCAAGGATTGAAAAAAAAAGAACTAGATAAATTCATGGAGAATAGGTCCATCAATAGCTATTAGCCAGGATGGGCAGGGATGGTGTCCCTAGCCTCTGTTTGCCAGAAGCTGGGAATGGGCAACAGGGGATTGATCACTAGATGGTTACCTGTTCTGTTCATTCACTCTGGGACACCTGGCACTGGCCACTGTCAGAAGACAGGATGCTGGGCTAGCTGGACCTTTGGTCTGACCCAGTAGGGTTGTTCTTATGTTGTATTTAATGTAATTGCCTCTTTGAATGATGAAGATATATGATGTTAAATGTGGGTTTTGAAATTCAACTTTTCTTTTGAACTAATATAATAGCTTTTTCTTCAGAGTTTATAATTACCTCACTAAGGGCCCAGTCCTGCAAAGTGCAGAGTGCCCTCAACTCTCATTGGGCCCCCTCACATTCTTTTCCTAACCCCAAGCTAAACAGTGTATAATAAAGCAGGTGTAGTGTATTTAGTCTTAAATCATTTTTGCAGGGTAAACTTGACAAACATAGCTCTCTTTCACGCTCCCTCCTCCCTTCCCCCTCCATCCCTTCAGGAAGTGGCATTTTTAAACACTCGCTGCTTTGAATGGATGATAAGAACAGGTCCAAACCACTATCATATGGCTCGACACACATGTATTGCTTAGGGGAAAACTGACGCCAGTGGTCTGGTCTTGAGGAGGTAAATTGGATTAGTCTTTTCTTTCTAAAAAGAAGAGTGCCATGGTTGTGATCAGTACACATGACTATCATATGCACATGAAGCCTACGCAATGGCTGCAACAGTTCATAACATGATTAAAGGAAGATTTGTTTCAAAAGCAATTTAGGACAACATCACAGGGAGTTTGTGAAAATATGTGGCCTCTATCATCAGTGTACTTGCCCGGCAGAAACATGCTTACTGAAACTGTAATACAGGAAAAAAACCTCAGAGCCCAAGCTTCCTGCTGCTAGAGCAAGGCACTGGGCAGTTTAGTTAACAGTATCTTTCCTGCTTGCAGGGCTATTATATTATTTAAACTCAATAGAAAAATAAAAATATAAGACACACCTCAGGATCATAGGCTTGTGAAGCAGCCTTACAGAGCAGCAATTAAAAACTGCAGGGTACAAAGAGCCACCTGCTAAGCAAACCTATTTGTTTAACTCCCACTCTCCTAGCTAAGTCCACACAGAATAGATAGGGGTAGTGGCTTTTTTTTTTTTTTTTTTACAGACTAGTTTGGTGTGGGGTGCTGTTTGCAAAGAATGGTTCACCCCTGAACTGTGACTGGCGAGTACACTCACCACAGGTAGATTCAGGCCTGTATGTACAATTGTTAGTACACTATTCCCTCTGCAGCTAAGCTGGCTGCGTGTCCATCAGTATGCAGCAGAGCCTTCTCTAGCGTCACACTTTGAGCATTGAGAAAAGCCCTGTGCAACATGTACTGCCCACGTGCACCATATTGGGCTAGATTCTCTGCAGAACCAGATAATACTAGATATTAGATATTATGGTCTAGATAATACTTAGTCCTGCCGTGAGTGCAGGGGACTGGACTAGATGACCTCTCGAGGTCCCTTCCGGTCCTATGATTCTATGATTCAACGCTAGGCCCAGGGGAAAAACGGGTAGTGGGTTGTCAGGGAACCAATTATCATTCCATGGTTATTGCTGCTGGCTCTAGCCCAGCAGTTCTCAAACTGTGGGTCAGGACCCCAAAGTGGGTCATAACACCATTTTAATGGGGTCGCCAGGGCTGGCTTAGACTTGCTGTGGCCTGGAACCAAAGCCAAAACCCGAGCCCCACTACCCAGGGCCGAAACCAAAGCCCGAGTCCCACTGCCTAAGACTGAAGCCAAAGCCTGAGGGCTTCAGCCCTGGGCAGTGGGGTTCAGGTTGCAGGCCTCTTGTCTGGGGCTGAAGCCCTTGGGCTTCAATTTTGGCCTCCGTGCACAGGGTGGTGGGGCTCGAGCTTTACCCCCCCCCCCCCAAACTGGGCATTTGGGCTCAGGGGATCTCAGGCTTTGGTCCCCTTTCCTGCCGTCATGTAGTAATTTTTGTAGTCAGAAGGGGGTCGGAGTGCAAGTTTGAGAACCCTTACTCTAGCTCAATGTAACAGAGAAGCTGCTCTAAATTGCACCACTAACACAGGGGCCTTTATATAGGGTTGCTCGGTGACCGGTTTTCGACCGGACTGGGCAGACTGGGCTGTTAAAAGTCCGGTTGGCGGTGAAGCGAGGGCCCCGGGCTAAGGCAGACTCCCTGCCTGTCCTGGCTCCGCATGGCTCCCAGAAGCAGCCGCCAGGTCCCTGCAGCCCCTAGATGCATGGACGGCCAGCGAGGCTCTGCGCAGTGCCCCCACCCCAAAGGCTGGAGCTGCAGCTCCCATTTTCTCGGAACCGCGACCAATGGGAGCTGCAGGGGCGGCGCCTGTGGGTACGAGGGCAGCGCGCGGAGCCTCCATGGCTGTCCATGTATCTAGGGGCTGCAGGGACCTGGTGGTCGCTTCCTGTGAGCTGCACTAAGCACTGCCAGGATCCTGCACCCTGAACCCCCTCCCGCACCCAAACTCCCTCCCTGAGCTCACCCCCCAACACCCTAACACCCTGCCCCAGCTCCCTCCTGCACCCCAAACCCCTCATCCCTGGCCCCACCACAGAGCCCACACCCCCTCCCACACTCCAAACCACTTGGCCCCAGTCCGGAGCCCCCTCCTGTACCCTGAACCTCTCATTTCTGGCCCCACCCAGAGCCCACCTCCCCAGCCCAGAGCCCTCACCCCTCCACACCCCAGAACTCACCCCCACAGCCAGAACCCTCCCACCCCTCCTGCACCCCAACCTGCTGGCCCAGCCTGGTGAAAGTGGGGGAGAGAGCGTGATGGAGGGAGGGGGGATGGAATGAGCAGGGGTGGGGCCTCGGAGAAGGGGTGGAGTGGCAAGGGGCCCTCAGGGAAGGGGCAGGGGCAGAGTAGGGGTGTTCGGTTTTGTGGGATTAGAAAGTTGGCGACCCTACCTTTATAGCCTCAGGGCTAAGGAAGGCCTGGTGTAGCACAGCTCCACTCTGCCTTGCCCCTTTACAGCACTTTCCTCCTCAACATGTCCTCACCTCACTATTTTCATTTCAGAATGAAAGACGTTGACATTTTGAATCAGTTCAAAATGTTGACAATTTACCCCTGAATTGGAAGCATAAGAGTGACCATTTGCAGTTTATTTTTCAGTACCTTATTGGGCAGGGTAAGGGAAGGGTGTGCTGTCCCTAGGCTCCTGACACCCACACCCCCCAAAAATCCACCAAACACCAGCATCCACATAGCCAACATGGAGAGCGGAAGGGTGAGAGAAGGATATGGAGAAGGCGTGTGGGGGCAGGAAATGTGGCTGCACTCCCTTAGCAGGGCAGCAAATCAAGAGTTAGAACCCTGTGTTCTGCATTGTGGGGATATTTCAGTCTGCTGGAGAGCTTGGCAGCTATACAGGGATCCCCACTAGCAGATGGTCAACCACAGAACATGTAAGACCTGCCGAGAAGCCCTGTGGAATGGTCAATGAGACAAACACCAGTCCATAATCCAGTCCCTCTCCCCAGTGACCGATGTGGCAGAGGAACAGCTCAACACCCACAACCCCATGACAACTCCTAGTCGAAGCATAAGTGGTGTGCAAAGCCTTTTGCAGGTCTTCCACACTAGGGTGAATCAGGGCCAGCTCTATCATTTTTGCTGCCCCAAGCAGCGCGCCGAATTACTGCTGTGGATGGTTGAAGACAGAAGCTGCGGCCGAATTGCCGCCATGGGTGGCTGAAGAGAGAGCCTGCCGCAGAATTGCCGCTGCCACAGAAACGCGTGTGCCGCCCTAATGGCACACGGACTGCCGCCCCTTGCAGATTGCCGCCACAAGCACCTGCTTGGAATGCTGATGCCTGGAGCCGGCCCTGGGGTGAATTTCCCCGGAAACCCACAAGAAGACAGTCAGACATGTATGCTACCGTAGCCCAAAGTCCCAAGCACCATCATAAACACAGCAGCAGTTTACCCTCTGTGACACACCAGTCAATTACACCAATCACATACACTGTCCTGTATTTATGGGTACACTCATCCAATCATAGAACACCACATGGCAACATGTGATAAAACTCAGCTGCCAATCTACAGTTAGAATGGCAATGTGGGTTGGGGTTTTTTCCCCAACATTTAACAAACAATCAAAATAAAAACATGAAAAATTATACTGAAATGTTTATTTTCATTTTTGATGAAAAATAGGAAATTAAGAAATCTAAATATTTACATGAAGCATTTCACTTTCTTCACATTTTTTACATTTGTCATTCAAAACATTTTGACTAGCTGTAATGTATGTTATTATAATACATTCATTAGACAACTGGTGAATAACATGCACCACCATAAATCAGGGTGTTGAAGGAGAACGGAACAGATAATTTCCATGTAGCACCTTATACATCCTGATTTGCTGGGCCACTTATTTACCTTAATTACTTCTAAGGTGCTGCTAGAATGTTTTTAATGCATAAACATACATAAGTTCCTAATTGCATAGACACTAGAGCTGCCTGGAGGATGACAATTCTGTTTTGCAGCAACTTTCAGGGTTTCAAAATTTGTTTTAATTTGACATCGGAACAAAGACAAACCCTTTTGCATGTTTTCATGAAAATGGAATTGTGCTGAAATGTCTATTTTTGTATCCAAAGGTGCATTGGTGGGGTTATTCCATAGCCTGGTGGTCGTGGCTCTACCTTAGAACTTGGATGATCCCAGTTCAAGTCTCAGACAGCAGTTTTTCATCTGGGATCACTCTGAATCAGGCAGAGTAAAGATCTGCACACAACACTTCCACCTTCTAGGCCAGTACCTAAACTGTCAGGCTATAAAGTCTGAGCTCCTCTTGTATTCCTTCCCCTCGCCCCCAAAATGAAAACTTAGTTGAAACTGATCTGTCACCACAAAATATGTTGGTTTTGATGGTCACACAATAAAACACATTTATCTGAGCTGAGAGAATAATTCACAGTGAATAATTTATTTCAGTAAATTACAGTATACTCCCATTTATCGGAAACCCTATTTTGTCAACCTCTGCATTATCCAAACTCCCGATTATCCAGATAAAATCTGTACCCTTGGGAGTACACTGTAGTCTCTTTTTTCTGCGTATGGATTCTCTGCAACTAGATCATGAATCTCCACAGATGTATTTGTTATTCATATTTATTCCATGAGCATCTTTGCAAGGGTGTCTACAATGCAAAAATATCCTGTGGCAGCTAGTCTCAGAGCCTGGGTCAACTGATTCAGGCTTGCAGGGCTCATGAGATGGGGCTAAAAATAGCTCACACTGAGGGGGTAGGTTTTAAAGCCTGAGGGGGTAGGTCTACACTGCTATTTTGAGCTCCATAGTATGAGTCCTGCAAGCCCGAGTCAGTTGACCTGGGCTCTGAGACTCACTGCTAGGGTTCCCCCCCACCCCCCACCCCACCCCATATAGAAGTACTCTAACTGTTTTACTGTATGGCTTGATTGTGAATATTCAAAACATGAGCTGTGTTAGATCGCATGATGTTTCTGTTCCATAACTGGCAGAGCCTGCAAGCATCTCTAGCATGAAAATCTACATGTGCAAACTTAAAATGGGATTTCTGCCAACACTCATGCATAGAAGTCTGAAATTTGCTTTCCATAAACTCTCCAGTAGAATTTGTTCACATGCACATGTTGGCTAAGAGAACACAAAAGGGGCACGAGCAAAGGAAAAGTACATTCATTTAAAAATATGACTGAATATTCAAAGAAATTGTTTGCTCAGCTCTATTATTTATGAATGGCCTATCAGGTAATTAATGCCGTTTAATTGTCATCTAAACTTTCATGTACTTGAACAACAAAAGGAACTAAATTGAAGAAGCAGCTATTAATTCATGCTAGTTGGCAAGTCCCAGGATTCTTCTAGTTACTATGAATAGTGCCATCTGGGGAATTTCCGGCCCCCGGGCTCTGCAGAGGCAGCAGTGACAACTCCTCGATCTGTCGCTGTAGGCAGCCCACTGCTCTGAAATCTTTTTTATGGACTGGAGACACAGTAGGCCAAATATCATCCCCAGAACTGGAGGCGGGAGAAGTTGGTTGGCTCCACACAAGGTCAGCAGAACGGGTGTACAAGAACATGAGGCCCTAGTCCCTCCCGCTGTTTGTTGGAAGGGGGGAAAAGGCGTTCAGGAGAGTCCCAGACTGACAGTAGGATTGAATGATAGTTGCATTCACAGTAAGAGCTGAGTAGCTGGAGTCCAGCTATCATCTGAATATTAGCACCTCTGAATATGAATAGTACTTAAACCTGGCTATCTGCTCAGAAGCCCACCTAGGTCTCTACATAGATTCTGTTGCTGATATGGGCCCTTCAGCAGTTCTTTTTAGTGTATGCACTACGTGCCTCAGGTGCCACATGACCAGGATTCATCACCAAATTTGAGCCACTCGTTGGATCATTTGCTTCCCTGGGTGGGGCCGGGTAGTGAGGGGGACTGCGACGTGAATGCTGATCCATTCTCCCCGCCTTCAGCAGTTATTTTGTGTGCAACTTATTTTATGTTAGAAATAGCTTTATAGTTCACACTGAAAAAAATGATTGTGCTTTGCTTTATTCAAGCCAGGAAATTGAGCACCCCCCCCCCCCCCGGCAAAATGGGTGGGGTGCCATCACACTGAAATAATCACATGCCCAAAGAATTATATTGTCAAAAAAAGGGTGCATCTATAGCACACTTATCGTGGAGAGCAGCTGCGCCCTGATCCTCTAACAGATGCCGCATGGGTGGATCCCTGAATTCACGTGGCACCCAGCAACTTCACTGAGGGTGTGTGCAGGAGCATGGGTCAGGCACTGAGTCTCCATTGTTACATGTGTTGTGTGGTATTGTTCCCCTTCCATGACTGTTGCTTTAAGAACATCATGAATTTCAAAGAGCACATAGATCCGAGTGTAAAATGGAAACTTCACGGCTTTGTTTCATAGTTAGGCAACTCAGAATCCACTGGTAGGTGACTGTTTCAGCATTCCTGAGCACTTTCATGAGCAAAGCTCAGTCCCCAGAATATTTGCAGGAAGCGGACACAACAGGGATACAAGCACACAAAGTAGAGTTGTTTAAAAAAACCTAAAATTGAGAACAAATTTTAGCTCTGCTCTGAATTTGATGTATTAATAGTACTTTTAAGGGAAGAAAACCAACCAAACCCCAAAACAGCTATACTTAGATCTGGTAATTCATGTTTTCGGTAGGTCTAACTTCGCCTTTAGATGTCCCAAGGGGCTGCCCACCAGCTGGGAATGGACAGAGCTGAGCTCACTTTGGTCACCCCTTCCACAACAACCCTTCTTGCCCTAACAAACTTGTGTGTCGGGTGCAGGATGTAATATAGGAGGTGCCTATGCAGACTCCCCTAAGCCAGAGGAATCCCCCGCTGGGGAGATGTATCTGGCTTCCAATCCCCGTGTACACTTGGGCAGCAAAAAGGGAATGAACAAGCTAGAAAGAGGGTTCGTCTCCTACCGTTAATTTAATGTGAAATGCTCTTTGAACACAATAGGAGACCCCTGCTGCAGATCAATAGGAGAGCCCTGCTGCAGAGCGAGGGTATACAGCTCTTAAATCTTTTTGAGATGTGTATTATTATAGGAGTCTACCCTTCAGATAAGTTTGACATGCTTTCAAGATGGTCTAACAGACACCTAACAAGTGAAAGTATCTGGCCTTAGCTAGTGTCACTGCCACAGTTCCTGAATAACCAATTCAAATAAGTGAAGACTGATAATCTGTTTGTCAGTGGTATTCCAGTGGATAAAGATAGGTATTTTAATACAGTTAAGCCTGTACAAAAGAACAAACTTATTAGGCAACCTCCCTTCTTAGGAGGCCATCCCAAAATATCACCATACACATCAATTACAATTCTTCTCCTTCAGATAAACAACCCTAGACAGGTCATCTGAGACAGCTTGTTGTGCAACTCACAAGATCCATACATGTGCAGCCATTCCTTGCTGCTGCCAAGTCTCAAATAGGTACATCACTAGGAACATTTGAGTTTTTGTTTGTTTCCTTTCTGCATCTGGGTTAAATGTTGTTGTAGTCAACATGCTACCAAGACACTTTTACTACTAATTATATATATATATATATACACACACGGGGGGGGGGGGGGGGGATTACATGCTGTATCTGCATCTTAGCAACGTGAGAGTAAGGTGAATTTAACCAATTAGCAGAGCCCCACACACTATTGCAGCTATTGTTAATATTCAAATAATTGCACATTCAAGCAACCAGAAGGTCTGTTTGGCTCATCCTGCTGTCTCTACAGACCATGAGAGCCCTCGATCAAGATCAGGACAGAGACAGAAAATCCAGTCACTGAATGATAGTCTCTGCTAATTGATTAAATCAGCTCTAACGTTTGGCTGGCAGATAATAGTTACCATTAAAATAGTGCTCTATTGATAAAGAAATGTAAGAAGTTCAGAAGATTCTGCACTAAGTATTTCTGACAATGTAGCTTTTGGTTACAAGCTTTATACAATAGTGGACTTATCTCTAAAGAGCGATAGGAAACGGAGGGCCAACTGCAACTATTGATAGACTGAAAGATTTTCTTGAAGCCACAGTAGAGCTGCAGAGTAGGTTTTCATAGCAGTGCTACTATTTCCAGATTTTAAAGTTAGGTGATTTGAAATCTATTTAATTTCTTAACTACTTTCTTGAGACAACTGTGGATGCTTTTGCACATTTAACAACTATATCATTGTCCAAGGAGGGGGAAATTTGCTAGTCTCAATGGAAGATGAGCAAAATTTTGCTCTAGCCTAGTTTCATCATATCAAATAGCAAAACTAGAATGTCGGGGTGGGGGGAACGGCTCCATATAACTTCACTATTGCCATTTGTTTGATCTTGTGGCAAGGTTATATTGTGTAGAGCGATTAAGAATATTTCATTCCTGATTAGTACTGTATGACCTGGTGTCTTGGTCAGGAGCATTCCATGACCATTAGCTGCAAAGGTCTATATTTACTAAGGGCCCATATTTTATAGTGGGGAGAAAAATGAGACTGTAACAAGAAATCTTGAGAGAATGTAGGAATAATCAATGCCAAGACAGTTTTTCCCTCCCAGTTATTTAGCCTGCCCTTAGCTACTAGTCCTCGGCTTTCATGCCTTCTGTCTCCATTACAGGCCCTAATTGCCCTTCACAAGTGTCTTTTTAAGGCCAGCATAATTTATTGATTTCTTTTCTTGCCCTAAAATCTACACTTGGCTGATAGATCTTGCAAGCAGATTGGTCTTGTTTTGTCTGATTAATATAAAATAGTATTCTGTTAATGGTGCTAGTTGGTTGCATCAGTGGTTTCTTAGGGATACTAGTGCTGTGTGATTTTTAGCATTCAGGACACGTGGACTAGCTGAACTGCCTTTTATCCCTGAATTTTGAATACTTCCCCTCCTATTGGGAGCTCCCTATAAAACTCAGAGATCATTTCCAGCTACGCTTGGTCATCGTTACTTGTTCTTCATCAGTTCCTGCCCTTCCACTGGAGATTGCTCAAGGCCTTCACCCTGGTCAGTACTAAATTGTCTCTCCCTTCTGTGATTAGGTTGGAGGTCATGTGGATGGTGTTATAGATGCACATGTAGAATATTGCTCAGTGCCTCCATACACCCAGCAACACTTTCAAGGTCTTTCATTCTTGTTACCTTCCATGCAAGCTATAGTCATTTTGTTCTCTCTTTAATTAGTAGGGGAGTAGGCAGAAGGATCAGTTCTAGTCTTCAATAGCAGACTGGTATTTTCCATCCTTCCAGCCAAATGAATGTTACAAGTGAGATTCCCAAAGTTTGGTCACATGGTGGTGACTCTTCCTCATGTACAGTTGCATTAAATGATAGTTAAAACCACATTAAACACTTTCCTAATATCACTTCCCACGTAAGCAATTGCTATAGCTGACACAGGAAAGTTATTCAATCACCAGTGGGAAGGAACTCGTTCATGTGATCATGGATAGTAGGGGAGGTGGTAAATGCTGCAGTCTCCAGAATATGAACATTGTCAAATGTAGAAAATCAGCCAGACTAAGATCCTTGACACAATAGTCTAAGCTCTTTTCCAAAAATACAAATTAATGATACATTAAGCCTAGAAATACGTGAATTACTTCTGCAACATAATTAGAGCTGTGTTGTAATAATTTATAAATATTGTACATTGATCTGGTTATTGGGATGTTTACTGCATAAATTGGTTGGTTTACTTTAGTAGTAGGGTTGGTGGGAAAAACAAACGAGAAGGGAAGCAGTGGCTCAGGATCAGACACCACTTGGTAACCACTTAAGTGTTAAGAGACAATGCCCGAACTAGTAGCTTTACAGATTCTACATCTTGAATCCAGCCATATTCTATCTCCTGGCTGGATTCAAGATCACTCCCAGAGAAGTAAAGGTATGAGGCCTGGCACCTGTGGGGATGCCCTCAGAGACCAGATGGGTCACAAAGTTGCAGCTAGTTCTATAACCATGACTAAGGTTAGGATTTTGTCACGGGCATTTTTAGTAAAAGTCAGGGACAGGTCATGGGCAATAAACAAAATTTCACAGAAGCCCGTGACTTGTCCCTGACTTTTACTAAAAATACCTGGGTGGAGGGGTACTAACAGTCCGAACCCTGCTGCCAAGGGCTGACTGCTGGCAGCTGTTCCGGTCCAAGCCGCTTC
Source organism: Chelydra serpentina (assembly GCA_037349315.1). Classification (NCBI taxonomy): domain Eukaryota; kingdom Metazoa; phylum Chordata; order Testudines; family Chelydridae; genus Chelydra; species Chelydra serpentina. Next base: position 31,015,755 of record JBAIAC010000014.1, read on the forward strand.
TCCAGCAGCGGGGGCTCCTTCAGCGTCGAGGACCGACTCACCCCCAGCCACTGCTCCAGCTGTGGGGGCTGCTCCAGCTCCGACCACTGCTCCAGTTGACAAGGTCCTGCTCTAGTCCTGGCTGCTGACCCAGCCCCAACTACTGCTCTGGCTCTGGCTGCTGCTCTGGCCATTGGGGACTGACCCAGTCCCAGGGACTGACTCAGCTCCGACTGCTGCTCCAGTCACCGGGGCTGCTCCAGGTCCAACCACTGCTCGTCACCAGGGCTGCTGTGGCCCCAGATACTGCTCCAACTGTTGGGGCTTGGACCAGCCCTGGGGACTGACCAAGCTCTGGCTGCTGCTCCAGCCACTGGGGCTACTACAGTTCCAGGGACTGACCCCAGCCCCCAGGATTGACCCAGCCCCAGCTGTTGGGGTTTGACCCAGCTCCGGGGACTAACCCAGCTCCAGTCCTAGCCACTGTTCCAGCTCAGGGCTGAAGCCTAAGAAGTCACGGAGATCCGTTAAAGTAATGGAATCTGTGATTTCAGTCACAAAATTGTATTCTTAACCATGACAGCCTGCACTAACCCGTGGTGAACATGCATCACAGTTACAAGTTGCAACTTGTTTTCCACCCCAGACCCAATAAAACATATTTTCTTCACTTCCTGGCTCATTAGACAGCCCACTATGCATAATTCTGTTACATTAATAATACCACTGATCAGTGAAGTAACAAAATGATGAATCCTAATGATTTCACTGAACTAGGAAATGGAAGTAAATTAAAACTTATTTCTATACCACATGTCCCCCAACACCTAGTTGAAGGGATAATTCAGTTCATAAATAACTTGCTGAATTGGGGCCTAAGCATGTTAACATTTTATCTTAACTTTAAATTACTCAGACCAATAAAATATGTATTGTGGACCAATTCTCTAGCAGAAAAATACTTCCACTCATGGATATCAAAACAACCCTGCGTGCACAGATTCTTAAAGTTTTTCACATGCTGATCTAATCTATCTATATGTAAAGAGGTCTCCAGAGAAGCATCAATAGATTGCTAGTGTCATAGTACACATTTTCAAAAATATTTCAGAATTCCAAACTTCACCTCTGTGGATCCAGATACTGTGGTTTTGCATCCACCCAAGAGTTTATTAAGATTTATAACTAAAGGAAATATTACATTTTAAGATATTACACATCAGTAGCATAGGAATATGTATTTACATTTTTATTTGAACTCTTTAGAACTGCAATTCTACAACTGGACAACATATCCAAAAGTGTTTCATAAACTTTTAAACACTTACATTATTTATACATATGGTTTTTGCATATCTATATATATATATAAAAATATTTTTGTGACTCAAGGACTGAGACTAGTCAAAATGACATTATTGCTACATTTCCATATTTACAAAAAAAATGCGTAAAACCATTTAAAACATCAAGCCACTGCAAAATAAGTTTCAAAAAAACCCAAATTATAAAAATATAAATTTAAAGAATATTTGAGACCAAAAATTCTTTCAGCTAAGTGCCCGCAAAGTACCGAGACATCTACAATTATACCAGCTAGACTGTCTACAATAGCTCTGAAAGCCAGCACACTACAAAAGAATTTTCATAGCATTGAAACAAGAATACTCAACAACAAGTATGATATGCATAAAAGTGTGCCCCCAAACAACTGGCTAACTTTAGAAAGGTGCAACAGCATAGATAGGTCCAGTGCAAATGGCTATTTTAAGATTGGTTGACGAATTTCTAGAACTATACACCAAATACATGATTGTATAAAATAAAGTATGAACACGTGGTATTAAAATTATAATACCAGTGTGTGCATTTACAGCTATCTTGATTTGGGCAGTTAGTTGAACATAAAAAGTAAATGTAAACTCAAAACAACGGGACTGACTGGTATGTTGAGTATAAATAACAGAGTGCTTAAGTGCAGGCGCGTTGTAAATAAATAGTTACTTAAGTAGTACTGTCTCCTACATGCTTCTTTCAATGTTTTTGCTGATTTATATTTGACAGGAATATAGGAAGAGAAGAACTAGCAGTATTTGTGCTGGAAAAAATGGTCACTTAAGCAGAGTCTTGGGCTCAGGGCGAGTATTTTTAAAAAACATATTCTAACCCCACATCTACATACCTGTAAAATAAGGCTGATGCTATATTTTGTGTTCTGCTACATTAAGATCCAATGTTTCCCAATTAATAATCTTTTCCTCTTATTAATTTTACCATCATATAATATTCAGCTGGAAAGACGAAGGGACTGAGAACAAAGCCCATCTGTGGGAAATTTACACTTGTGCATGAACACAAGGGGTGCTCTGGAAAGAAGAATTCTTTGACTGTGGTCTTTTTTTAAAATAAGGTGGAAAAATTAACTGCCTGTCCTTAAAGGATGTGGATCCTACTATAAACGTCTCCTCTGTACCCAGATCAAACTACTACAGCTATGGAAAGAGATTATTCACTTTCACATTTTTTGTCCATTTTAAGATACAAATATTAGCCATGCATGTCCTTCTCTCCTTCCACCCTGCAACACCACCCTCTTGCTTGGAATGAAAACTGTGAAACATGGGTTGGGACATGGGTAAGGTTAAGATTATGTCACAGCGGTCACAGAAGTCATGGATTCTGTGTCTTCCAGAGACCTCCATGACATTTCCCTTCAGCCCTGGGGTGAGCGGGGCTGGAGCTCTCAGCTGGCTGGGACCCTGGAACTCCAAACCACAGCTCTCAGTTGCCATGGGTGGTGAGGGTCCCTGCAACTCTCAGTGGCTGCTGGTGTCAGGAGTACCCAGAGCTCCAAGCCACTGGCCCTGGAGCTCTGAGCCACTGAGGGAGGCAGAGGGCTCCAGAGCTGTCAGCCGAAGTAGTGGGTGCTGGACCCCCCTTTCCCCATCCTGCAGCAGGGCTCAGGCTCTCATCCCCCTGTCAGCCCCATTTTGTCAGAGTTATTTTGAATAAAAGTCAGGGACAGGTCATGGGCGTCTGTAAATTTTTGTTTATTGCACATGACCTGTTCCTGACTTTTACCAAAAATACCTGAGACAGAGTCTTAACCTTAGACATGAGGGAAGGGGAGAGAAGCTTCACAATGCTCTCCTTCCCCAGGTGTCTGGAAAGCCTTCCCTAATTGCAGAGTCCTTCAGTGGTCTAGTGGATGCACAGGCTGAGGTGCTTGGGGTGGGAGTGGAGGGGGAGGTGTTATACCATTCAATTCCACCCCTCTCCATGTCTACATGGTACCCTCTTCTTGTGGCATCCAATTCAGAACACCCGCTTGTGACATTTGTAGGGTTTTAGACTTGGCCACTTGCAAGCAGCTATTTGTATGTATGTATTTATTTCAGAAATGTAGCAAAAAATCCCCAACAACCAAGCAATCAGAAAATGACTATTAGCTTTCCAGGCACAGATCTAGAGATGGACTGTTTAAAAGTTGGTTTTGTTTGTATTCATCTAGCTCCAGACCCAGGTTTAAGATTTAGATTTTTGTTTATATGACTCCCTACTGCAAAAACATACAATATAGCAAAGTATATACAGCTTCAGTCAAAACTGCAACAATGGCTGTGATGGATGGACTAAGTTTACATGTAACAGTGCGTGGTAAAGGACAGTATGATAGCAATGTTCAGATTACCCTGGTAGTGAGTAAAGCAAGACAAATTATTAATGTCTACCCTCTCTCGTCCCCTGCAGAATAAGGGTGCCTAATCCACCCGGGCTATTTTCCAGATGTCCCTCTCCTTTTTCAAGCATCTTCGCGTACCAGAAGGGGCTGAGTAGATGAAGTGCTGCTGCCCACAGAATTAATCCTCACTGAGTGATCTGCAGCATTTCCTTGATGGGGTGAAAAGTTCGAGTAAGCCTGGAGAAGATAGACACTATTGTCAATATTTCACTGAATGCCTCCTTCATATAAGCAGAATACACCGTTGCTATTAGTTGCCCTGGTAACACCTATCCAGGTAATTTGTTTCCTTGGGAAATTAAAGTTCACCCTGAAATAGAATTTAAGAGTGCCTGGATTTAATTGTTCTCTAAAATGGATCAGAACCTCAAACTCAGTTATTAAAAAAATACAGGAGATTTTGTAAAATAATTTTAAACAGAAATCTTTGAAATCTTTAATCTGAATCTTTGAAAATTCCTCCAATAATTTCATACTTTTCCTCACATTTTTGCTTTTGTTTCAGTAACCCTTGTAGTTTGCCAGAAACATGTTAAAGGAAGCAACTGAACCACAGCAGTTTTCAGTTTCCTCATTTTTCAACATATTGGGGAGCCACTTGTGTTTGTGTCAAAGCCAGGCACCTAGAATTTCCAAGGAACCTTTATTTTTAACCTAGAAACAAGTTTGAACCCCATATATGGCCACATGATCCTTAGGTGCAGATCTGTAAATCATTCCTCACAGGGTAGGATCTGTGTCTCTGAAATGGCATAATTCCTTCTTTAAGACCTTTTGTCCACTTATCCATCCACAAAGTTCTTAGTAAGAGAACTGAGTACAGCAAGACGCTAGTTTGTCAACACTTACATTCCAGGTGACAGGCACCAGGGCCCAGATTTTTAAAGGTCTGTAGGTGTTGCTTCATTCAGCACTGCAACACCTAACTGATTTAGGTGCCTACATCTCATTTTCAAAAGTGACGGAGGTAATTAGGAGCCTACGTCTCACTGATAAAATAACAGATCAGCCTGATCAAAAAGTAAAGAAAGGCCAAATCCAGAAAGTGTATCACTTAGCTGTTCAAACAAAAGGAAAGGCTTGACTGATACATCCACAATTATGAGATTCCATATAAATAGATTAGTCTGTGTTTTAAGATATGAAGAAATCAAGAGCTATGACCATATTTTATGATAATATCTACAGTGCCACAGCACGTACATTTTCAAAATCATGCAAAACATCAAAAACATACTCTAACGCGTGTTTATTTCATTTTATGCAGATACACAGTTTTCGAAAGTTAGTATGAGCATACCATTTGTGAGGGAATGGCACAGCGAAGAGCTTGGGGTAAGTCTGAAAATTATCCTAACAGGAAAAATGTACAGTGCAAAGGTACATAAATAAAAAGGCCACTAAACTTTTTGCTCTCTTTTTAGAGTCTGATTTAAATCACACAGGTTTTTGAGAAATGTAATATTAAAGATTGAAGATCCATATGGAAGCTCATACTTACATGGTTTGCATTATCTGAAAGCTGCTGCTCAATTAGCGGTACAATTTGCTTAAACGTTGGTCTCTGTACAGGATCAGCATCCCAGCAACTCTTCATTATCTCATACCTGCAAATATGTTAAATTAAATATTATTGACTGGAAATTTCAGTAAGGAAACATTTCTGTATTAAAACTCCATTATTATTTGTATGGGCTAAAATAGATTGACGTTATACAGTGTAACAATAGCAACTTATCCCAAAATTTCAAAACACAGCTAAATAAACTGTTTAAACAAATTTTATATGAGTAGAAATAGTAGCACTAGCCCAATTGGCTATGGATACTAAGGACCCAATACTGCTGAGATTCTGTGGGCAGAACTCCCTTTGACAGTAATGGAAGTTCTGTGTAAGGAGTTGCTACAGCATGATAGCTACCTATTTAAAGATAATGGGTCTGATATTGACAATTTGAAAAAAACCACTAAACTGGAAATGGCTAGTAAAAAAGATGCTTGGACTATCTTATTCCAATCAGGAAGTAGAACACAACTACAGGAATTGCACAAGTTGATGCAATTTAACCAGTTTACATCAACTGAAACTGTTTAGTAAGCTCTGTATATTACCTTTATTTGTGTAACTTAGAATATCTTTAATGACAGAATCATTAGACCATAAAAGGATCACAGTATGCAAGTGTTATACAATTAAAGCTAGTTCAGCTGTGGAAAATTTGAAGGGAAAAAGGGCAACATTATAAGGTACATTTAGCCCATATCTGGAAGTGTTACTTCCTTTGTTTCAAAAATTATTGGCTGATTAGTAGCGATAGCTTGTCTCTTACATTTCAACTGATGCGCATTCTGGACTAAACATTCTGTATCCTTCCTTAATCATTTTATAAAACTTAGAGTCCACAGGCATTCCAGGGTAGGGGCTGCTTCCTGTGGATACAACATTTAATTGATCAATGCCATTTTAAAATCAGAAATAAACTCTAGGTGAAATACAAAGTACACATTCAATCAGTAAATATCTTACCTAAAGAAAACAGTTCCCAAAGCAATATTCCATAAGACCAGACATCACTCTCAAAAGTATAAACACAGTTGAAAATACTTTCAGGTGCCATCCACTTTACAGGAAGCCGAGCCTTTGCAGGGATTGGGTATGAAGGTGAAAACAAAAATTAGACAAGCAGGTTAGAAAATTTAATAATATCAAATGTACATTTATATAATGGTTACCTATCTTTTTATATATTATTACTGAAGTGGAATTCTCTCTGCAAGTCAGAGTGCAGAGATGCCATACAGTTACTGATCCATCACTGTACAGACTTTCTACATTTATACCGTTCCTTGCACTCTGATTAATTTAAGTGTCTAATTTGCATAACTGTTATATAGTTGTTTTTCTAAATAGTGTGTGACTCCCTGTACCTGCTTTAAAATGGATGATAGCCAATCAGAGTGCAAGGATTTGTATAAACATGGTATGATAGTTTAAAATAAGCAGACTCTGAATATGCATCTCTCTTTATTTGGATTGGCTATTATGCAGACACTGCTCTGATGCACTCCAGTTTTTCAAGCAGACAACCAAGGCAGATGCTTTAGCTCAGTGGTCGCCAACGCGGTGCCCGTGGGCGCCATGGTGCCCGCGAGGGCATTTATGGGCGCCCACCACCAACTAGTGCCCAGAAGGGGAGAGAAGCTGCTGCCTCAGCCTGCTGGGGACAGAGAACTCCGGGGCTGCGGGCGCCGGTGTTCTCTGTCCCCGGCAGGCCAGGGCAGCGCAGAGAGAAGCCGCAGCCCCGCGCCTGCTGGGGACAGAGAACACCGGTGCCCGCAGCCCGGCCTGCCGGGGACAGAGAACTCCTGGGCAGCGGACGCCTGTGTTCTCTGTCCCCGGCAGGCGCGGGGCTGCGGCTTCTCTCCGCGCTGCCCCGGCCTGCCGGGGACAGAGAACACCGGCACCCGCAGCCCCGGAGTTCTCTGTCCCCGGCAGGCTGGGCTGCGGGCGCCGGTGTTCTCTGTCCCCGGCAGGCCGGGGCAGCGCGGAGAGAAGCCAAGATTTGGGGGGCGGCGGGCAGCTGCCCGCTGCCTCCCCGCTCAGCTGCTGAGCGGAGAGACAAGGGGCGGCTTGCTGCGGCTGCCCCTTGTCTCCCCGCTGAGCTGCTGAGCGGGGAGACAAGGGGCGGCTTGCTGCGGCTGGAGCCGCAGGCTTTTTAAAGCGCCCACCCCCCCACCCCTACCCCACTCTGGCAGCGGGGCTGGGGGGACACTTTAAAAGGCCCGTGGCTCCCCGCAGCGGCAGGAGCCGTGGGCCTTTTAAAACGCCGCCCTAGCAAGGCTCTGGCGGCACCTTAACTCCGCTTTTCCTCATAGGGGGAGTGGCCGCTCCCCCTGCCCCCCCGCCCGGCTACGCTACTCTCTCTGTCCCCGGCAGGCACGGGGCCGTGGTTTCTCTCCGCGCTGCCGCACGGCCCTGCACCTGCCGGAGACAGAGAACTCTGGGGCTGTGGGCCCCGGTGATCTCTGTCCCCGGCAGGCATGGGGCTGGGGCTTCTCTCTGCGCTTCCCCGTGCCTGCCGGGGACAGAGAACTCCGGGGCTGCAGGCGCCAGTGTTCTCTGTCCCCGGCAGGCGCTGGGACACGGCTTCCCTCTGCGCTGCCGCACGGCCCCGCGCCTGCCGAAGACAGATAACTCCGGGGCTGCAGGCACCGGTGTTCTCTGTCCCCAGCAGGCGCGGGGCTGCGGCTTCCCTCTCCGCTGCCGAGAACTGCACCCCACCCCCCCAAAAAAGGTAAATAAAAAAGAGCAAATTCACATGGTAAGGTGAAAGAATAATTGCCAAATAATTTAATTAATACCTTTTACCTGTAAAATTACCTTTATTATCTTATGGATTCATATATTATGTAATATTAAATATGATGTTTTTCATATTATTTAATGTACAAATACAAAATAAGTCTTGAAAAATTGTTGGTGCCCGCCCCACTCTTCTGAAAACATGAATGTGCTCTTGGCTACAAAAAGGTTGGGGACCACTGCTTTAGCTTCTAATACACACACAAACACCCAAATTTGCCCCCAGTTTGCATTTGCCCCCAAATGCAAACTGCTGAAAAGGAAATGGTTAAAAAAAAGTGTTCAAAACCACTTGATTCATTTCCTTTCTTCCCTCTCATTTCTTTGACCTTTCCACTGTCCCCAGAGTGTTTCTATTGCAATGGGAGAATCCCAGCCCTTTCCTTCTAACTCAATTTTGAAACAATGTATACCAAAATATATTATAGCTACTCTGTCTAGGAGAGTCTTGATGTCCTGTAGGGAAGGGAAGCAGGAAGTAGGGAAAGGACTTGAGAGGAAAATGAGATGGGAAAGGAAAGGGTAATATCTTTCCACCAACTGCCTAGAGTTATGGATGACGATAAGAACACGCAAATGTTGGAGTAGATGAGCAATTTGAGTTACTGATAGTTTACTAAATGAATAGTTAGATATTGGAATAATTTTTGGCTGAGTTAGAACAACCAGATACTTGTGCCACTACTCGCAGCAGAAGTGGCTGCCACCATTGTCCGGAGCATCAATGCTCCTAAAGCCGTAACTGGGTTTAAGATCAGGCCAAACACAATTAGAGGAGCCCCTCCCGCAGCAGCCCCAGTTTCCCTTCTTCCCCGGCAGCTGCTGCCTATCCTTCTCTAACCTTCTCAGACTAAGAAAAATCCTATTGTCAAGCAGCTCAGGGCAACCTAAAGCATAGTCTAGACAAGTGAAATGTAATTAGTTACTGCCCACCTCACAAGCTGCTGGCCTGCACTTAAAAATCCTTGATGCACGGATGATCAAGCAGATCCTGACTTGAGGTTGAAAATTAAACCTGGCCTCTCACTTCAGTTTCTTTGTAAATGTCACGGAGCAGCACTCAGTAAATATTTTACCAACCCAGCCTGGCTGCTTTGCTGAATTCCTCCCCTGACTTCAATTGTACCCTATACCGAACTTTGGGAACAGCACACACGGCTGGGGCAGATCTCCAAAACCAGCTGACAAATGCAGTCTTCTTCACTTAAGCCTTAAATGGCCACGTTCTGGTTACCTCAGAGACTGCCTCTCCTTGTGGGACACCACAGCAGTTGAGATTATTGAAGGCACCTAAGCAATCACCCATTGGGTTTATTCGGAAGGAACAGGCACTTTCAGTGAGAGAGGGACTGTGGAATTCTCTATCCTTGTCAGCTTGCCAGAGCTTGAATTTGTGTATCTTTAGCTTACACTGCCAGACCCACTTGTTCTTCTGGGCTTTTCCTTGTGAGGAGCAATGAATTTATAGCTAGTGAATGGTGGTAGATTTCTGGTTACGGAGCAGTCAGGAAGAATTTGAGGGGTTCATTTTGTTGAACACAGGTCCTAATTTTTTTTTTTATAAACTGAACAAATATATATGGGTGTTTTTGGAGATCACTGGTAAAGTCACATGTATTTAAAGTGACATAAATAGATATATATTGGTATGGCTATAAAACATAATGGAAAAGCCATGGACAACAACATTTGAGATCCAGACTTTCTTTGGACAAATCATGTTAAAGAAAGTTCTTAGCACGCTACTGTAGTTTATTCCCATGTGTGTCAGATTTTCACCAAGGACCCATAACAGCTCTGGCAATTAAAAAGGGGCTTAAAGTGGGCATAAATGCAATTTGCATTCACATTAAGATTTGGTGAAAAGGGGTCTTAGTGTAATTGGGAATAGTCTAGATTGGAATATTCAGACTTTTATTTTTTGGTCCAAAATGTCACATCTCACTCTAGTCCATACGTATCTGGGATAGAGAAATTGGATTTACAGCTGCAAGTGTCAGGTTACGTCTGTTATATATACAAATTAAAGTCAGTTTCATTGCTAACCTCAGAATATGGACCCAGTAAAAATCAAGCCTATTTCTGCTTCCCACTTGTCCTACTCAATAAATATCTCACATTTAAAATACAGTTTCTGTTATCCACATGATATTTATAACAAAGCAAACACCATAAAACCTGATTTTTAAAACATTTTTGTACGAATACTTATTTTAATAATTAACCAAACAAATACAGCCCCACTAAGTTTAAAGGATTTAAAAATAACTAAATTTTAGAAAAAGATTTATTTGGCAATTAAGACAATTTAGGATGCTTCCTAGTCAAGTACTTACATTTCCTTTGACCACATAATTTGAGTCATTCTTTATATCTCTAGCAAGGCCAAAGTCACAAATTTTTGTTATTCGACCATGAGTGAGGAGAATGTTTCTTGCTGCCAGATCCCTATGAATGCACTAAAGTAATAAAACAAACAAACACAGAAAAATATTTGTTAGTATCTTCAGTACTTTTCACTGCTGATGCAGAATTGTTGACTGCGTGTGTTTTCTTGAATATACATGTATGTAACTATACATAAGATCTAGTGCAAACTGAAAGTCAAAGTGTTTGAGTTTAAAAAGCGTACTTGGCTATCAAGCTTTATGGCACGATAACGTTACTGAAACATACAGGAGGCAGTGCATATACTGCTGCCTATAGTTAAGGTGGCCTAAGCATTTCCATTAGGAAGGATCATTTTCTGTTCCTTAGAACTTTCTCAGAGTTTTACACTTTCAGCTAGAGTTCAGTGTGCTTGCTCTGAGCCAGAAAGAATTTTTTTCTGAAAGTTTCATCAAAAATGATTGTGCTATTTTCTATCACAGTGAGAGTGGGGAAAATGCAATTTGTTTCTAAGGAAAAAAATTATAGTTTTTTAAAAAAAACCCACAATTTTCATGACCCAGGGGAAGGTCATGGAAACTAGAAATTAGGCAAAAAATATAGGGTCAAAAATTCAAAAGCACTTATATTACTTATGAACCTAATTTTCATTTTCAAAAGAGACTTAGGCTTTCATTAAGACTTAGGCTCCTAAGTGCCTATGTCAATTTTGAAAATTGGTCTTAGGCACTTTTGAAAATATGTTATATATACTAGGTCATAGATATGCCCTTCATTGGTCCTGTGAAAATCAAATTAAAATATTGTTTATAATGTACTCTGTGCATGGGCACTGCCTTATGTTAAATAACAAAACTAATTATCTTCCAGCGACAAGCATATCTGTGAGTAAGTAATGGAGATATAGGAGGGTGCAACTGGAAGGGTTTGGCAGGAGTCGTGCCTCCTTCCATATGTACCTCTGCCAGTCATGTGGAAGAAGGCAGGACACCTCCTCTATGCTCTGCGCAGGTGTGTGCAGAAGGATTTAAGAGTTGGAAGAAATAGGGTCCTGCTTCTTTATTGCCAACTGGTGAGGGCACATGTGGAAGGAGGCAAGATCTAAAAGTTCTGTCTTCTTCCATATATATAATACTGAAAGGAATGCATGGAATGCTTTAAAGGTTCCTGTCTCATTGACTGTATGTACCAAGCAGGACACAGCTGTCTAGCAAATAGCTGAACATAGTGAAATTTCTTTATTTTTCTCTTTTAAAAAAATGTAGGAAATTTCATACTAAAGGCTACCTAAAAATAACATTAAGATTGCAAAATGAAGCATTCAAAAGTCAGGAACTGACAAATTTATGGTTGCATGAGCAATCTTACCTTGCCCTCTTGGAGGCACGCATTATGAATTATCTTTAATTACATGCTGCTGTACTATTTTTTCCCATGGGACTCCTGCCTTATTCATACCACAGTGCAGCGAAGTGTTTAAGCATGTGTGTAACTTCAAGCATGTGAGTAGCCCCACTAATGAAGTAAACTGATGTAATGATCTGGGGTCCAAAGCATCCCTCCCTCATTCCTACAGAATTGGTATGGTCCACTGGCCCCAAAAGAATGGTCTTGTGATTAAAGCACTGTGCTCTGATTGGAGAAAGCTGAATTTTATCCTTGTCTCTCCACAGGCTCACTCTCATGCCTAAAGCGCTGCACTGTAAAATTGGTATACTACTACTTCCCAACCTCAGTGATAAGTGTAGCAGAAAAGCCTATAAAGAAACAAAATATATTCCTTATTCATTGCAAGGTTCAGGATGGTGCACAATGAATGGTTCAGGGGTGCTTTTAATGAGGATAAAAAAAAAATAATCAACAGCTGCTTTTTTTTTTACTCAGCATTGTCCATCCTGCGCACTGAATGAGGCAGGGGTCCAATGGAAAAGTATTAAAAGTGACATCCTAACATGTTCACACAAAGGGGTGGAGCTAAGGCTGATTAAGATTGCAAAGTGAAGCAATGTGCTTTTAGAGTGGGATGTTCAAAAATACCACTCAACATTCTACACTTGTACAGAAGTTTTATCACTGACTTCAACAGGAGCTGGATTAGGTCAACATTTATACCTTTGAATATCCCACACTTAATGTAGTGTTGTTTGTGGAGTAGGGGGTTTAAAATTACATATATTTGTTTTTACAGTGGATTCAAAGTATACTGTATAACATAAAGTCCCCAAATTTTGTTACTTTTTTCATCTTAATTGCCAAATTGTTTTCAAAAACTAAAAATCTTATTGCATCTGTAGGGACATTATTGGCACAAATCCCTTTCTGATATTCCATAACTTTTCCTATGAAACCTTTTGAAAGCACAGAGCATACTGAGTGTGTCCAAATGCAAACAATTTGTGGGTCTCTATGTTGATTTTAACATTTAAAAAAATTACAAAGATACTTTTAGTTTCCTACTGAAGTATCCCATATGTTAAACGAAAACTTTGAAAATACCCATCCTGTAATGATCCACTTGTTTAAGAAGGTGTTCTGTGGTTCAAAAGTATCAGATTATCCAGGGTTTAATTCTGAACACACATACATTTTGTGCAAATAGACCTCTCTTCAGCTGTTTTCTAATGCTCTTCAGTTTGTAAACCGTTTACGGATGTCACAGAGTCACATTCATGATTTTACTCTCTTTTTGGAGGGATCTCCTCCTTTGAAGATCAGATTCATTCACAGATTCTATCTAGTTTCCACACTATAAAGGTCCCTGAAAAATTAAGTCTTCAGGGCTTGTGCGGGATCAGATGGCACCAAAAACCAGATGGAGCTTTTATTAGACTGGCTGCGTGCTCCAGGAGTCAAAGGAAAGGCTATAGACCAGGGGTGGCCAAACTCACTGACCCTCAGAGTCAAACTACGACAATTTTCAGAAGTTTGAGAGCTGGGCGCGCCAGTTGGAGCGAGGCTTCTGCCCTGCGGTGGGGTGGTGGGGCTAGGGGCTTCTGCCCAGCGGGGAGGGGGGGTCTCAGGGAGTCAGCACCAGGGGCATGCCTGCTGTGGCTCAGGGCTTCAGCCCCACAGGACATGCCTCCTGGGGATTCAGCCCCACTCCTCCTGAAGCCCTGATCCCCGGGAGGTGCACCCTGCAGGACTGAAGCCCCAAGACCCTCCCCACTCCCTGCTGGGCAGAAGCCCCTAGCCCCACCACCCTGCCGCAGGGCAGAAGCCCTGAGCTCCCCCCCAGTCTGGTAGGTGGAGAATGGGGCGGGGGGCCTCTGTGAGCCGCACTTTAATCATAAAAGAGCTGCAGTTTGGCCACCCCTGCTATAGACCAAAATCCTCAACCCCAACTGTAGGACATAGGAAGTAGCAACAGAAAAGGACCTGCTGCTCCAGCTTTCTCCATATACACACAGTTAGTGGAGTTTGGGGATACAGTACACACACCCTTACAATTCCTCAGGCCTATCCCTCCCTTCACATTTCTGGGCACAGTGCTCTGTTCCATGCACTGAAGGAGCTCTCCAACTCCCAGTGCCCTCAGCAGTGGAAATGCAACAATTCTGCTGCCTTTTGAGCACTTCCAGAGGTAACCTAGAGGTTTTTCTTTATGCGAGTAAAGTCCAGGGAAAATGCATTCTGAGCAGACTAGCACTTTTCAGTGCAAAACTCTAGGCTGGTAAAATGCAGGACTAAATTTACACAAAGGAATAGATTAGTCAAGTCTTCACGGTACAGCAGAACCCTGTTAATTTGCAGTGTGTGTTAAAAAGATTACCGAACAGGTGAAATAGTCATGTTTTAAAATGTCAATATGTGAAGAAAACCTGTCACTCAAATTCACAACGTACATTTTTGGAGGCAAGGAAGCTCATGCCCTTTGCCACCTGATAAGAAAAACTCAGTAGATCTTCAACATCCAGAGCCAATTCGTCATCTTCTAATATGGCAATGGTAACATCTCGATCCACATATGATCCTAAAACAACACAAATGCAAACACTTTATAAACGGACTAAGTATGATTGCCTGGAAACATACTTGGCTTATATTTATCAGAATGTGGTACTGAATAAATAAGGAAACTCAGTCCATACATAGAATCATAGGACTGGAAGGGTCCTCAAGAGGTCTGGTAACCTAGTCCCCTGCACTCAAGGCAGGGCTCAGTATTATCTGACCATCCCTGATGGGTGTTTGGCAAACTTGCTCTTAAAAATCTCCAATGAGGGAGAGTCCACGACCTCCCTAGGCAATTTATTCCAGTGCTTAACCACCCTGACAGCTACCCACCACCCTAGCTAATGTCCAACATAAACTGCCCTTGCTGCAATTTAAGCCCATTGCTCCTTGTCCTATCCTCTGAGGTTAAAGAGAGCAATTTTTCTCCTTCCTCCTCTTTGTGATGACCTTTTATGTACTTGAAAACTGTTATGTCCCCCCTCAGTCCTGACTAAACAAATCTAATTTTTTAAATCATCCCTCATAAGTCATGTTTTCTAGACCTTTAGTCCAGAGAAGAGCAACAAAAATGATTTTCTCCAATTTGTCCACATCTTTCCTGAAATGTGGTGCCCAGAACTGGACACAACTGGACTCCAGTTGAGGCCTAATCAGTGTGGAGTAAAATGGAAGAATTACTTCTCATGTCTTACTTACAACACTCCTGCTAATACACCCCAGAATGATGTTTGCTTTTTTGCAGCAGTGTTAAACTGTTGATTCATATTTAGCTTGTGATCCACTATGACAGACAGATCCCTTTCTGCAGTACTTTTTCCTAGGCAGTCATTTCCCATTTGAATGTGTGCAACTCATTGTTACTTCGCAAGTGGCGTGCTTTGCATTTGTCCTTATTGAATTTCATACTATTTACTTCAGACCATTTCTCCAGTTTTTCCAGATCATTTTGAATTTTAATCTTATCTTCCAAAGCACTTGCAATCCCTCCCAGCTTGGCATCATCCGCAAACTTTATAAGTGTACTCTCTATGCCATTATCTAAATCATTGATGAAGATACTGAACAGAATCAGACCCAGAACTGACTCCTGAGGGACCCCACTTGGTTTGCCCTTCCAGCTTTACTATGAACCACTGATAACTACTCTCTGGGAATGGTTTTCCAAACAGTTTTGCACCCATCCTTATAGTAGCTCCATCTAGGTTGTATTTCCCTAGTTTGTTTATGAGAAGGTCACGCGAGACAGCATCAAAAGCCTTACTAAAGTCAAGATATACCACATCTATTGATTTCCCCCATCCACAAGGCTTGTTACCCTTTCAAAGAACACTATTAGGTTGGTTTGACATGGTTAGTTCTTGACAAATTCATGCTGACTGTTACTTATCACCTTATTAACTTCTAGGCATTTGCAAGGTGATTACTTAATTATTTGCTCCATTATCTTTCCAGGTACTGAGGTTATGCTGACTGGTCTGTAGCTTCCCAGGTTGTCCTTATTCCCCTTTTTAAAAATTGGCATTACATTTGCCCTTTTCTAGTCCTCTGGAATCTCTCTAGTCTCCCATGACTTTTCAAAAATAATCGCTAATGACTTAGATATCTCCTCTGTCAGTTCCTAGGACATATTTCATCAGGCTCTGGTGACTTGAAGACCTCTAACTTGTTTAAGTAATTTTTAAGTTGTTCTTTCCCTATTTTAGCTGCTGATCCTACCTCATCTTCATTGACATTTACTATGTTAGATGTCCAATTGCTACTAAACTTTTTGATGAAAACTTAAACAAAACAGTAATTTAGCACTTCTGCCATTTCCACATTTTCTGTTATTGTTTCCCTCCCTCCCCCCTGCATTGAGTAAAAGGCCTACCATGTCCTTGGTTTTCCTCTTGCTTCTAACAATAACATCCATTACCAAAATGGTAGAATATTCATTTGAATCCCTCCTCTGAATGTTTTCACAACATAGAGACATATGAAGCCTTTTTAATTGAATTAGGGTTTTAATCGGACACATCCATCAGGAAAGATCATTTTAAAATCGAAAAGAAATCAGAAATCCCTCTTTGTACTACAGGATGTGGGTTAGATTTCTGGATAAGTACTTACCTGTCCTCCCTGATCTTCTTTTATCTGCTTTTGGTGGAACAACATAAGAGACTCCTGGTTTCATGTCCATGTATTCATTGATGACATCACTGTGTGGATAATTTAGCATAAAAACATTAAGAACAAATCTGAATCTAAAATTTTATAAATTATTAACACTGGAAAGTAAGGTTTGTGAGTGTTAATTATTTTTAAAAAGAAAACAAAAATTCTACACAGAGAGTGATGAGATTTGACAAAATAGGCTATAAGGATGTGCATTATAGGATAAGTAATGGTCTGATCTCAAAGTTTGGAGTTTAGCTCGGATAAGCACCCAAAAATTTGGTGTTTATATTCTTTATAGTTAAGGTTGAGTCTGGAAAAGAAATGGCTAGATATTTCTGATGACATTCTAATGTTTCCTTCTTCTATTCAGGACAGCTTCTATCAAAATATTCGGTAATTCAAGTTTCAGTTGAAATTCAGAAGATAAAACTGAGGAGAAAAGTTAACTGAACATCAGAATTTCCAAAAAGGTTCAAGTTTGGTTGCCGAAATCAGTATAAGTTAAAGGGAATTTGTATTTTTTTTAAATCAGTTTTCCCATTGCTATGCATATTCAAATGTATGATCTATAATTACATATAGTTTATAAATATATACCTAGGGATTAACAATGATAAATATTTTTCCATTTAGTATCTTTTTGAATTATACAGACATAAAAATTCACTTTACCCTGCCCATATACAGCACCTTTTATCCAAGAATACCTAATCACTTTGCAAATGTTACGCTTGGTCTCACAACAAACCTGAGAGGTAATTAAACACTTCACCCCTCCACCGAAGCACAGAGACCTCTGGGGTGTTATGCAGCTGCAATTCAACAGCACACAGCAATACTCAAATTTGGTAAAGACTCTACAGTCTACAGCAGAGGTCGGCAACCTTTCAGAAGTGGTGTGCCAAGTTTTCATTTATTCACTCTAATTTAAGGTTTCGCATGCCAGTAATACATTTTAATGTTTTTAGAAGGTCTCTTTCTGTAAGTCTATAATCTATAACTAAACTATTGTTGTATGTAAAGTAAATAAGGTTTTTAAAATGTTTAAGAAGCTTAATTTAAAATTAAATTAAAGTGCAGAACCCCCCCCCCCCCCCCCCCCGGCCCGGCCCCCTCCCTCCCCGGATCAGTGGCCAGGACCCGAGCAGCGTGAATGCCACTGAAAATCAGCTTGCGTGCCGCCTTTGGCACACATGCCATAGGTTGCCTACCCCTGGTCTACAGTCCCCATCCAACCATTTACAAAAAAGTGCTATATGAAACTCAAATAATGAGATTCTCAGCTTTATATCATATTTGAAAGATGGCACCTCCAGGAGGAGTCATAACCTCATGGTGGGATTCAAATGGAAACACCAGAACCACTTCCTTAAACACCAGGGCCGGGTTTGGCTTTTTTTGCCGCCCCAGGCAAAAAAGCCATCGGCCGCCCCTCTCAGGCCGGGCGCCGGCAGGGAAGGCGGCATGCCCGCGGTCCCTCTCCCCCGGCGGTGGCGCTGGCAGGGAGCGCGGCATGCCCGCCGCCCCGCTGCCGGTCGGGGCGATGCTGCGCTCCCCGCTCCCCGGCCGGAGCGCCAGTGGGGAGGACAGCATTCCCGTGGCCCCGCTGCCCCGGCCGGGGTGCCGGTGGGGAGAGCGGCTTCCCCAGGGCGCCACGGCCTCGGTCCCCCGGCCGGGGCGATGCCGCTCCCCGCTGCCCCGGCCGGGGCGCCAGCAGAGAGGGCGGCATTCCCGCTGCCCTGGCCGGGGCACAGGCGGGGAGCGCGGCATGCCTGCCACCCCACTCCCCCAGCCGGGGCAATGCCACGCTCCTCAGCTGCCGGGCGCCGGCGGGGAGCGCGTCATCCCTGCGGCCCCGGTCCCCTGGCCGGGGCGATGCTGCTCCCCGCTGCCCCGGCCGGGGCGCCGGCGGGGAGCGTGGCGCGTGGCATCCCTGCTGGGGAGGGCAGCATGCCTGCCGCCCCACTCCCCCAGCTGGGGCGATGCCGTGCTCCCCAGCTGACGGGCGCCGTCGGGGAGCGCGGCATCCCCGCTGCCGCCCCGGCCGGGGCGCCGGCTGGGAGGATGGCTTCCCCGTGGCCCCAGTCTCCTGGCCGGGGCGATGCTGCTCCCTGCTGCCGCCCCAGCCGGGGTGCCGGCGGGAAGGGCGGCTTCCCTGCTTCCCCGGCCGGGGTGCCGCCTGGGAGCGGGGCTGGCCCACAGCTCCGCTGCCCCAGCCGGGGCGGGGAGCGGGGCTTGCCCGCTGCCCTAGCTGGGAAGAGTGGGTTTTTTTTTTTCAGCGCCGCCCCCCTCCAGGTGCCGCCCCAAGCATGTGCTTGGTTGGGTGGTGCCTGGAGCTGGTCCTGTTAAACACACAGGTGGTATTTTCAGTGCTGCTGATCTAGCATGTACTGATCTAGCATGATCAATCTTCTCTTGAAGGTGTTACGGCACAATGGTGATGTGGCAGATACATCCTTAACACCAAAGGGACATAACTTCCTACTTTAGCAAAGTGCTTTAGCTCCTACTAAGAGCTCTATTGGATTCTTTTTAAGTTCAGTTTGCTAAAATAGAATAATGGGCTCAATGCTGCAAAGTACAGACTGAAATATAGAGAGGGTCTTTTATTGCTATACAAGTGAAGGTTTGGTAAATGACATCGTCAGTACTTTAAAGAAAAGAAGGAATTAGAAGAACCTTTGCACAGATGTATGTGACAATGTCCTAAGAAGAACTTGGGCTTATATCTTAAATGGAATTCTTTAATAATATACAGGCGGGAAAATAATATACTAGGGGGGGAAAAGAGTGAAAGAACAATGGTTGGGGAAATCCTAACTCCAAAATGGTGGCACAGGGTCTTTTGTCACAAGATCTTGTGTGATTTAATGCAATACTGAAAGGCATTATTTTTGTTGTAAAAAGCCATTCGTGAACGCAGGAACTCATGGTAACAGAGTGCTATAATATAACAACATTGGCCGTATTGTCATTTACGTTGCAAACTGATTGCTGCCAATCATTAGCAGTAATGATAACTAAAAATAAAGATGGAAGTTTTTGATCCAAGGAGTGGCACTGGACACAATCATAGAAAAGCCGTGGAATCAGTAAAAATAGACGTGTATGAAATAATTTGAACTATAATCTTTAAAACAAGCCACACACAATTTATTTGTAAAAATTAAATCATCTTTTTAAATAAACTGATTTTTTAAATAAATTGATGCAATCTTTAGAAAACACTACACAAAAGCCCTCTTGTGATTTCTTTTCACTAGATCAGCTTTGATTTACCCTCCCTCTGAACTTTCTGGCTATGCCTTTATGTATTGGCAGATTATTCTTACCATGCAGGCTCTTTTTGATGCAGAAGGTTCTCGTAAACTGCTGTTTCTGCATATTCGTCATGCTTTGGGCAAATAAATGAATTTCGTTTCCTTCTCAGAAAATTCAAAAGATCACCATAGCAGCAATATTCCGTGATGACCAGAGTGGGGCCTACAGATGCAGAGGGAGTTTAAAAGACGGGTATAAGCTTTACTTTCAGAGTAAAAAATCTTATACAAAAATATTATTCAACTAAAACACACAAAATGTCCTATTTGAAGTCACACTACATAGCATTGTCTAGACATGAAAAGTCATAGTGAAGTTACAGCAGCAGTTTCCTCATTCATGGACTAGTTACTATTGTGCAATTAAAGCTATGTCATTCCCAATTAATTTTTCCCCCATCAATAGTATCACATTGTATAAAAATTAAACAAATAAGTCTTTTTCCCCTCTTCATGTGATAATGTTTCTGGCCCAACACATCTGTATGATTTTGCTCACTTCCTGAAGGAAGTTATTTGTTCCAAACATTAGAGTAAGAGGCTTCAAACATTAATCCTTTTGATTCACTTCTGTTTACAGTAGAGCTCCGAGTTCTTTCAGCTATGTTTTTAAATAATGTAGGGTGTTATACTCTGCAGTATAATGGGAAAAATCATTCACATAGAACAGTCTGCTGAGACAGAAAACTAAGTTACACTAGATCTTAGAATATTAAAATGAAATTTAAAAGGGGAATTAAAAGTCACCTACAGCATAGATGTTTATAGATCATAATGTATATTTTCTGAATCAATGACTGCAGCGACGGCACTTGAATATGTAATAATGCTGCCCATTATTTCATTCGTAGGATCATTCTGTACCAATACCGCCTCATAGCTTTTCTTTAGTTTAATAATTACGGCTTTCATAAGAGCAAATACTATAGTTAAGATTACATCAGGTTTATTACAAACCCTATATTTTTATAAGCTTATACTTATGAAAGGGGGAGGGATAGCTCAGTGGTTTGACCATTGGCCTGCTAAACCCAGGGTTGTGAGTTCAATCCTTTAGGGGGCCATTTAAGGATCGGGGGCAAAAATCTGTCAGGGGACAGTACTTGGTCCTGCTAGCGAAGGCAGGGGACTGGACTTGATGACCTTTCAAGGTCATTCCAGTTCTAGGAGATTGGCATATCTCCATTTAAAAAATTGGGGAGGGATAACTCAGTGGTTTGAGCATTGGCCTGCCAAACCCAGGGTTGTGAGTTCAATCCTTGAGGGGGCCATTTAGGGATCTGGGGTGCAAAAATTGGGGATTGGTCCTGCTTTGAGCAGGGGGTTGAACTAGATGACCTTCTAAGGTCCCTTCTAACCCTGATATTCTATGTTTATAAAATTCTCTTTTCTGTCCGAAATAGTCCATGCATTGATTCAGGCCATCGAATTTTCTTTGTGGATCATTTGAACCAAATCCCTTCAGTCATTTTTGAATTATGAAAAGGTGAAAGGGTGGAATGTTTCATATAAATCTAAAACTCTGAATTTTTCTAAGATTTTTTCCTTTGAAAAGTAAAATGGAGAAATTAAAAAGTACAAACATTTATGTTAGCATAACATGCAGGTTACAAATTTAAATGCACCAAAGTTAAGAAATCACTGTATATAAGCTTCAATTATTTGTTGGATTTTATTACGTGTGCATGTTAACTTTACTGTTTATGTTCTTAAATATATAAAACCAAAATATCCAGGATGTGAAGTTCTGGAACGTCCTTCCAAGGGAAGGAGTGGGGGCAAAAGACATATCTGGCTTCAAGATTAAGCTTGATAAATTTATGGAGGGGATGGTATGATGGGATAGCCTAATTTTGGCATTAATTGATCTTTTGACTATTAGCGGTAAATATGCCCAATGGCCTGTGATGGGATGTTAGATGGGGTGGGATCTGAGTTCCTGCAGAGAATTCTTTCCTGGGTGTCTGGCTGGTGAGTCTTGCCCATATGCTCAGGGTTTAGCTGATCACCATATTTGGGATCAAGAAGGAATTTTCCTCCAGGGCAGATTGGTAGAGGTCCTGGGGTTTTTTCGCCTTCCTCTGCAGCATGGGGCATGGGTTGCTTGCTGGAGGATTCTCTGCACCTTGAAGTCTTTAAACCATGATTTGAGGACTTCAGTATCTGAGACATAGGTGAGAGGATTATTCCAGGAGTGGGTGGGTGAGATTCTGTGGCCTGCGTTGTGCAGGAGGTGAGACTAGACCAGTGGTCCCCAACCTTTCTGTGGCCAAGAGTACATTCATCCCTTCATCAGAGTGTGGCAGGCAGCGACACTTCTCAGTGGCATTTCGGTGGCGATGGTTCTCCGCCGGAAGCGCACCTCGACGGCATTTCGGCAAAAGCTTCTCCGCTGGAAGTGCTCCTTGGCGGCATTTCAGTGAAAGCTTCTCCGCTGGAAGTGCACCTCGGCGGCATTTCGGTGAAAGCTTCTCCGCCGGAAGTGCTCCTCGGCGGCATTTCGGTGAAAGCTTCTCCGCCGGAAGTGCTCCTCGGCGGCATTTCGGCAAAAGCTTCTCTGCCGGAAGCGCTGCGCGGCGGCATTTCAGTGGTGATGTTTCTCCGGCGGATGCTCCTCTCCTCTTCCTTCCTTGGCGCCAGCCTTGATGGCGGGTGCACATAAATGCCCCAGCGGGCGCCATGGCGCCCGCGGGCACCATGTTGGGGACCACTGGACTAGACGATCATAATAGTCCCTTCTGACCTTAAAGTCTATGAGTCTATGTGCAATGTAAACAAAGTTACTTACTTTGAGAACCTTACGTTTTTCATTTTTTGACTGATAAGTATTTAGAATTAATAACCCTAATATTCCAATAATAAATGTTTGTTGCAGTTTAATAGATTATCTGAGGACTGTACAAGATAATACAAATACCAGTTCTACAGTAGATAGTAATGAATCACTCAGTTCAGACACTAAACTCATAAAACCACAGAACCATAGAAATGTAGGGCTGAAAAGGACCTCAGCATGTCATCAAGTCCAGCCCCCTGCTCTGTGGCTGGACTAAGAAAACCTAGACCAGTGGTTCTCAAACTTTGGTACTGGTGACCCCTTTTACATAGCAAGCCTCTGAGTGTGACCCCCCTAATAAATTAAAAATACTTTTTTATATATTTAACACCATTATAAATGCTGGAGGCAAAGCAGGGTTTGGGGTGGAGGCTGACAGCTCGCGACTCCCCATGTAATAATCTCGCGACCCCCTGTGAGGTCCCAACCCCCAGTTTGAGAACCCCTGACCTAGACCATCCTTGACAGGTGGTTTGTCCAACTTGTTCTTAAAAGCCTCCAATGATGTGGACTCCACAATCTCCCTTGGAAGCCGATTTCAGAACTTAACTACCCTTATAGTAAAAAAGTTCTTCCTAATATCTAACCTGAATCTCCCTTGCTGCACATTAAGCCCGTTACTTTTTATCTTACCTTCAATGGACATAGAGAACAATTGATCCCCATTCTCTTTATAGCAGACCTTAACATATTTGAAGGCTATCAAGTCCCCAGTCCCCCC
Organism: Chelydra serpentina; assembly: GCA_037349315.1. Lineage (NCBI taxonomy): Eukaryota > Metazoa > Chordata > Testudines > Chelydridae > Chelydra > Chelydra serpentina. The sequence goes on from JBAIAC010000014.1 coordinate 31,039,215, forward strand.
CCTCCACCCGTTTTTTCCCCCTCAAAACTAAACATGCCATTTTAATGTCTGTTCTCATTTTCGGAAGCTGATGTTGCTGATGACAAACGTAGACAGCCCATTTTGTGAACTCTTAAGAGGAAGCTGTTTTATGTGCCAATCCAATGAAGTCTAGAAATGGACCATGTGCTGGGTCATGTCAGCAACAAACTAATCTTCATTTCTAGCCAGAATAACCCTGGTCTTGGGGTATTTTGTGTGTGTGGATTTTTTACTATGGTCTCATGTCTAAAAGAAAGGTCTTACATGAGAACGTTAAACATTTCATCAAGACTAAGCAATTCAAGATTTGTACGAAATAGGTTTCTACTTCTACAATAAGGCAATTACAAAAATCCAATAATCTCATAATTTTACCTCCAACAGTGCAGGCTCCAAGTAGATTCACGATATTAATGTGGTTACCAAGGTAACTCAGAACTTTGAGTTCAGACATTAAGGCTTCTCTCTCCGTTAAAAGGGCACTTGCTGGAATGAAAAACATGTCATTCAGCTAATTCAGTATACAATAGAAGAAAGTTAGGAAAAAAGAATATTGTATATAGTAGAAACTTACGTTTGAGCATTTTTACTGCTACTGTCATTGCAGCATCAGATTTAAACAGACCATATGCAGTAGCCTCCACAACTTTCCCAAAAGCTCCAGCACCAAGAGTTTTACCTAAAAATTGCCAGACAACTTTTAATGGGTGTAACAACATTTTACCTATCAGTGGTTCTTTTTGCTCTATATTAAAAAAAGATCAGTAGTAGATTTTTGGATCAATTTAAGCCTATTTATTCTTCTCAAAGGAAATGGAAGTAGTTTAAGACAGGAAACTGCTTCCTCAAACTGCATGCAAAAGCAGCAGTTGTGATTATTATATACTTTACTATGCAATATACTAGTGATAGCAAATGCTATGTTTTCATGACAAGGTCTCATATTACAAGGACTGAAAATTTCACATTGGAGAGGAAGTTAAATAAACCTAAACTAACCAAAACTCAACCGGTTTCTAGGAAACTCCCATTTCTGATCATAAGGAAGTTGTGTTGGGTCTATATAAACATAGTTGTTTCCATTTATTTCTTCAACAACTTTCCACTGAACTTCATATTTGGGTTTCTGGAAAAAAAAGAAAAAAATGGCCATTTTACTGCTAAATTTCAACAAGAACAACTAAGATGAATGTGTGCGTCTGATTTTACCTGTAGATATTTGTACACAAGAATCATTACTATGATGCACATCAGTCCTGCTGCTACTCCAAAACCTATCAGTAAAGGAGTGAAGAGAGTGTGGGTACTGATATGTTCTAGAAAGAGACAGAGAAAGTTCTGTTTAAATTTGAACAAGAAACTCAACATTTAAAGGATCATTAAATGTCAAATCTTTATCCCCCCAATTGTTTTTCTTTGTCAGGGAATATTTTCAGCTGGAGCCCACATGATTTTCCTTTTTCCCCTCCCCGCACCCCAAGGCTGAATATCAGAACCCTCCTCAATGGACAGAACTGTAAGATGATGTTGCCTGATGGCAACTCGAGACGTCTCTTTATCCTGGACGCTGTGCAGTTTAGTTTGTTTCTTTAGCACTCCCAGTCCCATCAAACTAGGAAGTGTGAAACCAAGACCAATTAAACTCAGGGTTTCTGCATGGTTGCACAAAGTTCTATCATTAGCCCATTAAAAAAGCTCTCGACAATTATTTTTAGCTTTAAAAACAGGATTTGTGTCAAATTAGTTAAAGAAAAAGTTTACTAACTGAACTTTTCTCAAAGTCCCAATTTCTTAGCTTATCCAATGCTTAATATGCTCTCTACAACATATTCTTTGGAAGCAGAGAATATGGACAATGACATGATCTTGTAAAGATCAATATGCCTCAAATCTGACCCATATTTGTTTGTATATAGTATAGAAAAAGAACAGCACAGAAACCTTAGTTTTTGCAAAGAAGGAAACAACAAAGAACAACATACAGGTTGCAACTGATAAGCATTTTGGTACTTCCACTTTTACAATTCTGCAAATTCTGCAAATTCTTTTATGAGGCCAAAACTCATTAGCACCTCTACTCAGTGTGTTTGCAGTCTGTTGTTGTTATTAATTATTTTTATTATAGTGGCACCTAGAGGCTCCAACCAAGCTCAGGACCCCATTGTATTACAGCTTAAATAAACAGGACAGACAATGGTGTGAGAGGGGGAACGTTATTGAGCAGGTCAGTGGCAGAAACAGTTTTCCTGACTCCCAGGCTGGTGTTCTGGCCACTAGACCATACTACGTATATGGAGGAAGAAAATGGAAGCGAACAGATTTCAGTTTTAAACATCTACTAGGTTATAACAGTCAAACATTTAAGAAGTATGATAGGAAATGCAGCTTAATATATTACTCAACCACTGTACCAGAGAAGCTTCAAATACACAGGCAATGGATTTAAAATATGGGTATTATTGTAATTATTTGTGATGCACAGAGCTAAAACTTCCCATCATCTTAATAACATTGTAGACATTTCTATGTGTCATTTTGGCCACTACCTTTAACAGCAAAGTTGAAAAAAGCAGTACTTCTGGCAACATCATTGGAAGCCTCACATGATATAGTGCCATTGTTTTTGAATGTGCTGGCATCAATGGTACTTTCAACCACTATCCTTCCAAATGATGGAAAGGATGAATTTCTGTAATAGACCTTCACATCCACTGGAGATATAGCTGGCGAATTGAAACACCTGGGAGAAACATTGTTGACAATTACCCCTTTATGGATAAATACTTGGAGTAAATTCTTCAGCATTTCAACTTTCTTTTAAGGTAAAGTTCGATATTTACAGCCAGATCCTCAGCTGGTGCAGACTGACACAGCTCATTGAAGGACTGAGCTGAAGAACTTTTGAGCTATGGAACCTGGCTCTTTAGCTCAGGCTATTAGATTCTTTGGTCCTGGTTTCAACTCCCACTGTTAACAACTTATTCAGAGACATTGTGTTATAATCAGATAAAAATATATCTGTGGCCAACCTACAACAGCACCATATGTATCAAAGAACACAATACCCAGCACTGCCTCACAAGCTGTTATTTCTAAGAGCTACCCTATGAATTGGTCAAGAAAAGTATGTTTATTCTTTTTGACCAGTCAATTGTAATTTTAAAATTTGACATCGTTACTATATAAAAGCAAGCATGCTAATTTTAGCAATATTACCAGTAATATAAGTTATAAAACAATACAGATTTTCCTTAAGAAGAGTAAACAACCAGACTATTTAAGGCTTAAGAAAAATTATTCCAGTGAGATATATGTGACTTGTTCATACTATGTCTCTGATAGAAGAAGTGAGGAGCATTTTATAACGTGTTTCACAAATATTCTACCTCAATCTTCTTAGAGACTTGGTAATTTAGTCATTTATTTTCATAATAACTCGAGACACATTTAACATGTAATCTACTGTGTATGCGTGGAAATTTCATTATCCTGTGTCCTGGAAAATTGTGTTATTACATGATAAATCCAAAAGATAATAGCCATATATAGAAACTCTTCTGTAATTGTCATTCTATGAAGTTACACAATTAGGTCCAAATTCACCCCCTCCCCCGGGTAAAAAGGTGTGAAGCCTTTGTAGTCAGTTGGCTTACAGCAGAACTCAATTTGGCCTTTAATGTCTACTCAGTAAAATACACTGAGTATCCTCCCTTCAAGAAACAAAACAAAAACACACCAAACAAACAAACAGCACAAACCTAAAACAATCAAGACTATGCTTACAGAAATAATGCAACATTTGAACAGCGTATTGCTTGAATTTTAAATCCAGTGTGTTAGGTCACTTTTAAGGTACATTCTGGAAATTACTCACCTCTGCTCAGTTCCTGGACAAAAATGCCAATCTATTGTAGGGGCAGGGAAGCCAGCTGCCACACACTGGAGCATCCCATTGCTAAGTCTGTCCGAAGTGAGAATCTCTGGTTTTGCTGCAATAAAATAAGTGAATGCTCAAGCTTTTGGTGAATAAATAATTTGCATTCTGATTTATTACTAATTCTGGTCCTAATCTTGCCAGCATGTATGCATTTGACTTCCATTGGACTACTCACTTCCATAAAGTCGTGCATGTGCATGAGCGTTTGCAGGACCAAGGCCTGTATGACCACATCTTTCCCACAGTATCATTTTTAAAATTGGCTACCTATGAAAATATATTCAATTTAAAATTATTATTTTGACAGGCTAGGCTAGATTTTCCAAAGAAGGCAAAAATAAACCAATGCAAAATACTTCATCTGTGCAAGAATTTAAAATGACACAATCGCAGCTGACAAGAGTTTAACCTACCAGAAAAAAAAACAAAAAACCTTCCATATTTTGGAACAATTAATAAAGTTCCAACTTCTCTGCAGGCTGATCCCCCTAACATGCATTAACACTGTTTTTTTTTCATGATTGTGAATGTATCTGTCACACCACACTTCTGTTACACCTGCCTTTTATGTAAAACAACACCATTACACATCCAGGAAAGGTACTACAATGAAAGGTACTACAATGAAATTATACAAGAATTTCCCACAATGAAATGACTAGAGAGTTGGGATTTGCTGTGTATTTAAAACACCCTGCAAATTCTCTAGATCATAGTGGATAGAGAGCAAGATTGTTGTAAGAAGCTACCCTGTAAATTAAATATCAAAGCAACTGCCCAAATGGGTTTGAGCAGTGCACAATAAAATATAGATGTATATTTACAAATACATTGTCATTGGTAGTTCAGGCTTGGATTTTTTACGTGAGCAAAACTTGTTTTTAAGAGATTGCACATGTAGGAAATAAAACTAATATTTGGATGAATGCATTAGATTCCTAAAAAGTAAGTCACAGTTGATTCATCACTTTACAAAACATTGTATTGAGCTGCTTCCTTTCCTCAAGACACTATTTTGTTTTAATATATCAAGAAATAACAACATTGTTGTATAGTGACAGGTTTCAGAGTAGCAGCCGTGTTAGTCTGTATCCGCAAAAAGAACAGGAGTAGTTGTGGCACCTTAGAGACTAACAAATTTATTTAAGCATAAGCTTTCGTGGGCTACAGCCCACTTCATCGGATGCATAGAATGGAACATATAGTAGGAAGGTGTGTGTGTGTGTGTGTGTGTGTGTGTGTGTGTGTGTGTGTGTGTGTGTGTGTGTGTGTGTGTGTGTGTGTGTGTGTGTGTGTATTTATTTATTTAATTTGCAAATTAGATACCATCAACTTAGGTTTGAACAGAGACCTTCTTGTCAACTATCTGATATGGACCATCTTGATTATCACTACAAAAGTTTTTTTTCTCCTACTGATAATAGCTCATCTTAATTAATTATCCTCTTAAGAGTTGGTTTGGCAACTTCAACCTTTTCATATATATATGAAGATATATATATATATCTTCCTACTATATGTTCCATTCTATGCATCTGATGAAGTGGGCTGTAGCCCACGAAAGCTTATGCTTAAATAAATGTGTTAGTCTCTAAGGTGCCACAAATACTCCTGTTCTTTTAACATTGCTGTTTTTATTTAAAAGGTTGTTATCTGAGCACAAGAAGAGAATGTACCAATAAAGCAGAATTTCCACATAGTGATCCAGTTTCTGAGAACATTTGGAAGAACAGGCAATTACAGAGTATAACAATAACAGAGTTTTGACAACTTTTCTAAAACATTCTGTGACGATTCATTTAATAGAGGATTTGGACAGTTCTAATAAACGCAGAAATCACATTTACCACCATATGTATCTTAGCTTCCTTTCAAATAACTGTAAACGACACTAATGGAAGATTCAATCTGCAGTAATCTCCAAGGACATTGAGCGATTCATAGATGCCATTAAAAGATCTTTTTAATGCATTATTTTTCATAGACACATAAGACCAAAGTCTCATGTGCTGTAAATTGATGAAGCTGTATTGACTTTAGTGAAGCTAGTATGTACATTTACACTAGCTGAGATCCATATACTGTAATTTGTTTGTGGATATGAATTTGATTGTCCATTTTACTTCCTAATTAAACTTGATGCAATAAAATGCATTCAAATCCTCAATCATATCCTCACCTACCAGTGAGCCATGTTTCAGGAACTGAAAGCTCCTTCACCTCTAAATTTGCATGTAATGTTTGATTCAAAGCATCAAACAATTAACCTTGTTGCAATATGCTTGGTTCTATTTGCAACATTTAGTGTAGGACATTCTGAGCATGCACATCTTGGACAATGGGGGAGTTCATGGACGATATCTAACTTTTTTTTTAAGGCCCAATTCCAAAACAGTCACATTCAGAATTTTTTTAACTTGACTAAATCTGATACTCACTGACTGATGACTGCTTTCAAACTCAAACATGACCCTTTAGAAATACATACTGGGCAATATACCATCCAGCACAGATTATTGCTAGAAAAAGCTGGACAAATTAATAGTCAAATTGAATTTAAGAGGAAATTGAACATTAGATACTTTAAAAATATCATGTTGGGTGAAGTCTGAATCTAGACCTTTCTGGCTTTGGGTGAAGGAAACAAAAATAAAAAATATGCAGGTACATTGTTCAGTAAAAGCCAAGTACAACAACATGCAAGCCAGTACCTAAAAGTTACACACTATGAGATGCTGGACCTGAATCTGATCTTGGTTACAGGAGCATAAAAAGATGGTTACCTTTTCGTAACTGTTGTTCTTCGAGATGTGTTGTTCATGTCCATTCCATTGTAGGTGTGTGTGCTCGCCACATGCACCGGTGCTGGAAGTTTTTCCCTCAGTGATATCTATAGGGGACCAGCTCTGGCACCCTCTGGAATGGCGTGCGTATGCACCGGTAAGAGGGGCGCCATCGGCTCCCTCCTCCCTGAGTTCCTTCTTGCTGAAACTACAACAGTGGGGAAAGAGGGTGGGCCATGGAATGGACATGAGAAACATCTTGAAGAACAACAGTTATGAAAAGGTAACCATCTTTTCTTCTTTGAGTGCTTGCTCATGTCCATTCCATTGTAGGTGTAGTAAAACTGGAGACGGGTAGCAGTTCATGGACGTGTTGACTGCAACATAGCTCTGTGAAAGCCAGCATCATCTCAGGTGCTGAGTGATGGCGTAATGCGTGGTGAACATGTGTACTGAAGACCACATTGTGGCCCTGCATATATCCTGGATAGGGACATGCGCCAGGAAGACAGCCGAAAACGCCTGCACTCTAGTTGAATGGGCCTTCACTATTGGTGGAGACACAGCCTGTGCCAACTCATAACAAGTACGGATGCAGGTGGTGATCCAATTTGAAATTCTCTGAGAGGACACTGGAAGGCCCTTCATCCGGTCAGCAATTGCGATAAAGAGCTGAGTCGATCTGCAGAAAGGCTTGGTGCGCTCCAGGTAGAACCTCAAGGCGTGCCTGACATTCAGAGTGTGCAGCCGCCTCTCCTCATTGGTTGTGTGAGGCTTTGGACAGAACACCGGGAGGAAGATAGCCTGGTTGACATGGAAATGCGGCACCACCGTAGGCAGAAAAGCCGGATGAGGCCACAGCTGGACCTTGTCCTTGTAGAATATCGTGTACGGGGGCTCTGAAGTGAGGACTTTAATCTTGGAGAAACATCTCGCTGAGGTAATCACTACAAGGAATGCAACCTTCCACGACAGGTGAGAAAGGGAACAAGAAGCCATGGACTCAAAGGGCGGACCTGTGAGCCTGGAGAGGACTAGGTGGAGATCCCATTGGGGAACTGGGTACCGGATTGGTGGAAAGAGCCTTTCAAGGCCATTCAGGAACCTGATCCACATCTCATGTGAGAATACCGATCTCCTAGACACGACGATGGAAGGCCGATATGGCTGCCAGGTGCACTGTGATCAAAGAGAAGGCGAGGCCCTGGTGCTTTAAGTGAAGCAGGTAATCCAGGATAGACTGCAGAGACGACTGTGTCAGGGACATGTTGCGCTCCGACGCCCAGCAGGAGAAACACTTCCATGTTGCCAGGTCACTCTGGTGGAGGGCTTTCTGCTATCCAAGAGAACCTGCTGTACCTGGCTAGAGCAGACCTGTTCCTCTGGATTCAACCATGCAGCATCCAAGCTATGAGGTGGAGAGAGGTGAGGTTTTGGTGCAGGATCCGACCATGATCCTGTGAGAATAGGTCCGGGCGACTGGGAAGTGGCCATAGGGCTGGCACAGCCAGTCCATGAGCATGCCAAACCAATGCTGGCAAGGCCATGCCGGGACAATCATAATGACTCATGCCTTATCCCTCTTGATTTTTGAGAGGGCTTTGCTGATGAGGGGAATTGGCAGGAAGGCATACATCAGGTCCCCTGACCATGATAGGAGAAAGGCATTGGAAAGCAAGCTTGGGCTGAGGCCTTGGAGAGAGCAGAACTGATCACACTTTGTTTTGTCGGGTGGCAAACAGGTCCACTCATGGAGCTCCCCACTTCTGGAAGAGCACTCTGAGGACCTCAGAGTGGAGGGACCACTCATGGTGAGAGAAGAAGGACCTGCTGAGGTGATCTGCCAATGTGTTCTGGACACCGGGGAGGTGCGAGATTTACAGGTGGATTGCATGCTGAATGTAGAAGTCCCACAGATGGAGGGCCTCCTGGCACAGAGCCGACAAACGTGCTGCCTCTTGCCTGTTGACACAGAACATGGGAGGCCGTGTTATCTGTCAACACCTGCACCACCCGACCGGACAGTTGGGGAAGGAAGACACCGCAGGCCAGACGGATGGCCCTGAGTTCCCTGATGTTTATATGTAACGCAAGCTCCTCTTGAGACCATAACCCTTGAGTCCGCAGTGTACTGAGATGTGCTCCCCATCTGAGGTCGGATGCATCCGAAATCAGGGAGACTGTGGGTTGCGGGCTTGCGAACAGCACACCTTCCAATATCAACGTCAGGTATGACCACCACTACAAAGAGATAGGTACCCTCAGAGGGATTGTAATGACTTTGTCTAAGTGATGTCTGGCTGGGGAGTAGACCGATGTCAGCCACATCGGGAGGGGACGCAGCCTGAGTCTCGCATGGCGGACAACATATGGGCATGCTGCCATGTGACCCAATGGTCTGAGACAGACCCGGGCCGTGGTGAGCGGATGTGAGGTGATGCTGGCAATCAGATCTGATATTGCCTTGAACCTGGCCTCTGGCAGAAATTCTCTGGCTCGGGTAGAGTCGAGAACCGCTCCGATAAACTCGATCTGTTGGACTGGGATTAACGTTGATTTTTGTTCGTTTATCAGCAGGCTCAGAGCTTGACAAGTGGCTCACAACTTCTCAACGCTGTGCCTAGAGTGGCCCTTGATGAGCCAGTCGTCAAGGTACGGGTAAATCTGGATACCCCGACGTCTGAGGTAGGCCGCCACCACCAACATGCATTTCATAAACACCCTTGGCGTCGTTGCTAGGCCAAAAAAGAGCACTGTGAATTGGTAGTGGGCGGTCCCAACGAAAAGTAAGAACCATCTGTGACTGGAATATTGATATGTGAAAGTAAGCGTCCCCACAAAGGTGGGGTTCCAGTCTCCCGGATCCAGGGAAGGAATGATGGAGGCCAAGGAGAACATGAGGAACTTCAACTTCTTGAGGTACTTGTTGAGGCTCTGTAGGTTGAGGAGGGGCATACACCCCCACCCCCTTGGCTTTTGGGATTTAAAAATAGTGGGAGTAAAACCCTGTCCCACACAAATGCAGTGGGACTTCCTCCACGACTCCCACCCACAGAAGGCCCTGCACCTCTTGAGTAAGCAGATGCTCATGAGAAGGGTCCCTGAAGAGGGATGGAGAGGGTGGTGGGAGGAGGGGATAGAAATAAACTGGAGGGTATATCCCCCTGCTACTGTGCTGAGGACCCACCGGTCTGATGTTATAGAGGCCCAGGCAGGGATGAAGGGGGACGGCGGTCGGAAGATAACAGAGGAGCAGGATCCAGGACACAGGCTGGAAGGTTGTCCTTCAGCGCACCCTCAAAATGCCTGCTTGTTGCCGGTTGGTTACGGGTGGAGCTCGAGTGAGTAGAGAACACTGGCTGATGGCTTTGCCGGCGCTTATAGCTTTTGCCCTTATTGTGGATGGGCTCCAACAGAGGTTGGCTCCTGAACTTGTGGGGCTGTTGCGGCTTAAACTGCTTCCTTGCCGGCCCCAGCATGTACAGGCTCAGGGAGTGCAAGGTAGCCCTCGAGTCTTTCAGGCCATGCAATTTACTGTCCATTTGCTCAGAAAACAGTGCCAGGCCATTGAATGGGAGGGCCTGGATGGATTGTTGAACCTCCGTCGATAGGCCCGACAACTTCAGCCAGGATGCCCACCTCATTGAAATGGCCAAAGCCATGGTCTGGGCCGCAGATTCTGCCGCATCTGAGGCCGCTTGGAGGGCTGCCCTGCTCTCATCGAGGATAGACAGGAATTCTTTCCTGGGTTCCTTTGGCAGCGAATCTGAGAACTTGGCCATTAACTGCCAAATATTAAAATCATTACGGTCAAGCAAGGCCTGATGGTTGGCCACTCTCAGCTGGAGGCTGGACGTAGAATACATTTTTCTACCAAAGAGATCGAGCCTCTTTGCTTCCTTGTTCTTAGGCGTTGATCCCGGTTCGCCATCTGAAAGCGGGCTCAACAGCTCAATGGGAAATGGAGCCTGGTCAACGTCCGGAGAGGAAGAGCTGCCCCGCATGGGTCTTAGCTCTCCTCCGGCTCTCTCCTTCCCTTTACAGGACATAGGAGCACGTTCCCTCCTGGCCTTTCTTTGTTTTTTAGCCAGTACCAGGGATGGGGGATCAGTGCTGGTGTGAGGCTGGTGCCAGCGGTGTGCTCTGCACCGAGGCTGGGGTGCTTGGAGCAGAGTCCGATCTTGTCAGCTCCAAGGCTGGTGTGAGGGCCAACTCCATAAGGAGCACTCGGAGACGAATGTCCCGCCCCTTTTTGGTCCGTGGTCTGAAGTTCTTGCTGATGCGACACTTGTCGCTAACATGGGTTCCCCCTAAAGACTTCAGCCACAAGGTTTGAAGCTACGGGGACCGGGGCATGCCCAGTCCCTAGGCTAAGTCCTGTTCGGGACTAACAAACTATTATTAACTCTACACTAAGGGAACTATAAAACTATCAAAGTTTTTAACACCTGTATGCAAAAAAGTTTGCAACTAGGCACAGTTGAGAGAAGTAAGCGTGCTGAGGCAAGGAGACATTCCAGCACTATCACTGGCAGTAAGAAGGAACTGAGGGAGGGGAGAGCCGATGGCGCCCCTTATACCAATGCATATGTGCGCCATTCCAGAGGGCACCAGAGCTGGTCCCCTACGGATACCACTGAGGGAAAAACTTCTGGCACCAGTGCATGTGGCAAGCGCACACACCTACAATGGAATGGACATGAGCAAGCACTCGAAGAAGAATCTAGAGTAACTCCATTCAACATAATGGAATAACAATGGAGTGTTCAAGTGAGATCAGAATCAGGATCCCTGTATAATAATAAATAATAAAAATAATATCTAGCTACACACTTACAGTACACTGGTGTTACTGGGGTCTCCCCTCCAGGGAATCCTTATGAGAAGAGATGACTGGGCCTAAAAACCAGATATCAGCCCCAGCCTCTGTAAGCAGTTTGTTTTTTTCTGGGCTATCCTCTTCCACTGCTATTGAGTTCTCTCTAGCTTCCTCTTATTTAATGCAGTAAGAAGTCTCATCAGGAGTCAAATGAATGTAGAGTAAATAGAATCAATTAATATATGGAGATATGCCTATCTCATAGAACTGGAAGGACGTCGAGTCCAGTCCCCTGCCTTCACTAGCAGGGCCAAGTACTGTCCCCTGACAGATTTTTGCCCCAAATTCCTAAATGGCCCCCTCAAGGATTGAACTCACAACCCTGGGTTTAGCAGGCCAATGCTCAAACCACAGAGCTATCCCTCCCCCAATCAAATGTGGACTAGCTTTGGCAAGTATGCACATTGTTCCTCATTAAATTATCCTATTCTGAGAAATATTTTATTGTGGTTAGTTTTATGACTTCCAATATCTAATTATCTTTAATTTAAAATCAGATAAGATTTTAATGATAATATGTTGCTTACTGCTTTGGCTATAACATGTTAATTATTTAACGTTTCATTACATTGTTCTGCATACTTGCATATTCCCTTCAATAATCAGTCATTAAATGCTTTAAATCTCTAATTTCATTAAGTTTATTAACTGTTATTCAGCTCTTATTGATGTTGATTCCAAACATAGTAAAGAGGAACTAAAGATGCCACTACTATTTATAACTCGATGGTCTAGCCGTTATCATTGTTCATTTAATTACTTTTATTACCATTTCTTTTTCCTTCATCATTAACAGAGGAAAATAAATATCTAAAAGTAACACTTCTATTGCCATTGTCTATCACTGTAGTCACTGGAAGAGGACTTTCTTCCTACAGCTTCAATTTCTGGATTTGAATTACTCTCTTTAAAATATCATGGTGACTTCCCACACATTCCCTATATTTTCAGTAGGGCTTTCTGAACATATCTGGGAAACTGTTGAATTTAGCATGTGATTTGTAACATCATGGTGGTAACGTGACTACTTTTCCACCTGTAGCATCATCCTGAACTGCATATATAATACTTTGCTGATTGTCATGAAACCTATATTTAAGTTTGAAAACGTCTTCACTAATTTCTAGCTGGACTGTAGTTGCTAGTCTGAAGATTTCTATCATTTCTTAATTGTTACTCCCTTCAGCATGCTGTTTGTCAATGTATAGTTTAATCTTGGCTCTTTATTTCAAAGCTCCCTCCTTCTTAAATTAATTTATGTGGTGCTTGCTGTGACCCACAGCCTTTATTTAGCAATTCTGTTGTACTTGAACTTAACATATCCTCCTGCCAAATTTATTTTAATCCAGTACAGATAGTTTTGCACAGGGCTTTCATATCTTCTGACAAATGATTCAAAATGGAAACTTTTAAAAAAATAAAATAAACAGATTCTCCTCCTGATTACGAATCCAGTTTTTCATGTTTAATTAGTATCTGCTGCCAAGTCAGATGCACAAACATTAGAAGCTATATCCTGGCAATTTAAGCACAACTCCCACTGACTTCAATTATCAGAGGGGTAGCTGTGTTAGTCTGGATCTGCAGAAGCGACAAAGGGTCCTGTGGCACCTTATAGACTAACAGAGGTATTGAAGCATAAGCTTTCGTGGGTCAATACACTTCTCCCACTGACTTCAATGAGAGTTCTGCAAACAGAATGAGACCAGGATCTGGCCCATAGCCATTATAAAGCACTGGAATGACAGTTACTTATCTATTTATTAGTCAAACCACTTTAAATATAGGTTTATCTTATTATTTTGTTTGTCTTTCATATTGAGAAAAAATGAACAATTTATGTACGCTTTAAAAATAAAACTAAAATAAAAAAAAGACATGTCTGAACAAAGAAGCTAAAATGCATGGGGGGAAAAAACAGAAAACATTGGCAGGCCAAATTTACCTGAAAGCTTGTACAAATATGAAAGACCAATAGAAATTATGTTATTTATTTAAAATTCCAAATAAAAAACTTTTTTTAAGCAAATAAAATATTTGCAATCCATGCACTGTTGCAACGTTTCCTGTGAGGTGCTGCGTGCCTCCTTTGCGGTGGCTAAAAACCCTCAACTCCCATTAACTGTTGAAACAAAAAGGAGGGAGACTTGAATACTGGTGGCTGTAAATACAAGACATGTAAATGAGAGCAGCCACTAAGTAATACTCAGCTAAACTGTTCCTAACCTGCTACCTATTACTGAACTGCTTTGTTCACCTGGAGTGCCTACATTCAGTCTCAGAACCCTGGAGGACTTGCTGTGAAGAACTGACAGGCTACTTCTCCTGTTGGGATCCGGAAGGGGGCGGGCAGAAGTCCGCCCACTGCTAAAGGACCTCCCCCCAGCCTAAGGGGATGATCCACAGGTCCGGGATTCCAAATAATTGCTGGGGACAACTAAGGAGATAACAGGAACGGGAGTGAGGTCACAGGGCTAAATGTAGGGAACCTGACGGGGACACCAAGCAGAGAACCCCGGACAGCGCCCACTGCGCCTCGAAGGTTTCAAGGGAGCCAGCGGACGCCACCCAGAGGAACTGTGCCCGGATGCATGGACGAACTGAGGAGTGGAAACAGGCCCCACAGTTGCAGGAAACCCCGTCGGCCAACCTCCTCTCCCTGGTTTTGTAGATGGCCATTTTGACCAGGGCTAGGAGGAGGTTGACAAGGAGGTCCCGCGACTTTGTGGGGCCACGGATAGGGAGTGCGTAGATGAACAGATGAGGGGGAAAGTACAACCAAAAACGTAGTAATAATTCCAAGAGGAGCCAGAATAGGGGCTGCAACCTGGCACACTCCAGGTATACGTGCACCAGGGTCTCCCTCACGCCGGGCGGGCATATATGACATCCCAAATCTGAGAGATCCTGTCAGGTTCACAGGAACTGATGGCCACGTACATAACTCACAATTCCTTAAGTTCCCAAGTGATACTGTGCTATGATATTGCAAATGATGATACTGTGTAAAACTCAAATGTTAACACCCAGCAACACATGGGAGCAATTCAGTAATTAGTGCTGAACATTTAATACAATTATTGTATCCTAAAGAAATAGTCTTGACTAAAAACTGTAATACATCTCCAGAGAGCAATATTTTGTCATTAAAACAAATCAATAGCATAGGGTTTGATGTAAATTTACATTTCTATATTATAGATAATGCTCTCACATTTTTCAACACATTAATACTACCAAGTTATTCCTTTTGCCATTCAGCTGGCAGTGCCTCCCCTGTTCTCTTTAGCTTCCTCCATTTTGCTTGTGATCCTCTATTGCTTTTATTTTTGTTAAATTTGGCCTTACTAAGTGCCATTTTTTGTTGCTTAGAGCATGAAACTCTTATAGGATGGCTTAAACAGGAAGGCCAGAGCTTACTAATGGTTTCATTTCCTACACTGCATTTTTGTCTTCAATAATGCTGCTCTGCATCTAAAGTAACACTCTGGAATTTTTTTTATAACTTTTGCTTGGGAATGACAACATACACACTTCTAAAGTTATGTCGGCCTTTTTGAAAACACACCATCTACATTATTTTGCAGATGTAAGGAGACTGCCAAAATGCTACCACACACGTCAATGGGTGTAATCCCCTTGTCAAGATTTCAACGTTGGCATGTAGTTCAAACAAATGTATGCAATTAATATCCTAAATTGGATTTTGATCTGCATTTTTTGTTAGGGTATGGAGGCTAGAGTATCATACGCCACCCTAAATTATCGGTGGGGTATGGGACATAGTTGTTTTCTGAGGCCAGGTTCCAGCTTCTACAGATTTCCCTTCCCCCCCGCCCCCCTCCCCACATATAAACTCACCAGATCAGTATTTTAAAAATGCTCAACACTTAACCTCCAGAATTCACCTCCTATGATCATTAGCAAGGTGTATTCCATAGAATTTAAGGTCAGGGATGACATAAAATGTATTTGCATAAGTACTCTGTTCTTTTATATCTTGATATTTATATAGTTTTACAGACTGTACTTTGTATTAAACATAGTCTCCTATGCTGAACCACACTGTGACATCTTGTACATGAGTTACATTTTGTAAAATATGTCTGTGATAATAAAAGATTTCAGACTGTTCATTTACTTACTGTTCACATAGACATTAAATGTTAGAGAGGACTTGGCATCAGAATTGGATACAAAAAATGTGTAAATGCCTCCTTCTGTTCCTTTCAATCGGGTAAGGTGAAGTTCACTCCTGTATCTGCAAAGACAGAGAAATTAAACATTACCACGTTTGTTACTCACAAAGGGCTGGTCTACACTAGCCCCGAAATTCGAAGTAAGATACGCAACTTCAGCTACGTGAATAACGTAGCTGAAGTCGAAGTATCTTATTTCGAACTTAAAATTACTCACCCCTGGTCCACACCGCAGCGCGCAGGCTCCCCCGTCGACTCTGCCTGCTCCGTTCGTGGAGCAGGATTACCAGCGTCGACAGGGGAGTACTTCCTGGTTCGATTTATCGCGTCTAGACAAGACGCGATAAATCGAACCCAGAACATCGATCCGACGCCTCCGACGCGACGGGTAAGTGTAGACCTACCCTAAATGCATGGAAGGCCTGTTGCTAAGTGATTAAGTTAATTTAAAGATATTCTGAATGTAAATATTCACACTGTTTATGTCACAGTTTATTCTGAAAACCACATTTTACTATATTTAAAGCTCTCTTAGGGCTAAATCTTGCCCTGGCTTATACAGGGAACAAAGTGGGGAAAGAGCCCAAAAGGTTTTGCATAAGCAGCAATACGCACACTATGAGGGTTTAGAAGGTATCCAGCCATGGTCCACAAGAGTGTACTAGCAGATATAGTCAGCGGGTACAACACAATGACCATAGAGAGGGCATGATTATGCACAAACAGATGAGCATCTATCATCCCCAGTAAGACAGCACCAGGAGCAGCAAGAATGTTTCTCCCATACCACAAAATTGAAAACAAGCACCCCATGGCATAATAAGCCAGCATCCTGCCCTGTGACAGGAGGATTTCTTTGGCATTTCTCTTTCCCCAGTCCTTCTGGGATTGGGGGCAAGGGAATAATTTTTTTTGCATCTCCCCACTCTCATCTTCTGTTGGAAGATTCCAGTAGCTGTCTCAAATTAAATCAGTCATTATCAGTCTTATAATTACTCATATTACCTGTTATTGCCCACAGTCTTGAATTTGACATAATGATCAGATGAATTGCGTAATGTTTCATTCATATATAACCACACTTCTTCTTCTGGTCTTGGATACGCCTCATACTCAACTATTAAATTTAGATTTTCCCCAGCATTCACATCTACTGTTTTATTCTTCGTAGTGGACACATTGACAAATCCTTTATCTGATTGCCATAATAAGAAAAAAGAAAAACAATTTTAAAGGCAATTTTTATCCAATCCTTCAGTATTCTATTACACTATTTACTAATACCAGGTCAGTGGTCCAACATCAAGCTGTGAGACAGGAAACCTTATCTAGGAAGTATACTCTGAACTCTCACCTGCTAAAACCAAGTCCACTAGCTACCTATTGGAATGAAGCCTTGGCTGCAAAAGAGAGCAACAACCAAACAACTTACAGCAGCCATGGTTGACAAACCTACAGTTGCTTTAGCAGAAGTAATTTAATCTTCTGGTAATAAATTGAAATATCCTGACCATGCTCCTGGAAGAATTGAGTACATGCTTAAATTTACACACGTACTTAAATGTTTCCGTAATTGAAGCCCTTGACTGTTTGCTGGAGAAGAAATGTTGACAACAAACGCAAGATAAATTGATTGTTTGTGACAACATACCTTGAGTTTTTGCTACGGTGTACTTAATGTTTCACTGTCATGTGTCATTCTTAATTACAAGTGAAACTATCAAAAACTGTAATTAATGAAATATGCACTAAGTTCACAGGTCTGGATTCCAGTCCTTCTAAACGAAGGCATTTCTGTTCATCTACTGTTGTGTCTTAAACTTTATTTGGGACTTACCATTTATCACCATTAATTTATCTTCTAAAATATCACGTAGAGCAATGTATTTACTGAAATGATTTTCTTCTAGTTAATAAGCTCATCAGCTTTAATACTACCCTCTTTAAAAGACAAATTTTCAATTCCATATTAATTCATTTGTGCATTGTCAGTTTCAGATCACTTGGCAGAAAGTGGTTTACTACTTGTTCCTGATCCACAATAGCTATTATTTAAGTTAGACCAAAAGTTAGAACTCGGGGCCCACACGCTTCCAAATTGCTCTGCCTGGTTGGATCCATGTACTAAAGCCATAATAAAGTCAGTGAGGCTCTGTGAAAGCAGAAGTCTGACAGTGCAGAACCATGACATTTTCAAAATAGGAACACAGGAACTGTTGTACCAGATGAAGCCTGTGGTTCATCTAGTCTAGTATTGTGTCTCTGACAGTGATCAGTATGCTTCAGAGTAATATGTAAGAAGCCCGACAGCAAGCAGGTATGATACAACCTGCTCCCTCCTAGTTAGAAATGTTTTTAAACCCTGAAACATGAGGTTTTTATCCCATTGCAAACTCTTGTTTTGCATTAACTCTGGATATATTTGTTATTCATTCAATACATCTTGGAATCTTACTAAATTCAAGATTGTATCTGAGACATTTCAAATAAAATTCAATGATTAAACTGCCAATACCCAAAACAGAATTTTAGTAATTGCTTGTATTTTACAGAAATCAGGGTTTTTGTTTTTTTTTTAAAATCAGTAGATTCATCAACATAACTATTATTTCTTCCAAGCCTTTTGGTTAATGTCAAAAGGTATGCTAATTTGGTGTCTGATACAATCTCAAAGATCTCTCAGGTTTTTTTTCCTATATTTCACTTCTATGATCCTAGGAGTTGGAACAGTAAAGAAAAGCAATAACCTAGCTTGTCAATTAACAGTAAAAGAGTCCAGAACAGATTGTTTATTTTATTGTAGGTGAAACTCAAGGAAACAAAAAAATTTTGTTTTGAAAATGAAAAATTCCAGCTTTTAACTGATTAAGAACTTTAATTTTTTATTAAGCATAACATAAGTATTTTTCCTTGTCAAAATATTTGTTTATGGTTTATAGTGCTATGCTCATTGCATTTAATAAAGCAAGTATGCACAGAGCAACTGTTTTTTTCTCGCGTATTTCACAAAACTATTCTGAGTGAACCAATTCAGGAAAGTCATTTGCAGTATTTATAATAGGCTCTGTACTGAACAGCCTTCCTTCCCTTATAATAAACATTCTTATTTCCCCAACTCCTGCTCTTTCTAAAAGATTCTGTTCTTTAATACTTAACATTGCTTCAGTACTCATTAGTTTACTTTATATAAAAATTTAGTTTCATGTATAGCAATAGAGCAAAACATACATCAAAATTATGGGCCAGATCTTCAACCAGTGTGAATAGGTGGAACTGCATTGAAACCAATGGAGCTGTACTGATTTATACCAACTCAGAATCTGATTCTAATACTTATCTTATTTCTGCTTTCCTTGAGTTACTAGGGAGAACCATGCAGACAGTTTTGCAATGGTATTTGTGAAAGAAAACTGTTTTAAAAGGGGGAAAAAAAGATGACAACAGAGTAACCACTACATCAAGAAATACTGAGGTTTCACAGCTAGATTTTTTTTCCAATTTCTACATTCGCAGAAGCAGAGGAACCGAAAATCTTGTAGCCAGTAACTTGGAATTATTCAAAATTCTCTTACTAGCTACCTCAATATGCTCCTTTATCAATTTAGCAAATTAGCACTAACGGTGGTTTTAATATTTTAAAAGCACGGCTTCTCATACAAATTAATACGGGGCATTTGGGGTCTAAATAGTCTTCTCAGCACAGCCTGTTACTAAAAGGGGCAGAGTAAGAAGATCTGTTTGCTCTTAAAGGGTGTGATCCAAAGCCCATTGAAGTCAATGGATGGGAGTTTTTCTATTGATTTCAGTGGGCTTTGAATCAAGCCCATGTATTTTATGCTATAATGCTGTACAGAAAATAAATAAATAAATTGTACTTATAATTTTATAAAAATTCTCCCAATTAGTCTTTTAAACAGAGTTCAGGGTGTGGCTTTTCCTACATAAAACATATTCACACACCAATGGATGTAACAGAAAATCAGTTTCCTATACACGGAATGTGGGTATTGAAGAACTGTTTTATACTTGCTCTGCCAGCACTATACAGCAAGGGAATAATGTAAGGCAAATTTGTGTGGGACTAGTAATAACTCTGCACATTATCACGATGGGCTGAGGCAAGACCCACAGCAGGAGGTAAGATTCCAGAACATGGTTCCATACAAAGATGGGTGAGTAGATGAAGAAAGGGAAGTTTTGTGCATCATTAAGACTGAAATAGTTTTAAAATTAAACCAGTTAAGAGCACACAAACCAGAGAGATGGAAACATTGTTGAGGATGCTCATCTATGCAAGATCACATTTGATTGACAAAGAGTAGGTTACAGTCATTAAAGAAGTGATACACACTAAAGCTTTAATCTTTGTTTTTCAACATATCACCAGTCTGCAATACCTTTTAAATAATAAACTCTACTGTTCCCTATTGCAGAGGATGTTTACTTTGCATTTTCTCTTTCCAGCTCTTAGAAATGTTGTATTTCTTTAAGAATTATTTACCTAGTACGTTCAAGGTTATTGTGACATTGGATGATCCAAAAGAGTTTCTTGCTTGGCATGTGAATGCTCCAGAATCATTAACTCCCACTGAACGGATGCTCAATGTTAATTTCCTTTCATATTCATAATCACCGATATTCTTGCTTTTGCTTTTAACAGTCTGTCGATAAAAAAAATTAACAACTAAAATACTGTGTATGCAGCAGCCTTCCTAGATAAATTAAAAATAGAAGTAATTATAACTTCACTACATTAATATTCATAACGTTAAACCGGAATAATAAGCCTTCATGACAAACCTGTCACTGGAACCTCTCCATACAAAACAACTACATGATCAATTCTCTGTGAAAAATAATGCTCTTCCCAAAGCTGTATTATCTTCCTCTTGTTCTTTATTGCCTCTCCTCCTCAAACTCCACTCCTACACCCTTAGTCTGTTGGGTTTCACTGGGCTAGCTCTCTCTAAATGAGAGCCCCACCTTATTGGACGCTGAGCACCCTCAACTCCAAATGGTTTCAATGGGAGCTGCAGGCACATGGCACCTTGCAATTAGATTTTATTGTGCTCAGGCAGGGGACCTAGTCTGTTCACATGTCTGAAGAGTACCAGCTCATTAGAAATGGGCCAAAGCCACAAAGTTCAAATCCAAATTTCCTCAAATATTGGTGTTTGTGTCAGTGGGCCAAGGCCAGTTCAGTGGAGGGAATTTTCCAGCACCAGGAAAGATTCAGATTTTGCAGAAAGCAAATTTCCATTCATAATAAAAATAACGTTTCTAGTCCTTCTGTGTGGAGACTAGATGAGACCCCCGCATTGGATTTCACTTTGACATTGCTTGGAAGGTGAAGCTAGCACAAAATGTGGCTGCTGGGCTGACAGTTGGTACATCAAACAGCATGTAAAAAAACATTATCCTAAGAGTTGCTCTGGCTCTCAGTAAAATTCCAGGTAGAGTTTAAGGTGCTAATTTTAAACTGCCAAGTCCTTATAGAGCTTGAGAAGAGGCACCACTTCTCTCTTGGATCTTTCTATCACAGCTGAGCTCAGCAGAGGTGATCAGCATGGAGCTCTCTCAACACACACGACAGGGCATAGGCGCCGACTCCGTGGATGCTCCGGGGCTGGAGCACCCACGGGGAAAAATTGGTGGGTGCAGAGCACCCACCGGCAGCTCCCCGCCATTCCTGGGGCCCGCGCCCAGCTCCCCGCCAGTCCCGGGACCCGCGGCAAGCTTAGCTCAGCACCAGGAGACGTTGCGGGGCCCCGCCCCCGCCCGTGGGCGACGTTGTCTCGGCGTTGGGGACGGGGCCCCGCCCCTGACGCCAGGCGTCAGCCCCCACCGGTGCCACCGGAAGTCGGCGCTTATGCGACAGGGAGCTGCCAGTAGGCTGCTCAGTGAGAGGTCCTCAGCTTTGGAATACATTTCCCTCTTTGATCTGTAAGCATCTGGATTTATTAACCTTCTCTGCAAACTGGAAAGCCATTTTTTTTCTCAAATATTTAAAATGTTGGAGATTGTGTCTAGGGAGTAAGGCCTGGTAGCTGAAGAAAGATTTTAGGTGGGATCTCATGATATGGTTGGGTAGTAAGTGCTTTTAGGTTTTTTTTTTTGCAATCTACTATTAAGTTGGGATGACTTGTCATTTGAAATTAGATCAAAGCATAGTGTTGAATTATTTTTTTAGATGTTCTAATGAAAATGTTTTCATTTGGAGAGGTGCTAGAGATTTCCAGGTGTTTCATCCATTTAACACAGTTATGATTTTTGGCCTCTTTATCATTAATATTTTATATGTTAAGTTTTATATGGAAGTGTTGTTTAGAACAGATCTTCTACTAATTTTTCAAAACCAGCAGCAGCAGCAACAACAACAACAAACAACTAGTGATCAGGGAAGCAGTGAACATTTTTTACTTTGACCTATTCAGGCCAATATGCAAGTCTGCCTCTATTTGAACTCATTAATGTTATGTATTCTAGCTATTCCAATACAAAATTTAATTTGACATTCAATATTTAAATGATTGCTTCCCCTGATATTTACCAAACAAGACTGAAAGGTCAGACTTATTTGGTCAAAAATATTTTTCTTGTGGATTTTTCTTCATAAAAATGTAAACCAATGTAGCATGAAAAAATGGTCGAGAAAAGATCCTGACCTTACTGCAATCAAACGAGAAAATAAAAGTGCTCAAATGCAAGATTTATAGTTAACCTTGGCAAAGAACCAAAAGCCCCATCTGCAAGTACCATACTGCCTAAATGTTATTTAGGCTTTAACTTTTGAAGCTATGAGCTGGGATTTCCCAATAGATATGCACTTAGTGATAGAAACTCTGCCAGCATCAATGGATTAGTTAGGAATGGCATAGAGAACCCTAGAGAGTCAGTATCCAGGCCATATTTGCCTGAGGTTGTATGATTTATCTATCATTATAATATCACAGAAGCTTTTTTTCTATACACACATGAATGGCAAATTATGTATTCCAGTCACTACCATTAACAGTAAAAGACCTGCCAACTAACATGGGATTGTATGCTGCAGGAGTAGTAGTAGGTCTTATTACCAAAAACAACCAGTTTGGGAACTTCAGGTACTTTTATAAACTATGGCCAAACTCTTCAATGCTGCTGAGATCTTGCCACTCCCGTTGAGATCAATGGGATTTGTGGGTGCTCAGTAGTTCTGTATTTAGGTACTCCAATATAGGCAGACGGATCTTCAGATTTAAGAGCCTAACGTCAGGTACCCAGGTTTGAAAACACTGGATATGTGGAAGCTGCTCTCCCGCCGGGCTGTGATCAATCATATATGGAGATATGCCTATCTTATAGAGCTGGAAGGACCTTGAAAGGTCATCGAGTCCAGTCCCCTGCCTTCACTAGCAGGACCAAGTACTGTCCCCTGACATGATTTTTGCCCCGATCCCTAAATGGCCCCCTCAAGGATTGAACTCACAACCCTGGGTTTAGCAGGCCAATGCTCAAACCACTGAGCTATCCCTCCCCTCAATGATGTGAGTAGCCCACACAGAAAAGCAAGAGTGTGCCTGATGCCCCTCTTTGGCATGCATGGTGTTGTAAGGACAAGTCCCAGTCCTGCCCTTAGTAAGGAACTGAAGTAAACTGCAATGGGCCAAATGTTACTTACTTGAGATAAACATATACATATCTTCGCCGAAGTTTTATTTTCAAGGAATACTGAGATAAATGCCTACGGTCCTGTTGTTTTTTAGACTGTTTTAAAACTTAAATGATCTCACCGTGTTATTTTGAGGAATCCAATTAGCTTTCAACGAACTATCTACATCTCTTATTGTGCATGTAACTTCAAATTCTTCCCCTTCTTTGAGAAGCTGGCTGGGTTTGGATAAGGTGATAACAGGGAGGGTTTTGTGAACTGGAAAACAATTTATAAGTGCATTATTTTTCATTACATTCAGAGCTTCCAAGAGGGATAAAAATCAACACGTCATTAACCTTCCAGCAAAAATCAGACCTCGTAGAGGCATTCAAATCTCTGTAATATATTAGAGTAGTGTTTTCATGCTAAGTATATTTCCATTTTGTCCCCTTTTAAACTATACTTAAAGTTAGGAAACACTTAGATCTACTCAAGTCACATGGATAAACGTGGACAGTATTTAACTATCAATCAGGTAACTCATTCTATGACAATGATGAACCTGCTGAAGTCTACAACCAAAACCAGTTAGAATTAGGTCACTAAGGAATTGCATCTTGAAATGAAATGCAATTTCTTAAATATAAAATGTCTAAGTGAATTTAGTGCTCTTGAAAAATGTCTAACGGAATGCCCTAAAAGCTGAAAGATCTCCACTTAGCCAAAGGACAGGAACTGTACAGGGAATGGCAGTGCTTGGTTTTACCATACCACCCTGCCAATGGGTCTTAACTCTGCCTGAGATGGATGATCACAAAGGGGAGAATGTAGGTCTTCATCAAGACTGACAAGGTTGCCAACTGAGATGGCTTTGGTGATGTGTTACTGACTTAGTAGGCTAGATACACAGCTGTTTTAAGTTGGTGTAGTTCTGCTGAACTCAATCAAGTAATGACAATTTACACTATCTGAGGATCGAGTACCTATCTATTTAGCTGTAATATCTAAAGGTTTTCAATTTCCTCCTTTAATTTTCTTTTTTTGTTGCTTCAACATTTCCCCCCAATCCTTCCTCTAAATTGTCTCTTGTACTATAGTATACTAATAAATAATAACAGAATCATAGAAATATAGGGGTAGAATGGACCATGAAAAGTCATCTAATCCAACCCTCTGTGCAGCCGTAGACCCAAGTATACCTAAACTGTCCCTGACAGGTGTTTGTCCAACCTGTTCTTAAATATCTCTAATGTGAGGGATTCCAGTCTACCTTACAAGCCTATTCCAAAGATGAACTATCCTCATAGTTAGAAATTTTTCCAATTATCGAACCTAAATCTCCCAGGATGCAAATTAAGCCCCTTATTTTGTGTGCTACCTTCAGAGGACATGGAGAACAATTGATCACCATCCTCTTTACAACAGCCCTTAACATATTTTGAAAACTTATCGGGTCCCAGCTCAGACTTCTTTTCTCAAGACTAAATATGCCCAGTTTTTAAACCTTTCCTGATAGGTCAGGTTTTCTAAACCTTTGATCATTGTTGTTGCTCTACTCTGGACTCTCTCCAATTTGTCCACATCTTTCTTAAAGTGTGGCACCCAGAACTGGACACAATATACAGCTGAGGCCTCAACAATGCCAAGTAGAGTGGGACAATTGCCTTCTGTGGCTTACATATGATACGCCTGTTAATATACCCCAGAATGATATTAGCCTTTTTTGCAACTACATCACATTTTTGACTCATATTCAATTTAATTTGAGATCCACCATAAACCCCAGATCGTTTTCAGTAGTACTATCACCTAGCCAGTTATTCCTCATTTTGCAGCCGTGTCTTTGATTTTTCCTTCCTAAGTGTAGTAATTTGCACTTGTTTGTATTGAATTTCATCTTGATGATTTCAGACCAATTCACTGATTTGTCAGGCCATTCTGAATTCTAATCCTGTCCATCAAAGTGCTTGTAGCCCCTCCCAGCATGTTGTCACCTAAAAATGTTATAAGCATACTCTCCACTTCATTACCGAAGTCATTAATGAAAATACTGAATAGTAATGGACCTAGGACAGACAACTGTGGGACCCAATTAGGGACATCCCCCACAGTTTGACAGAGAACCATTGATAACTATTCTTAGAATATGGCCTTTCAGCCAGTTCTGCACCAGTTTGCTTATGAGAATGTCATGTGAGACTGTGTGAAAAGCTTTACCAAAAATCAAGATATATCACATCTACTGCTTCCCCCCTATCCACAAGGCCAGTAATCCTATCAAAGGAGGAAATTGGTTTGGTTCGGCATGACTTGTTCTTGGCAAATTCATGCTGACTAGTCCATATAATTCTATTATCTTCTGGCTGCTTATAAACTGATTGTTTAATAATTTGTTCCAGTATGTTTCCAGTTATCAAACTCTAAAATTCCCTGGTCCTTTTTGTTCCCCTTTTGAAAGGTAGGTAGTATGATTGACCTTCTCCAGTCCTCTGGAATCTTACCAATCCTACATGAGCTCTCAAAGATAATCGTTAACGATTCCAAAATTGCTTCAGCTAGTTCTTTAAGAACACTACGGTGAATTTCACCAGATTCTGCCAACTTAAATACATCAGACTTATCTAAATATTCTTTCACCTGTTCTTTCCCAATTGTGGCTTGTGTTCCTTCCCCCTTCTTGTTACTATAATACCTAGCTCTTATATAGAACTTTTCATATTTGACTCTTGTGCCAGTGGAATTGAACTGTCCATTCCTGGACTACCAGTGGTGAAAACAGCAGTCTGATATGAGGGGCTCTGGATTTTATTCCTGGTTCTACCACACCTTTGGAGAGCGAACTTGGGCAAGATATTTAAATCTTAAAAAGATGTTGTGCACCTCAATCGTTAATATATTTTAGGCACTTTCATTAATTAGGCTTATACGTCCGTCTCTCCAAACTGATTTACGATAATTTGCTAACATACAATGTCACTAGAAGATTAAATAAAAGATCTGTCTACAAAGGCTTAAAATTCAAGAGGCAGATAAGAGGTAAACAGTCACAAATGGCAGCTTTACCAGTGATGTCCCATTCAAAATTAGAGGACAAAATTTCTATACCTTTCTATACCTATCTTTTTTCACCCATGAAGAAAATAAGATTGTTCCATTCCCTCCTTCCCCCACCACACAGCTTCTCTCTCTCTCTCTCTCTCTTTCTCTCTCTCACACACACACACACACCTTACTTCAGTTGTGAGAAACTATTTGTTAGCTTACTACATTTTGTTATCAGTTCTTACAGATAACAGTAAGGTGTCCTAGTCTTCTGGTTTAGCAGGACAGTTCTGTCCAAATCGATTGAATACTATAAGTTTTAACAAAGCAAATGAATTAGAAAGCCAGCATCGAAGACGAGTGTCAGCACTGGAGCAGGGCTCAGAAAAGCCTGGGTCCCCAAATTTCTTTTAAAATACACAGAACTACCCAAAATCAACAGGGATTTTGCCAAAACCTTTCTAAAATCCCCACTGTCGACCTTTATGTGACACCTCTTCCCTTGTCCCTTCAAACACACACACACACACACACCCCCACACCCACCCCTCTACCAAATTCCAGTTCTGGAATAAGCTCCGAAGTCCCGGCAACCTATCCACCCAGCTACCAAACCTCAAACATGCACCTATTTATGACTATATTTTAAAATGTATTCTGCTTTATTATATGAAAAAAAACTAGTAATCCTAAACTTGCATTATTAAATCAAACCTTTCTATGAAAAATAGTGATATGGATAGTTTCTTCGGAGAGTATTCGCAGCAGTGTTCATCAATCTGTTTTGTTCAGATGAATGCCCATATGCATGCATAGGGGAAAAAAGTGGATTTACCTGGCCTTACAATCAGGTATTTATTTTCTGAAATTGTCTCAACTCCATTTTGTTTTGCCAAGCATTGGTAGCATCCTTTAAATGATCTTTGTACATTTTTGATAATGATTCCTTTCTGGGGATTGGAAATAAACGTCAAATTCTCGGGGAATGGTTTGCCACCACATAATTTCAAGGTGATATGTGAAACATCTGGATCTGTCACTGGACACACCACAAGAGCATCACTGTCCTCGTTTACATAGACGAAAGGGTCAGAGTCAGTAAGGAAAAGGATATGTGGATCTGTAAAGAAGACAAATATGTTAAAAAGTCAGGAATTGTACAAGTTAAGATTCCAAAAAAACAAACTCTGTCAGATTGCACAAAGAATACATTAAATTATACATTTTACTAATATTCTGAATACTGTGTCAATTCAAGTTTACTAAGTTAACATTGCTAATAGAATTTTAGAAAACTTCCATATTTTCTTACTGTGCACTATATGCTGAGGTGCAGCGGTTTTAAAACTCAGTCACTTGAGAGTTTTGTGCAGGGAAAAAAAATCTTATTTTTTCTTTTATCTTTAAACAGAGGAAATTATTATTTCCTTCTTGTCTAACAAAATATGCCAAAATAGATTTTGCTCAGACTATTAAGAAAAATCACCTATGAGCTGAGACCAGATCTATCTAGGTTCATGCCCAGAAGGAGTATTTCTGAGAAATGTATGATCACGTGAAAGTTGAACTGCAACCTCAATTATAATTTTCACTTCCAATGAACACATATTGCTACCAGAGGAAATACCAAACTTAAAACTTCTCTCTCCCTGAAAATACTGGGGTCTTTACATAAGCATCGGATTAATCCATAGTATTGAAAAATTATGATGTAGTTATTCTGTGTGACTGCTTACAATTTTTCATGTCAGTCAATCTACAATGCAGTAATATCTAATCTATTACGTATTTTTATAACCAAAGTTTAAGTCCATGCTAGCTGCTAATTTTAAAATACTAATAATTCGTCCAACAATATTGAAAACCAAAAAATTAAGAGATTTCACAATGACTGTCAACGTTTATTTATGCCCCCATCTTCCATACCACTGCCCCAGGCTATAGTTCACATTGGAGGAGTAGAATTAGAACAAGTTTTGCTCCTTTTATTTAAGTTGGTCTTCATGTAACTTTTACATCGACTATCCTAAAATCACTACAGGGACTTAAGAACTAGCACCAGGGGTATGTCTATACTTACGCGTCCCGTCGGAGGCGCGCGATCGATGTTCTGGGTTCGATTTATCGCGTCTTGTCAAGACGCGATAAATCGAACCAGGAAGTGCTCCGTCGTCGACGCTGGTACTCCAGCTCGACGAACGGAGTAGGCGGAGTCGACGGGGGAGCCTGCGCGCCGCGTGTGGATCCCGGGTAAGTGCTTTTTCATTCGAACTAAGGTACTTCGACTTCAGCTACGTTATTCACGTAGCTGAAGTTGCGTACCTTAGTTCGATAGGGGGGGGTAGTGTAGACCTAGCCCAGAAAATAGAGACCCACAATGAGGATAGGAAGAAGAAAACAAGAGCATAGCATGTTGTTTAATCAAAACAAGAATGAATAGCACATTTTAAGCTTGTTTTACTTATACTGCATACTTTAAAGATCTGTAGCCTAGAGAACTTTGCAGTGAGAGATGGAGTCAGCTGAGGACTGAACATCTAATCCACAACATTCTGTGGAAGGATAAAGTGATATTGAGCCCACTGGCCTAGCTGCAATATGAAGACATAGCATTAACAAAAAAACTTCAAAAACAGACTCCAACGAGAAAATGCTGAACTGGAATTAATTTGCAAACTGGATACCATTAAATTGGGTTTGAATAAAGACTGGGAGTGGATGGGTCATTACACAAACTGAAACTATTTCCCCATGCTAATCTTCCCCCTACTGTTCCTCACACCTTCTTGTCAACTGTTTGAAATAGGCCATCCTGATTACCACTACAAAAGTTTTTTTTTCTCCTGCTGATAATAGCTCACCTTAATTGATCAGTCTCTTAGAGTTGGTATGGCAACCCCCATCTTTTCATGTTCTCTGTATGTGTGTATATATCTCCTCCTACCGTATGTTCCACTCTATGCATCTGATAAAGTGGGTTCTAGCCCACGAAAGCTTATGCCCAAATACATTTGTTAGTCTCTAAGGTGCAACAAGTACTCCTCATTCTTTTGGGGGCTTTTTAACACGGCTACTACTCTGAAACATAGCATTAACTGTGCTTCTTTTCAAGTGGCAGAACCGTCCCAAAATTGAATGCAAAAGCAGCTCAGGCCACGACCCTTACTGTACGCTTACTGTCTTGCACCAAGTTTAATGGCTTCCAAATAAGATGGTAGCATACACAGAAGCACTGAATCCCTCCAAAACCAGAAGACAATCTGAATGAACTCATGAATAATCCATGCTGGCAAAGGCTTAAGCAATCAGTTTCCTCCTAGTCAACTTCATTCTAGATGGGTTCAGGTGCAGGAGGGTTCCCTAGGAAAAAGAGGTCCTTGAATGTGTGATAAGTGAACTAACAGCCGGTTCACAGACAGCTGGAATTGGTGTCAAAGCCAGGGTGGAAGTGAGCAGAATTACCAAGGCTTGATCCTGTACAATCTTCCTATATCATTCTGGAAATGGGGAGGGAAAGATGGGATGGCATAAATCAATTTGTCTAAGGGAATGAAGACACCTGAAAGGATTACACATATACTTTCCTCACTCCCCCACCTCATCCCACCGACATCTTGGGCAGTACTCCTGCTCCTCCAACACAAAATGAGTTGCTTATAATTGTATTCACCCAGCTTGCCTTTTATATAAAAGTGTCTGAGATGATTGTCCTCTGTTTTATTTACTTGGAAGGGGTTAATAATTACCTCCATCTAGACAATGGGGTTGCAAGTTTTCTGCTACTGCATGTTTAAATAGGTGGTCATTGTCTATCAACACTGCATAATTTCTGATCAAGGAATAAAGAGTGTATGTGTCATGAATGACACAAGCTCTGAAAGACTGATGATTAGTCTATATTACTCTCTGCCTTTGAAGGCTGGCATAGCAGCTATAGAAATCCTGATGGTGAAATTGTGATGTCGATATCCACCATTGTAGCAAACAGAGGACATTTTTTTGAGACATTACCACATTGTTCAGGTTCTCCTATGCATCCTAACTGTGTAAAAGGAAAGCCTGATAGTGTTTCATGTAGAGTTGAATGCTCTGTACTGTCCTTATGTCTGCATAGGAAATCATCAAGCCCAGGATTTGAAGGGCATGCCACACGACGCTGCAGAAACATGGTGTGATGGGTTGGATCACAGAAACCCCCTTGGGGCTGCCAGCTGATGTGCCAAGACTACTTCTGCCCCTGCCTTCCCTGCCAGCTTGGGACTCCAGAACCCTGCCTGGTTGTGCCAGACACGCTTGCTGGCTACAAGCACAGACCCAGGTCTGAACCACATCCCACAAACTGCAGGCTTAACTGAAAGCAACTTAAGAAGTGTTCCTGTCTCTAACACTCAGATGCCCAACTCCCAATGGGGTCCAAACCCCAAATAAATCCGTTTTACACTGTATAAAGATTATACAAGGTAAACTCATAAATTGTTCGCCCTCTATAACACTGATAGAGAGATATGCACAGCTGTTTGCCCCACCAGGTAATAATACATACTGTAGGTTAATTAATAAGTAAAATGTGATTTTATTAAATACAAAAAGTAGGATTTAAGTGGTTCCAAGTGATGACAGACAGAACAAAGTAAATTACCAAACAAAATAAAATAAAACATGCAAGTCTATGTCTAATACAGTAAGAAAGTGAATACAGATGAAACCTCACCCTCAGAGATGTTCCAGTAAGCTTCTTTTACAGACTAGCCTCCTTCTAGTCTGGGTCCAGCAATAATTCCCACCCCCGTGGTTACTGTCCTTTGTTCCAGTTTCTTTCAGGTATCCTTTGGGGGTGGAGAGACTATCTCTTGAGCCAGCTGAAGACAAAATGGAGGGGTCTCCCAAGGCTTTTTATAGTTTCTCCTTGTGGGTTTAAACCCCTCCCTCCACCTGTGCAAAATTACAGCTACAAAATGGGAGTTTTGGAGTCATGCGGGCAAGTCACATGTCCATGCATGACTCAGAATTTTACAGGCCAAACCACATATCCAGGAAAGCTGAGATGTGGATTGGTGTCTATGAAGGTCTATTGTCAGCTTAAGCGTTTCTTGATTGGGCACTTAACTTGCACATTCCTCTCTAAAGAAGCTGACCAAATACCTTACTAAGGCTACTTAAAATCAAACAAGTATGCAGCCAATATTCATAACTTTGAATACAAAAATGATACATGCATACAAATACGATGAATAGATTCAGTAGATCATAACTTTTACAGAGATATGTTACATGACATATGTAGCATAAAACATATTCCAGTTATGTCACATATAAATTCATAGGCATATTTCCATAAAGCCTGATGGGGTGCAACGTCACACATGGCATGGCTTGAAAAAAATATTTGTTTTACCTCCCGAAGCCTATTTGTCCCAGGTGAGTTAGGAATTTGACAAAGCGGTTAACCAAGTTTTGTGTGAGGGTCAGAAAGCTTCTCTTATAAGTCACTGCAAAATCATGTTCATTTGACAGCACTGGTTTGCTATCTTCCATTATGAGGTGAAGAATATCCCACTAGTAGGTCATTCTTGTAATGGGAAATAAGAATGCCTTCCTCATCAAAGTTGGTTATGATGGCTACCATGAGGTTTAAGGAAATCTGTGTAATAGATAAAGCTCTAATGTGTCCGTCACATACTGGTATTGGCATGTCTGACTTCATTTGTTATGGTCCATGAGAAACAAAAGTATGACTTACTCTGAAGAAGAAACAATAGAAATGTCCCCAGTGCTAGAGAACATCTGAATGGCCTCCAAGGATTCCAGGTTACTGAATGGATAAGATGGTAGGGAGAAAGCTGGTATGGAACTAGAGAGACAGCAAAGTCTAGCACTACCACTAAGCTCTTGGTCTCAGACAGCTGATGTGGGGTTGGAAGGCAGATTGTGAATGGGTGGGTGGGATGAAGAATAGATCTGTTCATATACAGGTCATAAGGTCTAAAGGAACCCAACGTAGTATGTTCTCACTGAAAGTCTGCATGCATTTCATGGGAAGGGGAATTCCAGAGTTTTAGGTTAGCTTTTTGGTCAGGTCACCTGGATGGTTAGGCATTGTGAAGTAGAAATTTATCCATGAAAGAAGGATGGCTGTTCTGAGGACTTGGTAGCTTTGCATTTCTTCAGAAACATCACAGGGCCACAGACTACCTTTGAGAATGTTCCATCTGGAGAAAATCTCCTGCCAGGCTGTGCTGGCCCCTGTGTCCTTGTGGAGCAGTTCCAGAAGGATTAGCAGGTCCTTAAGCAACTTCCCTCACCTCTCCCAGGGACTGCTGGCTGGAGGTGGAGAAAGAGAAACACTAGTTGCAACAGGAAAGGCCACACACACAAAAACAAACCCACCAACAGGAAAAGAGGGCAGCCTGAGCCACATGGGCTCAGGCAAGAGAATGGGTTGCCCCTTGAGGCACGTAAGTTGGCAAAGTTGTCTGAGAGCCAATGATGCCATCTGTCAGAATCCAACAGGTCACAGAAGGGAGGAAAACCAGAGGAAAAGATATAGGTGGGTAAAAGGCAATAGCAGTTCAAGAAAAAGTATCATAAGACGGGCAGGTACCCACTACTGAAAGGTGTACGAGAGTTAGTCAGAGCTGCCTGAACTAAAACAGAGGCTGCATGCAAGAGGATTCTTTGTTACCCAGTGGCTTATACAAAGGAGTGTTTAGGTACTAACATTTGTAAGAAACTGCCTCAGTAAGCCAGAGGGTGGGGTCAACCCTTTAGTGACTACAGACATCACTAGTGGATGTAAAGAATAATAATTTTCAAAATTCTACAAAGAATAAAATTAAGGAAGAAATAAGGTTTTTGCTCTCTGTAGGGAACAACCCACCCAAATGATTTTAGTTCATTTTTTAAAAATGGTATCCAAATTCTCCTTCCAGAAGCCAAGTTTTTGCACATAACAATGAAGATTTATATGGAAACGATACCAAAAACTTTGTGACTACAATGACCCTAGCAAGCATCGTCTAATGTAAATACCTAACCATTGCTGAAATATGTTGTGTTATTTTAAATATATTAAGTTCCTGTTAGGACTATTCATTATAATTAATTATTATTATTATTTTGGCTTAAGTCTTTTCTTTACCTGAGTTTACCAGACAATCCAATTACAAATAATTTTGATTCTTAATGTGCTGATACACTACAGTTATAGACTTTATGGCCAGAAAGGACCATCGTCCGACCTCCTGCACATGCCAGGCCACAGAACCTCACCCACCCACTCCTGTAATAGACCCATAGCCTTCAGCTGAGTTACTGAAGTAATCAAATCATGATTTACAGACTGTAGTAACTCAGAGCCCTACCCATCTAGCATCCCATCTCTGGCCATGGATTCCTCATGAATTTGGAATACAATTTAAACAGCTTTACTACAGTTTCCGAGTACTCATACGCAAAGGGACACACCAGATATCGGATTCCAATTACGTACTTTGGAAGGGAAGAGGGGAAAAAATACACATACAAATTTACCTTTAACAAAAACATAAACGGAGGTGTTCAAACGGTCTTTGTTTTTGCATATGTGTCTGCCTGTCTCTTTGGCTGATGCATTTTTTATGTACCACTCTGTAGTGGGGCAGCTGCCCCACTCCAGCAGAACAGGAGTTAAAAAGGATCCTGGAGAGGGCTGTGGCTGGGATAAAAGGAGTGAGAGCAGCTGAGGGAGTAGCTGACCACAGGTGTGGCCAGCTCAACCAGGGCCCAGCTGGCCCTGATAAGAGGGCTGGGGACCAGGAGCTGGAGAGTCTCACTCCAGCCTTGTGGGGGGAGAAGGACCTAGTTGCCTGGGAGCAGGGTACCTGAAGCAGAGCAGTCCTAAGGGAGGGCAAAAGGAGCTGGGGAGCTCCAACCTGGCAACCCCCCAGGCTGCAGGCCTTGTTAAAGGTCCAAGGCAGGTACTGGGGCTAAAGAGGTATAGCCTTGGGGATAGGCAGAGGATAGTCCAACCCGTTGTCAGTGATGGGTGGCCATTACAGATTGCAGTTTGTCCCAGTGAAAGAGGACTAGATGACGACTGGCAGTAGTCACTGAGGCAAGGTGGGCTTAGAGGGTTGGGGGTTCCCCTGGGAGGGGAGACACAGAGAGTGGGGGTACTGCTGGGGCAGAACCCTGAGGTAAAGGGGCACTGGGGTCCAGGAGGGACACGGGGGCATGAGGCAGGTGAGCCACCGGCCAGCAGAGAGCGCGCCGAGTGCTGGAAGAGCTAATTCCCAGACAACCAGCAGGAGGGGCCGCACCGATGAGTGTCGATATGCTACACGTGGTGGAGAATGCAGGCAGCACGGTCCCCCCTCCCCACCCCTCCGATACAAGGGGAAGAGGAAGGACTGAGAGAACTGTGCTTGTTTGTGAAACTCAAGGATCAGTGAGGGTGGAGAAAACTACTTGAGAATCTGTGTGGTCTGGCTAGTTAAGCAGCAGATGTACATGTTCAAGCTACTGCGGGAGAGGGCCCATAGACAGTACATGCCAGGCACCAGGGGCTGGAGGCTGGTGTCTAGGCAGAGACAATGTTTTGTCTGTGGGCAACAGGAACACTTAAAGTGGGAGTGCCCCTACCAGGAGAAGGGGAAACAGGAAGAACCTAAGAGAGCCCCCGCTGTGAAGAGAACAGGGAGGTGGCGCACTTGTTGGGCCTGTGGGGAACCAGGATACCTGAAGGTGGAATGCCCACATGGGACTTGCAGAGAGAAGGGCTAAGCCAGAGACAGACAATGGGAGGGCTGTGGCCAATGGATGGCACAAAACAGGGCCATATAAGTTGGCATTGCCCCCAGAGATGAAGGGGGTGGCCAAAGAGCTGGGCTCAGTCTGAAACCGCTCAGAGCACGGAGGCAGTGAAGACCAAGGCCCTAGAAGGAAGATTATCTGGGGCAGAGAGGCCCCAGATAAAAAGTGGAACCCATGTGGGAGCGGGACGATCTCCGGTGGGGACCCAGATGGACAGAGGAACCCACGCAGGAACGGGACAGGCTACGGTGGGGACCCAGACTGTAGAAGAGGGAAGCAGGTTGCTCCTCTTGATAGAAAACCTGCAGCAGGAGAGAGACCTCCTGTGGGCCCAGCTGAGAGGGAAGCTGGGGAGATAGAAACACCCCCTCCTCCCGGTGTTGTTTTAAAGGGAAGGGTGTGTACCTATTGGGTTCCGGGAAGTGGGCGGGCGGAAGCCCCACTCCAGAAGAACAGGGGTTAAAAACAGCCCTGGAGAGGGCTGTGGCTGGGATAGAAGGAGTGAGAGCAGCTGAGGAAGTAGCTGACCAGAGGTGTGGCCAGCTCAATCAGGGCCCAGCTGGCCCTGATAAGAGGGTTGGGGGCCAAGAGCTGGAGAGTCTCACTCCAGGCTTGAGGGGAGAAGGACCTAGTTGCCTGGGAGCAGGGTACCTGAAGCAGAGCAGTGCTGGTGGAGGGCAAGAGGAGCTGGGGAGCTCCAGCCCGGCAACCCCCCAGGCTGCAGGCCTTGTTAAAGGTCCAAGGCAGGTACTGGGGCTAAAGAGGTGTAGCCCGGGGATAGGTAGAGGCAGCTGGTCCAACCCCAGTGATGAGTGGCCATTACAGACTGCAGTTTGTCCCAGTGAAAATGGGCTAGATGACGACTGGCAGTAGACACTGAGGCAAGGTGGGTTTAGAGAGTTGGGGGTTCCCCTGGGAGGGGAGACCCAGAGTGTGGGGGACTGCTGGGGCAGAACCCTGAGGTAAAGGGGCATCGGGGTCCGGGAATGGCATGGGACCTAAGGCAGGTGAGCCACCAGTCAGCGGAGGGCGCTCCGAGGCTAAAAAAACGATAATTCCCAGACGACCAGCAGAAGGCGCTGCACCAGTGAGTGTCGACCTGCTACACACTCCTTATTACTGAAATGTCTTGGTTTTCCTGAAGAGTCTGAGTTTTGAAAATCCCAAGACACTGGACCATCATCATTGCATCTCTGTCTGTCTTCTTGTCCGCTATTCACAACCAAGGAAGATTTTTCTGGAGTAATAGAAGGTATTGTACCACCTGGCAGAGACAAAATGCAGTATACATTGCTATATTTATTGGTCTTGTTTTAACAAATGAAAATATTTACCTGATCATGTAAGTATAAGTTTAGATTTTTTAAGGCACAATGATCAGGTAAATATTTTCATTTGTTAAAACAAGACCAATAAATATAACAAAGTATTACACTTCATTAATTCTACAAGTTTCTGTAGACAGCTCGTAACTAAAGACCCCTGCCCATATGC
Source organism: Chelydra serpentina (assembly GCA_037349315.1). NCBI lineage: Eukaryota > Metazoa > Chordata > Testudines > Chelydridae > Chelydra > Chelydra serpentina. Next base: position 31,075,993 of record JBAIAC010000014.1, read on the forward strand.
ACAGAGTTTACGGCCACTGCAGATGGAAACTGGGTTAAATAACTAGCTTGGAAACACTAGTTCAGCTAAAACAGTTTCTGTCATGGTTTGGCTTGTGAGTGGGGACAGAGCAAACAATTTTAACATGAAACTACATTTGTAAACTTGATTCTACCATGATTTGGTTTCAAAAGCCAACAGATGACCACTGATAGTATTTTTAATTGTGTGTTGTCGAGATCTAAACTCTCTGCCCAATATTTATTATTGTTTTAGCTGCTTTGCAATAGGAACTGCAACCACATCTATTCTGTATGTGGATTAATTACATGAATATATATGGCTTCAGTGTAAATTTACAATACATTTTATTTTCTTTGATGAAATACTAATTTGTAGCCTCTTACGGAAGTACTCCATATAATGCAGGTATTCCTACACCTCCTGTTGCAACATTAGAGGAACTGTTTTCTTCCAGTAGTGCAAGCCCCCTCAAGTCACAAAAGTATCATCTCTTTCACTGCACATACCCTGGTCTACTCTGATTGCAGCTTTAAAACAGGTTCTGAGAAAGTACTGCTATGCAAACTATTATCCCCCAAATGTAAAATGTAAAACATTTTCCCACCCCAAAACCAACCAAGAGCATATTAAGGCCCATCTGTCTAAAATGTATTTAAATAAGCCAAACAGTTTTTGCTGAGATAGAATACCCCATGTTTCAGCCTAAAGAAATTCAAAATTAATCTAGAAAATGAGAGTTCCTATGGGGAATGAAGACAAACTCTTACTAATGTTGACCTGTCTGAACCACACATATCATATTAAATGTATGCAAATTATGCTGAGGTCTTGTGACAGCAATCTATGCCTATTCTGACACACTTAAGAATATGTATTTAGTCTGGCGAATGACCATCTGTTTATTTCATGATAACTGTCCATACATTAAACACATTAAAATACATTTAAAAAAATTCAACCAGACTTGATGACCAATAGGCACATATACTGGTAGAAATATACTGCAGTTGGCGATACAACTTCCATTCATTTTCTTTCAAAAACGCACACTATTCGGATGTGGTGAATTTCCCTACCAATGTGGACAATGCCACAAGTTCAATCAAAACACTCTATAATTAGTTTGGACCCGATTATATTCCAACCTTAATTCATTTATCTCTCAGCTTTAGTGGGTCTTAAGGGTATATAAATGGATTAAGATCAAGTCAGATGAATGCTCCTGTTGCTGAGAAATCCAAAGACAATGAAAGAGTATAAGGGAAAGAATGCAGGTCAGAACTCCATCGGATTTTAACTATTTTGTTTGCAGGCTGGATTTCTGGACTGAGATCTCTCTGTCATTGCTGATTAAAGGCATTTATCACTGCTCAACTAGAAAGATAAACCTTTTTCTAACATTACCAGAAATAATCCATATGAAGATCTTCAATCCATACATACAGAAACAGCAGAATTTGTACAAAGTATCCTAAAATATAATCATGTGCACTTCCAACAAAGAGGCAGACAACATCGCTGCACAGCCATACTCCTTGTTCACGGCTCTGCCATAGTTAGTCTGCTTTGACCCACTGTATGCATATAATATTTCAAGTCAGGAGTTCAAAGTCTACTATGTTTAGAGTAGGCCCCACCTTCCAAGCCATCTTGCACCTCTGACAAGCTGCCGAACACACTCCACTTCCAACAGGACCTGTCCCAATATTTACAGCAAAGCCTGTATGTCCAGTGTAGCAATGTAAGTTTCATGTGATGGGGTTTGGGGAGGGGATGGGGAAGGAAAGGACCAGTGGGAACAAACATACCATAGCATTTAGAAAGCAAAATCCATGATTTATGAACGCTCCAGTAACAGACAATCTGCATTTCAGGGCATTGATACAAAAAATGTAGGACAATTATTTCTAAGCAACATAGAATAATAGGCTTTTGCCCCAAAGTTTTTATGACCTAAGTTAAACTTAACATGCCGAGTGATGTCATCAAACTAAGGATCTGATCCAAAGCTCATTGAAATCAATGGAAAGGCATTGCACGTGTGTCTGCTAGGGAAGGGAGTTGGAGAATGAGGGTTACAAAAGTGAAAGACAACAAGATATGCTTAGTATTACGCATTTAAATATCTCTGATCTTTAAAAAAGAAGACTAACTTAAAGTAGTATGGTTTATAGGTAGTAAGTGGGATGAAAGCTGTGTATGTATGTCTCTGGGAAGAGTGATTAAGTGATGGATGCTTAAAGATTTTTTTTTTCAAGTTTCTGATCCCCCTAATCCCAAACAGATTGTATACACCTTTTTAACATCAGAAACAGGACTATGCCTACAGTTAGTTTTGAACAGAGCTGGGGCACATGCAGGAGCAAACTACAGACACATGAAGTTAGTATCCATAGCTAAACAGTAACTTTCACACACCCCGATTGCCTTAGTTTATCAAAGCTTGTTTAATTATTAAAATGCTGGGATCAACTGTGAGCAATACTGTTTATTGAAAAAAAAAGAACTGAAGTACCCTGGAAAAGGCTTTGTAAGCCACAAAGTTGGGGGATGGGGTATATGACAATAGCAACTTCTGCAGCAGAAGGGAGAGCTGGAAAATAGGACTGAAGGAATTAGAGAATGATATGGCTCTAGATAATACTGATGGAGAGAGAGAGATAACAATCACAAGTCAAAATGGAGGGATCCTACAAAGATCAGGGGGTGTAAAAAACAAGAAAGCTTTGCTTCTGGAGTGAGTAAAAGTGGAAAAATCTTAAGTGTGAAATCTTGATGGATTCTTGTTAGCTTCAAGCCATTTGAGCTGTAGTGCACCTTCGTGTTGGCCCAAGCTGCCAAGCACATCAAAGAGATTGGATTGCAGTTGAAGAATGAGACTAGGAGTCAGGAGATCTGGGCTCTATTCCTAGCTCTGACACGGGCTTCCTGTGCAACCTGGGCCCAATCACTTAACCTTTCTGTGCCTCGGTTTCCCCCCTTGCCATACGATTATCAAACATTAACGAAATTGGGAGTTTATAGCATGTCTGCCATGCCCAAAAGTGACCAGGGTACACTTTCAAAAGTGATTCTTAGAAAATCTGTAGACGAAGATTCTTACACATTAAGGATAGATCAGCCAAAAACACCATCAGGAATATAACTTAGTTGAGCTTTACAGTAGAACCAATATCAGGTGAAAGACATTAACTGAAATGTAAACACACACTTCAATATACAGATTCCTATTATCCTAATTTTCTTACAATTATGTTATCTTTCAGTTCAAAAGACATGTGGCTGGCGAGACGAAGGAAGTTGGGAGACTAGAGGAGTTTGCCAGCGGACGGAGAAAAGGAGGTAGAGTGTTGGTTCCCCTCCCCACCCCCTCTTAACTTGCAAGTACTCTACAAGGTACGGGCAGGTGGGGCTCGTTAGCCTTGGAAGGCAGCCCACCTAGGAGAAGGAAAACTCTGATTTAAAACCTCCGCTGCCTTGTGGCAATACCCACTCATGGGAAAGGCTAAGGGAGTCAACCCTGAAACCAAATCCGGTGTCGGAGTCCCGATGGCGGTCTGACATTGTCCTCAACGTCATTCCGGCAACTCCTGCGACGCCACTGGTGCCAAGTTGTATCGACATTGTCTTTCCCTTGGATCCATCAGTTGCGTGGACAGGGGGGTTCTGCTGCATGGGCAACAGCTGTTCCTCCATATCACCCTGCCCTGGCTTGCGCCCTGGAGAGGACACTCCAGCTTCGCCTCACAGCATCGATACAACACGGGAAGCAACAGTTTACCGGTTATAAGCCTCCTGCTCAATTGGCGTAGAGCTGGCACCAGGGGTTGCTTCCGACGGTGGGAGGGATCACCACGTCTCACTGGACAACTATCGCCCGCCTCAAGCTGGGCAGCCCCCAGCCAATAAGGTGTTGTCCCGCCACAGTTCACCTGCTTCACTGGGTGCGTGGGGCTTAGTGTACGTGAGTACCCGATAAGTGGACTGCGAACCATGCACCAGGCAACAACAAAAGAAAACCAACATAAGAAACCAGCCCTCAAGTTAGGATGCTGGAATGTACGGACCATGACAACTGGCCTATCACAAGACCTTCAGGCAATCAGCGATGTTCAGAAGACTGCAGTCATCAACAATGAGCTAGCACGACTCCAAATCGATATAGTCGCATTGCAGGAGACATGGCTGCCAGACGCTGGGACTCTCAGGGAAAAGAACTATACGTTCTTCTGGCAAGGGAAGAGTGCCGAAGAAATCAGAGAGTGTGGTGTTAGATTTGCCGTAAGAAACTCTTTACTGAGGATGGTGGAACCTGGTCAACAAGGAACTGAAAGACTGTTATCACTCCGACTCCACACATCCACTGGACCCGTCAACCTGATCAGCATGTATGCACCAACACTCGGCGCTACCAGGGATATCAAGGACGAGTTCTACGACCAGTTAGACATGATCATCAGGAGTATCCCTAAAGAAGAGCACTTGATACTACTGGGTGACTTCAATGCCAGAGTGGGCGCGGACCACAACTTTTGGCCATCCTGTCTTGGAAAGTTTGGCATTGGAGAAATGAATGAGAATGGACAACGACTTCTGGAACTGTGCTCGTACCATGACCTCAGCATCACCAACTCATTCTTCAGGACACTTTGTGTTGAGGCTTTGTCTGGGAGACACCCTCGCTCCATGCACTGGCACCAACTTGACCTGATCATCACCAGGCGGTCTGCCTTGAAGTGCGTCCTGCTTACTCACACCTTCCACAGTGCTGACTGCGACAGTGATCATTCGCTGGTGTGCAGCAAGATGAAGCTACAGCCAAAGAAGATTCATCGCTCTAGGCCAGAGGGCAAACCCCGCATTGATGTGAGCAAGACCGCATACCCAGACAAGGCAGAGAAATTTACCCATGAGCTCTCCGAGGTGCTGAACTGCATGCCTCCCGGTGGCTGTGCCAAAGAGAGATGGGACCACATCAGAGACGCAGTACACAGCACAGCCATGAAAGTTTTTGGAAAGAAACGAAAAATGAACAATGACTGGTTTGAGGCCAACTCCGCCACACTCACTCCAGCCATTGAAGAACGCCGTGCTGTTCACCTGGAGTATAAGCGTTCCCCCAGTCATAGGACTCTACAAGAGTATCGATTTGCCAGGAGCAAAGTACAGAGACTAGCTCGACAGTGTGCAAATGATTACTGGCTCCAGCTCTGCCGGAGCATTCAACTATCTGCTGACACTGGAAACATCAGGGGAATGTATGATGGCATCAAGAAGGCCATGGGACCCACAAAGAAGTGGAGAGTGTCACTAAAGTCTGCAACAGGCGAAAACATCCAGGACAAGAGCAAGCAGATGGATAGATGGGTGGAGCACTACTCTGAAGTGTACTCCAGGCAAAACACCGTCACCGAAGCTGCCCTCAATAACGTGGATGGTTTTCCCATTGAAACTGAGCTGGACGAGAAGCCCACCATGGAAGAACTGAAGAAAGTAATTGAGAGCTTGTCCACAGGAAAGGCTCCAGGAAAGGATGGCATCCCACCAGAAGTTATCAAGTGTGGCATCAATGTCCTCCTAGAACACCTCCACGACCTCCTCTGTCAGTGCTGGGATGAAGGTGCAGTACCTCAGGATATGAGAGACGTCAACATCGTGACCCTCTACAAGAACAAGGGTGATAGAAGTGACTGCAACAACTACAGAGGCATATCACTCCTGAGTGTTGTGGGTAAAGTCTTTGCACGCGTGATCCTGAACAGACTGCAGAAGCTTGCTAACAGAGTTTACCCAGAGTCACAGTGCGGGTTCCGAGCAGGGAGATCCACAACCGATATGGTTTTCTCCTTAAGGCAGCTGCAAGAGAAATACAGAGAACAGCATAAGCCGCTACTCCTTGCCTTCATAGACCTGACCAAAGCTTTCGACCTTGTGAACAGAGATGGGCTGTTCAAGATCCTGGCAAAGATTGGCTGCCCACCGAAGCTGCTGAGCATGATCCAGTCTTTTCACGACAACATGAAAGGCACAGTACTGTATGATGGCTCGTCCTCCGATGCCTTCGATATCCACAGTGGAGTAAAACAAGGCTGTGTTCTCGCTCCCACACTCTTCGGCATCTTCTTCGCAGCGTTGCTGAAACGTGCCTTTGGAAATTCCACAGAGGGAGTCTATCTCCACACCCGGTCTGACGGGAGACTTTTCAATCTGGCTCGACTAAAGGCCAAAAGCAAGGTACGGGAGGCAACAATAAGAGACATGCTGTTGCAGACGACGCTGCCCTGGCCACCCACACAGAAATCGATCTCCAGCGTCTGATTGACCGCTTTTCCAGAGCTTGCAAAGAGTTCGGGTTGACAATCAGTCTTCAGAAGACCAAAGTTATGGCCCAGGATGCGGAACATCCAAGCATTGCCATCAATGACTATGTGCTAGAGGTGGTCAGTCAGTTCACCTACCTCGGATCTACCATCACGGACAACCTCTCACTGGACCCTGAGATCAACCGTAGAATTGGCAAGGCCTTCACAATTTTGGCCAGTTTGTCATAGAGAGTGTGGAACAACAACATGCTGACCATCAACACAAAGGTCGCTGTGTACCGCGCATGTGTGCTAAACACTCTTCTCTACGCCAGCGAAACTTGGACCCCCTACGCTTCGCAAGAAAAGAGACTGAATGCCTTCCACATGCGCTGCCTCCGTCGCATACTCGGGATCACTTGGAGTGATCGAATAACGAACAACGAGGTGCTGGAACGTGCCAAGATCTCCAGCATGTTCACTCTCCTCTGTCAACGCCGCCTCAGATGGCTTGGCCATCTAAGTCGCATAGAAGATGGACGGGTCCCCAAAGACCTGTTGTATGCTGAACTTGCCTCCGGAAACAGAGCTACAGGACGGCCCCACCTTCGCTTCAAGGATGTCTGTAAGCGGGACCTGAAGACTGTTCAAATCGACATCAACAGCTGGGAAGAGCTCGCCCAGGACAGATGCAGATGGAGACACGCTCTGACTGCTGGATTGAAAACTGGTGAAGACAAGCTGTGGCAGCTTGCCGAGGAAAAGCGGGTTCAACGAAAAAGGAAGCAGCGGCTCCAACCCACAGCTGACACCGCCTTCAAATGCAGCAAATGCAATCGAGACTGCCACTCTCGTGTGGGGCTCTACAGCCACAACAGACGCTGCACAACCATCAACTAAATATTCCCCATGGGCGCATATCCATCGTCTCTCGAGACTAACGGATGCCAACAACAACAACTCTACAAGGAAGAACCCACATTGGGAGGAAAATGGCATGCTGCCAACACCACTACTAACTCTTCCTCTGCCTGCTCCTGAGGGGCCCCCCACCACCCAGGCATACTGACCCTGGAGGTCCTGGTCTTGACTTGCTGGGAACAAGGCCTGCACATCCCCGCTGACAAAAGCGAGGCAAGGAGATCACCCCAGTGAGAGAGGTGTCTGTTGGTGGAGTCCAGAGCCATAGCTAGGAATTTCGGCGCCCGAGACAGGGGCGCAGAAGAGACCGGCGGATTACCTGCGGGAGGTCCTCCCCTGCCGCCGAAGCCACTTCCGCTTGCCTGCAGGAGGTCTGCCGGTCCCGTTGTAGACCGTACTCTCCACCAAATTGCCACTGAAGCCGTGGGACCGGCGGACCTCCCGCAGGCAAGCGGAAGCAGCTTCGGAGGATCTCCCGCAGGCCAGCCGCGGCTTCGGCAGCAATTTGGCGGAGGGTACGGTCTACAACAGGACCAGCGGACCTCCCGCAGGCAAGCGGAAGTGGCTTCGGCGGCAGGGGAGGACCTCCCACAGGTAAACCGCAGCGGCTTCAGCGGTGGGGGAGGTAGGGCGCGCCTGGCTGCAGCCTTCTGCACCCCGAAGTGAGTGCCTCACTGGCTTCGCCCTAGTTATGGCTCTGGTGGAGTCTGTCAGGAAGCATGCAAGAGAGCTGAAAAAGGAGGTAGCTTCTCTGACTATCCCCTGGGAGCACAAGGATTTCATCAGCAGGATGCACAGAGGATGCTAGCTAACTACAGATAACTACAGTGGCACAAGAGGAAGGAGAACCAGCTGCTCTACGAGGAGGAAACTGGCTTCTGGCCACTTGGGGAGTAGACAGTACTCCACCCTCCACTCAGGTTCCCCATCCATCATGGTCAAAAACCTGAAGAGGAGCCCCAAGACTGGGACATACTAACAGCCACTGCACCAAGAGGAAGAGGCATAGAGTGCTGGTGGTCAGGGACTCCCTTCTGAGGGGAATGGAGGCATCCATTTGCTGACCTGACAAAGTCCTGGGAGGTGTGCTACCTGCCTGAAGCCCACATCCAAGCCATTACAGAAAGCTTCTCGAGGCTCATCTGTCCCTCTGACCACTACCCCATGCTGCTCATCCCAGTGGGCACTAATGATACTGCCAGGTATGACCCTGAGTAGTTCAGCAGTGACTACAGGGCTCTGAGAGCAAGGATGAAGGAGTTGGGGGTTCAGGTGGTGTTCTTGTCCATCCTCCCACTTGAGAGTAAGGGCCCAGGCAGGGACACATTTATTCCAGAGATGAATGCCTGATTGTGCAGATGGTGTTATTGGAAGGGCTTTCACTTCCTTGACCATGGGATACTGTTTTGGGGAAGGAGGATTGGGAAGAAATGCAGGGGTGCCATTTGGAGGAGGCATGGGTGGGCTTCTGCCTCCCGGAGTTTTGGCACATGTCCTAGCCCCAGAGTGGAATGTGAGTTCTCCAGAGAAGAGGTGCTGCTCCCAGCTTGTGCCCCTGGGGCAGGGAGTCAGTGTTTTGTTTACAAACAGAGACAGGGTGATTAAGATAAGAAAGGGCTGGAAATTAAAGTTAAATGAGCCTGTAAAACAGGAATCCTTCTGCGGGGGAGGGTGTTGAAGGGAAAATGCAGGGGACTCAGAAGAAATACAGCCAAGGTTACATTCAGAAAAGAGAGAGATGTGAAGGGGATAGGTAAAAAGAAGGGGCCAAAACCAAGGCAAGGGACAGCATGTGGCACCATCACTGTAGTATCTGAGTGCCTCACAGTGTCTAACATATTTCTCCTCACAGCCCCTTGCTGAGGTAGAGCAGTGCTGTTATCCCCATTGTACAGATGGGGCACTGAGGCACAGAGAGACTAAGGGCCAGGTTTTCAAAGGGATTTAGGCACCTAGTGAGATTTTCAAAAACGCTTAGAAAGTTAGATGCTTTGTAAACCCCACTAGATGCCTAGCTGCATCTTTGGGTTCCTAAAAACCTTTGAAACTCTGTCCCTAAGGCACTGGCCTGAGGTCATAGAGGAAGTCCATGGGACGGAGGAGCAGAAGGGTGTAGAACTCAGTTCTCTCAGGGTGGTCCAGTGGATAGGGAGCTAGCCCCATCTCTCTGCTGCATGCTGCAAAAAAGAGGCATCTAATAGATGGGAGCAAAACCAAGGCGGCCAGTTCTCTGAGACTCCAGCAAATGATCCCAGGCAATAGGGAAGGATGTCATGGTTGACAGCATGAAAAGCAGCACAGAGATCAGGAAGGGAGAGACGAGATCACTTAACCCCCAAGGGATAAGCAAGTTGAGCAAGTTCTACCTCATGATGGGTTGTAGGGCAATGCCTGCTGTAAAATTCTACATTTTAACTGAAAACCATTCTGTTTTGTCATTTTTTTGTTCTGAGTTTGAGAAAAGGAAGGAATGAAAAAGTGTCATAAGTATCAGATGTGTTTATATCTCAAATTCTTAGGGTTTCACAGTTGTAGTCCAGCCAATTCCAGAACAAAGAACGGAAATTGCATCCACAGAGTCCATAAAGTCAACAATTATTGTCATGATTTCTATTATTCACTGGGCACCATCTGTGTGCTCAGCACTGATCAGAATATGCCAGAAAATGTAGTCCCTGAGCCAATGAGTATAAAATGTGTAGCCCTGGGTAAGATGGCTCTGATATTTAAGTATGAAGTGTATAGGTATGGAGTACATGTTAATATCTATGAGTGGAGGCGCTGACAGGAATAGAAGTTTTACTTGATTAATGACTGGAAGATTTGACCCTCCAACTTTCTTTCAAGAGGAAGAGCTGCTCAGAGCTCCTGTGCCTGTTTATTTTCCTTTCCTGCCTGCAGTGGCCCTGATATACCTCAGAAGACTCAATTTTTTTTCTCAACTTTAAAATGTGGAATTTTCTTGGTGTTTGGTTTTAAATTTTCTCCTGTGAGAACTGCAACTCAATCCGTATAGTGTTGGGTTTACGGGTCTTCTGGAAAGTAACTAGCCTTTAAACAGAAGTGAAAGCAGTGTTGCCAACTCTCACAATTTTGTCATAAATCTTATAATTATTGTTTTCCTTGGACCCCAACTCCTGGAGTCAAGTGGATTTCTGATGATTTCAGCCTTCATTCTTAAAGAACAGGGAAGTTGATAGCCCTTGTGGCTATGGAGAAGCTTCAAAATGTGACCCCAGTGCACCCTAAAGTTTAAAAGGCAGAAGGCAAATAAAAAGAACACCAAATCTATTATTTTTACATAATCTCATGATTTTTAAGACAATCCCATGATTTTTGCTGAGCCTGACTCAGGATTTTTGAACATTCCAGGTTGGCAATGCTGTGAAAGTGACTTGAAAGTGTCAGTTTCACTCCTGTTTAAAGTCAGTTTTTAATCTATTATTTAGTCTATTTGCACCATAGTAACATCCCTAGAGCCCAAGGCAGGTGCAGCATAAACTCACAGGGCCTTGCCCTACTAGGATGTTTCCAATAGTTAAATGATCTATTCCAAGCTTGGTGAACTGCAAAAATTAAGTAGCCTAATTGACAGAAAGTAATCTAGATTTTTCTACAATTGTTTCAAGTGTTGTATTCAAGAGTAAGAATATACATTAAAATTTTAAATCTTAGTGTCTTAAGTTACTTGATGCAAGATGTCAGAATTAATATTGGAACTAATATTTATTTAATTCTCTTTCTTTCTATAGGAATTAGATAAAGTGCTCCTGTCCGCTAATTTCTAAATTATTATCTGCAAAAAAACTAGTTTTCAGGTGCCTAAGTGTAGGAGTAGGATTTTATATTTGTATTAGAGGTTATAATGATTGACGGTTATAATAATGTAATATGTATTAATGTATGAGTTGATTTCATCCTGCCAGCCACCCTTTTTTATTTCAAGGCAGGAATAGACCAGAATAGTCCTTATGGCTGATTATGGTCATCTTTTGTTTTAGGATAAGATTTCATTACAGTATTTGCTATAAGGTCTTGCATTCTTTTATGCATTGCAAATTAAGTTGTGTAAGGTTCTTTTGTAATCCCTTTAGTAACCATATAATCCTTTCCAAAATGTTATCCTGTCTGAAAGTCTCTGTAAAATTGTTTGGTGTGAGTAAAGGATGTGTGCATTGTTAAGGATGAGCGTGAAAGCCATCACAAATGTCCAAATGGTCAAGAAAAAAGAGAGAGACTTGGAAACACCAGGAGACAATCAGAAAACATCCGTTGTATCTGATGCTAAACATGTTAGCAGCATTGACGACCTCAGAGGTGAGTGAGGCAGGCATCCCCAAAGGTGAGACAACAAATAGGAAATAATGATGGGAAGCCCTACAATAACCATCAAATGATACAGCAGAAAACCCCAAGATTAACACCACTTAAGAACTAATGATTACAAAATGACATTGCAAAAAGCATGGACTCAAATGGGAATTTACAACTATGAAGATGGGGTGTTTTGCCATGAAACTCTGGGTTCTGTCCTGCACAGCCTTGGAGCATCACATCCAACAGAACCCAGCTCCTCACTCGTGCCCAATCTAACTGGCCATTAGATTGATGCTAACTGGTATATTTTCAATAAACGCGGTGTATTGCCTTTTTCCTCTGAATAGATCTCGTGTGCTTTTTTATAAGCATAACATAAGTAGCCCCTGGAATCACAGTTAAAGTCCCCCCTCCCCACCAAAATCTGAAATGGTGCCCCTGAAGAGATGGACTCCACTTAACCAAGAAGGGAAAGAGCATCTTCACACATCAACTCATCAGACTAGTGAGGAGGGCTTTAAACTAGGTTCAAAGGGAGTAGGTGACAAAAGCCCACAGGTTAACATAAAAAAAGGCAACCTTAACACAGGGTTAGATGTTTGGAGGAACAAGGAAAATTCAAATAGGGTCATATGAGCAAGAGAGAGAAATCAGTAGGGGAATCTGCTCAACATCTTAGAGGTCTATACAGAAATGCAAAGAGTAAACAGGAATAATTGGAAGTATTAGTACTTATCACTTAATTGGCATCACAGAGAGTTGGTGAGATAAATCTCATGAATAGAATATTGGTACAGAGGGGTATAGGGTGTTCGGTAAGGACAAGCAGGGAAAAAAGGAAGGCAGCGTTGCACTATAGATCAAGAATATATACACTTGTTCTAAGGCAGGGGTTCTCAAACCTTTTCTTTATGAGGCTCCCTAAAATGCTGTAAAAACTTCACGGCCCACCTGTGCCACAACAACAGTTTTCCTGCATATAAAAGCCAGGGCTTTCATTAAGGGGTAGCAAGCAGGGCAATTTCCAGGAGCGCTACGCCACAGGGGGCACCGCAAAGCTAAGTTGCTCAAGCTTTGGCTTCAGCTCTGGGTGGTGTGGCTCGGGGCCCTAGGCTGAAATCCTGTGCTGCGGGGTTTTGGCTTTCTGCGCAGGCCCTAGCGAGTCTAATGCCGGCCATACTTCAGGGCACTCCCTGGTTGAGAACCACTGTTCTAGAAGGAGGTGAGAAGCAGACTAGCTGAAAATTGCTGAGTAAAGATAAGAGAGAAAAAATAGGGGTATGTAGGGATCTATTATAGACCATCAAATCAAGAAGAGGAGCCAGATGATGCATTTCTAAAACAAACAATAGATATATCCAAAACACGAGACCTGGTTGTAGTGGGAGACTTTAACTACCCAGACATCTGTTGGAAAAGCAATATGGTAAGACACAAAATGTCCAGTAGGCTACTGGAGTGTGTTGGGAACAACTACTTGTTTCAGAAGATGGAGGAAGCAATCAGGGAGGCAGCCATTTTAGGGTATGTCTACACTGTAAACAAACAAAACCCTAGCAGCAAATATGAAAGCCCTGGTCAACTGACTCAGGAACGTGCTATCGGGCTAAAAATAGCTGTGCAGACATTTGGGCTCAGTCTGGAGCCTGGGCTCTGAGACTCTCCCCCTTCACTGCTATTATAGTCCCATAGCATGATCCCCAGAAGCCCAAGTCAGTTGACCTGGACTCTGAAACTCATTGCCATGGGTCTTTTTTTTTTTTCCCCCTTTTGCAGTGCAGACATATCCTTAAATTTCATTCTGATAAAGAGGGGGAAATTGGTTGCAAATCTGAAGGTGGAACACCATTGTGGGGTAAGTGATCATGAAATGGTAGATTTCATTGTTCTAAGGAAAGAAATGAATGAGAACGGTAGGATATGTACAATGGATTTCAAAGAAGCAGACTTTAACAAACTCAGAGAACTGGTAGGTAAGCTCCTATGGGAAGAAAATCTAAGGGATAGAGGAGCTCAGGAGAGCTGGCAGTTTCTCAACGAGATAATATTAAAGACATAACTGTAAACTATCCCAATGCGAAGGAAAGAAAGAATAGTGAGAGGCCAATATGACTCCATCAGTAGTTCTTTAATTACCTGAAAATAAAAAAGGAATCCTACAAAAAATGGAAACATGGACAAATTGCTAAGGAGGAGTACAAAAGAATAGCATAAGCATGTACGGACAAAATCAGGAAGGCTAAGGCACAAAATGAGTTACACCTAACAAGGGACATAAAATGCAAGAAGAAGATCTTTAAATATTTTAGGAACAGGAGAAATATGAAGGAAAGTATAGATCCTTTATTGGGGAAGGAGAGCTAATAACTGATGACATCAAGAAGGCTGAGGTATTTAATGCCTATTTTGCTTTAGTCTTCACTCAAAAGGTGACCAGATAGTCAACACAATTAATATTAACAAAGTATTCAAATTGGCAAAGCCTGATGAAATTCATCCTAAGGAACAAGCTGAAGGAATCTTGGAACTCTGAGCAACTATCTTTGCAAACTCGTGGAGGACAGGGGAGGTTCCAGAGTATTGGAGAAAATTAGTACTTATCTTTTAAAAGGGAGAAAAAGATGACTCAGAGAATTACTGACCAGTCAGCCTAACTTCAATACCGGGAAAGATACTGAAAAAAATTATTAAACAATCAACTTGTAAGCACTAAGAGAAAAAAAGATTTATAAGGAATAGCCAACATGGATTTGTCAAGAACAAATCATGCCAAACCAACCTAATTTCCTTCTTTGAAAGGGTTACTGGCCCAATGGATAGGAAGGAAGTAGTAGATATGATATATCTTAATTTTAGTAAGGCTTTTGACACAGCCTCACATGACATTTTCATAAGCAAACTAGGGAAATTACTATATGGTGGGTACACAACTGATTGAAAGACCATACTCAAAGAGTAATTATCACTGGTTCGCTGTCAAACTGAGGATGTATCTAGTGAAGACTGGCAGGAGTCAGTCCTCGGTCTGATACTATTCAATATTTTCATTAATGACTTGGATAATGAAATAGAGAAAGTATGCTTATAAAATATGCGGATGACACCAAGCTGTGAGGAATTGCAAGCACATAGGAGGACAGTATTAGAATTCAAAACAACCTCAACAAATTGGAGAATTAGTCTGAAATCAACAAGATGAAATTCAACAAAGACAAGTTCAAAGTATTACTCTATGGAAGGAAAAATCAAATGTACCACTACAAAATGGGGAATAACTGGCTAGGCAGTAGTACTGTTGAAAAGGATCTGGGGTTATAGTGGATCACAAATTGAACATGATTAAATTGCAAAAAAGGATAATATTCTTGGGTTTATTAACAGTAGTGTTATATGCAAGACACAGGAGGTAACTGTCCTACTCTACTGGCCATGAGTGAGGCCAATTCTGTGCATCACACTTTAAGAAAGATGTGGAAAAACTGGAGAGACTCCAAAGAAGAGCAACAAAAATGATAAAAGGTTTAGAAAACCTGATCTATGAAGAAAGGTTTAAAAAACTACACATATTTAGTCTTGAGAAAAAAAGACTGAGGAGGAACTTGATAACACTGTTCAAATATGTAAAGGGCTGTTATAAAGAGGACTGAAAGCCAGACAAGAAATAATGGGCATAATCTGCAGCAAGGCAGACCTGGGTTAGATATTAGGAAAAACTTTCTTAATATAAGGATAATTAAGCACTGAAATAGGATTCCAAGAGAGAATGTGGAATCCCCATCATTGCAGGTATTTAAGAACAGGTTGAACAATGCCTCTCATTGATGGTCTCCCTGGTCCTGTCTCAGCACAGGGGTCTGAACTTGATGACTTCTCAAGGTCCCTTCCAGTCCTACCTTTCTACGTTCTCTGAAAAACGCCCCCCAAGACCTTATATTTAACATTTTTTAAACGACCTTCCCCATTTCTTTGAAAATGGACATAAATCAGGAAACTAAAAATAGCAATATCACAGTAAAGTAAATTACCTGCTTAGCCACAAGGTCTTCAACAGATACAAAAAAAAAAAAAAAAATTAAAAAAAATCTACCCAACTGTTCCTAACCAAGTCCCAATGGGCAGCCCACAGCAGGGGTATAATGGTTACCATCTCATTTGGGGCCACATCCTACAAATCCCCTGCTGTTGCATATATGCTCCCCTCACGCCTTCTGCTGAAGGCCACTGTGCTATATCCACCTTCCAGCAACAGATTGCTTTCCTGCCTGGCTTTCAGCTTTCTAGTCTCAGTCTGGCCTCCTGCTCAGACACAGCCGCTGGCTCCCTCCATCCCAAACCCAAGCCACTCTGACCTCAGGATTTACTTCTTTTTCCTGTACTCTCGGGATTGTGGAGCCCTCTGTTGGCTAGATATTTTTTCAACAGCTCAGCCAGGTAGTGGAAAGTTACCCCCAAAATAAGGAAGCAGGCTCATTACCATATACTTAGAGCAAATCCTTCCCTCTCCTCCACCCCAATATTCTATGGCGATCAAGCCAATATAAGAACCTGGATTAATATACAGATTCTTTGTATGAGCTCAGCCTTGCACGCTCTTCGTAATCTTGATAGTGAAAAATGGCTCCTGTTTAAGTTATACTAATATTACACAATGAAAATAATTCATCCATCACAATTTTCTAAATAATCAGTACTGGGTTTATGGAGGAGAAATGACAACTGGAACTACTTTTCATATTTTTCCATGACAAGTGCTCTTGGGATCTTAAATTCAAGTGACTACATTTTCATTACTGTTTGCAAGGCTGCAGTAAACTTGCTGAGACCTGTTTTCAGCGTGGTAGCCATGTTAGTCTGTATCCGCAAAAAAAACGAGGAGTACCCATGGCACCTTAGAGACTAAAATTTATTTGGGCATAAGCTTTCGTGGGCTAAAGCCCACTTCATCAGATGCATCTGATGAAGTGGGCTTTAGCCCACGAAAGCTTATGCCCAAATAAATTTGTTAGTCTTTAAGGTGCCACAAGTACTCCTCGTTCTTTTTGCTGAGACCTATTTCTTGTTCATCTCCTATCTCTTTGAGCACTGACTTCATCTTAAAAGATACCACACAGTCCTTGTTCACCACATTTTTCAGATTCCCATTAAATGCTATATAGGAATTGAAATAAGTTGTACATTTTCATTGTCATCAACACAATATACTCAAGTAAAGTTATGACTGAAGCTGGATTTTAGTTCCATTCCCTTAGATTTGTTTTTATCCTTCAATTGTATGCCAAAAGGAAACAAACAAGGTTACATCTTAAATACTAATCACACAGGGACAGCTGTACCTTACTTTGGTGTATGAAACTCTTCAAAATTTCTCCAAAGGGGAGAAGGTATTCAATTTTACATAGTTGAGAAAAGTAATTCCCATTTGTCCTACCCCATTCCATTGACTAGGCAACCCCCTCATGCTAGACTAGAAGTTTAGTAATGCCAAAATGTCAATTGTCTAGAATTTAATCGGAAAGCCATGTCACGTAGCATTTAAATTATGCTTCTCAGTGAATAAGGCCTGCAGAGTTGCCTTTTACTTTGCAAAAGAAAACCACCCATGCTGAATTTGTTGCACCCTCCACAAAGGGGAATTAAATACACTTGAATGTGTGATCAAATACATGATTTTCAAAGGTGCTGAGAACCTGTAACTCCCAGTGAATCCAACTAGAATCATGAGTATTCAGCATATTTGAAAGACAGGCCCCAGTTGTTTGAGAAAGTGCCTTCTCACTCCCTTCCCCAACTTCAGTCTGAGGACTGGTCTACACCTCAAATGCTGCAGCGGCGAAGCTGCATCGTGCAGTTACGCTGCTGTAGCACTTCAGTGAAGACGCTACCTACATCGCTGGGAGAGCTTCTCCCGTCAGCGTAAGTACTCTACTTCCCCAAGGTGTGGTAGCTATGTCGACAGGAGGGCTTCTTTCATCGACATAGCACTGTCTACACCAGCAGTTGTTGTATAACTACATTCACACCTCTTAACGACAGAGTTATACCTAGGGCTTGTCTACACTGGCACTTTATAGCGCTACAACTTTCTTGCTCAGGGGTGTG
Organism: Chelydra serpentina; assembly: GCA_037349315.1. Taxonomy (NCBI): domain Eukaryota; kingdom Metazoa; phylum Chordata; order Testudines; family Chelydridae; genus Chelydra; species Chelydra serpentina. The sequence continues at coordinate 31,093,635 of JBAIAC010000014.1, forward strand.
AAAAAACACCTCCCTGAGCGCAGCAAGTTTCAGTGCTGTAAAGCGCCGGTGTAGACAGTGCACCAGCGATGGGAGCCACGCCCCTTGTGGAGGTGATTTTTTTTCCCCCAGCGCTCTGCCGCAACTACACAAGCCACATTAGCAATGCTTTAATGTTGCCAGCGTAGACTAGCCCAACATAAGTTGCTAATGTAGACCAAGCCTTAGGGTACGTCTATACTTACGCGTCCGGTCGGAGGCGCGGGATCGATGTTCTGGGTTCGATTTATCGCGTCTTGTCTAGACGCGATAAATCAAACCAGGAAGTGCTCCGCCGTCGACGCTGGTAATCCAGCTCGACGAACGGAGTAGGCGGAGTCGACGGGGGAGCCTGCGCGCCGCGTGTGGACCCCGGGTAAGTACCTTTTCATTCGAACTAAGATAGTTCGACTTCAGCTACGTTATTCACGTAGCTGAAGTTGCGTATCTTAGTTCGAATTTGGGGGTTGGTGTAGACCAGCCCTTAGAAGGCAAGGTTGAAAACTCAACCTTTTCATTGCTGTCACCAAACACATGTTGCAGGAGCTGCACAAATTAGATTAATCTTTCTACAGAATTAAGTATTAGTTGTCCAACATATTCAACACAGTTAATATATGTTGATTATGCTTATCCAAATAATGGTGCTCCTGAGCTACTTCTTTAATAGTTGTATTGACGTTTTGAATTCTTGAATGTTCATGGTCACTAAGGGAAGGACAACAAGATAAGATTAATAGGGGTACTGCTGTTTATCAAACTTGGTCTTGGTCATCAACAACCTGTGTCTTTTAACATTAACTTCCTTATCTTTCAAACCTAACTCATTGAATAGGACCACAATGAAAGGTGGTGATGGTGACAAGAATTAAGGGATTACTGGTAAAAACCCCAACGCAGTGCTCCAATGAGGTGGCTGAACCCTGTTGGAAAGCAATGGCTGCGTAGCAAGCCAGGAACAGCAGAGAAGCTGCCTGGATACAGAGCAGAATCACAGGAACTGCATGCAGAGTTTCCACGGGGGGGGGGAGGGGGGGGGGGAGAACAGGCTGTGACTGCCAGACGTTACAGCTGAGTGCAGGTCTGTGCAAGACGTATGAGGGTGCGGAGCAGCAGCAACTGGGTAGGGAGCCAGTGCGTAGGGTCCCTAGTGAGAGACACTAAATGAGCCTGGCCTGGAAATCTGCAAGCTCTGGTTTGCTTGTATAGAGACTGGACTGGAGAGGGCACCCCAGGCCTGAGGAGTCTTAACTCTAGATTAGACTGCCTACAATGCCTAGCTGCTGAATTACCTGCATTGCTTCTCTTGAGTTGCAGTACACCTAGCATGCTACTGGTACATTACGGGTATGGTATACTCCAGCACTGAGCAGTCTCAATAATTACAATAGCAACAAAGCAATCTAGGTACACACAGTAGTCTTATACAACAATGAATGGAGATTTTGTGGTAGCAATCTTTCAGTGATGCTGTGTTAAACAGAATTGATCCTGACGCACAACTGGACTAAATCAGTTAGAAAGAATGTCTGAACTTAAAACAATTTAAATAGCTAATTCTTACTAAAATGGACAACCATAGAGTACAGATCTGTGGTGAATATAAACACCGCATTTCCTCAAATAAAATAGTTGCTTGCAGTAACACTTGGAAAATTTGATATTTTACATGTCCTCTAGAATGACATTGCCTTCTAATGTATTGTTTTCTTTTTACTCTAGTTTTCTAAATTGCTAATCAACTAATTGCTCCAATAATAAACAAAATACAAAATTATTAAGACAGAACAATTAAAATGGATTGAAAAGCATGCTAATGGACAAAATTAGTTTATTCAAATTCTGTTTTTCATTCATCACTACATATGCTGGTCAATTTGCTTAATGGATTTTCAATTTCCTCACACTCTTTTTTGGTGACATTTACTTTAAAAAGTACATTATCTTTTCATTCTGTTTCCATTTTAAAAGAATGTTTCTTGTAATGAGCACAAGCTCGAAATGTTGCTTTCTGGATTTTTGTGAAAAGGTAGTTTCAACAAAGGCAAGTGAGAAAACTTGGAGCATGGAGTTTTTTCCCCTCGGATTGCAATTTGAATCAATGGTTATTTGGAAAAAGCTCAATTAAGGAAGGAAATGTAGGACTTATGGCAATGTGAATGATTATTATTTCAAGCCCTGGCAGCAACTTTATCAAATGGTAGCAATTTCATTGAAGGTGCACTGGTAGTCATCTATGCAGCGCCTTCAGAGGGGAAAAAGATACCAATTATGTTACCGTTACTCCTACATTGGACCACATTAAACAATGCATTAGAGGACCAAAGCTTTTATCTCTACATATTTTATTTTGTATTAATTTTTTCAACAAAATTACAGCAATGAATAAGCCACACTATATATTATATGCTTTATGCTTTTAGGTTCAATTTTCATTTAGTGAAAACATTGACACAAGAAAGACCCAGCCACAGAATCATGAGATTAGTGTATATTGATTACAAAATGTTGTTTTAGTCGACATATCTAAGATACTTACATGGCTCCATTACCACATTATGAAAGACATCACACTTGCATATAATGCATCCATAGACACCAAGTTTTTGTATTTTTCCGCATTTAAATTGCCTATGTAAATTAATTTTCTTCATTGCATCTGTTTGACAATTTTTATATTGTTCTGAATACTCAATGTATGTTATATTTCCATTTTCTAAATATTGCATAATCTTTGCTAATATTTGGGATGTTGCTACCCATTTCTTGGTGTTCACTCTAAGACTGAGCTCTTCTACCAACTCCTGTATACATATTTTTAAGAGGGGCATTTCTTTGTACTTAGGTCTATAGAAATGCCTTTGTACATATTGCTCCAGTATATATTTTTTATGATTTGTGGCCAGGAAACAGTACATAGGGCAGATTAGCTTCTGGTTGGCAACATCTCCAGAATTTACCATGGTTAGCAAAACCTGCTTCCTGTAGTTGTTCTAGTACTCTGTAAAAACTGTGTAAAATTTGGTTCTGGAAGTGTCATACAGATAGTGAGTCAGATGCATTTCTGACAATCTGTCATGTTTCTTCCCAGTCTACTTTTGACAAGGAAATATAGCAACTAAACTTCACATTTTAACTTTTATCTTGGATGTGGGCATGTATTACAAGTAAGTCATTTTATATATGTCTTTACTTTCCTAAAATATTAACACAGTCCTCTAATGAAGAGTTTTTCCATGCCCAACTTAATTGTTTATGCAGAGTTGATTGTAGGTAGTTGCCCATAGAAAGTGCCATGTGATAGAAGCAGGTGATATGTTTTGCACAAGAAATGGCAGGAATCTAATTAGTCAGTATTTATTGCTTGTTTATTTTTGCATCTACTTGTCCATCCGCTTATAAACACACCTAACTTTGTGCTATCTAGGTAGAGGTATTTTCATCTTTGGAAAAATTAAAGAGGCAGTGAAACAGATTCTGACCTCCACTTACTCCAGTGTAGCTTCATTTATTCAAAGGAGTTACTATGGCTTTACACTGGTGTAAACAGTTCCAAAGCTGGCCCTTGTATTCAAAAAGCAAATGACTTCAATGTAGCCAAACATGAATGCAAATAAATTTTAGACAGTCTTTGAAGAGATCTCTTTGTGAAAGAAAGAGTCACCATTTATATTTGCTTAATGTCACGTAGTCAAAGGCTGTGCTTTTTTTGTAACCAACAGTTTGTTTCATTAGTTCATGGCTCAATCCCAATTTTACCACACATCTGCAAGCTCCCTCGAGCTGGTAGTCTACACAGTGTATATATTGTGTACTACACTGCCCTAGTCCAGCTCTGCATACAATCTGGGATCCTATGCACATCCCATAGAGGCCATCCCCACCATGGCGCCACCTCCTGCTTGGAATGGTGGTAGCAGAAGAGGCCATGGGATCTGTCTGCTGTAAAGGTGGGGCCAGAGGACCCACTGTTACTCCTCTTCAGGGAAGTTGAGACCTCCCTCCTCTTCTCTGGCACACTGCTCTGTCTTCAGGGAGGCTGTAGTCCAACCCAGAAAGAGGAAGACTGTATCCCCACCCACCCAGCAAAACATCCTGTGTCGGGTGGGTATGGGGCAGCGGGTACATCTGCCATCCCAGTCAAGGGCCCTACTGGGTTGGTAGCAGAAGCCCCCCCCCCCCCCCCACACACACACTCCTCTGTTAGGCAAGGTTTTGAGATGGTAGCAGCCCACTCTACTTCTGGACTACAGGCTACCTGGGTCACCCCTCTTGGTCAGGCCAGTGCTCCTTGTCTTCAAGCAGGGGGGAATGGGTTCTGGTCTAGGAGGAGAGAAACTTCAAGTTTCCCAGTACCTCCGAAGAGAGTCATGGATATGCACATGGAGGGCTTACTGCCACAATTGCAATTTGAATTAATACAATTGGTCCAATTAATACAATTGGTCCATAAGTGGCATCCCATGTTGGCATCTTGCAAGGATAGTGTGAGCTTTATGGGTGGCACTTGAAAGTGTACAGCTATTTTTATTCCCTCAATTTGTCCTCTTTTTACTGCACTGTAACACATTCTTTCAATACAATATTATCATAGCTGTGACGATATGAGAATTAAAGAAAAAATTAGCAATGCATTGTAAAATACATGGAAGTTAGAAATGCTATGGAATAGGAAGCCTTGAGAGTCTGTGCCACCAAAAAACAAACCAAAAAAAATCCTACCACTCTACAGGGAAGAAACATTAATTTTGCTGAAGTTAAAAATTATGCTTTTCCAACCATCAAAAGAACGCTTCTATTCCAGGTCTGTGTTGCCTTGCTAGACAACTTCCTGGGTTTAACAACAGTTTTGTCCTTCCTATCCAATTCCCTTTAAGCCAAATAGTTATACTGCAAGCAGTCAAAACGCAGTGTTGCCTACTCTCCGAATATTTATGAGTCTTACAATATTTGGGGTTTTTTTTAAACACAGCATCACCTCCTGGAGTCATGTGAATTTGAGTTTTGGCTTTCATTAAGAAAATTTGCAAGTTTCTAGCCTTCAGAGGAAAACTTGAGAATATTACCAATGGCGCCCTAGAAACTCAGAAACCAGAAAAATAGAAAACCCAAAACGCACTATTTAAAAAAAAAAAACCCCAAAACACAACCTAGTGATTTATAAGGCAATATCATGATTTGGGTTGTAGATATGATTTTTGAATGTTTAAGGTTGGCAATATGCAAAACATTTGTTTCAGAGTGTTTTACAGTTAATTTGGAGCTTTTCCCCTTACAACTCCTTAGTTTTCTGAATGACAGGAGATTACTAGTGAAGTTCTTCTTTAAAGCCATCCAGCTCAGGTTCTTCAACTCAGCATTTGTATCAGGACATTCACTTGTTAACAGTCCACTATATGCCATGAGGAATACACCAGTTCACCATATGTGGAACACTGCCTGGTTGAGACTACTACCAACAGAAAACAGAAGGAAATGTTGGTCAAAAACATCTTTGTCATCTCTCTGCCCAACCATTGTAACTCATTTGTCATGCTTCCAGTGAGCACTAATATGGAATGTAACAGCCTGATTCAAATCTAAATTCTCAATTTTCACTTACAAAGCTCTCAAAAACAAACAAGTCAGCTTTATCTATCTAAGCTTGTGCATCATCAACCTATGTTCCCTTCACCACTCAGATCTATCACTGGAGTTATCCCATTTGTCCACTGAAGTTTTCCCAGTATCTAGTATTTAGTAGGTCTATGTCATGATTCTGTATTCAGCTGTTGGCTGAGATTTCAAATGCTAATCATTTGATGTTTTCAAATGCAAAACTACAGAAATGTGTGGTTGATTATGTCATTAAATAGTGTTTAATTTTAGTTAAGTTGCCCTCAGGTGATTTGTGAAGAGCAGTACAGCATTACTTATTGTGTATCTGCATTAGAAAAGATCAAAAACAGAAAACAATTATTGGTAACCTGCTTTTTGGAGTAATCCATCAAAATATCAAAGAATAAATCCACTAAGAGATTAACATTTACCGTCTAATTATTGTAACCCTGAAAATACAAGTCACATTCACTCTTCAAACACAGACATTTACACTACTCTTTTATGATTTTATCACTAACAGCAGCAATCTTAGCCAGTGAGCAAACAATACATTTCAGTTTCCAGTGTCAGATCCCAAGCCAATGAGACTACTCATGTGTAAAGTTAAGCACATGCATGACTGTTTGCAGGATTGGCTTTTAATAGCTGTTAGGTGCCTAAGTGCCCTTTTGAACACCCTTTCAGTCTCTTAAAATTCATAAATAAAACAAAATACCCCAACAGTAAAAATAGCAAAGCAAAAGAGTTGTTTTAATCAGTTTTCTAACTAGTTCTATGCATTCTTGTCAGAGTTTGATTTTAAATAATGAGCAAAAGCTTTGGAATGAGAGAAAGGCTTAAACAGAAGACGGTTTTTCACCTTCAGCTGCAATTCAGCTTTTGCCTTAAACCTCATTCTTCATAGAAAGTTTCACAAGTTCATAAATTGAATAATCTGAATACTGAGGAACAGAACAACAATTTTGGGAGGTGGGGGAATCAGGTAGAACACTAATGGGCAAAAACAAGGCAAAGATCTACACATAAAATGACAACTTGTGCCACACTGAAGACTACTTAAAGTAAAAATTATTTTCAGGATATTAGAACTCATTTCCTCTTGTCCTTTTTAAAACAGCTGAAAGAGACTTGAGGAAGTGAGTCAAAATCCTGGAAGATGTTTGTACTACGCTAAAAAGAAAAACAACATCTGTAAAATAACATGTGCGTATGTACATTGAGAAAGAAAAGAAAATTTGCAATGGCTTCATCTCTCATGCATTTACCTTCATCACTGAAGAGTGCAGGACAGCCCAAAAGTGGCTTAACCTTGAGCAACTACTGTCTCTCCTTACCAGACCAATATCATAATAGATCTTCTGTCATGTATTGTATATAAATATGTTGTTGAGCCTCTTTGATGCTTTGAAGTTCTTGTTTTTTCCAGATTTTGTTACTTCTTACCTTAAGATTTTTTTCAGATTGTTTACTGAAAATTGAGGATGCAAAGAAACTTTTCTTCAAAATATAAATACATAACATTTTATGTTTAGTCTAACTGAATGATAGATTTGTTACAAAATATTTAAAATATTTTGAATCTACAAAGAGTTATACAGTAATTACAACAAATGTCTACATTGTGTTAAAATAAACAACAGAATATACAGAATGTAGAGGCAGCATTAGGCCACAGAAGAGAATTGGACGTCAAACTAGGTTGAAATTCTTCCATTTACTTTGGTGAGGGCTAGGATTTCATTCCCAGAGTCTATTCCAGACTTTGTCCCTGGCTTACTGTTCAACCTTGGTCAAGTCACAACCTTTCTGCCTCAGTTTCTCCATCTGTAAAATGGAGTAATACTTACCACTCTTTGTAAAAGGGTAACCCCTCTGATCTACATATGAGCAAGGAAATATTGTTGAAACAATACAATTTATAAGAAGTTACTGAAGTAAAATGAAAAGTATGTGAAGATTCACCATAGCCTAATTGTGTTAAGAGTTGGAATAATTTATGTATTGTGTTAGAAAAATAACAAACAGAAATGTCACCAATTTGTATCAATAGTATTTAAATTGGATTTGAATATAAATCCTGCTTCTTCCCAAACCCTGCACATTCTGTTACACAGCAATGAGTAAATCCTAGAGGAATCAAATGTAGGCATGTGATCATTCACAGCAGTTTCCCGGCGACTCTGGCAGGAAAAGAGTACAGTATTGCACAATCCTTGACATTTCCATTCTCCTCCTGGCAGCGCTTCAGGCAACCGATATGTGCAGGAGACTCATACCTATACTCACTGCTGTAGGGAAAGGAGGAAAACGCAAACAGAATTGCTGGGAGGTGGAGGTAAAAAACACACAGAAATGGAGGGGTGGGGAATCAAATGGGTTGAGAGGCCAAACAAATAGCTTAGCGACAGTCCATCTGAATTTTTAGCAAGCTCAGTCTCTCTCCCCCGGGGCTGGCAGGTGTTGGGAACATAATGGAGACACCTTCCAAGCAGAGGGCACACCTTATATTACTGTTTAGTTGTCTGAATAAGAGTGTTGATGGGCTCTGAAAGAAACCATGCCCAATCATAGCAGCAGAGTGAATGGGATGAGGGGATTTTCAGGGAGCATGGGAGGAACAACAAAAATGGCTAGATCCACAAAGGGATTTTTGGCACCTCATTGCCACTTGAGGTGCCAAAATGTACATCCTCAAATACCCTGCTCGTGGCTGCAGGCATCTAAAGTCCCTAGGTGCCTAAATTTCCTCTGGTAAAGTCCCCTAGGCACCTACAAAAATCTGCCAGTGACCATGTGCACAGTCACCTCAGGTGGGTGCCTAACTCGTGCCTAAGCCTCAGTGCAATCCTGAAGCTGGCCCTGCCCACCTTACCTGTGGGGAAAACCAGTGGACACTGTCAGAAGACGTTTACGTGATCAGGCCTCACACAAAACAGTGGAGGAGGTGATAGTTCCAGGCCTGTTTATAACTTTCAGCCCAGTGGTCAGGGCACTCATCCAGGATGTGGGAGACCTGGTTCAATTCCCCCCTCACCCCCCGACCTGATGTGGAGAAAGGACTAGAATTGGAGTCATCCCCTCCCAGGAGAGGGCCCTCACCCCTGGGCTGTGGGGTATTCTGGGGCTGGTCTCTCTCATTCTCTCCTGTTGAAACTGTTCTACTGCATATAAATAATTAAATATGCACAGACGCAGGAGGCCTGGAACCTAGGTCTCTCACATGGTGATTGTCATAACCACTGGGCTATAAACTCATTCTCACTCTTTTCCACAGCTCTGTGGTTAGGGCACTCTCTTGGGAGGGAGAAGATGCAAGTTCAAGTCTCTACTCCACAGCAGAGGAGGGGAATTGAGCCTGGGTCTTCCACATTCTGGGTGAGTGCCCTAACCACAGGGCTAAAAGTTATAAGGCAAGGTGCCACCACCTCCTCCATATTTTTAGAGAGAAAGTTTAGGTGCCTAATTTCAGGAGAGGTTTCATAACTGTGAATCCTGAGCAGAGGGAGACACTTCCCACCTGCCAAGACCTAAGCAACTGAGGGATAGGGCTATGAACCTCCTCTCTCCTTGGCATTTCCTATTAAGCTTTCTGACTTTTGTGGATCCCATTCTTAGATGCTTAACTCTGTCTCATGCATTGTACAGGATGCCTGGGTGCCTAACTCAGGGCTGTGAATTTTACTGGGCACCTAAACAGAAGGTGTTGCAATGTTGCGTCCAAGTCCCCTCTGGGGAAATAGCCTGAAGATTCTAAAAGAACATCCCACAAAAAGTGTGAATGAACTAAAAAAAAAAGTAAAGGGGGAGAAGATGGCAATAAACTGAGATGCAGAAAACACAAGGACAGAGAAAGGGCACAAAATACCAGCAGCGAAGCGAGGGGGCTGAAGACATGAATGGCTTAATTTCACAAGAGAAACCATATTAAAATTTAGTTTGGTACCAGTTCATTCTCTTTTTGCAAAAGTGAGGGAGAGGCAGGGGAGGAGAGAACCTCTTGACTATTCGACAAAGAAATTAAATGTGATGTAAAACATAGACACACACAAACCCCCCCCCCACACACACACACATAAACAGACACTTACCCAAAGACAAACATTTTTACTATAGTGAGTCTTACATACTATTCACTTATCATCCCATTCTAATTCATTAATTCTCATTCACTATTCACGTCTCATCAATATTAGTAAATTCATCTAAAGTGCCATTCAAAGCAAATAACTCCAGAAAATGTGTCTGAATCTAATCAAGTAAGTAATCAAAAGGAAAAAAAATCTTCCCTGCACCTTCTACTCCTTGACACAAAGAGCCTGGATTTGGTGACCTTCAGGACATGTTGCGAGGCTGACCTGTTTTCCCAGGCTTTTCCTGAGGAAAGGGAGGGCTGACTTGAAGGTCAGGGACAACTAGAAGACTACTTAAGGGGCTGGGGTCAGAAATGGTATCTGGAGGTAGTAGACATTAAGGGAAGTTAAATGTAATAATCTTGTATATGCTTACAAGAAGTTTGGAGAATAACTTCTTGTGGGAGGGGTTGTTGGTTGGTTGGTTTTGTGGCCCTTTTGACTCATGTAATTTCTGTACAGAACTGGAGCACTGAACTGGTATTTTATAAATGTAAATAAATATGGGCTAGAAACTTAGGCGAGGCCATGCTCAACTTCACCACACCTAACTTTTAAGTGCCTAGAAAATCATTGGGACTCAAAGCCTGAGTTTGGCACCCATGCACCCTATACAATGAATGGGGAGAGACAGGCACCTTAGCATGCGATTCACAAAAGCCAGCATGCTAGGTGATGCCTTGCCTAAACTAGCCAATGGGCTTATAAACCAATAAACCAATGGTTTATGCTAAGCCCCACCCTTCTCAAGGACAGGCACTTGTCTGGGCTGCAGGGAGCCACCTCCCTCCACTTGGGATTCTCAGGCTTGGTCAACGCTACAAACTTGTGTCGCTCAGGGGTGTGGCTTCTTCTGTCGACATAGCTACCACCACTATACTGATGGGAGAAGCTTCACTAAGTGGCACAGCTGCACCCGTGCAGCTCTGGAAGTCTAGACAAACCCTCAGCTGCAACCCCTATGTCATTTTTGCAAGAAGCCGGGGCGGAGGGCAGGAGGAGGACAACCTCTCTCATAACTTTTAGCCCAGTGGTTAGGGTACTCACCTGGGATGTGGGAGACCCGTTTCACATTCCCCATGGGAAGGGATCTGCTACTTCAAGTGAGTGCCCTAACCGCTGAGCTATGGGAGACTCTGATGTGGGGCTCCCTCACTCGGTCCTGTTGAAGCTGTTCCACTGTGGCTAAATAATTACAAAATTCAATGGAGGAAGGGGACGGCCACTACCAGTATACTAACCACCAGGCTACAGTCTCTCTCTCTCTCAGCTGTTCCACTGTGGATAAATTATAGAATCGTTGGGCCAGAGAGGGTTATTTGCAAGACCCCACTTTCAAGAATTGGGAGAGCAAGTTCAACCACCTTTCAATTTCTGTCACCATGCACTGCTTCCCTCCACCCTTAGCTTCAAATAAGATAAGGGAGGGAGTTGTCACGTTTCCAATTTTGATTCGAACAGTGAGCTGAATTCATCCCTGGTGCAACTCCTTTACAACATTAGAGTTATCCAAGGGACGAATTTAGGCCACTGAGAACATCTGATGGTTTCTCCCCTACACCTCTTTTATTAAACATTTTGATGGGGAAATCCTGAATTTTTCAGCCTGATATATCAGTTACTGCACTGACAGATTTTCATCGGTAGCTTGAGTTGGGTTTGACATTGCCTGACCTTCTATACAATCTAAATCTGGATGATGGCAACTGCTCAGGTTTCACACATATGCTAGCTGAGACTGATTCTGCCACCTTTTTCATGTTGACTACATTCCTCCTACTGCAAGTTGCCCCATTTATTTCAGCAGGACTACCTGCAGAGTAAGGTAAAACTCAGCATAAGAGTGATAGGAATTGCTAAATGCCTGAGTCTGAATGACCTGTCCAAACAAAAGAGGGCAATACATTAGAATGACAATGGCATGACAGGTTTCAGAGTGACAAGCATGCATAGTTGCTGTCCCATCCGTACCATCAACTCAGTTCTCCAGTACACTAGACACAGCATGAGTGAAATTACCTAAAAATCCACAAGACCCGTGCAAGAACTAGAAAGCCTCCTTTAAAAGAGGGCATGACAGGTATTCTTACTTGGAAAGAACAGGTGATTAAAAGTTTGTCTCTCACAAGACTGATAAAATGCACAAATAAGTTGACTAGGAGACGCTCTACTAAATTCAGCCATGTAACAGTGCCCTCAAAATGATCTGTGTAAAATGAATGAAACCAGCGACAGCCCTGAAGACTACATTTGACTTACACCTTCACCTCTGCTGCTGGAAGCCGGCCTCCTGCTCTTGAAAGTATTTCTCGTTACTATTTCTGTTGTTTAACAATCTGACCACAGGGACATGTTGTACTGATTTCGAGATAGTTTACTGTCAAAACAACCCAACCTGGGCTCTTTACAAGACCCCTCCCCCACCGACAGATAATAGTTCTCTGAAGAACAAAAAGGTGGCTTAACTACTAACACCTCTTCCCTGGATGTGGGAAGCACCTATACCAGGGCGCGTGTAGCATAGCCAGACTCGCGCACGTGAATAGGAAATATTATCAAAAATGCAGCCGCCATTGGCTCCGGAGCAGTGATTGTTTCTGCTACCTTCACAGTAGCCCATTCGGACACTGCAATAGCTGTTCAGGCTACCACGCTGCCCCTCCAAAACCAATGCAAGCACCGGGCAGCACTACAGCAGCATGACGAGCCTGGGCATTGGAGAGCGGCGAGGAGAGCACGCGTCTCCAAACATCGCGCTCACGCTATTCATTGGCAGGACAAGCTATGCAAGGACTTGCCTAAGTTCGCGCAACTGAAACTCAGCTCAGTAGTCAATGCAGCGCAACGCATACCCAGCCCCTGCGGCGGGAGGGACCGCCAAACAATGCGCGGAGCCTGTCCTTTGCGGGAGCCGCTGCTTCTCCTAGTTACCGCGCCAGAGTTTTCACAATAAACACAGCTGGGGCGGCGAGCTCCTCGATCTTTATCAATGGAGTGAGAGTCAGCAGGCGAACACCTTCCTTCCCCGGCACAGGCAGAGGTGCTGGGACTAGCGGCGCTGGGTTTACAGTTTGGTCAATGGCTCTCAGCGCACACACACACCCTACACAAATCGTCCCCGCACCCCTAGGCAGAGCAGAGGAGCAGAAATGACTGTTTGCAATTCTCCACGCACCCCTGCACTGCTACCCACCCTACCTGTCCCAGCGCTGCCCTGGAAGCGGAGCTGCTAGAGCTTTGCTAGCCCCTCACCGGCGACTGCGCAGCCCAAGGACCGGCGGGAGAAGCTGCCCCTTCCCTCGCTTCTAGGAGCAGCGCGCCGTCTCCCCCAGCGCACGAAGCGGGCCATTGTGGCGCGGACCCCGGCAGCGGCTAGACCACGCGGCACAGTCCCACCTGTTGGAAAGCTCAGCAGCAGCACAGCGCCCGCAAGCTCCCAGGCCAGGTAGGCGCCTTTCATGCTGCCGCTGCGCCTTGCCCCGCGCTGCGCTCCTCGCTCCCGGCGCTGCCACCAGCCTCCCGCGCGCAGACACCTCAGCAGCCGCCGAGTGCGGGAGGGAGAGAGCCGGGAGCGCACAGCCACCACCACCCCCAACCTGCTCCTCCTCCAGCCACGCCTCTGCCCTGGCCCCCCTCCTCCCGGATCCCGGACTCGGGCGGCTCAGGCAAGCCCTGCCCGCCGCTCTCTCGGGCTTCGCGGCTGGGGGGGGCCGCTTCAGTGCTCCCGAGCCTCACCCGGCTCCAGGACCCTTGCCTCCCTCCCTCTCAGCTGATGCCCGGGGCGGGCCAGAAACTCTGCGCCGTGTGTCAGCGAGAGGGGCACAACCCTTAACGGGAATTGGCTTCATACGCTAGAAAACGGGGGGAAGTATCCCGGGAGCCCGCCTAATACACGCGGCAGGAGAAGCGACCAGCCAGCAGCTTGGGCATATATTTAAGCCCCAGCGCTCATAGTAAATTAAGGACGATTAGGGGGCGGGGGTCATATTAATAGGTAGGATCAGCGTCAAGTCTGCGTGTAGTCTCCGGGAGACTTCTACACCAGCGTTAGCCTGCAGGGAGCCCTGGGCAGGATTGGGCCCTAGAAAGAGAGCTCCTTCCTTAATAAAAAGAGCTACAACTAAACAAAGTCACTTTCCTTTAAGCAAGAACCTGGCATACTATGGGATCAAATATCTTTTCCTCAGTGGAAAAAAAGGGGGAAATTCTTTATAGTAACGAATATAAATATACATACAATTGGTTTTTATAAAACGCAAATGTATGCTGGCTACTATATAATATGTATATATACATAAACATAGACATAGATGGTTAACAGCACTGAAATTCCACTCAGCTTGCCCCACATAAAAGTATCATAGAGCGGTTAACACTAGACAATCAAAGCCCTACTAATTCCTATATAGGTCACATGCAGAAAGAACTTCTATACACTATTAGACATCCAGAGAGAGAAAAGACACACTGGGGGAATGTTAACGAAAACTGTCAAAAACTGTGGAAAAAACCCCCCCAAAAACCTTGTTTATTGTGCATTTGGATGTAGAGAGGGAGATAGGACAACTTTTAACAGAGAAAGTGCAACCAGAATCAATGTGGACTTTTAAAATTTCAAGTGTGTCAGTAAAGATCAGAAAAGTTATTGAAAGTTATTCATTTTCTTTTTTTTACAAAACTCAGATTTTTCCAAGGTTAACAGCATTGTCCCATATGGTCAGTCATTAGATCAAAGTCTTGTCTTGCCTGTTAAAATGGCTGTCTCAATTACTCTGTTTTCATTTTAGACAGACAGTTCTATTGCTGGGCAGATCCTGCCTTTGCCTGCAAAGGAGAATACATTTTTTAAATCAAATAGCATTCTTTAAAAATCACATTTCTCACTAGAGGTTAGCCTCAAAATTAATTTCGGAGGAGAGGGGGATTTTAATAACCAAACTTTTTAAAATTTCAGTACAAGTCTATTCATTGCTACTGAGGAAGAGGGTATCTCAAACTCCCTTTATATCTCATTTATAAAATGCTTATTAAAGCCCATTGTCCCTATGATCTTAAATCAGTATTGCCATTTTAGTCCTTAAAGAGTTTTCCAGCATCAGATGTCAAAAGCATAGATATAATCTTCACTAGATCTTTAAAAACTATAAAAACGATATCCTATTCTTAAAGATATGTCTTGTGTTATCCATCCATGGTACCCTATTATAAAAATTGACCTATCAGTAGACGCGTAAGCGAAAAATAAAGGTTTTAAACTTCTTGATAAAACCTTTGTGAATTTATAGTCTGCAATCTATATTAAGAAAAGAGAAGTCCTTACGAAGTGCAGGGTACTGTGTTTTTCCCCTTTGCTACCTGCCAGCATAGAAATCCTGTGGAAGGCTATAGTAATAAGTTTCAGTCAGTAAGGGTACTGTAACCCAGTGCAGTGAATTTGTTTGAAAAGATTTGCAAAAAAGTTATTCTTCCCCAAGTTTTTTTCACTCCTGAGGATGATTGTGTATAGTAAAAGATCAAAATAGCTTAACATAACAAGAAAATATACCGAAACAACCCATTTTAGTTACAACTCAGTCCTGTGACCAGTGAGCGTAGAACTCTGCCTTCACAAAAGCATTCTGCCTCTCCTAGGTGTATTTTTATATCATTTACTCAGTGTCTGATTGGGCCTTCAAACTCTAGCCCTGCTACTTCATTCTATTCTGTCAGGTCTGAACAAGGAATTAACTCCTTGCTTGCTGGATACCAAGTCAAGCCTTTACATACTGTGACAGGTTCTGTTACAGGTCATGAAAAATCCTTCTCGGATTTCTTCCGGACCAAATGCTTTGCATATCTAAAAATCTAAATAAGTTATTAGAAAGAGTTTGTCAATTTTTTTCCTTCTAAGGTGATTAGATCCACAGAGACAGACGGAGTGAAGTGAACTCCAATATTTTCCTTAAATTACATTTTTTGTGAATTAATTACTTTAACAAATTAATCAAGGCGATATTTCTATCTGCATATAAACTGCAATAAAAATAATAAAATCCTTGATTGATCTGATGTACATCAGAGTCCCTGAGTAAGGGAATAGAGTGTTTGCTTATTGGCTATACTCTTCCTGCTTGTAGCCTCCTGAGCTATAGGGATAGCTGAGGGATAGCTCAGTGGTTTGAGCATTGGCCTGCTAAACCCAGGATGGTGAGTTCAATCCTTGAGGGGGCCATTTAGGGATCTGGGGCAAAAAAAAAAAAAAAAAAAAAAGTCTGTCAGGGGACAGTACTTGGTCCTGCTAGTGTAGGCAGGGGACTGGACTCGATGACCTCTCAAGGTCTTTCCAGTTCTAGGAGATTGGCATATCTCCATTTAAAAAAAAGAAAAGCTAAAAGCCTATGTTTGCTTAATACATTTTGATTTAGTCATTTAGTACTTAGTAAAGCTAAAGATGTGCCAAATAAAGAGCCATCGGTGTTTGTCTAGTCCCATTTTGTTTATTTCATCAAGATTTGTCAGTTCCTCTAATCTGTCAAAAAACTGGGGTCAGAGTTACAGAGTTAACCACACCTCTGACTCCTCTTGGTCTCACCAAGCACATCCCCTCTAGGTCTCAGGCTATCATGTGATTCCCAGTCTCAGACTACGTCTTTGTTGTAGTTCCTGTGCATCAACCATGATTACTTCAGCAGATCTGATTTACATCCAGATCCTACAATTCTGTTCCCTCCGGGAGCAATGATAGTGTTAACCAGTGACTAGACAGCCTTCTTAAATCAAAGTAGTGTTTTCTCTGAAATGCTAATGTTCTAATGAACAGTTCAGACTGTACATAAGTCTGGCTTACCAGGTGACTAACTTCCTACAGATTCATCCTCAGGACCTCTCACTGTATCAACCTGTCTCCCTGTCAGAGCTCACTAACAACTTCCTGATCAGCCGCTGGCAACTGATCCCTTTCACAGAAATCAAGTCATGTTTAACTGATTATAGCCCTAGGGCTGCCGGAACAATTTGTGTAGTGGGGGAGCTGAGAGCCATTGAACCAAACTGTAGCCCTGTATATGATGGAAACCACTTCAAGCTGCCACACCCCCAGCACCTATGTATAGCCCTTTGCTCCAGTAACTCACAGCCTTGGCAAAACAAAAAGTTTGCCATTTGCTGGAGACAGAAAGTAGGATCCTCAAAGCTACCAGCTTTCCCCATTGTCTTTCAAGTGTGTGCCTGGATGATCTTAGCTGGAATCATAGGCCTTATCTACACTACCAAGTTTTGTCGACTAAAACTGCCTTTTGTCGACAAAACAGTGAATACTTACACACTGCAATGTGACTTTTGCCAGGAAAAATGCCCAGTTTTGGCGACAAAATACAACCATCCTGACGAGAGACATACAGCTTTTTCCTCTACATTTTTCTTGACAAAGTGCCAGTGTAGACACCATGCTTGATTTCATCACTTTAATTGGTCTTCAGGAGGTGTCCCACAATGCCCATTGTGACACTCAGGTCAGCAGTTTGAACTCCACTGGCCTGCAGCCAGGTAAACAACCATCCACCCCTCCCCCTTAGAAGCCCTGGGAATTTTTGAAATTCCATTTCCTGCTGGATCAGCATGGAGAGGTCTCATCGCATCTTCCCAAGTGCCCATGACACATTAGCGAAGCAAATGCTCTCCCGCTTGGACCACTGCGGGAGCTGTTGGATCTGATCAGTATATGGGGAGAGGAGGCTGTGCAGTCACAGCTGTGCTTGAGCCCTAGGAATTGGGATACCTTTGGGCACGTTTCTCAAGGCTTGTGCGAAAAGGGCTATGATCGGGACATGCTGCAATGCAGAGCGAAGATAAAGGAGCTGAGGCAGGCATACCATAAGGCAAGGGAGCAAACCATCGCTCCGCTGCTTCACTTAAGACCTGCAGGTTCTATAAGGAGCTGGATGCTATCCTCACTGGTGACCCCACCTCCACCGCCAGGCACCCTGTGGATACTTCAGCGGGCCTGGAGGCAGCAGAAAGAGGCCCTAACCTGGAGCATGAAGTTATTTATGAAGAGGTGGAGTTAAACAGTGTGGAACTCCCGGGGAGGGGGGGGGGGCAGATAGCCAGGAACTATTCTCCATTCCAGAGGTGTCTAGCCAGTCTCAGCAGTTGCTCTCTGGTGAGCAAGAAGCAGGAGAGGAGACGCCTGGTAAGTTGCTGTGGTTTGTGTAGTGCGGAGGTAGGTTCAGGGCATAGAAATGTGGAAGGCTGGCTGTGTTTCTGTGAGCTGGACATTTCCCTGTGTAGCTAATCGGTACAGCGGAACAGGGTGTTGGACACCAAGATCTCACGGGAATCCTCCAGAGAGAGATCTCCAGGAAAGTTTCCTGGAGGTACTCAGTAATCCTTTGCCGAAGGTTCCGTGGCAGAGCAGCTTTGTTCCTTCCCCGCATTGTAGGAAACTTTCCTGCGCCATTCAGCAATCACTTGTACAGGGACCAAAGAGGCACATAGGCGAGCAGCATAGGGAGGAGGGCGGAAGCCACAAGCATGGAGTAGATGTACACTAATTTCCCTGCTTACCCTTAGCAGTAAGATATCTGCTAGAATGACCCCCACCTGTGGAAAAGTGTGGCAGAATTTTAGATTTTTTCCCCCTAGTCAGCCACACCATGACCCTTGCAGAGTGTGTGCTCTTTTCCCCATGTGGAGTGCCTCCCTTTCATCCCACCCCACCAACACTCACCAGGTTTGGGTGTTTGTAGAGATGTGTGCCTGCCAAGGGTCAGTGCGAAAGTGATTGTTATCTTGCAAAAGGTGTATTTAACTGAAACCTTTCAATGCTGTGCGTGAATTTAACAATCCTGCTTCTGTGCATTGTCCCTTGTGCTTCAGCAGATGTGGCCTTCAGGAACACCCCAAACAACCCGGCCGAGCGTCTCCACCAGATAAGAAAGCACCCAAGATGCAGCAAAGAAGACATGTTCCGGCAACTTCTGGGAGGTTCTGCAGTGTTCCAATGCAGAGAAAAGGGAACACAAGGAGCGCTAGGAAGCCGAACGGCAGGACACAAAAGAGAATCAGGAGTTTGTTAAGGACGCAACTGAGCGGATGATTAAAGTAACGGAGGAGCAAACAGATGCTGAATGGTTTCAGTGTAGTAGCCGTGTTAGTCTGTCAGCAAAAAGAAAATAAGAAAGAAATACTTGTGGCACCTTAGAGACTAACCAATTTATTTCTGCATAAGCTTTCGTGGACTACAGTCCGCTTCATCGGATGCATAGAATGGAACATACAGTGGGATGATATTTATACATTCAGAGAAACATGAAAAGGTGGAAGTAACCATATCAACTGTAAAAGGCTAATTAATTGAAAGGAACGGTTATCAGCAGGAAAGAAACTTTTGAAGTGATAATCAACATGGCCCATTACAGACAGTTGACACAAAGGTGTTAAGGGTATTTAACGGGAGGGGGGGGGGAGAGGGAATAAATTCAATTAACGTAATGACCGAGCCATTCCCAGTCAATATTCAAACCTAAGGTAATGGTATCTAGTTTGCATATTAATTCCAGTTCCGCAGCTTCTCGTTGGAGTCTGTTTTTGAAGTTTTTCTGTTGCAAAACTGCCATCTTTAAATCTGTCATTGAGTGATTAGAGAGGGTGAAGTGTTCACCTACTGGCTTTTGAATGTGATGATTCCTGATGTCAGATTTGTGTCCATTTATTCTTTTGCGTAGAGACTGTCCAGTTTGGCCAATGTCCATGGCAGAGGGGCATTGCTGGCACATGATGGCATATATCACAGTGGTAGATTTGCAGGTGAACAAGCCCCCGATGGTGTGGCTGATGTGATTAGGTCCTATGATGGTGTCACTTGAATAGATGTGGACAGAGTTGGCATCGGGCTTTGTTGCAAGGATAGGTTCCTGGGATAGTGTTTTTGTTGTATGGTGTGTGGTTGCTGGTGAGTATTTGCTTCAGGTTGGGGGGCGGTCTGTAAGCGAGGACTGGTCTGTCTCCCAAGATCTGTGAGAGTGAGGGATCATCTTTCAGGATAGGTTGTAATAATGCTGCAGATTGAGCAGATCGGTGCCCGCCGTCCCCCACAGCACATTCAGAACTCTTTTCCATGTTCCCCCCTCTGCCCCACATTCCACTCGCACATTCCTTTCCACTTTCCAGGACTTTTCAGTTTCCCCTTCACTCCACCTCCTCGTGCAACTTTCACAATGATAGCTGGACCTACACACAGCTGTAAAAGTCTGTCCTCCCCTGGTTCCTCCTTTCACACCAAGCATCTTTGTGTGTTTGTGTGTGCTGTTTCTTGTGCAATAAAAGCAAAGTTTTCAAATGGTAACTCATTTTTGTTTCCTACAAATTGAGATTGCAGGCACTACCAATACATGTACAGGCATTTTAATCATTTACTTACTGGAATGTAAGACCCCAAATGTCACCATTCCTTTCTAGGAAAACTATATGTAATGTAATGCAACATTGACGCACCAATCACAGATATACACATTACTGGTTCTCATTTTCAAAGTGTTGTCTCAGTCTCCCTGATTCGAATTGCCCCAATCTGGGCTCCTCTTAGAATCCTTGTATCTTCTTTTAAAGGCCAACAATTGGAGACCACAGCAGTTTTCAAGGTACCAGAATGGAAAAGACTGATGGCTTTCCAGTCCTTTGGAGAAAATCTGGCAATCTATGCCAGTGAGATGTTTCTGGTAGTGATCACCCCTCTACATATTGCTGAGTGGAGGGTTTTGGTCAGCTATGAAGGAGGACCAAGCAGATTTCCACTGCTGTTGAATCTCAACATCCGCTACGCCAGCAATTTGCTGAAATATTCTTGCAGGACTGAGACAATTTGAAGACATAGTGACTCTATTCTCAACTAGCATATGGAGTTTCCATGCAAAGGGAGATGCGAACCTCAAAAACTGTCCACCCTACCCACCACCCTCCAGCATTACCAGAAAATCCTGCCCCTGCCTATCAATAGTGAAATGGACAAGGAAAGGAGTCACACCACAACTTTATTTTGTTCCCTGAAGTTTCAGATCAAGCCCCTGGCCTCTCTGCAGCAAGGAACACTACGCTCTGTTTATCCAGAGTGGCTCCTTCTCCCACGTGTTTCCCCCACTGTGTGCAGCATGGCTAGGTGCAGGCAGAGGACAAATAGCTGGGACAGGGATGGTAAAAACTTTGTAATCTTCCAAGGGAGAAAGGACTGGTGGGGCTAGCTTTTCCCAGACGAAACAAAGTGTCCCCTTTCTTTGACCACCCGAACTCTCCCCCAGCTCTGCTTTGTATGGGGATGGTAAAATTGGGGGGGGGGGGGGGGGAAAGAAGAGGGAGAAGCACTGCAACTGTGTAATGTTACAAGGGACAAAAGACAGCTGGTACTAACTTTAAACAAGCTACTGTAAGTTTTCTACAACTGTCCATTCCCAACCAGCACCTTTCTAAACCCCCACACGCCCTTCTCCCAGTCCACAGGACCCTAGGGCCATCGCTGCCTGCATGCTGGCCGAGAATTGCACAGACACAAGGTCACGATTGTTCATTAATAATCTGCTTTATAGCTTCTGTCAAATGAATAATGGTGGTTCATTAGAAATCAATAAAATCATTGATTTATAGCCAGGTCTTACTCGGGGTTCATGTAAGGTTGAAGCAGAGTGGGGGGGGTGGCCTTAAAATCAGGAATGTAGCACCAGAGTGAGAGGTGATATTGGCAGGGGTCCATTGTAACTTACCAGCCTTGAGTTCTGGTTCCTGCCATGGCTCAAGGGTAGTCCATGAGCTCGTCAGGTGGGGCTTCCTCGAGCGGCTCCTACACGTAGAGGTGCAGGATCACATGCTCCTTGTCCTTTGGGTCTTCCAAGGCATCCTCCGCGGTCCCTGCTGCCTCTTCACCCAAGTCCTCATCGGGATTCCATTGGACAATGAGGCCAGCAGGGATGAGGAGGGGGGTCATGAGCCACTTCAGGATGTGCACTGGGAGCCTATTACAGCACTGGGTCCTGCTCATCACAGAATGGGTGTGTACAATGAGCCCCCATGGAGCGACTGTTGGAATCTTTTTCCCCTCCTGTGCTTGATGCGTTCCCCAGCACTGGGCCAGAATCCGCTCCAGCCTCTGTGAAATTTCCTGGTACACATGTAAGTTCCTGCTGCTCCGGGAGAAGTCATGGAGGACGCCGTACTGCAATCACACAGATCAACATCAGGGAGTGGCCAGTGGGCCAAGGGGCTGTTCTCTGAGCAGAATCCATGTTAACCTGTATTGATCAAAAGTGTGCAGTGGAAAGCTGGTCTGAGGTGGTCAGCGCAGCTCACTACCACCTGTGACAAGGAGGGATAAGGACCTTTATAGACTGTCAGGATCAGACAGAAAAGGGTTTAGTGCTTTGTGGGAATGGGGCAGGAGGGAGGACAACTGAAACTTGAGACCTGGTACATGCCCTTTAACCCACACTGCACATTGGCATGGGTACGGGACCATGCCACAGCCCAAGGCGTGTACTTACTTATCCCCCTCGAGCATGCTAGCTTACTCCCCTTCAGACACTTGCATGTGGGATTTAGATGTGGCAAATAGGGTGGTTATGGCACAACCATGGGAATTGACATGTACAGTTGCCAGGGTAGATGTAGCCCTATTGTAATCAACAACCTCAGCAACTGGGTATCTTTAGGAAGCCTCCCATCTGCTGACTACACACTACCTTGCCTAGTTTGTGCTAAGAGACTGGCATGTGATCTACTAAAATACATCCTGTGTCTGTACTTTGCAAGCTTGCTAGGCAATGCTTGCAGACATTGAGTGTTCCATACCAGTAAGTGACTAAGTATCTCTATCAAGATCTATTTGCTTCTCATACTTTACAAGCTCTATCCAGTGTGTATGGGAAACTTTTCAGATCGTTGAACCAGATTCTGTGGCCTACAGAGCTTACATATTCTACAGGCAGGCATACTTCAGAATTTGTCATTTCCTTTGACCAAAGAGTAAGGCCATGTCTACACTAGAGACCTTACAGCAGCACAGCTGAACCGATGCAGTTGCACCACTGTAAGATCTCCTGTGTAGATGCCATAGGCACCGATTCCATGGGTGCTCTAAGGCTGGAGCACCCGCAGAAAAAAATTAGCAGGTGCTTAGCACCCACCTGTAGCCAGCTCTCCTCTTCCCCCCAGCCCTCCCATCCACCAGTAGCCCCACTGATCAACTCCTCCCCCTCCTTCCCAGGGCATCCCATCTCCTGTGATCAGTTGTTCCGCAGCATGCAGGAGGCACTCAGGGGAGAAGGAGCAGGAGGAGCATGGAGGGGAGGGAGTTGAACTGGGAGGGAAGAGGTGAGGTGAGGGTGGGGCTTGGGGGAAGGGGTAGTGTGGGAGGGGGGCATGAAGCAGAGGTTGAGCACCTCCAGGGAAAAGAGGAAGCTGGTGCCTGTCATCACCACTGTATTCTGACAGGAGAGAGACATAATTAAACCACCTCCAATGAGTGGTGGTACCTATATGTGGGCGGGAGACTGTCCACACTGGCGCTTCTGTCTGTGTAACTTATGTCACTCGGGGATATGTTTTAACACCCCTGAGCAATGTAAGGGCTGGTCTACACTAAACCCCCCCGTCGAACTAAGATACGCAGCTTCAGCTACGTTAATAACGTAGCTGAAGTCGAAGTCTTAGTTCGAACTTACCTGTGGTCCACACGCGGCACGCAGGCTCCCCCGTCAACTCCGCCTGCTCAGTTCGTGGAGCAGGATTACCAGCGTCAACAGGGGAGCACTTCCTGGTTCGATTTATCGCGTCTAGACAAGATGCGATAAATCGAACCCAGAAGATGGATTGGACTCCTCCGACGCGATGGGTGAGTATAGACGTACCCTAAGTTATACCAACAAAAGTGCTAATGTAGACGTAGCCTAAGATAAATTGTGCCTCCTCATTTGGAGGCATACTAGAGTGGAAAGGGGATACAGGGAGTTTCTTCTTTGCCCACATGTACAGAGGCTACCAGTACTGGGAAGTACAGGGGATATAGGACTACCAAAGCACTGATAACCACAAGTGGGTATGTATTTTTGTGGATGTAGGTTCTCCAGAATAGCTACTTTGGAAGGAGTATGGACCTGTCATGCAAATGTAGCAAGGGACTATTCCCATCATGTTCTCCCCAGGAAGCATTAAATATTTCAAAGGCATAATTTCTCCAGGTCTCTAGTAAGCAAACTATAGCTGTAGTACAATGCAGCCAGCAATGCCCCCAACACTTCCCCTATACATCTTCTATCCTAGGAGCGGGACACAGCAAATATTACATTGCAAAAGATGGGGTGTTAGCTCTAGAAAACACAATTCTAATTTGGAAACTAATTTCATTCTGCAAACTTGAAACAAATGCCCGCTGAAGTTTTAGTTGCACAGGGGATATTTCTAGAGGGCTGTTACTTGTACTTTCGTCCCTCTTTTCGCTGTTGAAGTGATGTAAACAAGTGTAACAGAATTATGCCGAATGAGTTTGGACTGGAAGGACTACACAAGCCTTCCTGAACAAAGTTATCTATATTCATTTATACATTCTCAATTAAAAAGTTTTCTGAAAAGACCACCATGCACATTACACCTTCTGCACTTAGTTGTGACCAGACAGCAAATGTGAAAAATCGGGACGGGGTGGGGGGGGGTAATAGGAGCCTATATAAGAAAAAGACCCAAAAATCGGGACTGTCCCTATAAAATCGGGACATCTGGTCACCCGATCTGCACTGCAGACAACTTGAATTCACATGCTAGTTAGTCTTGCTCCTTTTTGCACTATGCAGTTCACTTTACCTAGTGAAAAGGAAACAGGGTTTTTCTCCTGTTTCAATGAGGACGCGACAGACATAGTGACACTCTTCAATTATAAAAGGAAACATTTTTATGGGGTGACTTCTTGTTAATCAACTTACTGCTAATGAATTACACTAAAATGTTCTACTGTTATTATTTTTACTGCTAACCTATAAACATTTACAGTACAAGAGAAGATTTAGATGTTCAAACAAAAGTTAGTATTTTTGGACCATGACATCAGTTTTTATGGCATTTCAGTCTATTTTAACTACAATTAAAAGCGCTTTTTAAAAAGAACTATGTCTAATTTCTGTGCTAAATCAAACCAGACAGCAGTGGATATTTTTACTTTAAACTGGAATATCATTAGAGTGAGTACAAGGCAGAATTGTAAGACAACACGGCAAACAAACAAACAAAAACACACATTACTACAAAGTTATGGTTGAGACTTAACCACACAGAAGTCGGGAAATTCGAAGTTATACTTCTCTGGGTAACTACTGTTTGGCCTACTTCCATATAAGTACCACTAAGTATGTTGTTATAATGCAGAGACTTAAATGTATATTTATATATAAAATATGCAAAGCGAATAAATTATAGCTGCTATGAGAACCACAATTTTGAAATACCTGACATCACACATTTTACGTAGAGTTTAATCAGATTCAAAAAAAGAAGAAGAGGGTGCAGAGGAAAAAACTCAAGATCAAAATGCTCATCCTCTGCAAAAGTATTATGTTCAACATAATGCCAAGGGCCTGGAAAAACATGTTAGGGATTGAATTCCTCTGCTGTGTGGTATCAAGGAAATTGTTATCTATAACCCAAAGGGAAGACTGTGTCATGGCAGCATCTGGCACCTGATCCAATGTGATGAAATTAGAGCGAAGTGAGGGAGCTCAGCAAACCCCAAGAGGCACTTTGCAGAGTTGGGCTCCAGGAGTACTTGGATCTCTTTAGTTTGGATTTACAGGATAGAGACCACACTGAGAATTTTGATTTATGATGTCTGGAGATGGATACTGATCAGATGCCCATGCCGATATTGGATCCTTAGAGCTATCAGCTGTTTTTGATACCATCAAGCCTGACTAATTTGCAGACCCTCCCGGGGGTAGATGCAGCCACTCTTGCATTACTCCAACCTCTTTCTGCAGCAGGTCTCTTCTGGGGGTGGCCTTTAAAAAGCCACTGCTGTCCTGGAGTTCTCCTCATAACAGCCCAGTATCAAGTTGAAAGACACTGCGGCACTACTTCCCCAACTCTCATTGGACTGCTACTGATTTCTCTGAGGACTCTGGGACCCAGTGTCTCCATCATCCCTGTGGGCCTCTCCACCTCCAGGAGCAGCAAGTCTTTCTTGGTGTGAGCACTGACCAGTCCTTTTTCCTCACAGAATAGTCCTTACACTGACCCTAGCGTAGGGCAGGCACTCACTGCCTCTAGCCCCCCCCCCCCTTTGATGTCATCAGCTTTCTCACCCAGTTTACCTGATCTCAGACCCTTATATCATCCTTGGTTTGGACTAATCAATTGCCTTAACAGCCGTGATGCCTCCATTTATTTTGATTTTTCTTGTCTTCACCCTTCTCCCTCCTCTTTCCTGCCCCTTGTCCCCATCTATCCTCCCTTCCATCCGCATGCCTCATCTCCAGTCACATTCCTTTACTAAACTGATTTCCATTCCCTTTCTGGGGAAGTCCTGTAAGCTATAAACTTAACCAATTATGGGTATGGAGTTGAATTTGATGAGGCAAAGACGAGAATAAATACATACTGCATCTCTTTGCTTGCCTCTAAAAACTCTATAGCCATACTTATCAGTTATCCTGGGCCAACCAAGACAAAATATCTTACCCCCCTCATCAATATAAACCTTCAAAAGCTAAAAGAGTCACTTATAACTTTTTCAATCATTTTAACTCTTGGTAAATGCAGGGCATTCAGTAGATACCATGATTCCTATTTTGGTTTGACATTTTCCTATTCATCGAGTAAAGATGAATAGCCTTAATTTCTGTTTACTATCTTTGGTTTCTTTCTTCTTTGTGGGGGGTGAAGAGAAAAGCGGGTTTCAGGGGAGGGGCTGGCTTCTATACTCCAATATAAATAATGATTTCATAATTATTTCTGATCTAAGCCTTTCAAGATTTCATGTGATTCTGTCACATTGAGGAAGTGAAAGAACAGGGATAAGTTTGTGAATAGATTTGGATACCCCCGGGCCTCAGAGTGGAGAAAATCTAGGTCTACACAGTCATTTTCTGAGATGAAGATTTCAGGCACATAAGCGTCTGGAGCACTCATTAATAACAAGGAGCATTCTTTCATAGGATCTGTCTCTGGAAGAGATACTTTGTGCCCTGTTCTGGGAAGAAGACAGTAGCAAACACTAGTGGTGACTATTAAACCAAGGGGATTAGAAACAGCAGCAATAATAACATTAAGAGAAATAGAATCTTAATTTGTTTAACGTGGTAAAGCTAGCTGAGTGGAAAACAAAAGGATTTGATTTTATTGATATCTGCAAGACAAATAGACAAGCTAAGAGGCCTAAACATAAATATATTTCCCTGCGCTACCAGATGTATAATTCCATGGAAACAAACACCGAGACATAAATTTCAAAATGCTAGAGGGCATTTCTAATTTATCAGCATAAGAAAGAAGGAAAGTATAAATGTCACAGAAGCAATAACTCAAATATAAAGAGCATGCATTTTGTTTAAATCTTATGGATAATGTGCTAAAGATTATGTTGCACACTAATAAATAACAGTGCACATTTTAAAGTGGCAATGTGTAAATCGTACCACAGGAACCAAAAATATTAAATAGTTTTAGGTTTTAAATGATAGTCTAAATTCTATATTCTTCTGTTGAGTCATATGTAGTGTAATTCCCACTCATGTTAAAGAGACACTGTCAAATTACAAAATAACTCTCCATTTTTTATTAATCATAAATAATACCTAAGGCTCCAATCCTGCAAGTGAATCTGGGTAGGCAGAACCCCTGCACCTTGGCAGAATCCCCATGACTACATGGGGCAGGCCTAGGTCTACTCCAATTAAATAGATTAAAGAAAATGTTAT
Source organism: Chelydra serpentina (assembly GCA_037349315.1). Taxonomy (NCBI): domain Eukaryota; kingdom Metazoa; phylum Chordata; order Testudines; family Chelydridae; genus Chelydra; species Chelydra serpentina. Next base: position 31,121,308 of record JBAIAC010000014.1, read on the forward strand.
TTTTTACCCAGTATTTTTCTAGTTTGCATACTTTGACAGCACTATTTTATTCTTATCACTCTCTAATCAGTCAGTTTTCCTGGTTGTTCGTCTGAGTTTTTCCGACCAACACAGGGAGATAAAAATGCTATAAAAATAAAAGGAAAATACAATTGTATAGTCTTCCAAATATGGTGAGAACTTGAGAAAATACAGTACTTGAAACTCATTTATAGAAATGGACTGGATTTCAAGTTGATGACGTCTCTAATAAGAATAAGTGGTAAATCATCAGTTATGGGTATTTGGGAGGAGTAGGTCATCCATGATCTCCCCCCATTTTTCACTCTATTTCCACACCCTCAAAGGCCACATTTTATGGAGACTTTCCCAACTCGGGGAAGGGATCTGGATGGAGCTCCTTCCAGAGGCAGTCAGTCCTTCTCCAAACTTCAACCCAAGTAAGTCACTAGAGCAGGCATTGGCAACCTTCGGCATGCGGCTCGCCAGGGTAAGCCTCCTGGTGGGCCAGGCCAGTTTGTTTACTTGCCGTATCCGCCGGTTCAACCGATCGCGGCTCCCACTGGCCGTGGTTCACCGTCCCCAACCAATGGGAGCTGTGAGAAGCAGCGGCTAGCGCGCCACTTCCCGCATTGGCCGGGGACGGCGAACCGCGGCCAGTGGGAGCTGTGATCGGCTGAACCGGCGGACACAGCAAGTAAACAAACCAGCCCTGGGAAGCCGCATGCCAAAGGTTGCCGATGCCTGCACTAGAGAGTGATACAAAGTACAGCCTCCACTGAGAATCCTGGCCCAGATCCTCAAAGTTGTGGGAGTTAGGCACCTAAATACCTTTGAGGATATGACTCCCAGTCTTTCCTGACTGGGAATAGAGTTGCCAGACCTCTAGGATTGTTCTGGAGCCTCCAGGAATTAAAGATGAATCTTTAATTAAAGATTGTCACATGATGAAACCACTGGGAATACGTCCAACCAAAATTGGCAATCCTACCTGGGAAGCAAGGGATCAAACTCAAAGCCAAAGCTCCGATAAGCCTATGTATAAGTATTTTGTTCAACACACTCCCAAGACCTGAAAACAATTGGGTTCGATATTGAATTCCTCCCTTGTCTTGGGTACAAAGCCACACTGCATATTCTGCAAACTGTTGTTAAATTATGTACATGTTTTTGTGGAAAGTTTTAAAGGATAACAAAGAATCAAGTTACAAAGAATCTCTCACACATGCTCTGGAAAGGGCACTGAACTCCCAATTCAAACATGTACAGGATCAGAATGGGCAATGAGAGCTCCTCAGTGTGACAGTTATCTAACCATAGGCATTGCCTACTGTATTGGGAATCAACTACTTATAATTTATTATCTTTACCCACTGCTGTGAACTGGCTCTGGGTGCACATCCTGTGTGTCAATTTGCCTACACTTCACTAGTCTATATTTGTGCATCAAGCTTTCCAGAGCATGCTTATATATCAGTTCCCACAGAACAGTTCTGAATTAAAATAATAATGTTTTTAATCAAAGGAAGATATTTGTGGAGGAAAGGGGAAAGAGACAAGGGATAAGTGAAATTTCTCCAAAGTTCAAATAGACAAGTTAACAATTAGTATTAGCACTTTCCTAAAAGCAGGCACCATGTCCTGTAACCTGATGCAAATAATTGTTCCAGCAGCAGTTATGTCTTCAAGCAATTCCTGAACCTTCACAATACAGATTTTCAGATATATTTGTTTATGGTTGTGGCTTACTGAATAATACAAACAATATAGCAGTATAACAAGCATGAAGCAGGACAAGAAAAATATGATTAATATCACGATCCAAAATCTAATTTGTGTATTCTATGTCCTCAAATCACCCCTTGCCTCTAAGTTACACATTTGAAATCAGGAAGACATAGCCCAATTTTCATTATCTTTGGATGTTCAGCAGTGTATTTTATTTCTAATATAAAATGCTTGCAAATGTTTCATTCATAATACCATGCTGAGCATCCAAATACACATAGATTTTCTTTGGTAGAATCACCAAATTAGTGGTTGAAGGGAACACAGTTGATGTAATACAGATTTAAATAGAACATTTGATATGGTGCCTCAAAGTCATAACACTCAAAATTAATTCAAATGAGCTTGGATGTAATAATTGCCATGCAAACTGAAAACTGAAGGCACTAAGCATACCCAATCTATGTTGTTTGTAGTATTGTTGTAGCTGTGTTTGTCCCAGGATGTTAGAGACATGGTGGGAGAGGTGATATCTTTTATTGGAGTAACTTCTGTTGGTGAAAAAGAGAAACTTTCGAGCTACATAGAGCTCTTCTTCAGGTCTGGGAAAGGTACTCAGAGTGTCACAGTTAAATACAAGCTGTAACACATTTAGCAGAAATTAGTTAACACTATTCTAAGGGACCATTCAAGGAGAAGTGGCCCCTTAACACTACAGTTGCCAGATAGCAACTGTGAAAAAAACGAGACAGGGGGTAATAGGTGCCTATATAAGAAAAAGTCCCCAAAAACGGAACTGTCCCCTTAAAAACGAGATATCTGGTCACCCTAGTTAACCCCTGTAGTCATTGAACAAAACATGAGGGGTTAGTGGCTGAAGCTTCCAGGCTCGTGTTTTGAAGGTGTTGTGCAGGTTTCCTTTGACAATGAGAACTGAGAGGAGAGGGCAAATAGAGTGATCATTTTGTGAAAAGGGTTCGCCCACGGGTGATATGGTGTTTGTCTTATTTTTCTGTGAGACTTCATTCAAGAACACAGTGATTATCTGCTTTCATCCACATAGTTATTGGGGAATTTAGTGCACAGCACATGTTGCGATAAGCATGTATAGGACCAATGGATCTTGAAAGGTGTGTTGTGGGGGAGCAGTGGATATATGTTTGCAGGTTTTGCATCTATGGTTCCGGCAGGGACTGCTACCACTTTTAGTTGATGTGTCCTGACAGTTTTAAGTGTGTTAAGATGTATGCCCTAGATTTTCTCCTTGGAGCATATTATATGGTATCTGAGGGCCTGGCTGTAGATAACTGATTTCTTGGTGTGTTTGGGGCAGTTACTGGATCTGTGAAGGTTAGTATGGTGTTCTGTGGGTTTCTAGTATATAGTTCTCTGTAGGGTTCTATTACTGAAGCTCATCATGGTGCCCAGGAAGTTAATGCTGGTGCAGGAGTGTTCTAGAGAGAATTTGATGGATGGTGGTGGTTGAAGTTGTGGTGAAAATCTGTAGGGAATTTAGGTTGTCTGTCCACAGGATGAAAGTATCAGTGTATCTCAGGTATATCATTGCTTTCATGATGCATTTGTTCAGAAATTCTTCCTCAAGGTGACCCATGAAGTGGTTGCCATACTGGGGACCCATCCTACTACCTGTGGCTGTTCCCATGGTTTGGGCAAAGTATTTCTTGTTGAATGTAAAATTGTTATGGGTGAGGATGAAAGGAATTAGTTTAGGGTAGATATCTGAGTGTTCTCCATTGTTCTGTAGATATCTGAGGCAGATAACCCTCACAATGACAGAATGGGTGTTGGGGTATAGGCAGGTGACACCATTGGCAAGGATGGTGTTCCAAGGGAAGTTGTTAATGTTGCGGAGTTTTTGGAGGAACTGGTTGTTTGTGTGGTGAGTGATTGAGGATGGTTTCTATGAGTCTGGTATTCCTTTAGTAGGAATGCCAGGCCAGATATAATGGGCCTGCCTGGGTTCCCTTCAGATATAATGGGCCTGCCTGGGTTCCCTTGTAATGGCCCCTGTTGATTATCACCTCAAAAGTTTCTACTGATCAGTTTCTTTCAATTAATTAGCCTCTTAACATTGGTATAGACACTTCCACCTTCTCATGTTTCTTTGAATGTATAAATATCTGTTCACGGTATGTTCCATTCCATGCATCTGATGAAGTGGGTTCTTAACCCACGAAAGCTTATGCTGAAATAAATTTGTTAGTCTCTAAGGTGCCACAGGTATTTTTCTTGGGTTCCCTTGTTCATGTATATTGGAAAGCAAGTAGAAGGTCCCTGGGGTGGGTTCATAGGGGATGAGGATTGCAGAGGTTCTCTTGGAGTTGTTTGGGGAAGGACTTAATGATATCCTTAAATTCCTGGTGTGGGATCTTCTTTGAGTTCTTTATAGTAAGTGTTGTCAGAAAGTTGTCAGTTGACCTCGTGGACGTAGTCATCATGATCGAGAATTACAATGGTGCACCCTTTGTTTACTGGTTTGATCACTGTCTGGTGACTGGATTTCAGGGACTGAATAGCTGTCCTCTCAGCAGTAAAGAGATTGTGGTGGACATGATGTTTGTTAAGGATTTCATAGTCCATTTTTTCCTGAAGCAATCAATGTAACAATCAAGTGTGTGGTTTTGTCCACCGTGGGGTGTCCAGTCAGATTATCCTTTATTATGATTGCCTGTCCTACACATTCCTGTCATAATATATGCTGTACCTCATCCTGTGCACTTAATGCCCCAACAACAACTATGTGGGTGACAGACAGACAATCACTATACCCTCAGATGAACTCGCACAAAAAATAAGACAAAAACACCATATTACCCCATGGCAAACACTTTTCACAATATGATCAGTCCATATTTGACTTCAGTCCTCATCTTCAAAGGTACCCTACACAACACCTTCAAAAGATGAGCCCGGAAGCTTAAACTCAAAAATTCTGCCTGTTCTACCATCTGCAGTAGCCTAGCAATAGGCAGAGAACCCCAAGGTTGGGTCTGCACTTTGGGTGTAAATGCACTGAGTGAGAAAACCCTTCTCAAAAAAACCTGTTACATACAATGCTTGGTTGTATTGCTGTTCCTTGCAAGATTTATAAGCAATACTATTTTTGACAGAACCATTCTAGCATATCCAGATACTACATTTCTTAATACCATAGTAGTACCAGTGCATTCTGTGACTTCCAAAGTAACCATTTTCACAATGAGGGTTGAATAGTTTCCAGTGTGGCTGGGTCAATCTAGTGAAGTTTTCTAGGAGTTTTCTATAAGTGTCCTAAAATTCCTAGGCCTATTCATTATTACGACTATCACCAGCCCAGACAGCAATGCCTATTGTTTACTTGGCAGCTAGTTTCATAGGTGTGGGAGAGTTGTATAACTCTGGCAAAAGTAGGGGGTGGAATGCAGTAGGAGATTTAAGATCATGAGATTTCAGTCATTGAACAGTCAGACCATTACTCCAAAAGAAGCCTCAGGATGAGCACCGCATTAAAAAGCCTGACATCAGTGCTTGTTTTATGTGCATTCTGGCCTTGAGCCTTACCAAAGTGGAGCAATAGTTGTGGATCAACACATTTTTGCTCAGATGTGGGACTATGGGAGACTGGAATAAGAGTTAGTGGTTGAAGAACTTCGTATCTGTGTGAAGTCTGGCCTGCAGTGAGATCCCATCTGAATGAGAGCTGAAGCCCCCTCTCCTTCCCTCCCCCACCTTGGATGAGAGAATTGAAGACAATTGCATTATAAAGACAGGTTATAAATATAGAGTGTCACTGGGTTTGGGGTGGTCAAGTCTATCGCTGAGGCCCAGTAGCGTAGCCAGGGAGGGAGCAGGGGGAGTGGCCGCTCCCCGTGAGCAGAAGCAGTGAAAAGGCACTGCTTCTTGCACTCACCCGGCGGCGCTCTGGGTCTTCAGCGGCATTTCGGTGGCAGGTAACACTGAAGACCCAGAGTGAGTGAGGACCTGCTGCCGAAGTGCTGCCGAAGACCCGGAGCGCCACCGGGTGAGTACAGGGGGAGGTGCCTTTTTATAGCGCCGCTTCCCCTGTGCTCCAGACCTGGCTGCACTACTGCTGAGGCCCATGGATACAGGTGGGTAAAGTCATACATAAAGACCAGCAGTCCTGTGTGATTGCTGTTTAAAATATCCCTGATACAGCAGAAGGGTTTGGGCATGGACATACCCATTTTCAAGAGTTCTGGCTTGTATGAGAAGAGAGACACTCTGCAGAAGCCTTTGATGAAAATCTTTATCATTGACAACTATATCTAGGACAACAGGGTTCACTCACTGACTGTATCAGCCAGGGTGCATTAGAGGATAAACTGATAGAGTGGGGAGCTTAGATAGAGGCAATGATTTCCCTACACCCCCCCTGAATTTTCCCAACACCCCCCCCACACCCAGTTTTGTGAACTAGTTACATGCAGTGTTGCCACTTTAGTGATTGTTTGGGAATTTGAATTGAAATTGAAACATTAATACACACTTTAAAAGCATACACGTATTTTATCACACACTTTATATCTGAAAAAGTAGAATACATTCGAAAAGTATGAACACAGACTAGCTTCCTTATACAGCTTTTGTTTTTTGTGACTGTCAGTGCATTCGTTTCGGTGATGTTGGCCAACCTAATAATTTCAAGAAGCGACAAAGAGTCCTGTGCTGTTAGTCTATAGGGTGCCACAGGACTTTGTCGCTTCTACAGATCCAGACTAACACAGCTACCCCTCTGATACGAATAATTTCAAATGATTTGTAAGCAAAGTCTAAATGAGCTCTCCCTGACAGCTAGTGATGATCTGGGGACTGGGGGGGAAAGGCTTCAGGACCAGATTGTATTTACATTCACACCTAATCTACCTAGGTATCCAGCAAACAGAGCTGTGTTCCCCAAGTAATAGATTTGGGCTGGGGTTGGGTTATAAATCACTTGCATGCGGGGGGAGGGGGGAAATGAAATGTTTGTATTGTACGAGTAAAGGGCAGTAGAACTGTCCTTAGCCTGTGCTGATTGAGGGCATCGAGAGAGAGGGTGGGGACAGGTATTTTGCTTGATGGTCTGCCTGAGTCACAAGTACTATTTGACCTGCGCCTCTCCACTGTTTAAAGACAGAGCTGATTAGGCTTCATAGAGAGTCTTTTGGTTTGTTAAGTGACAACTAGAGATGAAATCTCTGATAATCAGGTCTAAGTGCTTAGACCTGCTGTGGGACAGTGTTTCTATGGAAGAGATGCCCCAGTCTTCACTAGCACCGAGGTTCCCTCCACCCCGAAGAGCTGAAATCACTGAGAGTTGGGTGGAACCGCGAGAGACCGACTCACAGAGATCACAGTGGCAGGAGGCAGCAGAAGATGACAGTGTAGGGCTATTGGGGCAGAGCAATAGAGTGAACGGTGGCATGACAAACAGTGGTCAGAGCATTGGACTTAGGGTGACCAGATGTCCCAATTTTATAGGGACAGTCCCAATTTTTGGGTCTCTTATATAGGCTCCTATTACTCCCCACCCCTGTCCCCATTTTTCACACTTGCTTTCTGGTCATCCTAATTGGACTATGATTTAGTGACCTGTCTCCAGAAGCTATATTTGTGACTGAGAAACTTATATAAATATATGTTTCCTAGTAGTCCAAGATTTTAAAAAATGCATTATTTGCCAAGATCATTATCTCACATCATCACTATCTCAAGAGATCATTATCTTGGGGAGTTTCTGTACTAAACTTTATTATAATAATTACTTTATGTAAGAATGGCTATATTGGGTCAGATCAATGGTCCATCTATCCCAGTATCCTGTCTTCTGACAGTGACTGTTCCAGGTGCTTCAGAGGGAATCATTCATTGAGCCATCCCCTGTCGTCCACGCCCAGCTTCTGGCTAACAGAGGCTAGGGACATTCAGATCATGATGTTGCATCCCTGCCCATCCTGGCTAATAGCCATTGATGGACCAATCCTCCATGAAATTATCTACTTCTTTTTTGAACCCTGTTACAATTTTGGCCTTCACAACATCCCTGGCAAAAAGTTCCACGGGTGACTGTTCATTGTGTGAAGAAATACTTCCTTTAAAACTATGTTTTAAAATTACTGCCTATTAATTTCATTGGGTGACCCCTGGTTCTTGTGTTAAGTGAAGGGATAAATAACACTTCCTTATTCATTTTCTCCTCACCAATCAAGATTTTATAAGACTATCATATCCACTCTTAGTCGTCTCTTTTCCAAGCTGAAAAGACCCAGTCTTCTCTCCTCATATGGAATCTGCTCCATACCCCTAATCATTTTTGTTGCCCTTCTCTGTACCTTTTTCAATTCCAAGATATCTTTTTTGAGATGTGACCAGAACTACACGCAGTATTTAAGATGTGGGCTTGTCATGGATTTATATAGTAAAAGTGGAGGAGCTTGGTTTGCCAGACTGATCAGCTAAGCCAATACTGACAACCTATATGAAAAGGCTGCAAAACACCATGCCTCTGGACTGCATCAACATGCAGAAAGCCTTATAAGCCAGTCACTGTCAAAGCCAATTTTAGAAGAACTTAATGAGGCTGTTAAGAATGCTGGAGACAACTCAGTTTGTGGACCAGCATGGCTATTGCATCATACTTTCTATTTAAGCAAGAGATACCACACACTACAAACTAGAGGCCTATGTTAAGTGCACTGTCACTTGTTAATCCTGAAGTTGGACACTGGTTCCGAACAAGACTGGCAAATGCTCACTATCTTTCTGCAAAAAACTCTGCTGACTCTCTTGAAACATGTGGTGCAACAGTGAAAGACTTAAGAGTTGAAAAAGTGAAGAATTCTCACTATATTCAAAATATGTGCATACATGGCCGACAAATGCACCTAGGGTGACCAGATGAGAAGACCCGAAAATCGGGACTTCCCACCAAAAAAAAAAAAAACAACAAAAAACCCCACGCATCTGCCTCCGGAATCCCGAGTGCTTCTCCCTGGGGCTTCTCTCCGAGGCCGCCGGAAACGGAAGAGCCTCCACCGGAAGCTGTGGAGCAAAAAAACCTGAAAATCGGGACAAAAGGCATCCCGACCGACCATCGGTCGGGCCGCGGGACGCATGCTCGAAAATCGGGACGGTCCCGATTTTATCGGGACGTCTGGTCACCCTAAATGCACCAATGCAAATAGGCATCAAGTATTAAGTCATTACGTATGTTATCTTGATGTCCGTGGTAGGCTAGTAGATGCATTCTAGATGTTCAGGTTATAGAAGACACAATCAGCTGCATCTGTGACATCTTAGAAGAGTTAAATGCGTGTAAATTGAACCCCAAACAGATGGCTGCTTGTGCATTTGATGGAGCTACAAACATCTCTGGAAGACATAGTGAAGTACAAGCTTTGCTCAGAGAAAAGTGTAACCCTAATCTTTCCTAATACACACTGTAGAGGCCATCTACTCCAGCTAGCACTAGTACAAGCTGCAGAATCTTCAAAAGACATTAAAAAGCCATACATTTAATGGCTTTTTTATACTCTTTCAGCAAGAGTCCAAAAGGACTGAACATTTTGGAAACAAATAGAAGATACACTGGGATTGAAGTTCAAATGAGTCCAACCTGGGAAAACCTGCTGGCTGTCTCATAAGTGATTCTAGGCAGTTGTCTTAAAATTACTGCCACCGTTATTACTGGCTTTAGAAAGTATCCACCAGGATAGGACAGATCTAAGTAGTGAGTCTGGTGGACTACTTTTGTTACTAAGTTCAGAGAAGACTATGGCAATTCTCTCGTGTAAGTCTACTGTTGAAACCACTTGGGTCATTAAACAGTAGTAGATCTTTGTCCAGAAATAGAAGCTATCCTTGGATCAATCAGAGATATCCAATGAAAATGTACTGGAAGAAGCAAAGACTTCAGTCCAGAAGTTGACTAATGAAGGTACTTATATTGACTCCATAAGTGAAGAGGACAAGAAGTGTTTGTTAAGCCAGCTGAAAAAGTACGAAGACTTAATTCTTAAAAATGTACAATAGAGATTTCTGGATTCTATTCAACCTCCATGTAGCTTTTACAGATGCCTGTCTTATAAAACACCTACAGTTGAGTGGAGTGAGGCACTACCAGCAATGGGGTTGCTATGTGATCAGGGCAGAATAGAGAATTTTGAACACACAGCGGAATATCATATGATGAACGAATGAAGATTTACCTTCAACTTCTTTATCATTACTAATGGTTCGAACCAATCTTTGTGTGTTTCCTGGGATGAAAGTAGGAATTCATCTCTTGCTAATCCCAGTCACAACAGCTACAGTTGAATGTATTTTTTCCTCATTGAATAGAATTTTGTGTTCTGAAAGAAGTCGCCTTCTGCCTGATCATGAGCATATCATGAAGGACTGGAAGTAACGGGCACACAAGACGACACCAAAAAGTGCAAAATTACAACAAGAAACCAAGACTGATGTAGATGTAGTGCTTCATAGTAGGCTTAAGTAGCCAACTTTAAGTTTTGTGATGGTTTTAAAACAGGAGTTAAATCTCATAAAATGGTTGTGAAACATTTTTCAGTTTTTACTATGGTGCCATATAGCCCACCTTCACCCTCGCAGTCTCACCCCTCATCGGCCCTGACACGCCCCCCCCCCACTAAATTCAAACACCCCTCCTCATTTCAATTCCTGGGGAAACCACTGGATAGAGGGGACATGGCAGAGAGGGAGGACACAGCTGGTGAACTATAGGAGGTTTGCCAGCTGAGACATTGGTGGAATGGAGCTGGTAGCTCCACTTCTGATATCTAAAAATTGAACCACCACAGGGAGGATGTTTCTGACAGCACCTTCACACACCGAGAATGATTCAGGCTCCGTTGTTCTCTAACCCTATAAAAACAGCCTATTCTGTATATTACTTAAAACCATAGGTAATCAACTGAAGCACTTTCGTGTATGGTCTTGAGGTGCATTTCAAATTAATTGCTGTGTAACAAATATTACCTGACATGGTAAATTTGGCTAGTATATAAGAGATCCTGCGTCTCAGAAACTCACTGACTCACTGTCTTCAAAGAGATTGGTTTTACAACCTCCAAAAGTTCTCTACACTAAGGGTACGTCTATACTTACCCGTCGCGTCGGAGGAGTCCAATCGATCTTCCGGGTTTGATTTATCGCGTCTTGTCTAGACGCGATAAATCGAACCAGGAAGTGCTCCCCCGTCGACGCTTGTAATCCTACTCCGCGAACGGAGTAGGCAGAGTCGATGGGGGAGCCTGCGTGCCGCGTGTGGACCCCCGGTAAGTACCTTTTCATTCGAACTAAGATACTTCGACTTCAGCTACGTTATTCACGTAGCTGAAGTTGCGTATCTTACTTCAAATTGGGGGGGGTTAGTGTAGACCAGCCCTAAGAAATTTACTCACTGCTGACAACAGCTGTCAGCGATGGGTGGTGCTGAATCTGTACTGAAAAAATGGATAACTTTATGTCTACACATGCAGCTAAGCCATTTTCAGCACAGATTCAGCTTTTCCCATTGCTGATACCTCTTCAGTAATGTGTACATTTTCCTCAGCTTAGGCCAGGGGAGGGCAAACTACAGCCCGCAGGCTGGATCCAGCCCGTCAGGGCTTTCAATCCAGCCTGTGGGATTGTCAGCCCTGTGGCACAGCAGGTCTAAGGCAGGCTCCCTGCCTGCCCTGGCCCTGCGCCGCTCCCTAACCCTGTACCGCTCCCGGAACCATGTCCCTGTGGCCCCTGGAGAAGTGGGGGGCAGAGGGCTCCATGCATTGCCCTCGCCTGCAGACACCGCCCCCCCACAGCTCCCATTGGCCGGGAATGGGGAACCACAGCCAATGGGACCTTCGGGAGTGGTACCCGCAGGTGAAGGCAGCGCACGGCAGAGCCACCTGGCCCACCCCACCCCCAGGAGCCACTGCCGGACATGCTACCCACTTCCAGGAGCGGCGCAGGGACACGGCAGGCAGGGAGCCTGCCTTAGCCCTGTTGTGTCCTGCTGCCATCCCGGAGTTGTTTGAGATAAGCAGTGCTGGGCTGGAGCCAACACCCTGAACCCCTCCTGCACCCCACCCCCTACTCTGAGCCCTCAAAGCTCCTGCCTTGAGCCCCCTGCCACACCCTTCCTGCACCCAACCCCCTGCCCTGAGACCCTTCCCACACTCCACACCCCTTCCTGAACCCCAACCCCCTGCCCTGGCTTGGATAAAGCTGTTATTCAGGGGTGTGACCTCCCTTGCGATAAGTTACACCGACATAAGCATGTGTGTGCACAGAGCTTCTCCGGCCGACGTAGTTTCTGCCATTCATGGAGGCGGGTTTTTATGCCAATGGGAGAAGCTCTCTTCGGTCTGCATCTTCACCAGACACGTTGCACCAGCACAGCTGCAACACAGTATGCGTAGACTTGGTCTTAGCTAACAGAGACCTAATTTGAATAACTATTTTAAAAGTTTGTTTAAAAACAACCTTCCTGTTTTTTTAAAGTTTGAATTTAAAAAGACATTTCACATTTAAATGCTATTTAATCTCCTCTGTTCTTACTCGGTCTAGGGCCTGTCCACTTGAGAAAAAGATCCAGAATGCAGTTATTCTTCCTTGTCTGCCATGCAGATCATACCACTTCTGTTGTTGAATCCTTTCAATGTTACCTTCCCCCCCACCCCCCCCACTACCAAAATCATATTTAGGATTCTCACCCTCCCTGTCGGGGTTCTGCACAAATTCACTTGTATGCCTGCCCTTTTATCTCCTCTCAGTATGTTGGGACCACTTTGGTCCATCAGCATTATCAGTTTCACCACTCCATTTGCTACTCCCTCTCATTCTTGTCCTCATGCGGTCCCTGGGATTGAGCTCCTTTTCTTAATACATGAAGTACACTTACTTGAAAATTCCTCCTAAAAAAAAAATGTGATAAAGTCCTCAAAAATTAACCCATCTGAATGTTATGCCACCACCATGCCAATTAAAACAAGTTGCAGTTATCTGCATCCTCTATGCTCCTAGCATACTTTGTCTGATCTTTATCTGACTGTTAGGTTTCAAAGTCATAGATTTTAAAGTTCATAATGAACATACTGGTATTATCTGGTCTGAGCTTCTGTACAATTTCAGTTAATAGATTTTCACTCAGTGATTCCTGTGTCGAGCCCATTACTCCAGGTTGGGTTAGAATACATCTTTTAGAAAGAAATCCAATCTTATTTTAAAGACATTGAATGATGGAGAATGCACCATATCCCTTGGTAAATTATGCTAATGGTTAATACTCTGACAAAAATGTACGCCTTATTTCAGATTAAATTTGTCTAGATTCAGTTTCCAGCAACGGGATTTACTGATGCCTGTATTATACTAAGCCGCCTTCTACCATCTGAAATCTTCTCCCCATGTGAGTATTTGCAGATCATGATCAAGTCACCTCTTTGTTTTATTGAAAAGACAACTATTAGATTGAACTCCTTAAATCTCTCACTATAAGGCATGTTTTCCAGTCCTCTAATCATTCTTGTGGCTCTTATCTGAACCCTTGCCAAATTTTTTAAACATCCTTTTTTGAAGTTTGAACATCAGATCTGGATACAATATTCCAGTAATGGTCTCACCAATGCTGCATACAAAAGTAATAACACCATCTCACTCCTACTCAATATTCCCATTTATGCATCTAAAGATCACATTTGCCTTTTGGTTGTATGTTTCTCAGGGCAGATGTCATGGCTAACATTTTCAAACTTGACTATAATTAGACAAATCCATATTGGACACCTAAATGAAAGTGGACTGATTTTCAGTGGTGCTGATGATTCATAATCCCATTAAAGGGAAAGTCAGATGTATGTGCTCAGCACCTCTGAGAAGGCAGGCCACCCTTATGCTACTGAGATCCCTGAATCTGGATTTTGGTGCCTTATTTCAGGCTCTAGATTTGAAAATGTTGGCCTAAGTTTTATTTGGGTCATGTACAGTGCTGGATTTACTTTCAGTGCTTAATAATAGCAACAATAATCAATAGCATATACCTTTGAAGTCTACACAATATGATTTAAATCAAAATCATACATAAGCTGACAAAAAAATGGCATGGACTCTAGGTTACTTTATTAAAGTTGTGTTTAGAGTTGGCCACAAACAAGAGTTCTGTTTTGCAAAAAACTGAGGATTTGAAATTTGATTTTGTTCTGCATTGAACCTTTTGAAATTTCAAAAGGCCTTTCAAAATTTTTCATGAAAAACAGAGCAACCCTCACCAGTATAGCTAATAGACTTCTGGTTAGAGCACTCTCCCGGTTCAAGTCTCTACTCTGCTTCTATCCCATCCCATATCCAACATGAATGCCTAGAGTCTGTCAGTGTCTTGTTCTCTCACACACAGTGAATGTTCATTCATTTATACAGTGTGGACCAGTTTCAACAGAAGATTATTCTGACTCAGGCAGAGCAGGGACTTGAAACTGGCTATTGCTCATCCCATGTGAGTACCCTTACCACTGGGCTGTTCTGGAGTCAGTCTCTCACTCTTGCTGACCAGAAATCCTATCCTGACCTGACAATCTTCCCAATAAAAGCTGCATAGAAACCAATACATTTCTGCAGAAAGTATTGATTGCCATGACTCAGACATTTAGTTGAAAAATTCCCGACCAGCTCTAGTTGTTTAGTTTCAAAGGATGAATTATATGGTAGGACCTGCATGCTGGTAATTTTTTAAGTCAAAGGTCTTATTTAGAACTTAAAATGAACTAGATTTTTCTAAGCAATGCATAGCAGCCAGTACAAAGGGGATTGGAGGAGACCATATCAAAATGGAATGTCATCAACAGTGTACTACATACGTAAATGACTTTCCCATGCCCCTGGGCCCTATTATTTTTTTCTCATCACAATCTATAGCATTAACAAAGTAAGTTCTGTCCAAGACAATGCCTAAAGGCAGATGCCAGAGATGTTAAGCTGTCCTTATTAACAAGTTAACAACTTCTTGCTTCGTACTTGGGGAAAAAAAAAAAACGTAGGCCTTGGCTACACTCACGAGTTACAGCGCAATAAAACTGCCTGCAGCGCTGTAACTCACTAACTGGCTACACTCGCAAGGCACGTGCAGCGCTGCATCTCCTCAGGTACAGCGCTGCATGTACTCCACCTCCCCGAGAGGAATAACGTTTGTTGCGCTGCTGCTGGTGCGCTGCGGCTACAGTGTGGTCACCCAATGCGCTGTTATTGGCCTCCAGAAGTATTCGGAAGTATCCCACAATGCCTGTTCTAGCCACTCTGGTCATCAATTAGAACTCTACTGCCCTGGCCTCAGGTGACCAACCGCCACTCCGACCCTTTAAATTCCTTTGGAATTTTAAATATCCCCTTCCTGTTTGCTCAGCCAGGCGTGGAGTGCTCTCAGCGCATCTTTCCAGGTAACCATGCCTCCACGTGCGAGACGAGCCCCAGTATGGAGCAATGGCGAGCTGCTGGACCTCATTGCTGTTTGGGGGGAGGAAGCTGTCCAGTCCCAGCTGCGATCCAGCCGGAGGAATTTTGATACTTTTGGCCAGATATCAAGGGCCATGATTGAAAGGGGCCATGACCGGGATGCAATGCAGTGCAGGATAAAAGTAAAGGAGCTGCGGAGTGCGTACCGCAAAGCCCGCGAGGCAAACAAGCGCTCGGGTGCTCCCCACCAAACCTGCTGATTCTACAAAGAGCTGGATGCAATACTTGGGGTTGACTCCACTACTCTTCTGAGCACCACCGTGGACACGGGAGAGCGGGATGAGGAGGAGGAGAAGGAGGGAGAGGAGGAGGAGGAGGAGGAGGAGGGAGAGGAGGAGGAGGAGGAGGGGGTTGAAGAAAACAGAAGCGAGGGTGCTGTGGCTGGGGGAGACACCCCTGACTCCCTGGGTGCATGCAGCCAGGAGCTCTTCTCGAGCCAGGAGGAAGGGAGCCAGTTGCAGCAGCCGGTACGCGCTGGGAGAGAAAGAGAAGAACAGGTTCACGGTAAGCAGCTTTTATTTTCGGGAAGGAGTTTTTTCGGTGTGGGGTCCTTGGGCGAGGAGGGTTTGGGCTGCATGCATGCCTAGATGCGGAAGAGTGCATTGATGTGGTCTATCACATCGGAGAAATCGGCCACTGTAATCTCTTCGAAAGTCTCAGCCAGGACGTGGGCAATGTGCTTGCGCAGGTTCATTGGGAGAGCCGCCGTGGTCCTTGTCCCAGTCAGGGTAACGTGTCCGCACCACTGTGCCGCGAGGGGCGGGGGGACCATTGCTGCACACAGGCAAGCTGCATATGGGCCAGGGCGGAAGCCGCATTGCAGTAGAAGACCCTCCCTTGCTTCCCCGGACACCCTCAGCAGCGAGATATCTTCCAGGACGAACTCCTGTGGAAAATGTGGGGATAGTGTTCAGTGTAGGTTCCGCCTGCAGCTGTTGGCTCTCCCCAAGGCACAGAAACCCGTCGGACAGTACATCCGTGAAACAATCAGTCCCCCTTTACCCTGTGTTTACTCACCATTTTGGGGCTCCCGTGGGTTCTGTGCGCTCTGTTTGGGACGGGAAAATTGTGCTGTTTTGGAGACTGTGTGCCCTCCTTAAGTGTGGGGGAATCATTGCTCTGTCTGGCATAAAACAATGATGCCTCTGTTAAATGTTGCATTTTGCCTTCCAGATGCAACCTTGAGATCTCCGCCATCCTTCTTATCACCGGCTGAGAGACTACAAAGGCTCAGGAAGAGGCCCAGAAGAACGAAAGACGACATGCTGCAGGAAGTTATGAGCCAGTCTCTTAAAGAGAATCAAAAGGCTCGGGAGTGGACGGAGAGTGAAAGCAGGCTCCGCCAGGAAAAGGCAGCACAGCGGCAGCAAAGCATGCAGCTCCGGCACGAAAGCACAAAGGAGCTGATTAGCATCATGGCGCGCCAAGCGGACTCTATCCAGGCGCTCGTCGCCATGCAGGCGGAGCAGTACCGCACCCGACCCCCCCTGCAGCCAGTGTCCCAGAACACTTGTGCCCCCATGTCACCACCTGCCCACTTCACCCAACATACAGGTTCTTATCGCCCACACCAGATGCCCCCAACACCTGTAGCTTCACCAGACAGCCCTGGAAACTATGACCCTTACCCACTGCACTCAACTCCCATCCCGAATTATAGACATCCTGAGGTCCAGCACTCACTGCACAGCACTCCAGACAGGAAGTGCGAGTATGAAAGCAGGACATACTATACCCTGTGATTGAACCCTTCCCCACACCACCCACCACCCCCTTGCCTGTCTCACAAGCAGTTGTGTTTCTTTTTAATACATGTATTTTCTCTGTAATAAATGGATTCTTTAGATGTGCAAACAGTCTTTATTATTGCATAAGGAAAAAAGATACTTTAGCCCAGGAAAGAAACAGGCAACGCAAGTGAGCTGAGCAAACACAAGTCAGCTTAGCAAAGACAGATAACTGATAACGTTGGAACCACTTCACTTCAGGGTCGTGCAGGGCAGCACACATTACTGGTGGTTGTCAGCCTCAAATTTCTCCCTCAAGGCATCCCTAATCCTTGCAGCCCCACGCTGGGCCCCTCTAATAGCCCTGCTCTCTGGCTGTTTAAATTCAGCCTCCAGGTGTTGAACCTCTGAGGTCCACGCCTGAGTGAACATTTCACCCTTCCCTTCACAAATATTATGGAGGGTACAGCACGCGGATATAACCGCGGGGATGCTGTGTTCAGCCAAGTCCAGCTTCCCATATAGAGATCGCCAGCGGCCCTTCAAACGGCCAAAAGCACACTCCACAGTCATTCTGCACCGGCTCAGCCTGTAGTTGAACCGTTCCTTGCTGGTGTCAAGGCTCCCTGTGTAGGGTTTCATGAGCCATGGCATTAAAGGGTACGCGGGGTCTCCAAGGATCACAGTGGGCATTTCAATTTCCCCTACCGTGATCTTCCGGTCTGGGAAAAAAGTCCCGGACTGCATCTTCCGGAACAGGGCAGTGTTCCGAAAGATGCGTGCATCATGCACCTTTCCGGGCCAGCCTGCGTTGATGTCAATGAAATGCCCACGGTGATCCACAAGCGCCTGGAGAACCATGGAGAAATACCCCTTCCGATTAATGTACTCGGATGCTAGGTGGGGTGGTGCCAGAATAGGAATATGCGTCCCATCTATAGCCCCTCCGCAGTTAGGGAAACCCATTTGTTCAAAGCCAGCCACAATGTCCTGCACGTTACCCGGAGTCACGGTTCTTCTGAGCAGGATGCGATTAATGGCCTTGCAAACTAGCATCAGCACGATCCCAACGGTCGACTTTCCCACTCCAAACTGGTTCGCTACTGATCGATAGCAGTCCGGAGTTGCGAGCTTCCAGATTGCAATAGCCACCCACTTCTCCACCGTCAGGGCAGCTCTCAATCTTGTATCCTTGCGCCGCAGGGCAGGGGCGAGCTCCTCACACAGTCCCATGAAAGTAGCTTCTCATTCGAAAGTTCTGCACCCACTGCTCGTCATCCCAGACTTGCATGACAATGTGATCCCACCACTCTGGCGTTCCACGGTGCATAGCATGTCTGTGAATGCCACAAGCAAGTTAGTGTCGTACGCGTTTTGCGTGACAATTTCATCGTCATTGTCGGACTCCTCTCTGTCACTGTGGATCTTAAGGAACAGCTCGACTGCCAAACGTGACGTGCTGGCGAGACTCGTCAGTATTTTGCTCACCAGGTCGGGATCCATTTTCCCGCTGACCGAAACGGAGCACAGATCGCGCTACAAAGAAACCGCTGAAAGATGGCACAAATTGTGGCTGGAAACACAGGGATTGCTGGGATGCGAAGCGATGCATCACGGGGCGTTGGGACAGGACCCAGAATGCACCATACCCCACGCCCCCTTCCCACAACCCACGGCGCCAGAATTGGAAGAGGTGTTCTGTGGGATACCTGTACATAATGCACCTCTCCCAAAACCGCTGCAAGTGCCGCAAATGTAGCCACGTCAGTGCTAGTTACTGCGCTGGCGGCTGCCAGTGTGGACAGGCTGCAGCGCTTTCCCTACTCAGCTGTACGAACACGGGTTTAACTAACAGTGCTGTACATCTGCAAGTGTAGCCAAGGCCTTAGATAAAGTTTACACTGCTAGAGGTAGTGTAAACTTTTACTGAAGCAAGGGAAGTAAAGAGAGTGAGAGGAATATTATGCTGTGGGTCATCTGTTGGAGAAAAGAGTATGTCCAGAAGTGAGAATAGAAAGAATATCCAGGCTTAAGAGCATCAGAGAGAATTGTAAACCATAAGGCATCTTCCTCAAATCTACAGCTGGTTGAAAAAACAGAAAAGAAAGACTGTTTATTCCATTTTTCATTGTAATTTCAAAACATTTTAAAATTTTCCAACTAGCTCCACTCAAAATATTTTTTTGTATGTGCATCTGTTGAGGGCTTAAACTTTGCCAGAGGAGCCTAGGCCAGGGACCCATTAATTGCAAGTCAGAGATCTTTGCTTCTGGATTTCAGATAGAGCTGGCTGGAAAATGGAAATTCCTTCCCACAAAAAGTTGTGGTTTTGGAGGGAAAAAAATTGTTCCAAACCAGGACAAAAAGTCAAACAATTTTTTTCTTGGGACCAGTTTTCAAGAAATACTGTTTCAGGATAAATTTTTGGTTTCCTGGCTGCCCACCTGGGCACAAAGTGAAATTGACAAGAGTCTTCCAGCCTGGCTGCTATGGAGGCAGAGGGTTCTGTTCTCCAGGTCCAGCAGCCAGAGAACCCAGCTTTTCAGCTTCTCCACCTCTCTCCCAACTCTGGGGTCAGAGAGACACAGAGCAGGGTGCTCAGCCTCTCCACAGCTGGGGTGGGGAAGTTTGGGGGGGGGGGAAATGGAAATTTTTCCTATGGAAAATTTTTATTTAACAAAAAGTGCATTTTCTGTTGGAAAATTCATTGACAGAAAATTCCCAACCAGCTCCCATTTAGTTTCACTTTGAGCCTCAAATGAAATGTATTCTGCTCTCAGTGGTAATATATAAATAATCTCCTCCCCGCACCCCCCACCCCAAAAGAGAGAAAAGATTCAAAAGTTACAAAATTGGACAAGTTTATGGTATTGTTTTAGAGAGAGAGCACGTGTGTGCACTCTCTCTAACAAGATATAGTGTGAAATCCAGGCCCCATTGTAATCAATGGCTGCTTTGCCATTGATTTCAGTGGGGCCAGGATTCACTTATACAAGTCCTGATACTCTGCTGTTGGTTAAAACAATGAGGAGTCCTTAGCAGTAGATAAACCCTAAGTCCCCTTTGTGAATCCCACCCTAACAGCCACTTTAGGTAGCTATAATAGTTCTTGGAAGGACTGTGAAATGTCTTGTTACCCTTCTGCCTTCCGTGTGAGGGAGACTTGCTTGTGTTTAACTGAGGCCTGGTCTACACCAGTTGTTTTTAAACTTTTTTCTGGTGACCCAGATGAAGAAAATCGTTGATACCCATGACCCAACGGAGCTGGGGGTGACGGGTGTGGGAGGGGTTCAGGGCTGGGCAGAGGATTGGGATACAGGGGTGATGGCTGTGGGGAGGGGCCAGAAATGAGGGATTCAGGGTGTGGGAGGAGGATCTGGGCTAGGGCAGGGGGTTGGGATGTGGGAGGGGGACAGGGCTCTGGGCTGGGATGGGGTATGAGGGGTTTGAGGTGCAGGAGGGGGCTCCAGGTTTGGGGGGCTCAGGGCTGGGGCAGGGGGTTTGGAAGCGGGAAGGGGTCAGGGCTTGAGGTGCAGGAAGGGGCTCCAGGTTTGGGGGGAGCTCAGGGCTGGGGCAGGGGATTGGGTTGCGTGGATGGGGCATGGGCTTACCTCCGGCAGTGCTCGGTCAGTGGTGCAGCTGGGGTTCAGACACAGGCTTCCTGCCTATCCTAGCACCGTGGACCGCGCTGCGCCCTGGAAGTGGCCAGCAGGTCCGGCTCCTAGGCAGAGGCATGCAAGCGGCTCCATGCGGCTCTCGCCCACAGACACCGTCCCCCTCCAGCTCCCAGCCAATGGAAGTGCAGTGCTGGTGCTCGGGGTGGGGGCAGCGTGCAAAGCCCCATGGCCCCCCTGCCTACAAGCCGGACCTGCTGCTGGCTGCTTTCAGGGCTCAGTGCAGTGTCATAACAGGTAGGGACTACTAGTTTTTACAGGCCGACCACCAGAGTCCCTGGGTGCTGAGCAAGGCGACCCAGTGCCTTGCATTTCACGATCCAGTACTGGGTTGCGACCCGAACTTTGAAAATCACTGGTTTACACTACAGAGTTAGGTCAACGTAAGCATTGACCTAACTCTGTATGTATCTACACTACAATGTAGCTTCCACCAATATAACTCACCCACTACAGTGACTTAAAAACTCCATTTCCACAAAAGGCTTAGGTCGATGTAGTGTCAGTGTAGACACTGCATTGCTTACATCGACTGTTGCTACCTTTCAGAAGCCGTCCCACAATGTCCCACACTACAGTTAAATCGGGGCAAGTGATCCTAGTGAGGATGCACACTGCCAACGCAAGGAGTGTAGTATGAACATACAAAAATGATTTAATTACTGCGGTGGTTGTACATTGATGTAACTTAAGTCGACTTAATTTTGTAGTTAGACCTCCCATGGGTGTCAACCCCCTGACACCACAAGCCTTTTAGCCAACCACACAGTCTCCTCTGGGTTCTATCAGATCTTACCCTTGCAGGTTAATAGGTGCAGTTCCCGAATCCCTCTGAAGCCATTACCCTATAGCCTCCAGCCCATTATCTACTGAACACTCACAGAAATACCAGGTCTGCTGTTCCCAAAGGGAGAGTATACACACCAGCTTGTATGATTCTACTCAGGATCAATGCTTTGCTTAATACCACAACACTAAGATGTATTTATATTGAAAACATTACATTTATCATCAAAGATTCAAGTGATGGTGAGTAAGAATATTGCATACAAAAGATTACATATAAAACAAATCATAATCCGCTTTCTAGAGACTAAACTTAACTCAAAAGGCTAACCTCCTGTCTAAAGAAGTATCTCACCCCCAAAATCCTCTGCCACATTTTCAACCAAGGTTAGTTGAGGTCCTGTTTTCTAGAACGTAAATGCACTGCCCGTTTACTTCCTAGGTGCAGGCTAAGGGGGTGTCTTTGCCTTCTACTTATGCGCCCCAAAGTTCATTGTCCATGTTCTGAGACAGAATAAACCCCTGTGGCTTGTTTTTCCTGCATGCTCCTTCCCTGTTGACTTCACATTTCTCTGTTGACTTCATATATAAATGGGTATCCATTTGTATTAGCTTAAAATGCTTAATTTACATCCCGACAGAGAGGTGAATAAACATCTCATGTCTGACAGAAAACCTGTTTCTGCTGGTGCCTGATGCCTTGATACAGTATCTAAGAACATATTTTCAGTATACACACACACATTACTCCTTATCTGTAAATACATTTTACAATGATATTAATGACCAGTGTGACCCCAGCTTTCATTTGAGGTCTCATATGATGTTCTTTGGTGAACCAGAATGTACATAACAGAATCAGGACATTCCTGTAATCCCTTTGCTAGTTGGCATTAAGGGTTTCTTGGGTCACAGTGGCAAAGTCCAAAATGTAGATTCTCAAACCCCAGCTCAGCTACTGCCTAACCTAGGGCAACCACAATAATACAAAATCAACATAGCACACATTAAATGGATTAAAAATTGCCTAACTGATGTGTCTCAAAATGTAACTGTCAATGGGGAATCTCTCTCAGCGCTCTTAAAAAAAAAAAAATCACCTCCATGAGGGGTGTAGCTACCAGTGCTAGTGCACTGTCTACACTGGCACTTTACAGCACTGAAACTTGTGCTATGGGGGGGGGGGGGTGTTTTTTCACCCCCCTGAGCGAGAAAGTTGCAGCGCTGTAAAGTGCCAGTGTAGGCAAACCCTAATAGTGAGGGTAATTAACCCCTGGTAAAATTCCAGGAACTATGGTGAATTCTCCATCTCTGGGAATTTTTAAATCTAGATTGGATGTTTTTTCTAAAAGATATGCTCTAGTTCAAACAGGAATTCATTCAGGTTATACAGGTCAGACTAGGGGGGTATGCAGAGGTCTTCCAGGAGGGTACATCAACTCATCTAGATAGTTTTGCTTACCTTTAGAACAGGCTACATAAAAAGCTATAGCAAAGTCTGTACAAACTAAAATTTCATACAGACAATGACTTGCTTATACTGCTCTACATACCAGGTACAATATTTATATTCCAATTGATTTTTTATAATTAGATGGTAAAATGAGAAA
The DNA here is from genome assembly GCA_037349315.1 of Chelydra serpentina. NCBI lineage: Eukaryota > Metazoa > Chordata > Testudines > Chelydridae > Chelydra > Chelydra serpentina. Next base: position 31,144,339 of record JBAIAC010000014.1, read on the forward strand.
GCAAGCAATTTTTCAGTAAGAGTATGCTGTGACACTTTTGTACTTGTATCTGATTTTGTAAGCAAGTAGTTTTTAAACTGAGGTGAAACTTGGGGCATAGGTGTCGACTCTGTGGGTACTCCAGCCCGAGAGCACCCATGGAAAAAAATTAGCAGGTGCTGAGCACACACTGGTAGCTAGTTCCCCCCTCACCTCTCCAATGCCTCCTGTCCGCCGGCGGCCCCAATCAACTCCTCTCCCTCCCAGTGCCTCCCGCCTGCAGCAGATCAGCTGTTTCATGGCATGCAGGAGGTGCGGGGATACGGCACACTCAAGGGAGGGGGCAGAACTGGGCAGGAAGAGGTGGGATGGGGGTGGGGACTTGGGGGAAGGGGTGGGGACAGAGCCTGGGGCAGAGAGAGAGTGGGAAGAGGTGGGACGTGGGTGGGGTCTCGGAGGAAGTGGTCTGGTGGGTGCAGGAGTGGGGAGTTGAGCACCCCCAGGCCCAGAGGAAGCTGGCACCTATGACTTGGGGTACACAAGACAAATCAGACTCCTGAAGGGGGTACAGTAGTCTGGAAAGGTGAGGAGCCACAGCCACTGGTTTAATGCGTATAACGTGTGTGTTTAACATGCCCCTTCAAAAGTGGTCAAATTTAAATTCCTGCACATGCTCCTGTTCTGAATTAGCCCATGACTAGCAAATGCTAAAGAAATAGTTTTTTGTTCTGGGCTGGTGTTTAACAATGAGGGCCAGAATGATTTGTTCTAGGTTTACTACTACATCAGTTCAATTGTTCATATAGCTCAAATGCCAGGGCCAGATTCACCAGTAGGTTCAAACTGTTTTGCACCACTCTGGAAACACAAAGCCGCTGTAAACCTGGCTCCCTTGGCCAGTGAATCTAACAGATTCCTTTTCACATTAAAATATTGCACATTTGTTTAAAAATTCACATCTACTGAATGGAACATTTATTTAAAATAAGGGGGGATGCATTACTGTATTATTTTAACAGAAAATATACAAAAATGTGAAGAAATGGGATATTTAGACCAAAGATTTTTTTTTTAAATGAAATGTCCAAGGATATGTTCACATTTAAACTGCTACAGTAGCACAGTGGCAAAGCTGCAGCCGCGCCACTGTTATGCTTCCGTGTAGACACTACCTATGCTGATGGGAGGGGGTTCTCCCATGGGTGTAGGTCATCCATCTCCTACGTTGATGGAAGAATTTTCCATCACCCTGCACTGTCTATAGCAGGGCTAGGTTGGCATAGATGTGGATTTGTCACACCCCTGCAAGACGTAGCTATGCTGATGTAAGTTTCCAGTGCAGACTGGTCCTTTATCACTTTGGAGTCTGAATCTCATAAAAATATGAGACTTAGGCTCCAAAATGATTGAGGCCTCAATTTTGAGAGGTATTTGGGTGTTATTGTGCTCAGCTTTGTGCCACACTTAGGAGCGTGACTGTCAATGGAATTCAGACCCCTAATTGCCTAAATTCTTTTTGAAAATGAGATTTAAGCTTCTTAATCAGTTAGGTGTTACAACACTGAGCACAGCAGCACCTAAATATCTTTTAAAAAATGGGCCTAAGGCACTTCTGAGAATTTTGCCCCAAGACTCACACTTACATGTTTGTAAAATATAAGAAACAATAGTCTCCATGTTGCTCTCCTGAAATTAGTTCATATGAAAGATTTTGCAAACATTAGGAAGAGATTGATGATAGCAGGATGCTGATGGCTTCAGGTGTTACTTAGTAGCTCAAGTTGTGCAAATATAGTCACACTGAGTCAAAAGATAAATGAAGGGCAGTAACAGGTAAGTACACTGATAAGCCTGGCCAGCTGGTGGCATTATGTTCCAAAAGAAATACATCATATTTGTGCGTTACGAATCAGTGATCTGCACCAGCTAATTGAAAACTGTAAATACATTACAATTGTCATTTGATACTGAAGTCTGATTATTAAATTGAATTAAAAGCTTGTGTTCCAAATGGGAAGCTATTGTCTGTCTGACCTATCAAAGCTTAAATCCACCCCTGAAGCAGGCAGGGCCCTTAGTTGCAGGAAGTCTACCAGGGAGAGGTTGTGGTGGCACAGTGATCCCAACTTCTCCTCTACCCACAGACATGCAGGGGACTAATACAGTCAATACCAAAAGGTCAGTGGTGTTGGCAAAGGGGAGCATGGCCACGGGAACTTTCAATGAGACTTACAGCTTGTCTACCCAGACCCACTCAGGAAAGTTAATCTGAGTTACCTAAAGGTGAGAGTTTAAAGCAGATTAGTTAAACATAGCTAGGCTGGTGGACCTTTTAAGCATAGACTAGCCCAGGGGTAGGCAACCTACGGCACGGGTGCCAAAGGTGGCATGCGAGCGGATTTTCAGTGGCACTCACACTGCCTGGGTCCTGGCCACCGGTCCGGGGGGCTCTGCATTTTAATTTAATTTTAAATGAAGCTTCTTAAACATTTTTAAAACCTTATTTACTTTACATACAACAATAGTTTAGTTATATATTAGACATATAGAAAGAGACCTTCTAAAAATGTTAAAATGTATTACTGGAACGCAAAACCTTAAATTAGAGTGAATAAATGAAGACTCGGCACACCACTTCTGAAAGGTTGCTGACCCCTGAAGTAGCCTTAGTCTCCCTTAGGTGCTTTTGCAAATTTTACCTTATGTAGATTTACACTGAATTTAGATCTGCTGAAAATAGCATCCCGGCCTTTATACTGAGCTTTACTACAGTAGGCAGTATCACAATTCCACAGTTACTTTTTAAAGACACAATGCTTTAGTTAACATTGTTGAAAATACAGAAACTCTGCCACTGGTATTTAAGAAAACATTTTCAATGATACGTAATGTGCAGACTTACAAAAGGTATTTAGGCCCTAAAGATGCAGATAGGTGCCTAGTGGGATTTTTAGAAGTGCTTAAGTGAGTTAAGTGCCTAACTCCTATTGGCTTTCAACAGGAGTTAGGTGCCTAACCCTAACTCAGCCCAAGGGCTGTCTGGTTTCCTTAGAATCTGCATTTTCCAATGGAAAACTGGACTAGTGGAAAATTTTCAACCCCTTCTAATTATGACCTTTCTTGACTGCCGATTCCACCATGCATTGCCAAAGGCAGGAGTTTTTGCCATCCATATTGCAACTGAATAAGCTGAGTTTCCAGTCAAGTAATGCATCGTGCATGAAGCCCTGTATTTTCTGGGCCAAAAAACCCCCCAGCAGAAATAATCTGCTGAGAAAAAAAATAAAGGAGAAAAAGATTAGACATTTAAAGGAGAGCAACAACAAACTAGAGGATCTGTTGGAGTAAACACTGAATCCCAGTGCATACAGCATTTTGTACAACAGCTTTGCTTGCTGCCCTCATAAACTGCAGTGGGTCTTAAGGCAGTAGCGCAGCCAGGTCCAGAGCGCAGGGGGAGCGGCGCTATAAAAAGGCGCCTCCCCCTGTACTCACCCGGTGGTGCTCCAGATCTTCGGCGGCGGGTCCTCACTCACTCCAGGTCTTCAGTGGTACCCGCTGCCGAAATGCCGCCGAAGACCCGGAGCGCCGCCGGGTGAGTGCAGGAAGCAGTGCTTAAAAAGAAGCGGCGCCTTTTTTTAGCGCTGCTAAAAAAAGGCGCCACTTCCTTTTTAAGGTGCTGCTTCTGCTCACAGGGGGAGCGGCCGCTCCCCCTGCTCCCTCCCTGGCTACGCTACTGTCTTAAGGGTAGGATTTTAGAAGTACTAAGAGTGCTAGGTGGGGCTGGTCAAAAAAATTTCTGTCTAAACCTTTTGTCAATGGAAAACTGGGTTTTCAATTAAGCAAATTTTTTGGTGGAAAGTGTCTGCTTTCCACAGATTTTGGAAGTTTTCCGCCAAAATTGTTTAGTGTTTGACTGAAAAATTTTGGTTGCTTTTGTGTGTGGTTTTTTGCTCTTGGTTTTCAACAAAAAGTCAAAAACTTCTGTTAAAAATTTTGGTTGAAAATGAAAAAAGGTTTTATTTTCATTGAAATCTTCCACCGGGAAAAAAAAATTCCAACCAGCTCTAGAATTAGGCTTTCATCTCCCATCAAAAGTTAAAGCATATTTTTCTCTGATATATTTGTCTGCATTTTGGGTTAAGTAATAAAATCTATCTGTAAATTGTAAAATCTAGACTGATATTATTGATCCCTATACTCTAGTCAACTTGTTCCTTTCACAAAAATAGAGAAACACCAGTTCTGATTCACCAGCTGCCAAACAAGCATAAAAACATAAGCATACCTTTGAAAGTCATACTGCAGAAATGTCTTCCTGTCTCTTTTTGTTAGTGGAAGTCACATAACCATTTCACTTATCATTCCATTATTTAATTGCATGCATATTTTTGTTGTGCAACATTTACAAAAAAACACCCAAAAGTAAGGCCTGATCCTGCTGTTGCTTAATTTTAAGTATGCAAGTATTCCTATTAACCAAGTTAAGCATGTGCACATGTCTTTTCTGGAACAAGGCCTAAATTAAAAAGGAAATACAGAAGCTTTTCTCCTAACCACTGGAGTGCAACTGCAATGGAGCACATTTATAGAGAATATTGAAGAGAAATGTGTGAATTAGATTCAGAGTTAAATAGGAAACTGTGACAGGGTTGGACTCACCCCTGCAGCGCCTCCTGCTGGTTTCTTCTGGGAATTAGCTCACCAGCCTCTGGGGCACCCTCTGCCGGCCAGTGACCCACCTGACCACTCAGGCCCACGAGTCCCTCCCAGGACCCAGTGCCCCTTTAACTAGGGTGCTGCCCCTAGCAGTACCCCACAGATCTGGGTCTCCCCACCCCAGGGGACCCCCAACCCACTACCCCCACCTCACCTCAGTTGTAGGCTACTGCCAGTCACCAGCTAGCCCCCACACCCTGGGGCAGACTGCAGTATAAGCCACTCATCACAGGCAAGGTGGGTTTGGACCTGCTGCCTCAGCCTACCCATGGGCTGCTCCCTGCAACCCCAGTACCTAGTTGGGCCTAGGCCACAGCCTGGGGTTTTCTCAGGCTGGAGCTCCCCAGCTCCTCTGGTCTTCCCCAGCCCTGCTCCACCCTAGGTACCTGCTCAGGTCCCTGCAGCCAAGCCCTTCTCCCTTTACAGGCAGAGATAGTCTGTTTGTTCCAGGCCCACTGCCCTCTTCTAAGGGCCAGCTGAGCCTTGATTAAACTGGCCACAGCTGCAGCTGCTTCCAATCAGCCCAGCTTTCAGCCTCAGCCCTCTCCTAGGGCTATTTCCAGCCCCTCAGGGCAGGAGCGGGGTATCCACCCCGGTACAGAAACCAACAGGGAGAGGAGGTTGGCCGATGGAGGCTCCGGTGCCTGTGGGGCCTGTTTCCGATCCCTTGTCCGTTCACGCATCCGAGCAGAGTTCCTCTGGGCGGCGTCCGCTGGCTCCCTTGACGCCTTTGAGGAGCAGTGGGCGCTGTCCGGGGCTCTCTGCTCGGTGTCCCCGTCAGGCTCCCTTCTTTTAACCCTGTGACCGCACCCCTGACCCTGTTATTTCATTAGTTGTCCCCCGGACTCATTTGGATTCCAGGTCCTGTGGATCCTCCCCTTAAACTAGGGGGGGTCCTTTAGCAGTGGGCAGGCTTCCGCCCGCCCACTTCCCGGAACCCAATAGGTACAGAAACCAACAGGGAGAGGAGGTTGGCCGATGGAGGCTCCGGTGCCTGTGGGGCCTGTTTCCGATCCCTTGTCCGTTCACGCATCCGAGCAGAGTTCCTCTGGGCGGCGTCCGCTGGCTCCCTTGACGCCTTTGAGGAGCAGTGGGCGCTGTCCGGGGCTCTCTGCTCGGTGTCCCCGTCAGGCTCCCTTCTTTTAACCCTGTGACCGCACCCCTGACCCTGTTATTTCATTAGTTGTCCCCCGGACTCATTTGGATTCCAGGTCCTGTGGATCCTCCCCTTAAACTAGGGGGGGTCCTTTAGCAGTGGGCAGGCTTCCGCCCGCCCACTTCCCGGAACCCAATAGGTACAGAAACCAACAGGGAGAGGAGGTTGGCCGATGGAGGCTCCGGTGCCTGTGGGGCCTGTTTCCGATCCCTTGTCCGTTCACGCATCCGAGCAGAGTTCCTCTGGGCGGCGTCCGCTGGCTCCCTTGACGCCTTTGAGGAGCAGTGGGCGCTGTCCGGGGCTCTCTGCTCGGTGTCCCCGTCAGGCTCCCTTCTTTTAACCCTGTGACCGCACCCCTGACCCTGTTATTTCATTAGTTGTCCCCCGGACTCATTTGGATTCCAGGTCCTGTGGATCCTCCCCTTAAACTAGGGGGGGTCCTTTAGCAGTGGGCGGGCTTCCGCCCGCCCACTTCCCGGAACCCAATAGGTACAGAAACCAACAGGGAGAGGAGGTTGGCTGATGGAGGCTCCGGTGCCTGTGGGGCCTGTTTCCGATCCCTTGTCCGTTCACGCATCCAAGCAGAGTTCCTCTGGGCGGCGTCCGCTGGCTCCCTTGACGCCTTTGAGGAGCAGTGGGCGCTGTCCGGGGCTCTCTGCTCGGTGTCCCCGTCAGGCTCCCTTCTTTTAACCCTGTGACCGCACCCCTGACCCTGTTATTTCATTAGTTGTCCCCCGGACTCATTTGGATTCCAGGTCCTGTGGATCCTCCCCTTAAACTAGGGGGGGTCCTTTAGCAGTGGGCGGGCTTCCGCCCGCCCACTTCCCAGAACCCAATAGGTACAGAAACCAATAAAAATAATGGATGTGGGAGATTCTACTTCCATTTCTTGAAGCAAGAGAGGGATCAAACTTTAAATGTATATATTTTTAAAACTGGAGGGCAGATATGAAGCACGTGATTTAACAAACTAAACTCAAGATGAATACTGGTTATTCATGTTTCAGAAAAATGTATCCTCCCCATTAGAATTTGTTATACATCTATCCACACTCCTAATTCCTTTGATACAATCTTGAAATAAATGATCTGTGGAAGTCCCTGAGGACTTTCAAAATGAAGATTGCTTTAATATTACAGTCACCTATTTTTTCTTACCTGAGAAATATGCAATGAAAATTCAGAAGTAAAGAAAAAAATTCAAATAGTAAAGGCACAAAATTGGTATATATGCTTCTGGGAAATTGCTATGTGATGAGATTAAAAGTATTTTTTAAATTGACATTTTTAAAGAAACGGTTAACATTTTCTGGAGACTTTGTGGATTGAAACACGGACAATTTTTGTTCCAAGTATCAATAGAGTAAATGCAGAGTAACTATACTGACAGCAGTTGAAATAATCTGGATTAGAGCAGGGCGAACTACAAAAAAATATACTGCCATTATTTGGACTAATTTACAAATTGTGGTGGTAGTTGTGAATGTTTAAGCTACCATTGTGGGACATAGAACAAGGAGGCAAGAGTGTGCAAACAGGAAATACAGTAGTAAAATCAGTCTCGCATTCACTTGCTCAGGGTGTGTTGGGTCTCTAATCTGTACACAAGCAAATTTACTTTAACCAATGTTCTTTTATGTTTTGTGTTCACTTTTCAGGTGTATGAGTTTATTTGCCACAAATTCAGGTGTATGAGTTTATTTGCCACAAATTCAGGTGTATGAGTTTATTTGCCACAAATAATCATTACCAGTGCATGTGACTTTTTGAAATTTAAAAGTATCCACAGAAAACAAATTTAAATTCACATTCATGAGTATTTGCACTCCTCCAGTCAGGGGATTTAGATACCATTTCACAACTAAACAGTTCACAGCTAAACACAGTTTGAATTGTGAATATTGATTACAAGGTATGTGCAGCAAACTATTCATTATGATCAATCTATAAAAAAGAAATGTATTAAATCCTCTAACAAATATATTTCAAAAATGTTGTGGAAACCATTTTCATTTACTTTTACATCAACTTAGATTCTCCTTTTCGGTCAAGTGATGTACATGATGCTATGAATAGTAATTAGAGTAGGAACCACTATGGATAGGCTCCTTCTCAGCATTGCACAATGCACGTGCACAGTGTGAAATCCTGGCTCTGCTGAGGTCAATGGGAATTTTACCATGGGATAGAACTGGGCAGGAATAGAGCCAGGACAGGAAAACCATTTCCCATGTATTTCTATTATTGACTTTGCTGGACCCAGGCCCATCGACATCAATTCCGGGCCCCAGGGCACGGTAGTCAATGGGCCCCCCCGAAAGGGATGGCTGAGGTTTGATTCGTGGAGGGTAGGTTGGAGCTGGGCCCCATGCTGCTGCTGGCCTGGCGTGGCGTTGCCACGTGGGTGCGGAGTTGAACCACACATGGTGGCTGGTGCACGCATGCACAAGCCGGGGACATGGTACGCCTGACATTTGGGCAGTGCTGCGCCTGCACTGGCTGGTGCCCAGCGAGCTGCTGCTGGCTGTGCTGCTGGGTGCGCTCTTCCAGCACGGCCAGCCTAGGCGCCAATCCATGGGTGCTCTGGGGCTGGAGCATCCATGGGGAAAAAATGGTGGGTGCCTCCCCTACCAGAACCTCCCCCTCCCTCCCAACACCTACGCCTGCTGTGGATCAGCTGTTTCGCGGCATCTGGAGGCACTGGGGGGGGGAAGAGGGAGGAGCGAGGGCGCAGCGTGCTCGGGGTAGGGGGTGGAACTGGGTGGGGAAGGGGTGGGGCGGGAAAAGGTGGGGAGGAGGTGGGCCGGGGTGGGGCCTTGGGGAAGGGGTGGCATGGGGGTAGGGCCGGGGTGGAGCCGGGGGGGAGCACCCCCTGGAAGATTAGAAATGAGGGGCCTGTGATGGTCAAGGCTTCCACATTCCCACCTGTCTGCCTTTGCTGCCACCGGTAACACCCCGCACGCACCTAGGAGCCCTGTGGCCCACCCGGGTGATTTAAAAGGGCCCAGGGCTCCCGGGGCCTTTTAAATCACTCTGGCCCCTGTGCAATTGCCCCCTTTGCTCCCCTCTGTCAGCGGGCCTGGCTGGACCCAAGATGTCACTCATATGCTGTTCTTTGGTTGGCAGGCTATTTGGGGGCATATAATTCTTTTGATTACATTTCTTCTCTTGCCCCTACTTTCTTCCTCTTTCTGCATCCTGTCAGTGCAAGATGATGCAATGTTGTGTCACCACATAGTGTTGAGACTCATGACAACAGCCACAAAAGCTAACGAGCTCCCTCTCCTACTTTGATTTATTTTAACTGCCAGAATAGAGCCACTGAATAATAATGCATTCAGCTCAGCTTTTCAACACACAAAAGAATTATTACCTGTGAGAGCCGCAGTTTACATGCTGAATGGTCATGGGATTATGGTTAGCCACTCAAATAATTTGTAAAGGAGTAGGCATGTGACAGTGAGTTGATGTCATCAATAAGACTATACAGCTGGCACAATATATGTAGGAATCCAATTTGGGAGTAGAGTAGAAATGTTACCACAGAATTCTGCTGCCAGACAGTCAGGATGATATTACATCAGGGAAGGAGTCTTATTTGGTAGGTAACAGGGTTGGAAGTTGTAGCACCAGGGCTGGCTCCAGGCACCAGCAAAGGAAGCAGGTGCTAGGGGCGGCATTCCGGCCATTCCTGGGCAGCACATTTCAAGGGCCATTTTTTTTTGCTTCGGCAGCTCCGGACGTGTTTTTTTTTTCTTTTAAACCGTGTGGGGCGGCAAAAAAGCTAGAGCTGGCCCTGTGTAGCACTATGCACTGGGACTAGGGAACAGATTTTTAAAGATATTTAAGTGTTGTGCCTCTCAGTGTTTCAGTCATGAGTTTAAGCTCCAGGCTGGTCTTTTAACGGTATTGTGCAGGTTTCCTTTGAGAACAAGGACTGAGAGGTCAGATATCTTTCCCGAACCCCGTCTTCTGGCCTTCCAACAACCCCCAACCTTTCCCAGCTCATCATCAGAAGCAAGCTCCCCACAGACCAGGACATACTAACTCAAAATGCCTCCTGCCCCTGATAGAACAGCAGATGCAAATCCTGTAGACATACCTCAAGGCTACAATGATCAATACCCCCCACAACACACCTTTCAAGATCCATGGAATCTCATCCAGTGCACTAAATAACCCAATAAGTTATAACAACTATGTGGGTGAAACAAGACAGTCACTACCCTCTCAAATGAACTTAAAAAAATGATAAAAGACAAAAGCACTATATCACTCCATATCTGACCTCTTAGTCCTCATCCTGCACCAGCCTCCGCAACTCTGTACATGTAGATAAACCCTAATGGATTTAAAGACTCTGGATTTATGGTTTACTACATCCTTTGTCTTACAGACAAAGCAGAGGTGTTAACTGCCCATTTCGCCTTGAATGGTCTCCTGCAAAGTGTGAACTCCTTATCTGTTCCACTTTGTATTTAGCTGTGATACTCTGAATTCCTTTCCCAGACCTGAAGAAGAGCTCTGTGTAAGCTTGTCTCTTTCACCAATAGAAATTGGTTCAATAAAATATATTACCTCAGCCATCTTCTCTCTCTAATAGCATGGGACCAAGATGGCTCCAACTGCATTGCAATATAGAATTCTATTAAAGTTTTTCTGTAAATTTTACTGAGGAAATACAATGTTAAACCCTGTTAGATCCATTGTGCTTTTAATATGTATTGGAATAATGAAGGATTGTAAAACCAACAATGATAATGTTCTTTCGAGGTTTGCAATCAACAGACAACAGACAAGGAGGTGGAAATTAATCAGATTAATTAATCAGATTTATTTCCTAAGGAATGTAAATTTATTTGCCTAGTTTGTATCCCTGAAGTATCTTGATTGACCATTGTATTACAATGTGTAACATAGTGATAACCATACATCAACAATTCTGGAGCATACAAATATTAAAAAAAAAAAGAGGGAAAAGATCTATTTACCTTAGGACTTTCTATGATATCTAATGGCCAGATTTTTAAAGGTATTTAGGCATCTAAAGATGCAGATAGGTGTCTGGGCACTTTTGAAAATCCCACTGGGTGCCTATCTACATCTGTAGCTGCCTAAATAAACTTTAAAAATCTGGCCCAAGGGTTTTTTGTCAATCGGTCTATAGTGAGGCCACCATTGTTTATGCAGGACAGATGCCCAAGCAAAATATGTAACAATAATATCCCCAGTATAGACTATGTTATGGAGGCCACACAGAATTTTATCAAGACCTGTTCATCCTAAACAAAACTACTGAAACCAAAATGAAATCTTTAAGGATGAGGATCCCAGCTGAGATGAAGCACACATCCATTTACCAACAACATTCGGCCAGCACAAAGCTCTATATGATAATTCCAATCCCACAGAAGCAATGTTTCCTTTGTGACCAAAACTATAGAAGCAATGGTTGTTAGTACAGTGATTATAGCTCATGAACCAAGTCATATGTGTAACAGAGGAAAGCTCAAAATTACTAATGCTTTAGTTCAGACTGCAACAAAAAGAGTAATAAAATGACCATGAGGAGTTACTGTATAATGATAGATCGGTATTTAAATGACTGGTATTATTAAAACATCGTTGGTGAATAGATTGTTGAAAACTTTACCGTGACTGAAACTTCAAAAATCTTGGCCATATCTAAATATTTGTTTTACTTTTAAAAAGTAGTAATTGATTAATGTCATCTATTCTGCCTCAATAATGGATTTATCAGCAAATCAGTTAGAGTTCTTATTTGATTAAAACAACAGACATATCCCTTCCCTTCCATTAGCCTATAATGGTGTAAAATAGCACAATGGGCTTTAGCCTCTTTGTGTTATAGGATTTTAAAAATATATATATATCTAGTCAATGAAATTTCAGAGCCTAAATGGTGATTGTGCAACTCTACTATATAACTGACCTACTAGCAAAACAACCAGCTTTTCAACTTACTGTGGGTTGTAATCAATATACTTCTTGACTGCAATGCAAGATAAGACTACGGCAGTTTTTAATGTCAATGACTCATTAAATAACACCAAACTAGCACATATAGCTGTTATCTCCTCTCTATAACTCCTCAAATGAACATCCTCACAACTTGAAGGACACATTATTGTCATGGAATGGCAAAATATACTACATCTGAGAACTATCTAGACTTCTGGTAGCCATAGAAAGACAAACTGGAACAAATTAACTCCACAGTAAAATCAACACAGTTGCATTCAGAGATGAATTTGGCTTCTTATAGACAGGTCTGCAGCCAGTGCTTAAGTAATATTACTGTAGTGCAATTAATGAATAAAGGCCACTGATTATAATTACTTCTCTCTTGCTTTATGGGAGAGTACTCTCTTTTGCTCTTACACAAAGAACAACCTGAGACTTCACTGAATCTATTCCAAAACTACTTTCAGTAGGAGCTATTCCATTGAATTCACTGTTGAAATTATTAATATCCAAGGCTGCAACAAATTTTGATCATGTAACTTTCAGCCCAGTGAAGCACTGAGTTAGTGTGATATGTGTTACAATAATGCGTCAGCAACTCTAGTCAGGCCCAACACACTCACTCCATCTCACACCTGGGTGTCATGATATTTATTTAAAAGGTGACATATAATATTTCGTTTGAAATCTAAAAACACACTGCTCACTAATGTCATTGGGAAATGTTTGTAACAACTCTGTAGGTGAAATTATGGATACTCTCTGGTATTATGGCCTGGAGACTGTAAACAGACAAAGGTGACAAAACAGGTTCCTTTTTATAAAGGGGAAAGAAAATACACTGGCAGATGCCCTGTCCAGGAAAGAGGTCTCTGACCTGCTGCCTTTGGGTCAACCAGTGGCTAACCCTGCTGCAGCTTTGTAAGGGGAGAGGTGTGACCCAAAGAGCATCCCACTGCCAGAGGGCAAGGGTTTCAGTTGGCTTGGCCAATTCAGTGTACCCCAGCTCACTATGGTTATAATCTGTATCTAAAAGGTAATACATGACCGAAAAACTAATAACTCACTGGTCATTAATATTCTTGCATGATGTATGCCCAAGGTGCAAACAAAGAGTTATGAATATGAGCTAGAATTATATTCTTTAAATGTGTTTGGCAAGCAATGCATTTGCCTTTCTGATCAGCTTGGTCAGCAGGCAGAAGCAATGAAGGTCCATTAGCATAGAAGGTAAACAAAGCTATCAAGCTAACAAGTGGGGGAGGGGACACCCTGACGTCTGCACCTCAGCAGGAGAAACATTGCAAAGGTTTACTGGTCTATAAAGCCAAGGAAGCTGAACTTCAAGTAATAAGTGATTGAATTAACTGATTGTATACAGTATTTTCTGTAGTATAAAAGTATAATGAGTGAGGTGTTTCAGGAAAGCCTATGAAACACTGGTGATTAATATTATCATAATATGTATGTACAGTGTTAACACTTAGGGTGACCAGACAGAAAATGTGAAAAATCGGGACAGGGTGTGGGGGGCTAATAGGAGCCTATATAAGAAAAAACCCCAAAAATCGGGACTGTCCCTATAAAATCAGGACATCTAGTCACGCTATTAACACTTTCTTATTTTCGTTTTGCTGACACAGACTAACACGGCTACTACACTTAAAGCTATTAACACTGTACAAGTAATTATGGCTATTCATTGCTAGGCTGTACAGCCTGTGTCCAAACAAAGGGAGAAACAGGTCTCTCCCAGACAAGAGGAAATTTAACAGCTATTTACCTGTCTCCTATGTAAATTAAACCTGGTGCAATCAAAACAAAGGAAGCCCCGTTGACATACAATGGGATGGGAAGACCTTAGGAATGAAAAACAACATGAGGACATCCTGCCTCTTGAAACAGGGTCATTGAACTTTGGAAGGTACAAGCAAAGACAGAAGCCGTATTTGGCATCCATCACTAGACACACATAAGGGAACAGAGCTCTTGCAAGCTGAAAAAGATGGGTCCTTCAACCCAGAGGCAGATATTGAAGTCTCTGGAAATTGCATATAGGTGAAAAACCTGCTTAAGCAAAGATCTTTCACCTAGGAAGACAAGGGAAGCCAGCATCTATTTAGACTTCTGTAGAAGGTTCTGAATGAGGAAAAGTCTCCCTGTGGCTGGGAAAAAGGAAGATTGATGAGAGAAACCATCTTTAACAAAGCCTGTACCTTATTAGAAAGTTTTAGACCTTTAGATGCATGTTTCCACTTACTTGGTTGTAACCCTTTCTAACTTCACTTCTTTTACATGGCATCACTCATCCTATGTCCTGTTGTTAATATATTTGTTTTTATTTTTTACTATAAACAAACTCAATGCTGCGTTCGAAGGGAAGTTAAGTTAATACGTTGTAATGTGCTTTTGTCCCTGTAAAGGAGCAACGAACCTTATTATTTCTCTGATCTGTCCAGGTGAGGGTTGGACACTTCATGGCATGTGATTTTGGGGAAAATTTGGGACTGGGAGATTTTTGAGGTCACCTTCTGGTTGTAACCTAGGTTGGTGGAAGCCGGAATGGGGCTACAGATAGGCTTCTGAACCAGGGCTGTCTAGCATACAGACACTCATGGTGTGACCTGCCTGCTTTTCTGCTGGCATCCAGCTTTTGAGTCATAGCAGCAGGGCATTTCAGGAACCCATGGTTGCAAGGCAAGTGGTGACACAACCCCTTGCTGGTCTGGATTACACCCCAGAGTATGACACATTCAGATGTTTTTTCTTTCCATACTAGAAGTAAGCGGAAGGGTGGTCTTATGGTAAAGGCAGTGGGCTGGGAGATCTGTGCTCAATTCCAATTTGGCACAGACTTCCTGCATGATATTTGACAAGTCCCCTAAACACTCTGTACCTCAGTTCAACCACCCGTTGTCTATTTAGATCAGGGATCTCAAACTCAAATCACCACGAGGGCCACATGAGAACTAGTAAATTGGCCCGAGGGCCGCATCACTGAAACCTTTTCATACAATGATACAAAAGTATAGTCAAAAATGAAAAAAATGAATAATATAGTATTCTATTAAAAGTCAATGTATTAACTTTTTAAAAACTGTAATGCAAAGAGGGGTTTTAATAAAATATAAACACTCAGTAATGTTTGAAGCTTGGCTGCCAGTGGAGTCGGCGCCTATGGCAGGCCACAGGAAATAACTCTGCGGGCTGCATATGGCCCGCGGGCCGCGTGTTTGACACCCTTGATTTAGATTGTAAGCTCTTTGGGACAGGAACTGTCTCATCTGATAGGCGATGTTGCCAACACACAATTTTATCATGTCTCATGCTATTTGATGTTGTCTTAAAACTCTAGCTCCTAGAATTGTACTATTATCTGAGAATCTCAGCACTCATTAAAAAACAAGTAAGTTTCCAGACCTCATGGTTGCGGATAGAAGTTTGAAAGCATCACATGAGTGTACCCTAAAGATCAGAGGCCAGAAGGAAAATTACAAGGACCCAACATTTTTTAAAACCTCAGGATTCTTTTGCACCCAATTCATGATTTTTGAACACTTGGAGTTGGTACTACTGTATATGTATGTGCAGCACCTAACACAATGGGGTCCTGATCTCAGCTGAGGCCTAGGCACAACTGTAATATTCCTAGTAAGCCTTATTCTGCGGGATATGTCTTATGCCCCAATTCTGCATTTGGCTCTGCTAATACGGTGCCTTTCTCCTGTGTGGTTCCCTATAGAAGTCACTGACGCGCCACAGGGTAGATCCATACCAGTAGATCCATTAGCAGGGTTGGGGCCTCAAAGAATAATTATCCTCAGATGAAAAGGGAGGGTGTTTATCCTTCAAGCATTCTTTAATTCACATGTATTACAGGTCACATTTCATTGCTTGTCTGGTCCAGGAGAGACAGCACTAGACTCTTGTCCACTTTTTCCCCACCTCAGTGTAGTTTCTCTCTCTCTCTTTCTCTCTCTCTCTGTGAGGATTTTTTTAGATAAAATTTGGCACTATCCATGGCAGCTCACCACAAGCACCTACTCCTGCTGCTGGCCCAACCCTACCAACTGAGTGGTGTCTCAGATAATAGGAGAGTCCTTTGCCTCTTCCATTTTACCACTAAGGCTGCCTAGAAGAGTTGCTGTGCTGTGGGGGCACTTGTAAAATTTCACTCGTGTTCTTGGTGGGAAAGTAGCTCCTTGCAATGACGCTGTCTGCTCTGTGGCATCATTCTCATCTGGTACCAGCCTACTTGCAATAAGCTACCTCTCCCTTTTTCCAGGTTAGATTTTCAGGACCAACTGCTCCACTGTCATTGCTCTAAAGTTGGTTGAAACATTTTCACTGACATTTTATGTAAGTGAAAAACTGGGAGAGGAGGGATAGTGAAAACTTTCCTGACAAGTGTTGTCCGTTTTCTGACCAGTTGGTCACAACATTTTGATCTAAACAAAATTTTGATCAAAGGGTGCAAAACCCCTCACTCCCACCCTCAAAACCCCTCACATTTCTTTTGTTTTCTGAGCAGTTCTGCATTGTTCCCAGCAGTAGCCTCCTTCTCCCTGTCTATATCACACAAGTACACATGTCTGTCATTTGGACCCTTTTGGAGCAGCATCTAATATTGTTCAATACGTGTTTCCCTGAGTCATGCTCATTTACTAGAATGCATCATTGGCATGTTTTTCTTACATGTAGATCTTCATTCCTATTCACTGCTACCTATCCTGCAACACAAGTATCAAAGCAAGGTAGCTGCTGCACCCTGGAGATCTCCTTTTTTAGACTATGGTGCAATGATTGGCTGTAACCTGTTGGGAGCGGTCTTCTTTTGTGTGATTTATGCTGGGCTAAGCATAACCTTATCTGTTCAGATAAGTGTTGTGGCAGGTGTGCAACATCACAAATCACCAGACTGTTTAAGTGAGAGATGTGCTCCTACCTCTGTCACCTGCTTCAGCCCTTCTTACTCAGTGTTTATCTATGCAATATAGAATTTGGCCACCTAGTTTGAAAATACTGGCCTTAAACCTTTTTGTGCCTCAGTTTCCACATCTGTAAAAATAGAATAATACAACAGACCTCACTGAGGTGTTCTGAGGCTTAATTCAGTAATGTTTGTAAAGTACTTTGAGATCCTTCAATGGAAAGGGCTACGTAAGTGCCAAGTATAATATAAGTAAAATATGGTTGATCTGATTTGATTTGAATCAGTCCCAATTAGGGTGACCAGACATCCCAATATTATCAGGACCATCCCGATATTAGGGGCTTTGTCTTATATATGCACCTATAACTCTCTCGCCACTCGCCTCCATTACGTGCTGCCCCTGGTCTTTATTCTTTGTAAATAAATAGGATTACATCAAAGAAACACTTGACTACCATCAGTTTTTCCTCCTAACAGAAACAACCTGGAAGACTCTGAATATTGACTAACCACTCAGATCAAAAGGTATAACAATATGGTACCTGAAAGCATACTGTAGGTTTTTCTCTCATGCCATCTATGGCAGTCTGGCCCACAGCATCAGTTACTGGCCACACCAAAATCTCTGTGTTCAGGTTCCATGATAGCAGACAACTTGCAATTCTAGCTTGAGTTTGCCCTTCAAAAAGGGAACAAAAAAGCAGGGGAAACCCCAACATTTTGGTCCTTGTTGTCAATGGGAAAGTGTCCTGATTTTTCACTCTTGTTATCTGGTCACCCTAGTATCAATTCTCTTTTACTTCCATATCCTTGCCCTGGGGTCTATTTTAGTGCTTCAATAGTCTTTTAACAGGTATGGGTGGAGGGCGTGTGGGATGTAGCAGTGTGCTTTTCAATTAGGTGATGATAGAAAACAGTTTGGAGGACATCGAGGTCCTGGCAGGGACCATGCTACAGAAATAGAGGGATCCTGTACTCCGGTTTGTTTTTTGTTTTTTTTTAAATATGGTAAATGCTCATGAAAAGTGCTGGACTGATAGCACAGGAGACAATTTGCAGAACAGGAATATTGCAGGCTCCTCAATCTGCTCTGCCAAAATGACTCAGCTCTCACCTGGAAGGTCGTCCAGCTCCCATGCCCTGCCCTTTCCATCTTTCTTTGCATAGACTCCAACAAATGTGCCAGTCACTGCAAATCCGGGTGCTGGTTTTGGAGTTCTACACTCCAGGCCGAGCCTATCTTTCTATTGATGTCAGTGGCCACTGGATTGGGCTTTCTGAGACTCTCTGTGAAATAGCATTCCCAGACGCAAGTTTGGATATTATCCAAAATATGGTAACTGTCTTCTTAACAAATAAGAACCAGAACCTCTTGTCATATAGAAACACAGTAGCAGCGGTATCGCAACGAAAAGTGATAACAAGAAATCTTCTCAAACATGCTTTAACTACTTAATATCTAGGACTTGCACGTCCAGCCGCAATGCTAAAGGATTTAAACAAGAGCAGCATGGAGCCCCTGCCTGTATAATAAAAACAAAGTCTGAAATTTTAAAGAATCAATTCTCAGACTTTGGGGCAATTGTATTAATTGGCCAGTTTGAGACCTCACCTGTCACAGTAACCTCTCCTCTCTATCCCCATTCTTCCTTGAATGTAGTGAGCAGCTTTTTCCCTGAAGTCAAAGACTTCGGCCCTTCCTGGATGCCCAATCCAATTCCTATTGGAGGAAATTGAAAGAATTGAGACATTAGGGCCTGATCCTGAAAGGTACTGGGCTTCTCTTGACTCAACCCTATTTCCTTTATAGCCCCGAGTGTCAGTTGTTCCATGTATGTCACGGGAACAGAATAAAATACCACCTGGTGAAGGAGCTGCATTTTGAGCATGTGGGCTGCCAGTTTGCTCACCCTCCAGTCTGCTTTAAGTTTGTCTGCTGAGGCTTGGGGGAGAGCTCATTGAAGCTGGTGGGTGTAACAGCTGCCCTTCATTCAGGATAAATGTAAGATGCAATTGAGTGCCTTTTGGAGTAAGACAGCTGAAACAATAGGAGCCAGTGCCCAAAACGCAGGCCACATACAAGGCTGGTCAGGAGCCAAGCTATGTGGGCAAAAGGGTTCCACTGGGGCTGATAGGAAATGCATAGGGCTGGGTATTGTTCTGGTAGAGCTGTGTGTGCATGTGTGAACAGAAGCAGCCAGAAACACCACAGAAGCAAGCAGAGAAGACAGTAAAACCACAACCAGAGAAGCACTTATGGTGTGACCCTAAGATAAAGCGAAAAGCTACATATTTGGGGGCAGAGTGCTGGCTCGAATGAGGGTTGGGATATTGAGCAAGGAAACTACTTCGTGGCTGATTTCTACTGTGTTTGAGAGATGGGTTATGATAAATGAAGGGGAGGGGTAGCTCCCTTTTATGGATACCCGGCCAGCCAGTTAGCTATAAAATCCCTGTTAGTAGCTGTTCTCTACTTGCTTTACCTGTACTGCGTTAAAAAGTCCATAGGTAAAAGGAAGGGAGGGGGCACCTGACCAAAAGAGCCTTTGGGAAGGCTAGAACTTTTTAAAATTGGGAAAAAACTTCCCCTTTGTCTGTCTGTGTTGTTCTCCCAGAGAGCAGAGACAGGGCTGGAACTATGCTTCTAAAAAGCTTTGGGACAGGCATGAAAATCATCAGATCATACCTAGAAACTACTCATTTGAAACCCCAGATATGTAAGTAGATCAGGAAATGTCTAGGAAGACGGGTTGGGTCACAGAGACCTGCTTGGTGCTGCCACCTGGTGTGCCAAGGCTACTTTTACCCCTGCTTCCAGGCCTTTTCCAGCTAGAGACTCCCGAATCCTGTCTGTTTTGAGCCAGATTCCACTGATCTGCTACAAACAGAGACTCCGGTCCGAGCCAAGTCCACTAACCACGGTAAGGCTCCTGGAAGCGCTCTTACCTTTGACACCCAGGTGCCCAGCTCCCTAAGCGGTCTAAACCCTTAATACATCCGTTTTACCCTGCATAAGGCTTATACAGGGTAAACTCATAAATAGTTCGCCTTCTCTTTCAAAGATAGAAAGATATGCACAACTGTTTGCCTTCCCCAGGTACCAGCTCGTACTCCAGGAAACTTAATAAGTAAAAAGTGATTTTAATAAGTACAGAAAATAGGATTTAAGTGATTTCAAGTAGTGACAGACAGAACAAAATGAATTACTAAATAAAATAAAATAGAACACGCAGTTCTATGTCTAATCACCCTGTGTACAGATAAAAACCTCACTAGGTCCAGTAAACAGGCTATCTTCCTTCTAGCCTGGGTCCAGCAATCACTCACCCCCCTAATGTCTTTGTCCTTTGTTCAGTCTCTTTCAGGTGTCCTTGGGGGGTGGAGAGCTTCTTTCTTTAGCCAGCTGAAGACAAAATGGAGAGGTTTCCTTGGGGTTTAAATAGATTTTCTCCTCTGGGTGGACACCCCTCCCTCTCCCTGTGTGGCATCCAGTTACCAAAAGGAGTTGGGGTCACATGGACAAGTCACCTGTCTATGCACAACTCAGTTCCTTCTCAGACCAGCCACATTCCTGGCAAAGTTCAGATGTGGATTGGGGTCTGCAAGTTCTATTGTCTGTTAAGTGCTTCTTGACTGGGCACTTAACCTGCACATTCCTTTCTCAAGAAATACAACCAATATTCATAACTTCAACTACAACAATGATACATGCATATAAATGGGAGGAATAAATTCAGTAGGTCATAACTTTCACAGAGATATGTTACATGGCACATGTAGCATAAAGCATAGTCCAGTTACATCATGTATACATTTATAAGCATCTCCCCATACAGTTTTATGGGGTACACCGTCACAGCGATTAGGTTTATCTCTTTTATTTCTTTATGGCTTGTGGACTCCTCTGTGCTAACCTCAGGTGCTTTTGTTTTGCTTGTAACCTTTAAACTGGACCTCAAGAAGCTATCTTGATGCTTAATCCTTGTCATTGTTTTTTTTTTTTTTTTTTAAACTTAGCAAAAAGCCTAAATTCCAGATGTGTTTTCTTTCTTTTTGTTTTTAATAAATTTTACCTTTTTTAAGAACAGGATTGGATTTCTGTGTCCCTAAGAGGTTTTTGCATATGTTGTTTAGTTAGCTGATAGAAAAAAAAAGGAAATCAGCTGTTGCTTTCTCAGCTCTTCCCCCGGAGTGGGGTGGGGGAAGGGCTTGAGAGTAACCCGCAGGAAGGAATTCCCAAGTGCACCTTCCTGGGTTCTCAAAGGGGTTTTTTTGCACTTGGGTGGTGGCAGCATCTACCCATCCACGGTCAGAGAAAAGCTGTGACCTTGGAAGTTTAATACAAGCCTGGAATGGCCAGTATTAATTTTTAGAATCCTTGTGGGCCCCCATCTTCTGCACTCAAAGTGCCAGAGTGGGGAATCAGCTTTGACATGGGTCTTTATCATGGGCGGCGCATCAACCCACCTGTTTGGGGACGCTAGCTCCTTCCCCGCCCATTCTGCCCGAGACCCTGCCCACACTCCACCTCCCCCCTTGCCTGGGGGGGCGGGGCAGAGGAGCCCTGGCTGGCCAGCCCAAGCCATTCCAGCCCCAGCCTGCCTGCCTGAGTAGCCCCAAGCCCTGGCTGGCTGGAGAAGCCTCAAGCCCTGACCCCCCAGAGGAACTCTGAGCCGCACCACGGCCCAGCCCCGGGGCCGTGGAATGCAACATTAGGGGAGGTTCAGGGAGGCTTAGCCTCCCCTAGCCTCCATTACATGCTGCCCCTGGTCTTTATTCTTTGTAAATAAATAGGATTGCATCAAAGAAACACTTGACTACCATCAGTTTTTCCTCCTAACAGAAACAACCTGGAAGACCCTGAATATTGGCTAACCACTCAGGTCAAAAGGTATAACAATATGGTATCTGAAAGCATACTGTAGGTTTTTCTCTCATGCCATCTATGGCAGTCTGGCCAACAGTATCAGTTACTGGCCACACCAAAATCTCTATGTTCAGGTTCCATGATAGTAGACAACTTGCAATTCTAGCTTGAGTTTGCCCTTCAAAAAGGGAACAAAAAAGCAGGGGAAACCCCAACATTTTGGTCCTTGTTGTCAATGAGTAAACAGAACAGCTGTTGCTAAGAACATAGTCACCTTCATTGATGTTGAAAACCCTTAAGAATAGACACCCCTCTTAATCTCCATCCTCAGATATTTATTATTATCCACGTGCGTATCATTTATGAACAGCCTGAGGGCACACACTTCATTTCTGCCTGCTCCATCCAGATAATCTTCCCCATTTGTAAAATTTGCAAGAAAACAAACCATGCAACTCTATTAATGACAGGGGCATGTCAAGTACATGAAAGGATGCTCTATGTTCATTCATCGTGTTCCATGGAAGTATGGGCTGGATGAATGGACTTTAAGGTGGATAGAAAACTGGCTAGATGGTCAGGCTCAACGGGTAGTGATCAATGGCTCCATGTCTAGTTGGCAGCCGGTATCAAGTGGAGTGCCCCAAGGGTCGGTGCTGGGGCCGGTTTTTTTCAATATCTTCATTAACGATCTGGAGGATGATGTGGACTGCACCCTTAGCAAGTTTGCAGATGACACTGTAGGGATATTAAAGAAGGTACTAAAATGATTCCCCAAGTGAAAGTAACTCCCCATAATTTGTCCCCCACAATTTAAACCTCATAGCATTACCAAGTAAAAGATCTCTTGGATCCCTTGTTAAACTTATAAGCTACTGTCTGTGTAAACCATTGATTGTATCTGTTCTCAGAAAGATACTGTATTGCTATGAGAAACTTGCAAACAAGTTATTTGACTTTGTTCTTTATGCATGCTTTGTACCTAGAAACAGCATAGAAAGACCCCCACCCTCAAAGGGCAAGGAGTCTCAAATAAATTAGTACACACCCTGAAAGTGGTGGAGACAGTATGTCTGCTGATGAATGCTTGGTGTAGATAATGATTGAATGATCAGGGAGGTGCCAGCCTAGGAATTCAGTGACCATCGGCTGAAGGTGGCATCAAGTGGGAATGACCAGACAACCTCCAGAGGGTAAACTGGGATCCACCCGATCATCTCAAAGGATGGGAAAAACAAGATAACATCTGACAGCACGGAGCCATAAGGAATGTGCCATCTGCTGATTGATTCAGCAACAGCATGATGAAGCAATTCCCATAGACTGACATAGGAATAAATCCCTCTAAGAATGGCCTCTAAAAACTGAGGACTTTGAGTCTGGTTCTGCAGCCACCCTCCAGGAGCATCAGATGAATCTGGCATGAGCAACTTCTAGGCTGGTAACTATGACATCTATGCAGAACCTGTGTGTGTGTGTGTATGAATGAATTTGAAACTGAATGAAATGTTATAGCTATACTGACTGCTTACTATGATTCTTTTTGTATTCACAATAAATGTGACATTTTGTCTTATCCCCTCTAATAAGATCCTGCTGGTTTTTATTTTATTGGTATAACAACACTAAACTGGGAGGAGTGGTTAATACGCTGGAGGTTAGGGATAGGTTACAGAGGGACCTAGACAAATTAGAGGATTGGGCCAAAAGAAATCTGATGAGGTTCAACAAGGACAAGTGCAAAGTCCTGCACTTAGGACGGAAGAATCCCATGCACTGCTACAGACTAGGGACCGAATGGCTGGGCAGCAGTTCTGCAGAAAAGGACCTAGGGGTTACAGTGGATGAAAAGCTGAATATGAGTCAACAGTGTGTCCTTGTTGCCAAGAAGGCTAACGGCATTTTGGGTTGTATAAGTAGGGGCATTTCCAGCAGATCGAGGGACGTGATCATTCCCCTCTATTCGGCACTGGTGAGGCCTCATTTGGAGTACTGTGTCCAGTTTTGGGCCCCACACTATGATGTGATGAGATAACTGGCTCTGTGGATGAGGGGAAAGCAGTGGATGTGCTATTTCTTGACTTTAGCAAAGCTTTTGATACAGTCTCCCACAGTGTTCTTGCCAGCAAGTTAAAGAAGTATGGGCTGGATGAATGGACGGTAAGGTGGATAGAAAACTGGCTGGATGGTCGTGCTCAACGGGTAGTGATCAATGGCTCCATGTCTAGTTGGCAGCCGGTATCAAGTGGAGTGCCCCAAGGGTCAGTGCTGGGGCCGGTTTTGTTCAATATCTTCATCAACGACCTGGAGGATGGTGTGGACTGCACCCTTAGCAAGTTTGCAGATGACACTAAACTGGGAGGAGTGGTTGATACGCTGGAGGGTAGGGATAGGATACAGAGGGACCTAGACAAATTAGAGGATTGGGCCAAAAGAAATCTGATGAGGTTCAACAAGGACAAGTGCAGAGTCCTGCACTTAGGACGGAAGAATCCCATGCACTGCTACAGACTAGGGACCGAATGGCTGGGCAGCAGTTCTGCAGAAAAGGACCTAGGGGTTACAGTGGATGAAAAGCTGAATATGAGTCAACAGTGTGTCCTTGTTGCCAAGAAGGCTAACGGCATTTTGGGTTGTATAAGTAGGGGCATTTCCAGCAGATCGAGGGACGTGATCATTCCCCTCTATTCGGCACTGGTGAGGCCTCATTTGGA
Source organism: Chelydra serpentina (assembly GCA_037349315.1). Lineage (NCBI taxonomy): Eukaryota > Metazoa > Chordata > Testudines > Chelydridae > Chelydra > Chelydra serpentina. The sequence goes on from JBAIAC010000014.1 coordinate 31,168,692, forward strand.
GTACTGTGTCCAGTTTTGGGCCCCACACTATGATGTGATGAGATAACTGGCTCTGTGGATGAGGGGAAAGCAGTGGATGTGCTATTTCTTGACTTTAGCAAAGCTTTTGATACAGTCTCCCACAGTGTTCTTGCCAGCAAGTTAAAGAAGTATGGGCTGGATGAATGGACGGTAAGGTGGATAGAAAACTGGCTGGATGGTCGTGCTCAACGGGTAGTGATCAATGGCTCCATGTCTAGTTGGCAGCCGGTATCAAGTGGAGTGCCCCAAGGGTCAGTGCTGGGGCCGGTTTTGTTCAATATCTTCATCAACGACCTGGAGGATGGTGTGGACTGCACCCTTAGCAAGTTTGCAGATGACACTAAACTGGGAGGAGTGGTTGATACGCTGGAGGGTAGGGATAGGATACAGAGGGACCTAGACAAATTAGAGGATTGGGCCAAAAGAAATCTGATGAGGTTCAACAAGGACAAGTGCAGAGTCCTGCACTTAGGACGGAAGAATCCCATGCACTGCTACAGACTAGGGACCGAATGGCTGGGCAGCAGTTCTGCAGAAAAGGACCTAGGGGTTACAGTGGATGAAAAGCTGAATATGAGTCAACAGTGTGTCCTTGTTGCCAAGAAGGCTAACGGCATTTTGGGCTGTATAAGTAGGGGCATTTCCAGCAGATCGAGGGACGTGATCATTCCCCTCTATTCGGCACTGGTGAGGCCTCATTTGGAGTACTGTGTCCAGTTTTGGGCCCCACACTACAAAAAGGATGTGGATAAATTGGAAAGAGTCCAACGGAGGGCAACAAAAATGATTAGGGGGCTGGAGCACATGACTTATGAGGAGAGGCTGAGGGAACTGGGATTGTTTAGCCTGCAGAAGTGAAGAGTGAGGGGGGATTTGATAGCTGCTTTCAACTACCTAAAAGGGGGTTCCAAAGAGAATGGATCTAGACTGTTCTCAGTGGTAGAAGATGACAGAACAAGGAGTAATGGTCTCAAGTTGCAGAGCGGGAGGTTTAGGTTGGATATTAGGAACAACGTTTTTCACTAGTAGGGTGGTGAAGCACTGGAATGGGTTACCTAGGGAGGTGGTGGAATCTCCTTCCTTAGAGGTTTTTAAGGTCAGGCTTGACAAAGCCCTGGCTGGCACAGGTGCGGACTTCCGGTTCCGCCCGTGGGTGCCGTCACTCGGCGTCGGGGGCGGGGCCCTGCCCGATGCCGGGCCCCGCCCCCGACGCTGGGTGACATTGTGGGGCCACGCCCCCAACGCCGGGTGACGTTGTGGGGCCATGCCCCCAACGCCGGGTGACGTTGCGGGGCCACGCCCCCAACGCCGACGCGATGTTGCCCAGCATCGGGGGCGGGGCCCCGCAACGTCTCCTGGTGCCGGTAAGTTTGCCGCGGGTCCGGGGCGTGCGGGGAGTTGCTGGTGGGTGCAGAGCACCCACCAATTTTTCTCCGTGGGTGCTCCAGCCCCGGAGCACCCACGAAGTCGGCGCCTATGCTGGCTGGGATGATCTAGTTGGGGTTGGTCCTGCTTTGAGCAGGGGGTTGGACTAGATGACCTCCTGAGGTCCCTTCCAACCCTGAGATTCTATGATTCTATGAACTATTTGGCCTCACTGAAGTCAGTGGGAGTTTTGTCATTGACTTCAGTGGGGCCAGGCTTTCACCCAATGTGTGTACTGTGTCTCGGTGGATGTGCGTGCATACACACACATACACACACACACACACACACACAGAGTTCATATGTTCTCTTAGTGTCTATATTTTGGAGAATGATACACAAGCCTGATGAGCAGCCCATATCATGGCTGGCTATTTGTGCTGTAAAAATCAGCCGACCTTTGAAAACAAAAGAGATGGCAATAAATCGGGTTAGCAAATGACTCAGAGAACTTTTTATATTCAGGTGCATTTAGAAGAAACTACATCTGCTCTTGACAGTGTCTCTTTAATTTCATTGCAAAATAATAAAATATTGAACAAACTGGAATTGTTCTCAGAGGATTTTTCCTTGTTGCTTTTCATTATTGTTTCTTATTTCTCCTTCAAATGTTCTGCCTGTTCTTTGCAGTTATTTCTTTGCCCTCCATTCCCTTCACCTAGTTTCAATTAGATGTTCCTAGAAAGAGCAAAATATAAATGAAAATACCTGCCATTTCAGATGAATATAAATAGAGTAAAGCTAGAATTTCTTTGAGATTTGGCCTCTTTCTTTAAAGACATTTCTGATTCACTTATCTGTGGTTATGCAAATTACTTTCTCATGACTGTGAGCAAGGATTACTTCACTGAATAAAATTAGCAGGATCCTAATAACAAGAAGATATGTTTTACATTTGCACCGCACCTTTTATTCTGGTGGATCCCAACGCACTTTATACAATGCCATTGAAATGGAGTAGGAATTGCAAATTTAAAAAATCACTAAAGAACCAATTCTCCTCTCACGCTGATTTTACACCAGAATACCTCCATTGACTTGATTGGAGTCACTCCTATTTTATGCCACAGGAAATGAGGGGAGAATAAACACCAAATTTTTTTAGTCATTTGCTCCAGGGAAAGTCAATTCATCCTGGTCTCTCCTCTCCCCTTCATGAAAGATCTGAGCATGTTACTCGCTGCTCTGTGGTTGCCTTGTTCCACCCTTATCTGAGAAGACATGGGATCAAACAACCATCCAATTTAGACTCTGAAACCACTGTTGCTCTGCATTAGTTGGCAGGATATACTGCCCACTCTGGCCTTAGTTTGCAGTCTCCCTAAAGAAAATAAGAAAGAAAGAAATACTTGTGGCACCTTAGAGACTAACAAATTTATTTCAGCATAAGCTTTCGTGGGTTAGAACCCACTTCATTGGATGCATGGAATGAAACATACAGTAGACAGATATTTATACAGTCAGAGAAATATCTGTCTACTGTATGTTTCATTCCATGCATCCGATGAAGTGGGTTCTAACCCACGAAAGCTTATGCTGAAATAAATTTGTTAGTCTCTAAGGTGCCACACGTATTTCTTTCTTTCTTATTTTCTTTTTGCTGACACAGACTAACACGGCTACTACACTGTAACCTAGTCTCCCTAAAGTTTGTCCTTAGAAAACCCTAATCTCTCTTGTGCCTCCCTGGGCTTTGAAGCTCTCTTCCTCATGCGTCTTTAGGTTTTGTAGGTATTTGCCATCTGTGTCTCAATTCCTGAGAAGCAACTTCCTTCTTTACTCTAGTGTAATCCTGGACCTATTTAATCCTGGACCTATTCTCCCAGCAGGTTTTTTGATTGTTTGTTTTGTTTTTTAAAACAGGAATTCCTTTTCATTAACCGGGCAAGAAAGAATGTCCCTATAGCCTGTGGTTAGGGTACTTACCTGGAAAGGTGGGGACACCCAGATTCCAGTTCCTGCTCCAATGACAATTTAATTATATATACAAAGTGGAACAGTTTCAACAGGAGAGATTGTGAGAGACCTACCCCAAGATCCCCTATAGCATGGTGGTTAGGGAGTCTGGAGCAGGCCTTTAGCTAGAATGTGGGAAACCTACAGTTCATGCTTTAGCCACTGGACTATAGGGAATAAGGGCACTGCCTCCTCTGTTTTGTGAATGGTGCCTACATCTCTGTGAACCTAGCTTGAAAAAAAAATCAAAACCTTTTTTCACTAATGTTGAAATGATTCATTTTAGTCATTAAAAAAAAATTGACCAAAATAATTTGAATCTGCATTTTTGGTGAAAAAGATGTTGGCTGAAACATTTCACCCAGCTGTAATTCGAATCTGCTGTGTTGACTATTCTATTATAAGGGCTCTCCTTGGATTAAAAAAACAGAAGTATGTTAATAGTAACATTCTTTTCACAGTTTTTGCAGTGTTTTACGTACCGAGTGCATTAGGCTAGTGACGTGGCTGCTAAGTGCTCTGATAAGAAGGTAGGACTTGATCAGAAATCAGTGGGAGTCTTTTGACTGACTTCAATGGGTATTGGATCAAGTCCTGAGGCATGAAAGGTAAAATATCATGCCACAAGTTTGGAATTTTTGTTTTGGGACCCTTGAAGAGAAAAATCAAACACTTTTTGTACTATACATGGAATTATAGTTCCAGATTGGTGGCTCTAGGGAAGCAGTCAGTATTTATCTGACAGGCACTTAATTAGATTAGGATGGCTTTAAATAAGACAACAGTAATCAGCTCAGACTCCTCCTACACAGACCTGTGGGTCTGTGAAGAAAAGTCTCTTTCCTTGCTGTTAACAAAACTACAAAGAGCTTTAGCAGTTAAAAAGGAAGAAATAGAAACCAAAGTACATAGTTTAATTTTAAAATGGGATTCAGTGCCTTGGAGGACCACATAGGCAGAAAATATCAGCTCTTTTCAAGTGGTTTCAGAATGGTTAATTTCCCCTTCAAGCTCTCACTCACTGCTAAAATATTTCTTGTCATTTCAAAGCCTGGGCTTCAGAAAAGAAAGACAATACATTCCCCCCCCCCCCCCCCCCCCAGAGCAGCAACACGTTTTTTCCAGAAAGGAAGAAAAAAAACCACCCAAGATACACATTCTTGATATATTGGACCAGATTCCCCATTGCCCAGCCCCTTATGTAGTCATTTACACCAGCGCAGAACAGCTATGACATGATACAATTAGGATGCGGTAGTGTTTTACCCACACTTGGCATCGACATAAGTGACTACCCCGGGCGCAGGGCTATGGAGAACAAAAGGTCTTTAGAACAGGACAACTAGGAGTGAAGAAGACTGGGTTCTGTTCCCAGCTCTGCTACTAATGTGCTCTAAAACCTTGGACAAATTATATAACCTCTCTGTACAATTGACGCAACTGGAAAAAGAGTATAATAATATCTACTTCATTGTGTTAGTGAAGCACTTTGTGATCCTCAGATGAAAGGTGCTATAAACAGACATTAATGGGAGCAGTTTACAATAACAATTTCACCAGCACCAATGCCATCCTTGCATAGTTGCCTCAGAGGGCTACCTGAAGCTTAGTTTTGGCTGCTGAGGGTCATGGGGTTACATGCCAGCCAGATGTTCTATCGCTGGATGCAAATGGGAAGGGAGAGAGTAGGTGGAGCCAGGGCTAATTACCAGATCATTTACCATCAATACTCACAGAATTTATCACAATCTTCTTTAAATGAGAGAGGAAATACTGCCGTGGCTGAAACACTGTGTCTACACTATCTCCAGCTTGTGTGTCCAAAAATGTCATGAGATATTTACATTTCATTTTTGTGTCCTCCTTTTAGAAATGGAAGAAGCATGTGGAATTGGGATATGAGTGACTAGGTCAGCCAGATGGGCATGAGGTAGGAAGGGATTTTCTTCTCTCTCTCTCTTTTCAGACTAATCTTAAAACAAAATTGTGTGCACCTTGACTAGCAGGAACTGAATGAGAAATCTATGTAGTAACTTGAATTAGATGTTAAAAGTAGTAGAGCAAAGGATATGTTAAAGGAAGAATTAAGACACTGAAGATGTTAAGATGGGCTGAGTTCCACAATAGCCTCTAAAGAGTAGTTACCTAACAGATACCAGTCCATCATTACGTACAGGGTCAGTGAAACCTCATTTGAATTCAAAGAAGTCCTTGTATTAGGCCAAAAGAACATAGTAAAGCATCTAAGTACTGCATTATTGCAATATTTGTCACAGGAAATGTGTCTTTAGAGTAAACACTGAGTTACTTTCCCCAACGCCAGTAATGCAACATTAGAAAGAAAAAACCTAACATAGGCTCCTCTTGTTAACATATTGTATAAAACTGTTATTTTAACATATACACAAGCAGTACTGTTGCAGCTGCCCCAGTAACAATGGCAGTAAAGTTGAAAACCACTTTCTATTAACTAAGGCTAAGATTTTGTCATGGAAGTCACGGAATCAGTGACTTCCAGAGACCTCCGTGACATTTTCCGTTTCAGCCCCAGGGCAGTGTGGCTGGAGGTGTCAGCTGGTGGAGGCTCAGCAGCTCTCAGCTGACATGCAGTGCTGGACCCTGCAGCTCCTAGCCGCTGTGTGTGGCAGAGAGACCCCACAGCTCCGAGCCACCACAAGCGCCGGTGTGGGGGGAACCTGGCAGCCCCCAGCTGGCAATGGCAGCAGGGGGACACCATGTTCTCAGCCACCATGGGCAGCGGTGGGGGACCTTGGAGCCCTAGCAGCCATGGGTGCTGGACCCTCCTCCCTTCCCATATTGTCATAGTTATTTTTAGTAAAAGTCAGGGATAAATCATGGGTTTCCGTGAATTTTTGGTTATTGCCTGTGACCTGTCCGTGACTTTTACTAAAAATACCTGTGATGAAATCTTAGCCTGAATTATAACTAGGGCTCTCAAGCTATTAAAAAAATTAATCATGATTAATCGCACTGTTAAATAATAATAGAATACCATTTAAATTTTTTGGATGTTTTCTACATTTTCAAATATATTGATTTCAATTACAACACAGAATACAAAATGTACAGTGCTCACTTTATATTTATTTTTTTATTACAAGTATTTGCACTGTAAAAAAACAAAAGAAATTGTAATTTTCAGTTCACCTAAGACAAGTAGTTCACTGCAATCTCTTTATCATGAAAGAACTTACAAATGTAGAATTATGTACAAAAAACCCCTGCATTCAAAAATAAAACAATGTAAAATTGTAGAGCCTGCAAGTCCACTCAGTCCTGCTTTTTCTTCAGCCAATTGATCAAACAAGTTTGTTTACATTTGCAGGAGATAATGCTTCCTGCTTCCTGTTTACAATGTCATCTGAAAGTGAGAACAGGCATTGTCATGGCACTGTTGTAACCGGTATCGCAATATATTCACATGCCAGAGGCGCTAAAGATTCATATGTCCCTTCATACTTCACCACCATTCCAGAGGACATGCGTCCCTGCTAATGACAGATTCTGCTCGATAACAATCCAAAGCAGTGCGGACCGACACATGTTCATTTTCATGATCTGAGTCAGATGCCACCAGCATCTTTTTTGGTGGGTCGGGTTCTGTAGTTTCTGCATCGGAGTGCTGCTCTTTTAAGGCTTCCGGAAGCAAGCTCCACACCTTGTCCTTCTCAGATTTTGGAAGGCACTTCAGATTCCTTAACCTTGGGTCGAGTGCTGTAGCTATCTTTAGAAATCTCACATTGGTACCTTGTTTGCGTTTTGTCAGATCTGCAGTGAAACTGTTCTTAAAATGAACAACATGTGCTGCGTCATCATCCGAGACTGCTATAACATGAAATATATGGCAGAATGCATGTAAAATAGAGCAGGGAACATACAATTCTCCACCAAGTAGTACAGTCACAAATTTAATTAACTCATTATTTTTGGAATGAGTGTCATCAACATGGAAGCATGTCCTCTGGAATGGTGGCCGAAGCATGAAGGGGCATACAAATGTTTAGCATATCTGGCATGTAAATACCTGCAAATGCCTGTTTTCACTTTCTGGTGACATTGTAATTAAGAAGTGGGCAGCATTATCTCCTGTAAATGTAAACAAACTTGTTTATCTTAGCAATTGGCTGAACAAGAAGGAGGACTGAGTGGATTTGTAGACTGAAATTTTACATTGTTTTGTTTTTGAGTGCAATTATATAACAAGGAAAAATCAACATTTGTAAATTGCACTTTCACGACAAAGATTGCACTACAGTACTTGTATGAGGTGAACTGAAAAATATTATTTCTTTTGTTTATCATTTTTACAATGCAAATATTTATAATAAATTACACTTTGATTTCAATTACAACACAGAATATACATAAAAATGTAGAAAAACATCCAAAATAGTTAATACATTTCAATTGGTATTCTATTGTTTAACAGTGTGATTAAAACTGCGATTAATCGTGATTAATTTTTTTGAGTTAATCGCATGAGTTAACTGCGATTAATCGACAGCGCTAATTATAACCACTATTTTCACATGCTCATAACATTCCAGAAAAAGTCGCTTACAGTGTTGGAATGTTCCTTGCTTGGTCTCTGCACAGTGATGAATATTGTGGAAAAGACTGAGCTGTAGGGGCTGAGCAGTACTTCCACTGCACTTGCTTCTCCTGGTAACTGAGCTGTGGTTCCAAGCATCAGGTCTGAAAGCAAGGAAACTATGTCTGCCATGCTGTCATGGAACCCGCTGCCGTGCATCTGGGGGTCGATGCCTGGGGCCACTGCCCGCCACTGCGCGGCCAGAGCCCGGGACAGAAGTTGGGGCTATCGCCTGCTACCATGCAGCTGGAACCAGGGGCCGGAGGCTGAAGCCCCGCAGCTGGAGGCTAGGTGGCATGGCAGGAGCTGAGGGAGTCAGTACCTGCTGCCCTGCGGTCAGAGCCCCGGGCTGCATGGCCAGGCTGGGTCAAAAACTCAACTTGCTCCTGCAGCATTGTGCCCCCCTTGTCTCCAGAGGCAGTGCAGGGCGGCGCATCCTGGAGCAACAGCGAGGGTGAGGGAGGGGCTGATGCTTCCCCCCCAACCCCATCACTACCCAGGAGGCTGTCATGGCCACACATAAAGCCCCTGGTAGCTGAATGCGGCGACAGTGGCCACATTTGAGAAATGCTGCTCTAGACACTGCTCTAAGTGGCAGCATGTGCCACTCCCCAAATATAACTGCTGCTATTACAGTAACAAATAGACAACCATTACAGTATTCCACCTTTATCATCCATGTCAGAATGCTGCAGTCTATGTAAGAGTTTAATTCTACAAACACTCCCAACAGATCACTCTGCAAAAATAGAGATCTCGGAAAACTTTTGTAAAACAGCAATTAATGTACCTTTGGGCTGATTGATGACAATAAAAAGTATTTCCAGAAGTAAGTCCCCAACATAGAGCCCAATCCAGTGCACAATAAAGACCACGGATAGTCTCTGTTAATTTCAATGGGTACTAAATCAGGACCTAATCTTTTCAGACTATTTGGAATGGTTACTTGAAATTTAGCCATGCTGATCAGAAACTTTAAACATTAGAAATCAGTTTGAAAATCTTGTGTGTAAAGATTTTATTTATTTATCTGCATTTCTGTACTTCCCTGGTTTGTCTTAAGAAAAAATACCAGATGAACCACTTCTCTTACCTTTTAGTGTATCCATTCCAGTCCTAGCCCAAACCAGGAAGTACAGGACTGAGAAAACTCCATTGGAGGGAAATGTTAAGTACATTTTTGGAACCTCAAAATTTTCTTCTGATTGTGTTTTGATCAAGGGTTCAGGTGTATTCATATTATATCTATACTAGTTTACATGTCCTTTTTGTAAATCATTCACCAATTTATAGAACCCTCTCTTTGGTAAAACTTGTAAGTGGAAAACCAGTGTTAAGCTCTCTCTATGAAACTGATCCTGAATCTAATGTCTGTTAAATAAGCATGTTAACATCAAACAAGTGTATTTGGGCCTTTCCCCATCTGTTACTAAACATTTTATATTCTGAAAACGTAATTCTTTATAATTTCTGACTTCTGTAAGGTTTTGCTAGTGTTGATCACAAAATGTTTTATTATAGATACATTTTGATTATGGGTTTGTGACTTAGCTAGTGACAATGAGTCAATGAGTCTCATGATACCTCCAGTAGCTAGCTAGATAAAGGAATACACGCAAGCTTATATCTACAGAAAGATAAAATGTTTAGGAAATGTTTGTTGGTGCACACTGGGCCATAGATGTGGAGATGAGTGCAATAGCTTCTCAATAGATAAACTGGAAACTAGCCTAATTATAATCCCAGTGGCAACCTCTGCAAGTTTTTCCCCAAAAGAAACAGCTCTTCCTAAAACTTTGCATACAAACATCATACAAGAGTAAAAACTTTCTGGGAAGTTTTGCAAAAATCAGAAGAGGAGTTTTAAAGTTTTGGGGATTTTAAGAATTTAACTGACATTCAATTTTGAAAGTTTTTCTAACGGGGGGGGGGGGTAAAAGTGGCTCATGAAATGTGCAAAATGGTCTGGTTTAGAAACTCCAAATGTTTTGTTTCGTTCACCTTGCTGAGAAGAGGTGCCTTTTAGTATTTGGGGTGGAGGAGTTTGATGGGGAAATTATGCAGATGCATCAAAACCAGACTGCAGTACTCTGCGCGAGTTAAGCATGGAAGAGATTAATTAGGGGCTGATTAAAGCAAGGTTATAAAAAGGGGAAATTTGAGGAGAAAAGGAAGAGACAATGCTTACTTAGCTATGCTGCAGTGTAAGGAAGCAATGGAATTGGAAGGGCAATATACAGTTCTTTGCAGTATTATTCTAGTCATGCTGGTTCCAGCATATGAGAGACCAGGTGGGTGAGGCACTCTCTTTAACTGGACCAACTTCTGTTAGTGGATAAGAAAAGCTTAGAGTCATGTACCTTGTAAGCTTGTCTCTGCCACCAACAGAAGTTGGTCCAATAAAATATCTTCACCCACCTGGTCTCTCTAATATACTGTTATGACAAAGGGTGTTAATTACTTTCCTATTAGGGGGCATTAAGTTACAAGCAGTCAGGAAGAGAGCCAAAGATGCTCTGCAGTAACCCCACACAAACAGTTATTAAGGGTTTTGTGGGGGGGCTAAAGCTCTCTCCTTTCGTTTGCAGTTGAAGTTCTGTGTTGAAGAGCAGCTACACCCAGGCTCCATGTATGGACAAACCCTAAGCTTTGGAGAGCAGCCTTGAGGTAGGTGTTTCCCCGGTGTCAAATGGAGGGACTGTGGCAGGAAGTAAAGATAGCGAGGACAGCAGTAGACTAGGTGGGCTATGGACTGGAGGACTGGGTGGTATGTAATTGCTGTGACGGGTTGGGGCCACAGAGACCTGCTTGGTGCTGCCACCTGGTGTGCCAAGGCTACTTCTACCCCTGCTTCCAGGCCTTTTCCAGCTTGGGACTCCCGAATCCTGTCTGTTTTGAGCCAGATTCCACTGATCTGCTGCAAACACAGACCCAGGTCCGAACCAAGTCCACTCACCACTGTAAGGCCCCTGGAAGCACTCTTGCCTTTGACACCCAGCTGCTCAACTCCAAGGAGGTTCAAACCCTTAATAAATCCGTTTTACCCTGTATAAAGCTTATACAGGGTAAACTCATAAATAGTTCGCCTTCTATTTCAAAGATAGAAAGATATGCACAACTGTTCGCTTTCCCCAGGCACCAACTCGTACTCAAGGAAACTTAATAAGTAAAAAGTGATTTTAATAAGTACAGAAAATAGGATTTAAGTGAGTTCAAGTAGTGACAGACAGAACAAAGCAAGTTACTTAGTAAAATAAAATAAAACACGCACGTCTATGTCTATTCAAAGTTAACACAGATAAAAGCCTCACCAGATTCGGATATTTTCCTTTTTACAGGCTGTAGAATTAGCCTGGGTCCAGCAGTCGCTCACACCCCCTAGTGTCTTTGTCCTTTGTTCAGTTCCCCTCAGGAATGTCCTTGGGGGTGTGGAGAGCCTCTCCCTTTAGCCAGCTGAAGACAAAATGGAAGGGTCTTGCAAGGGCTTTTATAGCCTTTCTTCCTCTCCCTGCGTAGGATCCAGTTGCCCTGGAGTTTTGGGATCACATGGGCAAGTCACCTGTCCATGCGCCCTAACCAGTCTAACCAGTTGCATTCCAGACCCGGCCCCAATGTGGATTGGGGTCTGCAAAGTCTTTTGTCTGTCAAGTGCTCGCATTTAACAGGCACATTCTTTGCTCCAAAGATGATCCCATGCACTTACAAAGGCTATGTACAAAACCAGCAAATATAAAACCAATCTTCATAACTCCAACTACAACAATGATACATGCATACAAACAGGAGGAGTAAATTCAGTAGGTCATAACTTTCACAGAGATATGTTACATGGCACATGTAGCATAAAACATATTTTAGTTACATATATACATTTATAAGCATCTCCCCATAAAGTTTTATGGGGAACACCGTCACAATTGCCACTTTACATTTAAAATAACACATTAACACTGAAAGGATAGCCATAAAAATCATAACTGTACAGTGATTATGCAAATCTCTTCTCTCTGATTGGCTAACAATGGCTGTCAGCCTTTAAGAGTACAGGGATTTGCATACTTCTTGGTTACTGCACAATAATCATGAACTTATTATGCAAATTAGAGACCCTGAGGCAGAGTGTGTGGCATTGCAGTTGCTGAGCAAAAATTTGTATTATGAGTCAATAAACATACAGCATCCCTGCACTCCAGCCCAGACAATGCTATTTCATCACAATGCTAGATTACAGTATTTCCTGAAGATAGGAACACATACATTAAAGGAGCACCAAGTTACTACTTGATAAACTATATAAACTTGAAGAGGCTGTTCCATAGTTTGAAGTAGTTCTACTACAGCCTGTTGCAAAATCATCAGAGAATCATTAGAGAATTGAATTGTGTGTGCAGTGATATTCTTTTAAAATATCTTTTCTTTGGGCTATATAGTTAAAGTATTAAGAGTCAGAAAAGGACAATTGGCAGATAAACCATGTTACCTACTGCAACTTCGTCCCCTTTTCTAAGAAAGAAAAGTCTCCCTATGAGCTAAAGGAATAGTGAGAGCAGCTGGGTCCACTTTTATAAGGGATAGTGTTATGCCTCATGTGGGTGGATAATAAGAGGGCTTTGTTCCCCTATGGGCCCTTGGGGGGTTCTGCTTTCAATGATAAAGCCTTGCTTTGGACTCTCAGTAAGATACAATGCTAGCAAGGTTTTCTGGTTTAGTTTTTTGTCTTGAGATGTACTCTCCAGAGGCTCTTTTTCCTAGCAGAGGAACTGTTGGTATAATTGTGATGAGTTTTAAAGGCATATTCTATTTTTGTATGATTTGTGTCACACACACACACACTAAACCTTTCAGTACAGAATGGTCCTGGCCTTTGGGGCTGCCAACTTATCCCAGGCCACAATCAGAGACAATGGGATTTTGTTTGCTTTTGTTTGTATTCCAACGCTGCCCACAGTGCACTAGGCACTGTCCACACACAACTGAAGACGCAGGCCTGAATGCACAAAAGGAGTTAGGTGTTGTGATGCTGAGCGTTGCAATGCCAAACTTTTAGGCACCTAGAAAAATCACTTTGATTCTCAAAGCCTGAGTTAGGTGCCTGAGCTCCTGTACAATGCATGGGGAGAGGTAGGCACCTTAAAAAGCCAGCATGCGAGGCAGGGAGCCGCCTAAACTAGCCAATGGGAGAAGCCAGTGAGTGGGGAGGGGTAGTAATCCCCACCCTGTCTCAGAGACAGGTGCCCGAGTCTGGAAGGGAGGTGTCTCCCCCTTTGCTTGGGATTGTCAGCCGTGAACCTTCTCTTGGTGGTAGGTGTCTATGATGTTAGCAAGAAGCAGGGGGGTGGCTACGGAAGAGGAGAAGGACCTCCCTCCATCATAACTTTGAGCCCAGTGGTTAGTGGTCTCTCCCCTGGCCCAAATGGGGGGGGGGGGGGGAAGAGAAGAGAGAGAGCAAGCACAAGAATGACTCTGTAGTCTAGTGGTTAGAGCACTCACTTTGAAGACCCTGGATCCAGTTCCCCAGCTCCATTGACCAATTATTTATCCAGAGTGCAACAGTTTCAACAGGAGGGATTGAAGAAGTCCCACACCAGAATATTCCATAGCCCAGTGGTTAGAGGACTCACTTGAGAGATGGCAGAGGTTGGTTCAAATCCCTTTCCCCCTCTTTGGGGGGAATTGAACTGGAGGTCTCCCACAGCCCAGGTGAGTACCCTCACCACTGGGCTAAAAGTTAGGCGGGAAGCTGTTCTCCTCCTCCTCCCCATGCAACACAGGCGGAGGAATGCTTAGCTTCCCCTGGTTTGTGAAGCACTCTGGGGCTTAGCCAAGATTTAGGCACCTGGATGCCTAGAGTGAGGCAGCAGGGTGCATTCTCAGAGGCAGAAACATAGGCCCATGGGGAACTTTTATTGCAAAAACCAGCCACCGAGTGAGTTCAGGCATCTACAGGGTGCAACGGGTGCCTTGTGCATCCCAGGGGTCCCAAAATTGGAACGTAGGTTTCTAACTCCTTTTGTGCATTCAGGCCACTGTCCCTTGCCCTGAAGTGCTCTCAAGCTAGCTTGCAGAGTTGTTTACCTATGTGAGGAAAGTCAAAAGTCAGATGAAATCAGTGAAAAAATGTATACTCTGTATTTTTCTGACAGTAATTTGCTTCCCACCCACAAGATGGAGCCAGCTAATTGAGGTTAATTTTGGTTCTTTCCCATGTTGTATTTATATGAGGAATGCCAAAAGGATTTGGGCATGGTATTCAACATACTATGACTTGGAAGTTGTTCAGAGGGACTCTTAATAAGATTTACTTTTTTTTGTTAGCAACAATAGCCTTATACAGCAAGACTGGCTTCATCTTAACTTAACATGAATCAGAATTAGGCTAGACAGCTTAATTGTGTAGTTTGTATTTGGGATTAACGGTTAAAATAAATAGTTCTTTTCTTCCTTTGGGAGCTGATGAGCCAGCCTTACTTCTAAATGACCGAAGACTTCTTAATTGGAATACTGTGTTTGTCGAAAAGTACAGAATAGTACATAGGATTAGACACACTGAAAAGGCTCTTTATCGTTAGAAAGTTTGTATATGGGAAGTGGGATCTGCATTAAATATTCATTGTTATACAGACTTAGTGATTTTTCAAATCTAGAGGTGAGTTTTTGAAAGGGAAAAGCTCCTTAAAAGCAGGCACTTATCTATATATAATTTTAAATTAAGTTTTTAAGACTCCAGACTTAGACTTTCTTTGAGCCACATGAGGAGATAAGTGCCATTTATTCCTCTTTGATTAGTGGTTTCTATTAAATATAGTTGATGTATAGATCTTTTCTCTCTTTTTTTTAAAAAGACCCCTATTTTTTTATTCCACTGAGAATTAAAAAACCCAAAAGTACGGTTTGTTTAAAAATGCTATGGCTGAAACACAAACAGATGAAAGCCAAAACATTCAAGGCTGAGTTGGACACATTATGTTTGTAACTGTAGCAGGGATGGGGCCAAAGAATCAGAAAGCAAGTTTGTTGGGGGCTCAGTGGGTTCATCAAACTCTCTGTCTGAATACAACTCACCCTCTCTGAGCAGAGATCTATTGCAGGGATTTGGAGTTAGCCCAAACTGACATGAATTTGGCCAAAGTTTACTGCAGCTCCTTCCATCCAGTATCAGAAGCAGTAAGCTCACAACTTGGAATTAGGAAGGCCAAATCACACTTGGAGTTGCAGCTAGCTGGAGATGTTAGGAGTAACAAGAAGGGTTTCTTCAGGTATGTTAGCAACAAGAAGAAAGTCAAGGAAAGTGTGGGCCCCTTGCTGAATGAGGGAGGGAACCTTGTGACAGAGGATGTGGAGAAAGCTAGTGTACTCAATGCTTTTTTTGCCTCTGTCTTCACAGACAAGGGCAGCTCCCAGACGGCTGCACTCCGCAGCATGGTATGGGGAGGAAGTGACCAGCCCTCTGTGGAGAAAGAAGTAGTTCGGGACTATTTAGAAAAGCTGGACGAACACAAGTCCATGGGGCCGGATGCACTGCATCCGAGGGTGCTAAAGGAGTTGGCCGATGTGATTGCAGAACCATTGGCCATTATCTTTGACAAATCATGGCAATCGGGGGAGGTCCCGGATGACTGGAAAAAAGCTAATGTAGTGCCCATCTTTAAAAAAGGGAAGAAGGAAAATCCGGGGAACTACAGGCCAGTCAGTCTCACCTCAGTCCCTGGAAAAATCATGGAACAGGTCCTCAAGGAATCAATTCTGAACCACTTAAAGGAGGGGAAAGTGATCAGGAACAGTCAGCATGGATTCACCAAGGGCAAGTCATGCCTGACTAACCTAATTGCCTTCTATGATGAGATAACTGGCTCTGTGGATGAGGGGAAAGCAGTGGATGTGCTATTTCTTGACTTTAGCAAAGCTTTTGATACAGTCTCCCACAGTGTTCTTGCCAGCAAGTTAAAGAAGTATGGGCTGGATGAATGGACGGTAAGGTGGATAGAAAACTGGCTGGATGGTCGTGCTCAACGGGTAGTGATCAATGGCTCCATGTCTAGTTGGCAGCCAGTATCAAGTGGAGTGCCCCAAGGGTCGGTGCTGGGGCCGGTTTTGTTCAATATCTTCATCAACGACCAGGAGGATGGTGTGGACTGCACCCTTAGCAAGTTTGCAGATGACACTAAACTGGGAGGAGTGGTTGATACGCTGGAGGGTAGGGATAGGATACAGAGGGACCTAGACAAATTAGAGGATTGGGCCAAAAGAAATCTGATGAGGTTCAACAAGGACAAGTGCAGAGTCCTGCACTTAGGACGGAAGAATCCCATGCACTGCTACAGACTAGGGACCGAATGGCTGGGCAGCAGTTCTGCAGAAAAGGACCTAGGGGTTACAGTGGACGAAAAGCTGAATATGAGTCAACAGTGTGCCCTTGTTGCCAAGAAGGCTAACGGCATTTTGGGCTGTATAAGTAGGGGCATTGCCAGCAGATCGAGGGACGTGATTATTCCCCTCTATTCGGCACTGGTGAGGCCTCATTTGGAGTACTGTGTCCAGTTTTGGGCCCCACACTACAAAAAGGATGTGGATAAATTGGAAAGAGTCCAACGGAGGGCAACAAAAATGATTAGGGGGCTGGAGCACATGACTTATGAGGAGAGGCTGAGGGAACTGGGATTATTTAGCCTGCAGAAGAGAAGAGTGAGGGGGGATTTGATAGCTGCTTTCAACTACCTAAAAGGGGGTTCCAAAGAGGATGGATCTAGACTGTTCTCAGTGGTAGAAGATGACAGAACAAGGAGTAATGGTCTCAAGTTGCAGAGGGGGAGGTTTAGGTTGGATATTAGGAAAAACTTTTTCACTAGTAGGGTGGTGAAGCACTGGAATGGGTTACCTAGGGAGGTGGTGGAATCTCCTTCCTTAGAGGTTTTTAAGGTCAGGCTTGACAAAGCCCTGGCTGGGATGATCTAGTTGGGGTTGGTCCTGCTTTGAGCAGGGGGTTGGACTAGATGACCTCCTGAGGTCCCTTCCAACCCTGAGATTCTATGATTCTATGATTCTATGAACTATAAGAACAGAGAAGTACAAAGTATGCTTCTGTGATTCTGTTATCCTATACTTAGCTGGTTCCCTCACAGTGCCCTGCCCTGGATTTTGATCAGCATGGCCCTTTTGGCTCTCTGTCCTGTAGGAGAAACACCATTCATTAAAGCTGTTTAGGTGAAATAGGCTCTGCTCCACCAAAATGAGTTTCCAGTTGGTCATGTCTCAGTGAAAAGCCTCTGCACCCTGCCTGGGAAGTAACCCCCAAAACCCGGTATTGTCCAACTCAGATGGAACTATTCCTAGCGATGCCATGGGACCAGGGTACAGTAGGGGCTTAGGATCACCTCTGCGGTGCACCCCGTCACAGTTACAAAAATAAAGAAATAATGAAAGGAAAAGCATAGTGATCCATTTGTATTTTGACAGCTTAATGCAAGTAACCATCTGGAATGATTGTTTTTATAACAACTCTCCCCTGTGTTCTGGAACCAGGGGGACAACAAAAGTTCCTTGAACTGCCCCTGAAATTTTCCAGCCTGCCCCTGGCACGCTTTGGCAACCTGCCTGCCTACCCCATTTCTTGCCCAACGTGGATTCAACTCCTAAGTCATCAGCAGAATGGAAGAGATCCTGCTCTCCAAGGTCCAAGTGGGAGACCAAAACGATACATGCTCATTTAAGATGGATGTTCAGAAAAATCAGGGGATTTTTTCAATGGGAAAAGTGTTTCAGATTAACAGGTCTAACAAATTACAGGAAATTTAATATCTGAAGGAGGTTAAAAAGGCAAAGAAAATTAGTGTATACTGTAGGATCTCTCAAGTTAACATTTTTCTCTCCGCAGCAAAACAATTTAGGTTCTTCTCTTGCTATTGATTGCATTTTTAGTTACAGAGATCAATGGTTTGTTTGAAAGGAGAGGGAAAATGAGAGGACATATTAATGGCACAAGTTGACAGGGACTCGTAGCTAAGTGCAAATGATACATAAATAACTGCTTTACCAGCTCAGCCCACTGGTCCATCAGATACTTCAGAGAAGGTTCAAGAAATCCGATGCAGGACAGTTACAAAAACAATCTGTTTCATTCTAACCCCTCAATTAGTGAGTGGCTTATGCTCTAAGCATGAGAGCTTTTATCCCATGTAATGTGACTTGGATGGTCACATTAGCTGTATAATTATCTAATCCTTTTTTGACAATGATTAAGCTCTTGAGCTCAATGACATCCTGGGACAATGGGTGCCACAGGTTAGTTATGCATTGTGTAAAAAAAAGTATGACCTTTTATCAGTTTTATACTTGTTGCCATTCAATTTCATTGGATCTCTCTTGCTCTCATATTATTAGAGGGTAAATAGAAGTCTCTTTCATTATTTTGTATGTTTTCTATCTCCTCTCTAACTAAACTTGCTTCATATGGAAGTTTTTCCATGATTTTGATTTAGTCCAGCATTTGTCTATGGACCCCTTTTATTTCTGTGATTGTCTCTTTTGGATAGGGTGAACAGACAGTATTCCAGATGAGGGAGTACCATTGATTTATATAATATTTTCAGCATGTTATAATCTATTCCTTATGCATATCAACATTCCTTGCTTGTTTGACTTCAGATGTACATTGAGCAGAGGTTTGCATCAAGGCACGCACATATTACAATGATGAGGGCCATGTCTTTCTCACGAGTTGCTACAGTTAATACCTGCTGTGGTTTATGCTCCTTTCTATTGGCTTCACTAGGGATGGATTCCCATGTTTTTTTAAGAACACCTGTGTGGATCAAATAATACCCTAAACTTTGCCATTTAGCCACTTTTTTGTTGTTGTTGCAGTTTCTTGTTTTCCTGATTCTGGTTTTGTTTAGGGCCAAACATGCCTTTGTGATGCTGTTCTCATATGCCCTAAGTAGCCTCCATACTGAGTCTAAGGATTTTAATGTCCTTACTTTTGACTTAGAGGGTGATTTTTGACTAGCTGCCTCATTTTTAGAGTGCCTTCAGTCTTGTGGAAATTGAGGGAAAATGGCAGCTCCTCATCTGTATCTTAAAACTTGATGTTGAGAAGGCCTGTCTGCTTCCCTCCATTTCTCCCTTTAGATATTCTGAACCACTAGAGACCATCCCAAAAGATTATGGACCTACACAGAGATACAAAAGTGAGAAATGGGAAGTATCCAAACAAGAAGGAAAATCAAATCCACGGAGCTATCACTGTTCCTGTTTAACTTGGTGTCTATACCTTGCCCCCATCTCTTCTCTGGACCACTGAACACTACACAGAGATAGCAGAGAAAGATGCTCTGTTATATGTACTCTAATCACTAACCTCACACTTGGGAATGCATCAACATGAAACGAAGTATTTTCACACGCTTTATAGGAGATTTTGTTACACTTTTACTTTACATTTCCCAAATTGTTTGTAGATTAAATGAGGCCTCTTTCTTGGATAAAGGAGAACAGAGGAAGGAAGTGTAGTGGAGTTGATCTTAGTGTGGAGCAAGGGATTTTGCAGCTGCATTTGTTGATAATAAACTATATAAAAAAAAATCCTGGCTTGATGCCTGTTTGGCTATTTTCTTGGTGTCCAGCATAGTTTCATCCATTTCCCAGTGATCCATCTGTGTAAGACAGAATTGCAGTAACAATGCTCAATACACAAGCATCCATAAAGGCAGACAGAGGAAGAGCTTTACTCTCAATAGCTGAGCACAGTAAGAGATTGACAAATTCATTCAAATCAGCTAACACATGTTGCAAAGCAAAAGGACATTTAGGAGTAAAAGCTAAACACTCCATAAAACACACATCTGTAAGTTACTGTCATTGATAATGTGCAGCTTGATGAATAAAGATGTGTGGGTAATAAAGTATTTTGAAAGGGAGGTAAAAAACTATTTTGATGGCTCACTGCAAAGGAAAAAGCTTTTGTTTACACGTATCAAATGATAATGCTATGATGATAGGATTGGAAGATAGAGAAATTATCTTGAAACATTGGAAGGCCAATGCTGCCCTGATGGAAACTGAGCAGTTAACAAACATGTCCTAAACAACTTTCTATGGGAAGATTTCAAATTTTATCCAGGTATCTTGAATAGATGATTATTCTCTCTATTGAAAAAGATACAGATTCTGATTCATAAAATAAAATGTTTTTAAATATCTACATTATAAGGGATGTTTGGTTAGGATATTATATTTGCCTTGATATTAGATGAAATAAATCTTTAAAGTAATTGACCACTAGTTAGTTCCCACAATACTTTTTAATGAAGATGAACTAAAAGTTTTCTGGTACGTTACCCTGTCCCACCACATATCTTCCCCTAATCACACACTAATTTCCATCCATCTGTGTACATCCTGGTAACAGATGTGAGTGGAAATGGAAATACAGCAAGAAAATTGTAACCATGATATTTGCAGCCCATCTAGAAGCAGAAAGTACTGGAAATCTCACCAGAGACACGCTCAACATTTACAGCTCAATTGTGAAGACCCAAGAGGTTTCAGTCGGTCAGGTAAAGTTCTGACAGGCCTGCAGATTTTTACTAGTTTTTATGATTATGACATGGTGCTAATGGAGACATGATATGTCATAAGAGTGATATTTCAGCACAAACATTTTCAAAAAGGAGTTGCCACAGAAATCTGCTTTGACCAATTTATTTCTTCTAAAACACTGTCTACGCTGAGATCAGAACTGTGTAGCCACATGTTTAAACTGAGCTGGAGCTCAGCTAATCAAGTTCTGATCCCTTTGCAGACAAAGCTTAATATTCCCTTCCTACAGAAAGTCCAGACTAAAAGCATGATAGGAGATCTCAATTACCATAAATAAAAAGTCAGATTAATTCTCTTGTGTAGTATGCATTTTACTGTTACCTGGAAGTGACAGGGTCTTGGCAAGATACTTGCAACCTGATAAGGGAGAATCATGAAAGAGCACTGCATATTAGTGTATTAACTCCAGTGGCCATTAAAATGAAAAGATGGTGAGTAGTTTACAGTCTCTCTCTAAAAAACGTATACAGAAGAAAAGCAACAGAAAGCGTTTTCTGCACAGTAAAGTCTCTGCATGAGATCAGAACGCTCAGACTGATATGGATATTGTCGATAATAGCTAGTCAGATAAAGAGGCTTGGGGCTTGATCAGAAAATGCCTGTCACAATCTCTGAAGCTACCATATCCCTGTAACCTTGATAGCACTTTTTCCCTCTGGGTTTTTTCTACCTTTTCAATTTCTTTCCTCCTTTAGGTCATTCCAACCTTCCAGCAATTAAAATGAATACTTCATAAAGATATTTTTACCAATATAGCATTAATGATGTAATATGGGCTTTATGATCATACCATAAATTGTTACTCAATTCAAGTTGACCTCACCCCTTTTCCAGTGCAGTTTGTCTGTGTAGGTGATATCCCTGCTCCCTGACTTGTGTCTAAGGGCGTGTCTACACGGATCAGTAATACAAACTACAGGAGTGTGATTTCTAAAGTGCACCAATGTGATGTGTGCTAATTGGTCCCTGTAGTCCCTGCAGATTTATGTATGCTTTGTTGTTGATTTTTGTTGTTAAAAAAGAAGCTATAAATTATTCACCTTTACAATTTTGATTTATTGAAATGTCCATTAGTCACTCTTTGCATGCCTGGAAATTCTCCAGAGACTTAGAGGAAAAGAGATCCTCCTTTTTGTTTTAAATTTTATTTACTGGTATTTAAAGTGGTTAACAAGACCATATGAATATATTACAATTATTCCATGTGCATTGCAGGACTTCAATGCATTTAGTGTTCCACAGGACTACTACTAATGCTTCAAAGGATAAAATTGGTTTAAATTAGAGCTGTGCAACTGACAGTACATCCTTGTATGTATCAGACAGGCAGTGAGTGCAGGTACAGATCTCTCATCAAAACTGCCAAGAACATTAAAAGCACACCGCATTGACAGTAATTTGACTGGAAGTACTGAACAAAGTATTGTACAGTACCATATGGCCTCTATCTATTTAACGTTTCTTAATCAAGTCCCCCACATGATCACGTCAAGCTATCATTAGAGACACGTTTGCCAATGAAGAGGTCACAGCAGAATGTCAATATAATGACAAATGGCATGAAGGCAACACTACCATTAGACTGAGCGTTTGCTGTGATTTCTTCACTGACAAACATGTCTGGAGGGATAAGCAACTAGGCAGAGGTGAGGAGTTGGAGACAATGTACACTGCATGCCATTTATCACCTCAACCGACCTGCTTCTGAAAAATAACACAACCTATTCAAATGACTGCTGCAAAATCCTACCTCAGCGCCTCAACGTGGTGCAGCAGTGACCCTGGCCATCTGACAGCTATGGTAGCGGGGCGTATGCCCTGGTAGGTTTTACCATGCTACAAAGGTGTTGGACTATCCAATCCAGGGAGGAGGGTTGCTCTCTCAGAGGAAAGAGCGCTTTTCCTTCTCCTTAGAGGTTGAAGGCTAGCTAAGCTTGAGGAGGTACGCATGCCTGCCCACCTAGCCAGTGGGATGGCTTGAAGTTAACGGCTAAAACAACACGAGTAAATGCACGTTCTACGGTGGCGGAGTGGAAATTGAGCGACAAGAGGTTGCTAAAAATGTCAGGTGTTAGGCCAACATGGAAAAGGACAATCCTCGCTGTGTGTACTTACAATTGTGGGTCACGGCAAAGGAGGAAACTTTAAACCATCTGATGGAGGAGAAGAAAAGGATAAAATGCGATATTCTCGGTGTCTGCGAAACCCGACGAAAGAAGGAGTTGGAAGTCAACTGGAAGGATGGAAGTGCTGTGAGGCTCGGAAAGGGAGATGGCGCTAGAAATGTTGGAGGAGTCGGATTTATCGTCAATAAAGATTGGTCTTCGAAAGTCATATCATGCCAGCTAACATCATCACGTATCGGTGTGCTGCATCTTCAGATGGAGTCAAAAACTACCCTCAAGGTCATCCAGGCCTACGCTCCCACAAGTGCAAGTGAGGACAAAGAAGTGGAAGAATTCTACCGAGAGCTTGAAAGAGCTCTCGTGCAAAAGTCCACTTACACTGTCACGATGGGAGATTTCAACACCAAGGTCGGGCGAGGGAAAGCTGGCGAAAAGTTCATAGGGCGATACGGCAGCGGCGAAAGGAATGAAAGAGGAGAGAGGCTGGTAGCGATGGCAGAAATGAAAGAACTGTACGTAGCAAACACCTGGTACAAAAAGAAGATCTCAAGAAGGTGGACACGGATCGCACCAAACGCGAAGAGTAAGAATGAAATAGACTATATTTTAGTCAATAAAAGGCGCATCGTTCAAGACGTCTCTGTGGTGCAGCCATTCAACACCGGCAGTGACCATCGCCTGCTTAGAGCGAAGTTGATTTTCGATGAAGCGGTGGAAAAGAAGGCGTTACAGATGGCAAACAGGAAACAGCAGCCGAAGACATTCGATGAAGCAAAGCTGAAAAAAGCGATTTTTGGGTTTGACTGGAGCCAGATGGAAAAGTGTGATGAGGACTATAGTATCTTTGCTGACAAGTTGAGATGTTGCATAAAAGCAGCTGAAATTAAAAAGCTGAAGAAGGCGAAGGGAAGAATCTCGATTGAAACGAAAAGCTTGTTGGAGAAGCGGAGAAACATGAAAAGGAGCTCGGATAACAACCTCAAGTACTCCATTCTGTGCAAGCTTATACGGCGAAAACTGAAGGATGACTTTGAGAACTTCCGGAAAGAAAAGCTCCTTAAAACAGCTGAATCACACAAGAGCCTCAGGACATACAAGCGGGAATTGACGCAGTATAGATTGAGCGTAACAGCATTGAAGAACAAGGATGGAGAGACAGTAATCGACAGAGCAGGGATGGAGGAGGTCTGCAAGGACTTCTATACAGAACTGTTCAAATCAAGAATCAACGTCCCCCTCCCAACCCTCGAAGAGTCAGAAGAACGCGTCCCCCCAATAATCGTCAGCGAAGTCCGAAGCACACTACACCAGATGAAGAAGGGAAAAGCTCCAGGCAAAGATGGAATAACGTCAGAAATGATTTATGCAGGAGGCGAAAAACTTTGGAAGGCCCTCGCTTTAAGATTCAGTCAATATCTTGAAGAAGGA
Organism: Chelydra serpentina; assembly: GCA_037349315.1. Lineage (NCBI taxonomy): Eukaryota > Metazoa > Chordata > Testudines > Chelydridae > Chelydra > Chelydra serpentina. The sequence goes on from JBAIAC010000014.1 coordinate 31,192,854, forward strand.
AAAATACCATCAAGCTGGAAGGAGTCGAATACCATCTTGCTGCACAAGAAGGGTGATCGAGAAAATCTTAAGAACTACCGCCCTATATGCCTGCTCTCTCACATCTACAAGCTCTTCACAAAGGTGATAATGAATCGACTTTCGCAGAGTCTGGATGAACAACAGCCGAGAGAGCAGGCAGGGTTTCAAAGAAATTTCAGTACAATCGACCATATATTTACCCTTAGCCAGCTCCTAGAAAGAGCGAGGGAATACAAACTCCCGCTGTGCATTGCTTTTGTCGACTATGAAAAGGCCTTCGATAGCGTTGCGTTTAACGCAATATTAAAGGCGCTCGCAGAGCAGGGCATTAACATGCAGTACATTAGTTTGTTGAAGGAAGCAAATACTGGATGTACAACAGACATTACTCTCCTTGAAACTCCCCTCCGCATCCCAATCGAGAAAGGCGTAAAGCAAGGAGATACAATTTCACCGAAATTATTCACCGCCTGCCTCGAAATGGTTATGAACAAGATCAATTGGAGGAGTGGTGTCAACATAAACGGAGAGAGATTATCTCATCTCAGATTTGCAGACGACATTGTACTAATTGCCGAAAGCACCAACCAACTGCAGAGCATGCTACGAAGACTCGACAAGAAAAGTAGTCAGGTCGGCCTGAAAATGAACCGCTGCAAAACGAAATATATGCAATCAGATGTCTTACGAAAAGCCCAAATAACGGTAACAGGAGAAGACATCGAAGAAGTGGAACAGTACATATATTTGGGCCAAGAAGTTAATATGCGCCAAGACCTGAACGGAGAACTCTCGCGAAAGATTCGGGCAGGATGGTGTGCGTTTAATTCCATCAAGGACGTCCTCAAAGGAAAAATTGACAAGACCACACGTAAAAATATTTTCAATTCTGCAGTGCTGCCAGCCATGCTGTATGGCAGTGAAACGTGGGCACTGACGAAGAGAGAAGAGCAATGGCTATTGGTAGCTGAAAGGGCAATGGAACGAGCTATGTTGGGAATCTCCCTTCTAGATCATATACCAAATGAAATCATCAGAGAACGCAGCGGTGTGAAAGATATTCTCGTGGAAAGCAGACATAACAAGATGCGATGGGCGGGCCACACAGCACGGCTCACGGATAACAGGTGGACCGCCATCATTGCTGAGTGGTACCCGCGAGAACAGAAAAGACCCCCCGGTCAACCTCCAAGAAGATGGGAAGATGACATCATTAAACGTTTCGGACGAACGTGGACAAGAAAGGCAAGAGTGCGAGAAGAATGGCAGACGTGTTGTGATCGGCGCAGTCTTAACGACAGCTGAAGTCCAATCGATCCAGGTGATCCAGGTGATTAAAATGACACCTCTGAGCAAATATACATCATCCTCTTTTTGATTGAGTCAATTAACTTACCACTTCCTTTTCACTTATTTCTTAATATAGAAATCTTCATATTCTAAGCATACTATTGTAGAATCTCTCTAAACAAAAGCCTTGTTCTTCACAGTCTACAAGACTCCCTCTTCTGCTTTCTTTTCTCATGCACTGATTGAATCTGTAAGGCATAATCCTTATGATGCCATAATTTAGCATGAAGCAAACTTTGGAGACAGAATAAAGAAAACCGACCGGGGCTGGCAGTAATTCAATAAATAGTGAGAAAGATATATTCTGGAAACAAAGTTTGACAGATTTGAGACACAATCAAATAAAACCACAAGAAGAAAAGCAATGGCTAGAAGGAGCATGTCCAAAGTGTTTCACTCAGCTCATATTACACATCACAACAGCAATAACAACATCTTTACCCAAGGCCTCACATCATCCAGTGGCATTTGGATAAGACCCTAAAGTCAATGGAAAGACTCACCTCAACTACCGTGGCATTGGATCAGGCTTTTAAGCCTCAGTGAACATATTCAGGATTAGTTGACTAAAGAATGGTTAACATCGGTAGACAAATATTAGGATGTTAGAAGCTAAGCTAAACTCTGCATTAATAGTAGAATGGTGATGGATGTGACATTCAGTACATCGGGGAACACCCAGCACCCCATGTTCATCCTTATAATATGATTGTGGGGTAGCCAATGTAAAGTTTGTCATGTCAGGTGTCTTCGGAAGGCTCATGATGCACTGAGCATTGTTGTTACAGTAATGTTATAGGTAGTAATTTCATGTATATGGTTTTGAGGCTGAAAATGTGTCCTCATGGCTTAAAACAAGCCCAGGCAAAAACTCTGCAAGAGCAGAGGGGCAGTTCATACCTCATCAGGGCATGTATGGAACAAACCCAGCCTAGCCTCACAGGAACAAAGAACACTGCGCTAGGCAGCAACAAAGGATCTGTTGGACTCTTGAGTGAGTCACCTCCCTTACTTTGGTCATTTTGGGACTACAATGAGGTGATGCTTACCTGACTCTGAAGGGGGTCGGGGCAGGGGGGCGCAAAGCCAAGAGGGAAGAAAGAACATGATAAAAGGGAGAGATGTTTGCCATGCTCTTCCTCTCTCTTCCACCTCCATCTACAGACATCACCACCAAGTGACTGAAGTGCTGGTCAAAGGGAGAGCCTGGCTAAAGGGCAACCATCCAGCCTGTGGTGAGAAGCATCTAAGGCTAGGTCTACACTACCCCCCCCTGTCGAACTAAGGTACGCAACTTCAGCTACGTGAATAACGTAGCTGAAGTCGAAGTACCTTAGTTCGAATGAAAAAGCACTTACCCGGGATCCACACGCGGCACGCAGGCTCCCCCGTCGACTCCGCCTACTCCGTTCGTCGAGCTGGATTACCAGCATCGATGACGGAGCACTTCCTGGTTCGATTTATCGCGTCCTCACAAGACGCGATAAATCGAACCCAGAACATCGATCGCGCGCCTCCGACGGGACGCGTAAGTATAGACCTACCCTTAGTTTGTAAGGGCACTGAAAGTGTTAAGATCAGCTTAGAATGCGTTTTGCTTTTATTTCATTTGACCAAATCTGACTTCTTGTGCTTTGACTTATAATCACTTAAAATTTCTCTGTTGAAGTTAATAAATTTGTTTGTTTATTCTACCTGAAGCAGTGCGTTTGGTATGAAGCATGTCAGAGACTCCCCTTGGGATAACAAGCCTGGTACATATCAATTTCTTTGTTAAATTGATAAACTCATATAAGCTTGCAGTGTCCAGTGGGCATAATTGGACACTGCAAGACGGAGGTTCCTAGGGTTGTGTCTGGGACTGGAAATATTGGCTAGTGTCGTTCAGTTGCACAATTCAAGGAGCAGCTTACGTGCCAAAGGCTTTGCGGGAACAACCCAGGAGTGGGGGTTCTTAGAGCAGAGCAGGGTAAGGCTGGCTCCCAGAGTCGAGGATTGGAGTGACCTACCAGATCACTGGTCCAGATAACATCAGAGAAACATCACAGTAAGCCTCAGTGAACCTATTCAGTATTAGTTGACTAAAGAATGGTTAACATCAGTAGACAAATATTAGGATGGTTAGAAGCTAAGCTAAACTTTGCATTAATAGTAGAATGTTGATGGATGATGGGTTTATACTGTAAAGCTACACTTGTTACAGAATGAAACAGTGTAATAAAAAAGACATTCAAAAACCTATTGTTTTCACAAGGAAAGTAATTTGATTTGCATTAACTCAACGGATGGGACTGCTGTGGAAAAAAAGAGTAGCAAATCAATAACTATGCTTCCCTACAAATAGTTTTCAATGGCATAGCATTTCATGCATAAATAGTATGTAAACAGACATTAAATTATAGCAGGAAACAAAAATGAGCAGATGCAAGAAAAAATCCTATATTTTGCACTATAATTCTACTTTTATATTGTTGCAACTGAATTGCATGAATAAAGTAACAAACATTTCCCTTTAAGAGAGAGAATATGAAGCAATAGCTAGACTTACAAGAATTTGTGGACTCATCCAAAGAATATATTCCTTTGTGGGTAAACAGCAGGGCTGGTTGAAAGTTTTCTGTTGAAACTTGTTTATGATGGAAAGTTGGATTTTTGACTGAACAAAATTTCCAATCCAGACCTCGTCCAGCTAAAGAAACATTCCTAGCTCCTTTATATTCTGTATGTAACTGGACCCAACAGTCAGCATAACTCAACAATAAGTATTCTGAATCATAATGTAGCTTTTCAATGCCTGAACTTAGCATAAATTAACAGAAGAGCCCTTTATTCCTGTACAGTGTTTTAGGGAATGTCTGTACTATGGAGATTATACTGGCATAGCTATGTGCACCACCAGACGGAGTTTTTCTGTTGGTGTAGGAATACCACCTCCCCAAACAAAGTTAGCTATGTCGACAGAAGCACTTTTCCACTATATAGCTGTGTCTTCACTAGGGGTTTTGTCAGCATAGTTGCATCAGTCGGGTTTTGCATGGATGGTTCACACCCCTGACTGGTATAGCAATGCTGATATAACTTCTCAATGTAGACCAAGCATTGCACTGGCATATCTACTTGATATAGCTACCCTGGGGCAAACTCCTAATGCAGATGTGCTGCACCAGTACAAAATGGACCTGTAGGACTTTCTCTGGAAATTTAGCCCCATTTTATACCCATGTGGTACATCCATAGTACAGTTACATCAGTACAAATTTCACTAGCGTGCACAGGCCCGTAGTCTGCCATCCCACAAAAAAACTCTCTCTTTCTGATTGTTCTTTTAGTTCAGAAATATTGGATCTGATTTTGATCTCCATCACCTTCACCAGCTCTACAATGGTCTAACACAGGGATCTCAAACTCAAATCACCACGAGGGCCACATGAGAACGAGTACATTGGCCCGAGGGCCGCATCACTGAAACCTTTTCATACAATGATACAAAAGTATAGTCAAAAATGAAGAGTAATATAGTATTCTATTAAAAGTCAATGTATTAACTTTTAAAAAACTGTAATGCAAAGAGGGGTTTTAATAAAATATAAACACTCAGTAATGTTTGGAGCTTGACTGCCAGTGGAGTCGGCGCCTATGGTGGGCCGCAGGAAATAACTCCGCGGGCCGCATGTGGCCCGCGGGCCACGTGTTTGAGACCCCACAACTGATGTCACTGGAGTCACTCCTGATTAATACCACGGTGAGATCCAAACCAAGCCCATCATGCCCTTTCTTTCTGGAGAGGTGGCAGAATCCTAACCCTATCGTGCAGGGATGGAGAATTACAGCTCAAGTTCTATTCTCATGTGATCTCGCTATTCAGGTCCTCCAAAGGTTTTGCTGAGATCCTTCAGTAAAGAGAGAGAGAGAGAGAGAGGAAGAGAAGCTTCTCCTGACATTTCTAGTGTAAGAAAAACTTAAAAAGAAAAAGGAAAGTCAATGAGACCATCCATCATTTACATAAAGCAGAGCAGTAAAAGGCAAAACCAAATTTTGGGGTTTTCCTTTGCACTTTCCCTTTAACAAAGGTCTGGTACTTAATGGCCAAACGACATTGCAAATTTATGGAAAACACATTTCGATTATTTTGATGGCAACATACAACTTACTGCAAGATATCACTGTCATTGTGGTTGCCTTTGAAAAAGGCCTCTTCTTTTGCTTGCACATAAAATGTAAAGTCTAATTATTCAAACTGACATCCCACAGGAACCTTTATGAAAATGTGGCTCGGTCTGCAGATGGGCACAAGCACATCAGATAATCATTTGCAAGATTAGGGCCTGATCCTGTCCTACTGAGTGCAGTGCTTGTTACCAGGAGGAGTCCTATTGACTTCCGTGAATACTGGACTTGTCTATGCGGTGCCATTGTACAGCAAGGTGGGGTGAAGATCTATAGCACGCTAGCATGCTATATGATGCCTGGCTGTGTCGATCCTTCTACTGCATGCTAATGTTCCAAACAGGAGTACGTCAAAGCTCACTAGAGAACCTTTAGTGCACACTGGCAGGGTCCACATGGCCAGTCAGTGCATGGCAGGCTCACACTGTAGATTTCACCCCAGCTAGCTGCATGCTAACTTTCCATCTAGACTAGCATTATCCACAGCAGTTAGCACTAGGGTGACCAGACAAGTGTGAAAAATCAGGACGGGGGGTAATAGGAGCCTATAGAAGAAAAAGACCCCAAAATCGGGACTGTCCCTATAAAATCGGGACATCTGGTCACCCTAGTTAACACTATGTTTGATAGAGTTTTCAGGATCCGGTCCCTATACTGCTCCCATTGCTATAATTATTTGTTGTGAGCAGCCTACTATACTAAGGCTGGGATTAGCCATGCATGCTAAAAGAATAACTTGCTGTTTTGTGTCACGGTTTTTAGGCCCAATCTTGGCCCCATTGATATCAGTTAGAGGTTCAATATTCATTTAAATGGGAACAGAAGCCTTTTATAAGGCAAGAGGCAGTGGATACTGCTTGCAAAGTTTTGGCTCATATTGGGTTTATTCCCTTAACACCTCATTCTCCTCACCATTCAAAGCTCATTGAAGTCACAGAAAGACTTCAGTAGACCATGAAGTCTTTGGATCAAGTCCTTGGATATTTTTCCCTACTTTGAAACAATGAGGGCATGATTCTCATGTCAATCTTCTCAGCCCCCCTGTTTCCTTTTGCCTTTGTAATTATTTGGACACACTAATTATTTGCATCCACTACTATTTGATGGTGTGGTTGTTGTAATGTAGCCATCTAATCACCTGATTGTATTCACATATCAAATGATGTAATAGCTAAATTTATCCCCACAGATAATTGTGGGCATAACACCTGTGCCTGCTACTATGTTACCCACAAAATGTGTGTGCAAAATAGGAGAACAGGCTTTAAAAATGCAGCCTTGAAGCATTCCTGTTTGCTCATTGTTCCTCTTATACTTTCAACTTTCCGTTTTTTACTTTCTGACTCAGTTTTTGCTTACATGATGGCCTGATTGTAATTTCCCCCCAATCCTGCAGTCTATATTCATGTGAGCATGCACCATAAAGTGGAAGGGTTGCTCATAGGTGTAAGGTTTTGCAGGTTTGGGCTCTTTAACAGCAAATGAGAACCAGTCAGCTAGCTGTAATGTTTCCCCGTGCCCAAAGAGCTTTCAAGATTAATGAATTTATTTTAGATGAAAGAGGGCAACATAACAAGAAAGAACAAAAGTAAAGTTTCCATGAGACTAGTACATGAATTTTCTGTAACCTGCTCTATCAAACTGGCAGACTCTTGGAAAATGTAAAGCAGAGGTACAGAGAAAAACAAAATCAGAGCTAAATGCTCCACATTGTCGTGTCAGCCATGTATAGTTTGCTCACAAGAAACTGTACTTCTCCAACATTGCAGTCAACAGCAGACCTTATCTGCATCTTACTGAGCCACCAGGAATATTCTTTTCCTACAACAATACTGTGTATTATAAATGTTTACTAGAAAAGCAAAACAAAACAAAAAATTGCTCTGAAGGGAAATTGTGACCATAGATAAAATAAATGTGTCCCTGCCCGCACCATTTCAATTATTCTCTTTTTCTACTATGTAAGTTTAAACATTGTTTAAATTTGTGGCTTGGAGTGAATGTAAACCATCATCCCTGCAAATCAGGATAGTTTGAATTCTATACTTACTCTCCATAGGTAACCCTGGATTTCATGGGCCTCTCAAATTTGGGGGGTTGATTTTTTAAAAATCTTTCACCCAGGTGGCACCAAGAGTCAACATTTCCTCCTTCGCTACCCTGGCAAGCACACCAATGCCCTGGGGTTCTTAAAGCTAGCTACAGTCATAGACTGTTTCCCCCCCGCCCATGTGTACTGGCTCAAAGTCACTCTGATAATGTAACTTTGGCTGTCTTATGTCAGAGCAGTGTCACTCCAATAATGTTGTAGGAAATAACTGAAATTGCCAGGGGGGAGATCAGCAACATGCAAACTTTTATTTAACAAATGTACCCCAATTACTACAAGTGGTCAAATATATATTATAGCTTCAGTTATAAGTCCTGAAAAGGCTTAGTCCAATCCTGCAGTCTTTATTCAGGCAAATCTATCCACTCTCTAGTGATGACTGAACTCTTCAGTGCAAATAATACTTGTTACAAACACCCCATTTTAAATGAATGAATAGTTTATAAACAAAGCCTAATTTGATTTGACTGAATTTTTATTTGTAAATATTTGCGGGATAGCGTGGGTAAATATTTTCCAGACTTTGGGTTCTTTTGAGAGGTGTTCCCTTCGACAGCTCTTATTGTCTGAACAGCCAAGTCATGCAATATTATTTCTGGGGCCTGAATTGCTGATTGAAACAATTTAAATATGAAACTAGTGAATAGCAAACACCACAGTCCGAGTGTGAATTTTCAAACAACTGTTACAGCCAATAATTGTGAAACATTCAGGTTAAGCTAATAGTTTCACAGACACTTGATCACTGACTGAAGAACAAGCCCCTACAGATCATAATTAAGGTTAGGATTTAGTCATGGGTATTTTTAATAAAAACCATGGACAGATCATGGGCAATACACAAAAAATCACGGCCTGTGACCTGTCCATGACTTGTATTATAAATACCCCCAACTAAATCTTAGCTGGGGGGCTGCTGCTCTGGGGGATTCCTGGGGGGCTACTACTGGGGGGAGTCCAGGGCGCTGCTGCTCAGGGGTGCACCCAGGGGGCCACTGCTCTGGGCGGAGGGCCCTGGGACCAGCTGCCAGCAACACCAGCTGCTGGGGGTTGCCAAGCAGTGGCTGCTCTGGCCACGCCCAGGGCTACTCCCTCGCTGCTGCTCTGACTATCCTCGGGATGGCTGCCGGGAGCCACCACCCCAGGGACCACTGCTCAGACAGTCCCTGGGGCCGCTGCTTGGGTGGTCTCTGGGGCCAGCTGCTTGGGTGGCCCTGGGGTCAGCCACACTAGCTGCTGCAGAAGTCATGGATGTCGCGGAAAATCATGGAATCTGTGACTTCTGTGACCTCCATGACAGACAAAGAACTCTAATCATAATGCAGAAAACTATGCTATGTCTATCCATGGCAAATATTCAGAAATCACGGTTTATAGTATTTGACCAGCTCTGCTAATTCCCCCCAGGGCTTTTCCCAGGGGGCAATAACTGGATGGTTGAGCAAGTGAAACTACATGAGAGGAACAGTCTCAGGGTATGTCTACATTACGATAGTAGTTCAATTTTACTTAAACCGATTTTTTGAAATCGATATTACAAAGTCGAGCGTGCGTGTCCACACTAAGCACATTAATTCGACTTTGTGAGTCCACAGTAACGGGGCAAGCGTCGACATTCCAAGCGGTGCACTGTGGGTAGCTATCCCACAGTTCCCGCATTCCCCGCTGCCCATTGGAATTCTGGGTCGAGCCCCCAATGCCTGATGGGGCAAGAAATGTGTTGCAGGTGGTTTTGGGTAACTGTCGTCATTCAACCCTCACTTCCCCCCCCCACCTCCTTGAAAGCGGCGGCAGACAATCATTTCGCGCCCTTTCCCCTTGATTGACAGCGCGGATGCCATAGCACCATGAGCATGAAGCCCGGTGAGATCATCGCAGCAGTTATGGCTGTTGTCAACACCTCGCGCCTTATCGTGCACTTTATTCAGAGGCAGATGTTGAGAAATCAGGCGAGGAGGCTACGGCAGCGTGGTGATGACAGTGACGATGACAGGGACACAGACCTCTCTCAAAGCACGGGACCCCACAAATTGGACATCCTGGTGGCAGTGGGTCATGTTGATACAGTGCAACGGCAATTCTGGGTCCGGGAAACAAGCACAGACTGGTGGGACCGCATAGTGCTGCAGGTCTGGGATGAATCCCAGTGGCTGCGAAACTTTCGAATGAGTAAGAGCATTTTCCTGGAACTTTGTGACTTGCTGTCCCCTGCCCTGAAGCGCCAGGACACCCGGATGCGAGCAGCCCTGACAGTCCAGAAGCGAGTGGCCATAGCCCTCTGGAAGCTTGCAACGCCTGACAGCTACCGGTCAGTCGCGAATCACTTTGGAGTGGGCAAATCTACCGGGGGGGTTGCTGTGATGCAAGTAGCCAACGCAATCGTTGAGCTGCTGCTATCAAAGGTAGTGACCCTGGGAAATGTGCAGGCGATAGTAGATGGCTTTGCTGTGATGGGATTCCCTAACTGTGGTGGGGCCATAGACGGAACGCACATCCCTATCCTGGGACCGGACCACCAGGCCAGCCAGTACATTAACCGAAAGGGCTACTTTTCAATGGTACTGCAAGCACTGGTGGATCATAAGGGACGTTTTACCAACATCAACGTTGGATGGCTGGGAAAGGTTCATGATGCTCGCGTTTTTAGGAACTCTGGTCTGTTTAGACGGCTGCAGGAAGGTATTTACTTCCCGGACCAGAAAATAACTGTTGAGGATGTGGAGATGCCTATAGTGATCCTTGGGGAGCCAGCCTACCCACTAATGCCCGTACACAGGCACCCTGGACAGTGATAAGGAGCTCTTCAACTACAGGCTGAGCAAGTGCAGAATGGTGGTAGAGTGTGCTTTTGGACGTTTGAAAGGGTGCTGGAGAAGCTTACTGACTCGCTCAGATCTCAGCTAAACCAATATACCCATTGTTATTGCAGCCTGCTGTGTGCTCCACAATCTTTGTGAGGGTAAGGGGGAGATGTTTATGGCGGGGTGGGAGGTTGAGGCAAATCGCCTGGCCGCTGATTACGCACAGCCAGACACCAGGGCGATTAGAAGAGCACAGCGGGATGCGCTGCGCATCAGGGAAGCTTTGAAAACTAGCTTCCAGACTGACCAGGGTAACTAGTGACTCTTACGTTTGTTTAACCTTGAGGTGAACCTGCCCCCGTTTCTTTACTCTGTTTATATTTCCCATCCTCTCCAATTACCAACCCCCTTCCCCTCCTTCAAACACACCTTCCTTTGAAAAGAAAATAAAGGCAACATTGTTCATCAAAAAAGTATTTTTTATTAAAGATTTTTCGGTAAAGGGAGGGAACTGGGATGGAGGCTAGGATGGGGTGCGGTTGGAGGGAAAGAAAGGACGTTTCAAAACTTGGGAAATGACAGCCTTCTGCTACTTGAGCAGTCCACCGGGGTGGACTGGTTGTTTGCACGGAGCCTGCCACCCCTCATTTTTGGGACTCTGGGTGACGGGGCTATGGGACTTGGGGGCGGGGGAGGGCGGTTATAGATCTGCTGCAGCGGCGCTCTGTCATCCTGCTTCCGTTCCTGCAGAACATCCAGCAGATGCCGGAGCGTGTCCGTTTGCTCCCGCAGTAGCCCAAGCATCGCCTCAGTCACCCGCTGGTCTTCCATCTGCCACCTCTCATCTCAAGTGTCCCTCCTGTCCTCACGAGCGTCCCACCTGTCCTTACGGGAGTCCCGGCTGTCCTCCCGCTCGCTTGCCGCTCGCTTGTACTGTGAAATGGTGTCCCTCCACTCATTCTGCTGGGCTACCTCAGTGCGGGAGCACTGCATTAGCTCAGAGAACATGTCATCTCGTGTGCGTTTCTTTCACCGCCTTATCTGTGACAGCCTTTGGGAGGGAGATGGTGTGGGAAGCCTAGAGACAGTTGCAGCTGTGGGATGAAAAAAAGGGAGTGAATTCTTTAAAAAGATACATTTTCCAGAACAATGAATACAGTCTTTCCTGGTGAACAAGACCATTCACACTACCTATCACGTGTGCTTTCAGTACAAGGTCGCATTTTGAATTTTTATATTGAGTGCCTGGGGTCTTGGTGTGCAGATCACACCAGCGGGGCCGGGCAACGGAATTCGGCTAGCAGGCAGCCATGGTAAGCCGTAGACTTTTGGCTGCTGAAAGCTTAGTTAACAGCAGCACCCTCCTTTCCCATTCCAAGCAGAGCTCCTAGAGTTGGCCAGTTACTGCTGCGCTGTGCGGGTTAACGTGCAGCGGCAGAAACCACAGTAACCCCAGCCATCCCATTCTCTGGGATGGTCGGTTTAGCCTTCACCCCACCGCGTGGCTGTTCTCGGGGAAGATCCTTGCAAGCTGACCACGAACTGCTCATCATGAACGGTCCGCCTCCCCACCCCCACCGCATGGCTGGTCTCAGGGAAGATCCCTGCAATCTGACCGCGAACTGCTCAGCATGAACGGTCCGCCTCCCTGCCCCCACCACATGGCTGGAAACAGCTGGTTAGATTTTTAAAAAGGTACAGGCAAACAGTCCCCGTAATAAAATTCACCTAATTCCAACCAGGTCACCATGACTGATATCACTCTGATGAGGATCACGAGACAGAGAAAGAACGTATGTTGCGTGAATGCCAGCAAACACCGGGGCCATATGCTGCCATGCTTTGTCAGGCAATGATACCGGAGTACCTGCTACTGGCCTGGTGCGATAAAGTGTCCTACCATGGAGGACGCAATATGGCCGCTCTCCCCAGAAACCTTCTGCAAAGGCTTTCACAGTACCTCCAGGAGAGCTTCATGGAGATGTCCCGGGAGGATTTCTGCTCTATCCCCACACATGTTAACAGACTTTTCCAGTAGCTGCACTGGCCACAAATGCAGCCAAAGTGCTCAGGTCAAATTACTCATTAAAAACCCATTGCTTTAATACGATGTCTATTCTATTCAAAAGATATGAACACTCACCTACTGTTCCTTCTCCGGATTCATGGTCCGGGATACCGCCTTGGGAGGGTTGGTAGGGGATCTCTGTCAGGGTAATGAAGAGATCCTGGATTTCGGGGAAATCGGCGTTCAAAGCGCTGTCGACTACCTCGTCCTCCTCATCTCCTTCATCATCTTCCCCATCCGCGAAAACCTCAGAGGAAGTGACCAATAAGAATACCCCATCGTCGGAGTCCACGGACAGGGTGGGGTAGCGGTGGCGGCCCCCCCTAGGATAGCATGCAGCGCGGCGTAGAAACGGCATGTCTGGGGCTGAGACCCGGAGCGTCCGCTGGACTCTTTGGTCTTCTGGTACGCTTGTCTCAGCTCCTTAATTTTGACGCGGCACTGCATTGCATCCCGGCTGTATCCTCTGTCTGTCATGGCCTTGGAGATTTTCTCGTAGATTTTCGCATTACGTCTTTTTGATCGCAGCTCTGATAGCATGGATTCATCTCCCCATACAGCTATCAGATCTAACACTTCCCGATCAGTCCATGCTGGAGCCCTCTTTCGATTCTGGGATTGCGTGGTCACCTCTGCTGGAGAGCTCTGCATCGTTACCAGTGCTGCTGAGCTCGCCACGATGTCCAAACAGGAAATGAAATTCAAACTGGCCAAACAGGAAATGGAATTCAAATGTTCCTGGGTCTTTTCCTGTGTGGCTAGGCAGAGCATCCGAGCTCGGACTGCTGTCCAGAAAGGCGAGAGTGGTGCACTGTGGGGTACGTCCCGGAGCTATTAGTGTCGAATTCCATCCACACTAACCCTAATTCGACATGGCCATGTCAATTTTAGCGCTCCTCCCCTCGTCGGGGAGGAGTACAAAAATCGATTTAAAGAGCCCTTTATGTTGAAATAAATTGCTTCGTTGTGTGGACGGGTGCAGAGTTAATTCGATTTAACACTGCTAAATTCGACATAAACTCCTAGTGTGGACCAGGCCTCAGTTTGGTTGGGTTAGTGGTGGTGGAGACACAGGAGAATTTGATCCATGCTGCCTTTGTTTGGCCTGGTCTACACTAGGAATTTGCTTCAGTAGAGCTATGTCTGAATGTCTCCCAACGGTATGAAAAATCCACTCCCCTGAGAGACGCAAAACTATACCGACCAAACCCCCAGAATAGACCAGTGATAGGTTGACAGAAGAATTCTGTCGACCTAGCTACTGCTTCCCGGGGAGGTGGATTACCTGTGCTGACGGGAAAACCCCTCCCATTGGCGTACACAGCATCTACACTGAAGCGATACAGCGGTGCAGCTGCAGCATTTTAAGCATAGACAAGCCCTTTAAAAGATGTCCCGTTTAAATCAGCATTGCTTGAGGTATCCATCGAACTTTAAATGACATACTGTAGAAAAATTAAAGCCCAATGAGATTGTTCTCTGAATATTATTTCCAAATTTAAAGGGCTTGCAGGTCCTCTGCCTTTTTACATGCACTGTAAATCATTTGGGTTTTGGTCGTCACTCTTATTTTTATTAAAGTGATATTTTGCATTCCACAGCTTCCCCTTTCCTGTAAAGAGCAATGATCTTAAAATACACGCCTAAACCACTAAGCCACAAGCTGAAAAGTAAATAAGATAATACACATAAAGTCTCTAACTATATTGGTGAGACAAAACAATTAAAAAGATACAAAGCTTTAGTTAAAATAAGAAAGAGCCTGCTTGCTTAAATTTCTTATATTTTCCAATTCCAAGTGTCAAATGGTGCAAGATTTGTACATTTCTGGGCTGCTCGCACTTGTTAGAAATACTCTTGTTCCCACTCAAGCACCAAAAGAATTGCTATGGAATAGCTGTGTTCTTTGCTGAATGGGTGCTTTCCCCTCGGCCCTCACACACTTGCTCTAATCGGAGAACATTTACCCGTAATGATGGTTCAAATGGAGGAATGTGACCCTTCCCTATTCCAGGCCTGCTTAACATAATTTCTTCATTTGTAGACGTATGGTGCAAGTGCTTCACTGCTTCATAATTCGTCATTCAGAGGGAAGTAAAATATACAGATTGTTAAAAGTTTAACTATAAAAGACAAAGTAGGCAGGGAGATAGCCGGACGTCCTGTAGTTTTTATGCAAAAGGGCTCCCTGGCAAAACAATGTGGCACACAGAGAAGATGCAAATGGCACACTACCAGTTTATAGTTCTTAGGAAGCTATGTGCAAAATCCTGTGGGAGTATGCCGGGGCTGGCAGGAAAAAGAAGAGCACAGAGCGGGATCCCCTTTGCCCTCAGCACATCCGTGGGCCAGGACTGGAGGAGTCCAGTGGACGCTTGTTTGCCATGCTAGACTAGATGTGCACCCAGCCAGTGCACCACAGCTGCAGGGGGCTTTGCTCTGATAGCTTCTAGTTAAGCCCTTGGTGCTTATACCTTTTTTTGAAGCAGGCTTGTTACAGGGCTACATGTTGCTCCTTTTTACCAGGACAGGGGCAGTAAAGTCAACCTCAGAGTGCATCCCCCACCCCAGCGCCTCAGACCAAATGTCCTGTATCTTCACTCACCAAAACAAGTGTGTTTTTACCACAGAAGAACTAGCTGCCCTGCTGTAAAAGCACAGTGGGGACAAGGCAAAGGGAAACTAAGTGAGGTCAATCACAGGTGGGGAAACAGGGCTGACCTTGCCTAGCTTGTTCTCAGCAAACCCTACAGTGCTTTCGCTCTCTGTTAAATCCTAAGTGGAGACAACTGTTGTGCATAGCTTGCTGTAAAACTATCTTTGTGTCAGTGAGAACAAAGCCCGAGTCATCCTCCCGCTCAGTGTTAGCAAGATGGCTCAGAGCCCTCTGTGTGACAGACCTGGTTCTGCTGCCACCCCACCGGCATGGCTCAGCATTGTACATTGTTGTATATGTTTTAAGACTTATACAAGCATCTGGATACAGTGATGCCTTTAATAAATCCCCTACCTAATGGCATTCAGATGAGAATAACAGCAGTCTATTGATCTTCCTCATACACGTTGTCAGTCAGGGCATGGCCCCGAGTGTTAGAGGTGTGTAGCGTAAGAAGAAAGACAGACATTTTGCTCTTGGGAAAACTGGTGAAAAATCATGTTTTCAGCCGTGTGCAGAAAATTAAAATGTTTATGCCTTGGCTACAGTGAGGCACATGGCTTACATACCAAAGAGTTACTTCAGAGTATGGTGCATAAGCTTTATCTTCACCGGTCTAGACCATATACAATGTAATCTCTATCTGTGTCAGTAATCTGGCTAAAATCATGACTTTACATCTCAGTTCAGTGTACCACTTCCAGATATCACTGGCCTGCTCTATGAACAGCTATTAGGGTTACACTACTAGTAACATCAGTGAAAATCCCTGGTGTAAACATACGGCACTGATGCAAAACAGGATTTGCCCGATACGATGTATGCCAGAGTATGTTGCACAGTGCAAGCCTTGTATTCTACCAATGCAGTGGATCTTTGCTGGGGATTTGCACCAGTGTAGCTACATCAATAAAAAAGAAAAGAAAAAGAAAACAGACTAGATAAGTCCATAATGTTACTGAAAAGGGATAGATTGACCACACTGCAAACTGAAGACCTCGAAGACTGAAGAGGCACAGAACCTGAATAGCACAGACAATGGCAATGTAATCTTTTCATTCACCCTACCTACCCATAGAATCAAAGGGTTACAAGGGACCGCAAGGGTCATCTAGTCTAACCCTCTGCCAGGATGCAGGATTTGTTGGGTCTAAATCATCCAAGACTGGTGGCTATCCAGCCTCCTTTTGAAAATCTCCAGTGAAGGGGCTTAACAACCTCCCTAGGCAGTCTGCCATTGCCCTACTGTTCTTACAGTTAGGAAGTTTTTCCTGAGATTTAATCTACACCTGCTATGATGTAGTTTGAACCTACTGCCTCTGTAGCAAAAGAGAACAACTTTTCTCTATCGTATCTCCCTTTAACCTCCTCTTTTCCAATCTAAACATACCAATTTCCTTTAGCCTTTGCTCATAGGGCTTGCATTCTATCCCTTTGTCTCTGGCAGGGCTGGCGCGCCCACTAGGCGACCCTAGGCAGTCACCTAGGGCGCTGCTGGGTGGCTGGCCGCAGCTGCCGCCTGGCTCCGTGGCTCAGCCGGGATTTGGGGGGGTGACTGGCCACAGGCAGGCGGCTGAGCTGCCAGGCCGCAGGAGGTGGGGAGGGGAGGGACTGGCTGCTGCGGGGGGGGGGGGGGTGTTAGCTGGGGGGCGGGGGCCGCAGGGCTGGTGCAAGGAAGTTTCGCGCCCCGGCCCTGGTCTCTGGCCTCTTGTGGTGTTTAGATGTTGCTTGTAATTATTAGAACCGGGAGCACTGGCTGCTGGGAGTCTGAAAGGACAGGAAACAGGAAGGAGGGAGGAGTTGAGAGGCTGGGAGAGCTACAGAGGGTGCAGCAGCAGCTTGGTAAAGAGGTTTCCACTTTAAAATAAAGACCTGTTGCAGTTTATTAGTACCTTGCTTGACTGATACAACACCTCTGGATCCTTTCCAGTGTTGCTACATCCCTTTTATACATTGGTGACCAAAATTGGACACAATACTCCAGCTGAAGCCTAACCAGCGCTGAGTAGAGTGGTATTATCGCCTCCCATGACTTGCATGCTATGCCTCTGCTAATGCAACCTAGAACTGCATTTTTTTTTGCAACAGCATCGCATTGCTGACTCATGTTGAGGTTGTGATTCACCACAACTCCCAGATCCTTCTCAGCAGTGCTGCTGCCAAGCCAGTTTCCCCCCATTCTGTATTTGTGCATTTGTTTTTTCTTCCCTAAGTGTAGCACCTTGTTCCAAAGTGCCTGAAGCCTGACCAACAGAGAGTACTTGGGTAACGGTGAGAGTATTCAGTGTCTTTGGGCTCTCTGTTGATACTACCATTTTTTGATGGCAGATTTTGTCCACTAGGAACTAAATGCCACCAGACAAACAAAGCCACCAAATATTCATCATATGATAATGACTTGACTTCACTACCAACCCCAGTTGGAACCAAAGTTCTATTCAATGACTCATACTTTTCAGCCTTCTGCAGAACTCTAGTAATTGTTTCGCATGATTGACATTTGAAATATTTCTTCTGACTCTGCTTGTGTTTTGGGTTTAATAATCTTGGATTTAAAAAGTCCGTACAATGTTGGGTCTAGAGTACCTTAGACACCTTCTCTCCCTTTGTGGCTGTCCATGATAACTGTGCTCATCCACAACATGGTAACTAGCAGCACCCAGGTATATAGATGCTGTTAATAGCCATGATGACGTATGGTATTATGAGTGCTAGTGTCAAGGTTCCCTTCCCACTCTGAACTCTAGGGTACAGATGTAGGGACCCGCATGAAAGA
The DNA here is from genome assembly GCA_037349315.1 of Chelydra serpentina. Classification (NCBI taxonomy): domain Eukaryota; kingdom Metazoa; phylum Chordata; order Testudines; family Chelydridae; genus Chelydra; species Chelydra serpentina. Next base: position 31,210,803 of record JBAIAC010000014.1, read on the forward strand.
CCCCCTAAACTTAGGTTTCAGTGTAGTAGCCGTGTTAGTCTGTGTCAGCAAAACGAAAATAAGAAAGAAAAACTTGTAGCACCTTAGAGACTAACAAATTGGTTCCTCTCAATTAATTAGCCTCTTAAGGTTGGTCTATGCACCTCCACCTTATCATGTTTCTCTGACTGTATAAATATCTGTCTACTGTATGTTTCATTCCATGCATCCGATGAAGTGGGTTCTAACCCACGAAAGCTTATGCTGAAATAATTTGTTAGTCTCTAAGGTGCTACAAGTTTTTCCCCCTAAACTTATTCTACCAACTTAGGTTAAAACTCCCCAAGGTACAAATCTCCCCTGCACCCTGAGAAACGCTTCTCGCTGCCACCATCAAGTGATTTAAACAGGAACCAGGGAAAGAGACCACTTGAAGTTCCCCTTCCCCCCAAAATACCCTCTCAAGCCCATACCCCCCCTTTCCTGGGGAGCTTGAGAATAATCTCCTAACCAACTGGTTACACGGTGTTCCAAAAATCCACCACTGGGGTCTTAGAACAATGGAAAACAGTCAGCTTCTTAAAAGAAGGATTTTATTAAAACAAGACAGGTAAAAATCATCTCTGTAAAATCAGGATGGTATATCTTTTACAAGGTACTCATTTTCCTAATTCAGAGAGATCCCCCCCCCCCCCCCCCGCCAACTTTCAAGTTACAGAAAAATGCAACAAAACCAGGAATACACATTCCCTCCAGCACAGCGAATTTCCCAAGCTAAAAACAAACAGAAAAACCTAAGCATTATCTAAATACTCACTAACTCCATAGAAGATGGATGGTTACTTGTTGAGCTGTCTCCCACCGACAGACACACACACAGACAGACAAAGCCCTTTTTCCCCCTCCCAAGATTTGAAAGTATCTTGATCAGTATTGGTCAGATGCCAGCCCAGTCAGGTGTCAGCCTGGCTACCTGCATTTCTTAACCCTTTACTGGTAAGAGGATTTTATAGTACTGCATCAGACCCTCTCACTCCTTCCCTTTATATTTATGACAGCTAGGTTCTAAGCTATAGACTACTATGACTGGAGATCTGAGACTATGGGGGCGGGGGAGTAATCCAAGAACAAGCAAGTGAATCCTAGGAAAAAAGAGTAAAGTCTGGCTTTGTTTGTTGTGTTTTGTTTAGTGTTATGCCTCCTGTCTATGTTATTTGGCTGGAGCAGGAGAATGACAAACTAGTTCATATGAAACTTGGAGCATTACTGCTCCGCTGGGAATTTTACACCTCAATTCATCCAATGCCCGCCAAAGTCAATGGAAAGACTAACTGACTTCAGCGGGCTTTGGCTCAGACTCTATATTGGCTGCCTGCTTGTTAAGTATTTGTGAGAAACAAGCAGTGCAAAGTGTCAATGCACAAGCCATAGTTCATTTTGTAGTCTGCATACAAAAAATGGTGGCATGCAATATTTTTATGTCAAAAATTCTGCCGTGGGAACAGTTCACTTAAACTGTCTTTAACAGACAGTTTTTCCAACTTCAAATATTTATATGAACAGGAATACTGTACTATATCAAACACGTTAGTAGCCCGAAGACCTGTGTAAAGATCTATGTATCTGCTCTCTTAAAGGATTTGATGAGCTGTTGTGGAACTAGTTTATATAAAAAATAGCTAACCAGAATGACAGTACCAGCATTTGTTAGTTTTAAGTTTACAGTGCATGACCTTAACTTACCAAAATGACAGAAGAGGATGTATATTTCACATAACACAATCTGGTTTATATCTTTTAGATTTTTTATTTTAATCCTATTACTCTCTTAGCCAAGCAAGTGAATGTCAAGTTTAACCATTGCTGTGAAAGGGAGAAAAATATCCTGGCTTGTCTTTCAAAAGAGGTATAGATTTAATCTTTATAATTTCTTATATTTAATAATTCTACCTAGAAACTACATGATTCATATTTCTTCAACTCATATCACTAGTGAAGCACAATGAACAAAAACTAAATGAACTTTTCTAAGTTTTGTACTCTATTGCATATTATCTGTTAATTCTAAAAGTCCAGTGCTGCTCTAAAAATGGAGTTCGTCATGCATTCTCTCTCTCAATGATTTTCATACCATTTCAAGTAAAACAAAGGGGTTTTTTTCTGCCTGCCACGTAAACTCAACTTGTGACCTGAGAGTCACGTTGGATTCTTTCCTTCTCACACATCACCAGTAGTAAAAGCTCTGTAGTTCCAATGTCAGTGACTCCTGTGCAGTCCAGTTGTGTTAAAGGAAAGGAAGAGTGTGTAAATGGGGCTCCTGAGGTACTGAAGGACCTTATGCAAAACCAGGTTGTGCAGGTTCCCATTCAATGTCTTCCTCACTTCTCATTATGATCTTTCAAACTACTGAGAAATACCCTTCTAATCTATTTGTGAAGTTTTGGTGGCTTGGAGGGGCCACCATACCTGAACCAGGAGTTAGAGCTGAAACATATTTCCAAGTAATGGAGAGCAGTTAAAGTTAATTCTTTGCTGCAACCCATTGACACCAAAGCTGGACATGACTGATATGGAGGAAACAGTGATACCACTGACTAGAAGAGCTGTATAGGTTGCATCATACTAAAGTTGCCACTGCATCAAGCCGAGGTCCTAGGGAAATGGGTTCCTTCCCCACACCCTCAAGAATTACTTCCAAAATCTTAAAGCAGGCCCTGGGTGTCCAGTTTGTATGAACCATTCCTCCCTGTTGTATCATTAGCTATTGTGGTGCAAACTGAGAAGGGGACATATGCCTACTCTGGGGGAAGTAAGGATAGTTGATTTAAGAAGGTTGCTGCTCTACCACATATACAGGCCAGGATATTGTAGAAGTCAATTTCCACCAAGAGACACTCATCTCCTCCACTAACATATCCCCCTTTTTAAATTCTGTGCTCATGGAAGAAAAGCCAGGACAAGGGCACAGAGGACAAGGACAGGAAGAATGCATGGTGAACAGGTCTGTGCAAGATGTGGAGCATCTGCTGAGCTACCTTAAATCGTGTTTTGACTCTGAAATGGGGCTCTGTAAAACTGGCAACCTGAGCTGCCATTATTATGGAATCCCACTGATATGACCTACTTGTGACAATGTACTCAGCTTCCTTTTACAAGTCACAGAGCATGGTTAAATGAAACTGAACTGCTCGGTTTCAATTTCTATTTATAGTCAGTTTCACTTCCTGGTTCTCTGGCACCTACATAAGGTTGCAATAATAGAGTTGAGATTAAAAAAAAAAAAATGAAAAAGTGATTAATATGGTTTGTAAAACTTTTTTTTTTTTTAAATCCTGACTTTTTAGCCTAAACTGCTTGATATTATCCCTTAGACCTTGTCTACACTTGTGGCAGCATGTAGTTACACACAGCGGTGAAAGGCAGAATCACTGAAACCAGTTCCGGCTCAGTCTCTGGATTTGAATTGAGAGAGAAAGAGAGAGTCTGTCCACCCATCTGACTCTGAGTGTATGAATCAGCAGACCTTACTCGGGCAAAGCTCTGGCTGAAGTTGCTGGGAGCTGAGCATGAGTAAGGATTCACAGGCCAAACCTTTAACAGAAGCCAACTTAAGAAATATAAATTTGATGCAGAACCCAGCTAGAGATTTTTAAAATGTTGAACAATACTCCTGATGCTATTGACCTAGGACAAATTTGATATTTAGAGTGCTGTCAGCAAAAACATTTAATTCCTGTAGTGGGCTTTGTTGAGTGAGTTTCCTAGGATGTTTGTAGCAGCAAATAAGGCAACTCGGTTCAATAAGCTAATAAATATATTGAGAATTAGTTCTTATTTTGTATTAAAATGTAGAGGTGAATAGAATAGAGAAAACTCATAGAATTTGGTCCCACTTTATATGAAAGGAGCATTTATAAATAGTTAATAACTTATTAACAGATGGTGAATAAATGCTTAATCAGTGTCTGTAGACTCCAAGAGGTCAATAGGTTGTTTTTATAACTGGCATACCCATCTATAGCACTTTCTGTTGATGTGCTTATAGCCTTTTGTACGACAGACCACTCATCTTTGTAAAATGCTCATAACATTTTTAATTGCCTAAACCTTTTATAAACGAAGTGTCTAAACCCTTTATAAACCTTTTATATAAAGTGTGACTTTTGGGTACCTCTCCAGCAAATATCTGAAAATACAGGCAAGTCTCCACAGTGATTTCTTTTTATCCGTTCTGGTTCATGACAGTTTACTTGTGAGTTCACTTTCATGTTACTTTACACACAACATAGTCAAGTGTTTATAAAGTCCTGCAAAGCTAAGGAAGACTTTTGAATTTTTCCCTCTCTTTATTCTCACTCCTTGGCTCTCTGATGCTCCCAGCTCTATTCTGTGCTTTGTGATTTCTGATACTTGTGGTATATGCACTAGCAGTACTTGAAGAACTGATAAGCAGTACAGGAAGCTTTGAAGGAGATTGAATTTATATTGATTATAAGACTTCTGGCCATTTAAGATATAGTTTCATAATCTTACAGGAAGTCTGAACTGACTTTTTTCTCTGTTGTTGGAAATACTTTCCAGTCCACATTACTGTGCTGTTTTCAGTCTTATTTAATCTTTAGGATGATTTATGATCTTTGTTGTATTCAACATGATGAGCTCAACTGATATGAGTACCCACGGGAAGGGTCTTTTAAAGAGATAGATGATTACAGTTGGTGACTTGTGACAAAAATTTGAAGCCAATTATTCTCTTGAGAACAACTTCTCTTTTAAATGACATATGTGGAACTTTTTATGAAAAGTAATAGACTAGATGAAAATGCAGTCTGAGGAATTTATCATCCTAATCACTCTAAGACATATTGGTGATGATATGAATATATGGTAGTAATGAATTTTTCATAGTTCTATAAATGCTGTTTGTTAGAATATTATGCATACATATTGAAAGTAAAACTGGAAATCCAGTGTCATTTGTTTTTTATGCTCCTGCCACCACAGACGTGCTTTATAAATATTTAGAATGAGTGGATCAGCTGCTACATTAATTCTACCATGACTCATATTTTTCTGGATATTTTGGCAGAGCCTTAAAATCCCCTATATACACTATATGTCTATGACATACCTCAGTCTGATAAGTCAAGCGTAAGATGCAAGTTTGATATGCTAAAGGTCCAATCATATATTCCTAGGGCACTCAACTTCCCTAGGCTGTGTGTACATGAGCATTTATCTTTAAATCGCTCACTGGTGCGCTAGCACCAGTGCTGCTTGACTGGTGGGAGCTAGAGGTGTTTTTACCACTGTGTTATCTAACCCTGTTCAGAGTAGGTCAAGATGTGTAGACAAGGCCTTCACACGGTCAGTAGCAGGTTTGAAAGCCCAGAGATTGCAGCTGGAGACCAGCCTATTGATGTCAATGGCTAAACTTCTATTATTGAACACCTGCAAATCTCATTGACTTCAGTGGGAATGGCAGTCCCAACAGATGGTCACCTCCAAGGATTTAGCCCAGTTGCCTTAAATCGGAGCTGCAACAGGCCCTATGTTAGCAATCTGAACATTCCACCTGTTTTCATGCCCATCGGCTGTAAACCTGTATTCAAGTCAGTGAGGTAGAATACAACGAGAAGCTCAAAGTAAATTGCATAGAGTCTTATTCAGCATGATGTGCAACATAGATTCATAGAGTCCAAGAAAGGACCATTATGATCACCTAGTCTGACCACTTATAGAACACAGGCCATACAACTTCCCCAAAATAATTCCTAGAGCAGTGGTTCCCAAACTGGGGTTCGTGAACCCCTGGGGGCTCGCGAAAAGTTACAGGGGGTTCTTGGGAAAAAAGTCTCTAATGGCGGACAGAACTGTCCCTAGGGACCCTGAGCAGCATGGAGCCAGCAGCCTGGAGCCCCTAGACTTCCAAGAGCTAAGCAGATCAAAGCAAGCATATCTATCACATTGAGGAGATTTAAACTTCAAGACTCCTTATAAGAAATGGAAAGGGAGGTGGTTTTGCTGTTTTTAAAATTAAATAGGCGGCTAGTAATGTTTTAAAAATTATTATGAAGCACAAGCTTAAGCTGTCTTGTAACGTGTGTTGTTTGCCTGGACTGCACAAGACCTGAATGCTTGTGTAGAGGAACTCTGAGTTGGCTTCTTAAATATCTTCATGCTGTTTCACATCTGATACTCCTTGTCTTATAACAGGCTTATTCAAATTGATATAAGCTATGAAAGTGAGATCTTGGAAGAGTGTTGCCATTTTCATAATGTAATAAAAATACTGTAATGATAAATAATAATTAATGATAAATAGTGTGTAATAAGCATGTCATAAAAACAAATTTTATATTTCCAAGATCACTGCTTTTATCATTTATACTCAGGTAAAGGAGAAAATCCCTGGAAATATTCATTTTTAGGAGGGGGTTCACGAGACTTGACATTTTATTGAAAGGGGTTCACAGGTTGTTAAAGTTTGGGAACCACTGTCCTAGAGCATATTTTTAAGAAGACATCCAATCTTGATTTAAAAATGATCAGTGATGGAAAATCCACCATGACCTTGGGTCAATTATTCCAATGTTTGATTACTCATTGTTAAAAATGTATGCCTTATTTCCAGTCTGAATTTGTCTAGCTTCAGCTTCCAGACACTGGAACATGTTATAAATTTCTCTGCTAAACTGAAGAGCCCATTATTGACTATTTGTTCCCCATGTAGGTTCTTATAGCCTATAATCAAGTCCCTAACCTTCCCTTTGTTAAGCTAACTCGATTGAGGTTCTTGAGTCTATCATTTTATGACATGTTTTCTAATCCTTTATGCATTCTCATGGCTCTTCTTTGAACCCTCTCCAATTTATCAACATCCTTCTTGGGCTGTGGGCACCAGGATTAGACACAGTATTCCAGTAGTCATCATGCGGTATGAAGAAATCCCTCAAACGTGTTTGATTGGGATTGTAGGGAGACAAAACTGAAATAAACAAAGTTATAATTCAGAATAAAGAAAGAAAAATAAGACTGCTGAACCTTTAATTACTCACCAGCATAGTCTCTCTTTTCATATCCTGCTTATAAAAAGGATGAGATGGGATAACATTTCTGATGAAAGATCATGGGACTGATGAATTACATACCAAATATATATTATGGGATGTAATGCCAAAACAGCACATGACAAGGAAACTACGAAAATAGTTTTAACAACATATTCCAAGCTTCCTGAAGTTGTTTATATCTCTCTTCAGACTGATGAAAAGCCTTTCATTATCTACTTGTGTGAAATATCTTCAGGGGTGAAAGTAACTTAAAGGACTTACTACGCAGGGCGGTCAGGATCCTGGGTAAGGGGAGGCTCTGGGCCCCAGGAAGGGGCAGGGTGTCGGGCAGAAGGGGCAGGGCTGGGGACAGACTCCCCCAGCCAGCCCTTCAGCGCTGCCCAGCCCACACCGCCCAGGGATCCAGTGCCGATTTAAAGGGCCCGGGGCGCCGGCTGTTGTAGAAAGCCCTGGGCCCTTTTAAATCACCGGGTCCCGGGGCAGCTGCCCCTTTTGCCCCCCATCAGCAGCCCTGCCAGTAGGGTCGGCTGTGTACCGGCGGCCACTTTCTTACCGGTACGCCGTACTGGCTTATTTTCACCTCTTATCTTTCAGCCAATACTTAGGGCTGGTCCACACTAACCCCCCGGTTCAAACTAAGATACGCAACTTCAGCTATGTGAATAACGTAGCTGAAGTCGAAGTATCCTAGTTCGAACTAAACAGCACTTACTGCGGGCCCACATGCGGCAGGCAGGCTCCCCCGCCGACTCCGCTTACTCCTCGCGCGGAGCAGGAGTACCGGTGTCGACGGCGAGCACTTCTGGGATCGATTTATCGCATCTAGACGAGATGTGATAAATCGATCCCAGAAGATCGATTACTACCCGCCGAATCAGGTGGATAGTATAAACGTACCCTGTGTCTGCAAAGGATACTTAGTCTGCAAAGGATTGTGGGTAAAACCAAAATCTTGTTGCCTGGGCTAGAAGAATTACTTTTTATAGCCCAACAGAATATTGAGATTTTGGTTTTATCCAAACATGACTTTCCTTATATAAATTAATGGAACTAGTAGGAGTTCTAATGTTACTTTAGATTAATTTTATTGGGCAGTGTCTCTGCAGAAATAGTTCAATAACTTTTTTGTAAGCTACGGGATGGCTCCAGGGACTGGTGATGAAATGTGGAGCCTTTCACCTGTAAGAATCTCATCTGAATACAAAATAGGGCCATATTCATCACTGCAGTATTTATGCAAATATAACTCCCATTGACCATGGCCTAAAAATGGAAAAATGCAGTTGTGAATAAGACTCAAAGTGATTAGACACTGGTTACTAATTAATTGCTGTATTTGGTGAGCCATATGAAATGAGCTAGTATTTTCAGTGTAGATCCTAAAAGAGATGCCCACATTTCACAAGCCACTTCCACACTTGGCAACCTCCAACGAGAGAAAAAGGCGTTAAAAGAACACCATCAACTTCAAAAATCACATTTGTCTGAAATATACCTGCCGTAACCTGAGAGATTTCAGGAAAGAGACTGTCTGTCTCTTTCCTTACTTATTTCTATGAGAAAGCATAATCATGCCCTGACCATGAGTGTGGGGGCTTCAGGTATCTGTTAAAAATGCTGAAGATGAATTAAAATAAATATAATAATAATAGTAATAATATGTAACTATTAACTGAAAGATTAGAGAAAGGACACTTTTCAGTTTATTTTCTTTGGCAGTTGACAGGCACTTTGGCACTAATTCAGCAGTGTACTCAAGCATATGCTTAACGTTATGCTCATGAGTAGTCCCATTGCTGAATCAGGACCTTTGTACACAGTCAATGCCACTGTTTCACGATAGTCAGTTTCCCCTGTTTGAAGGCCCTGCACAGACAGCAACACTAAACAGGAGACAGGAAACTGATGGTTAGACCCCAAATTCTTGAACAAAACGAGTTAAAAGTAAGGGGATTTCAAGCTGAAGCATTTTTTCAATGGACATGAAGAGTCCAACTCTATGAGGTGGTACCTCTGGCACAGGGCTAGGCTACATTGTTTCACCAATGTGGGGAAGCTTCTGCTGCCCTATTCGGTGGATAAATAGAGGACGTCCAGTTCCTCAATAGCAATGAAGACTAAGTTCATGTTTTATGTTAATTTTCAGGGCCTTTATATCATTTTAAATTTAACCTGTATAGCGATATGAACAAGAGGAAATCAGCTAGTAGTGGCCCTTGGTTTCATTTTTGTTGCTACAACATCTATTCTTGCCTCTACTTTCTGCTATTTCTTTATCTCTAGCTGCTTCTTAGTCAGAAACTTTGGATCCATTTTGGGTAGGGATAAGTTGCTTTTGGTGTCTCTCATCTACTCTTCTGACACCTTCCCTTTTCTGGAATTGGTCTGTGCTTCTCTTTTCATGCTCTCCCTTCAGTATTCCCACAACTCCCATTTCTCCTCATTCACCTATTCCTCTTTTCCTTCCAATTAGGGAAGAGTGAATATCTAAAGCCCAAGAAGTATGAGAATTTAAAACAAAAGATGATTTGTGTTTTGAAAGACTTCAGGGTTATTTCCTCTGACTTTTCTCACACTCCCCTGCTATTCATCACTTCATGCAGGATCTCTTTATTACGTCACTGTATGCTTTCACTCAGGTAGATGAGCTACTAGGGAGAGAAATAGAACAAGAACTCCAACAAGCTAAATTGGAACATTGATGCTCCTACAGTCCTGCTAGGGAGTTCGGGGAAGCAGTTGAGAGGGACAGACATTAGAGGAGAAGAGATAAGCACTTGAAAGAGGGAATATAAAACCAAATTATCAAAGACGGATTGTTAAGTTACACCTGCAATGGTGCATGCAGGGGGTAGGAGGGATGAAGTAATATCTCTTATTGGACCAACTTCTGTTGGTGAGAGAGAAGCTCTGGGAAGTACGTTTCCCAGACGTGAAGAGCTCTGTGTAAGCTCGAAAGCGTGTCTCTCTCACCACCAGAAATTGGTCCCATAGGAGATAATACCTCACCCACCTTGTTTCCATAAAGTTGGGTGTAAGTTTGGAAGCTGTCTTGAAGCCTCTGACAATTAGGTCCATAAAATAAAAGATTAAGGGTAAGTTAAGCAAACTGTGGTTAAAACATTGCTTTTATAGGCAAGAAAGTTTAAAAGTGGAGGCAGCACTAATGGCTCCTGGAAGAAGTAGTCCACTGAATTTGAATCCATTCAGTTTTGTTCACACCACTGCCTCGGTGACAAACAGTGCAACACTTTATCAATGATGTGTTTGGCAATGGCTCCGGGGGGGGGGGGGGGGGGCGGGAATCTCATGTTAAAAGCCTTGCCACCACGTGAAGGGATAATTTTCTTGCTACTGATGGCATACAGCCTTCTCTGGCTATAGCAAAGTCATCTCTGCCAGAGAAAACATCTCTCTGGGCAGGAAGCATGCTTCTGAAGAACTAGGGTTTTTGTATTTGGAATTGGCTGGATTCCACCAAATGCAGTGTTTTCAACTCTTGTGATTTGATCATGACTTTGCAATATTCAGTGTTCTTCTTAAAGCTCCAGCTTGTGGAATCAAGAGATTGCATGAGCATCTCAGCTTTCAGATAAAAAAAAGTTTCTAGGGCTCCTGGTTGCAGAAGAAAACTTGATAACGTGAAGTGAGTGCTCCCTATAGGCTCAGAAACCAGCAGGCAAATAAAACCCACAATGTATTTTTAGAAGCTACAAAGAGTCCTGTGGTACCTTATAGACTAACAGAGGTATTGGAGCCTAAGCTTTCATGGGTGAATACCCACTTCGTCAGATGCATGTATTTTTAATCGGTCCTGACTCATGATTTTTGAATGCTTAGGGTTGGCATTCCTGCAAATAGCAGGTTCTGTCAAATATTTTGAGGGAGGAAACCCCTCTGCCCTCTACAAGGCCATCATCCCCAATAATAATTACCCAAATGGGCTATCTACTTTGAGGGACACACACACACACACACACACTTCAATGAGTTTTGGACCAGGCCCTGCAACAGGGGATTTATCACAAGTGAAGGCAGGAGTGAGGGGGTTGTTAGACTCGCTAAGATCACATCACTGAATGGACCCTACTAATCAGCCAGGGATGAGGTAGCCACCTAGAGAACATGTTCAGATCTGGAGATGGCACAAGACACCAGATTACGTTATTTGCTTGTTTTTGTAAATTTCTCTGGGCCTCATGGCTTGGGTTTGAAAAAGCTTTGGCCTTGCATCAGGTGTATATTGATTAGGAAGATTTAGAGGCAATAAGCAGTTTTTGCCGGCTGTATATCCCTATTCTAATGGACTGTCCCTTAAACCAAGACAGTTGGGGGGGGGGCTGTTTTTGTTTTAAAAGCAACATTATGGATATTCACACAAAACAAACTGCCATTGAAATCAATGGGAGTTAAACATGAGGGCAAACTGGGACTCAGAGCAGCTGTGTCCTTCAGAGCAGCATTTAGGAGAGTGAGTCATTGCACCTGCAGGGAGGGAAGGGGGAGTCAAACCAATTTTCCATAGTCCTGACCACAGACAGAAAAGGGGGAAGAGATGGCCCTTGGGCAGGGGCAAAGACAAGGAAGGAGGACTGCATTCCTTTTTTGTGCCTCTCCTAATGACAGACATTTACAAAATTAGGAAGAGCATACAGTCATCAGCTGCCACTTTCTGGCTACTTCAGTTTAAAGGGACCAACCTTCTGCCAGTCACTTAAAAAGATTATAGCTTACTGGATGTTAAACTAAAGGGTTTTAGTTCCTATGGGGCCAGTGCAAAGTCATAGAGCCTGCATGTAGATACAGTCCTTGCCCCCTGCAGGAGGTCTGCCAATGCACCGGATTTCTGACTTGCAATATCTTCACTATGCCAGCTCTGAGCACATGAAGTGTAGAATGAGAACTGTGCCAGACCGCATAGTGGAATAATAAACAGATATCCACTAGGCAAAGACCATTGCACTTGTGATTTATTCCATCTTGAATCAAGGTCTCCTCAGATAAAGAGCTAGGTAAGCTCTCTTACTATTCATCGCTGCATGTGGTATACGGCAGTACTCTGAAATATTCATATCAAGGTTTTCAAAAAATTAACTTAGACATTAATGTTTTTGCAAGATTCTTTAAGTCTACAGTTATATCATTTAGGCCCCAGTTCTGCAAGGACTTAAACATGTGCACAGTTACACACACAAGCATTTCTATTTACTTAAATGACATTTACATGTGTGAAGTTATGCAAATGCTTAAGTCTTCACAAGAGACTTAGATTTTTAGACTGCACGTAAAGTGTTCTGATGTAGTCATGTGAAAGCCTAAAGAGTTTGGGATAAGTATACATTTGCAGTAAACTACTATCTTTCTTATGAGTTGATACATTACCTACCTTGTCCAATCCTATAGTCTTTCCATGTACAGAACTACTACTGAAATCAGTGTAAGTTCTGCAGTTAGATTGAAGATTCACATACAGGCATCTGGTCGTACATATTTTTTACTTCATCTTGACTTAAATGCTGAAATTTTGTTGCTGAAACATTTTGACACACCATGGCTTTTGAACTGAAAATTAAACACTTTCATTTTGGTCAAAATTTTCCAATCTTCAGTTTTCTAATACCAAAGAAGCTTCAGGTCCCCTCCCCCACATCTGTCTCTTCCTCATCCTAACTTTTCCTGAGGAGTGAGGCAGAGCTGTAAGGGGGAAGAGACCAAACATTTTTTTTAAGTAAACACACACCACAAGTTAATGCTATCTGATTTTCTTCAGGTCATTGAAAAGTTTTCCACAAAAAGAATATCGCATCTTTCATCCAGCTCTACTTAAGGTAGATGGAAATTCAAAGAACAGAAGATGCAGACTTGGGCCAACCAAGCATTTCATTGGATTGCATTCTCTAAAATCCTATGTTGTTGTTGTTGTTAAGCCTACTTAAACATATTATCTGCTTCTCATTTGAGTCCAATTGTTCTGAAGAAGGGCAAATCATCCTAACCCATGTATTTTAGGCAACTTTCATCTCATCACATCAATTTGAATAATCATGAATTCATAATTGGCCAGTATTTTAGCAGTTGTGTGGCATGCTGAAGTAAAAGAATAACTAAATGGAGAACTGGATGGATTTAGGGGTTGATAAGAGGACATATAGCTTGTCAGCTGCTCAAATCCAGACCAGGTTGCTAATGAAAACAAAAGCAATGGAAAGTCTTTACCATCTGACAGCTGTTTGGCTTGGCGTGAAGTGAGTCAGTGACTACTCAGATATTTTTAGAGCACCCACTATCGTTGCTAGACAGTAGCATCTGTATCCCAGCCCAATTTCTCATGGACAGGTGTCCATGTCATTGAACTCACTAATGGCACCCAACAATCTCTGCTGGCATCATGGAAGAAATAAGTTTAGTATGGTGACTGAACTGCCCTCTCACTCCTAGAGTGAGTCCCTGCAAGCCACGGTTGGGACACCTCGGGAGTGGAAGCAGTGTGATGGACCATGTTGTACCCGTCCCACAGATACTTCTAGAACATTCTTCAGGGCTGCTATTTCAAAACCTTTCACAAGCCCTGCATTCACTCATATATTTGAGGAAAACTTTGAGCCCTTATAGCTTCATAAAATTATGAATGAGCATGTGCTCTGAACTCCCATCTTCCCAATTAGGCTCCTCTTGTTTTTTCCTGTAAAATATTATCAGCCTTTAGGACCTACATCTTAGTAGCAAGGAAGCAAGTTATTCATTTGTTATTCCTGGGGTCTTACTCAAAGAGCCTCATGAGCATATGGTAGCATCTATGTGCAGAGATGATGCTGTGTTCAATGCTTGTGATTTATTGTGTCACAGATGTCCACCTGCAGCTGTCACTCATACAATCCCCCTGCAATCTAATGCTCAAGGGTATAGGAGGAATAATGTGAGATCTTTCATGATCCCACCTACTGAAATTTCCCCCTCTCTCCTGTTTGTTTTTGTGCAGGTCGTCTAAGTAGCTGAAGAAAGGCATCTTCAGACTCAGTCACAATTTCTTGGAACCTACCACTATGTCCAACACAAATTGTTAGAACACAAATACCCCACTGCAGTCAGAGAGACATCCTGAACTAGCTTTCTCACAATACAAATGTGTACTATGCACTGTATTTTTTAATTCTGAATATAGTTCATGTTATGAAGTTTTCTCCTCAAACATTCTCCAGCCCTTGGCTAGAGTGAGTAGGAAACATCATAATGCAATGCATAATAACTTAGCACAGTAACCTTGCTGTGGTGTGGAAAGTCGTGGAAATACAATCAAAACAGCGTTCTTTGTATTGTGTGCTTCACTGCTGATTGCAGCCAGAGGCAATGGATGCAAGGCTGCTTTAGGACCCAGTTGTGCCTGGCCCAGACATGGCTGCACTGCACAGTGGTCGGGAATGGTCTTCTCCTCCCTTTGCTGGGCCCAAACAGCCAGGCACAATTGCATTCTCTGTAGTCAGGAGAGCACAGGAACAGCTGCTCTCACCATACTCCAAGGCAGGAGGATGGGGGCGGCGAAGAGAGAAACACTTCCCCCAAGGGATAGAGGCAGAGAGGACGTAGCTCCACCCTCCCTCTGCACTGGCACATGAAGCAGGAATGGAGGAATCGGAGCAAAAGTAGTCTACACCCCGTAAAAGGGTGCAGGATGGGGTATGCTCCTTTTACATGACAGGAAGCTCTAGGAGGCATTCTAGCTACCTGATACAGAAACAGAATGTTCTGTGCTTATATGCTCTAGCTCAAGCAAAAGTTATGGACTTACAGTAGGAACCACTGGGTGAAAGTCTATGGCCTTTGTTATACAGGATGCCAGACTAAAAGATGATGGTTCCTTGGGGCCTTAAAAAAAAAAAAAAAAAAAGTCCCCTGGCACTCAGACTGGGGTGTTGGTGCCATACACTAGCCCACACACAAGGCTGTGCTTTCAGGCACAAATAGGTTCTTGGAGAGTAAACATCATCTGAGCTGGGGAATAGAAAGACAATTGGAGAAGCAGAGCTATGGCTCAGAAGCACTTAAGGAATTCTCTCAGGAGAGAGAGAGAGAACAGTGAATATTTAAATTGAATTCACTTTTCTTCCAGGCTATAACCCTAGTACTTGCACTGATGGTCACTTAAAGAGACTGTCATCTTATCATGCATACTAGCTCCAAGTGAGAAATGTGCAGAGCAGAGCATCAGACTATTGTATGCTGGTAAATTCTCATTTCTCATATCTGTTTTGGTTTAACTGAAACTGGTTGAAAGATGGTGATGAAATCCAACTGCTGTCCCACTCACCCAGCCTAGAAATAATGGCTGATGGCTCTCCAAGTCTTTCTAAGCATATGTTGAGAGAAATGGGCATGACTAGTGTGCAGAATTAACAATATTTGCTTCACATGTAAGTAGTTGGAAAACTACAGATCTGAGCCAAGACTGTGGGTGGGGTGGGTTTTGTTTGGTTTTGAAGAGCGCATCTTTTAATAGGAATTAATTCAGGGAAGGCCTATGGCCTGTGTTATACAGGAAGTCAAACTAGACAATCACAATGGTCCCTTCTTGTCTTGGAATCTGAAGTGTCACTATTTTTACAGTGAAACCAAACTTTAACCTGTATAACCTAAAACTGAAATTCATTGTGTGTGTAAAATAGTGAGAATAAAAAAATACTTATGCTTTTTTGCAAAGTAACAAGAAAGTTGCAGTAACTAAAAATTAATAATGTTGCACCAGATTCTGGTGTAAATATTGAGTGATTCCATTGACTTTGGTGGAGTTACTCCAGTTTCCTCTCGGTTAAGAGCAAAATTTGATCATTTGTTTTACCTCTTTCGGAAGAGTATCCATCATAGTTTGAGTTGTATGGAAAATCATGGATACCAGGTACAGATTCAAAATACTTCCCAACGAAGCATTTGGACATGAAGGACAATCTCTTGTCACTTACCTCCAAAATTTGTGAGAGCTCTCAGCTGCTTCAGAAGAATTCACTGTCTGAGGCGGTGCTGTGAATAAAACAAAGGAAAATACAGCATTATCGTATTGATTTTTGTCTGATGCTTCCATCTTGTGGCCAGATGAGAGAAGCTTCTCTTTTAGCATGGATTAAGAAATGCCTTAAAGATGAGGGGTTTCAGAGTGGTAGCCGTGTTAGTCTGTATCCGCAAAAAGAAGGAGGAGTACTTGTGGCACCGTAGAGACTAACAAATATATTTGGGCATAAGCTTTCATGGTCTAGAACCCACTTCATCAGATGTGTAGAGTGGAACATACAGTAGGAGGATATATATACACACACAGGAAATCACATATGACCTAATCACATCAGCCACCCCATCAGGGGCTCGTTCACCTGCACATCTACCAATGTGATATATGCCATCATGTGCCAGCAATGCCTCTCTGCCATGTACACTGGCCAAACCGGACAGTCTCTACGCAAAAGAATAAATGGACACAAATCTGACATCAGGAATCATAACATTCAAAAACCAGTAGGAGAACACTTCATTCTCTCTGGTCACTCAGTAATAGACCTAAAAGTGGCAATTATTCAACAAAAAAACTTCAAAAACAGACTACAATGAGAAACTGCTGAACTGAAATTAGTTTCCAAACTGGATACCATTAAATTAGGCTTGAATAAAGACTGGGAGTGGATGGGTCATTACACAAACTGATCTTCTACTTCCCCATGCTAAGTTTCCCCCTGCTGTTGCTCAGACCTTCTTGTCAAACTGTTTGAAATGGGCCATCCTGATTATCACTACAAAAGTTTTTTTTCTCCTGCTGATAATAGCTCACCTTAATTGATCAGTCTCTTAGAGTTGGTATGGCAACCCCCATCTTTTCATGTTCTCTGTATGTGTGTATATATCTCCTCCTACTGTATGTTCCACTCTATGCATCTGATGAAGGGGGTTCTAGCCCACGAAAGCTTATGCCCAAATAAATGTGTTAGTCTCTAAGGTGCCACAAGTACTCCTCGTTCTTTTTAAAGATGAGGGATTTTTGTCAAGCTACACTACTGAACCAAATAGGATAAACTTGTGCTAGTGACTAAAATTACTAATAAATTTAAGAAATCGTTAGAACGTTGAGAGTTTGTAAGTAGAGCAATGCAGAAGAGTGGACTCACCACTGGAGTGCCCCATTGAGGCTGGGTATGGTGTAGC
Source organism: Chelydra serpentina (assembly GCA_037349315.1). NCBI lineage: Eukaryota > Metazoa > Chordata > Testudines > Chelydridae > Chelydra > Chelydra serpentina. The sequence goes on from JBAIAC010000014.1 coordinate 31,228,037, forward strand.
AGCTCTTTCCCCTGCCAGTACCCCCTGCCAACAGTCACTCCAGTCCTGTAGTGGTCTCTCTTTCAATGACTCAGCCTTCCAGCCAGGTCACACTCTGATACCCCAATAGGGGTGGAACTAGAGTCCAACAAATATACACTCCAATGTCCTTATAACATGTCTTTAGGCTTGACTCTGGGCCCCCAAAGTCCTCACACCCTTTTGGCTCAGGGCTGCGAGTGTCCTTATCCCTTTATATTTGGGGGGAGGGCAGGAAGGGGCTTTGCACACTACCTTTTTCCAGCAGTGGATTTGGGAAATCCCTTACTGCTCTCGACTCTGGGTTCCAGTCCAGGGATCCTGTAGCAAGCAGACAAGGGCTGTCTAGTCAAACCAAGCCCTGCTGCCTCTCCGGGCTTCTTTCCACCATAGCCTTTTACAAGGTGGTCTCCCCACTACCTCTCTAGGTTCACCCTTCTCTCAGAGCTCCCAAGGGTCTTCCGAATCCCCCAGTAAATCTCAAACCCCAAAGGTACAACTTAACCCAAATTCAGTCTTCCTCAAGCAAGACCTGTCAGTATCCCTTTAGCTCTCTCCCTGGAATGCCTCATCCTGCCCTCGGGGCTCACCACCTGCGGCTGCTCTGTCACTCCTGACAGACTTGCCCACTCCTGAGAGGATTTTAGGGCCAATTCTCCCACTAGCCTTCCTCCTTTACCCTGCTGGCTGCTCTACCCTCAAGTACTAATACAAGAACTACAGAGTTCATTCTTTGCAGCACCCTTCTGATCCACACTGTGTTTAAAATAGCCACCCAGTTCTTCTCCCACCTGGGACTCATCTTTAATTAAGCCCAGCTGATCAGCTCACTCTCCAGGTGCAGTCAGGTAGCATAATTGGCCTCACAGAGCCACATTAGCCCTTTTAGAGTCTGTGTGGTGTACACATACCATCACAAAATTTTTTATTTAAAACTTGTTTTTGGTGGGGGGAGTGGAAAGTTATATTTTTAACTAAATGAAAATTTTCATTTGCCTTGAAATGTTTAAATTTTTTGTCAGAAAAAAGTGTTTGTTTCAGTTTTTGGCAATATTTTGGGGTTTCGTGTTTTCTCCCCAATAAAAAGCCAGATTTCTGTTGAGGAAACCCTCCATTTTCCAACTCCACATGGGGAAGAAGGATTTCTGATGGATCCCATTCAGGGGTTGGACCCATGTAAGTTGTGACAGCCAGCTGTATGGGCATATGGAAGGAGTTGGGAACAGAGATAAGGTAATGTGGTGGGAGTGGGAGTTGAGAGAGGGCCAATGAATCTGCAGCCAATGACTCCCACAGAGGCCAGGGGTACATCAGCATCAGGGATAACTGCAGTTTCCAGGCTCTATTTCCAGTTGCTAATTCCAGGAGCCATCCAGTTCCCCAAAGGGCCTTTATTGTTCAAAAAGCATACACAAGCCAAGCAGCGTTTTTCATTTTTGCCCTGACACAGTGGGTTGATGTTGCTTCTGGCTAGGTCAGCCCAGCACACAGCTTCCATAGGCAAACAATTTCACCAGCATAAGGCCATTAGAAGAGTCATCTCACTCATCCTGTCACCAGGGTGCCAGCTCTCAGCTTCCCTCAGTCTCTCTGGCAGGTTGGACGAGTTAAGTGCTTTGGCCCTCTGGCTAGAGCTGGTGGGATAAACTTTGATGGTACCATGCTCCATTGGAATATGTGGTTCTGTCAAAAATCAAAATGATTTGAAAAATCAGATTGATAGTGCCAGAATTTTGTTCAAAAAAAGTTCCAACAATGTAAAAGCCTCCTGTTTGACATTATCAGAACAAATTGTTTCAATTCTGTATTTTTGAAGTGATATTTTGGTATCAATGTTTTTCTTGTGTATTGTATTTTACATAGCATAATATCATACAAAATTTAAAAAGTTGAAATCAAAATGAAACATTGGATTTTAGTGGAACAAAATGTTTTGAATGACCAAAAAGAAATTTGGGACTTTTCAGAATTTGTAAGTGTCTGGTTTTCACTTCAATTGTGAATGAAGCCAAATTTTAAAATCTCAAAATCATTCACGAAACAGAACTTCCATCCTCCACGTACAGCTCTACCTCTGGCCCACCCTGCCAGTGCAAATAAAAGTCAAGCTATAGCAACAAACCTTTTCACCTTCCTGTGCCATCACCCACTGCATATGGTATGTATGACCATCAAGTCCTTCACCCCAGATTGTAGGGAGTTCCTTCTCTCCATGTAGCAGGGGCTGGCCACAGTCCCTGTTGCTGAACTCAGAGCAGGTAGAACTTTGTCCTCCTCAAGATGTACAATTCCTTTGCTCCCTAGGCTATGTCTTTGTCCCTGGATCACAAGGGCATTTCATTACCACCTCCAGGCTGCACGATAGGGGAACCCTGGCCCTGAGATCCTATAGTAAAAAACAGCAGCCTGACCTCAGGTCTGAACTGTCCCACTTCCCAATTCCCATAAGCACCTCATACTTCTGCTCAGTTCCTGTCTCTGTCAGGCAGTGCTCCACCAAACCCTGCCTCAGTTGGTTGAGTTCCTTCCCTGGCTCCATCTCCACAGGATACCACAGCTCGTCACTCAGAAGCCTCTTCAGCAAGCGTCTGTCCTTCCACAGGTTTATCTCCCAGCAGGGACCCACCATGTAGCCTTCCCCAGTCACTGGAGAGTCTCCCAGCACACTGCTGTGCCTGCCATCTCTCTTCCTTACTGAAAATCGGTTGCCTCCTATGTCCCAGCAGACCTAGTTCTCAGTCACCTAGGGCCAGACTTTTTTTGAACTATTTAGGTCCTAAAGCTGCATATTGGCCACTAGTAGGATTTTCAAAAGTCCCTAGGTTCCTTACTGCCTCTGGAATCATTAGGCACCTAAATACCTTTAAAAATCTGGCCAAAATCCCTGTCCCATGATTTAGGAGGAAAACCAGACACAGGTACAAGTGGACCTGACCTCCCATTAAAGACCCAGTTCACCCTGTGTCAGCTCATAAAATATGACCAGCAGAAATGAATGGCAAAATTCCCACTCAAATGATGTAGATTCTGACCCTATATTTCAAAGTGAGCATAGAGGGCCTTGCACAGTGTTAGAAGTAGCATGAGTCAAAGACCAAAGAACTTTATCCCTCTCAGAAGCACAATGAACCCTTAATAATATACTTCTCTGTATGGATTTTTGTTATGAATCAAATGTATAATTCTATAGAAATCCGACTTGTGCATGTATAGTAGACAATATCCACGTAGGTATGACTTTTCTCTTGTCTTTTGTTGGGTACAGTTTGAACATTCAAGTATTTAAAGAAGATGTTGAACATACTCCTCTTGCAGGGCCTCATAGGTAGATTGCATGCACCTGCACAAGTTCCTGCTTATCTTGCTATGAAGAGTTTCGGTCACATCATGTTGTGACCAGAACGTGAGGTTGCTGCAGCTGGGCAGTCCTTGCATGACAGCATCTTTGTTATGCAATTGTTCTGAGCACATTTTCAGGCTGGCTTGATGAGGAATGAAGGAGCTTGAACTGGCCTGCAGCAGACTGAACGCAAAGATGATCTCGCCACACCCAGTGGGGAGGCAGAGAAAAGACTGACAGCTGGAAAAGCTACGTTTAAAGGTATCTCTTTGGGCGCTTACTGGACAGAGAGGAGAGCGATGAGGCGAGTTCTGGCTAGCCCTAGTGGGGACAGTCTCTGGGTGGCCAGGGCTGGATAGTTCAGGTTTGTCTAGGTGAAAAGAAAGTCACAGAGACTGTGGTGAAAGAAAAATCAAGGAATCTGTGTGCTAGGAGCAATAGTCTCAAAAAGGAGAAAGTGGTGCTGAGCTAAAGAAGGAAGGAATGTCTGTTGATAGGGAATGGCTGGGAGACGGTGTATTTGGGGCTCCAAATTTTGGTGGATCTGGGTTATAGTTAGCCATAGCCCACCCCCACATGCTGCAGAGGGGAATTATTAGTGAATGATATAGTAAAGCAGCTCTTCTCATAACAGGTTAAAGCTTTAGTAAATAAATATCAATGACCACATACTAACCAGAGCAGGGAACAAAATTGTATCCCACAACATGGAAAATTATCACATATCTTTGATACATTTATCATTATGTATTTAAACACCAAAGTGAAGAGAGGACCACACATTACACACCTGGTATGAATGCACTTTTCAGAAGTGATATAATTTAATAATTACTAGGGCTGTTGATTAATCGCAGTAAACTCGTGATTAATTTTTTTAATCGCGATTAACTCAAAAAAATTAATCACGATTAATCGCAGTTTTAGTCACACTGTTAAACAATAGAATCCCAATGGAAATGTATTAAATATTTTTGCATGTTTTTCTACATTTTCAAATATATTGACTTCAATTACAACACAGAATACAAAGTGTACAGTGCTCACTTTTATTATTGTTTATTACAAATATTTGCACTGCAAAAATGATAAACAAAAGAAATAGTATGTTTCAGTTCACCTCATACAAGTAATGTAGTGCAATCTCTTTATTGTGAAAGTACAATTTACAAATATAGATTTTTTTTGTTACATAATTGCACTCAAAAACAAAACCGTGTAAAACTTCAGAACCTACAAGGCCACTCAGTCCTACTTCTTGTTCAGCCAATCACTAAGAGAAACAAGTTTGTTTACATTTACAGGAGATAATGCTGCCCGCTTCTTAATTACAATGGCACCTGAAAGTGAGAACAGGCGTTCACATGGCACTTTTGTAGCTGGCACTGTAAGGTATTTACGTGCCAGATATGCTAAACATTCATATGCCCCTTCATTCTTCGGCCACCATTCCAGAGGACACGGTTCCATGCTGATGATGCTCGGAGAATTGTATGCCTCCTTCTCTGTTTTACCCGCATTCTGCCGTATATTTCATGTTACAGCAGTCTCGGATGATGACCCAGCACATGTTGTTCATTTTAAGAACACTTTCACTGCAGATTTGAGAAAATGCAAAGAAGGTACCAATGTGAGATTTCTAAGGATAGATACAGCACGCGACCTAAGATTTAAAAATCTGAAGTGCCTTCCAAAATCTGAGAGGGATGAGGCATGGAGCATGCTTTCAGATGTCTTAAAAGACCAGTACTCTAATGCATAAACTGCAGAACCTGAACCACCAAAAAAGAAAATCAATCTTCTGCTGGTGGCATCTGACTCAGGTGATGAAAATGAACATGTGTTGGTCCGCACTGTTTTGAGTCGTTATTGAACAGAACCCGTCATCAGCATGGATGCATGTCTCTGGAATAGTGGTTGAAGCATGAAGGGACATATGAATCTGACATGTAAATATCTTGCAACACTGGCTATGACAGTACAATGAGAACACCTGTTCTCACTTTCAGGTGACATTGTAAACAAGAAATGAGCAGCCTTATCTCCTGAAAATGTAAACAAACTTGTTTATCTGAGCATTTGGCTGAACAAGAAGTAGGACTGAGTGGACTGTAGGCTCTAAAGTTTTACATTGTTTTATTTTTGAATGCAGGGTTTTTTGTACATAATTCTACATTTGTAAGTTCAACTTTCGTGATAAAGAGATTGCACTATAGTACTTGTAATGGGGGAACTGAAAAATACTATTTCTTTTGTTTTTTTACAGTGTAAATATTTGTAATCAAAAATAAATTGATCACTGTACATTTTGTATTCTGTGTTGTAATTAAAATCAATATATTTGAAAATGTAGAAAACATCCACAAATATTTAAATAAATGGTATTCTATTATTGTTTAATAGCACAATTAATCACATGATTAATTGTGATTACTTTTTTTAATCATTTGACAACCCTAATAATTACTGAAGGAAAAGTCTATGGTACAAATATGATCAATCATCAAATCATAATGCTTATGAGTGTATGAAGTTGATTTATGCTGCAAAGTGTAGTCTGATTTTGAGCTTTAAATTTACAGGCTAGTGGCAATAGGTGTGTGTACTGTGCTTATTAAATCTAGAGCCAATAGTCTCTTATACTTATTTCTTTTTGGCAGTTGAGAAGATTTTACTCTGATTAAGCATCAGTTTATACTCTTTAAAGCAAAATTCCCTGCTACAAACAGTAGGCCTGACCTTGCAAAGCTTAACTCAAGTGAGTCATGAGACTCCTCACATAAGTAAGGATTCAGGCTATGGGGCAGATCACTTTCTGCCAACCGACTTACTGTTCAGTTCTAGACAACTTTTACTGAAGATCAAGAGGGAAGAAAATTCTGGTTTTCAATGTGTATTTGCCGAATTTCCAGAAAAGTGAAAATAAAACTGGGAGGGGTAACAGTAAAGGCATAAATTGCAGGATGAATACATAGTGAACCCGTCTTCCTTACTGTTGGGCCTAAGCAGCGTTCTGTTTAAGGCAAGCTCCCTTGTGGCAAGAGCAAAGTAAGTGAGACCCATTGCTGCTGCTTGTACCATGAATTTAGGCCCTAGAGGGTGCCTGAAATGTTTTTGGGGATGTCTAAGCGCTGTTTGTAGCTAAAGTGTTCTCTTGCTGTATGAGAATCTGATTCAATAGATAGCTGATATGGTACTCAGAGTTCATCTAATATGGGCAGAAGCAACAAAGGAGGTTGCAAGCCTGAATTCCTGTAACTGATATTTTTCCACACCTAGGCCCTAGCTAGCTTCCATTGAAATCTATGGCAAACTGCAACAGACTTCACTGAGAGAAGGAGCGAATCTGACAGTTGTAATGCTGAAGTCTGGGGAGTCCTCTCAAGAAACACACACAATTATATCAGTTGTACTAAGTTACATCGTTTGTGAGGAACTATAGGCCCATGTGAGGCATTTGTTTGGTTCTAAATGAAACAGAACTCGGGACAAGCTCAAAAAGTTAGCCATCATCGGAGAAAGTGCCACTACAGCCTTCTAAACGTAGTATCATCTAACCCCCCGTATTCATCGAGAATGCTAGTGGGAAACTTTCACCTTGCCGTTTTCAGTACTTTAGTGTTGTTGGTTTTTAAACTTGAGGTAAAATCTTTTCCTGTGTTTTGCAGCTGCCCTTGTGGAGAGAAAGAGGAGAGCACAGGAAGCATCTTACCTACTTCAGCAGCACACTCACAGATGAGCAGGCCAGGATCCCAATCTAGCATTCGCTTGGGAAATAAACTGGATGAGCAGCTACCATACTGGCCAGTGCTCCACAGCACCCCTTGGTGGAGATTTTTGCCATCTTGGAAGAACAGCTCGGCCTTTTTGTCTGTATTCTGCAGTTGTCAGCAGGGGCTGGAATAGAGCACCTGCTACATGTTAAAGGGGGAGCACAGCGTACTTCTAATGTCATGTGACACTCAAGCCCCTTGCCCTACACCAGGGATCAGCAACCTTTGGCACGTGGCCTGCCAGGGTAAGCCCCCTGGCGGTCCAGGCCGGTTTGTTTACCTGCTGCATCCACAGGTTTGGCCGATCTCGGCTCCCACTGGCCGTGGTTCACCGCTCCAGGCCAACGGGGGCTGAGGGAAGTGACGCGGGATGTGGTGGCCGCCGCTCCCTGCAGCCCCCATTGGCCTGGAGCGGTGAACCACGGCCAGTGGGAGCCGCAATCGGCCAAACCTGCGGACGCGGCAGGTAAACAAACCGGTCTGGCCCACCCCAGGGCTTACCCTGGTGGGCTGCATGCCAAAAGGTTGCTGATCCCTGCCCTACTCTCACCTGTGGGGCTCAAAATACTTTGTCCCTGCTGTTTCATGGCATGCAGAAAACTCAATTAAGGAAATGTCATTGACAAACGGAGCAAGTCTGATTCATTATCAAGTGATCATCTTTAAATAAGTGAGTATAGACCCCTACATAGCCTTAAATTATACATCATTTATTGAAATATAGAGATCTTCATTTACAGGATTTAAGACAAAATATGAACAGGGGCATATGTAATACGTGTTGTACCTTCGGTCACTCATATCAGTTAGCCCTTTTTCAAACACTTCACAACACCACCACTTTGGAAACACTTCCCTTTTTTTTATTATTCTAAAATATAATTTTTGTACATTCAAAAGTGCAACAGTTAACTTGCCTGTGGATTATATCACAGTTAAAAAAATATAAAGAAAGGCAGTGATACAGCTTGTCATAAATGTTTTGGCGGTATCCTAGAAGTCTATATAAAAATACATATATACATATTGATGTATAACATCACCATATCTTACGTCCTTCATCATATAATAGGACCATTTTTTACAAGTTGCAGCCCAAATGTTAAGGATTTGATTGGCCATTCAAAATAAGAAATTGCATTTCCTAGGATAGTTTTGATTGTCATTATACAGAAGGAATTGGGAATTTCTCTTCTGGTGGCTTCTCAAAATTAAGCCATAAAAGAAAAAAATCTGCAATGCTGAAAACAAAACAACTCCCCATTATACTACAATCCAGATAATTTTTTCCAGGCGAGTATCTCTGGCCCCAATCCTGCAATGAGCTGTGGTTGACAGACCCCTTCACCTGCACTGAGCCCCGCTTTCTCCAATGGGGTTCTGCACAACAGGCTTCCATCTGCATGCAACTCCTCGCAGGACTGAGGGGCTTACGATTGCAATGGGGCTGGGTAGCCAGATGTTTTGGTGCCGATCTAAAGCATAGGCCAGTCCCAAGATGTGTTGTGAGATTCAGAATGAAACCAACAAGAGGAAGGGAGACAATATAAGAATGTTACATGACCTGTCTTTTGGTATCACTGAACCTACATGGCCTGATTTTCAAACATGATGAAACGTGGGTCATATGCAAAAATGCTTGCCTAATTTGAACATGAAGTTATGTGACTGTACACACAAATCTGTGGCCTCAATTGGCCAGTCCTTAATTTGTAATGAAAGAGGTGCTGGGGCTCCGGCAATTAGGTACCAGGGCTCAAGCATTTTTTTTTAAACTTTCATAACTGAGATAGCAAGCCTAGAGGTGCCAGGCTCAACCCTGGCACAAAATAGGGTGACCAGATGTCCAGTTTTTAAAGGGACAGTCCCATTTCTTGGGACTTTTTCTTATATAGGTGCCTATTACCCCCCACCCCCTGTCCCCTTTTTTCACAGTTGCTGTCTGGTAACCCTAGCACAAAATAAGAAGTGCAAATGACCCTTCAGCTATTTAATAGGCCATTTGTGTTTCATAGATTCATAGAGTTTAAGGCCAGATTGGAAAATTAGGTCATCTAGTTTGACTTCCGGTATGTCCCAGGCTCTTAAATTTCACCCAGTAACCCCTGTGTTGAGCCCTCTCACTTGTGTTTGACTAAAGTGTAGTTTGAGTTTACCTCAAGCATATCTTCCAGAAAGGCATCCAGTCTTGTTCTGAAGCCATCAAGAGCTTGAGAATCCATCACTTCCTTTGGTAGTTTTTTCCAGTGGTTAATCACCCTCCTTGGTAAAAATGTGTGTCTTAATTCCAGTGTGAAATTGTCTGGCTTTTGTTTGCAAATGCCTCGTTTGCATGCATGCATACTTTTGCATGTGGCCTTAGCCATGTGACATTCTGAAATTCAAACCCACACTGATTTATCTGCAATAATGGCAGTACTACATTTGGGACCAAATTTTGCTCTCCTCTGCTCACCCACAACTCTCCGTAATAAGTGTTGTAAGTGAAGTCAAGAGGAGGTGCACAGCATTTCTGAGGGCCTAACTGGTCCTCCAAGTTTAGTTTTGAGTTTGTTATTCAGAATCCAGTCACTTTGTTCTGTTTAGTCATTCACTGGTGATCCAAATTCCACATGTAATAGGGAAAAAAATTCCCACACAAGCTTGAGTTTGGATCTCATTTGTGTTGACTGTGTCATCTCAGGTACTGAGCACTTCCTGGGAGGTGCTCAGTGCACTCAACTCCTACTGAGTTTAAAAGCTGAGCAGCAAACAAGATTTGGCCCATAATTGGCATGTATCTTATTTTCATCTGTAAGTCTTCCAAAGCATCACATATCAATATAGTGACACATCATATAGTGACAGCAGCAATCATAGCACACTCTACATACATATGATGTCAACAAACAAATATTGCAGAACCAAGAGTGGATTAAATTTTGTACTCCCTCTTTTCTAAGTGAAGGAGTCAGACCAAAATAACCAACACACTTGAAAGCAATTACCTGTCTTATAGTTAGGGTTGGTAAAGATAACAGAGCCAGCTTCCTCTGCTTCTATTGAAACCTGAAAACTAAGATAAGAACATGTGTTGCAAAATGATGACTGCACATTTAATCTGGAGTCTCAGGCTAAGAAACAAAGGCTTCCTTGTTTGCTTCCAGAACAGTTCAAATATCAAATCAGTTCTTCACATATGACCCCAAAATAAGCTCTCTTTTGAATAGATGTGCAAAATATTATTTAAACACTAACAATAATGTTGCTATTCATTAGTCATACTTCCCTTTTACAGTAACTTGGGAAACATGGTGTACATTAATTAAAGGTTTAAAAATAGCTTTAAGTTTAAAAAACCTCAGTAAATCAAAGGGTGATTAATTGCTTTTAGAACATCTGATTAGGAAAGCCATTCATCTGATGCTGGAAAACTAACTCTTCACGTCTTAGAAGACACAAAGTTCTTTTCTACATGTGAAACTAGTTTTAGCTCACCAGAGCCATTATCATATTGTATACAGTCAAATACAATAATTGTTTCATATAAACATTTTGAATCCTAAATTTCTTTACCTACTTAAAGTTTTTAAAAACTGTGCTTTTGCTGAAGGACAATGAGTTATAAACTATACAGTTAGTGTTACGGACAGTAGTATTATGAAAACTGCTATCTTCTATAGTTAAAGATTCACTAGGCTTCTAACACCTATTATAGAAGGCTTTTTAATTAATGAATTAATTATTATTATTAATCCCTTTTATTTGCATTAACTGTAAAAAGTAAAATGTTATGTAGTTCCAGTACCTTTAAGTTTCAAAAGTGGTTTTTGCATGTACTTCATTCACATGATAGTTCAGCAGCAGCTGATAGAGATTGAGGGGCAAAGTACACAGAAATCTTGAGTGATCTCTTCTAAGTCCATAGAATATATTCAATGCACATCTCAAAAGATCCTTGAGCAGACAGTTATTTACATAATTACAATGGTGATGTTTTGCTGCAGTGGAAATTCTATCCATCAGAGTCATGAATGCCCTTGAAACACAAAACTGGTCTGTTTGTGGCCTTTGTCCTTCTACCTATTCAAACTGCAAATACCACTGAGATGCTACTGAAGTACTACAAAAAGCAACACTGAAAAGACTTCAGCATGTCTCACTCTTTCATATTCAGGATGATCTCTGTGCGCTGGGAACAGATCTCTACTTTCCTTACATCCTTTTCATTGCAATAAAGTGGTTTTCTCTACAGAGTAAAAAGTCCTTAGATCACATGGTGAGATTCTCTTGTGACATAGCTCAAAGATGTCCATTCATTCCATGTGAATTACAGGAAGCTGTCTTCAACCAGGTCTGAGGAATCTATTCCAATATCATCCATCATGTCAATGTCCTCAATGGTCTCATCCTCTCGCTTGATAAAGGTAGAGCTGCTAGAACCAGTCTCAATGGCACTTTCTTCAGATGTCTGGGAACTGTAAGAGGCAAAGAAACTAGGAGCTATACATAGTGAAAAAAACATGATCTTTGAATTTCTGCAGTTGACCCATTGACCTGGAAGTGGATCTATGCACCGACCTTCTGGCACCTTGGGTTATCTTAGGTGATCTCTAACTACCTTTTTCTTAGGGTGATTGACTTCTGGTATGAGGAAGTCACCAGAGGGTAATGAATAATTTTGGAATTCAAGGGAGCAAGCTGACCACACTTTTCTGAGAATGTCTACTGCCAACTCATCCATACAGTATTCATGAGTGAAACATTAGACTTGAAAGAAGTCCCCACCAACCAATATCAGACACTGCTGTGGCAAATGGCTAATTAGAAAAACCTGGGAAAGAGGGAATGAGAAGCTTAAGGAAAAGATGGTACAACAAAGACCATAGGTGCATAGATCAGGCCTGGAAACTCTTGCCCCATGGTCAAAAATGACCTCATTCCAGTTTCTCTTGATAATAGTCTAAAGATACAAAAACTTGGCTCCTAGGATCTTAACTTTATAATAAACAGAGTATAAAATGAATGTAGCTGAAAATACTGCCAGCCACATTGTGCTAGATTCAGCTACCCTCATTCACATTAGGTATTTTATTTATGTATCTATTTATATTGATAAGAATCCATTGATAAGAATCCCATCCAAAGGCTCTGTCACCAATTAAAAATCACAAAACAACCCCCTCTGAAATAGCCTAACCCCACTACAAGAACCAGCAGTTCTGAAATAAAATAAATCAATCCATCACATACCTCAAACCCTGTTCCAACTCACTTATTCTCGGACCAACAAATGGGGCTTACTATGTGCCCCAAAGGCCAGTCAATTTTGTTATGTTGGACCAAGCTGGAAAGTTAATTCCAAAGGTGAGGGGCCTCATGGGTAACATCCTGCCAGACCCCTTTTCTATGGCAGTACAGTACAAGAAGAGAGTAGGTCTCCTGAGTAGGCAGGTCCCAGGCCATAATGAGTACCTGGCTTCATGGGCTGCCCCACTGAAATCACTGGGGCTAGTCACAGAGAGCTGCACTCTATACCTGGATTCATAATGAATAGTACCTAACTCTACAAGTAGCCCCACTGAAGTCAGTGGGCTATCTTTCTAGTAAGGTGCTACTCATCAAGAAGAGTAAGAGTATCAGAATCTGGATCAGACTAAGGTGCAATAGAAGGGTGAGTAAGGATGGCAGAATCTGGCCCATAATGTACCGTAAGCAGCAATTACCTGTGCCTGTTCCTTTTGCCGAGTTCATCTTCAGAGACAGGATCAATGTCGGGCAGGGGGATGATGTAGCCACTGTCAGCACTCAACCTCTGCTCATCAAATCCACTCTCCCTGTCCTTTAGCTTGTCTTCATTCTTGTAAGTGACACCGATGTAGGTGTTGTCACAGTCCACTCTCATGCGTGTGACTGCTGGGTGGTCACTTTTCAGGAAGTCCAGATGAATCCTTTCATAGCTCTGAAAAGATTCATTTCAAAATGGTCTTTGATGCTGTACAAGGCGGCGTCTGCTCCTCAGCAACCTGCTGCAACCAGCTGTGCTGCATAACTAAATCAAAACGGTAGGCGCTCTGCCTTGGTGTGAGCAGGTGCTGCTCTATTGCCCTGAGCTGAGGTGTGCAGGCTTATTCGAGGTGTTTTACAAGGCTTCTTTGGACCAGTGCCTCTGGTCTGATAATACACATAGGCTACTAATATTTAAAAGATGGTTGGTGGGTTTCATTTTAAAATAGTGCTTGTACACCTCTATGTGCACACCTTGGTGCACTAACATCTCTGCAGGCAAGTGATGGCATCTTTCAGATGCAACTCTGGATCCAACCAGGGAGTTGTTAGTCTAATTATCCAGTGGTGCATGTATGCCATGAGACTGGTTATCATGTGACTGTTATTCAATATTAGTGCTGGGGATCAGGGAGTACTGACACTGCATGATCTCTCTCCCTTCTATTTTCTGTGTGCAGAGCTCTTCCACCTGCTCTCCTGCTTCTAAGCTAATGAGGAGTAACAATAAAGATCCCCATTGGTTCCCTCCCCTCCCCTGAGCAGGGAGTAGGAGTAAATTCCTCTGGCTCCTGGCAGCTATCCTTCCCTTGAGTCTACTGACCAGATCTGGCACCTTCTCCAGGGAAGGAATGAGAAGATATTCCTGCTGGTGAGATGATGAATTCCTCTCCTCTCTCATTCCATTGTGTGGGGCCCAAGAAGTGTGGCTGTATGCAAACGGGGCCAAAGATGGTGGGCAAGTGAGTATTGTGTATTGAGGAGGGACAGAAATAATGAATAGGTATGTCAAGAGGAAGAAGAGGGACTCAGACATCCGTGAGTTTGCAGGGACCTAGGAATGAGGGGCTGGGAGGTATACATCTTACTTGTGTGTTCCATTCTATGCATCCGATGAAGTGGGCTATAGCCTATGAAAGCTTATGCTGAAATAAATGTGTTAGTCTCCAAGGTGCCACAAGTACTCCTCGTTCTTTTTATGGATACAGACTAACGCAGCTGCTACTCTGAGAGAAGCATGGATGATGTCTGGGGTGGTATAGGCCCAGCAATAAGGGATGAATATTGTGGTGTAAGAGGCCCATCAGTGAAAAATGAATGGGTAGTTGTGGGGTGAAGAAGTGAAGAGCAGGTTTATGGAGGCACAGGAGTGAGGGCGAACAACAGAAGCAAATGGAGTAGGGTGACCAGATGTCCTGATTTTATAGGGACAGTCTCGATATTCAGGGCTTTGTCTTATATAGGCTCCTATTACCCCCCAGCCCCCGTCCTGATTTTCACACTGGCTATCTGGTCACCCTAGAATGGAGGGGCAAGAGTGAGTGAGGGCTGTGGGGGAAGCAGGAGTATGTATATGTGGGGGAATCCACTAATAAATGATGGGTGCATGGGAAGCAGGAGTGAGTGATTCGAGAGAGAGAGAACAGGAGTCATTAGTGTTTGGGCATCAGGGTTCAAGTTGGGGAGAAGGGGTTGATGGAGGCTGGGAGAGATTATACACACAGGGGAATTGGTGCCTTTTTTAGGATTTTTACATTTTCTGAAAAAAGTCTATGCAAATGTGTAGGGCCAGCTCTGTGGTTAACAGAAGGATTAAGATGATAATGGGCCTACAGGAAATGGAGTGCTGTCCCTTATGTAAAATGGTTCCCGCCAGCAACCTTAGTTTTAGAGCCTTATAGTCTCTTACACACTGCAACAGCATATCTGAAGCATTTCATTCACATGGCTTAATGACATGCTTACTGCACAGATGATCTGAGCAGCTGAGTTACAACTCCACTGGGACAAGATACAAAATGGAATGGAAATTCCAGAGAACAAACCTTCTTGTACTCGCCAGGCAACAGATTCTCCACAATTTCACTCAAATGGTAAAAAGAAGGTCTTTTCTCCGGTTCGCTGTTCCAACATTTCACCATAATCTCATACCTGCAAATAAGACGGAAACCAGTTTCATCGGCTGGAAGTTGAAAATCAATGGCCAGAGAGACAAAAACAAAATCAACTGGAGGTAAGTTTGGGTATTGGAGAAACAAAAAAGAGCATACGTACACTTCACTGGTAGCATGGTCAGGTTTTGCCATTCGGTAGCCACTTTTTATCTTATTGTAGAAAGAAGAATCAACCATCATGCCAGGGTATGGTGTGCCACCTTAATGGTAAAAGGCAACAAAAATGGCTTTTTTACATTGTTTGAATACTTCCAATGTTATAATAATCCACGACTAAATATATGAAAAACCAAACACCAAGCAGACCCTCATTAAACCACAAATCTCTTCTGCTGGGTATTTGATGAGCTGGAAATGGAGACTGGAGTGGGGGTTTATCATGATGCTCAATTCATGTGTCTGGTTAATATTTTCTGCATTAGATGCTATCTGAAATGTTGGAAAGTGCTGAGTGTGAGCTAGATTTGGCGGGTGTGGGAGGTGAGCTGGCTTTTCTAAGGCTCTCTAATCAATGTACTGGATTTCTGTACTGGATGTTGTTCTTTTTAAATCTTGTGATATGTTAGGAGTTAGGGATTAATGTTCTAAATCTGAAAATTAAATAAAAAATCATTCATAATCTCTGCTATCTCTCCATCTCTCAACAGAGATGTAATAGCAGGACACTGTAGTGAGGTTTCATTATTGCTATTATTATTGGTTGCTTATAATGCACCAAGGCCCCAACTGAGATTAGAGTCCCATTTTGCCAGGTGCTGTAAAAACGTATATTAACATACTGGGGCAGTTTTGTTATTTATACAGAATATGCTACCATATATTTACTAGTACAATATCTATTCTTTTTATTGGCTTTTATTTGTCAGCGGATGTTTTATATGTTTTTTATTCTAAATGTATATGCCTGGGTGAAAGCTCTGCCTGTGAAAAAAATTGGATTAGTGTTATGGTAGAAGTTATCAATATCAAGTGGGTGTTGGCCCTGAATATTGGCTACGTGCTCAGGTCCAAAAGGGGTAACACTATATTATGAAGTGTTATCAGAATTAAAGCCAAACTACAGTTGAGAAAATGAATGAACAAAGTACATTTCATGATGCATTATCCTTGATTGTTTTTATTGCATTTGTTCACTTTGGGCAATATTCTGGCACTTTTACTGACATTGAACAGCACATTATTCCACGTGGAGTCCCATTGGAAACGATGGGCCAGTCAACAGCTCAGCACTCAATAGAAACCACTCAACATGCATTACTCTGGCAGAATCTGGCCTTTTACAAAAGTCAGTTATTCACAATGGCTCTCCTCGGGGCTAGCATGAGTTGTTGAGGTTTTAATATACATCTTTGGAAAATGTTCTTCCATAGAACCATAGCATGACTTGAATGCTCTGTGTTTGTACAATACCTAGCACAACAGGACCCATGACTGAGGTTCCTAGGGGCTTGTGTAATACAAATAAATACATACACATGCCAGAGCTCACATTAATGTCCTGCAGAAAGAGAGCTTAATATGGTCAACAGTTTTATGTGAAATGTCTTTTAGGAACAATTGTAACAGGCCCTACTTACAGAAAAACCAATCTGCAATATCTGTGAAGTGTATTATGCTAGGAGAGAGAAAGGAGAGACAGTGCAGGGGTCCAGGTACTAGCCTGGGGTTGGGTGGCCCAGGTTCACTTCCCTGTTCTGCCACAGACTTTCTGGGTGACTTTCGGCAAGTCTCTTAGGGCTTCTCTACACTGCCTCGGAGTTCAGACTATGGGGAGGTGAATAGTATTGCCCACCAAAGTGCTGCGCTGTAACTCCCATGTGTGGATGCTGCAGGTGCGAACTAAAAAGTTCCTAATTCATATTAACAATTAACGTAAGCACATATAGTGATGGTGCTTGGATACTATAGACATGGATGAGTTAGGACTACCTGAGAGAGAGATATTATATTGCAATGATCTGATTGTGTTTGAACACCACTACCCTCAGAACTGCCCCACTATGTGTCATAGGCCCTCCGCTGCAGGATTACATTAATGCAACCTAGAAACCTTTTAGTTTGCACCTGTAGTATTCATGTAGGGGGGTTACAGTGCGCACTTTGGTACATTGCAGGGCAGAGTAGACACAGCATTAGTTTCTCTGGCCCAGATCAAAGGTATTTAGGGACCTAAATCCCACTGATTTTAAAAGAATTTAGGCACCTAAATACATTTGAGGATCAGGGCCTCAGTTGCCCATCTTCAAAATGGGGGTTATAATACATCCCTACCTCACAGCAGTGCTGGAAATTTAAAAAGATTGTGAGAAGCTCAGGTACTAAGGTGCTGGGGACCATATAAACACAGTTGATAGATGTGCATCTGTTGCTGTTTTAAGAAGTATTTATGTGGCAAGCCATTCTAGAGCTTAATGGTCTCTGCTCATTTTAAGGGATATTGTCATGTGGTGAGCCTGGGGCTGTTTAATAGGGATTACACAGTTGTAGTCTGCTCTCATCATTGTAATTTCAGGCAGTCTCATCTAATCCAGTCTCTTCCTACCAGACCTGAAGTGAGTCACTGGAATGCCCGGTGCAGCTGCTGTGCTTTGGAGACGCTGCCCCACCTAATGGCTGCTGCTGCTTAGAATTGGCAGTGCAAACAGCCAGCTCCAGTAGCCCTGCTGCCCAGAGCATGTTTGTTTTAAGCCTCCCTCAGCCTAAGAAAGTTTCCCAGAGCCCAGCATGCAGTCTGCCCCTCTCCTTTGGTCCAGTAAATGGAAGTAAATGAGACGAGGATGGCTTTCAACTCATTAGCAGCCAACTCAAAGTCAGCAGCAATCAACAGCACCAGCCTTCAACCTGCCCACCTTGTCATAAACCAATATGGTCAGTTCTTTGGGACAGGGACTGTCTTTTTACTTCATGTCTTACACAATGGTACTCTGATCCCAATAATATCCAATAGAAATAACAACAATTCACCCCTGTAGTTTGTTGTCACAATAGTATTTACAGTTCTTATTTTAATGTAGCATAACCTCAACCAGCTTAAATTACTGCATGTAAAGAAGTGCTCATAGTACATACCAAGAGAAAATATCTCCCACAGCAGAATGCCATAAGACCAGACATCACTTAATGTTGTGTACAGATTGTCAAAAATGCTTTCAGGTGCCATCCATTTCACTGGGAGAAAAGTCTGCAACAAAATAAACATATTAATCATTACAGAAATCCTGCTCAGTACAGCAGATGTATCATTTGACAGTAGGAAGAAGGTTTGCCTTAATAAATGCACATTTGCTAAAGTAGTAATATTTTTTATTCAAGGAAATATGAAGAGGTTACAGGATTATGAGCAAATCTTCTACTTACTCCTCAAACTAACTAATCCAGGAATACCTGAATTGCTAAATTATTAGCAAGTGACTCAGCTGATCTGTGGACATGATATGGGAGGTACACTGGTGATTTGCTTATGCAAATGTGTCATTGACTGATATGTTATGCAACATCACAATGACATTCCCTTAGTAATTCATCGAGTCAAAACTTGCCAGTTAAAATCTCACCCTGCAAAATACTAGTTCTGGCCAAGGACTTTTCATCTTTCAAACAGACTTTGTGAAGTCATGTGAATTAACTGAAAAAAAAAATTGTTCCTCTTGTTTTCATCCAACTGTCCATTAGCATAACCAAACACTTACCAGAAGAACCTTAATGAGAGTATTATACTGACATTTATCATCTCAATTAAATACTGAAATAAAAACAAGTACATACGCTGCCTTTGGAGACATAGTTGGAATCATGCATGATGTCCCTAGCCAGACCAAAGTCACAGATCTTCACAATTTTTCCTTGAGCCAGAAGGACATTACGAGCTGCCAAGTCACGGTGCACACACTGCATGGAGAGATAATAAGTCATTTAAAGAGATACCAATTCCCATGAAGGCCCATTTCCTTTGGAAAAAATTCCCTGAAAACCCCCCAAAATTTGTTGACCCTGCAGGCACAGTTTAAATTGGACCACCTATTGAGCCAGCATTTAAGAAGGGCAATTATGGGAGGGGGTTGATCTTGTCAGCTGGGAAAGTGTGGTGTGAGAAAGCTCTGCTTTGCAGTCGATATTCTGACTGGTGGCTGACATGGTGTAGGGCAGGGGTCAGCAACCTTTCAGAAGTGGTGTGCCAAGTCTTCATTTATTCACTCTAATTTAAGGTTTCGCGTGCCAGTAATACATTTTTATGTTTTTAGGAGGTCTCTTTCTATAAGTCTTTAATATATAATTAAACTATTGTTGTATGTAAAGTAAACAAGGTTTTTAAAATGTTTAAGAAGCTTCACTTAAAATTAAATTAAAATAGAAAGCCCTCCAGACCAGTGGCCAGGAACCAGGTAGTGTGAATGCCACTGAAAATCAGCTTGCGTGCCGCCTTTGGCACCCGTGCCATAGGTTGCCTACCCCTGGTGTAGGGGAAGAAAAATGCTGCTGCTTTGGTTTTGTAATTACTTTTGTCTTGTGTTTCTAGTTAATGGAGAGGCTGCTTAGAACCCTAAAAGGACATTCTTTCATGTTGTGGTTTTTAAATCCAAAAAAAGACTAGGCCATTTCTATTTGGTTCCTCATGGCACTCACATTTTTAGAAGCCAAGAACTCCATCCCCCGTGCAACTTGGTACATGAAGCTTAGTAAATCCAGCAAACTGAGGCTGTCAGAATTGTCATCAGAAAGCAGGTTTTTGACTTCTGGTTCTGTTGAAAAAGGCAGAGGGAAAATATGCTTGTGTTATAAAAGTGTATTCAGGCCATGAAACCAGTGCCCAGTTCTTTCTACCTTCTATGCTTCTGAGGTGATGACTTTAGCAGAGTATCATGGCCCAAAACCATCTTTTCAAAATAAATAATCCATTGCATGTTTGCATCAGTTACTAATGCAGACTGCATTCCTTAAAAAAAGAAAAAACATCCAATACTAAATATAGTTTTTGTTTGTCTTCTGTATATCGACTTTTTTTTTTTACAGGGGATTGTAGAAAACAGCTTAGTTAGAAAGGGCCACCTACATTACGTGGGTTGTTTTTACTATTCGACATGTGGTTAGAAACAAGACATTGATTTAGAGATGGTAATGACATTAAAACTTGTGTACATTTTTGACCATTTCAGTTTTGCTGAGCACTGTTAATGTTTCTCAGCAAGTATGCATTGGGACATGTCCAGTACTGTCACTGGAGGATGAGAAATTCTATGGCAATCATTCTTTTTTTAATAATAATAATTTTTAAAAAAGACAGCAAAGAGCAAACTAGGCTATTCATTTACCCCTGCTGGCCCTGAGAAAAGCATCAGTGCACTGGTCTGCCAACTAACTCTGGGTCTGCAAATGATTCAGGACCTCAGGCCTAGAGCCAGAAGTGAGCAAGCCTCTTTTGGAAGCAATGCTTTAAGTTTCTGAGAAAAGGGGAAAGGAATGGGATGTGTTGCCCTTCATCACCCTCATTACATAATCCAGAAAAGCATCTGGAATTTTTTTCCTTTTCATAAGTGTCAGTTAATGAAAGTGGAAACAAAGAAAGAAAAATTATTAAATTATTAATTACTGTCACATTGCTCAGAATCTTGCAAAACATACAAAAGTAACAAGACTTCTGCCACTTAAGACTCTGAGGCTAAGTTGACCTACGCTACGCAACTCCAGCTACGTCAATAAGGCCCAGCTTGACACAGCTCTGGCTGGGATGATTTAGTTGGTGTTAATCCTGCCTTGAGCAGGGGGTTGGACTAGATGACCTCCTGAGGTCTCTTCCAACCCTGAGATTCTATGATTCTATGAATAACGTAGCTGGAGTCATCGTACCTTAGGTCGAGTTACCACGGGGTCTAAACCATGGGGGATTAACGGGAGAAACTCTCCAGTCAACTTACCTTCCTCTTTTTGTTGGGCCTAGAGTACAGGGGTGGACTGGAGAGCGATCTGCTGTCGATTTGGCGGGTCTTCACTAGAACCGCTAAATCGACCACCGGTGGATCGATCTCAAAGTGTCGATCCTGGCTGTAGTGTAGACCTACCCTGTGTGTCACCATACTACACACATGGCTGCTGAGAACTTCACAGCAGAAGCAGCAAAGATAAAACTCCATTCTTCTTGCTCCACAAGCATAGGCACCTATCACTTGAGCTAAAGGAGAATCTCTCTCCCTGGTAAGCTGTAGGAGGCTTGCCACAGATATTAGAGTAGTTTTAATTCCTTCCACTGCAGGGCAGAAGTAACACAAGCATTTCTGAAGGAATGGTTTTTAACAATGAATGCAGTTACCTGACACAGATTTTTTCTTATATGAAGCAGGCCGATCATACATTGATCTCTGGATATCTGAATACTTAGAACCCTCCTTCCGTTCCAGCATTGGCACATACTGAGTCGTATCAGCTTGTTTCATGTCCATGTATTCTCCATTGTTTTCAAAGGATAAAATGACATAACTGAAATAATAAACAAAGGCAATATTTCCCAGTGATTTGGTTCATATTTCACATGGCATCTTCATGGTTCTGCTTCTGGGTCATAGTTCATTGTGGCGTAGTTCATGTCACTCTAATGTATAGAAGTATAAAAAATTACTTCTCATGGTAATAAATAAAAAACATGCCCAACATTTTCAAAGCTGAGTGCCGAAATTACGTGTCTGAATATGGATATAGGAGTCTAAATATAAGTTACCTGATTTCCACAAATGCTGAGCACTCACATATCCCACTGAACTCAATGGGAGTTGCAGGAACTCAGCTAATATTACTGCCTGTGGTGTTTATTTTAAATATTACAGTTGATCAAAGTACACCATTCATTCAGACAATTTTCATAGGGCCCAGTCCTGCCAAGAAAACCCATATAGCCAAGTCAATGGGGCTATTTGCCAAAATGAAGATTTGCATTGTACATCATGCCCTTAATTGGCAAACTATAATCCTTTTTGTCCTTTCCCACCTTCTTGTGCTTTCATCAGCTGGGTTCATCCCAAAAATGTCCAAGTCCTTCTTTGGCTTTTCTGGATGTCGGCTCAGGAAATTATCCCTGTTTTTATGCAGGTAGTTTACCAAATCCCCATAAAAGCAGTATTCAGTGATGATGTAAATTGGACCTAATGAAAGAAGGCAAAATAATACCTTGATGATAAAAAATATATATCAATGAAAAGATAAAGGAAAACCAAATATACAGAGGACAGAGTGTTAAGGATTATGCACGTCAGTTTGTTGAGCTGTAAGTATAACTACTAGTATGTATAGGCAGTTTTATCAGGCATCCATTTACTCACATTTATTTTAAAAAGTACTTGCTCAACACATAGACTATGTTAAATGCTAAATTTGAGTTGCTTGTTAAACATTGATTTTGTGTTAGACAAACCGACCTGATTTAGTACAAGCTCCTAAGAGATTCACAATGTTCAAATGAGGCCCAAGATGTGTCATTATCTTCAGTTCAGACATTAGTGCCTGTTTTTCACTGGATCTAGCTGTGGCTGTCAGAAAAATAAATAGTTCAGTTAATGGTCAATGATCCTTGTTCTTGAAAATGTTAATATCATTCAGTTAATACAAATATTGAATATGATATATTGCTTGGTTAGTTTAAACATTTATACAGAGGCCACTTAAGGAGGGCTTTGCACTTTATCTGGTGATGGCATTTCTGAAGGTCTACTGAGAATTACTAGTCACTAATAAAGACTCACTTGACCCAATTCACTAGTGGGCCCAATCTATTTGCCCTTCTTTGCGGTACAAAGCTGTCATAATCCCAGGTTAGCTGACCCTTTGGGGATTCATCCATGGGTGGGCGAACCTCCAAGCGGCCCAGAGACCAGTGCTTAATTTGTAATGAAAGAGGTGCCAGGCTCAAGCAATTAGGTGCTGGGGCTCAAGAAATGGTTTTACTTTCATAACTGACATGGCAAGCCTAGAGGTGCCTGGGCTATGGCCTGCCCAGCCTACAGGTGCTGGGGCTCAGCTCTGGCAAGCCCTGGCACAAATTAAGCACTGACAGAGTCTCTTTAGAAGCTCCCAACTGAGCATCCCTACTCCCTGACAGCACCCGCTGGCTGGAATGGTCCTTGGGGGCCATGGGCAGCTGGAATAAAGTAGGGCAGCCCTGCAGCAAGTCTCTTTTATGCAGGTTCAGCCTGACAGCCAGACAGCCCTAAGATCAGGGACACACAATCCTTCTCTCCAATCCCTCCAATCTTGCACCAACCAATCTGGCTTGTAAGATTTATATATGCAAGTGCTAATCACCAGACCTCTATGCTCATGTCAGAGCACCACTATGAGCAATACTTACAAAAATAGAGATATTAGATTCCAAACGTTTATTACTCTTTTTACCACTAATGTTCATCCTTCACACAGGAAAGAGCTACATTACCACATTTATGCTGTAGACATTAATTTTAAATTTCTTTTAAAGTCATTGGGTCAACTCCTCAGCTAGCATAAACTGATTCAGTTTCAGTGGAACTCAAGTGATCTACACTAGCTGAGAACCTGACTGATTCTATAGAAGCGACAAAGGATCCTGTGGCACCTTATAGACTAACAGAGGTATTGGAGCATAAGCTTTCATGGGTGAATACCCACTTCATCGGATGCAAGCAGTGGAAATGTCCAGGGGCAAATATAAATATGCAGGGAAGAGTCAGGCTAGAGATAACGAGGTTAGTTCAATCAGGGAGGGTGAGGCCCTGTTCTAGCAGTTGAGGTGGTAACACCAAGGGAGGAGAAACTGCTTTTGTAGTTGGTTAGCCATTCATAGTCTTTGTTTAATCCTGAGCTGATGGTGTCAAATTTGCAAATGAACTGAAGCTCTACAGTTTCTCTTTGGAGTCTGGTCCTGAAGTTTTTTTGCTGCAGGATGGCTACCTTTAAATCTGCTATTGTGTGTCCAGGGAGATTGAAGTGTTCTCCTACAGGTTTTTGTATATTGCCATTCCTTATATCTGATTTGTGTCCATTTATCCTTTTGTGTAAGGACTGTCCAGTTTGGCCGATGTACATAGCAGAGGGGCACTGCTGGCACATTATGGCGTAATACATTGGTGGATGTGCAGGTGAATGAACCGGTGATGGTGTGGCTGATCTGGTTAGGTCCTGTGATGGTGTCCCTGGTGTAGATATGTGGGCAAAGTTGGCATCGAGGTTTGTTGCATGGATTGGTTCCTGAGTTAGAGTTATTATGGTGCGGTGTGTAGTTGCTGGTGAGAATATGCTTCAGGTTGGCGGGTTGTCTGTGGGTGAGGACTGGCCTGCCTCCCAAGGTCTGTGAAAGTGAGGGGTCGTTGTCCAGGATGGGTTGTAGATCACTGATGAGCCGTTGGAGAGGTTTTAGCTGAGGACTGTAAGTGATGGCCAGTGGAGTTCTGTTGGTTTCTTTCTTCAGCTTGTCTTGCAGCAGGAGGCTTCTGGGTACACGTCTGGCCCTGTTGATCTGTTTTCTTATTTCCTCATGCAGGTATCGTAGTTTTGAAAATTCTACTGATTCTACTTAGTTTTACCATGGTATCATTTTAATCTGTTCAAAAAGGTTATGATTATTTATCCTTTTCCAAACTTTCTGAGTTATGATGTCTAAGCCAATGCAATTAAGATAGAACCTTCTAATATGTAGGGAGAAATTATAGGTACAAATAAAGACAATGCTAATAATCTGCATCAGCTTGAACCACTTGGCTTGGATACTGACACCATGAGGCTCACTTACGTTTCAGCATTTTCACAGCTACCTTCATCACTGGTTGAGAGCGACTTAATCCATATGCAGTTCCTTCAACTACTTTCCCAAACGCGCCCGAACCAAGGATTCGACCTGCAGACAATAGAGTTTGTTATTCAATGAACAGTTGCACGATAGCTTATCTCAGTTTTTGCTGCCATTGCTCTTTATGTAATGCTGCTGGTATGTGTTATTTATGCAGACTGAGCATACTTGTTCATCCAAAACTATTATTATTATTGTCTACTCTTATCACCAATAAAAATCAGTTAAGCAGAAAAAGACAAGAAATGAAAAAGAATTGCTTGAATTAAATAATATTCCTAAAGAAAGCCAAGTAAACAAGAGGACAAGAGCACATTATTAATCAGCTTGTAGGTCAGGACGTGACATCACTAAAACTCCCTGTTTCATTCAGTGTTGTCCACTACCCTAATCCTTTGGCTGAACACTTTTAATTATAGAACACTGATTTCCTAATGTCTAATCTAAATTCTCTGTTCCAAATTCTGCTGTGGTGTAACTGACTTCAGTTAAGTTGTGCCTGCTTACCCCAGGGCTGAATTTGACTCTCCATCATCAGTTTGATGCCATTACTGTCATTAGATACCATATCATACAGAAGTATCAATCTAAAAAGGATAACCCAGCAGAGTGCCTTAGACCGTTATGTCCACACTCTAACAATACGATACATTTGATGGTGGTACCAGCTCAGTTTAAGAATACAAAAGCAGGGACTATCAACAATCTGAGAAAAGTTAAAATATATGTTGATTATACATGAGGGAAAAAGTCCTCTGAAGTTTAATATACAAAATGTGTTTTATATGCAGGAATAGATTTTATGGCAGTTTCCAAGTGCTGTATTAACACACCCCATGTTTAACCCACTTTATTCTGGCCACAAATCCGTTCAGACAAAAATTGCGGATTAGCGTATTCTGTCTTCTGTTGTGGATTCAGTATGGGGAAGAATTGTGTATGGAACTGATATGAAGGTTTGAGGCAGACTTTTAATGAAATATGCAACATGCAAAAATACACCCAAATTAGTAAATTCCATGGATTTCATAAATTCCAGATGTCAATATGTGATCACATTCCTGATGCACATTTTTTAAAAATCAGGAAATACAACACTGCAACTTTTAATGTTCATGTGATTTATACATATCTTCCATATATTACGTATGCCCTCTCCTGTGCTTCTGGAGATGATGCTTCTGGAGAAGCTACTGTTTTTCTTAACCACAATACACAGTACATGGGCTATCTGTAATTAATAGACCAACTCCTATATGAAAATTCCTGCCAAAAAATGCATGTATCACCAAGATAGACAGGAAAGATGGGATTTTCAAAACTGGTCAGTGCTGGCCTAACTATAATCCTTCCTAAGGTCTCTTACAACTTGGTTACAAAACAATAAGAGAATTTTTTTCTCCCAGCTTCTTGTGCACCAATAGGTTCCCTTACCAGTCAGGATGTGAGAAGCTTTCTACAAAATTTCCACCATCCTGAGTGTGTAGTTTAGCCATGGAACATTTTCAGATTGCAGATCTGTGAACCACATGGCAGGATGCAGCCCCTTAAAACATGTTGCTGATGCGGTTTCATCTTGTCATCTGCACGCTCCAATTCCGCCCACAATCATATCGTAAAGTGAGCATGAGAAGTGCTTCCCCCTCACTGGCATCTCAGCTACATTTGGGGGCTTGTGGAGAACGGTGGGAGCACTTCCTGAATGTCAGGGACTTATTTCCCCTTTTCACCTCCTCTTCACATATTTTTTTAAGTCCCGTTCCCCATGTCTTTTATATTTGCATTTTGGAATTAGGTGGTGGGAGTTAACTGCTTAGAGCTGGATGTTGCATGTGCCACAGAGCAAAGCTCCTTATGCTATTGGTACAGAGACCTTAACTGGCAGCCCCCAATTAGATTATACATTTTCTTTAATTTTTACTATAAGGGTGCCAGAGGAACAGCCCTGGAAAGTGAATTCTTCTATTTCTCTACAAAGACAGACACCAATGATAAACTTCTTCATACTGAAAGAGGGCTATATCCAGAGATGAGAAAGTGCCTCAGTTCAGCCTCAATCCCCATTTACTCCTCCGCTTCTCTGTTGAGATTGCTGAAGAGAGGTGACATTTTTTGGCAATTCTAGGCCAATTTCTGCTCTCAGGGACACAAGCATAAATCTGGTAAATTACTGAAATCAGTTGAGCTGCTCCAGACAGACCTGTGAAATGGAGACTATTCACTTAAATCTGGATTGTGACAGTTAACTTATTTCAAGTTCAGCCTCCAAACGGTAACACACTCAGTCATTGGCATGAGATGCTAGTCTGTGATAGTGCCTAATAAGTGATAGACTCTGTAAGCCACATCCAGTCTTTTGAGCTATTCAGGGAATTTAGGGTCATTGATTTCAATGAAGTGTTGTGCACAAAGCAGCTACATAACTGTCATAGGTTGGTTTTTAAACAGGGCTGTCAATTATTCGCAGTTAACTCAGGTGATTAATTTTTTTGAGCTAATCACAATTAAAAAATAAATCAAAAGTAATCACAGTTTTAATTGCAGTTAAGCAATAGAATACCAATAGAAATTTATAAAATATTTTTGGATGCTTTTCTACATTTTTAAATATAATGATTTCAGTTACAACACAGAATACAAATTGTACAGGGCTCACTTTATATTATTTTTGTTTCAAAATATTTTCACTGTAAAAGTGATAAACAAAAGAAATAGTATTTTTCAATTCACCTCATACAAGTACTGTAGTGCAATCTCTTTATTGTGAAAGTGCAATTTACAAATATAGATTTTTTTTTGTTACATAAGTGCACTCAAAAAACAAAATAATGTAACACTTTAGAGCCTACAAGTCCACTCAGTCGTACTTCTTGTTCAGCCAATCCCTCAGACAAACAAATCTGCCTGATAAGTCTACCTGCTTCTTGTTTACAATGTCACCTGAAAGTCAGAACAGGCATTCGTATGGCACTTCTGTAGCAGGTATTGCAAGGTATTTACATGCCAGATATGCTAGACATTCGTATGCCCCTTCATGCTTTAACCACCATTCCAGAGGACATGTTTCCACGCTGGTGACACTTGTTTAAAAAAAAAAAAAAAGCATTAATGAAATTTGTGACTGAACTCCTTGGGGGAGAATTGTATGTCTCCTGCTCTGTGTTACCTGCATTCTGCCATATATTTCATGTTATAGCAGTCTCAGATGATGACCCAGCACATGTTGTTTGTTTCAAGAACACTTTCAGTACAGATCTGACAAAACTCAAAGAAGTTACCAATGTGAGATTTCTAAAGATAGCTACAGCACTCGACCCAAGGTTTAAGAATCTGAAGTGCCTTCCAAAATCTGAGAGGGATAAGGTGTGGAGCATGCTTTCAGAAGTCTTAAAAGAGCAATACCTCCAATGCAGAAACTACAGAACCCGAACCACCAGAAAAAAAAAAAAAAGGTGGCATCTGACTCAGATGATGAAAATGAACATGCATTGGTCCACACTGATTTGGATTGTTGTCGAGCAGAACCAGTCATCAGCATGGACCCATGTCTTCTGGAATAGTGGTTGAAGCATGAAGGGACATATGAATCTTTAGTGCATCTGGCACAAATATCTTGCGACGCCAGCTACAACAATGCCATGTGAATGCCTGTTCTCTCTTTCAGGTGACACTGTAAACAAGAAGCAGTCAGCCTTATCAGGCAGACTTGTTTGTCTGAGCCAGGGCTGGCTCTAGGATTTTTGCCGCCCCAAGCAAAAACAAATTTGCCCCCCCCCCCATTTTTTTCTTACCCCACCCCCGCCTCAACTCTACCCCTTCCCCAAATCCCCAGCCCTGCCTCCTCCCCCCAGGCTCTCAAGCCTAGGAAGGAGGGAGGGAGGGAGGGGGAGAAGCGGCATGCATATCGCAGCCGCTCAGGATCTCCCCCTCCCTCCCAGGCTCTAGCCTGGGAGGGAGGGGGAGCAGCGGCGCGCAAATCAGCTGTTTCGCGCGCCGCGGCCGCTCGGGATCTCCCCCTCCAGCAGCGGCGCACGAATCAGCTGTTTCGTGTGCCGTGGCACGTGAGCGAGCGGCGGCAGCGGAGGTGAGCTAGGGCGGCTGGGGCACATTTTTAGGGGCGGCATGGCCGGCGCCAGAATGCCGCCCCTAGAAACGTGCCGCCCCAAGCACCAGCTTGTTTTGCTGGTGCCTAGAGCTGGCCCTGGTCTGAGCGATTGGCTGAACAAGAAGTAGGACTGAGTGGATTTGTAGGCTCTAAAGATGTACATTGTTTTATTTTTGAGTGTCGTTATTTTTTGTACATAATTCTACATTTGTAAGTTCAGCTTTCATGACAAAGACTGCAGTACAGTACTTGTATTAGATTAATTGAAAAAACTATTTTTTGTTTTTAGCGTGCAAATATTTGTAATAAAAAATAAATATAAAGTGAGCACTATATACTTGTATTCTGTGTTATCATTGAAATTAATATATTTTAAAATGTAGGAAAACATCCATAAATATTTAAATAAATGGTATTCTATTATTGTTTAACAGCACAATTAATCACGATTAATTTTTTTTAATCGCTTGACAGCCCTATTTTAAAATCTTGTTGGTAGTCCGGGAATGAGAGCAAAGCCATTAATAATGTGTCTGTCTGGCTTCATCAGTCAGAGTAGCACAGGATTTTTAATAAGACTATTGTGGCAAATTGGTGGCCATCGAGGAGATCATGGGTGTCACTATGTCACACAATATGGCCCTTCAGAAATTCACAGTAACAGCAGGGATAGAACTCAAATCCTGGTACTCAAAATCACTATTCCCTTCCATTTCAGAGAAAGAAGAATGTTAATTAGCTATTAGCAACAGAGAGCATATGACACATAACAGGGCAGTTCTGACTATATCCAGCAGAGGATAGTGGTGTTCAAACACAATCAAATCATTGCAATATAATTTCTTTCTCAGGTGACAGTCCTAACTCATCATGTCTATAGTATCTAACCACCATCACTATATGTTATTTTCACAGGAGAGGGTTCCCTCCCCTTGGATTTTTACTGCAAACAGTCCTCACACCCACCAGTGGCAAATTCAACACCCAGTGCTTTATTTACAATGTGCTCTATAAATGTTTGTTCCCCATAGCATAACTTCTCCCCAAGTCTTCATCTACTACAAAGGCACAGGGCAAGGAAGAGCTCTCACCTCGCTGAAATCTTGAGCTTCTTTGGCCTGAAGGCACAGCCTTCTACCCTGGGCTCTTCCTGCCTCTCTCTTTTAAGGGTAAATTCCAGCTGACGAGCTGAATCACCCAGCTAATTAGCTAATCACTGAGAACTTACATTTTATTAAGATAATGTTAAAAATAAAAATAACGGTACAGAGTTTAAGCATAGAAGTTTCTGGTTATCAGGGGATAAGGTACAGATTATCAAGGAGAGTGAAGTTCGGTTTTAGGATTGGATGACGTAAGGAATACATAATCTGCAACATCCTCAATTGGGGGTAAAGGCTTAACGGGTCAAAGTACAGAGATTGAGATATGAGGGTAAGTTGTTCATATATAATGGCTATGTTCAGGTGTGGAGTAGAATGAGTGGGTACGATGATGAGGATATTACCTCCTCAATTTACCCCAGGTGGGGATGCTTCCAAAGAGCACGGAGTGGTGAGTCAGCCTTGGGCTATTCACACTGTCACTGTAATGCAATTGTGGGAACAAGAACAAAGCAAAATTTCCAGTGTGACCTCAGTTTATTGAATTCCAGTCAACTAAAATTCCAGTAACCCAAGCTGACTATGGTCACCTAGCATGGTATTGCACTCCAGATACCACAAGCCTGTAAAGCAGGTAGAAGGATGCTGGGGGGCTCACACAGCCAGAAGAGGAAGTATACACATTAAAGGAACAACACCAGTTAAGCCACATCCCCAAATTTTCCTAAAGGTTTTGGATAAACTTAAGATCTTCAGTAAGTTACTGCATTGCTATCTAACTGATAGAATAGCAGAAACTCCATTTGAAAGAAAAAAAAAGATCCCATCATACCAGTAAAGTCAATGGGGTTCACTTATCATAAATGAGGGCAGAATATGACCCATATGATGAAACTGTCTCATAAGAAAGATATATATGATGAATGTATATTCAGCATGTCAAGAAAAATACTTGTGCTATCCAGATTGCTATAAGAACATGCCGTACCATTTTCTAATGTTCACCTTTCTGAATTTACTCATAAACAAGAATGCATTGAAGTAAACTGATGCTGATGAGTCAAAGAGAGACAAAAATTACTGTGGTGGACTGTTAACAACCCAATTCCGATAATTGTTTTATACACATAATTAAATCCAGGGATGTAGTCAAATAATTCCCATAAGTATCCATCATGGTTTGGTCTGCAGTTAGCAGAGCAAATTTAATTAAGTGAATTTATTTCTGAATCAGAAATTCCTTATGATACATTCACTTGAGAATCAACAGAAATCCTCTCTCTGGCAAGAACTGCTTTTGATTATATTGACTCACACAACAGGAAATAGAAATAGAACATGTTTAGTGTATCAAACAAAAATACCTTTCATAGTTTTCTTCACTTGTGTTTGTGTATTATTTGGTGCATAGATACCTCCATAATGGGGATGTTAGAAATGCTTAAGATGCTATAGAGAGATAGGAGAGAGAGAAAGAGGCAGGCAAGCAGGCAGACAGACAATTATTTATTATATCACGCTACCCAGAATTGTGCTGTGTATTTACAGGTCATCTATAATGATATGAGAACCCTGCCCTGAAGAGCTCATAATTGAATTCCACATGAGACATGACAAAGAAACAACAAAAGAGTAAAGCGGGATGGAAAGAAGAAAGGCAGTGTTCACAGAAATAAGTTTATGTGGCAATGGCATTTGACAGCATGGATTTATAATTTTAAAATATTTTAATAAAACTGCATAACTACTTCCAGATTACGTTGGGTCCATACACATAGAACTAATAAATGTCTTATAAAATAAAAATGCCATTGCTGACTCACTTCTTGTGGGCATCTCAGCTGAAGTGAATCGTAAGGTGGAAATTTAGGGAGGGAAGGAGAGGCTAATGGCCTGACAAACCTTTTGAGGAAGGCACTATGTGTGAAGCAGGGTGGCAGCAGGGTGGAAGAGGAATATAGGAGACACTAAAGTATAGGGCTGAAAGCAGATATCTCTGGTAGAGAAGAGTGGTCAATGGGTAATGTGAGGAGAGATACAGGCAGATAAGTAGGCAAGGACAGTGCCACAGACGCTTGAAGGCAAGGACAAGGAGCTTGAACTTGAGGCAGTGAAGCAGGGATAGCCAAAGGAAAGACTGAAAGAGACAGTGACAGTTTTGTAGGGTCTTGAGGGGAGCCATGTAGAGGGAAGACCAGAGACAAAGAGGTTACAGTAATCAAGACAGGAGAGAGCTCTGCTGTCTGGAAAGAGAAAAATTTGGATCCCAGAAATATTATCAAATAAGCTTGGATGTGAGAGGTGAAGGAGAGGTAAAAGCCAAACATGGCCCCAGGTTTCAAGCATGGGTGTCAGGGAGGATGGTGATGTGACGGAAAAAGAAGAGAAAAGAGGATTTTGGAGGAAAATCAAGGAGCTAAGATAGGTAGGTAGATAGATGTATTTTTGTTGTATTCAGAATAATTTTCCATGAAAAATCAGTTTATTTGTTTGTTTGTTTGTTAATAATTTTGTAAAGATTCTGCAGCAGCACAGAACATAATGGTTATCAGCTGTATTGCCAACCATGGCCACAGAGATTCACAGTTGTCCTTGGACTTTCTGTTCCCAAATCCATAGCTCCTACCAATGCCACTAAAGGAGAATTTCCATGAACTTTAATAGTATTAGGGTTTATATTGTCTATGGTCCAGACACTAGAAGGTGACATGATCAAGCACACTTGGGCATGTCTGTGTTTCTGTCCAGTACAGAGCAGTGGTACTTCTATAGATGCCAGGGCATTCTGATTTCTAGATGTTTTGCAAGACTTTTCTGGTTTTGTTTATATACCAGGTTAAGAATTCTATTAATACTGGATGGCATAGAATTGCCGTGGTCTGATCATTCCATTTAGCAACATAGAAAGTTTTTTCTATATAAACAGACTTTATCTGCAGCAGTTTAGCTCTTCACAGAGCTCACCCAATGAGTGCAGGTCAAGAGCTCTGATTCCCCACATGCATTAAATCAACGTCTTATCTCTACAAAAGAAGAGGATCTCAAAGTTCTTACCAAGTACTAATCCATCTCTAGGAAACTCCCATCTTGAGTCATAGGGAAGTTGCATTGGGTCCACATAAATGTACTCATGGCCATCAGGGCTGATAGACTCAATGACTCTCCATCTTATCTCATACCTTGGTTTCTGCCGTGCACAATAAATGAAACATAAATTGTCAGGTTCATGCCTGATTTAAGAATGGGTCAGATCATTAATTCAATTCAGTATAGAAATTACATATTTTAAATTACCTGTTTCCATATGATGACCAGGACAATCAGTGAAATAATCACAATCACTATTAACACTAGCACTGCTGCAGCCACAGTTAATTCTGATCGCAATGCTGTAGTAAAAGAAAAGGCCTCAGTTTAGATTTGCCTCCTGAATACAGAGGGATGTGACAGAGGCCTGAGTTTGTAGGTGACAGTAAGACTCCCACCTCCTTTGCCATCAAAGTTCTTGTGCACTGTAGATGTGAAAAGTGCAGTCTCCAGAGACAGGGGGCATTAAGTCATCCACTGCCTATGATAACCCTGCCTTCCTATTTCAGGAACAACAACAGTGGTTGCCTGGAAGAGACTTCCATGGCCATTAGTAACTAAAATGAAGAGATGGATCGTGAAACCACATAATATGGGAAAGATGCATTCAGAATTAAGACCTGGAGAATGGCTCTTGCTCAAATGTCTGGAGAAGAGCTGCCAAATCTGTTTTCATCATTTTTTACCGGTGTTTTACCTATTAGACATTCACGCTGCATAATTATTTCCAGCTTTGATTGGGTTTATTTGAGGGGGAGTTTGAAATGGCTATTTAAATCTCTCAGGAGTGACAAAGTTAACTCACTAGGAGCCACAAGCTTCAGTTCCCGAGTAACAGCACCAAGAGTGTTCCTCGCCATGCACCGTACTACCAGGGTTTCTTCTACCTTTTGGAAGGTCACCTGGCTTTTCACCTGGTCCTTATCAACCCGATGAGACTCCATGTGTATATCTGAGATGTTGTTAGTCAGAAGCATCCATGAGGTATCATTACTGCATCTGCAGAAATAGAATAACCATGAATATAGACATCAGATTTATGTATGGATGAGCAAGTGTAAACAAAATGAGGATTACCCCAAGCCCCCTTTTCCTACTCCCTTTCTCTGGCAAGAATTATTTTAAGGACCAAAGATGTTTAAGTATGTACCCACTTCCTAACAATCCTCTGGCTCCCCTCCTCCTAGATCCAATGAGTTTCTGATCCCTACCAGCACTACCACCTTTAAAGCGGCAGTAATGGAGCCCAGCAGGCCTGGCAGCCCACTGTTGCTTAGTCCAAACTTCGCATTGCTCCGGGGCTTTCTCATTACAGTCCAGAATTCTTGGCTGGCCTCTGAAGCCCCAGTGCTCCACAAATCTCTTTGTGATAGAAGAGAGGGGGAAATCCCATACAGTGGCATTAAATGTGGGTATAATGACAACAGAAAGCATCTCTGAGGTTACCAGGGCTGCTGGGCCCCACCAGGCTTGTTGTCTCTGTGCGATTGTCTCCCGAGGAGGAGGAGAAAGGGTGACCCCGGAACTAGATCAACAAATGTGAGGGGATTAATTGGTTAACATTTCTAAAGCACTTTGAATGTAAAAAATATCTGTGGTGGGCTCAGTTGCAGGAAGAAGGGTGGATGGGGGAGTGGAAAAGGGTAATGGGATAGGTGAGTCTGTTCAGGAGATGGCAGGAAAGCCTCAAAAGATATGTGGATAAGCATCTGACTTGTTCATCTGAACTTCCCTGAGGCTCACTCATCACTAATTGGGTATCACATCTTAGAGAAACCTGTTAAATAGATACAGCGTATGTGTTCTACAGGCCAAAATCAGTAGGAATGATATTAACCCCCACCCCATCCATATGCCGATGAAGCAGAAACAAATTGTCACTTTGCCAAGACAAACCAGAATCATAGTTTCCAGAGGGCTGATAAGAAATGTGTGTCACGAGCTTAAATTATGTTGGTCAAGGAAAAACGTTCACATTTGGAGATAAAGACACATCTGTTTTTCTTACTTTTTAATGTCCTTGCAAATCAGCCATTCCACGTCAGGGAAAGGCATCCCTTTTGCCAAGCATTGGACCATCTGCCCCCCTCCAGAGCTGTGGTGATCATCCACCAGGTTTAGAATTGAAGCAGAAACTAGAAGTGAATTGAAAAGAGCATTTTAGAATTGTCCCCCCTTTATTTGGGTTAGAATTACAAATGGAACAGGACAGAAGTTTAAAATTGCTGTCATTTGTCTGGCCAGCAGCCTGGCAACAGCACATTGCTCTGCTCCTCAGGGAATCCAAGTCTGGATCCTACGCTCTTTGCTTGCTCTCCAGAGCCTGATTTTCCCCTAAAGGATATGATTAACTCAGATTGACTTTGATGAAAGTTACTTATACCCAGGGCCCAGGCTACAGCACAGTTACAGAAGGGGGTGCTGTGGAAGAGGTATGCTTGGTCCTGGAGCATAAAGAGAGTATGAGCACCTCACATTGCTCCTGAGAGACACCAGCTGGGTGGCAATTTGGATGTCTCTGACTGGATGCAGAGGGAGCCTTATCCTTCCCTACTCAGCCTCATTTGAGAGCACAGATGAAAAATACAGAGAAAACCAGAGGACCCCCCTCCAACCCACCTCCCAGAACTCAGTCATTTAGCAATATCCCTATTACTATTACTTATTTGTGACATGGGAGCACCTGCAGGAAGCAGCCAGAGCTCTCCAGCCTCCCCTCAGGAGCCAAGAGGGCTTTTCGGGTAGGGGAGGGAAGAGAGGGAGAAGCTGAGACCATTTTCTCAGGAGAAGGGAACAGAAAGCACCCAACACCTCAGGGTGGCTCTGCTCCTTTCTCCCTTCCCTCCTTGTGAAAATTGGGTCAGGCTACTCTCTGCTCCTTCCCCTCTCCCCTTGCCATCCATGCAATACCCAGCCTGGACAGGGGAAGAGGGTGGGGATTAGGGTAAAAAACCTCTGGAGCTGTAAAAGGAGCAGAGGTGAGGCTGGGGGAACAGCAGGTGTTGGGTTGGGAGGAGACAGAATTGATGTGACAGCTGGGTAAGGGGCAAAACTGATGTGGTGGCTGGAAGGTAATTAATTGCTGGCTGACGGATGGGCAGATGTGGGGCTGATGTAATTAGTTAGAATTTTGGGGTCTGGGGAGAAGCTTGAAGCTCCACACCATCAGGCAGCCAGTGAGAACTCCTGCAGAAGGGACCAAAATCACCTCACTTTATACATTTGGGAGAGTTGGTGACACTGTAACTGTCACACACACTCTGGCATGGAAGGGCGAGTTCAAAAATCAAAAGATAGACCAAAAAAGCCACAAATAAACTCATGATTTTGGCAGATCTGACTCATTATTTTTAACTTTTGGGACTGGCAATACTGGAAATATTGTTTCCACAATGTGCTTCTTCTGCAGAGGATGATAAACTGTATAAGTGTGGAGTGGCAAAAGGTGAACTGTTGTTCCTAAGGGTCTTACCTGAGTGACCAGTCAGTACAATTGACATACCCGGTAGGAACTACTCTTGGAAAACACTAATCCAGCTCCAGCCAATCAGCTAGTATTGTGCTAATAAGCGACAGGCCAGGGAAGCAGCCAAACTAATTTGCTGCTGAAATCATAACACTTAGCACTCTTCGTCTTCAAAGCAATCCTTTGTGAAGTAGCTTAATAAATGTCCTCCCCATTTTGCAGATGGAATAACTCAGGCTAGGCAGGGAGATAAAACTATTCGCACAAGGCCACTGAAGAAGTCAAAGTCAGGATTAGAAAACAGCTGTTCCTGACTTCCAGGCCTTTCATTCTAGTATACCTGTAGAGTAGCAGGACACCCGGTGTTTAAATGGACTTAAGTCTTTGCTGTCTAAGGCTACCTCTGCCCAGTCCAATAGAGTTCTTGATATGCTTACCTTGTATTAGCAATGAGAAAGTATAGCTTTTAGTCTCTTCTCCATTTTCAGCAACCAAAGTATAATCTCCACTGTCTTCTTCCTTGGCCCGAATCAGTTTTAATATACTTTGGACCCTATAGAAACAAAAGATTTTGTACACATTATTTTACAAAACATAAGAATAAATTAATCCAAATCATTAAAAAAATCAAGCAACTTGTAGTAGAAAATCTATATATTTAATGTAGATATATGGTGGCTATAATGTAGTGATACTTTGCATTTCTATAGTGCTCTTCCGGTCAAAGTGCTGTTCAAATGTTAATTAATTCTCTCATATGAGAAGCAAGCAAGCATTATTATACCTAGCAGGGATTTAGAAAGGGCATTGATGTGATCAAAATGATGACCAAGAGATTATTTTGGGAGCGGCATTTTGGAAAGACTGGAGAGGGGCCAGGTTAGTATCCAGAAGACAGGACTGTAGTAAGATTGGAGTAGGGTGACCAGACAGCAAATGTGAAAAGTCGGGACAGGGGGTGGGGGGTAATAGGAGCCTACATAAGAAAAAGACCCAAAAATCTTTATAGGGACTGTCCCTATAAAATCAGGACATCTGGTCACCCTAGATTGGAGAAGGTTGCAGTTAGGGTGACCAGATAGCAAGGGTGAAAAATCAGGACGGGGGTAGGGGGTAATAGGCACCTATATAAGAAAAAGCCCCAAATATCGGGACTGTCCCTATAAAATTAGGACATCTGGTCACCCTAGTTGCAGTAGTCAAGGTGGCAGATGATTACAAGTTGGACAAGTGAATTAGCTGAGAGGATGGAAAATGAGGGAGTTTTTTATATATATTTGGCTGCTGCTGGAATAAGATGTCTAGTTCTGGTACAAACAATTCAAGAGGGACATTGATAAATTGCAGAGGGTTCAGAGAAAAGCTTCAAGAGTGATTAAAAGATTAGAAAACAAACCTTATAGTGATAGACTCAAAGAGTTAAATCTATTGAGCTTAACAAAGAGAACTTTACGGGGTGACTTTATTATAGTCTATAAATATCTACAGGTGGAACAAATATTTAATAACAGGCTCTTTAATCTAGCAAAGAAACGTATAACAGGATCCAATGGTTGGAAGTTAAAGCTAGACAAATTCAGACTGGAAATAAGATGTAAATGTTCAACGATGAGAGTAATTAACCACTGGGACAATTTACCAAGGGTCATGCTGGAGTCTCCATCACTGACAATTTTTAAATTAAGATTGGATGTTTTTCTAAAAGATCTGCTATAGGAATTATTTTGGGGAAGTTCTATGGCTTGTGTTATACAGGAGGTCAGATGAGATGAACACAATGGTCCTTTCTAGCCTTTGAATCTATGAATGTTGTGTAGGAAACAGCAGTAGAATGCAGAGGGAAAGAGGAAGAAGGAATCAAAGATGCTGCCCAGGTTACGTTTCTAGGTGACAGAAAAATGATAACATTGTCAACAGCAATGGAAAATGAAATAAGGGCACAATGTGTGAAGGAAAAATTGTGAACTAGGGTTGGTTTGATAAGCTTGAGATGACTGCAAGCTATCCAAGCTGAGCTATCAGAGACACAGTGAGAGATATGAGAATGAACCATAATAGGAGAAGCATATCTGACAATTGCCACCAGAGAGATGATAGTTAAAATTATGTAAGAGAGTGAGGCTGCCCAAGTATAGGGTATAAAGGAGAAGAGGATGGGTGGAAAGAAAGAGCCTTGACAGACTCTAATAAAGAGGAGGAGTGGGAATGCAATGCCCCCAAAGGAGACATTTAAAGAACAGTAGGAAAGGCAGGAAGAGAGTCAAGAGGGAACAGTGACATGGAAGTCCACGGAGGACAGGATGTCAAAGAGGAGGGGATGATGAAAGGCTATAGCAAGGCAAGGAAGATGAGGTTGTATATAATGTCTTGTTTTTTCTCACCAAATTCTAGTCATAGATTTGATAAAATTAAATCACAAGGTTTCCGGAAGAGAAATTCAGATTGTCACCTTGGCAAGAATTCTCTTTACCTTGTCTCATTGATCTTGTTTGAACTGGTAACAATCTCTGTAAGATTCTCAGTCAGAGTCACATTGTCCTTCAGCCAGAACATTTTTGGAGCTGGGTACGCCTGCACATCCACTACAAAATTTTTGACCTCATGTAAATTGACAGCTTCCAAAGAGCTAAATTGGGGGTCCAGATGAATGAATCCTTTATCTGCAAATGATACAGATTCACATAAATAATGCTACTCACTTTATTTCAAACA
This sequence comes from Chelydra serpentina, assembly GCA_037349315.1. Lineage (NCBI taxonomy): Eukaryota > Metazoa > Chordata > Testudines > Chelydridae > Chelydra > Chelydra serpentina. The sequence continues at coordinate 31,267,386 of JBAIAC010000014.1, forward strand.
TGGTATTTGCCAGCATGCTAACAATTTTTGGACACTAGAATTGTACTGTACCATGAACTGTAATGACTACTCTCTTATTTTCTTTAACCTCCTTGGTTGCATGTCGGGCCGTACATTCATAATCCCCAGTATCTTTCACTGAAGCCTCAGGAATGGTCAAAGTGTAAACCAGCTTCTGGGATGGAACTTTAATGTCATCAACTTTGATCACACCTTTTTCTTTCTGTGTTTTGGAGAGGAAAAAAATCTTATTTAAACAACCCAGCTGCAGGAAATAAATACAGCATACAAGAATTATGATACCATTTGAAGGAGAGCAATGAAAGAGTTACTGCTATATGGTCCAAATTCCATATTGAAAAGGAATGGCTTAATCGGTTAGGGACAAATTTTCAGACATGGATGCAGCAGGTGTACCCATAAGAATACACAATTTTGGAGCCAACTACCAAAGGGTGAGTAGGTTAAAAACTGCATATGTTGTGCACTTGGAGTAAAGTACCATCTAAAAATTAGGTGGAGAGCCTGAAAGAGCATTTTAGTGCTAAAGCAAGCTAAGGGACTGTATCCTCTGGCTCTGGTGGCGATGCTGTTGATTTTGGTTCTGAATATTCTTTGATCAGTTCCCAAAAGGTGAGGTGAATTCTTAATACCCTTTTCTGGACAGATCATGCCCATTTCCTAGCTCCTACATTTGGTGTGTGCTAATTCTGAGAATAATTCATTGGCAAGGGCAGGGGGTGAGAAGGGTGTTCAGTTGAGAATAAAAATGTTCAAAAGGGAAGACAGCACCTGCATATTGAGGGATGGGAACCAAAAATATGTTGGGGATTGTGTGAAAATAGAATGATTGGCAGGAGACTGAGGTTATGAATATGTAAAACTGAAAATAAAATGAAACCTTCCTATATGAAGAAGTTTTTTTTCAGGCTCTTACATTTTTTTAATGAAAGCTGCATTTCTGGGTCACAATTATTCTGCAACTTTACAATAACCCACAATTATCAGACCTTTTACATAGCAGCACAATCACACTATACGTGGAGCACTGACTATAAATGGGATTTCACTGAAGAGAAACCTTCACTTCAGAACACACGTTATGAGACTTTGGGACTGATTCTCCTCTCACAACAGGTTTTCATTAGTGTAACTCCACTGACTTTAACTGAGTTACTGCTCATTTACACCAGTGTAACTGAGAAAAATCAGCCCGTCTGAGACTATGACTTGAAGAGAGTCATTTTTAGAGACAGATTCACTTCACCACCAGCGTTATATGCAGACATTTAGATACATTTCCAGAACATTCCATTTTTGTTCCACCAGGCCTTCTAGAGCACAAATTCACAGAGATTTTATTCCTTCAATGCTACAATCCCACTCCCTGATAACTTCTTATGCTCTGAGTCACCCCTCATCTCCCTCAAAAGCTTTGCATACTTACTAACATGAATTCTAACACCTGATACTGATTTTCTATAGTGATAACCTGAAAATAAAAGAAATGGTTCTGTTTTCTCTCTTCCTCTGTCCTTGTTCTAACAGTGAAGAGCTGACCCCTTCACATCCCCATATTCCTCACCAACTGATAACTACAATTATGCAGAAACAAAACGAGATATTTACCACTTTCCCTGGATAATTCCACTGTAAATTAACCACCTCGTTGTCAAAGACCACACAAGTTACAACAATCGTTTCGCCTGTTTTATATACAGTTTTAAGGGCCTCAATCTCAACTGGCAGCTCTGAAGTAGCTGAGGGAAAAAGAAAGAGAGTGCACCAAGTTTAAAAACCATGTGCAGTATACGAATGGTGGACTTCAAGGGCTAGGTTCCAATTTCGTTTACGCAATTATGGTGTAAGCAAGAAGAGAATCAGGCTCAATATTTTTACCCTCCTTTAAAAAATGAAAAAGAGTACCTTTCAAAATGTAGATGAAAAACTGATCTGACTTGAACTCCACTCCTTTAACAGTTGTTTGGCACGTGTATGAGCCTGCAGGAAAATTTCCTAGGAAGCCTTGTTTGCTGTCATAATAGGCATATACGACCTTGCCTTCACTGTTAACTAAAGCTACTTGAGCATTAGGGTCACTTGTACGACAGGGGATAATGGTAGAATCACCATCTTCTACTAGGATGAATTGATCCTCTGGTAGCAGAGGAACGAAGGGCATATCTGGATCTGTAAAAAGATAAGTATTTTTACGTTATATCATTTTTAATGTGTCCATAGTACAAGAATGGAGACATCAGCAGATAATTATGCACCTTGATAGAAATGAATATATTTTGTTTCTTTGCTTTTCCAGCAATTTCCTTTATCATATGTAAAACCACAACTATGTTAAAGTCACAGAGTTGACACACTCCCGCCATAATGACATTTGCCATCTGATGAGACATGTAAGAAGACATCCCAGTAGTCCAACTAGTAGTCAGGATCCAATGTAACAGAAATGTACCAGACTGGGAAGTTTAAGACCTACAGGAAAAAGGGAAGTGTTAGACTCCTTTACACATGGCTCTAGTGGAGTTTTCCTACAAAGCTATTCACAGGCAAAAGGCAAAAAGCCAGAAAATCACTAATGTTTAGGTGTGAAAATTGTTGCCCATTCCTGCGGGATAAAATAAAAATGAAGGGCTGAACTCTGCCTTTTGTTACACCTATGCAACCCCACTGACAACAATTTCCAGAAAAACCTTCGGGGTAGAATTTGGAACTAAAACTTCCATTTTCCAGCTCAGGGGCCTTGATTTGTATTTTAAATCTACATTAACTGGCACACACGAAAAGGAGATTAGGCTACTTTTGAATAAATGTCCTGGCTTTCAGTGGTGAAAACCACTGTGATAGAGCATGAATAGCCTAAGGACATGTCTACACTACCACTTTTGTTGGTATAATTTAATTTGCTCAGGGGTGTGAAAAAACACCCCCATTAGCGACATAAGTTAACCCGATGGAAGCGCCGGTGAGGACAAGCTCTCCCGTTCACATAGAGTGGCTACACAAGCGATCTTACAGCAGCACAGCTGCATTGGTACAGCTGTGACTAGTGTCGACATGGCCTAAGGCTGACTCACCACTCTGTACACTTTGTAAGAGTCCCCACATGGGGCAAATTGATGAGTTAATTGATTAAGCGTCAGGTGGAAGGACAGTGAAGAGAGAGACAGGAAGAGGATGGAAGGGCTAGAGAAGTCCATGATCTCAGGAAGGTGAGAGCTCTCTCCCCTCACATCCTGTGTCTGGAGAGGAGGTAAAAGTCTTAGGCTATGGGGAACAAGCGCTTGTATAGCACATTGTAAATAAAGCACATGATGTTGAACTTGCCACAGAGGTGTGTGGTTGTAGAGAGGAATCCATGGTGAGGGAACCCCAGTCTCCCCATTACAGTCACCCATCACTTCCTTCTTTTATTCTAATTCCTTTTCAACTGTAATCTTAAAGCACCTGTAATCAATGGTAAGAGTTCCTGAAACATTCATTTTATAAAACCCACTTTTTAGTGTTCCTCTCCCTCCATCTCTTCTGCCCCCCCATAAAATAAAAAGTATTAGAAACCAAAGACATTCATTGAATTGGTTTTCAGCTAAATTAGTTAGATTGTTATTTAAAAATATTTCTAGCTACATATCTGTATCTATATATTTCTATGTGTCCATCACCATGGTACCTAAGTGTCATTAACTATGGTTGTTGCACATGGTTTCTTGAATTATGAGGCACAACCATAAAAAAGCAAACAAATCCCCAATATTTTTAAAAACCAACACAATGTACCCCAGTTCCAATAGCCATCCAATCCAATTTCGGTTTAAAATCTAATTGCAAAACATACCCAACTTTAAAACAGCAGCTCTGAAAATGATTATAATCTGTCACTCTAAACACACAAATAACTGCTGCAAACCTAAGAGCTTGTGAGTCAAGGTTCATCATCAATTTTAATAATGGGAGTAGGAATATCTAATATATCTAATCTCAACAACGGGATTTATAACACACTGTCAGGCTCCTTGTAACAACAATCCAAACACAGCACTATAGAACTCATCCACCCAACTCGGTACATTTGCTTTCCAAATGTAATTAAAAACAGAAAGAGGCTTCACCTAGGTTTTTTTTCCAGCTTGTATGGCTATTACATCCTTATGTAAAAGTCATAACTCATCCTGGTTTTAATAAAGAAATTTGCTTTCCCCCCACAGCCCTCATAATTTATTGTAGGGAGAGGAACTGCTTTGCACAAAACAAAACAAAACAAAAAACAAAAAAAGTTCATGGTGGAAACAGAAATTTTCCTGAAAATTCTAAAATTAGGTGAAAAAAGATTAACTTTTGCAACAGTGTCAGCTGTCTCTTTAGTGAGGGGGGAAAACTACAAGATGCCTATGCCTTGCAGATCTGGTAGACTCAGGTCCGGGGGACTTTGACAGAATGTATGCCTGTGTCCACACCCTACCCACTGTTGTAATAATCTTTGTACAAAGTATGCCTTGTGAAGTATCATCTGAAAACTCATTTGCTAGTCAATACCGTCCTGATAAAATATGTGTGACAACATTGTAGGTAAAGTTATAAGATTCCACTGTATGGTGATCTTAACACATGTTCCAAACTGAGGTTGGCAAACATGTCTGTCTCAAACAAAGGAATGTGCTCTCTTTCTTACTTTGCATTTAAGCAATAAACAAAGTCATCAAGCAGGAAGGGTAGACAAAGAAACCTCAAACAGGTAAGGAAAAGCAGCAGGGAACATCCTTCTCCATAGATTTTTTGTCTCCAGAATCTCAGCTGGAAATGTTTTCCATGAGGGGAACTGACACTATAAAAAGAAGAGACAAACACCCCCAAGGAACCCCTCCTCTCTTCCTATCTTTCTCTGTTCATTGCCTAACTGCACCAGAAGGGACACAGGTAGCAGCTATTGAACTGAAGAGGGGTCCTGGCCTAAGAAGTTTGGTCAGTGAGACTTCTGAGAGCATGTGGTGAGAAAAACTTTGCTTTGAATTTAACATAGTTTAAGTTAGGCACCAGTTGCATCGTATCTTTTCCTTGTAACCATTCCTGACTTGCATTCACTTAAAATGTATCTCTTTGTAGTTAATAAACTTGTATTATCTAATCCAGTATATTTAAATTGAAGTATCTGTGAAATTCCATTTGAGATCATAAAGTGTGTGCATATTATTTCTATTAAAGGAATACAGACTTTGTATGAATTTGTAGGAGTCTTCTGATATCTGTCTTCATCTTCCTTGTCCTTGAGCTAATCGTGAGCTACCGCACTATCCAGCAGCATCATTTTTGTAGTGGACTGCTTAGAGCTGACTTGATATTGAGGTATAAAGCCCACAGGCTCCGCCGAAGCTTCAATAACTGTCTTAAGAACAAGTGTTGGTGCTGCAAGTTTTTCATGGTAAATGTAGAGGGAAATCATGGAAGAGTCATGCTAACATGGCACATTATGGTCTATAGAAAACCCAAATAACAGACGTCAAAGTTTTAGGGCACTTCACAAAGTCTCTGGTACTGCCTCTTTCCCCTTCCATAATCTTTTTGTAGTACAGGCATCTTTTTTTCCTTCACAAACATGTTAAAGTTTTACAGGGTGACTTGCAATCTCTTTTCTTTTCCCTTGTTTTCCTGTACTGCCCTTGTAGGCTAACGCTCAGAATGCTCACTACCAGTCTGGTACTTTGTGTCCCTGTAGTGCTGTCTCTAATCCCCTGTTTCCCAATAGAGCCCCAGGCTGTCCTATATAATGCTTTACAAAGGCTCTCAATAAAGTTTGTAAAGCCATTTATCTGCACATCCACCCACTTGCTCCCCCATCCACCCACTCACCCTCCCCCGCCCTACACCAAAATCCCCAGATGTCAAATGTTATAGTCTCTTCCTTTTTAAAGACTTTGATGCTCATAGATTCATGTGACCGTCACATGACTCAGCCAGTGACTCCTATTCAGCCATGACAAATAGGTTTAATAGACTTTTTACTCCAACCTCAGAGGATTGGCAGACAGAAGGACATTCTGCGACATCCCTACCCTGCAGAGTGTGTGGGGGAGGAGGGCAATGTGGAGGTGGGCACTTCTAAAAGGGAATGGGAAGATTACCAAATGGGGTGATGTTCCCTGAGATTAGGGTGACCAGATGTCCGTATTTTACGGGGACATTCCCGATTTTGGGGGCTTTTTCTTATATAGGCACCTATTACCGCCCCACCCCCTGTCCCGGTTTTTCACACTTTTCCTGTGATCACCCTACCTGAGATCTCTGTTGGTGGTGTTCTTAATAATAATATCATATATTAATAACACTATAATACTTAGCTTGGTAGATTCAGAGTGCTTTATGAAGGAGGTCAGTATCATTATCCCATTTTATAGATGGGGGAAACTGAGACACAGCTTGCTCAGGGTCACCCAGAGAACAAGAGGCAGAGCCGGGAACGAAACCCAGATCTCCTGGGTGACAGTCATGTGCTCTATCCACTAGACTACACTGCCTCGTTGCTTTTGCCATTGTCATTTCTTTGGGTCCAATAGATTTTTCCACTGTTCATGAGAGGAAGTTTGGGGGCAGGAAAGGCAGGTCTTGCTGTGAAAATTGTGACAAATGATGCATGAAAACATCACATTAATTGCCTTTTTCCAGACTGACCCTCACTGCCATTTCTTGTTTCCACCTCTTTCGTGACAGGTGCTCCAATACAACTACATCTTACTAATCACCTTGGATTCCTACGCCCTGTAAATATGTGAGTATCCTCCTGCACTGCAGTTCAAGTTTTCTATCAGTTAATACATTTCCACGCTTCAGATATTTGAAAGTAGCAATATATAGACTCTTAGCTATCAGTTCAAACCTAATTTAGGTCAATAGAGACCAAGAGCCATTACCATCAATTGACTATTTAGTGGTGTGTATGAAGTTAGTTGGTCTCAGTACAGGTCCCAAAGGCTACATTATACAAGCCACCACCAAATAGTTGGCATTAATGTTCCCCTGGTTGGAAGCCTTAGCAAAGAAGCCATTGGGCATGGAGACTGAACTACATGCAATGTGCACCCACAGAGCTGGTCTCCATGTCTGAGTCGAGGTATCCACTGGGGGAGCACTGCCTTTTTCCTGCTTCAGCCTCCAAGGCTGTCAATTCATTACCTTTCATGAGAACTAATTCATACCAAACAAAAGCAATGTGAAGAGGAGCATGCCCAGCCCAGATCAAGAGATTGCTCTCCATTGAAATGCTTAATAGTGTCCTTGATATTCCTACACAGCAACCCAGGCAAACCTTTCAACTGTAACACAGCATAACCCACTCACCAGGCACATAGATGTAGATATCCTTCCCCTCCACCTCCCCGTCCTCCTCTTGAGTATGATTGTAGTAACAAGTGTATAATCCGGTATGAGCAGCTGAGGCATTCCCCACTTCCAGCAAAGTCACAAAGAGACCACTGTTGTTCTCTTCATTTCTAATGTCTATTCTGTGGCTTCCTTCGGCCATTGGATATTGCCAGGTCACTTCGCTGTCTCCAGAGCATTTCAGGGTAAACGAGGCATTCAGCTGCACGACCATTTCATCTCTATTTGGAAGAACAGTTGGCAATGGAAGCTGGCAAAAAGTTAGCCATGGTCCTGTCAAAGGAAATGAATAAGTAACCGGTTACTAAGCAGAACATGCTCATCACATAGATGTGAGAAAGGATGAGCAATTTATCTATAAAACAGCCAAACCAGACACACTGATCTCCCTGTAAATGTGCCATTTTGAAAGCAGTCACAGCATTTCCCTATGGAGGGCAAAATAAGTTCTCTTTGAACCTCTCAGACAAAATGCTGTTCATCTCAGTTCAGTCCAACTTGCATCGAGAAATGAAAGACAAAGAGTTGAAATTAGCGATGGCTCTCAACCAAAACCCCAAATCCAAACAGCCCCAGGCTTTCGGCGCATTTTGCGCTAGATCCACACCTGTATCTGAACATTACAGCTGACCTCTACTTCTGCAATGGGCTACAGCAATAGCCTGGATCCAAACTTTGGTTATGTCTCCACTGCGAAAAAAACCAACCCAGCAACCCCGCGGCAGCGAGTCTCAGAGCGTGGCTCTACAAATGTGGACTAAATAGCCATGCAGACATTCCAGCTCGGGTTCTGAAGTGCACCTCAGAGCCCAAGCTCCAGCTCCAGCCAGAATGTCTTTATTTTTAAATATGTCTATATTTAGTGGCATGCTGTCAGCCCAAGTCTGTAGACCCCCAGCTCTCAGACTCACTGTTGTGAGTTTGGGGCTTGAAGGGGGAGCGGTTGCAGTGTAGACATACCCTAAGTGGCTCAGGCCCACCTCCAGTTGAAATGTAAGGAAGACCAGTGATCAAATACAACTGTAACTCTTTGAACAGGATATTGTAACTGGAGTGCTTTTAATGGGCAATCTGGATTTACAAGGCCAGGTTCTCTGGTTTGGGCAAGTTGTACTTGGGCTGGCCAAGGGCTGGCTCAGTCCCCACCCTAAGCAGTAGCGCAGCCAGGTCCGGAGCACAGGGGGAGCGGCACTATAAAAAGGCACCTCCCAAGGCTCCCCCTGTACTCAACCCGGCGGCACCTCTGGGTCTTCGGCGGCGGGTCCTCGCCGGTACGGTATGGTACGGCATACCGGCAAGAGCCAGTATCCCGTGCTAGACCGTACCGGCTTCCCCGGCGGTGATTTAAAGGGCCCAGGGCTCCAGCTGCTGCGGGGAGCCCCGGGCCCTTTAAAGCACCGCCGGAGCTCCGGCAGCGGGGCTCGGGCAGCACTTTAAAAGGCCCGCGGCTCCTGCAGCTGCGGGGAGCCGTGGGCCTTTTAAATCCCCACCCGAGCCCAGCTCGGGGGGCGCTTTAAAAGACCCATGGCTCCCCACGGCTGCAGGAGCCGCAGGCCTTTTAAATCCCTGCCCAAGCCCGGCTCGGGCGGCACTTTAAAGGGCCCACGGCTCCCCACGGCTCCTCGCGGCTGCAGGAGCCACGGACCTTTTAAAGCACCACCCAAACCTGGCTGCTAGAGCCCAGCTCGGGCGGCGCTTTTTAAGGAGCCGCTTCGGCCACAGGTGGAGCAGCCACTCCCCCTTCTCCCCTCCCGGCTACGCTACTGACCCTAAGTGAGAACAGCCACACCCAGCACCACAGCCCTCGAGACCCCGAAGAAATCGTCAGGGATGTAGATAAACAGTTTGTATGCCAGGGGACCAGCACAAAGCCGGTTTAGTAGAGCCAAGAACTGGGCCCATCGTGGTCTCTGTTCTGCTTCTCAAGCCATTGCGAGTATTTTACCTACATTAGCTAGTAACACTGGCCTTTTTTATATTTGGCACTTTGAGGCAAAACCCTGCCCTGCCCCCCCACCCCATTTCCTTCTGCTGATATGGAAGGCCTGCTCGCCAGTGCAGTTATGTGGCACAGAGTAGGAGGCTGCAGGGATCCCACCCAGGCAGCCTGCACTCTGCTGCACATCATGGAGCTCTGCTCCCACATGCTGCTGAAGAAACTCTGGCGGGGGAGATGTGGCATGGCTGGTGCATCAGCAGTGACACAGATCCACTAGCCAAACCTCTTCCCTCCGGAGAGGGAGAAGCAGCTGCAGAGGTTACTACAGTCCTGAGTCTGCAATAGTAGCTGCACAGTGGATTCCATTCCCCTCCACCAGGGAACTCCCTTGTATCATAACCTTTTCATTGGGCTGCTCACAGGCACCAGGCTGCGATCCTTAATCAGTAACAAAAGATGGGCTGTCCATAAAAATATGAATATTTTCAGTAGATTTAATCACGAGCTTGGGACTGTGTTCCTGGCTGCTTTTATTGTAATTAATGTCAGAAAAAAAGAATGTACAGCCGCTTGACTGATCATCTGTGCTGTAATTCATGATCACTGATCACCCTGAAAACAAATCTATCTGAAACATCAACTGTAGAGCATTGATTTAAGCCCAGACTTACAAAGGAGAATGAATGAAGAGACACAGGGAATTTAGGAATGTTACCTATCAGGAGACATCCCAGGAGCAGGAATGTCCTTGGGGAGGTACCCATCACTGCGGACAACTGAAACAGAAACATAGAAAAGCAGGAAAAAGTAAAGTTAGTGAACAGATTTATAAAGGCAATGAGCTATTTGCAGTGCTTCTGACTCCATCGCCAGCTTCAGAGTACATACTGTATACGGTATATACAGAGCTCTCTCCGGGAAAGGATATGGATACTTTGGGCCAAATTCTGCACTCGTGGCCCAATCGTGCTGAGCACCTTCTGCCCACAATCCCTACAGCACCTTGCAGAACTGAGCCCATAGTGACATTGCACTGTGCATGCAGTAACTCCACAGATGTGAGTGAGGTTGCAATGGAATTACATCAGTGTAACTGATGGCAAGATCTGGCCTTTGGACAACTTACAAAACGTGATGGTAGTAATTCTGAGAGAAAGAGTATATTTAAAACCACTTTCTATACTAAAAAATACCATCATCTTCTAAAGTTCTATTTTACCACTGTATCTCTTTTTTAGTTCGTTCAATAAATGCATTCGTTTCATTTAATAAGAATTCCCTTGATCAAGAGACCTTCTATTTAAAACCCAGGCTGAAGCTCTCTAGTAAAACACAAGAGGGAGCACAAGACTGCAGTTGTGTTTCTACAGTATCTCTTTTCCCAAGCAGCATGAAGAATAATGGATTATTTGGAGTTTTCTGGCCTTCTAAGCTATACAGAGCAAATTGCCATAAGACAGCAGGCAGTGTCCAAGGGGTAATTGCAACAAACAACTGTCTATCTACATGCCATGTAATATTATTTCAACTTATAGTAATCAAACGATTCAAATTTCCCAAGACAAATCCTACAGTCCCTACTCAGTTTTGCTGTTGATTTCAATAGGGACAGGAACATCAGCATATATTGAACAAGGTCAATACAAATGGGCAACTAAAGTGGAACACAGGCCTCTCTGAATTAAATGTTGACAGCGAGCCATGCTAGCAACCAGTTCTTCAAGGTGCTGGACACCCTCTACTCCCATCACAAGGACACAACAGCTGTTATTGAGAAGGGAAAACATGCAGATTCTTCCAGCTATATGTCAACTACACTTCGGAACAGCCATGATCAGAGAATGGCAAGAAATATTTGTTTATGAAAGATGAGTCGGTTCTTCCTGCCTCTTGCCACATGCGGAACAAACATATAAAGCAGTGTTGCAAACCAAAATGTGTTTCATACATTGTGAAGGACTTCAGCAGTGTAGTGGCAACATGAAGATTTACAAACTACCAGCTAAAGGAGCATATGCAACAGCTTCATAAATTCAACAGACAGCATTCCAGCAAAGACAAGCCATTCAGCCTGATTTTGCAATTAGCAATAATGGCCATGTGTTTATGTATCTGCCTCCCACTGATAACAGACTCTGGGACATCAAAGAAGTCCTCCGGTTTCAGTCTCTTTTCTCACTTTTATCACATTTATATCCTGTATTTCTTTAGATAAAGTAACCCACTGTACATCTTTAAAGAATTTCTATACTCTGCCTTATTGATTTGACTGCTAACAGCTCGCGTTCCCCAAGACAGTGTTACCCATACTGTCTGCCAGGTTTCCTTCTGCCTTTACAGATAGAAGGATCTCTTACCACAGTATATTGCTTTTATGGACTATTCATTGAAAACAGTGCAGTCTATAAAGAAATAATCTGGATCTGATGGAGAGTCAGGACCTATAATACCCAGTGTAACTATGGGTATACCCATATGTATAATACCCAGTGTAACACTATGCTTTGACATTGTCAAACAGCTTAGCTACCATGCAAGCCAATGGGAGCAAATGCCTGAATCCAATGCAGCCATTTTAAAATGTAGGGATTTACTAAATGTTCATTGACAGACTGGTTGCTCTTTGAGATCTTATTGCTTTGATACCTTCCATCAATGGCATATTAATCTATGGGACAAGGTCCAGAGGAACCTCCAGCAACTGAAAAAGAGAGAATGTGGATACACATATGATTCTTTATCATGATTCCAGTTTGAATAGAGTTGCACATTGTCATGCATCTAAAGAACAATGATCACTGGAATGCCATGTCCAGTGGGTTCTTGCATATATTTGTTTTGCCTGTTTGCCTAACTCAGTGCCAATACTTTAGGCAAACTATTGGTGGGAGTAAGTATAATATTTAGCTCCAGCCGCTAAGTGGGCAAAAAAAATGGTCTCATCCCAGGCAAGAGAAAGAGTTAGTCCAACCCAGCCCTCTGTGCTCTTTATTTTAAATATTTTTGTTTAGTCAGCTTTAGTAAACACCCCAGGTTCAGTTCAGAACACCCCACAAACCTAATCCTTATCTGATGTAAATTGAGTCAATAGAGCTATACTAGCTGAGGATCTGGACCAAGGTCATAAGCACATGTCCAGTATATGCATACTTATGGTTTGATCCTTCATTCCTTGTACACCCTAGGACACCCACTGATTATAATGGGAATAGGGGGGCATGCAAAGAATGTTAGATCTGGCTCAAATTTCCAAATTAGTCTGCCAATATATATAAAGCAGAGTGTATAGAGTAAAGCAGTAATTGTGTTTCTTTAGATTTTTTTACATGATCTAGATTAAATGTTAGTATTTCAGTTACTTATTTTGATGATACTAAATCATGAAAGGGATATAATCAAAATCTTTGTTTATAAGGACCTGGTCTACCAAATGGTTGCTATCAGGTAGAGTGCTTACCACTATGAGTAGTTCCATTGACTGTGGTGTGTAAGTCAAAACAAAATTTGGTAAAATTTGTATCCAGAATGTTGTGAACCTTGATGGAAAAATCCATATAGAAAATATGCATCATTCATCATTCTGCAGATGCTAGAGGGAAAGCACCAGCACTATGGGGAGGAAAGAGTGATATTAATCTTTCATGCTGTCATAAATTAGGCAAAGACCGTCACCAGGAAAGTAGAATTCTATATCCATCGTTAAATAATAAACAATAGCCTCATTTCCCGTTGGGTACCAGTCACCTGCATTTAATCCAACTGGCCACATGATGGCAGTGTTGATCCACACTAATGCAGCCAAACCGCATTTCTTTGGCAGAAAAGAGCGTCAGTCTCAAAAGTGGTAGATGGAATTTGAACCGACTCCAAGTCTCCATGGATCAACTTGAAACTGTCATTTTATATGGAAATTATTTTAACTTCGTATGAGCATTGGTAAAAAGACTTGATCCTGCAACGCTTACTCACACCTGCAGTACTAATGGAGACTGTTGCAGAAGCAGGTCCAAATACTATTATCTCTTCAGGTTTTGGAAACATAATGATGAGATTATCTTAATTTGGGAATGAGTTTGATGCTTTTAGTGCAGGTTCTCCCTAAAACTGGCTTCTCTAGGGAAGCTCTGAGCTTTTCCAGGAAAAACTGGAGCAAGAAAAAGGAAATAATTGGATGAAAGAGGTGTGCTATATGTGGACACGGCCACCTGTAACTTTTCTTGGTCATTGGCTCCTTTCCTTGTAAGACTCTCCAAAAGCAAGAACCTCTGTACAGTAGCAAGTTCTGAAGATTTCCGTGAGTACTAAGAAGAAAGGACCACACAAACCAAACCCAAAAATGCTTCTATGTCTGTCCACTTAAAATACACTAGCAAAATGCAGTTTAAAATTAAATATTTTTTCTTAAAGAGAGGGTTGCTCCATTGCGCCTTTCAAAATATTTACATTCAGGGTGGCCTGAATATCTCTCCTGTACCATGGCAAAGTAACAGTTATTAAATATCAATTCTAACTCTGTATTAAGTTCTTACAGTGTGCCCAACACTATACAGGACATACAGGCAGCAATCTCTGTCCCAAAGAGTTTACAATCTAAGATCCTGCAGTCTGATCCATGGGGCAAACCCCATGCTTAGCCCCTTTGACTTCATAGAGAGAATACAGGAGTAAAGCTTTCTCCTTCCAGATCAAATTGCAGGATCAGGGTCTAATATTTAAAAAAGAGAAGACAGTCTAAAATGGGAAACCCAAAGGAAAGGATAACTTGAAAGCCTGGGGGTGGAGAGCAGGAGGTTCTGTCTGTTTGCATTTTAAGATATTAGCACTTTTGGGGGGGCCCAGTGAGGCAGTCTTCGGAAAATGCTGCTCTTTGAAACAGCTGAAACAAACCTCTTTGGCTGAAAGCTATCGGAGTATAATATGCATCCGAACCCTAGTTTTGACCCACAGTACAATACAAAGAAAATGAGGTTGAAAATGCACCTTACTACATCCTGCTTTCCTTGGTACCAAAGTCTGTATAAACCACCCTGCTGTATGAAGATCTCTTTGTAGCCTACACATCTGGTGACAAATAATAGCAAATATGGCTCCAATCCTACAGTCAGAGCCACGCTGGCAGACTCTTCTGCGTCCCCTCCCTGCACACACTGGTGTAATTGCAGAAACAGGGCCATCATTGACTAGGGATAGGGAAACCTGGTATTTGGGGATTCTGAAATTCCCTTGAATGTTTTAAATATACTTTCATGCTTCTTGAAGTTTTATCAAGTTTTTGGATATATTTCTCTTCATTCAAACCATTGCTTAGCCAGGGACATGTCTAAAAAACATAATCCGAATAGAAGCTAAGAATGAAGATGCTTGTTTGAAGATAATTCTTCCCTGATTCTAAGGCATTTTCTTAAAAGCCACATCTCCATAGTTCAAATTTTGCTTGAGCCAAATGGAAGATGAACCGCAAAATCTTCTATTTCTATCCTATTGCTATTGTCTGATCCTGTCTCTGACTCCACTGACACAGCCCCTGAGTCTGGCTGGAGTGACATTGACTTCGAGAGGATTCTGCACTAGTAGAGAACTGCACTAGCAGATCCTATGCCAGGATCGGCCCCTGAGATTGGAAATTCTTGCGGTCAAGAACCATAGGCCTGATTCCTCAGTGTGTCGCTCCCGCTTTACAGCCGCGTAACCCCCACTGAAATCAAGCAGTGTGGGACTAACCTAAGGGGCCGGGGCTACTCAGACAGTGGAAACTGGCCAATAT
Organism: Chelydra serpentina; assembly: GCA_037349315.1. Classification (NCBI taxonomy): domain Eukaryota; kingdom Metazoa; phylum Chordata; order Testudines; family Chelydridae; genus Chelydra; species Chelydra serpentina. Next base: position 31,282,475 of record JBAIAC010000014.1, read on the forward strand.
GCCGTAAACATTGTAGGGCTCGGGCGGTAACCATACGAATGACCGCTAGTGGGCAGTACATCACCGCAAACGGGACCCCATCAGCGCCTGCGTTTGCAGAGCCCAGCCTGCCCCAGATTGGATAATCTACTCCTGACTCTTCCCATGGGAAAACATTGTCTGGCACCATCCAGCCTATCCCCCACGTCACACCACACAGGCACCAGCCCTGCTCTCCAGAGCGAGCTGTTCAGCTGACGCCTCGTCCCCCGCTCCCTCCCCAGACTCAGAGCGCGGCTTTGGGGCTGCCGAAAGCAACCTCAGCACTTCTGTTAAACCAGGCAGGCTTTGTTTGCGGGGGGAAGTTTCTCTGGCTGCCTTTTTTAAACTGTCGATGCTAACAAGTGGTGAACGGTTAGGTATGTTCTCACCACCTACATCCCGCCCCCAGCTTTATGGAAGGAGGCTGAGATGTTTCCCTTATGCACACACGGAAACGTACGGCACTAACTGCTGGGAGGGGAAAACTGCAGAATCAACATCCCTATAGAATATACAGATCTACACACAGCTCAAGGACGGATCTCAGTAATTCCTCCCTCCCTCCCCCTCTCCCAGACCTGACTGATGAAGAGGCCACTAATTTCCTTCTCTCCCCACGGGGCGCAACCAATTCTCCTGCGAGAAACCAAGGTTTGAGATTTCAACCTGGAGGAAACTGTGTCAGATCCATCAAACCATTCTTCTCCCCAGCTCCGCTCTCACTGGGTCAGGTTCAAATTCCAACGTGGGTTCGGAAACCTAAGTACACACACTGACACATATGGAAAATTCCTGGAGAACTTAACAGAGAGGAAACCAGTAAGGTCCATGGAAATTGAATAGGGTGCTATGGAAATTACTCTGAAACCCCTATACATTTCAATAAAGAATGATGTCCTTTATTTCAATCAAAACCCTATGGCAGGGAATATCATTCTCGATTACATTAAAAAAACCAACGGTGTGTACCTTTCTGTTAAAGTCTACAGGACTTTTGCATGACGGCTTGCATGCACACACCAGAGCGCAACCGGGAAGCCCAGTCTCCATTGCCAGAGAACAACTGGAGATTGTAAAGACTGCCTTGATGTTATCAGTTTGTTTAGTTTGGGGGGCGGGGAATGTTTACATTCACACGTTCAAACCCCCTGTCCTGTTTTTTAAACGTCTGGCCAACGCTTGCCACTTATTGACTGTCTCCGAGATAGTGGAGGCCAAATGACCCTAGGGTACCCCGAAGCGAAGAAAGTCAACACGTTTTAAGGAATACTTATCTATCACGTTTGCACATTGGAAAAGCCGAGGGAGTTAGCGAGAAAGGATTAACCTAAAGAGCCCAAGAACAATGAGAGACCCCAGCAGCGACGTCAAATTTCAGCCACTTCGCTATTTTCATAGCAAACAATAGCAAGACCTTTGCCAAGCTGAAGCAACAACCCTTAGGCGAGCCAGCCAGAAACGAAACAAGAGGCGGGGAGGAGCCCCACAAATTCGGTCTGTACTGGGGTGAGTCAAATGTTTCCCAAACGCCACATTTCCTCGATCTGACACGCTTGTTCAGAACTTCTTTTTCAATCCCCTCCCCAAGCCTTCGGGGCCCACATCAGACCCGAATCCCAGGCCGCACTACCCCCTGTGCCAGCAGGTCTCCACAGCGGCTGGGAGGAGTCTGCAGGGTCCCCCAAAGCCGCTTTTCCTGGGGGCTTGAGGAGGTTAGGGATTCACTCTGTCTATGCGGGGTGCCCGGTCTTCTAGGGGATCCGACGCTGAGGACTCCCCCGCGCAGATAAAGGCGTCCCCTGGGGATAGAGGGAACGAGTTTCTCTCTCTGCCTGACCTCACACCTCAGCCCCGGAATGCTCCGTGGCTGACACACGACGCAGCTACAGCTGGACGCGCTCGGTGGGGGGAGCTCAATCCGAATTGTGGGGACCACCCGTCTGGGGAATGGGGCACGGAGAGAGCCCAAATCTGCTCCCGGAGGCTGCAGTTGATTCCCGTGTTTGCAAGGCGCTCTTCGCAGGGATTATTAGACACCTGGGTGGGACGTCGCCAAAGCAATTGGAGAATTTGCATGTGGTGGGGTTGAAAACTCCGGACAGAAAATAACCCTGTAATCCAGCGGGAGCGCGGTTTGTCATTGTAATTACCTCACGGGAATTAAAGGCAGCGCGCTCTCCTCTGGGATTTACCCCTGTCTCTGTTCCCAGACGTGTTGCTGAGTCTTGAGGGCTGGTGTTGCCTCCCTAGATCCATCTTGCTCCAAAACACGGTCCAGCCCTGTTCTTAGGAGTGTCTAATAGCTGCTGGGTCCCAGTCCAAAAATGTTGAGCAATGCAGCAAAGAGCCAAGAAGCCATTTCCTAGTCCGCTCGGACTTTTCCAGGGGACACCAACCGGGCAGGGCCAGCATGTTTCAACCTCAGCGCCAGGCAAAATCCAACCAAACACATCACAAGCTGCAAAGGGCTGATGGTCCCTTACACTCCCTGGGCACAACCCAAAGGGCTCGTCCGCCTGGGCTGCAGCGGGCTGCCTGGGACTGGGCAGACAGCTAGGGGATGCTGGCAGCTCTGTGGCTCTGGCATGTCCCTCGCACGAGGAGCGCAGCTGGGTGTGTGTGAACTGGGCCACCGCCAGGTAACAGCCCAGAGCGCAGAGTTCAGCTTCCCGGCTTGCAGGGAGAACGGAGAGCGAGGCGAAAAAACCGCCGGGCGCAGGGATCGGGGTACGGGATGATTTGCCCCTGCAGACAGACAGTCCCCCGAGGATCTCTAAGCGCTCTAGCCCGCCAGGGGAGGGGTCCCGGGAGGGGCAGGAAAAGACGAGGGAGGGGTGTTACCCACGATGGGGACAATGGAAGAGAGGGGTGGCAGGTCGGACCTGATGGAGGGAAGGAGGCTAAATAAAGCCAAGGTGGGATTGGGAACACGGCGGCCAAGGGAGGGTCCGAGAAAGACCCTCCTCTTACCTTCGCCAAGCCCTCTCAGCTCCCCGTGTACGCTGCCCCGAGAGCTGATCCGGGCTCCTCGGCAAACTGCCCGCTTTCCTTCCCGTTCCGAGATTCCTCCGCCGATCCCGGTCTTCACACAAAGGGCTTCACTCCAGATTGGGGATGCGGGGGGGGGGGGGGGGGCGCGGAGCCCTCTCCCAGCCCCGTCCCCGGAATCGCTCCCAGCCCGGCGGCAGGAATGCGGCGCGGTGGCCCCTCCGCCCCAGCCCAAATGTGTTTGTCATTAGCGCAGCCTTTCCGCCAGCGGGGCAGCCTCCTCCAGACAGGGGCCCCGCGTCCCCCAGAGGGTGGCCCCCAGCTGCCGCTCCCCAGTCCCGACTGTCGGGGGCCCCTCGCCCCGCCACTCCTGGGGCGATCGCTGCTCTCTCCCCAGCCCCCAGGCCACTGGAGCTCCTGCTCCATCCATCTCCGGAGCCGAGGGGGACCGGTGACGCGTATCCATCCTTCGCTCCTCGGCCAGTGCCCTCGCTGCCCTTCTTGGGGTCCAGCGAGTGCCCCGAGCCTCGTCTCCACCCAACCCCCCCATCGCCCCTCTCCCCAGCCCTCTCCAACAAAGCGCGCTGCCTCCATTCAAGGGGTTCTCACTGGAGGGGGAAACCGTCACCTTCCCGGGCCAAACCACCTTCCCAGCCCTAGGAACCTCCTGTGCGAGCCCCCCAAGGCGGGTGCTGCCCCCCGAGGAGCGAAAGCCTCCAGCGCCCTTCGAGTCTCAGGCGCAAACTTCCAGAGTTAGGGTTCCCAGCGAGGATCCCTTGAGGTGAGCCGCCCCCGTGCCCTGGCTCTTCAGTCCACACCGGGGCTGATCCCCACGCAACCTTCCATTCCTTGGATCCGGATCGGCAAAGTCCCCGGGAGCGAGCATAAAAAGTGGAACTCCCCCCTCCTTACCTTCCCGTTCACACGTTAATCCGCAATGAAAAGTCTAGAGAAAGAGTCAAAAATATGTCCACGTCCTCTCTGACTTTTCCTCCTCCTCCTCCTCCTCCTCCTCCCTCGCTCCCTCCAGTTCAGACTGCAATGCTCTCAGAGACCGCGTCTTGTAATTGATTCGATGTTCGAGTCCATCCTTCCAAAACTAATCATTTGCTTTAAGTAAATAGCTGTCAGGAAATGAGCTCCCCCCCCTCCCCTTCAGAATAAGAGCCTCCCCGGTCCGGTCCGCACCTGAAGCCCAGCCTCCAGCGGCTCTTACGTAGGCAGGGGGGCCAGTCAACCCCCAGCCGCGGAGAGGAGGGGCGGCAAGTGGAGCCATATGGCCGGGGAATGGGGGGCGAATTTGAGAGTTTTGCACTGCAGGGGGAAAAAAGTTTCCTGAAAACCCACTGTTCCCAATGGCACGAACGAGCTTTCCTCCCCACACGCTCTGGGCAGGTGGGGCGGCTGCGTAGGCTGGGGTCCCTCTCCCAGTGTCAGGGCCTGGATGAAGAAGCTGAGCTGGAAATGAATTGGTAGCGTAGTGATGTCTTTGATGCCCGACTGAGCTGGGGCTTGGTGTAGTGAGGTGGATGGATGGATGGCTGTGAGGCGCCAGACACTCACAGGCAGCGGCGAGCTCCTAGTATTTATGAATGAAAGGAACGCCGAAAGGGAACGCTGTCCGAACCCTGCTGTTTCACGTGGGAGGACCATGTGTTCTAGCCCTCTCTTCCCGGGCTTGCTCCACTTCCAAAGCCACCGCAGAGCATTAAGGAGCTTGGACAGACATTGCAGTCGAAGCCTTCCGGGTTTGAATGGTTCGGTTTAGCATAGTCTCCGGCCAGAGCTTTGATCCCCAGCCGGGAGATACACGTATCTCGTCGGGCGCGATTGTTGCTATTTGCTGGAGATAAGTGTGTGAGGAGAGAGAGGAGACTGAGATGTAATCGTGGGAGTCAGATGGGGCTGCTCTTCGTTTTCTGGCTAGCTCCTATCAAACGAGGCACAGAGAGCTCTGCTTCGTGCAACTGGAGTTATTCAGCTGTTGGGGGCGAGGGGGCACTGCAGTCCCAGGAATGGGAGCTGAGGTGCGTTTTACATCCCCTTCTCCAGGGCAGAACTTGGGGTGGCCAGGGGTGCGTGCGGCCGGGGAGGGTGTCCTAGAGGAATGATTGTTAACATTGCGTCCTCGTTTTTTTCTGCACAGCTTTCCCTTTCTCCCGCCTTGCCTTTATAGGCGCTTGTCCTTCCGTTCGTTACTAAACAAAAGAAGTTTGTTCTCAAAGTCAAGCAATAGACTCTGGTGGTTTTCTCCCTCCCAAACGCAGGAGAATTGGTCTCTGAAGCGCAAATCCCCCGAAGGGACTGGGCAGCGAGAGCTGTGACAGGCAGGGAGTGTAATCCTGTTCAAACTGAGAGCCCGCTGGCTGCGTTTGCAGGGTCCCCCCTCACTGGGTTGTTTGGTGCTCCCAGTGCCTGCAGCCTTTTGCGTGTTCTCCACCAACGCATCTTCGGCTTGGGTGAGTGCACAACCTCACTATTGCTTCCACATGTTCCTTCAGGAAATCATTGGAGGCAGATATATGAACAGCCTCTTGTTCGGAATGCTAACAGGATACCGTAATGCTTGTAAATAAATACCAGGCTCCAATCGATCAGCAAGCAAGGAAAACATATCTGCAGCTTGGAATTATTTTAGCAACAAGGTTACAAATGGCCTTGCTCTTTTAGCTGGTGATGGAGAGAGGAAAAACAAAGCCTCTAGCAAAAATGAGCAACCCTGCATGGTTACAAAGGTTTAAATAAAAGTGAGATTCGGAATTTTAAAACAAGGTTCACATCAATCACAACGGGCTCCAGGATCGCAAAGAACTCTTTGGTAGCTTTGCAAAGTAGCTTTGTTTCAGTTGGGATTTATTTGAGTGAATATCGCCTCGGTATTAAATCCCTAAAACGATAAGGGGACATCTGATGCTGTAGTGTCCGGACCAGATGTGAAGGGAGAGCCACTCTTGCAAAGAGAGAAAGAGAACAGAGAGAAAGAAAAGAAAGGAATGTTCCTTCTGGTTGTAATTACCTGTCTAATTTGAATAATGTCTTTGTTATGATCATTAACAAACATTCGCTAAGTGCTTCCATGTGGGATCCCACAGCGTTTAGAGAAAAAGTAAAGGCACCTTAGCAGTACAGTTCTTTGGAGGATAATCTGGTATTTCGGGAGCTATCGTCTTATATACTGGCTCTATCACAGCCATCTCTAACATAAAATGTGTATCTAGCGCCTCTCCTCCCTCAGGGTAAATACAACGTGGCTAGTTACAAGCTGTAGGCCCCGTCCTGCCCTCACGGAAATCAGTGGCCAAACTCCCGTTGCCTCCAGCTGAGGATAGGATCGAACCCAACGTGTACACGCCTCCGAAGCAGGAAATACCGCTAATAATTCAGCGTGTATTGACTCTGTTTCTGGCCTGTTGCGGGGATCGATGCCTGAAGTGTTGACATTTTCAGCCGTTTATCTCAGGCCCTGAGTCACCCCATTCGTTAGCCAGGCGAGCTGACTGCAGCCCCCTCTGTGGCACTCGCCCTGCGTGGCTTACACAGGGAAGAGCGAGACGCCCTTTCCACTCTGTTGTTCTAAGATCCTACAAGATTGTTGTACAGAGCAAAGCAGGGGGCCATGTGTGGTCCCCAGCTTGGCAACAGGGCGAGAAACCTTCCCATTTACAAGGCTGGGTGTTTATTTTTGTTCTTATCTGGGTATCTGGCTGCTAGAACGCAGTGGAGATGCACACCATATGTGTGCCCTTGGCTGGAGGGCTCCGCTCTGCCCCCGTTACTATCCCGGCTGGCTCCGGGCCATTTGCTGGACGAGAGAGAGAGAGACCCCACTGTGCTCCTGTCCCACCCCCCTCCGCTCCTCCACTGACTGTGCTGAGAAACAGGCTTGGGAAATGCAGGGATTCTGCCCTGATCACTGAGCCGTGCGGGGCGTGCAGAAACATTGATGAGGTGGCACTCCATTGTCACATGCAGCCCCCTTTTGTAAGCAACGCTGAGGAATGGACGTGAAGCACTGGCTTGGGGGGAGGGGTTGAGGTTGGTGGAGGGAGAGGAGGAACCTGGACGGTTAAGAAACCAGTTTCAAACATAATTCAACATCTGGATATTTTCAACCCTCCCCTCAAAGCACTGTGGTTCCCCATGGCTTTGCTAGAATCAGCCTGTTTAAGGGTGATGTATTTAAACAAACCATCGGTCCTCCTAAACAAGCCCTCTTCCCCCGGCTTAAGCCGTTCACATTCCTTCCCCATTCGGCTTCGGTGACAGTTTTTCTTACACTTCGAATTCCATCCAAGCGCAGCTGGATTCGGATGCATTTCGCAGGGCCAGCAGAAAGCGTTCGGCTGCTTTCCTTCGCCGCGCATCGAGCAAATAGGTGTTAACCCCTCCTGAAAGGGGTGGCATTGGGAGGGGGGCTTTTGGGCCCTACCCACGTGGTTCAAATGCCCCCCTTTCTGTTACAAACGCTTCCAACGGCTTAATGGCAAGGGCAGTTCAGCCTGAAACCGAGGGCATTGTGCTCTCGGGGGGACTTTCCTTCCCAGACTGTTTATGTGGCAGACAGATGGGAGCTTCGCGTCTTAAACAAAACATTGGGAGCCCAGCTGACAGGGCTGTTGCCTCAAAGTACATGTTTACACTTCAAACCTATACTTCAGCGTGTGTATACACGGCAGCGCCGGCCCAGCCAGCAAGGCAATGGTAGCTAGCTCTTATCCACAGACCAGCTCGCCAGTGCTTCAAAGCCCAGATCTCGTGGTGGGTCCAAAAGCGGAGGGGAGGAATCCACACCGAGAAGAGGGGAGCAGGGGAGTGAGGTTGAAACGAGCAGCGGTTCCTTGTCCAGAGCTGATCCTGTGGTCTGTTTATTGGGCTGGGAGCCTTCAAGCTGCCTCTCTGCCCCCCGCAGCGCTATTGGTCCCCAGGAGAAGAAACAATTTGCTGTAAATAATGACCCTTTCCTGCGCGTCCCTCTGGCCCAGGGGCGAGATGGGTTGAGTTTAACTAGCTGAGGCTATTAGGCAGGCTAATGGTTTGTTAATTTGGACCCCTGGCCTCAGCTGTAGCGGGGCAGAGCTCGCTGGGCTCCTTGGCTTTTGAGTGTGCTTTCATGCCGCCCTCCAAGCCTGGCAGCATGGGATCGGGCACTGTTTTTAACGGGCTTCATTTGTACATGGGGTTGGAGTCGGTATCGGATGGAGCGGGGATGGAGTCCTTTGTCTCAGCTCGAGGAGGTCTGGTTTTAATTATCCTTACCCATGTTTAAGCATTTGCAGCATGGACTTTGAAGCGCTGTGCTGCTGGCCGCTTTCATCTAAACCCCTCCTCTTGCCCGCCCTACCTTTGTGGCTATCTCCTTGAAGCTGACACTCTTTAAAGTCAGGGACACGCAACTCTTGTACTTTTGCAGCTAATCTTGCTTATTTCCCGACACGCTCTAAAGTGGACAGCTACGAGGAAAGAACTAGGCAATCCCTTGTTTTGACCTGGCTACTAAACAAATGGCCGCGATATCTGGATCCATTAAACTGAATCTCCCAAATCGGATCTGTGACTTTTCTGCAACGCCCCCGTCTTTCAAAGCCTGGCCAAACCCGGCTAAGCACAACACTCGGGCTGGCGCGTCTGGCGCACTCCCATCTGTAACCACAGTTACCTACGGCCGAGTAGCGCTCAGAAAGGTGAGAACAACTTCTTCCCTGCCCTCAAAGAAATGATTTCCAGCCCGATCCTTAAATCCGAATGCCCCCGAGCAGCATCTGCATCAGCTGCCACAGGAAATGGCTTTTGGGAAATCATTTCTGATCCCCGGCCAAATGAGCCCTGTAAGCGAGAAACACAGAAACCAAATTCCCTCGCGTCTCGGCACGTTTTCATAAGCAGCCTGATTTCCACGCGTCCCCAGCGTTTGCCCTGGAATCGTTAAGCCACTTAGCATCAGAGGCTATTCGAGTCACTTCAGGACGATTTCTGAAAGGGCTGCTTGAAAGACTATGAGAGACACAACCGCGTTTGGGTCGGTGTATTGACACCCCCCCCCCCCTCTCCCAGCGATGTCTCCTTTAGTTTCAAAGCACAAATCTTGTTTCAAGCGTTGAACTCGGAGAAGCGACCCACCGCACCCCCCGAGAAGGGGGCTTCTCAGCGCCTCCGTTTGTCGCCACATTGGGGGGGGGGCAGCAAGAGGGTTGTTATCCCTGCCAGACTAAACAACTAGCCGAGCAAGCAAATCGAGCTTCCCAGAGACTCTACACTGGCCGTTGTGAAGACAAAAGCGGAGAGGAGAAAAAGAAATCCAGTCGTCACCTCGATTGAGTCTGACAAGGCTAGCCAGGCCCTCTGCTGACGTGCACACATTTACAGTCGCCCTGTGATTTTTTTCTTCTTCCCCAACACCAGTTCCACTCAGTCTGTTTGTTCAACATAATTTGGCTTTGAATAGCAGGGATCCAGTGACACTGCAGGGGAGCTGAGCCAGACAAAAGAAGTTAACGGTTAGTTTCTCACCCCCCTTCCCCTTCCTCCTACCTTTATTTTTATTCATAACATTGTTGGCTAAAGTAGTTGTGCCCAAAGTTTTTCTACCGAGGCTGCTGCAGCAACGTGGAGATGTTTTACTTTCATTGTTGCATTTGGCTTTTAACGTTAAAGGATGTCCCCCCCACCCACCCCAAAAAAATATAAAAAAAGCTGAAAGCTTTATTCTCTGAAAACAAGCTTTGTTTTCCTTCGGCTCCTGCCCTGGGTGTTGACTGTGGCAGAATAAACAGGCGGCTCTGGGCCTAAAGCAGCCCTAACCCAGTTTAGGGGTGAGGTCATCCAGCCCAGAGAGGCAAGGAAAACCTGACTCCTTGATATGCTCGCTGGGGAAGTAGGGGGATTAGTCAGAATTTCCATAGGTCTCATGCCACTTTTCACCACTTTCTGCCATTAGTTCCTAAGTGAAATTGCTTTCCTCCGCCCTCTTAAGAGACAGACAAACGCCTATCCTCATATTAGTATTTATCTGACAATACTTAGAAGCCCACCCAGGATTGGTGCACCAACTGTGGTAGGCTTTGTGTATCTACACCCGCACAGCAAGAGACAGTCCCTGCCTGCGAAGAGTTAACAATCTAATTAGCGCAGGCAGGCAAAGGATGGGAGGAAAGAAGCATATTATTCCCATTTTATACCTGGGGGACTGGGGCACAGCGAGACTTGCCCGGTAAGGCTGTGGCGGAGCTAGAAATTGGTACAGAGCTAAATGTACCGTTGGTAGATCAGATAGATGGATAGGGTAGGACACAGGTATGAAAAAGTCAACTAATGGCCTCAAAAAAAAGGGGGGGTATTGAACATAAAAGCCTCCAGATGGCATGAGGATGAGCATTAAATCCTAAAATCTGGGGTGTGTTGTTAGTCAACGAAAGGATTATTAGTCTGCGTGCTATGCGACTTTCAAAATATCACGGTATGAACATCTGTTGGATGGTTGGAAAAAACGTCTGCAGATTGTTGCTGCAGTAGTATTGCACAACGTGGGCTGGGGCTTGTTGTTGCAAGAGTTTCATCGATAAGGGACGCTTTCAAGCAATTTGGAGGAGGAGTCTGCACTATTCTTAAAATCATAGTAACACCCTCGTGCCTTCATAGAGCGGGAGAGTTAGAGAAGAGTAAACCTTGGGAGAAATGTGTAATCTCGCTGAAGCACTGAAACGTTTCCTGGTGGCTACAGTTAAAACCACTAGAGGGCGCTCCAGTCCAACAGAGAACTCAACCTCTTTCAAGGACGCCTGGCAACAGACCAAAGTGACATTAGTCAAATTCTGCATCGACAATTCAAATGTTACCTCTGTACATAGCATTGCCCTCGTCTCGCTGAAGCCAACTGCTGCCTCGATTCACTACAACAAAGACAAATACGACTCCTGCTTAGGAATCTCCATCGTGAATTCTTCTCATTTGCAGCCAATTTCATTTTATGAAGATTTTTTGTTTACAATTGCAAAGGATGCTGATGGTTTTCAAACAGCCTATATAATGCAGGTGTGAATGTGAGAGCTTTGCTGGGAGACGACCCAATGCAAGGCCCTTGTCTGAAGGTATTTATATCTCCTGACACACTTTAGAACTGTGGTTTTTTGGGGTCTAAAAATATCCTGTCAAGTATTCATAATGCCCCAAGACATTCGTTTCCAAAATGATTGATGAACAGAGTCAGATCTATTTGGTCTCAGCTCTTTCTGCATCTGATCATGAAACGAACCTATCTTTGTTCTTAGTATTGTATACATAACTCGGAAGTGCTAGTCTGAGGCCGGTCAGATTCACTGCATGTATGACACTCCGGTGAAAGCTCCCCCCGGGGAAGTGGCAGTAGGGATGAAGGTGGCCCAACGAAGCAGAGGTTAAGGCCCAGATCAGCACTGATCCACCCCAGCTGACAATTGCTCCTTAATTGCCATATTTAATTATGGACAGAATTCTCTTAGGGGTTGTGCTTGTAAAAGTCTCCACTCTGTTCTGTTTGAAATGTTTTCAGTCTACAACAATTATTGGATTACAACAGCAAATCAATGCTGCCAAATTCAGACAACATTGTGTATGCAGTTTTTGACTATCAGTACCATTCCCCTTTACAGCCTTTGATACTGTGAGATCTGACACCGCCTTGCCAGTTCGGTTCATAGATGGGAAACCCGAAAGAAACTTCCAGCTGCTACAGGAAGTGTTTTTAACCCAAATTATATTTTGAAAACTAAGCACTATATGAATCGGGCCAGATTCTGTTCCCTTGTTTAAATCTGGTGTAACTTCATTTAGCTCGGTGGAAATATTCCAGATTTAAACTGGTATAACAGACAAGAATGTGGCTGCCCTACATGTCTTTTCTTTGGCAATAAAACCAGAAAAGTACTGCAAAGACAAATAATTCAAACCAGAACATCATTTGGGAGCCCTTTTATTTAACATATGCTATAAGAGCTTTAAGGACATCTATTCTCCATGGTAGCAACATTTTAAAATGTTCAGTTTGCTTCCAGTAACCAAGTTAATCCTTGAGAGCAGAGTATGTTTCAAGTAGCGGTGTGCACAAAAATATATCATTCTGCAGGAAGATCAAATAATGTAGAAGCAATTATTTAACTACATTCGTTAAAAAGAACATCAAGGATGCAATTGTTATTTTAGCACAAGAACACATTGCATTATGATTGGCTGGGGGTTGTCATGTGATAAACCAGCACATTTCCTTCTTCTAGCTATGAGTTACATGCAGGTCACAACAGTCCAGAGTATTTGGCCTACATTATCAGAGGTGGCGAGTAATTTTGGGTGCCCAGCTTGACACATTTGGAAAGAGCCTGATTTTCAGAGGATATTTACTCAGTAACTCTGAAAAGCAAGCACCTCTACAGTGTCTCAAGCTGGAGGCTGGAAAACGGAAGCACCGTAAATCACTAGTAGCTTTTGAAAATGTAGGCCTGCCTACATAACCCCCCATGCATCAGGATGGCACTATATCCTTTAATGGCCACCCTGTCTGATATCAATGTATTTGCTTAGCTTATATCACTGATATAAATTTTTGCAACCCCAAGAAGTCTCTGGGCTTGATTTATGCAGCTGAGTGATGCGTTCCAGGTAGGGTTTAAATTCTCAGAGATTATTTCCCAGAGCTTCCCATTCCCCACCCCGATTTGGGGCTCCAGGCTTCAGCTGAGCCTGTGTGTCTGGGAGCTTGAGGATTGCCGGGACTGGGGGCTTTAGCCCCGCAGAGGGAGGGAGGAGAGCAGAGGCTCCTGCAGGTTTGAAAATATTTACTGGAGCCACGCTCCAGATGGCTCCTTCTGAATTTAAGCCCTGGTTCCAGAGCTAAAGTGTTGGCCCCACTGAAGCCAACAGGATATTTGCTGTTGACAAGAATGGGGCCAGGATTTCACCCCAGGTTAATAGGAGTGTCTTAAATGTGGGCTGCAGCAGAAAAGGGGAGGGTTAGGTTTGTGCCCTTAGTTGTTCTTTATGATCTATAAAGGAGGCCTGAAAGATTTGTTTAAAGGGGTTTTTAAGTGGCAGGAGAAGAGACATTCGGTTTCGGTTTTTAGCAGAAACGTCAGGACTATTAAGTCTCTTCATTCTCTTTTTGCTGGAGGACTCCTTGTGGCACCAGAGAACTTAAATGGGTGTATTCTCAGTGATCAGTTAAAGTTGAACCTTTCACAAAGTAATCATTTATCCCAGCTGTTTGCTGTACCTTTGAGTTATAACGCTTAACCAAACAAACTGCCAAAGAATTTCTTATACTCAGAGAGGAAGGGATTTCTCATCAATTGCTCAGGCTTCCCTCTTGTTATTGTGATATCAAAATCCCACTAGTTAACAACTCATCCATAGTCTTCTATGAAAAACAGGGTAGGCAAGACCTGGATGTCTAATGTAAAAACAAACCTAAAGAAAGGTAGTGTCTTGGTTCCCTTTGGAGGGGATATTACCAGTCTGAGTGAGAAGCTGCAACACAATACAGCACCTGTCAACTTTTCAGAATTAAAATGGTGACGATGTACTATACAGCATCCAACTGGAATGAGGTCAGCAGACAAATGGAGGCAGAATGGCTCAAAGGACCAGAGAGAAACGTTTTCTGCAGTGCTCTGGTACCAAAAAGGAAGTGTTGGAAACATTCACACAGCAAGTTCTAGGGGGTACTCCATATTGTATGATCACAGCCTCTGGCAACTGTGGGGCACAGGCCCCATACCTACTGCTGTAGTTAGCAGCCTAAATCTATCTATTGGTCCCTCTTCCTGTTTTCCTGTGTGGGTGTCTTGGGAGTAGGAAAAAAGACTCCAGGCCCCCTCTTATTCCGCTAACATATTCATGCAAGAAAAGGAATACATTTAGCCCTATATGTAGCAATGAAAATGGAAGACACTGGAAATTGGGCCTGTTATGTATTCAAGAGGCATTTCCAGTGTCTTTCAGTAAAGACAAATATAGGGCTTTCTTGCTGCTATTCATTTTTACTGAAAGAAACTTGAAATAGGTATAAAAACACAATGAGCCCATTTCTTTCAGCAAAGCTGAATATAGAGCCATTCTGATTTGACAGTGTTTTACACACTTGCACTGGGCTAGAAGACTGCATGGTGCTAAGTGTTCTGTTCCAAGTTTGTACTACCTCAAATACCCCAAAAAGGATGTTATTAAAAGCTCATAATATAGATGTGAAAAATTGTTAGAAGCTGCGCATAGACATATTTGATAGCGGATGTTATATTAAAATCATAATTCGCCTTCCTGGGGCTGGTGCCCCAAATGGGTTTATGATGCCCAATATCACATGAGTTTCAAAATGGAGGTAGCATTCAGTCAGCCTAACAAACTGAAAGATTTAGGGAATTGCTTTACTCCAAAGAAAATATGTCAGTAGCTGTACAGGTAGGATTGGTTGGCAGGCTGATCCTAGAGTTCCTACTTCAGGATCAGACGTGCGTTTGTTATTAATGTCACCAGTGTAAACACTGGGAGTCAGAGCCATGGAATTTTGCTTGTGTGTGGTTAAACTATATAGGTAGTTACAGTTTCAATGGACAGCCGCCATTGTAAATATATAAGAAACATAGTGACTTCTTTTTCTGGGAGACAAATGGTCCCATAGCACACTTGCACCTGTCAGTGCCCCTTCATTGCCCTTTGCCCTGTGCAGTCGCTTGTTCAGAGTGCTTCTAAAGCACACCCTGGTTCTAACTTGTTTTCCGTATGTTGGTGGGTTTTTTCATTGCAGCCTATCCCAATATTGACTTAGGAAAGAGGAAAGTTAAAAGTAACTTGCTCTGTTATGGTCTACAGCCCACTGCATAGCTTTGCTTTAGGCTCTTGAATGGCAAACATTAGCTTAAACCATTATTAGCATCTGAATAGAGATAAAGGTCACAGGAGGAAAACTGGGTGAGGCTGTCACCTTGTGTACATACCACGCCATCAAGTATTTTGAAACCGAGAGTAGAAGCCGGATGACGCTGGATGCCTTTTAAGTCTCTCTCGGCAACGTAGGTTATTCTGCATGAGGGATGCGGCAAACTCACTTTTCGCAAATGTGTCAGGTCTCAGGGGTACTGTAGCTGTAATCACTGGATACCAAATAGGGATGCTGATGCTAGGGCTAGTCCAGCTTTTTTCAGAGCTCTCTTCCCTTCCTCTGACACCCCTTATGCCATCCTCACCCCCTGCAGCTGCCCACAATGGTCCACAAGTCCCTGAGCAAGAGGTAGTAGATGGGGAATCTTAAGGCATTGGAGACGATAGTGGGAAGGAGCCACTATGTAAATGGGAGGGAAGGGGGCTAGCTGCGGTGGGTGGCACAGTTATGAAGGTCAGTAAACTTGGGCTTTGTCAGACCACCAGAGAGAGAGAGAGAGAGAGAGAGAGAGAGAGAGAGATTCGCGGCTGGAAGCACTCAAACAAGGAGCCCTCCACTAAGAACATCCTATCTCTAACCTCCAAGAGTGCACATCTGGAACTGTCAGCAACGGCAACTCAGACTAGCTCGTTATTACAAAGTTGCATAAGTCCGGAGCCAGATGGGAAGAGCTGTTCCAAGCCATGTTGGCATACAGAAATTAAACCAACTGCTTGATTTGGACCCAGAAGCAGATGGGAAACCAGTCAAGCACATGGAGCATAGGTATAATGTGCTCGTGGTAACTCACTCTACTGAGCAGGTGGTTCACCAGTTTGTACTCTCTGGAGCTCCTGAGTTGTCTTCAAAGATAGCACCAAGATATACTGCCGTAGCCAGGCCCAGATGTGGCAGACGTGAATGATTATGGAAAGGTCTCCTTTCGGCAAGGAAAAGAACAAATCAAAACCCTGAGCTGCCCGTAGAGGTGAAAAGATGGCAAGAGCCAGTGCTTCAACCTACGATTCCAAGCCCTTAGGGGGTTCAAAAATACCCTGAGACGTTGGACTTTTTTTGGCAGGGAGTCTATTATGTCACCACAAAACAGGACCATAACAGGGCTCTTCAGCAGCGTTAGCCTGAACCCTGCCTAGAGATACAGAGGTAGCTTTGTTAAGTTTCTGTGAGGCCAGATAAGTACCAGTCCTGGAGTTGGAGTGTCATTCTGGCGGCAGACAGAGAGGTATTATATGGAAGCACTACAACCAGCCAAGGGAAGCACTAGCACCAGCCAAGGTGAAAACTTAGGTTTATAGTTCTACTTTTTGCCTTTATTGTTAACTCAAATAATGACAGCCTAGGAAGGGGGTAAGTCTGGACTATATCCCATGTGTCTATTCTCTTTGCAGCAGAGTGGGAATGCCATTTGTTTACATGTGATTTCAGGAGCCGGTTCAGCTACTGTCCTTGATGGAATTTCTGAAGGGGCAGGAGCACCAGGAAGCCCAGGCTGCAGCCCAACAGCAACAGTAGGAAGAGTTCCAGGAAAGGCAGCAAGTCCAAGCTGGAGCACAATAGCAGCAGCCGTGTTCCGAGAAGCAGCTGTTTTCAAGACTATTTAATCCAAGTGCACCATCCCTATCCAAGAACAGACCGGAAGATGACCCAGCAACTTATCTGATGGCTTTCAAATGGGTAGGTACTGCTGCTCAGTGGGAGAAAGTCTTGGACTACATGGTTGGCCCTTATTCTGATGGAAGTGGCACAAGTGGCGTATTAGGGCCTGGATGAGGATGCAGCTACAGATTATGAGCTATGAAAACTGCTGTTCTGGAGCAGTTGAGAGTCTCTGTGGAGCAGTACTGACTGTTTCCAGGTAAGCCCTATTCTTGTGTATGCTTGAGATGTGATGGAGTGGCCAACTGGTTGACTCAAGCCCAAGATCCAGGTAGTGGGGAAACTAATGGATATGATGGAGCAATATGCCTGGGAAGGTGCAGACTTGATGAAGTAGCAAAAGTCATCCTCACTGGCAGCGGCTATGCAACAAACCAAACTCAGGCTGATTCTCCAAAGAGATCACTATTAGCTACAATTTAGAATGGAAGAACAATCAAATAGACAAATGGATGAACCATTGTTGAGAAGTATGAAGTGACTGAGGACTCCAAGAAGGTTCACAGAGACTCTAGGGGAGAGCCACTAGCAGCCCGATATGTTTTGCTTGTGGTAAACAGGGCCACATGCAAAGATTCTGCCCCTTGATGGAGCATGGACTATGAGGAGATGTGAAGTCTTGCTTAGGACATGGGATACAGGGAACACAAGGGATGTTTTGTGCTTGTGTATCTGAGAGGGTGGAATGGATCTGGCCTAAAAGACATGGAGTGTGTCCAGAAGTGGTCAAGAATAGAGATGAAAAAACAATTTCACAAACAATTTTGAAATTTCAAAGTTGTTTCTGGTTCACAGGGTTCAATTTTCTGTCTCGTTTGTTTTAAATTTGCTGTGTGTATAAAACAAACATTTTAATTTCTATTGCATTCAGTGGTGAAAAGGAATAACAGGGAAAGAAAGAGAGAGGGAGAAAGGGGGAGGGAAATAAAAAAAACCGAAAGAGTGGAAATTGTTTTAAAAATTAATTTTTTGCTTTTGATGAAAAATTTGAAAAAAAAAACCCCAAAAGCTTTTAATGGAAGCTTGTTGTTTCAAAGAGAGGCCAATTTTCATCAAAAAAAAATTCATGTGAAAAATGTTGACCAGGTCTAGTGCCCAAGCATTGGTGTATGAGGGCTTGCTCAGAATGGAGCTACTGCAAAAAGCATAACCAGGGACTCCTGGACGTACTCCTTGGGTGTAATCCTATGAGTCGTGGTCTTATGGTCCCTCTCCACATGGGATAACCCATTGACTACCCTGGATAATTTTGTTGGGGAGGGAGTGGGAGAAATTTTGTACCCTTCTGAGCTCCAGAAGTTACTTAGGGGGTCATGGAACCTATTCGTGAGCACAAAAGGAAATGCCACACAAAACAACCACAGATTTTCTGGTAGCAACATGGAATTTTTGCGCTGGATCCCCTAGTGTTATGCAGAAGAGAAACAAGGATGGCATTCATGGGTGTTACTCTGGGAGGGAAATATTTAATAGGGAGGCAGATTCTAGGACTTTGCATGGGGTTGAAAGGATCTTCCGTTCAGCTGTCATAATGTCAGGGCCTTGAACCCTGCATACAGATAAAGAGGCGTTTTTGCGGAGTCACTCAAGGTTAGATCAGGTGAGTCCATTTAGAGCCAATCCAAGAACATGAGATTGGTTTGAGAGTCTCTCAGGCAGAGGGAACTCGTGCCAGGTGAAATAGCCAAGCACAGGGAGAAAGCCTAGGCAGATATTCGAGTTTTCTTTTTGTTATTTAAACTAATAAAGGCAAAGGTATAAATTTAGACCATATTCAGTATATTTACTGTGCACAGCATGACTGGAACCCAGGGTCCCAGCCATATCATATACAGACACAACTGAAAGATACAGTCATTAGAAACAGAGCAGGATTTTACCTAGAAAGTGAAATGCATCAATTAATTTTTGTAGCCAACTGTGTGTAGAAAAATACACCAAGGGCCTGAGTCTTCTCTCAGTTACATTGGTATAAATAAGGAATAATTCTGTTGAAATCCAAGGAGTTACATCAGGACAGATTTAGTTAAGTGAGAAGAGAATCAGATCTTAAATGTCAGAGCATATTCTCCCAGGCTACAGTCATCACATATGGTATCTTTTTACATTTGATTATTAAAAATTGCCAGGACATTTCAGCAATAAAACAGGGACTGAAAAATCTGCAAGGACAACATGAGGTATAACACACACTATGCACCAAGAGCTGTCAAATGTCTGAGTAAATAACATGTCCAAAGGGTTTGGGGAATAGTTAGTAATGACCTCATCCCACTTTTCCAGGCTCATGTGTTAGGAGTATAATTGGAAAGGAAACAGCTGGTTTTGGGAAAGAGAGAAAATTTTATTTGGGAAAAGGTACCAAAAAAAAAAAAAAAAAAAAAAAAAAAAGAGAGCCAATTTTGTCTGATTCCATTTGAAGCATGACCCACTCAGCCAGAATGTGTAGGATGCTTTGATCTGAGAATGTATATGTTATATATGTTTGGTGAGGGGGAAAGGGAGACAGGGAAAGCATAAACAGTACAGCTCAAAATTCCGGGAAGTGAAACACAACAACTGCATCTATAGTAAAAACAAGGGGATGCTTTTTGGGATATATCTTAAATCTCAGACTGTTTCCTATCTCTCAGAACTAGGACCATTAGCTCAGATTCTTCAGATCCTGTGACGTGATATGTTTATCAGCCTGTTTTAAACAGACATTTACAATGATCTTATGCATTCATTCCAAAATCAGGAGCTGCCTCAGCCTCCACAGGTTCAGAAGCTCCTCAGCAAGGAACACCTGTGTGGTTCCATTGCATGGATTTGGTGGGACAATGGCTTCACATGGTCTCCACATGGTCCCCCTACATGGGAATGCACAGGGAGCAGGGCTGGGGATCCTTTCCTGCTTGCATCTTCCCTTCTTACCCCCACAAGAACCTTGTGAGCCTACTCCAGACACTGCACACAGGTAGGCTCCATAAAGTAGCTTCACACCCTGGAGTGAGGGTGGGATGGGGGAGGTGCTTTATGTAATGAATTTATTAATTCTTCTGAGTGTGCACAGCTATAATATTTATAGGGCAGGACTGAAGGAAGTACTGGCCTGTACCACTATCAAATATATTTCAAATGCTATAGAAATGCTTATCAATAAATATAAAACACTGGGGCCTGGAGTAGACACGCCATGCATGGACTGTCACCCTCCCACGTGTATGTGGGGGTTCAGCTACCTCTGTGACTGCCTGTCCCCTTTCTCTAGACCTTACAGAAGATGCTTCATGGCCCAGGGTCCACACAGGGGAGAAAACAGGGACTGGCGGGGCAGAGGGGCTGGAGGAAGTAGTGGACTGACTAGAGGAAGGACAAAGCACACAACATCCTAGCTCCAGTCAGTAAAGATAACACAGCTTGAAGTTGTGTGATCCTTCTGGCAGAGCACTCCCACCAGCATGCCAGAGGCAGCCATGGCCAGGAGGGTCTCCAATAGCACAGCTGCCATTGAACCATACTGCTAAGGAACCAGGGAAGAAGGGCTGCTGAGAATCAGAGCAGGTGCAGATGGACATGGCCAACACACACATGGCCCTGAGGCTCCCCTGAGACCCGCCAGTTTGGGGGTGAGACCTACAGCCTTCTTTTTTGAAGAGGCGTACAAACCTCACCCATCACCCCCTCCTGCCCCCAACAGAATAGTGTGTGGAACGTTCCATGAGATGATCTGTACTGATACATCCTCCCACTGAGCCATCTGCCTAGGATTTCAAACTGGTCTGACATTATCTAGCTATTTCCTATCTTTTAGTAAAGTATCTGCAGCAAATATGCTGTATTCTATGGAATGCATCATGCTAGCAACATCTGAAGCTCCTCACACAGCAGTCTCATAAAAGGATTATACACAAGATCTGGTGGAAAGGCAGGGTTTGCTGTTATCATGGAGAGGAACAAGGCAGATAAAGAAAGTTACACAAGTTCCAGGCCACTGTTAAATCTAGAAGGTCTGATCCTGATGCCCATGGAAGATGATAAAAAGACGCCTGAGGGTCTTCAGAGAGTTTTGGATCCTTAGCCCTTACACTATTTTTATGCTGATGTAACTGCATTGGGCCTGACTCTCCATTCCCTTACACCATTTTGACTTCAATGGAATCACACCAGCTTAAAACTGGTGTAGCTGAATGGAGACTCCGTTGGATTGTCTTCAATGGAGGTACTCCTGATTTACATTGGGCCTGATTCTCAATCAATGTGATTGCGCCTGCAAAGGTTGCATAAGAAACGTAACAAAGGGGGAAAGATGGCATTACTCAGAGCTCAATGGGATTTACAGTAGCCGTTTCTTGAAAAAGAGTTAATATTAGGCAGCAGTAGCATGTGCAACTGCTCTTTCTAACAAAAACGTTATTAAAATGGAACTAACCACCTAAGACCCAACCAGGGACCCTAAGAAGCATTTAGATAGAAACTTACCACTGTATATTAATTAAACAGACATTCTTTCCACTAAACAAGATGTAGAAATATGGCATGCTACCTGGAGCATGGATTAATAATGTATCAGTCTTCCCAGTACACATGTTCTCACACACACACTTAAAATGGGCACTTTTCCCACATTCTGCTGTGTGAAAGTTGGGGAGAAGGTGAATGAAGGTTGAATGATATTTTCTGTCTTATCTATCTAATGAAATTTAATGTGGATAAATGTAAAGTAATGCACGTTGGAAAAAACAACCTCAACTATACATACAATATGATGGGGGCTAATTTAGCTACAACTAATCAGGAAAAAGATCTTGGAGTCATCGTGGATAGTTCTCTGAAGACGTCCACGCAGTGTGCAGCGGCAGTCAAAAAAGCAAACAGGATGTTAGGAATCATTAAAAAAGGGATAGAGAATAAGACGGAGAATATTTTATTGCCCTTATATAAATCCATGGTATGCCCACATCTTGAATCCTGCGTACAGATGTGGCCTCCTCATCTCAAAAAAGATATACTGGCATTAGAAAAGGTTCAGAGAACTGCAACTAAAATGATTAGGGGTCTGGAACGGGTCCCATATGAGGAGAGATTAAAGAGGCTAGGACTTTTCAGCTTGGAAAAGAGGAGACTAAGGGGTGATATGATAGAGGTATATAAAATCATGAGTGGTGTGGAGAAAGTGAATAAGGAAAAGTTATTTACTTGTTCCCATAATATAAGAACTATAGGCCACCAGATGAAATTAATGGCCAGCAGGTTTAAAACAAATAAAAGGAAGTTCATCACACAGCGCACAGTCAACCTGTGGAACTCCTTGCCTGAGGAGGTGGTGAAGGCTAGGACTATAACAGGGTTTAAAAGAGAACTGGACACATTCATGGAGGTTAAGTCCATTAATGGCTATTAGCCACGATGGGTAAGGAATGGTGTCCCTACATAGCCTCTGTTGGTCAGAGGGTGGTGATGGATGGCAGGATAGAGATCACTTGATCACAACCTGTTAGGTTCACTCCCTCTGGGGCACCTGGCATTGGCCTCTGTCAGTAGACAGGATACTGGGCTGGATGGACCTTTGGTCTGACCCAGGATGGCCATTCTTATCATCTTATCCCTTTCTTAATGATTCCCATCATTCTGTTTGCTTTTTTGACTGCCACTACACACTGAGTGGATGTTCTCAGAGAATTATCTACAATGACTCTAAGATCCCTTTCTTGAGTGATAACAGCTAATTTAGATCCCATCATTTTATATGTATAGTTGGGATTATGTTTTTCAATGTGCATTACTTTGCATTTATCAACAGATAATTAATCGGCCATTTTGTTGCCTAGTCACCCAGTTTTGAGAAATCCTTTTGTAGCTCTTTGCAGTCTGCTTGGGACTTAACTAGGTTGAGTAGTTTTGTATCATCTGCAAATTTTGTCACCTCACTGTTTACCCCTTTTTCCAGATCATTTATGAATATGCTGAATAGTATTGATCTCAGTACAGACCCCTGGGGGACACCACAATTTACCTCTCTCCAGTCTGAAAACTGACCATTGATTCCTACCCTTTGTTTCCTATCTTTTAACCAGTTACCAATCCATGAGAGGACCTGAAGGTGCCATATTAAAGATGTGTTTCCATGCTCATACTCACATCAGATGGACTTGTGTTCAAAGGCTACTAATATTTCTAAATATACAATGTTTTATTGTAGACTACTTTCCAAAAAAGGTCACATAATGGCATTGAATTTGTTTCATTATAACTTTTAATCACCATCTAGTTATAGGATTCTGTTTACAGATTATTTTTTAAAAATCTGGTTTCTGATAGTTCACCCTTTAAATAGTATGTCCTGCTTTTCGTTTTTAAAAATATTTGGAGAGGGGGTTTGCTCTTCTGTTGATTTTCACAAAGTCAGCAAGGAAGAAACTGATTACGTACCTGTCTATACGTAAGTGAGGAAACTAAAAGTAGTAAATGGATTTTTTAAAAACAGAGAAAAATGTGCTGACTTTTGATATACAAGATGTTGCTTGTCACTAGGTACATATTTTTATGGATATGAGTAGGATTAACTTGGCAGCCTCTTTTTAAACTTTGATTTCAGGAATGCTGTTTCTCTAACTCAGGGTAAGAGATTCCTACAAACTAGCAAAAAAGATGTTGCACAACTCTAGTCCTGTGGTTTTCATCCTTTTTCTGCAGCCTTTCACTTCAGAACAAAGGGGCATTATGGAGCTATCAAAAACAACTTGATTTACTATCTGAAAGAAATGAATGGAATACATACAACAGCATTTGAAGCCAAATGAAAGGCTACATGCTATAGCATTTTAATACCGTACCTTTATGTACACATATATTTTAAAACAGACTTTTTCCCACAGCTTTTTTAATTTCCTTAAAATCAGCTACTTTATTAAGAACAGCAGTGCCCGGAGCCACCAACCAAGCTCAGGATCCCATTGTGATAGCCAGTGTACATACACACAGAAAGAGTGAGCTCCTGCCCCAAAGAGCTTACAGTCTAAATACATAAGACAGAGGGTCAATGGAGCTAGGGCAATGTATGCCAACTGAAGAGCTGCCCCAAGTGACTTGCCCAAGGTCACAAAGGAAGGCTAGAGCAGAGCTTGGAACCAGTTCTGAAGCACACAGGGAGAGAGGTTTTTCCTTGACAAGGCATGTCTACACAGTGGGGTGATGCACTCTATGGGAGTGCGATTTCTAAAGCACACTAACCCATTGTGCTTTAATTGGTCTGTGTAGACCCTAGCGATGTGCACTAAAGGTTCCCTTTCGAACTGCACTATGTTAAAGCACACCAGCAGGGTCTACATGAAGCAATTAATATGCAATATGTACGTGAGCTTTAGCAACCACACCCCTGTAGAGCGCATTACCCCACCATTTAGACACGCCATAAGTCTTAATAATAAACAGGAGCAAATTGATGTAGAGATTATATCTGAGCCACTAAGTAATAGTGACCATAAGATAATTAGGTTCAATCTCCCAGGAGCACATAGGATACCATACACGGAGATTGAATGTGACAAAGGTTTCAGTTAAATGAGAAGGTCAGTCAAAAAGGCCCTAAAGTTCAAGGAAGTAAAATCCAAAACTAGATAAATTCATCATTTTAGTCAAAACAGTAGAGCTTCAAGTTCTATCACTTTACTTGGCCCACATGTTTATTCAGTATGAAACGGCAATTCCGATCAGCCTCCTTCCACATTCATGTAATTCCAAGTAGTAGGACCACTTTCCTGAACATTTTCAAATTCATCTCTCCTTTTGCCAAATAGCCATTTCCCCCTAAATTTACCAGGTCACTCAGGCCTGCAATATTGATTGATTTAATTATTACAATGCTTTTCGGGCTCATATTAATCTTCAGTCAAGTCACCCCAGATAACTCATTAAGAACCAGAAAAATAATTCAGATCACTTCAGGCCCAACCCTGTTACTCTCATTCATAGCAACTCACTCCAAAAGTGGTCCTACTAATTTCAAGGCATAAAATACCTTACTCTAAGAGTAGCCCGGTTGATTGCATGGCATACAGCCACATTTGCCCCACCTCTGCTTTGCCAAGGGCAACTCAGTCACAGCTGAGGATAGAGTCCAAAGTGTAAATTAAATCATTGCCTTGAACACATCTATGGAAGCCGTGCTCATTTGGCCCACAGTAAGTAATTCAGAAATAAGACAAAATTCACAGACTCTCCATTAATAGCATCCTTACCACCACCACCTCTATTGTCACCACCCATTCTCTTGTCTCATACCAGCATTTCTTTTACACTCTTTATAAAAGTGAAATCCTGACCCTATTTTAGTCAGTGGGAGTGTTCCTATTGACGTCACTGGGACCAGAATTTCACCCAGATGTGTTCAGTGGTCACAGGATATGAAGTGATGACCAAATCTGACCTCTATATTAAGGATTGTCCATTCCACCCCACTCGGTTTTACAAGGATAACACCATTTAAAGTCCCTGGAGTCACACTGGCATAAACATGGTGGCACAGAAGTGAATCAGACTGTAGTTTACTGAGGGCTTATTCATGCACCATTAATATAAGTGGTAAATCTCATAGCCTTCAGTGGGAATAGGATCAGGTCCTAAGTAACATAGGGACCTGATTTTCCTCTCATTTACTATGGTCTTACAGTGGTCAACTCCAATTATTTCAATAGAATTATTTGTATAGTGGTGTAAGAGGAGAATCAAGCACTGGCATTTTGAGGACCATCACAGTATATGAAAGAAATAAATATCTCTATTATTCTCTTTAAAAGATCCTAAATAAAGGAAAACAATCATTTTGACAGTTTATAATATTTTGTGTTCTGTGGCCTATAAGAAAAGTCTTTTGGAAAAATAAGTATTTAAAAGGTAACGTATTGATATTATTATTATTAATAGTAGGTTTGCTAGAGTTTCTCAGTTACTTTGCTTGATGTTTTCCACTTTTGAAGGACAGTTCATCAATAGTTCGTGCTGAAACCTGCAGCAATTAGTTGGTAAGTACAGTTTGTTCTGCAGATAGAATGTATGTGGTGGAGGAGGATACAAAAAAGAACAACATGGAAACCAAGATCGCAACCTGTAACCGTCACTGAGACTAGAAGGTGATATTATTTGAACTACTACTTTTCTCCAAGTGAAGTGCCCCATTTTTATATTCTAGCATCTTGGAAATTCGCTCTTCAGACCATCTAAGCCTTTATATCTATAATAGATCCCTCTTGGCTTGAGATGAGAACATATCACAAAATATCTGTGTTGCGCATGTGTTAATCATGATATTTCCTTACTGATTTAAAATAGCCTCTTTGTGGAGAGATCTTGTCAGACATAGCTGGGAACTATTAAAAAGGTTGATTTCCAGAGTCATTTGAACCTCATGTTGTTTATACCTGTAAACGGATTAACCCTTGCACTCTTCTTTCAACATATCAACTTTATTTTCCATTCAAAATGTCAAAATAAACTAAGTTCCTGGTAGTTTTTTATTAAGTAACTCTATATGTAGATACCATAATTGCTTGCTCTTATGAACCTCTCGGTCCTCAGCACTCATGTCTCAGTTTTTCCAAATGATTGTAATCTAGCCATATTTGGGGCCTGGTGTTTGATGATCTCCTCTCAGTCGTGTGTTAGTTGCTTCTTGGTTGCTGAGAGACACAGAACTGAAGATTTCCCCAAAGTATTTCCTTCTGTTTACTCAAACTCACAGGGCACATGCCAATCTTGTGCTATAAGTTTACCTTGTCCTCTCTCTCCTGTACTGCTTCCAGGTATAAAAACATTTTGCCATGGAACAAAAATGAAATGCCTGGGTTTTCCCCTCTAGTAATCAGCAAAACATATTTGGTAATACACCAACTTTGACAGTTGGTATGTGAGCATGCATGCCTGGACACACCACCATCTCGTGGCTAACCTCCACAAAGAATAAATGACCTACAACTACTACTGACTTTGCACAATATTCTTTAGCTCAAGTGGCAGAAACTGGTATTTTGATGCTGAAGGACTAAGTTCCTATTCCCACATCCTCAGGCACATGTGGTTTATATATCATGTATACGTATATAGCAAAGGTGTTTGCTGTCTGCAGCACATGATTCCATTATAATACCCCTGCAAATCCATTAAAAGTAGAATTGAAAAATAAATGGATGTAGAACAATGCACGTTTCATATGGGGTGACAAAGTTCAGAGTTAACCAATTGGAAGATGATCAGGATCAGCTTATGTGCAGAGAAAGTGAAGAGATGTCTGGACTGGGCTCTTTCTAAAGACCTGAAATTAATCAATTTAGGGCCTGAATCAAAGCCAATTGAAGTCAATGGAATAACTCTTCTTGACTTTAGTGGCCTTTGGATCAGGCCTCTGAAGAGGCTGCAAGGATCTTGTAGAATATAAGGTATTGTGAGCCCTGTAATGTGATTATAACATGACTTGGTCTGATCTACAGAAGCAAACTCAAACTGTTATAACATAGTTAGGATGCAGCCACATTATGACTCTGCTTTCTAACAGGGTTGTAACTATAGCATAGATACTTCGGACAGAAGTTCTCTGGGTGTATTACTATGCTTTGTTGTCTAGATATTTCTTCACCTTTCTTCCTCTTCACATCTGGATGTCTGCCTATAAATACTTGATCAAATGCTGAATAACTGACTCAGGATCCATCCTGCAGCCTTTATTCAGACAAACCTCCCAGGGACTCCTTTGTAACTGAAGTCAATGGAAGTTTTGCCAATATAAGATATGCACGATCAGGCCCTGAGTAAGGAATTCAGGATTAAGCCCAACATCTAGAAACACAAGTATAACCAATAAAAATGACAGAAAATTGAAATTTAATTTTCTCTTTAGTTTGGGTTTATATTGTACAAAGGGAGACAGGGAAGGCTGAAGGAAAATTAGATTGTTTCAGCAACTGCCTATTCATGTTATCATAAACATACACAGAAGCCAGTATAAAAGGAAATGTTTCCCAGACTTGTTTTTTTCAGTGAGAGATTTGTTTCCTCTTGAAAGGATTGATCGTGTTTTTATGAGGAAAAAAAGTTTGATTCCAGAAATTTTGCAACTACTGTGCATTCTGAACCCTAAAAGCCAGTAGTGATGATTTACTGTAAAGAGATTTGGTATATTATAGATAGATATATTTCCCATTGTGCAATATAACTCCTTCTAAAGTGAGGAGAGACAGCACTGTTTTCCAAATTATGCCTAAAAAGGCCATAACTCTTTGGAACTATGGAAGAATGGAAATAACAGTCAGTCCTTTTTACTATAAAAAGCAATATCACTTAATAATGAATCACTTTGAACTGTCCATCATATACCCCATTATAAAAATATTTTTAAATCAAATTGTAAGGGAGTGAACCCAATAAATCTGGAAACATGCTAAGTCCTATGGGAACCATATTACTTTTCTTGGTAGGCCAGATTTTGCACCGCAGAAGTCAGTAATAGTTTTGCCACTCACTTCAATAGGAGAAAATCAGGGGACTTTATGTTGTCACTTTAAGTGATAGTGCTCCAAACTGATTATACTCTTGCAGTACATTCTTTTTTCCTCTCATCAGCCAGATATTTTACTGAGTAGTTTAATAAAAGGAGTATTACACATGTATATAGTAAGCTAGAAAGAGATTCAGATCATAGTTATAATGGTGTAAATCAGCACCATGAAGTCAGTGTCACCGAAAGGAGAAACAGGCCCCACTACTGAGAGAAAGTTGCAGGTGTACACTTACCTGTTCTTTTTTATAAATGACTCGAGAGAGTTTCTAGTCACTTGAGAACCTCCTTAAAGTAAACATCTGTTCACATTTATATTCAACTGTAGTATATTTTCCTTTTTTTGGCATTTAAAATATAGTCTCCTTTCAATTTTAAAAAAATGTGCTTTTTCATACTCCTCATAAAAAAGCTCTCTGCTCAGCTCAGCCCGGATTTCTAGCAGGCAATCCACATCCACAAGTTCTTCTGTGCTGCAGCAGAGCTACATGAAAAAGCAACATTTGTAAAGCAGCTACAAAGGATGCCAAGGAATCCTCTTGATTTGGAAAATATGCCAGTAAAGTTCCAATCCAGGGCCCAGTCCTGCATCTCTTAATCGTATGAGTAGCCCCGAGAAAGTCATGGCCAGCTCAAAGTCAGTCAGTATGAGTATAATGGAACAATTTTATTAAAAAGTGCATTTGAGCTCTTCACGCTGTGTAATTTAAGCAACACTTTAACCATCTTTGCCTTGGAGAAGGTGCTTCTAGGTAAAAACTCATGTAAATGAGTAAAAATGCCACAACCAATATACCAGCGCTATTTGCTTGTTCTGGTAGCTTGTAAACTCGAAAGCTGAATAAATAACGTAAGAAAATAGAAATCAGGCCTCTTTAAGGATGGGGCCACCGCTTTTCCTACAAACACACACCTGTTAAGGGTATGCTTACATAGTATTTTGGAACCATGGGAGCAAGTCTGCCAGCCTGGGTCAACCAACTTGGGCTAGCAGGGTCACGCTAGCACTCTAAATATAGCTCTGCAGACAGCACTTTGAAGTTGTGGGCTGAAGCCGATGCTGTAACTTCAAAGCACTGTCTACACAGCTAGTTTTAGAGAGCTAGCAGAAGCCCCACTGGAGGCTACGTCTGTCAACCTGGGCTAGTAGGCTCGCTCCCATGGGCTCCAAAATACTGTGTAGACATATCCACTATAGTCCTCATTCATCCTGGCAATCTCACTGCAGTGCTGCTCTGTCTGTACATAGCACCAAGGAGCATCTGCACGGGCTCAAATGCCATGGATGCACCTGAATGCATTAGTTATCCAGGCAATGGAAAGTCCATGCAGGGGAACTCCTCACACTATAGGAAACCTGGACAAGGTCTCCACATATTGTCATAAGGAGAAATGGGACAAGTGCATGGGCTGAGGTCATGGCCAAAGGGTTCACGCACAGTGTTAATCCATAAACACCAAGCTCCATGGTGCAGGAGCACAGTGGGCTGCAGCCACTGAACACCCATCAGCTAGTACTTTACAGTAACCAACCAGAAGCTAGCTCTGTGGGTTTGCTTCAGGACTTAAGACAATCTCTATTAGAAGTTAGGATGAAATTGTAATGGGGGACATACTTGTCAACTGTGGGGTTTCTGCCATCATCATCTTCTGGAGCATCTGGTACTGGCCACTGTTGGGTACAGGATACTGAACTAGATGGGCCAGGGGTCTGATCCAGTGTGATAATTCCTATGTTGAAATTATTTAAGAGTTCTTTCTTCAGCTGCACTTTGCTTCAGAGCAATTTCCAGAATAAAGCCCCTTTAAAAGGATTTGGTCCTATATAAGGAAGACCCAAAGGTCCCTATCATAACCTCCTCCAATAAGGTTCACAGAGGGACTGTTTCATGGCAGGGCTCAGGAGATTCTGCAAAATTCACCTCAGAGTTTCCGCCGAATGCTTCTCACAAAGGGAGAGGTTTATGGAACTGTGAGGGAAGCAGGGACCACTCTCCCTCACTATGGATGTATTGGTGACTCTCCCACACTGGGATGATAAGCCAATGTCAACAAAGGCCAGGTTTCATGTGTTTTGAACTATAATAAACAGGCTTTGATGACCATGTGAGATATAGAGTCCCTTCTATACCTTATAGCACAGAGGAAGGAAGGAAGGAATGGGGGACGGATAAGAGGAAAGCTTTCAAGAGTCAGAATAATTATAGGCCCTCATCTTGATCCAGGTATCAGATCTTTTAACAAAAAACCCTGCTCCTGGTCAAAACTGAAGTCAATGGTTGTACTCATGAAGCATCTGGATGATCGAGTCTCAAGTGTGACAGACAGAACAAAGTGAATTACTAAATAAAATAAAATAGAACACGCAGTTCTATATCTAATCAAACTTCACACAGATATAAAAACCTCACTAGGTCCAGTAAACAGGCTATCCCTGGGTCCAGCAATCACTCACCCCCCTAATGTCTTTGTCCTCTGTTCAGTCTCTTTTGGGTGTGTCCTGGGGGGGGGGGTGGAGAGTCTCTCTCTTTAGCCAGCTGAAGACAAAATGGAAGGGTCTCCCCCGGGCTTTTATAGTCTTTTTCCCCTCCCTGTGTAACATCCTGTTACCATGGAGTTTTGGGATCACCTGGGCCAGTCACCTGTCCATGCACCCTTCCGCAACCAGCCTAACCAGTTGCATTCCAGACCCGGCCCCAATGTGGATTGGGGTCTGCAACGTCTTTTGTCTGTTAAGTGCTCGCATTTAACAGGCACATTCTTTGCTCCAAAGATGATCCCATGCACTTACAAAGGCTATGTACAAAACCAGCAAATATAAAACCCATCTTCATAACTCCAACTACAACAATGATACATGCATACAAACAGGAGGAGTAAATTCAGTAGGTCATAACTTTCACAGAGATGTTACATGGCACATGTAGCATAAAACATATTCTAGTTACATATATACATTTATAAGCATCTCCCCATAAAGTTTTATGGGGAACACCGTCACACCATCATTCATTTACCCTGTGACTCAGGGACACCTTAGTGCCAACTGTCAGAGGGCACATGGTTTTGGAGGGATCCCTTGCATCGGATATTTGCATAATATTTCAATGAAGGGTGAAGGGAGAGAGAGGAAGAGAGTCTGAAAGATAAGGCCTTGTATCAGAAGCCTGAATCAAAGTAGTGGTCAAGCTTTGCTGATATAAATCAAAGAAGCAAAGCTAGCAGAAGTCAGGCTCTGCCTGCTTGAAAGCTTACAGAACCTGGCAAGAATAGGATTGCAATGCAAAAACCACACACATTCCTCAGAAAGGCTAGGCACAGGACACTCACACAAACCCATTCCAGAAGGGTGGTACCAGAACAACCCAATACCAGGTATGGTACAAAGATAACGAGAACACACTGACCCCTCCTAAAGATAAGGTCAGGATGAGAGTATGATGAATAGAGATATTTTGATCAAATCAACATGTACAAGGTAAGGGGTAGTAACTAATCACACCAGAGGGTCAATATGTAGCTTGTTTATTTGGTGTATAAAATGAAGCCTCAAAGGGAGTGTCTCTGCCTGGCCTAGGGAGGAACGGAAAATCCTGCAATTCACTGAGGTGGTCCATTGTTACAGTCATACATGTATTAGTGGTCTGGTAGAGTCTGCGGGATGCTGGTACCATGCTTTGTCGACAATAAACCCGGCTGGGTGCCTTCGGACCTTAATGGATCTTGTGGTCATTGGGTGCCAGCTATCTGTGCAGAGCTGGGATGGCATACAGAGGGAACACATGCAACCAAACATCTAACCACAGCATGTAAGATCTCTGCCAAGAGCCAGTAGCCCATTGGTCATCATAATTATTGTGAAATGTATGTACAGAAAATGTTTAAGGAGTTATTTATCTATATAGAAAGTTATCTTCCTAAGCTCCTGGAGGTGAGGCAGGTCACCAGGAGGTGACATACCTCATACAGGTTCCTTTCAGGCAGGAGATAACTGACACCTATCTCCCTGCCTGGTCATACGTACATTATCCACCTCACATTGGAGGTCTGTTTGCATACTGATGCGAATCCAGAGATTGCCAAATTGACAAGAAAAAACACAGGGGGGGGAAAAAAATCAGCAGAGGGGACAAGGTTCTGTTTATAAATATGGATAAAGGATTGTTCTTATATATCTAGGGGTACCAGGAGACACCCAGGATCCTTCACCGAGGAGGCAAGCTGACAGCTTATTGTGCCTCATGAAAGTGGTGTCCCAAGCAGTCTGGCTGCAAAGTGCTGATGACCAATACTTTATTAGACATGAGAGTATCTTGTTAATTAAGCCTAGGCTCTAGAATGCGTGCTATGATTTTATTTTAGATGTAACTATTTGTTTCCAATACTTCTACCTGCAGTTACTTGAATCTCTATTCTTTGTTAAATAAATATAGATTTGATTTCTCTATAAACATATGTAAGTGCTGAGAGTTAAGTGGAGCTGTGATCTGAGGTGGAACTGGTAAGATAGGTTGTACTGCATCTTTGGAAGCAGTGGATCAGTTAATATTGTGCTTGTCCAGTGGATCAGGGACTGGAGATGCTCGGAGGGCTCAGGGACTGGAGGGTACCTTTTGCTAACCTGTAGAGGGAGAGCAGGGCCTGAGTAGGCCTAGAGGGGAGTGCTTGTGTTACCCATGGCTGGTAGGGTTGAGGAGCTGACCCACAGCAGGCACAGACGAAGCTTCCTCATGTTAAGAGCAGGTGGTAGTGAGATGCCTCACAGCCCTTAGTACCCCCACGAAACATCACATCCCCCTTTCCTTATTAAAGTTTTAAAAATTAACTAATAAGAAAATAAATCTGATAACATCCCCAAACTGTTCAGTAGAGATGGGCCCCATTTGTAACATTCAGATCTGAAATCAGAATTGCTCCTAAGAAGGCTTCAGCACTGGGCTTTTTACTTTTAATAGTAGCCCTATAAAATGGGGGCAGCGACAATATATGCAGGGGGATTGTTAGTCTGTCTGACCCACTCAGAGCCATCTTAGAGCTAGATACGCAAAAGTGGCTCTTCATTTTAAAATGGAGAGTCAACTGGCAAAAGAGTGTGCGGAAACTTCCCACAGTTCCACACTGTGCAGCTCTCCAGAAGAGTAGGGGTTGTCGTAAGAGAAAAGACAGACCCAACAAATAGCAATCATTGTAAAGTGTTGTAAGTATGTTCAGGCATTCACATGCTTCTGTTTAGTGAAGAATCACATGTATCCTGTCAGCAGTGACACCTTTTTTTACTTTTAATGTGCGCAGTGCCCAACTGCACTCTCAAATGCATTGAAAAACAGGATCACTGTGCTCCATAAAGATTTCAGCTTGAAACTCTCTATGAAAAAAATAGACACTTATATCAAACACTTCCCGTGCTTGTAATACAAAAAGCTATCTTGTTTATAGTGTTCCAAGTGAGCCCTTTTATTAGAGATACTGTAATGGATTTGCTAGAATGGTTGACAGTGTTATTGTTAACCCTATTAATCAATCTGTAGGGATTTCCAGTTGGGAGCTGTGTCCAACTCTGCCTCAAGTGGAATGAATTTCTTATTTGACTTGTTCTTTCAGGGCCCAGTCCTGCTTCCATTGAAGTAAATGGTGAACCTTCCATTGACTTCAGTGGGTCAAGTTCAGGCCCTAATCAACTAATGGCAGGCATCTCTTCAGAAAGGAAACTCTTGCACAACATCTGTGAATATTGGATTAAACAGTCTCACTTTTTCACTCTGGAATGATCTCATTTGCCTTCAATCGCCATTGGCCACAATGCAGGAAAGCATCGAACCATGTGCTGAGCTTTCAGCATTGAGTTCAATGTGACTCAAGCACATGCTTAAAGTTAAATATGTGCTTAAGTGCTTTCCTGAATAGAGGGCCATGTTTTGTCATATTATTGAAAGCTTTTATTTATAAATGTAATAAAATATTATGGAGTATCAGGAGTATATACAGCTCTTTACAAAAAATAAAAGTACATTAAGCAATGAAATTCCTTCCCCCAAAACTAAGTTTAAAGGTAAAATCCTGCCTACCTTATTCATTGGTTAGAGTATTCATTGTATGGCTAAGCACTGAGTAATGACTGCAGGATTTGACCCTAAAATATATAGAGAGAATGTATATCTTGTCAGGATTTACAATAAGACCTTGATGACATTCTTGGATCTCAAAAGCTGACATCTAGTGCTCTAATATTACAGAATTATGGTAATACATAATAAGCTACTGTTACAATTCACTTGTTTCAACAAATTTTCAATCTTTGAAAAACCAGCTCCAAGCTGAAGTCACATTCGAGGGCAGGGGGGTGTGAGAGAGACTTTCCTATGGATTGCTGATGTTTATGTTATCTCGATTTGTGTTTTAAACGTTCCTCTGATAGCATGGAGATGGTGGGAGATTTTGGCATTATTTTTATGAATATTATGTGTGACTGGGTTTACCTACCTACTTCTGTACCTTGGGCTACATGGATTTAAAGGGTTAACTCCCACCTGGAGGTCTCCACCCAGGAGACCAGGAAGAGAGACAATGATGTGGATTGACTCAGTATTTCACCAAGATGATAAAGTACTGCTTCCAACCTAACTGGGCAGACACCCTGGCTTGGAATAGGAGAGGGGGAATTCCTGAGTCAGGAAAGCTGAAACAAAGGGATTTTGGTTCTATTAAAAAGCAGCCCTGACAAACAGAGAGGAGATTTTGGAAGAGACCCCTGAGGGGGTCAGAGGTAGGAGCCTCAGGTGTTCTTTCAACCCAGATGCTGAATGCTGCCTGACTGAAGTAGGGACAGGACTGCTTAACTAAGCAAGGAGAAGCAGAGGTTATGCAAGCTTCATGCATAGAGGCCTTCTTTGTTATTTTATCTCTGGCTGCTGTGTTTCTGTTGACAAATGCTTTGCTTCTGGAGAAGTCTGAACTGCATACACTTTCTCCTTACAAAGCTCTTGAGAGAAATCTCCTGCAGGGAATCAAGGAAAAATGTCCCTGCTGGAGGAGGCACAGCATGAAATAGGAGTGCTAAAACCTAGGGACCCAATCTGGGAGTGGCAGGACTCCCCCTGGAGTGAAGGGGTGGCTCAAGCCTAGCAGCAGGACAGGTGCACTCACAAGAGATTACAGAACGGTCCAAGCATAGCACACTCTATGAGCCACTATTTTTGTGTTATTACAATCTAGGGTTTGTGTTCTAAAAGTTCTAAGTTAAGCAATATTATGGAACTAATCCTGTTCCCATTGAAATCAATGAGAGAGTTTTGTCATTGGTTTCAATGGAAGCTGTGTCCTAAAACTTCATTGATTTATCTAAAAGCAAATAGTCATTTCTTTTAAACTCCTCAGGTAGCTTACTGAGAGATAAGAGAGGGCAATCTGTTTGTTTGCACTTAAACGTTCATGTTCGAGGAAGTTAAAGTATGAAGAGTTGCTAAAAGATTGAACTGATCTGATTCTCAGTGCTTGAACAATACTAGGGACTGAAATGCAAGCACTTACTGCTGAGCCAAGTGCAGTGCTTGCTACCATGAACAGTCCTATTGAAGCAAATGGGACAACTCATGGTACAGTAGTAAGCACTGTGTCCAGTAGTATCTGCAAGATTGGGCCCTGGGTCAGCAGTCTGCACTAGATAGTGATTCTTTGTCCTTGTTCCTTACCCTACACAAGACTCAAGCAAGTCAATAACTGCTTGCGGCGGGGTAGGTACATCCTGTCACAGGGTATCAGGTCATGTGTTGTCAAAAGAAAGGGCAGAGGCTGTACCGCAGCCGGTTAGGTCCTATGCTGATGACCCTTACTATGAAGTGTGATAGTAAGGACTAGTGGCCAGAGTCAATGAAGTGGCCCTTCCACTCAGGGCAGCATGGCCCAATGGCCAGAGTCGATAAAGAAGCACCCCTTTGTGGGATTGTGTGGCCTATTGGAGAAGTGGGGTGCCACTCAGGCATGTGTGGCTCCAAGGGTAAGGGCACTCGGGCCCTCCCTGCTCCTCTGAGCCCCAGCCCAGGCAGTGGCGGGGTTACTCACCACTGATTCAGCAGGAAACCTCCTGAAACACACTGTCTGGTATCCCAGTTCACCCACCGGAGCAAAGTCTAAGACCCCTAGGCTGCTTCCTACCTTGTCTTCGCCAACGATGGTCAATGATTCCCATGGGTCTCTGGGGTCCTCAGGCAGTGCAGCTCCTGACAGCTCGGCCTCCTCTCTGGGCCTGTCAGGCCACCTAATATGCATCTGGGGCTCTGCGCGCCTTGGCGTTGGGGCCTGTAGCAGCTCCCTGGGGAGAGCCTGCATCCTCTCCCTTCAGCAGCCTGCCCAGACTGAGCTGGGCCACTTCCTTTTAGATCTTACCTCCAGGCTGAGCATGCCCAGCAGAGACGAAGGGGCATGGCTTCCTCAACCTGCAATGCACAATTAACCCTTGCGGGGCCAGGGCAGGGTAGGAACACCCCGTCACATTGCTCTACAAGCAACACTGATCAATATTCAAACGGTGAGAAGCAAGACTGCCTGCTATTCTAGGAAATGGAGAATAAATTAAACACAGAACACACAATCTTAAATGAAGAACCCAGACAAGCTAGCATAAAGTAGTGATTTGGGGCCCTACTGTGCCACTGATTTTAAGCAGAGATCTACTTAAAATTGAGGCACAGTACAGGCCTATGAATTTACTTTGGATTGTTAAAGCAAACAAGTAGATAGATGATAGGCCTTCTAAAGAATCAAAGGTAGATTCTAATCACTATTTGGTATAATTGTTCCTTATCTTCCTACCATATGTATAGGATCTTTTATATATATTAGCAAACAATAACCTATGCTTAGTGACAGTTTAGACCAAGGGTGGGCAAACTTTTTGGCCCGAGGGCCACATCTGGGTATGGAAATTGAATAGTGGGACATGAATGCTCACAAAATTGGGGGCTGGGAGTGCAGGCTCTGGGGTGGGGCTAGGGATGAGGGGTTGGGGGTTGCACTAGGGTGCTCTGAGCTGGAACCGAGGGGTTCGGAGGGTGGGAGGGGGATCAGGGATAGGGCAGGAGGTTGGAGCGTGGGAGGGCATCAGGAGTGCAGGCTCCAGGCGGCGCTTACCTCAAGCAGCTCACGGAAGCAGCAGCACGGAAGAGCCCCCTTCGGCTCCTACACAGAGGCGTGGCCAGGTGGCTCTGCGTGCTGCCCAGCTCAGGCGCCGTTCATGCAGCTTCCATTGGCCGTGGTTCCCGGCCAATGGGAGCTGTGGGGGTGGAGCTTGGGGTGGGGGCAGC
The DNA here is from genome assembly GCA_037349315.1 of Chelydra serpentina. Classification (NCBI taxonomy): domain Eukaryota; kingdom Metazoa; phylum Chordata; order Testudines; family Chelydridae; genus Chelydra; species Chelydra serpentina. The sequence continues at coordinate 31,319,871 of JBAIAC010000014.1, forward strand.
GTGCAGCGCCCCCTGGCTGCCCTTATGTGTAGGAGGCAAAGGGGGGACATGCCACTGCTTCTGGGAGCCATGCAAAGCTATGGCACACGCAGAGCGGGGCAAGCCCCCAACCCCACTCCCTGGCTGGAGCACCGGAGCGGAGCAAGCCCCAGACCCCACTCCCCAGCTGGTGCTCAAGGGCCAGATTAAAACGTCTGAAGGACCAGATGTGGCCCTGGGCCGTAGTTTGCCCACCCCTGGTTTAGACTGTGACAGGACATACTCCATTCATCCAAAACCTTAAAAAAATGGAAATAAGTTAATGGGAAAGATAACATGCTCCAGTGCTCCATAAGGCTTTCACTTCCGTGCCCAGCAGACTCCCAAAGCAATACATACCCCAGCTTCAAACTTGCACTCTAACCCAAAACCTTACCAGTGACCTCATGTGCTTTTGTAACCACAGATCAGCACATCTGGGGGGCAGTTATTGTGCCTTAACACTGTTAAGCTTTCGCAGTAGAGTGCATCACACATGAAAATCCATGTGTCTGTGTTTATTTTAAAGGATGGAACTCCAGTTATACTCACGTCTCAGAAGAGTGTTAAATGGCAACCCACTGGCTCAATATACATGCATGGTATGTGATTTTCAAACACATTATGTGTGGCTCACCAGTAGAAGCAGGCTCATGAGATAATAGATTCATAAAAATTAAGCCATTTTTAAATTATCCAACCACAAAAAGGTATTTAAAAAATGCAAACAGCATGAATATAACTGCTTTCTCATGAATGGAGCATTCAAATATAATTTCAGCTCAGTGCAAAACTCAACTCAGTCTGAACTATAGACCCAGGACCAGTGCAATGGCTATTATCAGTGTCTTACTTTTGTTTTTCCTCTTTTATCCCAAACATTCAGAGTTCTTTACACACTCACTCTAAATGTATTTTTTACTGTATCTGGCCACTGAGGTAAATATTTATTGTTTAAATTATTCATAATGCCAGTGTTTGCTACATCATCCTATAACTTGGGAAGTGTACATATAGGAATCACCAACTTACAACTAAATTTTAACAAGCTTTATGTGAGAGAAGAAGGCCCCACCACACTCCAAACAAAAGCTACACGCTCAGAGTTCAAAAATCACCCTTCCTGAGGCCTGGATTATTGATAAAAAGGTCATTCCCAATAACACTACATGAAACACCAATCTATGATTTCACCCCAGCCTAAATTTTCTCTTTAGGGTTGGCTGCGCCTAAGATTCCTTCTGTCAGGATCTACCTGTTCCAAGCCCTCACTTTCTCTTTCCTGAGGAGTAGTAGTCCACCACCCTTATAACTGGCTGGGTAACAAGCCAGCTGCTCCCATGAGTCAGCAAAAAAGCTCATTACCTTCACAGGAGAGCGGGGAAACAGATAACAGCAGGAGGTGTTTCAGGCAGACAGTGCCAGCCTGCTGCACTTTCCAACACAATTAAACAACATTTTCAGAAGTGCGTGTGCTAAATTGTGCACACGCTGTTGTGTGCAAGCAAACCCCAATGTGCTGCGCACACACAAGCCCTGACAAATCAGAGTTTGTTTGTGTGTCCAGTGGTGTCTGCACAATCTTAAGTCAGGCACACACTTTGGAATATTTGCCCCCAGTCTTTGAGCTGAGAACAAGCATGAAACATTGCAAACAAATCTCTACTTTAACAGAGGTCTGGGTGCTTGAAAATGGGCCTCTAATGCAAGTGTCTTTTTAGTCACTCTAAACATTACTTTCGTGATGCTACAGTATATTTGAAAGACATTTACTGATCAGCATCCCTGTGATTAAAGTTCAAGATTACACTCTTTAAAGTCTTTGCTAATGTGCTATTCCAGAGCTATGACCATGCAGTCATTCTATCAAAGAAACCATAATGTTCCACAAAATAAAGAGCCAAGAGTGTTAGGGCATCCAAGGAAGACCACACAAGATTACTTTATTAAGGCTGAAATGGGTTACCTTTGTGCCATTCCCACTCTCATTTACAATCATTGCCACTAGAATGGATTCATGTTGTGCCATTTTCTGCTCTGGTTACAATAAGAATGAAGTTTTTTAATCCACATACATTCTTTGACTGGTTGAGCATTCCCACTCTCCCTTTGATACAGCTTTGGCAGGTTGGAATAGTGAAATTGTCAGTGGATCAAAATACACACTTTGTAGGAAAAAGTTTTGATCTCCGTTTTCTGTCTTTAGTCTTCACCTTTTGCCTTCACCCTACCCCCCAAAGAGGCCCAGGATGGAACCAAGACAAGCACTCACAACTCCCCTGGCCTAACCGTTAAAACTGAAAAACACTTTTTTCTCTCATTTAACTTCCAATGTAAGTTATTCATTCTCTCCACTAGATGGCACCAGTTCAAGAGAGGAAGTCTTCTTCAAACACAAGCTATTCCCATGAAACTACTCATCCCCAAACACTCCCAGTTGAGCAGCTCATCTCTTGCCTACTCATTCCTTGTATCAGTGCCACAGCCTAGCCCTGGATCGCTGGCCACTTTCTGGTTGTCACTCCTACATGCCTGCCAATATCTTCTGGCAAAAAAAAGTCTGAATTGCAAATTTGCAAACATTTCATATCTTTGCATAAAGCCAGGCATAGGCCATCTGAGTCACATGATTTCCTGTTTTAAAGCTATGGTACAACAATCCTCAGAATGGGGAGAGAATTTCATTCACTTGTGAGGAGTTCTGAGTGTTTCACAGACGGCATACGCACAGCACAAATCCAACAAATAAATCAAAGAAACTTCCATGACATGTTTCCAATATTGATCCTACTTTTGTTCACAGTGAAAAGTTGTAAGAAAGTGGAAGGGTGAAGAATGCCTCTGAGCTAGGGTGGCCAGGTGCCCAGTTTTCAACTGGAAAGTCTGGTCAAAAAGGGGACCTAACCATGTCCAGTCAGATCTACTGACTGGACACCCAAAGTTCGGTTACTGCCAGTGGGGGAGGCGGGGAGATACCGGACATCACCCTACTCAGCCAGGGCCACCTCCTACCTGCATTGGGAAGCTGCAGCTCCCAGCCCCAGCTCCACAGGCGAGTCCCCCCTGATCAGGGCAATGGGGTGGGAGAGGAAAAGCAGTGAGCGATGAGGTGGGGGAGAGGGAAGAGGAGTGGAAGGGGGCAGGGCCTCAGGGGAAGAGGTGGGGCAGGAGCAGAGGCTTGAGGGAAGAGGTAGGGCAGGGGTGGGGCTTTGAAGGAATAGGCAAGGCAGGGGTGGAGCCTCAGGGAGAAGAGCCGGGGTAGGGGAGGTTCCAGCACGCCTGCTGGAGTGTCCAGTTTTTAAATACAAAGTTGGCAATCTTATTCTGAGCACCACCCTGATCTATTTCTTACTCACTGAGTCCCCAAAATGGCAAAAGGAAACACAGAAAGTCAAATCAGTTAAACTGATTCTGTACTGACCTTCTTAGGAAGTCTGAAGGTGACATCTTAAGGTTGAATACTGGAAAGGATCCAAAACAGACAGCCTATTTTTTCTCTTGCAAAAGTGTTTGTTCTCTGATCTCGGGAGGCAGCCTGAAAAATTCCAGGGTTCCTCCAAGAAGTTCTCACCACAGATTTAAAACTTGAATAAAATTCAGTGAGAAATCTGAGATATACAGGGATGAGGGGAGGGGCATATTTGTTTAGAATTGTGTCTTTTCAGAGAGTCTGGGGGATCTGGTTATGAATAATCTAAATTATGAGACGAGTCAAGGGACCAGGAGACAGCTTTGAAATATTTTAGTTTCAGGGATGTTCCCTTTGAAATCCCTCTTGGATTTCATGTCAAATTCCCTCACATATCTTGAGCAACTGCCCTTAAGGTATGTCTACACTACGAGACTAGTTCGATTTTTTTGAAACCGAACTTGTGAACCCGATATTGCCAGGTCGATTGTTCGAATCCACATCAAGGATCTGAATTCGAATTTCCGAGTCCACAGTAAGGGGGCAAGCGTCGACATTGCAAGCGGTGCACTGTGGGTAGCTATCCCACAGTTCCCGCAGTCCCCACTGCCCACTGGAATTCTGGGTGTAGCCCCCAGTGCCTTGTGGGACCGAAATTGTGTCAAGGGTCGTCATACGTAAATTTCGTCACTTGACCCACACTCCCGCCGTCCCTACGTGAAAGCGCCGGTGGGTAATGAATTCGCGCCCTTTTCCTGTGGCTGATAGCTCGGACGCCACAGAACAGTGAGCATGGAGCCCTCCGCGATTATCGCTGATGTTCTGTCCGTTGCCAACACCTCACGCCTTATAGCGCACCTTTTCCAGACTCAGATGCAGAGAAATCGGGAGAGGAGGCAACGGAAGCTCCGGGAGTACTTGAACTCTGAGAGGGGCATGGACCTCTCGCAAAGCGCTGGACCCCGTCCCCTAGACATCATGGTGGCAATGGGTCACGTTGATCCTGTGGAACGGCGATTCTGGGCAAGGGAAACAAGCACTGACTGGTGGGACCGCATAGTGCTGCAGGTCTGGGATGAATCCCAGTGGCTGCGAAACTTTCGGATGCGTAAGGGCACTTTCCTGGAACTTTGTGACTTGCTGTCCCCTGCCCTGAAGCGCCAGGACACCTGGATGCGAGCAGCCCTGACTATCCAGAAGCGAGTGGCCATAGCCCTGTGGAAGCTTGCAACTCCTGACAGCTACCGGTCAGTAGCGAACCAATTTGGAGTGGGCAAGTCTACCGTGGGGGTTGCTGTGATGCAGGTAGCCCATGCAATCGTTGACCTGCTGCTCCCCAAAGTAGTGACCCTTGGAGACGTCCAGGTGATCATAGATGGCTTCGCTGCGATGGGATTCCCAAACTGCGGTGGGGCCATAGATGGGACACACATCCCTATCCTGGGACTGGAGCACCAGGGCAGCCAGTACATTAACTGAAAGGGCTATTTTTCTATGGTACTGCAAGCATTAGTGGACCACAAAGGACGTTTTACCAACATCAATGTTGGATGGCCAGGCAAGGTTCATGATGCTCGTGTTTTCAAAAACTCTGGTCTCTTTAGACGGCTGCAACAGGGTGTTTATTTCCTGGACCGCAAAATCACTGTTGGGGATGTGGAGATGCCAACTGTGATCCTAGGGGACCCTGCCTACCCGCTAATGCCATGGCTCATGAAGCCATACACGGGAGCCCTGGACACTGAAAAGGAGCTCTTTAATTACCTCCTGAGCAAGTGCAGAATGGTGGTGGAGTGTGCCTTTGGCCGTCTCAAAGGCAGATGGCGAAGCTTACTGACTCGCTCCGACCTCAGCCCTACAAATATCCCCATTGTGATTGCAGCGTGCTGTGTGCTCCACAATCTCTGTGAGATCAAGGGGGAGACGTTTATGGTGGGCTGGGAGGTTGAGGCAAATCGCCTGGCAGCAGATTACGCTCAGCCGGACACCAGGGCGATTAGAAGATCACAGCGGGACGCGCTGCGCATCCGGGAAGCTTTGAAAGCTCGCTTCCAGACAGACCAGGGTAACCAGTGACAGTTACACTTCCTTAAACAGATACTGAACCTTCCCCTGTTTCTTTACACAGTTTCCGTTGCCCATCCTCTCCCATTACCAACCCCCTTCCCCCTCCTTCACTCAACGCTTTCAAGGCACAATAAAGAAAACATTTGTTTATTTGGACCGTCTCCGGTACTGGTTTCTCGGTTACGGTTTTAACCGTGGACGCATACCGCGGTTGGGGAGCGGGTGGAGTGTGGGAAAGTACGCTTCAAAGCTTGGGGAATGACATGCTCCTGCTCCCAGAGCAGTCCTAAGTGCTGGACTGATTGTTTAAAGGGAGCCATTAACCTCTCCTAATCGCAGGTGTGTGTGGTGGGGTCTCTGTGACTTTTTCCCTGTGAATATCGGCTACGGATCCCCCGGTGCATTGATCTATCATGCAGGCTACTGCCAGCCGCTAAAGATCAGCGGTCACCCTCCCCCACCAGACAGTGAACCACCCAACCACCAACCCCACGTAGAGAATCTGAAAACCCACACACAGAATGGCAAGTGTGCTCACTGCATGCAATTTTTACTGTCCCTTTCAGTTGATCTGTTACCCTGTCTGTACCCTGGGTTGTGCTCCAGTCCTATGCACTTACAAACCCCGTTACCCAATAACCCGAAAAAAAAACGGTCCCGTTTAAGACACTCAGGGAAACATCAATGAACCAAAAAACCAGTTTTATTAAACAGAACATTTCTTTAACATGGAACCTGGGAAGGGAGGTGTTGCGGGGTGCTGCTGGAGGGAGGGGAAGGAACAATCTAAGGTTTTGGGAACGAGAGCCTTCTGCTACTGGAGCAGTCTGCAGGGGTGGAGTGAATATTTCCACGGACCCTGCCTCCCCTCGTCCTAGTGACTTTCGGTGAGTAAACCACTGGACTTGGTGGCGGGGGTGGGCGGTTGGAAAGAACATATAGAGGTGCTCTTTCCTCCTGTCTCCTGTCCTGGAGAACATCCACCAGGCGCCGGAGCGTGTCGGTTTGCTCCCTCATTAGTCCCAGCATTGTTTGGGTAGCCTGCTGATCTTCCTGCCGCCACCTGTCCTCGCGCGCTTCAGCCCTCTGCTCCCGTTCCCTGGCTGCTTGCTCGGACCGTGAGACGTCCTCTCTCCACTGTGCCGCCTCCCTTCGGGACAACATCATCAATTTCGAGAACATGTCATCCCGGGTTCTCTTTTTGCGCCGCCTTAGCTGTAGCAGCCCATGGGAGGGAGAAACACGGGTAGGGCGGGAGACACTCGCAGCTGCGGGATGAGGGAAAGGGAGTGAATTCCTCAGAAAGATACTTTTTGCAGAACAATGCCCATACTCTTTCACCGTGAATAGGACCAAACACAGTGGCTATCACATGTAAACGTACTACAAGGTCAAATATTATGCCTTAATGCTGAGTGTCTGGGGTCCCGGTATACGGATCCCAGAAGCCTTGCCGAACAGTGAAAATCACCTCTCTGAAGACCATGGTAAGGTTATGAGTTAGGACTGCTAAGAGATTGCTTCACAGCAGTGCTCTACTCCCATGTCTCACATACTATTCCTGGCGGTGGGCAGGAACTGCTGCTGGCCAAACCGCTAATCTACAGCGGCTTTCCTAACCCCCCCCCCACTCCGCGTGGTCGCTCCCGGGACCCTAAAGTGGCCGCGAACCGATCATCATGAACGGCTCGCCTACCCTTCCCCCCCCCCTCCGCGTGGTCGCTCCCAGGAACAGAAAGTGCCCGCGAACCGCTCATCATGAACGGCTCGCCTACCCTTCCCCCCCGTCCGCGTGGTCGCTCCATGGAACCCAAAATGGCCGCGAACCGCTCAGCATGAATGGCTCGCCTACCCTTCCCCCCCTCCCTTCGCGTGGCAGCTCCCGGGAACCAAGATCGCCCGCGAACCGCTGTGTTTGAACGGCTGGCCTACCCCTCCCCCCCCCTTCGCGTGGCCGCTCCCGGGAACCAAGATTGCCCGCGATCCGCTGTTTCTGAACGGCTCGCGTACCCTTTCCCCGGCCTCACGTGGCCGGTCCCCGGAACTGTCCCTGCCCACGCACCGCTAAGTACTAATGGTTTGGCTCCCGAATCCCTACCACCACGCGTTAACGGAAACAGCCGGGTGTCTTTCTTTAAAGGGAAAAGGAAGCATTCACTATACTAATTATACCACTCATTCAAACCAGGACCCCATGACTGATATCACTCTGATGAGGATTACCGAGACAGAGAAATACTGCATGCTGCGTCAATGCCAGCAAACCCCGGGGCCGTATGCTGCCATGCTATGCAAGGCAATGATACCAGAGTACCTGCAGCTTGCATGGCGCGGGAAAGTATCCTACCATGGAGGAGACAATAAGGCCGCTCTCCCAGTGAACGTGCTAAACAAGCTCTCACTGTACCTCCAGGAGAGCTTCGCGGAGATCTCAGATGGGGATTACACCTCTATCCCCATACATATTGACAGACTTTTCGAATAGGTGCACGGGAAAGCGACTCCAAGCTGAAGCGCATAGCGCCAATTAAGCCACAGTTACACAGTGCTAACACACCATACCTATTGTATTGCAAATAAATGTCTAACACACTAACCTGATGATCCTTCGCCTGATTCCTGGTCAGGAATGCTGCCTTGGGAGTGTTCGTAGGGCAGCTCAGTCAGGGTGAGGAAAAGTTCCTGGCTGTCTGGGAAATCAGAAGTGAGACCGCTGTCTAGTGCCTCGTCCTCCTCCCCTCCTTCCTCTTCTTCGCCGTCCGCGAAAACCTCCTCCGACGTGGCCGTAGATAAGACCCCGTCGTCGGAGTCCACGGACACTGGTGGGGTAGTTGTTGCAGCACCACCGAACATGGCATGCAGTGCCTCGTAAAACGGCAAGTGTGTGGCTGCGACCCGGAGCATCCGTTGGACTCCTTGGTCTTTTGGTACGCCTGCCGCAGCTCCTTGATTTTCACGCGGCACTGCGTAGCATCCCGGCTGTATCCTCTCTCCGTCATAGCCTGGGAAATTTTCTCATAAATCTTTGCATTCCGTCTTTTGGAACGGAGCTCGGCTAGGATTGATTCATCTCCCCACACAGCGATCAGATCCAAAACTTCCCGATCACTCCATGTTGGAGCCCTCTTTCTATTCTGCGATGGCATGGAAACCACTGCTGTAGAGCTCTGCATCGTTGCCAGTGCTGCTGAGCTCGCCACGATGTCCAAAGAGGAAATGGAATTCAAAATGGCCAGACAGGAAAAGGGATTCAAATTTTCCCGGGGATTTCTCTGAGTGGCAGGTCAGAGCATCCGAGTACAGATTACTGCCCTGAGCGTCCACTGAGTGGTGCACTGTGGGATAGCTCCCGGAGCTATTAGCGTCGAATTCCATCCACAGTACCTCGAATTCGACATGGCCATTTCGAATTTGGCGCTACTCCCCTCGTCGGGGTGGAGTACAGAAATCGATTCAAAGAGCCCTTTATGTCGAAATAAACTGCTTCATAATGTGGACGGGTGAGGGATTAAATCGAGTTAACGCTGCTAAATTCGACATAAAGTCCTAGTGTAGACCTGGCCTAAGTATCTGTGTGCCCCCAAAGACACCTCTTACTGTATGGATGAAAGCAGGGGTGACCCTAGCTATTTTGTTGGCTAAAGCAGAAAATGTTTTCGACATCCCCCTTCGATGGGCGAGAGAAAACAAAAACAAGAAAACACCAACCAATCATTACCAGAGCAAGAACAGCTGGCCAATCAGAGCAGAACACACACACACACACACACACACACAAAACATGTGGCACAGCAATCCTGCCCCACCTGCAAGCTGGCACCCAGGGAGACACCACGCTGTTCATCTGCCCCTAGAACCAGCTCCGGTTGTATGGTGCCTCTTCATCATTGTAGGCTGGGATCCCTAGGCCAGCTCCTGAACAAATTCCACATACCCCCATATGATACATCAGTTCCTTAGCTTCTGGCACTGCATCGCCCTGCTGGTAGTCCCCGTGCCATAGTCCTGGTTGAGGTCTCCATCCATGGCCATCACAGGGCATGCTTGCCCTTCAATGCCTCCTGCTGACCTAGTGCAGTGCTGCAGGCATGCTCTGTCTCAGCTTCCTGTCTTTCAGCACCCTTTAAGAACGCCACACATTTCCAATGGACTATAACACAAAAATCCCCTGCTGGAGTTCCACTTAATTAAATCTAAATAACCTTGAAATAAAGTCCCTGCCCTTGGGGCCTATGGTCCCTGGGAGCTCCTCTCTCTCTCAGGAGCCCTTCTCTCTATGAGCATCCCCTTGCAACTGAGCCCTGATGGCTTTCTATGAGGCCCAGGTGTTCATTATTCAATTAACTGCCTAGATGGGCTCATTCCCCTTAAATTAGCTCCTCGGGAGCAGTCTGAGGTGAGACTCTCTTTAAAGGGACTAGCAATCCCATGCCACTGGCATACAAGGTCAGTTACAGAGGCTGACCACTGTAACTGTAATGACCTCACCTTTCTTCTAGCACCCATGCAGCTGCATGGATGCCAGCAACCGTGGAAGTGCTAATTTTGACCAGCCACTGGCATTTTTGTAACTGCAACATATAATCCTGCTTAAAGCAGGTCTAGACTATTTAGTGGTAAAAATGCCAGTGGCCAGGGAATACTAGTGCTCCCACCCTTAGCACTGGTGGAGCTACATCATAGCTAGAGCAACACTGGGAGAATAAAGAAGACTATTGAGAAGTATCTTCTGCTTCCATGCAACATTCAGGAAACAGGACCAAGCCAAAGGCCCAGGACCTAGCAGGGTGACACATAGCTAGGCCCAGGCAGTCTGTTCTCTCCAAGATTCATTCCCACTATCTTTTCAGAAGTAGTTCTTTAAAAAGCTGGGGGCCTCTTTCCTTTCTCTTCCTTTTCACTCTTCTCATTGGACACAACTGCAGGTTCCTCCAGCAGGTGCCCTACAGAAATGACCAGACACAGGAGTTCATTATACCATCAGTAACCAGGCACTTTTCTATCCCTCAGCTACCAAACCTTCCACAGACTTCAGCATCCAGGTCATGGAGCAGAAGTCACTAAGAGTTTGTTGTCCATGGACTCTTCCCCTTCATCCCAAATGCAAATAGTCCTGGCCACAACTACCAGGGCAGAGACGGGCTTCACCTAATGAAGAGCGGGAAGAGCAGCTTCTCAAGCAGGCTGGCTAACATAGTGAGGAGGGCTTCAAACTAGGTTCACCGGGGGAAGGAGACCAAAGCCCTGAGGTAAGTGGGGAACTGGGATACCGGGAGGAAGCACGTGCAGGAGAGCACAAGAGGGGAGGACTTCTGCCTCACACTGAGAAAGCAGGATGATCGGCAAGTTATCTTAAGTGCCTATACACAAATGCAAGAAGCCTGGGAAACAAGCAGGGAGAACTTGAAGTCCTGGCACAGTCAAGGAATTATGATGTGATTGGAATAAGAGAGACTTGGTGGGATAACTCACATGATTGGAATACTGTCATGGATGGATATAAACTGTTCAGGAAGGATAGGCAGGGCAGAAAAGGTGGGGGAGTTGTGTTGTATGTAAGAGAGCAGTATGACTGCTCAGAGCTCCAGTATGAAACTGCAGAAAAACCTGAGAGTCTCTGGATTAAGTTCAGAAGTGTGAGCAACAAGGGTGATGTCGTGGTGGAAGTCTGCTATAGACCACCAGACCAGGGGGATGAGGTGAACGAGGCTTTCTTCCGGCAACTAACAGAAGTTACTAGATCGCAGGCCCTGGTTCTCATGGGGGACTTCAATCACCCCGATATCTGCTGGGAGAGCAATACAGCAGTGCACAGACAATCCAGGAAGTTTTTGGAAAATGTAGGGGACAATTTCCTGGTGCAAGTGCTGGAGAAACCAGCTAAGGGCAGGGCTCTTTTTGGCCTACTGCTCACAAACAGGGAATAATTAGTAGGGGAAGCGAAAGTGGATGGGAACCTGGGAGGCAGTGACCATGAGATGGTCGAGTTTAGGATCCTGACACAAGGAAGAAAGGAGAGCAGCAGAATACGGACCCTGGACTTCAGAAAAGCAGCCTTCGACTCCCTCAGGGAACTGATGGGCAGGATCCCCTCAGAGAATAACATGAGTGGGAAAGCAGTCCAGGACAGCTGGCTGTATTTTAAAGAATCCTTATTGAGTTTGCAGGAACAAACCCATCCTGATGTGTAGAAAGAATAGTAAATATGGCATGTGACCAGCTTGACTTAACAGTGAAATCCTTGCTGATATTAAACACAAAAAAGCAGCTTACAGGAAGTGGAATCTTGGACAAATGACCAGGGAGGAGTATAAAAATATTGCTCAAGCATGCAGGAGTGAAATCAGGAAGGCTAAATCACACTTGGAGTTGCAGCTAGCAAGGGATGTTAAGAGTAACAAGAAGGGTTTCTACAGGTATGTTAGCAACAAGAAGATCAAGGAAAGTGTGGGTCCCTTACTGAATAAAGGAGGCAACCTAGTGACAGAGGATGTGGAAAAAGCTAATGTATTCAATGCTTTTTTTTGCCTCTGTCTTCACGAAAAAGGTCAGCTCCCAGACTACGGTACTGGACAGCACAGTATGGGGAGGAGGTGACCAGCCCTCTGTGAGAAAGAAGCGGTTCAGAACTATTTAGAAAAGCTGAACAGACACAAGTCCATGGGGCCGGATGCACTGCATCCGAGGATGCTAAAGGAGTTGGTGGATGTGATTGTAGAGCCTTTGGCCATTATCTTTGAAAACTCATGGTGATTGGGGGAGGTCCTGGATGACTGGAAAAAGGCTAATGTAGTGCCCATCATTTAAAAAGGGAAGAAGGAGGTTCTGGGGAACTATAGGCCAGTCAGCCTCACCTTGGTCCCTGGAAAAATCATGGAGCAGATCCTCAAGGAATCAATTCTGAAGCACTTAGAGGAGAGGAAAGTGATCAGGAACAGTCAGCATGGAGTCATCAAGGGCAAGTTATGCCTGACTAACCTAGTTGCCCTCTATGATGAGATAACTGGCTCTGTGGATGAGGGGAAAGCAGTGGATGTGTTATTCCTTGACTTTAGCAAAGCTTTTGATACGGTCTCCCACAGTATTCTTGCCAGCAAGTTAAAGAAGTATGGGCTGGATGAATGGACTATAAGGTGGATAGAAAACTGGCTAGATCGTCGGGCTCAACGGGTGGAGATCAATGGCTCCAGTCTAGTTGGCAGCCAGTATCAAGCGGAGTGCCCCAAGGGTCGGTCCTGGAGCCGGTTTTGTTGGATATCTTCTTTAATGATCTGGAGGAAGGCATGGATTTCACCCTCAGCAAGTTTTCAGATGATACTAAACTGGGAGGAGTGGTAGATACACTGGAGGGTAGGGATAGGATACAGAGGAACCTAGACAAATGAGAGGATTGGGCCAAAAGAAATCTGATGAGGTTCAACAAGGACAAGTGCAGAGTCCTGCACTTAGGAAGGAAGAATCCCATGCACTGCTGCAGACTGGGGACCGAGTGGTTAGGCAGCAGTTCTGCAGAAAAGGACCTAGGGGTTAGAGTGGACGAGGAGCTGGATATGAGTCAACAGTGTGTCCTTGTTGCCAAGAAGACTAATGGCATTTGGGGCTTTATAAGTAGGAAAATTGCCAGTAGCTCAAGGGACGTGATCATTCCCTCTGTTTGGCATTGGTGAGGCCTCATCTGGAGTACTGTGTTAAGTTTTGGGCTCCTCACTACAAGAAGGATGTGGAAAAATTGGAAAGAGTCCAGTGGAGGGCAACAAAAATGATTAGGGGGCTGGAGCACATGCTTTATGAGGAAAGGCTGAGGGAACTGGGATTATTTAGTCTGCAAAAGAGAAGAATGAGGGGGGATTTGATAGCTGCTTTCAACTACCTAAAAGGGGGTTCCAAAGAGTATGGATCTAGACTGTTCTCACTAGTACCAGATGACAGAACAAGGAGTAATGGTCTCAAGTTGCAGTGGGGGAGGTTTAGGTTGGATATTAGGAAAAAAAATTTCACTAGGAGGGTGGTGAAGCACTGCAATGGATTACCTAGGGAATTGGTGGAATCTTCTTCCTTAGAGGTTTTTAAGGTCAGGCTTGACAAAGCCCTGGCTGGGATGATTTAGCTGGGTATTGGTCCTGCTTTGAGCAGGGGGTTGGACTAGATGACCTCCTGAGGTCCCTTCCAACCCTGATATTCTTTGATTCTATGATCATGACACTTCTTCGATTTTCCTTCTTACAGAAACTTTCTAACTGTTATTGACCAATTATTCTCAGAAAATCTGGTCACAAATCAAGGCCAGTGTTTTTCTATTGTTCACAAGTCTCAACGCATGTTGGAGAAAAAAGGTGGGTGAGGTAATATCTTTTATTGAACTAACTTCTATTGGTGAGAGAGAAAAGCTTTTGAGCTATGCAGAGCTCTTCTTCAGGTCTGGGAAAGGTACTCAAAATGTCACAGTTAAATACAAGATCCAACAGACAGGTTAGCATAAATAGATAGCACATATTCTAAGGGACCATTCAAAGTGAAATAGCCTGTAAACACCCCTGCAAGAGAACAAAGGGGGGCTGGAGCATAACAGACTGTTGTAATAACCCATAAAGCCAGTGTCTTTATTGAGACCATGATTTTTAGGGTCTAGCAAAGTTATGAATTTAAGCTCCCAGGCTAATCTTTTGAAAGTGTTGTGCAGGTTTTCTTTGAGGATGAGGATTGTTGGTCAGATATAGAGTGATCGCTTTTGAAAAGTATTCACCCACAGGTGATAGGGTGTTTTTGTCTTTTATCATTTTCCTGTGTGCGTTCATTTAAGAGCATAGTGATTGTCTGGTTTCACCCATGTAGTTGTTTTGGGGGCATTTAATGTACTGGATGAGATACACCACATGTTGTGGTAGGCATGCTTAGGACCCATAGATCTTGTGTTGTGGGTGCCACATTTCAGGAAAGATGTGGACAAATTAGAGAAAGTCTAGAGAAGAGCAACAAAAATGATTAAAGGTCTAGAAAACATGACCTATGAGGGAAGATTGAAAAAATTGGGTTTGTTTGGGGAAAAGAGAAGACTGAGAGGGGACATGATAACCATTTTCAAGTACATAAAAGGTTGTCAGAAGGAGGAGGGAGAATAATTGTTCTTCTTAACCTCTGAGAGTAGGACAAGAAGCAATGGGCTTAAATTGCAGCGTGGGTGGTTTAGGTTGGACATTAGGAAAAACTTCCTAACTGTCAGGGTGGTTAAGCACTGGAATAAATTGCCTAGAGAGGTTGGGCAATTTCCATCATTGGAGATTTTTAAGAGATTAGACAAACACCTGTCAGGGTTAGCCTAGGTAATACTTAGTCCTGCCATGAGTGCAGGTGACTGGACTAGATGAACTCTTGAGGTCCTCAGATACCCCTCCTTTTTTTCTATCTTTCTGTGGTCCGTGTCTTCCCCTTTACTATCTCCCAACTTCTTAAGAGGACAGTGCTTTATTTTATGGCCAACCTCAAAGCAATACAAAAAATAACTCACTGCCTTTTGTTGGCAGAAAGCATTCCTTTGACCTTCTCTTGTCCAGCCCTTTCCCCTGGGCTAGCCTTCCCCTCACAGCTCATACACAAGCATCCCCTTTGTACATGTCCCTGTTGACCACAGGCAAAACATGCTCCTCCCTTTCCTGTTCTCCTCACAGGGTGGACTTTTGGGGGCTTTCTCCTCTTCCTGCCTTCTATTTCCCCTTTTCTCTTTTTCTGTTATGGCTCTCCACACTCCCCTTGTATCGGGGTGGTCAGTTCATGCAGTCTATCACAGTCTCTTAAACTGCGTGTGACCGCATTCTCCACCAGATTGCCACCTAATAGGCTAATTGGCCCCTCTGGCCTGCTTTAACCCTTTTGGGGAAAGTTTGGGAAGGACACGCCATCACAGATGGAGTTGGGGGAAGAAGTCAATGCATGTTGACTCTTTTTTCTAGTAGTCACCACTAGCAGCATACTTTCTGAAAAGGTCTGAATTTTTTCTGTAAGTGCAAGCTTCCCAGGCTGAAATAATTAACATGAAATAATTAATGCCATGTTTTAAAACAGAAAGACGATGGCAATTTATCATAAACTGACAAAACATTTATAGACCAACTGCTTGGTTAGATAACCTAGGGAAGTCTGACTTTGCTTAGGGAAGCCACTGAATTTCATCTTAGCCTAAGAAAAGTTTGAAACTTGAGAGCTACTTTGTTCACAAATAAATGGCATCAATGATTGTTTACATTGTAACTAAGTAGCAAATTTAAAAAAAACTTGACAACTTAATTGCAATTTGACAGCTATAAGTAAAACCCAATGGACTAAACTGGCAAAATCAATCAAACTGACTCACTGTACATTGTGTAAGCCCATTCAGTATTGGAGTAATTACAAAAGACGAATCAGTAAAAACAAGATTTTATAAGGAAAGAACAAAGCGTGCAAAAAAGTACCTGCCTTCAGATCTTTCCTAATGACAGGAGCATTTTAATATATAATCCTGTCAGGGCTAACATCTGCTTATCTGTGAAATATTGACTGATCCTTCTACTCAGAAAAACTAGTAACTGCTGCCTGTTGTCCATTAACTCATTGAAATCAATGCCCCATTTGACTAAATAAAAAGAGTTGGAGACAGAAAATCCAAATTATGATAAGGAAAAAATAACATTAGAAAATATTAAAATTGGGATTGCTGCCATCAGTCATAATTCATAACCACACATAAAGAACCAAAATTCATAACCACACATAAAGAACCAAAAATTGCTTTTTCTAATCCAGGCATCCCTACTCTTGCAAATAGTCCCTTTGAATCCAATGGAATTACTTGTGTGACTAAGAACTACTCTGTGTATACACTAGTCAAGATTTTTTCTTTCTCATCCTATATTACACTATTTTTAATACTTTGATGTAAAGCAACATGGGATTTTAACTTTGCTCCCTGTCTCTCCATTTCACAACCTTAATCAAAAGCCTTCTAGGTGAATTGCAAAGGAAAACAAGTGATACATTTTGTACCTTTGGCTGTTCCTTTATATATATAAAGATGGAATCATAAAATTAAACAAGATGGGGTAGGGTTTCCTACCTCTTTTTCTTTAGTAATATCAAGAATATTAAGTCTTAATTTCTCTGTATTTGATGGAGGGCCCTTTGGAGAACTGAAGAATGATTGTAGGACAGTGACATTATAGTAAACTGATACCTGAGCTGAAATTTTCCCTGCCCACAGCCATGCTGTAGGACTGTGGATAATTTTGTTGTTTATTTGTTTGTTTGTTTTAATTGCATTATACATGCCTTGCCTTCATATGCATTTTTGACTGAGATGGACTGTGATGGCAGTGTCACTTGCCTCCTCTGCATATTTGCCTACATTTATATCTTAGATTGATACAGTGTTGGCTTTGGGGGAAGCAATTGCACAAAAAAGGTCTAGATCCAGCTCCCACTGAAGATAATGGAAGGTCTTTTATTGACTTCTTTGTGTTTGTGGACAGGCCCTAAGAGTAATATGGTTTCTACACAGTGATGTGTAACTTTGATTTAAACCTCATTTGCTCATTCAGAAGATGTGAAAAGACAAACAGTAAATGACAATACTGTGCTACATATTACTCTGAGGCATGTAAGTTTTGAATTGGAATCTACGTTTGGTTTTATATGTGGATTTTGCATATGTATATGTTATAGTGTATTGGGTTTTGAAGGTAGAAGACAAATACAGATAAAGAGAGTAAATGTTTTCAATCAGAAAGAAAAACTTGTAGCACCTTAGAGACTAACACATTTATTTCAGCATAAGCTTTCGTGGGTTAGTACCCACTTCATCGGATGCATGGAATGAAAAATGGTTTTCATTCCATGCATCCGATGAAGTGGGTACTAACCCACGAAAGCTTATGCTGAAATAAATGTGTTAGTCTCTAAGGTGCTACAAGTTTTTCTTTCTTATTTTCGTTTTGCTGACAGACTAACACGGCTACTACACTGAAACCTAATGTTTTAAATGTTACTTTTCTGGTATTCTATCTTCCCTTTGTTTTAAGGAGCTATTGTGGTCATTCAATCCAGGCAGTATAGAGAAACCCATAGTCCACTGCTCTTCAAATAGTGAAGACAGCTCTCAGACAGGCTCCAGCAAGCCCACCAATGAAAACTGGGAAAGGAAAGGCTTTGAAGAAAATGGGGCATTTTGTTAGTCTGTTTTAACAATGTACCTTGCCCACATGATAACCTCTTGGGACTCACCAGAAGCAGAACCTTCTCTCCACAACATGCATAGAGCCCTGCATGGATACAAAATTTGTATCCGCATCCAATCCACGATCCACAAAAATGGTTGGCGGATATCTGCATTCGCATCCATGGCTGCGGATATCCACAGATATAAAGTGGATATCTGCGGAGTTGCAGAGCTCTAGTGGTACAGAACCAGAGAGTTGACCCTGTTCCTCACCTGTATAGCTGATCTTTTCCCCAGCAGGAGGCCAAGCTTCCTATAGCACTGAAATTATTCCAGTTTAAGAAAATATGTGGTGCGGGTGTCAGCGAGACGCTATTGTTTCCTGTTTTCAGTATAAATAAGGTCAAACGCCATATTTTAATCTTATTTCACTGTTTTAAAAGATGGACTTATTTCTTGATTAGACTGAAGAATACCAAGCTAGACACTGAGAGGCTGCAGGCTAGCTGTGTGTCTGCAGGCCAGTACAATAAAGAACCTTTCCTGTTGGGGGACTGTGGTTTTACTAATATGACATCAGGGGGTACTAGATGGTAGCAATCAAGTGCAACATGCCTTGTTTATTTAATAGCACTGTAAAAAAAAAACAACAACCACCTCCTTGTAGGTATTTAGCCTGGCACATTCTGCAGAAAGACTTTTGAGCCTTGTTTTTGGCCTGACTTTCTCATCCATTTGCGAACTCCACCAGGTCCAGTAAAGGGAAGTTGACTGAACTGTCTCGTCCATCGAGTTTATTACTAGCTAGACTCTGACAGAGTAGTAGTGAAATGGATCTTTCCCAGTGAGACATTAAACTGGGGTCCCTACCATTAACAGCTGTTGTGTTGGAGATCCCTTTGACTCTCTTCGCAGCCCTGGAAGTGTTATTAACTCCAGAGTCATGACATAATGACACTCGGAGAAACCTGCTGCCTGAATTGGGAACCAGGTATTCTTAATTTTCTCGGCTGCGCTGTGTTCAACTGTGAACCAGTTCCCACTTTTCACCTCCGGGGCGGGGCGGCTGCGTTTCAGGACTAGATTTGCTCTGGGCTGTGGATCAGGCCCCAGATGGAGTTTGTGTATCAGTTTAAATTGGTAAAGTCCCTGAGGAGCCTTCCCTCTGTAGCGCTCTCGGGTCACGGTATCAGTATCTCTCCAAGCCCTGCGGAAATCATCAGCTGTCGTTTTCCCTGCAGTGACTTGGAAGAAGAGCTCAGACCTGCCCAGAGCTGAGGTTCATTCCCACCCACATGGACCTTAGAAGACACTAATTGCGGCCTTAAGGGAAAGGACCATAAATCCCCTGCCCAAGCTCAGTGCTCTGCCCCCTTTCGTGTGTTGAATAACGCCACCGATCATTTGCCCGGCATCTGGAGCAAGACTAGTGAGCCGCTGTTGTTCTCCCGGAGCCGTGCTGGGTGATGATCGGGGCTCCAGCCCCTGCATGGACATGTGCGGAGGAGGAAATTGACGGGACGCGTGTGTCCCCCGCATCTCCTGGGCCCCGTCCCGGGCCCGTCCCCGTCCCCGTCCCCCCTCCCCAGCTAGGGAAGATCGCAGAGATGGTCCCGGCAGCTCTTGGTCCGTGACGAGGGTGGCTTTAATGCGGGAAGAGGCAATACTGCTCAGGTGGCAGCGCTCCAACGCGGAGATTCGCCTCCCTCCTCCTCATTAACAAAAAAAAAGGGGGACAAAAACTTTTGCCCACGATTAATATATTCGCGTTTCCTCCCACTTTCCCAATGGGCTACCAGCTGCAGAACTCCTGAATAGCGAGCTTAATTGTGTTTTGTCATGCAGAACGCCGCGGTTTTCTATAGAAGGTTACAAAGGGCCACTGGAAAATTGGGAGTATTTATTTCTTTGCTAAGGCGGACTCATTTGCATAGATCACCTCTTCGCCTGCCAGACCCAGGTAGTAGCCCTAAGTCTCCCTGGCCCTCTCTTGCTGCATTGACACACCAGCCACGGCTTCTTGTGTAACGAGTCTTGTCACTTTCACCTGGGGCATACTCCAGAGTCATGATGTAGGAAACACGGTACAGTTTGGCTTTAGCACTTTTCCTTTATTGGGCCTGGAGACTAGCTGGATTTTATTTTCTATACGAGTGATCTCGTGTTAAAATAAAACGGAATCGTATTAGTCTTATTAAATTAATCTTCTGACATCTCCTTGTTTTATAGCAAATCAAAGCGATGAGCCGCTGGGTTAATTGACAAACCCTGGACTCAAAAGCGATTTGCCATTAGTGGCTAATCATACAATCTCTATATGATATAAATAGCATATACTGTGTGGTGTAGATATTCACTGGGAATTACAGCTAATTATTATTTGGGTACCACGCTCCTACTTCTCCCAGTTGATTGACATTGCTGCCCTCAGAATATCTTTTTTCTTGTTTCTTGTTTTGACAGTTTAAATCCAGGTCTATGTGACATAGAAAGCTAATAAAATTCTCATTTCATTGTTAATCTGATTTCATTGCAGTGTAGGTTTTTACCCTCACACCTGCGTGGCAGGGTGTAATTCCATTAATAAAAAAAATCAACATATTCATTGCATGTCTTTTCCCTGATGATATATTGTGAGCAGTGTGAGTTGAAAAAGAGCCATTTATTCCCACCGTGAATGAGTCTGCATGGGTCTGAGACTTCACCTGCCTCCTCAGTCAATTAGAAATGTATCGAAAATTCTACCAGAAAACGAGTTAAATTAACCGTTAGCTAATTTCCTTGTGTCCCTCCTACATAATCCCCCCTTTTCAGCTTGCCCCAGAAATTACCACATGTTGCAAGGTTCAAATAGTGCCTAATGAAACAGTGACTAAATGGTTCTCTCAAACCCGCAGTGGAGCTCTTTAGCTGTGCCTTCAAAGCCTGTGGGTCTGCAGCAGTCGGGGGTCCCCATCTTAAAAAATACTTGTCTTTGGCAGAAAAATCTAACCCGCCAACGGCCTTGCCCGACGAATGTAGCCTCCCTCTTCCCCACCACACACACGCACTTGCTTTAAAACAAGCTGTGACATCTCCAGCCTATTGCACTAGCACAGAAAAGATGTCCCTGACTGGGGCCAAAATGTAGATGCTCCCATCATGCAAAGTGACACGAGGGAGATGTAGAGAGAGGAAACCCAACAGCAAAAGGGAACAGACAAACTTCCATGTATTTAAAACATGGGAAATGCCATAGGGCATAAATAACACTTACAGATTTCCACCCTGGTTTCCCGGATCCTTTCGGGTTTGATAGAAGCATTTGCAATTAGATTTTTAAAATACAAGCTCTTGTTAAATGCCCTTTTATTAATCCACATAAGCCTGAAGGGATGTGATATTTCTCTACTGGATTTTAAGAGCTCCTTAGACTAAACTTGGAACATGCTCAGTTTTGAGTTTTCAGCCCACCTACAGGCAACTCAAGCTCGTTCTGTTATTTACGGCTGCAACTGAATTATTTTACCAGGGTAATTTTATAAAGTCTGAATGTCTCCATGTTATGGATGTTATTTATTTGGGGAGGAAAAATGAAACCTGCCTATGAATTTCCTTGTGAAAGGAAAGATACCTTGAATTGGTATCTTTTTTTCCTAAATGTACTAGAGAAGCTGATTTCCCCCCTGGAGTTATAGACTCATGGTACTGTCTAAAGTGCCTTCACTGAAGTGTCATCCACTAAATTTCCTTGATTTCTGTAAGGAGAGCGGAGTCACTTCTTTGAAACGGTGAGGCTAATACAAAGTCATCAAAGCACTATGGTTCTTGTCTTAAAGTGACAACCCTCTTTATTGGGCTGTTTGAAATACGCCCCCTGCTTTTCAATGTCGTTCTATCCATCTTTGTCTACTCTTCAGAAAAGCAAGACAATATAAAGCAAAGCCTGGCCAGCTCCCCACGCTCAGGCTTGGGCAGTGCCAACCTCAGCCTTTAAACAGATTGAAATGGTCAGTGCTTCATTAATTTGAAACTAGTTACTTTCCAGATCACACAGTATACACTTCCGATCTAGTGTGATGCACTTGCAATAGTTGAAATCCCTTGGATAATGTTTGATGTGTGTGAGGCACTGAAGGAAGCATGGGACCAGTTCTAAGCCCCAGATAGTGGCCAGAGGCTAAGAATAATAAATGTAGTTTGAAAATTGGACTGTACCAAAATACCATAGCGTGGGTTTGAAATAGAACACATGGGATTGGCAGGAAAGGGTTAGGAATCACATACTGTGTGAAATCAGTATTTGTATTTCAAGGACACATAGTGCTCTTTATGTAATCAGCAACACACACACATACACAGACGGTTTTCTTATAACCCCTTGGGACATTTTATTTATAATTGTAATCTTTTTACAATCATGAGAACATTTCATTCATAAACAATGACAAGATGCAAACAATGCACCTGCACTTTGAAGTCAGGAATTCATCAGGATGGTTTGGCTGCAAAGTGTGGGTGGACTACATTGACTATTAGTGCAGCTATGGGTGAGCCTGGCTCATTCTCACCCAGAAAAAGTGGGCGTACACATGAGCTTGTTAAAAACAGCCTTTTGCCATAAGAGACTGTGTCCATTTGTTAAAGATCTATTTAAGGTATTCATGTGTAGAATGCTCTTAAGACACATGGCTGGATTTCTCCTCCTAAAACTAAGATAACACGAAGAAAGTACGGAATAGCTTTCACTTAGTTCAGTTCAGACTGTATCATTATATTTAAAGAAAACAAAACAGAAATGCATTTTAAATGGCCTATTTCCTCTCATTTTCTTGAGTCATGAATATTAAAGAGTGCCTAGATACTCTTGCTAAACTTTACTTTTTCTCTCTTTATTTATATAAAATGTAAATGAAAGTGAGGCACCTAAAGTCCTGGGTTCAATAAAGTAATCTCTCATTAATATACTCAGTAACTTGGTTTTTGTTTTCCTCAATATGGCTAGTGTTGGGATTGTACTTTGAGGGTTCACTGTACTTTGGGGAATTATGGCCTTTCTTACATAGTTTTCCCCCATTGCAATTATTTCACAGACTACTTTATAGAGGGTCATCAGGCACTGAGCTGCAGATGACCTCCGCACAGATGTGGGGAGGGGAAGGTAGCTTTATGGTACTTTTTTAGCATCCTGGATTATGGGGCTGGCCAGTGACTCCTCATCCAGTTCCAGCAACAGCTAGAGTTGCCTGAAGGCTGCACTGGGCCACAGGAGCTGTTTAGATAGCCAAAATAGCCCAAACTGAAAAGTATTCCTAATACACTCCCTCTCTTCTGGCCATGCCTCCAACACTCTTCTATGCTGGGTGGGACAGCAAGGAGATGCAGACATTTCAGCAGCCCTTCACCACCTGGAGAATCCCTCCTCACTAGGGGAATTCCCAGGTGGCCCATTCACCTGGTTTTATATTGTTAAAAGGCTGCAGTGGAACCTACATTGGAGTCCAGAGGATTTTTATTTAAGTAAGGCCTGCAGGATAGGAGGCCACTTGTTCCTCCTCTGCTGTTGGAAGAGACTAGAGCCCAGCAACACAACCTGGGGGCTGTGATCTGAGGGGACCATAGTTTCAGTCTTAATACTCAACTGCCCTTGGTCTCAAAGTGTCTTATTTTAGACCCCATTTTCAGGGCCAGCTCTAGGATTTTTGCTGCCCCAAGCAAAACATTTTTTGGCCACCCCCCCTTTTTTTGTGCCCCCCTGCCTCCGCTCCGCTTCTCCCCCCTCCCTCTCAGGCGAGGGAGCGGCGGCACGTTCAGGGGAGCAGGTGGAACAGAGGTGAGTGGGGGGGCGCAAGAAGTAATGGGGGGAGCGCAGGAAGTAAGGGGAGGGATAGAGGAACCGCTCCCCACCCCAGCTCACCTCCGCTCCACCACTGCCGCCTCCCCCGAGCGCACTGCCGCTTGGCTTCTCCTCCCTCCCTCCCAGGCTTGCCATGTGGCGGCAAGCCTGGGAGGGAGGGGGGAGAAGCCGAGTGGCAGCAGTGCGCTCAGGAGAGACGGCGGAGGCGGAGCAGAGGCGAGCTGGGGTGGCGGGGTCACATTTCTAGGGGTGGCATGGCCAGCGCCGGAATGCTGCCCCTAGAAATGTGCTGCCCCAAGCACCTGCTTGTTTTGCTGGTGCCTAGAGCCGGTCCTGCCCATTTTACTATACCTGTACCATGCAGACTCTCTGTGTTATGATGTCATATCCTCTATATCTCAGATCCTGACTCATGAGACTGAGATTATAGAGAATGGTCTATATGTCAATTAAATGAATTCTACATTCTTGTAAGCCTTCTGGTGAATTTTCTGTTTCCTCATTCATTGTGGGTCTTTGTCCCAACCTGTGACCCACCTTGCCAGGTTGAAGGCTGTAGTTTCTGAGCTTCTCCCCCTGCCTATAACCAGTTTGGGAAGGATCTCTACCTCTCTTTAGAGGCATGTGCAAAGCCACCACCTTTACAGATTCTTTTCAAGTGCTGCAATCTGTACCCCATCTTCTATGGATATGCCATTTGAGTGCTTTGGGATCCTTAGATGCAAGACCCTAAATAAGTGGACAGTATTTCATTATCATGATGGGTTTTCTTGCTTCTCACAGTTGTGACATTCTTTCAAGGCAGGGCTGGCACCATGCACACCCAGTTTAGGATTGCTCTCCATGGGAAGGGTTTCAGCTTTCTACCATGGGGTCTGCCCACTTCCATGGCAGATATTACTCTCAGAGAGGGGATGCTAATTCACGGTACTAGATTTTTCTCCTTGCAGTGCTACAACCTGTTTTTCTCCATAACCAATTCTTCACAGTTGGTGACACTACTGGCATACTCCCCATTGGTCTCCATCTTTTAATGGGGTTTTGTAGGGTTCCATCCATCTATATCTCAATTTCAGGAACTTTACAAGTGCTACAGTCCACATCTATGTCCCCATATTACCCAATGCCTTCGAAAATACTGTTGTGTCCTCCAAGACTATAATGCCATTGTCCCCATTGTAACATATTCTTAAGGAGGAATTTCCTGCATAATTCCACACTGGATGATATCAGTCATTCATGTTTGTGTGTATACATTGTAGAGAGAGACTGTTTCTCTCTTGTTTTTGGTATGTGTGGTGAGGATTTCCAGTGATATCTTAACATCTGGGGAACAGTAGTGAGGTCGGGTGCAATAATGAGGGATCAAAATAGATGAAAAAGGACACACATACAGAGGATTTTCCAGAAGCAAAATTAAATCTACTTTCATTTTGGTGTAATTCAGGAATGTTTAACCATAACTCACTGGATGTATCTTTCATCATTTGGATACTATGGTCTGTGCAGTTGCAAATAGTTGACGTTTTGCTCGTGTCCATTGTATATTTCTTGCCCTCGGGTATCTAGTATAGACTCTTCTCAAGGGGGAAAAAAAAAGCTTAAACTATCACCAGTTATTTTACTATCACCCCTATATGAGACAGATTGGCTTGTGTGTAAAGGTGTCTCTATTGTCATTATGAACAGAACTGGCAGCAAAACCTATGCGTGTAACATTTGCCATTATACGTTGTTTGAAGTTGCTTATAACTTTGCCAGACTTCAGCTGTTCATGAACTGGATGAATTGTTTCATGCTGGTTGTCTGCCTTAGGCTGATTTTTTTTTTCTGGAAAGTTTCAGTAAAAATAGTTTGGCCCTTTCTGAGAGTAGATTTAGGGGACATCAGTTGTTTTGCCAGTGTTAAGACATTCTTACAACTATTTTGTTGAGAAGCCTGAGTGCCTCCATGTTTTGGAACAGGGACTTGAAATTTGGCAGAAGGATTGCCCTGGGTAATGTGCTTTTGGCCCACCCTTTGAAAATCCACCTCAACTCAACTGAGCTATACGCCCCTGAATATTGTCCTTTGCACATGCTCACAAGACATTTGTTAGAGTTTGGCAGCTAATTTCTCCAAATGTTCCATCTGCACAGAGTATACACCAGCGTAAGGCTAAGCAGGACTTTTCCTGCAATTGCTCCTCCCAGCTGATGTGGGGGCTGCTGTGATACCAGGCACCAGAACGGACAGCTGGGGCTATATCTCCTGTGCTCTCAATGCTCCTCCTGTTAATGCCAAGACAGTGTGAAGGAGAAGGAGGAAGCAGCCAGACTCAAACTCAGAAAAGAGCAGAGATGGAGGAAATGGCTGGGGTATGCTGTCAGGGGACAGGCACAGAAGGGAGACAGGGACAGAAGAGGAAGGCATGAGGAGATATTAGAAGGAGCAGGAAGAGGGCAGAAAAGTCTGTAATCACAAAAAGCACATTGTACTCTAAAATGTGGAATAAATCTCAGGAGGCCTGAATCCCATCATCCTTCTGCTGTCTAGCAAATGCCTATGAAACCCTTAGCAATATCAGAGGGGTAGCCGTGTTAGTCTGGATCTGTAGAAGCGACAAAGTGTGTGGCACCTTATAGACTAACAGACGTATTGCAGCATAAGCTTTCGTGGGCGAATACCCACTTCGTCGGATGCAAACTCGATTTGCATCCGACGAAGTGGGTATTCGCCCACAAAAGCTTATGCTCCAATACGTCTGTTAGTCTATAAGGTGCCACAGGACGCATTGTCCCTTAGCAATATGTACATCTCAGCCCTTTCTAGGAAATTCTCCATAAAGAGGATAATAGCTTACTACCACTACCATAGTTACTCCATCAATTAAAGTGGTAGAGGTCTGTGCTGTGGACCTAAAAGTTGCAACTTTACAAATGATAGTCATAGGGCTCACTATGGTTCCACAAAATGGAGTTTCTGTTTTTTCATTTGCATTTTTAGAAACAGGAAATTACATTTAAAAAAACTATGTTAAAAGGAAATTGAGATTGAAAAGTCAAACACTCAAAAATTACAAAAGGTTAGTATTAAGGTTGCTTGTGCAAACTTTATTCTCTCCCATTGTGCATATGCATCATGATACAGTCTGTAATGACATTATCACAGGCCCCTGCCTCATTCAGTGTGCAGAACGGACAGTGCTCAGGGAATGAATCAGGGCAGGTAAGTGAATGAGATTGTTGTCTGTGGGACTTTTGCCTCATTTGTTGCAGAAGCTGGAAGGTGTGTAGTGAATGAGGCAAAAAGGAAGAAGAGGGAATGGCCTTGTGGTTAAGACAGTTGAAAATACTACTCTGCAAAATTGGATTCTGCTCCTGCCTCTGCCACAGATTTAATGCAATGCTGGGAAAGTCACCTAAGTGAAATTTTTCACAGTTGTCCACTAACTATTTGTTCCTTATTTTCTCAGTGCCCAATCTGAGACACCTGTGGCCTGCTTTGCAGAAAGGCTGAGCTGCACAAATACAATTGAAGGAAATAGGAATTGTGCTTTGAATATATAAAGTGCTTAAAAATGCAAATCACTCTAAAAAAATCAAGCCCTTTGTGTCTCACGTTGGGCACCCAAAATTAGTGGACACCTTTGATAATTTGGGCCTTAATCTCTCTGTGTGTCTCGCCTCTCTGTCTGTAAAAATACCCCCTATTCTTACAGGGGTGTTGTGAAGATACATTCATTCATGTTTTTGAAGCACTCCGTGTGATGATGAGCACCAAAGAAAAGCCCATGAGAAAAGTAATTCTTTATTCAGGGCAGAGTTTGGAGGGTGTGTAAATAAGGCCTGGGACCACACATTGACTGATGAAGACGAAAAGAAATATTGAATAGCTACCCATTCAGTGAGCACCACCCATCCTGTGCACTGAATGAGGCAGGGATTCTGTGTAAAAAATAGTATGTGATCATGTAATTAAAGACCGTATCATGATACAGATGCTCTGGGGGCATATATTAAGGCTGCACAGACAATCTTAATTCTGGCTTTTCCTAACATTTGAGTGCTTGACTTTGCAACCTTAAGGTACTTTTAATGCAGTGGGGGAGGGGGAAAGAAGGGGTGATAAATGTAATTGGATGTATAGTTTGTTTAAATTTGTAGCTAATCCACTGGACTGGGACTCAGGAGGGTTGGGTTCAGCTCTGCCATAAATGTCCTGTGTGACCTGTGGCAAGCCCTGTCCCTGTGCCTCAGTTCCTGGGCTATAAAAAGGAGACAATACAGTGTTCCAATTTCCCAGAGGTATTCTAAGGAAACAAATAATTAGGGTTGTGCCAAGGCACCTCCTCCATCTCGCCAGGCTCAGTGCTTCCCCATCTGGTGGTGGGGGGCCTGGAATAAATCAGCCCCACTCCAGCCAGTGTTTATCTTCCCACTTGGGGTTTATTTCTCAACATTTTCCAGGTAGGCCTCAGGGCAGGTCCAAGGAGTGTGCCTCTGCCAAACAAAAGAAACAAATTCGCAACACAAACTAAAGGGGAATTCCTTTTCCTACCCCCTCTCAGCAGAGGGGTATCACCTTGTTATTGGCCCTAGTCCTTCCCCTAAACAGGCAGGTAGCTTCCCCTGGAGGGAGGAGAGCAGCCATGCATCTTGGAAGAGCCTGTCCACCCCCTGCCACTAGCCCTCTCTCTGCTTCCTCTCTCACCAGAGGAGGGGGTATTTAAGGTCTCAACAGAGCCAGCGCTAGGCATAAGCAGACTAAACCATTGTTTAGGATCCCAAGCGGCTCAAGGGGGGCCCTGTTTGCTTTTTATTATAAGAACTTGCCTGTTTTAGTATTGGAGAGAGGGAATATTCCTGCTTAGGGCCCCCAATGGGCTAGCACTGGCAGCCCTTCATTAGACTCAGGTATCCCTAGCTCACCTGAGGTAACCCCTTTCCTTATAGGGAAAATAGCCTTTATCATTTTAATATACCTGCCTTTCACCACTCTCTTACAGCTGTCCAGCATGAGTTTGTCACAATGTTTATAAAGTAGTTGGATACTATGGTGATGGAAACCATATAAATATCTATATATTGTATTATGTTATATAATATAACAAAACTAATAAATAGTCATATGTAGCCATCATAGCCTGCTACATCTTCAAAGTATTGTACAAATATTGACTAGTAAGTCTAACTATAACAACTGACACTTTCCCCACTTTTAAAGAAATGATGAACAACTTCAGAGAAGGCATCACTTCACATATTTCTCTGGTGATGATAAATACCAGAGAAGGAGGGCATTGAGTCGCTTCTTCCCATTCATTTAAACTGAAAGAGATCAATTCTGTCCAAGGAAATATGTTTACATGTAAAAGAAAAAGCATCTGTGAAACTTCAGCTCTGTGTAGCAGAATACACATGGCACAATGCCACAATTCTTTTTGGTTTCACTGTCTGAAGATATTAAGGTCCTGCTTGACTCTTCCTCTTATGTGAGTGGAAGGCACCTTGATGGACTTAGGCGGAACTCGCCTAGTGGGTGTAGAAGGTGGAGGGAGGGAGTCCCACATCTGTGGCATCACTTCCTCCCCCCAATACTATATGAAAACGTCTGTGTAAGAAAAGTCTCTGTGAGATTTTGGGAGCAGACCAGAGGCAGGTGGGGTGAAAAAAGGGACCAGCTGCTCTCTGGTATCCTCCCCTGTCAGTCCCATAGTTGTTGTGGTGTAAATGAATGCTTCTTGAATTTGAATTCATCCCAGTTGGGTCCTCTCAGTTGCTACTCTATGCTGGCCAGGAAGACAACACAGAAAGGCCAGGAGAGCTCACTGTGAGGCGCGGCCTGAGCTCCACAAGACTTGCATTTCCCTACCTCCTGTTGGATCCTTAGGATTCCCTGGGTTGAAGAGCCATGCCTTTGGCCCCTCATCACCCCCAAAATGCCTCCTGCCTGAGGGGACAATTACCTGGATATTCCCTGAAGGTGTCTCTGGTGAATTTCTTGGCCTCTCTGAGCCTCTATCCAAGGAGTTTCCTCTTTAAAAGGGAACAATCTAGCCCAAAGAATTTACATGAAAAAGGGCCATATCTTGCAGGCAAAATAAACTCCCAGTCACTTCAGCTGAATCAGAATGGGACCCACAAAGCTAAAACCTTTGCCTGTACCCGAGTTAAAGAAATTTGATCATTTTTAGGGAATAATAATGAGACTCATTTTGGTTTGATTTTCTCCTTTCATGAATGTTGTTATGACAAGTACAGTTCTGTGCAAGCTGAAAGTAAGATTTCCTCGGGTCATTTCATCGTCTTTGAATATACATGTGTTACACAAAGTAGGTGCCCCTGTCTTTCATTGCATCGTCTGGAATGCAGTTAGAAAACATTTCTAATATACCATTGCTATATACCAGTAGTTCTCAACCTCTCCCCTCACACCACCTTCACCCCAGTGTAACCTCATT
Source organism: Chelydra serpentina (assembly GCA_037349315.1). Lineage (NCBI taxonomy): Eukaryota > Metazoa > Chordata > Testudines > Chelydridae > Chelydra > Chelydra serpentina. Next base: position 31,349,830 of record JBAIAC010000014.1, read on the forward strand.
GACTGTAGTGAAGTTACTCTTGATTCTTGCTGGAGGAAATAAGGGAGAGGGGAGGGAGCCAAGTGCAGTGACTTCAGTGGGAGTGCTAAACACCTTGCAGAATCAGGCCCTACACAAATGATAAAGCACAATATTAATGAATAGGCATAGTCTACCTATTACTTGTTCATTTCTAATTACCTCTTTCTCAGAGAGCATCTTCTGAGGAACATCATTTGTACTTGTGCTTTGCTTGAAGGGTCTCAGAACGTCACTGTTCAGGACTGCATTTGCTTTAATACACCAGGACATTCACTGGTACTGTACAGTGTGTTTAGGTTATTCACTTTTGCTGTGCAAACAGTAGGGAACCTTATTAGCCATCTTGTGATTAAAAGGGGTGCAGGCACTTGGAAGAAGAGACCAACATCTGAGCCCAGACTCCAGGGTTTTGTTAAAGAGAAAGGATGCGAAAAAAAGAAAGTGTGCAGGAGACAACTATTTTTCTAGTGGTTTTTGCAATCAACTGGAGGCTGTGGTTAAAAATTTCCTCTCGGGAGAGAGGGAAATGATAGCAAGAGATTGCAACAAAGGGCAAAAAATGTTAGAAAATAATTCAGCAGGTACAATGGGCACAGCTAATCCTAGGCAACGAATAACGGTAAGGGTCTCTGGGTGAGGCTTCATCCTAAAGCTGCCCCAGGAAAGAGAGGTAGGTTCCTGGATGGCAATCCTGGTATGAGGAATATTCGCCAAGCGAATGACTTGGCACTTCATCCCATTGAAATCAGCGGCAAAGCACCCAGGATCAGCCCTCCGGCCTTTATTCTCTTCGGTCAGGCTGTACAAATGGGCTATACATAAACTATAGGGCCCTATGCTCCAACCCTTGAGTAGGTCTCACTCAGAGAGAGTTGTCCGTGGGTCAGGATTACTCACCTGAGTCAGGGCCAGCAGGATCGGCCCGTAGGCACCATACCGAGTTGCCCTTGCAAGCAGCTCAGAACTTCACACTGCGCCCGGTGGCTGCTATCGCCTGCGCTTATTCTTAGCGGGCGAACTCCCACGCGCTTTGCCCAGCAGAGCCCTGCCTGAGTTCAATGGGACTGACCCGCCTGGCCTGGGCGTAGCCAGCAGGCGCCTCCCGCTGCGCAGAGAGGACTGTGGGTCACACCCGTGGCTTGCAATTCTAGCCTAAATGTTCCTTCGTCCTTTCTGGCAAACTTCGGGATGTTAAACTCCAACGATTCGAGTCACCCAGCCCAGGCACAAAGATTTCTTAAACCAACCAGGGGCAAAGCCTGGCGTACCCTTGCGCGCCCCACACGCCTATTGAAAGGCCCATAGGGATCTGGCATGCTCAAGAGATGCCAGATCGAGCTCTTGGGGTTCAGGTCTGCCACCGATTACAGTGCCTGCAGGATCGGGCCCTCAATGGAGTCGCCACACTCCCCTAGCCAATCCCAGAGAGCGTGTCTTTACTTTGGCGAGCTATTTTCTTGCTGAGGAGTCTGGGATGTTGTCTCTCCACTTTCAGCAACACCAACCAACAGTAACCAGCTTCAAAAATGCCGCTCTCCTGGATGATGTGTATGAAGCTGTCAGAAGCTCTAAGAACACTCATTGTCCACGGCTATCAAGTAACCAGAAGCTATTTCTAGTGCCATGCTTAGAAACTTTGCTTCATTTGCACTTTCTCATGCTGAAATAGGTTTATTTGTTTAAAACCAAGAGCACGGTGTAGTAGGACACATAGTTATTCAGGTTAGTAGCGGGTGGCATTTATTTGTATTGGTTTATATATTTCTGAAACAAACTAATTCAATTAGTGTACAAAGGATTTTAAAAAACCCATTTTGCCCCGTTAATTACACCATCATTGTTTGAACTAAGCTGGCACTTTAAAAAAATTAAAATTCGTCTGACCTCATTTAAATAAATATAAATATAAATCTTATATAAAACTATTCACATACAAACGAACCTCCGAACGACTGTAAATTTTTTAACTCTGTACAGAAGATTCTCACGCAGTTAGACCTATTTTTTTCTTTTTAATTCTCTAAATTCTTCTCGACGTCAGAAGTCTCAGTAAAGTCATGAAATGGGGTTTTATTAAACTGTCTTGGTGGGAGGGAGGGGAGGAAAACTGCCATGCCCATAGGAAATCCAGGACCACGTTAACTTTTTTTTAAAAAGAGCAGCATTGCTCCTTGTGTCGTATAAATAATGTCTTAGTTGAACGCTCACCACTAAAACCTGTACATTCAGAATATCTAACCTGTGAATCGATTAAAATAAACCTTATTGGCAGACAGAGCCATGAAGAACTACTTCCTTTGTTTGTGTGTTCCTTAGCGCGGTCCCAGCTCGGTCAGGTGTATGCGGTTGCAGTCACACATGCTTCCCCGTTTAGTTCAGGCTTGCAACCCTAGGGTGGATTGGAAGCAGCTAGTTCAGAGGATCGAAGGCGTCCCAGCTTGGAAAGGAAGTCGGCGGGTTTGTGAGCGCTTTATAAAGGGGAGATCTCTTTGTCCTCGTTCGCCGACGATGGGGATAAAGACTCTTCGTCTTCTGACCTGGGGTAATGCCCCGGGTTGCCAGTGCACTTGCAGCCCCCGTGAGTGTTTCTCTGGGTCCCCTTGCCTTCTTTCTTGTGTTTCACTCTTCGGTTCTGGAACCAGATTTTCACTTGCTTCTCGGACAGGTTCAGGTAGGTAGCGATCTCGATTCTCCTCAGGCGGGACAGGTACATGTTGGAAGAAAATTCCCTCTCTAGCTCCAGAAGCTGCGTGCTGGTGAACGCGGTCCGCATCCTCTTGCCGTTTGGAATGTGGCTGGTATCGGATCCTCCTGGAGGGGAGAGACACAAGGGCTAAGTGGCGTGAAAAGAATTCAGACTCATCTGTCCCGATCGCCCTTTTCAAAACACCTATTTCCCCCTCCCCGGCTTATTTCACGCATTACACCCCTCGGCGAGCGTCTCTTGAGGTGTGTGTGGACGGAGAGCCTCACATTTACCTGCTCGCCAACGCCAGCCCTGGAAACCCGCCTCCTCTTTAGCTGCGACCTCAGAATTGCCCACCAAACAAACACACACCTGCTCTTTCCCCCTGGAGTCCATCCCATCCCGCTCCCGTCCGGGAATGAAGGAGCCCTCTCTAGTCTGTCCCCACCTGCAGGGCACCGCAGCTCCGAGCTCGGGCATCCGCCCCCAGTCCAGAATCCCCACTCACACCCCGGCCCGCCCGCCCGCTGCAGAGCGACGTGCACCCCGGGCCAGGCGCTCCTACCCATGCCGAGGCAATGGAATCTCCTGGGGTCGCTCACGCTGTAGGTGGTGGCGGTGCAGACAGGTGCGTGGTGCGCCGGGTGGCCCAGGGCGGCGGCGGCGGCCGGGACCGAGCTCTGCTGCTGCTGGTGCTGGGCATGGCTCATCCTGGGGCAGTACTGGGCCTCTCCGCCGGGAGGGAACTGGCTCTTGAGCAGGGGGATGGCCCCGCTGCCGCCCCCCCGGGACGAGTGCAAGTGCGAAGTGACACAGAGCGGGCACACGCAGAAGGTGCCGCTCTTGCGGGACGGGCAGCCGGGGCCCGACACCGACATGACCAGGGGGGACGGCATGCTGAGGGGGATGAGGAAATCCTGCCCATGGGGGTGCTCAGGCAGGGAAGGAGCTGGCCTCGACGCGTCTTTGATGATTAAAGAGTCGACATAGAAGGATCGGGACATTTCGAAGGGCTGCCGCAGGTCGGGGCTGGCTCTCCCGGGTCTGTCTCCTTTGCCAAGGCGGGGAAGTTGCCACTGAAGCACTTGGCTAGCGAGAAGGTGCTTATGTCTGAGAGCTGAACAAAAGGGTCCCTGGAGAGGGCTGGTCTTCAAGTCCCCCGCCTGGATCCCCTGCTCCGGGGTTTTATATCAACTATTTAAACACGTGATTCCTGAAAGAGATGCAGATCTAAACCCCCTTGGCTTCTCCTCCAAACCCTCAGGATAGGCTGCCCGAGTTAGAACAAAACAAGGGGGGCGGGCGGGGGGAGACTTTCCAAAGTGTGTGTGTTTTGTTAATTTCACCATGACTTCGGTTCTCCTCCTCTCCAGATATATTATAGGAACGAGGGTGCGGCAGCTGCCCTGTTTGTGATTCAGGCACATTCCACGTTGCACTTTCTAACACATTACCCGGTAAACAAATGCACGTCTTTGACTAGGTTAAAAATAAACCTCCAGGGATTCTCCCGCCACGTCGTTTATACTAATAATACACCATTCCTGAGTAGGGGGGAAACCAGTGGCACGTGATGAAATAAGCAGGATCGGGTTGATTTTCTTTAATGTAGCATCTAAGTAGTTATAACTTCTGGGTGACAGCCTCTCTCACTATGTCGAGTCACACCTAGAATAAATCCCATCTGCTTTTCCAATAATTTAGTCGCCCTTATATTTTCTGTGAATTACGTGACAGAGTTACTCTAGGGGTAAGGGGCTGGTTTTTTATGAGTGAATCTTGTCAAATTGGCAATTAGTTCAACCGACAAAGCCTTAAAATATCTGGACACTTCTCAGCCAAGACGTTGTCAAAACGGAAGACTTTCAAGTTAACTTCCATGATCATTTCAAAGCTTCAGTTCAAAATCCTAATGAAAAGAGAAAATGTCAGAGAGGGATTCTTTGATCTCCACCAAGTTTGCCGAAGCAATCATTCAAAGTAAAATTGGATCAACAGCGAAACATGGTCGGTGACTCCTGCGCATTTCAGATTTCATTTAAGAGCCAAGGTATTTGCAGCATACTACACTATTTTCCAATTACCTGTTCTATGGGAGTTTAAAAGGAGACTTATAGTTAATAGAACTAATATTGCATTCTTGGTTAGCTGACCCGAAGCATCACTTAAATATGACAGTGTATGAAATTCCATTTGACTTTCGAGTCAGCACTGACAACTGCGTTTTACAGCAGAAAACTCTGGCCCCAATAAGCTAGCCTAACCCAGAAATCTGTATCCCAATTAAAAGGATATCATGGTGCGGGGGGAAAAAGAAACACGCTGATCCTACAAGTTCCTGGGTAATGGGCATAGTCAAATAACGATCACTGTTTACATGTATCTTAAAGTCAAGCAGAAGTGGTTTTCAAAGCTTGCTCACCTGTTTGCATTTCTATCAAAGGGGTATTTCCTCGCCGCTGAGTTTAGAAATGTAATGTACCAGCGCATCTCAGCTTCAGTTAAAAGGCCCCTTCCCCTATTACAAAACAGAGAGAAGCTCAGGCTTTATTTGTTATTCCAGCCACTAACACACGACGAGAAGTAGAAATATATCTCAGTTCACAATCAATATCTCTCTAAGGAGAGTGAAAGGAGGGATTGTCAATTCGTCTTCTCGAAGCCATCCAGTGAAATTCTGGCAAGCAAGGTATAATTGAGTTGTAGGGACACTCCACACTCGGGGAGCTCAGGATTTATGGATGGCAATTAAAGTTTTATGAATTGCAGCTGAGACTGGTTATTGAGCTATTTGAATGTGATTAGAATTCAATTAGAAAGTGTTTACTGGACTGTGGGTCTCTGGAGTGTAAACAGACAGCTATTCCAGAAATGCGCTAATCCAACATCTTGTGACAACAATTAGGGAGTTGCAGAGTTTAAGGCAGGTCAACTTCAACTTTAACTATTGCGAGCAAAGCACCTTTGCAAACTAATCATTTACTACTTCAGAGCGACAGACAGGATCAAAGAATCAAAAATCCCTGAAGGCAAGAGATAGCAATAGAGAGTGAAAAAATACCTAAAGAGCGATTAATTAAAGGAAAGTGCTCTGATGCAAAGCGCCATGTTAGTACAGTATAGTTAAAAACTATTGTGCCAAGGTTTTGATACTGATTAAAGACAAAGTAACAGATACGATCCACAGGCTACGTAGGCCTCATAATGTTTTTGGGAGCTAAAATGTAGTAAACCAGTTATGCATTTTCGGAGCTAAACAGAGAGCACGGACACTTAGCAAGTTCCTTGGCATTTGGAAATATTATTCTTATTAGGCTTTACACCATATGTATGCAGTAGACACATATGATTATTATAAGAATGACCAATGATGTGATTCTTTCCAGATCTCCCTGTGTGATGTAGCTTTTACTGCAATGGCTAGAGAGGTTTGGAGTCATCTGTGTTTACAAGAAGCTGCTCTGAAGGAAATAACCCGCTCTCTGAAGTGGGACAAGCTGTATCTGCTGAGATCGAGCTGATCTAGGGGGGGTGGGGGTGGCCTTATTTAAGGAAAGTCAGACAGAGTAAGAATCAGATCACGGTTTTAATCTGTAATTGTTATAATAAACCAAGTGCAGTGATAAGAAGAGGAAGAAAACCGCGATGTGAAGGCGAAGATATTCCAATCCAGGCGGAATGATGGAAGGCGTGCGCCCACATCACACCGACCTCGTTACCATTTTATTTTTCAATAATTCTGTCCGATAAAATTTCATTGTCCATTAAGTAATCCCCGAAATGAGAGCTCTTATGAGCCTATAATGAGCTCTAATTGCCACGACTAGTCGAGCCACGTGGAAGGATTTAGAAGGTATTAAGCAGTTGGGTACAGAGCACAGGCTGTTACCTAGCCATTACTTTCATAATTCAAGGAGAAAATTAGTCCTTTTAAGGGGAAATCCTTTGATTCCCTTCATTCTGCTCGGGGTGACAGAGTATAGCTTTGTCTGCCTTTAGTTCAAGACAGTGTAACAAATGAGAATGTAACGAAATTGCCCCGCTTTTAAACGAGAGCAGTTCAAAAAGAACAGCAGCTCTGCTCCCCCCAGACTGCAACTTGTAGGACTGGATGCCCTCATTTTCCCTTTCCTCCAGATGCCTCTGACACCTTTATTTATAAGAGATTCGCGGCTTAAATGACAAAAGTGAAGTCTCCCCCACCCCAAAAATTCACGCTAGGGGAATAGTCTGCTTTCGTTCCCCATGGCACACATCCCCACTCACTTCACTTGCGGATTTGGCTGTGCAAGGAAGGCGGCATCCAGACATAACGGTGTAAGTAAACTGCAGAATGGCCAGTTTACAAACAGCCAGTGACCAAATTGCTCTCCAGTGAATGGGGTGTTGTGGGAAAAACACACACTGGTTTTGACCATTTTCGTGGCAAAAGAAGCCCTTGCAAACCAAATGGAACATAATGACTCGTGCGTTATAATCACATTTATCTGCTAATCTAACATTGGTTTCATATTAGTTTGCAAATGATCTCAAAGCTGGGTTTTGTTACGTGAACATAAGCAGAAGACAGGACTTGCCCCCAGCTCCCATTAATGAGGTCATTATAAAAGCGTGAACAAGTCTATTAATGTTTTATTGAAAGCGCATCGTTAACTTGTATCCATCCTTTTCTGAAAGTGGCATTGTGATATTGCTGTCTGTGGCACATCTTACCCAATATAGCCCGAGATTTCTCCATTATCTGTAACCAAGCAACACTTTCTGAATACCAAAAATTGAAAAGAACCGCTTAGTCTTCAAGAAAGTCCTCAATAATAGTGGAAAAGAACAAAGATCCAGGAGACAACAAAATGCCACAGGGGTGACTTTTCATGAGCAATTATCTCTCATTAATCAGAAGAACAGCTGCAATATTAATTTTCTCTCTTTCTTCCTCTCTTTTCACAGTCCCCAACATTTGAATAATCATAAATTTTGATTTCATGGAGTAGCAACATAGCCAGGGACTCGAAGATACAAGCTACCTATACAAGGCATACTCTTCCCAAAGAGCTCTTATTTTAAGGCTGACAAAAAGTAAAAGGGGAAATAAAAGAGAAAAATGTTCCTTCCCCGCCCCCCAGCCTCCTTCATGTCTGTTTCACTTATGGAAACTAACAGGAAAATGTATCAAGTGTCTGCAGTGGCTAAAGTGTGGGAGTTTCAACATCCTTGTTGTCCATTTAACTTCCAAACATTAAGCCAAGCGTTGTAGATCTGTCCAAAGAGACAATCTTTGGGCGTAACGCGCATTGTAGCACATCAAAAGGCCCTAGCATTATATGAACTAAGAAGTGCATTCAGCAGAAATTGTGCACTAGGTCTCTTTTCAGGGTCTTGGGCTCTGATTGTTAACAGGATATGTAGCAGTGGTGGAAGGAAAACTAGGTTTCCCCCAAAGATAAAGATGTAACATTAAAACGTGTCTTTTGAATTTCAAAGGATCTCATTATGGCAGAGACTGGCAATTACAAAAATTGAAAAGATGTGTATTAGGATGAAAGGGGGAATTTCATTTCTGATCCCCCATCCTTCCACTGCCCATGGAGAACCTTTTAGACGCTGTTCCTAGACTCCAGCAGCCGTTAGCTGCTCGAATAAAACTTGTATCAGAGGGAAAGCAAGCGGTCTCATTTCGTGAAACCGTGATTGTGGGAACAACATTTTCACATGATTTTCCACGTCGTCTGTTTGCTCAATACCTAACAAACCCGTTTTTCCCCCGCAAAAGGCAATCAGACTTCTGTTGCGTTTCCAAAAGAGAGCGCTCAGAGACTCAAGAGCAGCGTAGACTGACAAGGTGACTTTTACTTTAAAATCCAATTTTATCCGCACTTTTGCCTTGAAGAAAAAGCAAAATACAAAACGATCCACCACCAGTGAGTACTTTGGAGGAATTCAGACTCTTGCTATAAGCATTCATTATTATTCAGATTCTTTTAAAAGTAAATAAGCACCCACAATATTCCAGGCGCTGTCCAAGCACAGGGAGAGTCAGTCCCTGACCCGAAGAGAAAGTTTGGCTAAAGAATGCACGGGTTAGGCTAGCCGCTTGACGAAGCCACTGCTGGCAAGGGCTTGTCTAAAAAGAATCATGCTTTGGCTAAAGTATCTTTTCTCTTTTTAACAACGAAGCAGCACAATAAGTACCACGGCGACCAAATGGATTTGGCTCTTGCTTCGACTTAACACCTAAGAAGCCCGAGATCTCAGATCCTACGTAGATGTCCCTCCGGCCTGTGTTTTCACTAGATTGCGTCTATTTGTGCCCTCATTACTGGTCTGAAGCCTATTCGTAAGTGGTGAACGCTGAGCTGTCCTCCCCAGCATTTCTCGACGTGAGCTCCCTTTAGAAAGTCGCAACAGTTAAACCAGGTTTCTAAAATGGCAGTGCTTCTCCTCTGCAGCAAACTCCTTCTGCAGAGCCTGCTCTCACCTGTTTAGTTTTCGGAATCACAGGACAGATTCCCTTCCCCTCTCCTAGAAAAATACAGTTGGATCTGAATAGCAACGTGTAATCCTTATTTGCAATGTAGCTGATTTGCAAACCCTTAAGAGTTTGGGGGGTGGCCAGCCAACTCCACTAAACTACAGACCACACAATCTCCCCACCCACGAAACAAAACCACGTAGCAGCAATGTGACTTGGCTCAGAGTAGGACAGTAGGTGTTAAAAGAGTGCCCCCAGGAGGTTAATAATACAGCACGAAGACTTAAAACACCTCTCACGGGGTTAGATTCGACCAGTGAGAACCGAGGCTACTGGTGAAGTTTGCAATATCTGTGGCCCAATCTGACTTTCGCTAACAGTGCCCACAAAATGTAGCCAATTTGTTTTGTTTAACACTTAGTAATATTTTAAAAACACAGAGAGATGGGATACATATGGTTTGAGAAAGCTGGCTGCTAATTGATTAGCACCGAAGAGAACTAAATATATACATATTTTGTATTCAGCTAAAATGTGTTGTTTGAAAGGTAAACTTGTTTTACATGGGAAAAATTATAGCCTCCTCATTTTTCACTAAATGGATTTCTTCTTGTATGCAAGCCTTTGCCCCTGGCTGGAATAAACATAAGCAAGTGCTTAGGCTAATTAAATCATTATGGGTAAAAAGTTGAAAACAACCTCAATACAAGCCATTCACAATATTAATTTCCCAATGGCCACATCCTGTGTTCTCTGTACACCATCAATTTCCACTGAAGCTGATGTAAGTGTTAGGTGAGGTGGATTAGAGGATGAGGCTCTTTTATGACAGTAATTTAGATGAATTTTGCTGTAATGCTATCACAAAGAAACATAGGTCAATACCCATCCATCACTTTTTAAGCAGAAATCCCCATTTTACTATTTGGTATGCAGTTTATCATGATTAATTTTACAAGTTTCTTACTTAATTTAGTTAGATTTTCATTTAAATTCATGGGGTCATAGGCCCCATGGCCTGTGGACTAAAAAGTGTAAGAACTTAGGCCCAGATCTACAAAAGTATTTAGGCTTCTAACTTTCACTGAAATTCATGGACGTTAGGAGCCTAAATACCTTTGTGGATCTGGACCTTATTCTAAAAACTGCCTCTAAATTTTATGTGCAAGGACAAACCTCCTTATTCAGTTCATTCTCATATCAGTGTACAAATCTAAATCAGTTTCGTAGGAAGGTCTATAAACTCTATCCAAAGAAGAAATGTGGGAGGAGTCAGGGCAAAGTCAATGTCCAGTAGAGGAAAATTGAGTAGGTCACCTCAGAATCTGCAGCATTCCCTAGTACTTCTCTGTATGTCACTTTTCCGTGGCCCTCAAATGCTTCCATACAAGGCAACATCATGACATCCACTGCAGCTATGCGGCTGTAGCACTTGGAGAGTAGATATACCCTATCATTGAAATCAGCCTTGAAACCAATACAGTTAAACCACTGCAAAAGGATGTGTGGACATTTATTTCTGTATAATTAGCTGTTTTGTTTTGTTTTTTGAGTACCACCACCATCTCTGGGCCTGATTCAAAGCTCATTGAAACCAATGGCAACTACTACAACTGACTTCAGCAGGCTTTCACATATTGCTAATAATGAAATGCTTTGCACTTATATTGCACTTTTCACATATACACAGAAAGTAATACACTTTGAAATAGATTTTAATAATATAGGCTCTGATCCACCAAAAATTGTAAGCACATGCAGAACTTAAAGCATAGGAATAGTCTCATTAAAGTGAATTAAACTACTTATCCATTTAAAGTTATGCAGGTGCTTAAGAGCTTTGCTGGATTGGGGCCATAACCCAGCCTTTTGAATTTGATGCCAGCAGAAGTGTTGCTTTTCTAGCCAGTTGAGTATGCATGGTATTAGCAAGGAGAGCCCTCTCTGTCATTTAAAGTATATGAACCAGATTATTGTAGGAATTTTGCATGATGCTACATTTAACCTACTTAAATTAGCATAGTTAGTTTACTTAAATAAACCTATACTAATTGTTTTCTTTCATAAAGTGAGTGGCTGGATTTTCCCTGCATATTGTGGCTCACTTATTAGCTACTGTATTGCTAGGTAATTGAATAAGAGTTGATAGTGCCTCTCTGTAACTAACAAATAATCAATATTAATATAGAGTGATATCTTCAGGCTGCTTTGAAATCTCAACTGACTTAGATGTAAATGATTATTGAAGTGAATATATTACTTCAGGAAACAAGTTGGTCTGATAGCCTTGCAGCTAAAGTCCACTACCGTATTTATCAATAGAACATATAAAGCATGGACATAAACAGGGCCCTCGCTCTGTGCATCTACTCTGTAAAGGACAACCATCTCAGAGACTGAGGAGGAAGTTCATTTTCCTTATCTATTTAACCCTTAGCCTCTCTGCAGAGACTGCCAACAAGGGTGGCCAATTTGGTGGTGTTCTGTGATAGTGACACTTATCTGCTAAGGACTGGACTGAGATTATTAACTTATTTCACATTGGCCATTAGGATACTGAAAGAAAGAGGTTAAATGACTTGCCCAGGGCCCCCCCATCATTGGAGTTTCAGATCACACATTAAATTTCCTAGACTGAAAGTTTAAAAACAAAACACCATCTCTTTTGAGTAAGCTGGATGTCTCAGGGAAATATGGAACCGCACAAGGTCCTTTCTACAGGCACCTTTTTCACAGGACAGTCACATTTAAAGCAGCTGTCTCCAAATCTGGACGATCCTGAACAGGATCCCTTAATACATTTGAATGAAAACTCTTCTACAGTGTACATCCTTAAATGTATATATTTGTACCCTTGGTTCAAAACATGGGGGCACAGGTACCAGTGATGAGGCACACATTATATTTTTATTTAAAAATGAAACACATTAAAAGATATTAAAATGATGTCAAAGGTGAGGTTTTTTTTTTATGTTTTATCATTTATATATTTGCCAAACTCTCACAAAAACTCCTATCCCAAGTGCTTTGAAGAAACACAGAAGCTAAGAAGTTTAAGTTGAATATGTTCAAGTATTTTGAGGTTCTGGATATAAGCATATTGGTTCAAAGTTTATTTAATCTGTTACAGTTTTGAACCCTACACTAAACTCTAGTGGGAACGGGATGAAAGAAGGCCAGACCCTCTGTGTATAGTGATCAGAATGTTATTTTTATTGGTTAGAAAATAGATTCAAATGGAAAAAATAAAATGGGCAGTTATCCAGAGATCAGAATCTGAACTACTGGAAGACATAATAGGGAGCATTTCAATCAGAAATTGTATAAAAACCAAAATACTGGTGTCATTATAGATAGATCAGACTAAAACCAGAGAGCTGAACACACAAGAGTATTGAAGAAGTTCTCCAAACTTTAGGAAATCTCAGAACCAAATAACCCCAACCTTGCAGCTCAGGCTCATCTCTAACTGACATACTATAGCTTAGAAAAAAAACTAAATATTTAGGCACAGATTATATATATTTAGCATATAATTAAATTAATACTGCAATGTGTAAGTCATAATTCTATCAGGATATAGCTGGTCCTGAATGGGTCACAAGTTAGATGATGAAAAGGATGGGTTAAATTCTACTCTCAGATACATGAAGGTAAGTCATAGTTAGTCTGGAGTTATTCAGACTGATGCAATTGAGAGCAGAATTTGGAGTCTCTAAAGTTTAGTTTTTAAAAATGGCCTGTTTCAGGGTAAGGAAACAAAACAATTCAGTTCATTCTATAGAATTACATACTTTCAGGGTGTAACAGGGAGCTCTGAGGTTCAGGCAGCCTAGTGATTGGAACTCTTAACTTCCAGCTCCTGGCTTCCCTGCTTAAGATGCCTCAGTCGTTAAGGCAGTAGGGTAGGGGTACCTGGGCCCTCCCACGCCACCAGGTTTCAGCTCAGAGCTCTGTGCAAGTCAACCCTTGAATAGGGGCCCTCCCAGCAAGGAGTCTACATCCACTGCCTCAGGCTACTTCCTATCACTGTCCCTTCAGTTTGGGGTGTGGCCCCTGTAATCCAAGTCACTGTGTTGGCTTGTCTTTAGTAGCACTCCCTCATGGACCTTATGCAGCATCTGTGACATTGCACCCTGTGACCCAATCCGTTACAGTATCCTGCTGTGGTTCTAGGTTCCTCCAGGTGGGGCAGATCCCACAAGGTTTCTGTGCTTCAGTCATCCAATTATCTCTTAGGCCAGGTGCTCCCAAATCTTCCTTAGCCAGGAAGACGATACTTATTTCCTGGTGGCTGCTTTGGCTGGCAGGGTCATAATCCTTCCCCTCATATGGGGAAGTAGCTAGCTCCTGGGTCTTCACCAGTCAGCCCCAAATGAGCCAGGTTCTCTCCTTTTCTTCCCCCTCCAGGCCTGGCATTGGCTGCAGGAAAATGGGGCAGGGCGAACTGGGCCTAAAGACTCTCTTTAATCCCTTCTGTGCCAGCAGGTGGTTTCTTTGCTTCATCACACAGGGCTACAAAATACACAATAGCCCAAATCATGCTTCCTAGATTCATGCATGGAAAAGACATTTACATATCAAGGTACTACTAACTGAGTGAAATCCTGGCCCCATTCAAGCCAATGAGAGTTTTGTCATTGACTTAACGGAGGCTGGGGTTTCACTCATCGTAAAGACAGCTGAAGCAGACCGTAAGTAACTTTTTCAAGATCATACAGCAAAGTCAGTGACAGGCTCAGGATTAGAACCAAAGACTCCCAGTACCCTGCACTAACCACTAGACAAGGCTGCCTCCCGAAAGGCCTCTCAGGGTTACAAACAAGTATTTTGAGTCAGGGGAAACATACTTTAATAATTCTTAAGGCAAGGAAACATTTGCAGCGTGGTCACCTTTTACCAGCAGCCAGAGTTCCCCTGGTGGATAAGGACTTCTACAGTCCAGGTTTTTCTCCTGCTCCCAGGGTGTTGATTCTAGTATATGTTTCCTGATGTGTTCCCACAAACAGTGGTGAGCTTCCTGAAACTTGTTTTTATCCTCTTAATGAGAAAATTAATCCAAGCTGGAATGTGCCTTATTCTCTCACTTAATCTCTGCAGTTAGGGAAAACAATTTAGGTAGAAAGATCTACTCCTACGTCATCCCAAGGCGTGATGGGATTTACACAAAACGCATGAATTGTATGTGTGGCCTCTTCCCCCTTCAGGAGGTATGAGGAGGTCCAATTATGCACTGATGGAAGTATATTATAGCTATGTGCAGTCATGGAATAAAGAATAGCCAAAGAGCTCTGCCACTTCAGGCCTGATGTTTTGGACAGAACTGGCAGCATTTCAGATAGGTCCCCAATTTTTTTCTAGCTGCACCTCTTCTCTTTGCTACCACATCCACTTACGGAATTTTCTCCAGAAGTTTACTCTCCCCCTTGCAAGATTTCACCTAGAACAACTGATTCCATCCATACTCTCACCTTCTGAAGGTGGTTTTGAAGGCACATATTTTTGTTGATTTATATTTATTATCCTAAATGCATCCCTGAATATACCTATTTTTCTGGATTCCCAATGGAATCATTTAAAAAAAAACACCACCACCACAAAAAAACAGGGTTGCAGCACCCTTAATTAACTGCACTCCTGTTCTGCACAGGCCTTTTAAGGGTGTATGTTAACACTGGGAGACGTTACATGCTATAAATAAAGAGTTTGTTTAATCAGTATGAGGATGGATAAAAGTTATGGGCTAGACTGAGTCATTACATTCAGCCCAAATTAAAGAGTGGCATTCAAGTGTGCCACCACAAAATAAGCCCCAGGAAGGAATTGTGTCTTAAAGAGATACAATTCTTCCCTGCTTCCCCCTTGCTCTGAGAAGCGAGTAAGTTACTTCACCTCTTGTCAAAATACAGCTTACTCCCACCGCATCAATCCTGCTCAGATCTCCTGGAACCCATTAACTATTCCTTAGTCCTAACTTAGTCCATCATATGTCCTGGTTCCACATATATTATAGTAATAAAAACTATTTTAAATAGCTTCCCAGAATAGGAATGCAGGATTTTTCAAACTATATCAGACCAATGGTCTATCAAGTTTGGTATCCTGCCTCCAGTACTGGCCAACACTATATGGGGAGCTGGTGGTGGCGGAAAGGAATTCCTCCAGGTCCTTGTGAGGATTAGCTGATACCCTGAAGCATGAGACCAGCAACCCTTTTCTAAGCAGGTGTGATTATAAATAATATTGTTCAGTGCCTTTTAAAATCCACATATGAAATTTGGCCCAAATTCTGCGCTCAACTACGCCAGTGTAAGTCCAGAGTAATTTTGAATTTACACTGGCATAAATGAGAGCAGAATTTGTTCCTTTGGTTCTAACCTCCAGTAGCAAGGAATTCCATATATTTTCTGAATGCTATCTGAAGAAGTACATATTCTCACCTACTGAGATATTCTGAGATTTTATGTTTCCAATATACATATTATACTTAACCAGTATCACAGTAAGTTTTATATTTGCATTAGTCTTCATGATGCTTTACGTTGTGAGATGCTGTCTTATAACTCACCACTAGGGTTTCTTATTACATGTTCAAATATTCTATACATTTGCTAATGTCTCACAGGATCAGACCCTATTTGATCAGAAAGAAAATGAATTTCCTTAGAGTCATAGGGGCAAAGTTCTGAATTTAGAGATGCACAGAAGAAAATGAACTGCCATCTCTGGCATAACCAGTTATTAGAGATTTAAGAGTGCTTGCAAATAATGGGTATAAATACATTAGTATACTCAAATATTAATGAACAAAAAGGAAGTCCAGAGGAAATCTTAACTGTGCATATTTTGACAATTTTGAACAAAATCATCTTTTGCTATTCCCTCTAGATCAAAACTTGTCATAGTAATTAATAGGAAAGTAATTATAATGTAATTTGTCATAGTAATCTGACAGAGAAATAATTATTCTCTCAATCCTAAAGGAATATGTAGTTAGTTTTTTAACAGATTGGACAGATGTGGGTGGTATAATACAATGCATTTGTCTATAAAAAGGCTGTAAACTGTATTAAGAATTAAAACATTGACACTTTATATTTTCAAGGAAAGATGGACCCAAGTATATAATTTTCCTAAAGTGTTTTACATTGACGTTTCTTGCCATATAAAAGCAGACAACCCAGTTTTGTTTCCTTCTTCTTAGAAGAGATCAAAAAGTTTATTTTCTTAATTTTCTTCATATAAAAACAACCATCTAATATTATTAATTTTAAGAATCAGCCCATTTGCAGTCCAGTGATAGGGGTTAAGTAGTTAATATTTATTCCAGTTTCTTGCTATCTATGGGAGATGGGAGTAACCATTTTAGAGATTCAGGCATATTTGCTAAGACAAAAATAGTGTCTTCCAGAAAAATATGAACTATCCAGTGAGATATCAAAGGATGTGAAAACAAGAAGGGAAAATAAAAGATGGAGGTGAAAATCTGGCCCTATTAACTACAGAGGAGTTTTACCATAGAATTCAATTGCACCAGGATTACACCCTGGGGTTTTTGCTAATCATATTGAAGTTCCAGTTAAATGTGTCTATACATTAAATTTACACTCACTTTCAGGTCCCTTTACACTGCCAGAGTGATGTGAGAATCAGGCCCAAAGTGTCCATTGACAACTGTTTTCAGCAATTCCAAAATATGTTGTTTTTAAAGATGATCTTCAGGAGGTAATGATCTGGCATTGTACATTTGTCATTTTTAAAGGACTTCTTAAAATCTTGAACTTGCTTTAAGACTGTCGCATGTTTGCTTTAAAAAAATATATACTTATACTTTGCAGACCTAACATGAACAAAAATATACAAAAACATGTCAAGGTGATGAACATTTTTGCAAGAACACCTAAAATTTCATAGGTGCCTTTTTGTGTGTGTGCATAATATGGTGTGATCACAAACAAATATGGTGTGTCATATTATAGCTCTTTCTTATGAAATAAGTGACCACACACATTCCTTGCTTCAGGGATTCTTACTACTAAGAACAGGGAAAAAAATCAGTGGAATGCTTAAAAGCTTCTGAGAGTTTATCTTGGCAGCATATAATGTGGAACACAAGTAGTTCTTTAAATCGGTCATATTACACATTCTTTCTGGATTAGGGGATTCTACCCTCAATAATGTGTTGTGTCATGTGGTCCTTAAGAGTGGCAACATCCAACTGCACCAGTCCACAGATCTGAAGTTACAAGGGACCTATTCTTCACTATATTTTAAGGGCATTGAAAAGGAGGCTATCTGCTTTTTTTTCTTTATAAGGGATCTATTCTTTACTGTACTTCACATAGGGCTTATAAAGAGTCTCTTTCAAGAAGAGATGACACCTCTACATAAATACCTTTTGAACCCTCTCCTCATTAGTGTGACATACAAGGTCTAACTTCTTATATTATAAATAAATAAAGAATAAATGACTTGACTGGAGCAAAAAGGACAGAGAAAAACACGAAGAAAATTGAATCTACTCTCATATCTCTTTGCTGTAAGGGTCCAGTTCTGCACCATTAAAGTGAGTGACAAAACACCTGTAAACTTCAATGGTTCAAAATCAAGCCTCAGAAGAGAGTATCTCTTCCCTTTTTTGTTTACAAAGAGCATTTTTATTCACATAACTGTAGATTCATAAGGAGTTTGCAAACTAAAGGATGCATCAACACAAACAGATCAGCAAACCTAGATAGGGAAATTACATCAATTCTCTGATCACATGACAGGGATTCTTTTTACTGGGCTAATAGTGAATTGTATCTACTTTTCCTTTCTTGACTGTGCCCCTCCATGTCTTTATTAATACCTTAAACTCAATCCTTTTTACTTTTCTGCTCATGGTTTGGATTTTTTGTTTAATGTTATATAATTAAGTGACATTGACCTTTAGCTCCTTTTCCTGTTTCCCCTGTTTTGGATTGTTTTTGTTGGTATCTTGAGAAGAAAACCATCAGACCCCATTGAAGATCAATTTCTTTTTCCATGGGACCTTACACATTAAGTTTTCCTATTTTTCATTAGTCTGCCTTTTTCAAGTCTATTCTTCTTTCCTGCTGCTTTCATCCTTCCCCACGCTTAGTGTTTTCACTCTGACATTTTGTGATCACTGATGCCCAGCTGTTACCTACAGTTTCCAAGATCCCAATCAGTTAATTCCTTGTTCATTTGTATCTGATCTAAAGTAGTGTCTACTTTTCTCCTTCTATCCTTTCAAACAAAATGATGTTGATACCATTTGAGATGTACTGCGGGCCTTGAATTTTGCTATCCTACTTTTCAATTCAGATAGCTAGGTAAGTAAAGTCTCTCTTCCAACATCACTATCATTTCTTGGGATGTGGGCACTGTTTATCTTTCTCCCTAGACATACTTTGTCCACTTCTTTTTTCTGATCTGTTGACTTTTACAGCTTATCCGCTTCATGAATTCCCTTCCATTCCTTATCTTAATTTAGATACTTGCTATATTTTGACTATGCAACATGAGCCATCTTTTCTTTCTCTGCCTCCGTGACACAAACTTTTCTTCTTGTAGATTTTCTAGCTCCTATCCCCCACACTTCTGTCCTCTAGTGTCCGTGCCTTGTCGTGGTGGGACAGCTTGCGTGCTCTAATGATCCCCAGAGTCTGTGTCGGTGGGGGCTTTTTGCTCCTGGTAGGTTCAACCATGCCGGATTGGTCTGTGAGGGAGAGGCCAGAAAAAACCAGACACCCTGGTCCTCCAGGTTGGGTGTTAGGCACAGGGCTAACAACCCTGTCCCGTAAAAAAACAAAATATGTTATGGAAACAGCGATGGAGAAATCAACCATTACAGTGTGTGATGGCATTCAGGCAGGGCCGGCTTTACGAAGTGCGGGGCCCGATTTGCCTTTTTAATTTTTACTCACACGGCAGCGCTTCGGGTCTTCGGCGGCACTTCGGTGGCGGGTTCTTCACTCGCTCCGGTCTTCGGCGGCACTTCCGCGGTGGCTCCTTCAGTGCTGCCGAAGACCCGGAATGAGTGAAGGACCCACCACCAAAGTGCCGCAGAAGACCCAGAGCCCCGCCGGGTGAGTACAAGCGGGTGGCGCGGGGCCCTCTTAGGTGAAGGGCCCGATTCCGGGGAATCGGGGGAATCGGCCTAAAGCCGGCCCTGCCTTCGGGAGCCAATGACCCGTATGACTGCCAGTGGTGAAAGCCAAAAAGAAGCCACTGGTATGAAGACTGAAGTGCTCAACACCAAGACAAAAACCAAACTTGGTTTCTGGAACGTACGGACAACGTATGAAGCAGGGAAGCTAGCTCAGGTCACAGCAGAGATGAGACGCTACGAGCTTACACATCCTGGGTGTCAGCGAGAGCAGATGGTGGGATCAGGAAGATTAACAACAGCCTCGGGAGAAACTTTGCTGGGATGATGGACAGCACCATGAGGGTGTTGCCATCCTTTTGAAGAAGGGAGTGGAGCATTCCCTGCTTGAATGGAAATCCATCATCAGACTTATGAGAGCCAGACTGAAAGAGAAACATAATAATATTACCCTGATTCGGTGTTATGGTCCGATAAATGACAGTGATGAAGAAGTAAAGGACAAATACTACCTTACACTACAGGAGGAGTTAGAGACAGTTACCTAACTATCGTCATGGGAGACCTGAATGCCAAGGTCAGTAAGGACAACACAAACAACAACAGAGCAATGGGAAGACATGGGTGTGGCACCATGAATGAAAACGGAGAAAGGCTTGTTGATTTCGGTAATATGAATGACCTAGTCGTCGGCGGAACCCTATTTGAACATCATGAACTTCACAAGCTGACATCGTGTTCGCCAAATGGCAGAGATAAGAACCAGATTGACCATATCATGATCAATGGCAAATGGTGATGTTCACTGACAGATGTGAAAGTGAGAAGGGATGCCGATGTTGGCAGCAACCACCATCTTGTGACAGCCTTCATCAAGCTAAAATGAGAAGTGTGGGTCCACCAAACAAGGGACATAGACATTATGATATTGACAAGCTAAAGTCCCTTGAAATACAGAAAGCCTTCATTCTGCAGTTAAAGAACAGGTTTCAAACACTTGCAGACCTTGATGAAGAGGAGGGGAATGCAGATGAGGAGATCAACAAGAAGTGGGACAAAGTAACAGCAATTTATAAACAGAGCAGTGAAGCCTGTCTAGGCTACAGGCAGAGGAGAAGGAAGGAGTGGATTACATCCAGCACATGGAATGCCATAGAAACCAGACGAGCCCTGAAGAAAAACATTTTAGACACAAAATCCCAGAAGCTAAAGGACAAATACCACGAGCAGTATAGCAAGGCACACCAGGAGGTCAAATGCCTTGTGAGAACAGACAAACGGCATTATATGGATAATCTGGCAACACAAGCAGAGGATGCAACTGCTCATGGTGAACAAGGAAACATCTACAAAATGATGCGGCTTATCACACCAACAAACACTCTAATCAGGAACAAACAAAGACACCTACTAACAACAGAAAAAGAACATGAAATGTGCTAGACAGAGCATTTCAAAGAATTGCTGAACAGGGAGCCACCTAAAGAGGAAGCAAACATCCAGGAGGCAGAAGATCTTGATATCAACACAGACACCCCAACTAAGGAAGAGATCATTCAAGACATCAAATCCCTAAAAAATGGGAAAGCTCCTGGCAAGGATAACTTGAATGCAGAATTGTTCAAGGTAAATCCTAAAATAGCAGCATCTATCCTGGCCCCTCTATTTACAACAGTCTGGGAAAGGGGAAAAAGTGCCAGATGAGTGGACAAATGGGGTTATAGTGAATATATCAAAGAAAGGAACTCTCAGTGATTGTAATAACTGGAGTGGTATCACACTTTTATCTGCGCCAAGCAAAGTATTGTATAAGATCATAGTTCAGCGTATATCAGAGGCAGTTGATAACATTCTCAGAAGAGAGAAAGCTGGTTTTCAGAAAGGGCGTGGATGCACAGACCAGATTTCCGCTCTATGAAACATAATAGAACAGTGCTTAGAATGGCAACGGCAACTCTACACACATTTTTATAGACTTTGAGAAGGCTTTTGATAGCATTCACAGGACCAGTCTATGGCGCATTCTGCGGGCATATGGAATTCCTTTTCGTATAATCAATGTAATCAAAAGCTTCTATTTCAAGTTTACATGCAGTGTTGATCACAGTGAGCTCAGTTTTGAAGTCAAAACAGGAGTACATCAGGGGTGTGTCATGTCTGCAATCCACTTCAACATTGCCATCGACTGAGTAATGCGGCGTACAACAGAAGACAAGCCAAGAGGCATTAAATGGACACTCTTCTCATCCCTTGAAGACCTGGACTTCGCAGATGATGTCACTTTCCTATCACATACCCAACACCATATACAAGAAAAAACAACTTGACTCAATGCATTCAGCCAGCAAATTGGACAAAAAAATCAACAGCAATAAGATAGATGTTGTGACCTTTAATACTGCCTCACCATCACCAGTATGGATAGAGGATTATGTTTTCACCAACGTAGAAACATTCACATTTGGGCAGCACCATCAGCCAGGATGGCGGAACAAGCCAGGACATCCGGAATAAAATCAATAAAGCCCGTAACACCTTCAGGAGCTTAAATACAGTCTGAAAATCATCAAAATACAACACCAAAACCAAACTCAAGATTTATCAGAGCTGCATAGTTTCAAAACTATTTTATAGTGTAGAATGCTGGGGAATGAGAAAGTATGACATGTCCAAACTGTCTTCATTCCATACAACCTGCCTCAGAAAAATCCTCCTTATCTTTTGGACCAGAACAATCTCAAACCAAGATCTATTGACATGGTGCAGCCAAGAGGATCGAATACCATCATTGCCAGGAGGCCTTGGAGATGCATTGGTCATGTGCTTCGGATGAAAACTGATTCTATCACCAGAGTAGGAATAAGATGGACACCTGAAGGCAAGCGGAAACGAGGCTGCACGAAAAAACATGGCGAAGAGCTGTGGAAGCCGAGCTGAAAACCCTGGGGCACAGCTGGGGAACCATTGAAAGATTTGCCAAAAACAGATAGGAGTGGGGGAGCTTTGTCACTGCCCTAAATGCCAGAGGTATAATGAGAACATGATGATGATGATGATCCCCCACACTTCTCATCTCACTTCTGTATAGAAGTTATTTTAGGTGGGGTTTTTTTTTGGGGGGGGGGGGGGTTATTTTTTGTTTTTACACATCTTCCATCATCTTATCCCTATAGTTCCTCTTTCTCTTTTGATAATTCTCAGTTACATCCTGAAAATATCTTTGAGGATCTGGGCCATATATTTTATGTAGAAGGCTACCCAAGGCCAATGCAAGTAATCAAGGCAAGGAAGTTTAAACAAGTATCAGTGAACCTTTGAATAGGCTTGTGGGGAGCTATGTAAGAATTAGGAAGGTCAGAGATGCGTAGGGCATAAGCCAGGGTTTCAGCAGAAGAAATAGCAGGGGAAAGGATTTAATACAATTCTGTATTTGTATCAGCTGGAGTGCACTATGATGTGTGTGAATATAAGGGTATGTCTACACTACGGTACTAGTTCGATTTCTGTGAAACCGAACTTGTGAACCCGATATTTCCAGGTCGATTGTTCGAATCCACACCAGGGATGTTTATTCGAATGTCCGAGTCCACAGTAGGGGGGCAAGCGTCGACATTGCAAGCGTTGCACTGTGGGTAGCTATCCCACAGTTCCCGCAGTCCCGGCTGCCCACTGGAATTCTGGGTGTAGCCCCCAGTGCCTTGTGGGAACGAAATTGTGTCAAGGGTCGGTATACGTACATTTCGTCACTCGACCCACACTTCCGCCTTCCCTACGTGAAAGCGCCGGCGGGGAATGAATTCGCGCCCTTTTCCTGTGGCTGATAGCTCAGACGCCACTGGACAGTGAGCATGGAGCCCTCCGCGATTATCACAGATGTTCTGTCCGTAGCCAACAACTCGCGCCTTATAGCGCACCTTTTCCAGACTCTGATGCAGAGAAATTGGGAGAGGAGACAACGTAATCTCCGGGAGTACTTAAACTGTGAAAGGGGCATTGATCTCTTGCAAAGCGCTGGACCCCGGACCCTAGACATCATGGTGGCAATGGGTCACGTTGATCCCGTGGAACGGCGATGCTGGGCAAGGGAAACAAGCACTGACTGGTGGGACCGCATAGTGCTGCAGGTATGGGATGAGTCCCAGTGGCTGCGAAACTTTCGGATGCGTAAGTGCACTTTTATGGAACTTTGTGAGTTGCTGTCCCCTGCCCTGAAGCGCCAGGACACCCGGATGCGAGCTGCCCTCACTATCCAGAAGCGAGTGGCCATAGCCCTGTGGAAGCTTGCAACCCCTGACAGCTACCGGTCAGTAGCGAACCAATTTGGAGTGGGCAAGTCTACCGTGGGGGTTGCTGTGATGCAGGTAGCCCGTGCAATCGTTGACCTTCTGCTCCACAAAGTAGTGACCCTGGGAGACGTGCAGGCGATCATAGATGGCTTCGCTGCAATGGGATTCCCAAACTGCGGTGGGGCCATAGATGGGACACACATCCCTATCCTGGGACCGGAGCACCAGGGCGGCCAGTATATTAACCGAAAGGGCTATTTTTCTATGGTTCTGCAAGCACTAGTGGACCACAAAGGACGTTTTACAAACATCAATGTTGGGTGGCCAGGAAAGGTTCATGATGCTCATGTTTTCAAGAACTCTGGTCTGTTTAGACGCCTGCAACAGGGGGTTTATTTCCCCGACCACAAAATCACTGTTGGGGAGGTGGAGATGCCAACAGTGATCCTGGGGGACCCTGCCTACCCGCTAATGCCATGGCTCATGAAGCCATACACGGGAGCCCTGGACACTGAAAAGGAGCTCTTTAATTACCGCCTGAGCAAGTGCAGAATGGTGGTGGAGTGTGCCTTTGGCCGTCTCAAAGCAAGATGGCGAAGCTTACTTACTCGCTCCGACCTCAGCCCTAAAAATATCCCCATTGTGATTGCGGCGTGCTGTGTGCTCCACAATCTCTGTGAGATCAAGGGGGAGACATTTATGCAGGGCTGGGAGGTTGAGGCAAATCGACTAGCAGCAGATTACGCTCAGCCAGACACCAGAGCCATTCGAAGATCACAGCGGGAGGCGGTCCGCATCCGGGAAGCTTTGAAAGCTCGCTTCCAGACAGAGCGGGTTAACCAGTGACTGCTACACTTCCGTAAACAGATACTGGACCTTCCCCTGTCCCTTTACACATGTCCCGTTGCCCATCCTCCCATTACCAACCGCCTTCCCCCTCCTTGGATCAACGCTGTAAAGTCACAGTAAAGGAAAGATTTTTTTGTTTGAACCTGTTCCTGTACTTCTTCTTGGGTAATGATTATCACCGTGTAGGCATACGGCGGTTGGGGGGCGGTTTGGTTGGGGGACACTTCCCTTCAAAGGGGAAGCTGTTGATACTGCCCAAAGCGCAGTGCCAAGAGGTGTTCCGCTTGCTTAAAGGGACCATCAACCTCTCCTAATCCCATGTGTGTGTGGTGGTGTCTATGTGCCTTGTACGTATTGAGTATCGCCAACGGATCACACAGTGCATTGATCTATCCAGCAGGCTACTGTCAGCCGCAAAAGATCAGCGACCACCCTCCCCAAACATACAGTGCACCACTCAACCCCCAACCCCACGTTTAGAACGTAGAAACCAGCACAACGAAGGAAAGGTGTGCGTAATGCATGCAATGTGTACTGTGCTTGTCACTTCAGCAGTTAACCTGTCTGCACCCTCGTTTGTGCTCCCATTCTCTGCACTTAAAAACCATGTTAACCACTACCCAGAGATACAAACGGTCCCATTTAAAACACTCAGGGAAACATCGGTGAACCAAAAAACAAGATTTATTCAACAAAACAGTAACTTAACATGGAACCTGGGAAGGGAGGTGCTCAGGGGTGCTGCTGGATGGAGAGGAGGGAAAAGTCTATGGTTTTGGGAATGACAGCCTTCTGCTACTGCAGCGGTCTGCAGGGGTGGATTGAGTATTTCCACGCACCCTGGCTCCCCTTGTCCTAGTGACTTTTGGGGAGGAAGCCACTGGACTTGGTGGCGGGGGAGGGCGGCTTGAAAGAACGTACAGAGGCGCTCTTTCCTCATGTCTCCTGTCCTGGAGAATATCCACTAGGCGCCGGAGCGTGTCTGTTTGCTCCCTCATTATTCCCAGCATTGTTTGGGTCGCCTGCTGATCCTCCTGCCGCCACCTGTCCTCGCGCGCTTCAGCCCTCTGCTCCCGTTCCCTGGCTGCTCGCTCGTACCGTGCGAAGTCCTCTCTGCGCTGTGCCGCCTCCCTCTGTGACAGCATCACTAATTCCGAGAACATGTCGTCCCTGGTTCTCTTTTTGCGCCGCCTTATCTGGACTAGGCCATGGGTGGGAGAAGCACTGGTAGGGCGGGAGACAGTCACAGCTGTGGGATAAATGAAAGGGAGTGAATTCCTCAGAATGATACTTTTTCAAGAACAATGACCATACTCTTTCACCGTGAATAGGACCAAAGACAGTGCCTATCACATGTACACGTACTACAAGGTCAAATACTATGCCTTAAGGCTGAGTGAGTGGCTGGGGTCCCGGTATACGGATCCCAGAAGCCTTGCCGTACACAGAAAATCACCTCTCTGAAAACCATGGTAAGGTGCTTACTTTGGACTGCTGCGAGATTGCTTCACAGCACTGCTCTACTCCCATGTCTCCCTCAGTGTTCCTGGCGGCGGTCAGTAACTGCTGCTGGCCAAACCGATAATCTACGGCGGCTGTCCTAACCCCCCCCCCCCGTCCGCGTTGCCGCTCCAGGGAACCAAAAATGCCCGCGAACCACTCTCCGTGAACGGCTCGCCTACCCTCCCCCCCCTCCACGTGGCTGCTCTAGGGAATCAAAAATGCCCGCGAACCGCTCTGCGTGAACGGCTCGACTACACCCTTCCCCCCCCGTCCGCGTTGCCGCTCCAGGGAACCAGAAATGCCCGCGAACCGCTCAGCGTGAACGGCTCGCCTACCCTCCCCCCCCTCCGCGTGGCTGCTCTAGGGAATCAAAAATGCCCGCGAACCGCTCAGCGTGAACGGCTCGCCTATCCTATCCCCGGTTTAGCGTTGCCGGTCCCCGGGACTGTCCCTACCCGCGCACCGATATGTACTACTGGTTTTGCTCCCGACCCCCTACCACCACGCGTTAACGTAAACAGCCGGGTGTCTGTCTGTAAGGGGAAAAGGAATCATGCAGTATACTAATTATACCACTCATTCGAACCAGGACCCCATGACTGATATCACTCTGATGAGGATTACGGAGACAGAGAAAATCTGCATGCTGAGTCAATGCAAGCAAACCCCGGGGCCGTATGCTGCCATGCTAAGTATCCTACCATGGAGGAGACAATAAGGCAGCTCTCCCAGTGAACGTGCTAAACAAGCTATCGCTGTACCTTCAAGACAGCTTCGCTGAGATCTCTGCTAGTGATTACACCTCTATCCCCATACATATCGAATAGTTTCACGGGAAAGCGACTCCAAGGTGAAGCGCATAAGGCCAAGGAAGCCACAGTTACAGCGCGCTAACACACCATAACTATTGTATTGAAAATAAATGTCTAAAACACTGACCTGATGATCCCTCTCCTGATTCCTGGTCAGGAATGCTGGCTTGGGAGTGTTCGAAGGGCAGCGCAGTCAGGGTGAGGAATAGTTCCTGGCTGTCGGGGAAATCTCCAGGGTGACCGCTTTCGATTGCCTCGTCCCCCTGCCCTCCTTCCTCTTCTTCGCCGTCAGCGAAAACCTCCTCCGATGTGTCCGTAGAATGGATCCCATCATCGGTGTCCACGGACACTGGTGGGGTAGTTGTTGCCGCACCACCGAGCATGGCGTGCAGTGCCTCGTAAAATCGGCAAGTCTGAGGCGCTGAGCCGGAGCGTCCGTTGGACTCTTTGGTCTTTTGGTACGCCTGACGTAGCTCCTTGATTTTGACGCGGCACTGCGTAGCATCCCGGCTGTACCCTCTCTCCGTCATAGCCTGGGAAATCTTCTCGTAAATTTTGGCATTCCGTCTTTTTGAACGGAGCTCGGCTAGGATTGATTCATCGCCCCACACAGCGATGAGATCCAAAACCTCACGATCACTCCATGTTGGAGCTCTCTTTCTATTCAGCGATGGCATCGAAACCACCGCTGTAGAGCTCTGCATCATTGCCAGTGCTGCTGAGCTCGCCACAATGTCCAAAGAGGAAATGGGATTCAAAATGGCCACAGAGGAAAAAGCATTCAAATTTTCGCGGGGATTTCTCTGAGTGGCAGGTCAGAGCATCCGAGTACACAATACTGCCCTGAGCGTCCACCGAGTGGTGCACTGTGGGATAGCTCCCGGAGCTATTAGCGTCGAATTCCGTCCACAGTACCTCGCATTCGACATGCCCATTTCGAATTTGGCGCTACTCCCCTCGTTAGGGTGGAGTACCGAAATCGATTCAAGGAGCCCTTAATGTCGAAATAAACTGCTTCCTAATGTGGACGGGTGAGGGATTAAATCGAGTTAACGCTCATAAATTCGACATAAAGTCCTAGTGTAGACCTGGCCTAAGTTGCCTTTAGCTCTCTCTTGTTCCCCCCCAGCTTTTTCCTTTCCCTTGCTTTCTCTACTTTCTCTGTTCCCTTTTCCTTGCCAGTTGCCACCCACTTTTTCTTTTAACCCCCGCTCCCCACTTCTCATAACTAATTAGGGTCAGGCCTGAAAAAAGAAGTTGTTGCTGACAGCTTTGCTCTGCTGCTTGGCAGTAGGAGGAGTTTAAAGAACAGGTTTACTATTGGACCTGCTGTTTGTTCTTTGAGGCCCTTCTTGAATGATAGGGAGAAACAAAGGAAAGGGGAAGATCTTCACAAGTATGGAAGAAAGAGTGAGGCAAAGAAAGAAGTGGCAAGGGGGAGGTAAAGAGGAAGAAGTTAAAGATGAGCATGGGGGAAAGCATGAAGGAAGGGAAGGAATAAGGACAGGAAGCAAGGAGAAAAATGGAAGAAGAAAGGGAAAGCAACAAGGAACAGAAGCAGAAGAAAAAGAAAGAAATCAAAGAGCAAGAGAAGAAGAAAGAGGGCAATAGAAGTAAGGAAAGGAGCACAGGAAAAGAAACAAAACAGGGGGAAGGGAACAGGAAGAAGAAAAAAGCAGGAGGAAGAAAGGAGGTAACCACTTATTGGTAGTTAAGATCTTGGTAGGTGGGAACACAGCTTACTGCAGCATCTCACCCCCAGATACAAAGATAGATGTTGAAAACAAATACATTGGGTGTTGGAAAGGGAAATGCTAGTAATACTGTAAGTTATCACATGTATATTTTGGCCATAGCCCCTGCACCTTTATACAGGATTTCCAGTCCAACTACTGGCACTTAAATACCAATGTAGTAGGTGCCTTATAAATACAAGATGCTAATACAAAACTGTAGTGGTTCATAGTGTTCCCAGGGGACTGACAGGTCTAAACTGCTTGCATTTAATCTACTGAAAGTCATTGTAAGTAGGGATGGTAGTGGAAAAATGGTCAGGTGGTTAAGGTGCTAGCATAGAAGTCAGCAGATCCAGGTTCAATTTCCTGCTCCATTAGACATCTTGGACAAGTCACTTAGCCTCTCTGTGCCCCAGTTCACCATTTGTAAAATGGGGATAATAGCAATTCCTGATGCACAGGGGTGTTGTGAGGATAACTACATAAAAGACTGTGAGGTGCTTAGAGTCACAAGTTAATAGGGTCACGTAAGTACTTTATATTAAGGTTGCCCGACACTCCCAATTAGAAGACTGCTTTCAGTTGTCTAAAACTTTGCCCAATTGTAAGTGTTTGGGCTAAAATTTTCCATGCCAAGTGTCTGCCACTGACAATTATTTTGAAGTTTGTCAAAAAGGTTAACCCTTTTCCAAGCATATTTTGGGCAGTCCTTCCTTTGAGAAGTGCTAGAGCCCTGTGCTTTGGAGCAGAGACTTGAAATTTGGTAGTGAGGAGGCAGGCACTTTGTGTCAAGGCTGTGCCTTTTGCCATCCCTATGAAAATTCATCCAATTTTTGCCAAGTTGTAAGCCTTTGAAAAAAATCACAGTTCGCATGTTCAGTAGAGAATTCTTGGGGTTTAGCAGAGAAAATCTCCAAAGATTCTGTTCTCACTGAGCATGATTCAGAAATGGATACTAGGATTGGTTGGGAAAGGAGACTGGGATGAAAAGTGGAGACTAAGACCGAGTAGGCAAGAAGAATGAGACTGTGATAAGGAGTCAGGGGTGGGGAAAGAGACAAGTCAGGGACAGGATGGAGAGGACAAGACAGAAGGGGTCAAGCCTGGGGGGAATGGGCAGAAGAACCTTTGCCCACTAGGACACATTGCCCTCCAGAGCCTGAAATGGAAAGCAAGAATCCAGAGTCTCACCATTCCTCTGCTATCAAATATCTGTGAAACCCACTGGAAAAGTGTGTGTCACAACCCCTTTTAGGACTAGTCCACACAGAGGATGTCAACTTACTACTGCTATGATTTTCTCTGTTAGTTCAAGTGGCAGAGGTCTGTGCAGTGGATCTAAAGGTTCCAAATCAGCTGATGAACCATATGGGTGTCAACATGATGCCACACGATAGAAGTTGTTTTTTCCGGGTTTTTTTAAACTGAAGAAATTGTACAAAAACTATGTTAAAAGAACATTATTAAGTTTGTAAAGTCAAGCACTCAAAAGTTAGGAAATGCCAGAAATGAGGTTGCCTGACTCATTTGCTCCAGAAGTTGGAAGGTGCCTCCATAACCCACTAGTGCAGATGCAGCCTATGGCAAGAAAAGCATTTTTTCTGTCAGTGGAAGACTACCACCTCCCCAAATTAAGTTAGCTACATAGACAAACATTCTTCATTGACACAGCTGCATCTACACTCTGGGCTAGGTCAGCATAACTGTCAGGGTGGGTTTTTTCACACCCCGGACCAACATACCTATGTCAATCTAACTTTTAAGTGTAGACCAAGCCTTAGATTCCTAGCTGGTCTTGCATGTGGCCTGTGTTTTGAGCAGTACCTCCTACTATCAAAGCTATCTATTCTGTAAAGAAGCTTAATCACTTTTTATATTTATCCTAAATGAAAGGCAGTTGTGTTACACCTACCACTTCACCAAGGTTTCATGCAACCACCAGAACAACAATATGATCAGGTTTTACAATGGAACTTATGTCACACCCCAGCGTATCCTTTGGACAGCAGCCAACACATAAAGAACATTTCTATCAGTGACTATAATAAATGCCTGTTGAAAATAGTAGGTGAAATCCATTTCTGTGAGATACAGGCGGCAAATTGGCAATCAGTATTCTCAATCAATTCACCCTTTCATGGCAGCCTAGTACACAAAGGCTATAGACCCATCATCTAGGCATAGGGTCTAAATGTTTCGGCACACTTCATAGTCTATTAGTTTACTCTGTCCAAACCAAAGATAATTCTCCCTTTCTAAAATGCCATCCTGTTCGCTCTAAATCCCACACCAGCACAGTCTATTCTTTATTGTCACAACAGCCAACATTCTGTTACTAAAAGCCTTATTATATTGCTAGAATTTTGCACCCTTTACATTAACTTCCAGTTTTGACAAGTGTTAATGGTGCAAAGGAAAAACCAAAAGCTTTTTTTAAAAACAAAAAATCAACAAATGTATAGAGTTCTAAATGTTGTGGGAAGTGGGGAAGGTCTTCTAATTGTTTTTTTTTAAAGTACATTATAAAGTACATTATTGAAAAACTAGTAAGGTTATAACATCACCAGGACCAAGAAAGTGAAATCTAAATAACTGAGCATGGAAGAGATTTTCTGTCAAATTGTATGTCATTTGCTTTTTTAAGGCAACTATTTAATCTAAAACCTGATTAAAAAGTTGGGAGAAAAGTTCTCATTGTTTAGAGTTGAAGTAGAAGGGTGTTGAACGAGGGCTAACAAAGCTCCAGTTCCATTTCTCTGCTCCTCCAACAAGAACTCCAGCAAAACCAGCCAAAGCAAAAAACTCAATATTTTAAGGTAAAAAATAAACAGGAAAAACCCTGCCCTGCGTCATACCGCATAAAGAAGAAAAAGAAGGGTGCAAACTGGGCCATTCACCTTTAAAAGAAAAAAAAATGGTGCTTAAATAAAGCCCTCTCATCAATGTTGCCATGTGGGTGATGAAATGGTCCCAAGGTTGCTATAGATAGCTAAAGGGCAGGGGCAGAAGCAGATTAAGATTTATTGGGGCCCTGGGCACAAAACACCTGGGATCTCTCCACCCCATTAAAAACACAAATGTACCAAAATGCATTAATACAAAGACTCCATGCATGCCCTTAAAATTTCACATTTCTTTTAAAGAGATTACATGTTGATGTTATTTTGATTCTGTGACTTGTATCCCATCTATTGAACTGAGAGTAGCTTAGGAAACTAATTACAGCCAGACTTTGCGTATCATTCCCAGTAACATCAGTACATAGCAATGGAAAAAATGCGCTACAAGTAATATACTATTAATCTCTCTCTTTAATGTACCCATTACACTTACCTTTGAATAATACTATCACATTGTGTACCCAAAAATAAACATACAAAACATATAATAAGAATGTACGTCTTTCCTTTTAAATGATTGTTTGCTTCTGAGTTTTGAGGGAGGAAAAAATCATGTATAATATCATCAAAGTCCGTTTGTCGAACCAGTTCGGACCCAACTGCCATTAGAGACAAGGCATTCAGATGCTTTTGATGCATTGTTGATCTCAGTTCATTTTTTATCTTTGCCATCTTGGAAATCATACGTTCTCCTTCACAATTTGTAACTGGTAGGATTATGAAAATTCTGAGAGCAAGGTACGTATTAGGGAATGTTGATTGAAGGCTGCTTTGCTTTAAAACTTGCAGCAAATGGGCTGGAGATTTGTCAGGCTCATTCTATACAAAGAATTTGAATTGTATGAGTCCATCAGGAAAATTTTGTTCCAAGTCATCAGGGTAAACTGCAGCAAGTTCAGCAAGCATGCTTGTGAATGTCAGAAATGTCCAGCAAGTTGTTTTCAAATAATACTCCAAAATGGTCATTCAACAACTTATAGGCATCCTGTTGGTGATGAAGATAAGCTACATAAAAAGTCTTGATGCGAAACTTTTGACTTCCCTCAAGTAAAACCTCAGGTCCTCTCGATTCATCTGATAACTGTTTTCATTTTCAGTAACAACTCAGATCAGTTTGATAATTCTGTGAAAGAGTCTTGCATATGTTTGTAGCAGCATTTTCAAAAATCTCAAATTAATCTCGTAGAGAAGCCACAAATGATTGTAGTAATTGCAGTAAGTGAACTGCTGTATTCAGGTCGATGTCACTTTTCTGTAACTGCGAGCTGATCATTTTAAACCATTGAAGAATTATGTCCCAAAATAGTGCCATAAAGGCTGTTTCCAAATGTTCCATTTTGCTCTGAAGGGAAGCCGCTTTCAGTTGGGTGTCAAGTTACTGGTTCACAACTTTTGACATGCTTTCTACGGCATGCTGAATTGTTTTATAGTTCTGAAACAGGGCCCTTGTAGAACCTGCCCAACTGCTCCATCATGTGTCAGACAGACTTTTGACTGTCAAGAATGAGTGGCTCCTATCATCATGGAAAACCTGTTTCCATTGATATGTAGAGGCTGAACAGAAAACATAAAGTGACTGCAGAAACCAGAAAAAATTAATTGCATTTGAACAACGGTTGTTAATACTGTTGACTCCCACTAAATTTAAAGATTGAACAGCACAAGGAACGTAGACAATAAGAGGGTTTAACGCCTGCAGAGCATTATATTAGCCCAACATATTGCTGAGATTGTCATGTTTGTCCACGGCAATTAGATTTGTCCAAACCCAAGCTGTTTGTTATTGCAAGTACATAATCAGCAAGGCTTACACCTGTATAAGTCTCTAGCAGCTCAAATCCAATGAATCATTCTACAATTTGTCCCTCTGACTTGACAAATCTGCATACAAAAGTGAGCTAATCAACATGCAACACCAACTGTGTTGAATCCATAATAACTGAAAAATATTTGGCTTGTTGAAGTGCTGCAACTATTTTGTTTTAACTTTCTGGCCCATCAAATCAATGAATTCTTCACAAGTAGTCAATGACAACTAAGAGGTACTGCCTTTACCCTTCTGTCCCAATTTAGCGATATGATCTGCCAAAAATGAATCAAATTGAGCAATCAGCACCAAAATCCCCAAATAATTACCATTATGTGGTGAACCTAACAGCTCATTGTGTCCACAGAACACGAGTCCGCACTCACTTAAGAACTTAATAACTGCTACAACATGCTTAAAGACATCTCTCCAGTACTGACTCTCTGCCTGAAAATGCTGAGGTACGCCTGGATCAACTCTTCCTGTTGCCTTTGCATGCCGTATCCATGTCAGCATACAATTTCGGTGGTCCAAGCTTTTCTTATGTTCCGAAAGACATTCAGGATGTTTCCAATCACTGAATCCTCCAATAAAGGCATGAGTTTTGGTTGAAAGAACTTTGCAGGCAAAGCAGTAAACATTTCCAGAAGATGGTGAATAAATAAGCCAGAGCCATGTAACAGATTCACCTTTGTGCAGACGACAAGAGAACAGATCTTCAGACAGCAAATGCATCTTCCCTCGAACCACCTGAGTGGAAGCAGAGAATTTTTTTGTTTTTATTTTAACAAGCAGCTGAATCCATAGCAATCCAAAACCTCCTGAAACTTTTATCAATGTTATTCCACAATGCAGGATCACTGCTAAATTTATTTGCTTGTATTGCATTTGTCTGATCAGCATAACTCAGTCCCAGCTCGCCTGCTTCCCATAGATCCCAATACTTTCCTCCTGAAGGCCAAGGTCTCCGCTGCCAACAAGAGTGTCTTCTGAACCAACCTTGTCGTCTTTGTCCGCTGTTTCTCCTTTCTCTCTCTCCTTGAAGTATTGATTTATTGTCAAAGCGGCAAAGAGTCCTGTGGCACCTTATAGACTAACAGATGTATTGGAGCATAAGCTTTCGCTTCAGATTCATGTCAGTATCTTTTGTATCAAAGCAACTTCTTTAACCACCTTTGTTTGTTTCAGCTTTCTGTTAGCTCTCCTGCTTAAGTAATGCAGATCCATGTTATGGGTTCTGTAAGCATATACAGTGGCAGTAAGATTTTTTTTTTTTTTACTGTCTGTCACTTCTGATACTGTTGGTCATGCAAGTCATTTGCATATTGCAACAGGCGTTGTCAGGGGAGGCAGGTTCGTAGAAATTTTGGTGGTGCCCAGAACCCGCCCCCGCAAACTCCACCTCCAACCTGCCTAAAGCTCTGGGAGGGAGTTTGGGTGTGGGGAGGATGTCTGCGGTGCAGGTCCTGGGCTGGGGTAGGGGATTGGGGTGCAGGCTCTGGGAGAGAGTTTGGATGCAGAAGGGGTGAGAGGCTGGGCTCTGGGAAGGAGTTTGGGTGGGGGAGGAGGTCTGGGGTGCAGGCTCTGGGCTGGGGCAAGGGGTGGGGGTGCAAGAGGAAGTGAGGGGTGTAGGCTCTGGGAGGGAGTGTGTGGGGAGGGGATGCAGGCTCTGGGAGGGAATTTGGGGGTGGGAGGTGGTGTGGGTGCAGACTCTGGGAGCGAGTGGGGGGTTGCAGCGCTTCCTGGGTGGGCCAGGGGGCCCCCAGGCATAGGCACCGATTCCGTGGGTGCTCCGGGGCTGGAGCACCCATGGGGAAAAATTGGTGGGTGCTCAGCACTCACCGGCAGCTCCCCGCCAGCCCCGCGCCCGGGCCCAGCTCAACGCCCGGGACGCCAGCTGACATTGCGGAAGGATGGGGGAAGGGAGGAGTGGCTCGGGCAAGCTCCACAGGGAGGGGGGGGGGGAGGCGGGAAAATCTACCCACTCTACCGCAGGCTCCATCACCTTCCAACCTGGTTGGGGGCGGGGCCTGAGAAGGATGGGGGGGGGGGGGAGCAGCAGGGGGCGTGGCCAGAGCGCCAACGCTCCTGAGGGGTGCCCCAATTGGCCGGGCCTAGGCCCGGGCATTAACCCAACACTGGCCAAAGGCAACATTGGCCCTACTCCCCTAACTACCGCCCCAACCACCTCCCCGGTGCCCCCTCCACACACCTCTGGCCCCTGACCCTTCCCGAACTATCCCCGCCCGGCGTCACGCCCGCGCCGCTTTTCCCTCTCTCCCCCCGCCCCGTTCCTAACCGCCGCCCCCAGCCGCGCGCTCGCAGCCCTGGCAGCCCCCTGGCGCGCCGGGGCCGCGCGCAGCAGCCGGCACCCACAAGCTCTCGCGAGGCTGCGGCGGCGGCGCTGTTGCTGGGTTCCCTCGGCTGGGGCGGCGCTAGCGCTGGCGCCGCGGCCTGGCCCGGCCCGGATGTTGTTGTTTCTCCCCCTCCCCGGATAATGACGGGCGCTTCCTGCCCCTGAGCCGCAACGACGCCGGCTCAGCCTCGCCGGCGGACCCCGGCCGCCTGCCCGCCCCTGATCCGGACACACAGCGCGGCCCGGCTATGGCGGATTTCGACGAAATCTACGAGGAGGAGGAGGACGAGGAGCGGGCGCTGGAGGAGCAGCTGCTGAAATACTCGCCCGACCCGGTGGTGGTGCGCGGCTCTGGCCATGTCACCGTGTAAGGGCCGCGCCGGGGGGAAGGGAGAGGGGCAGGCCGCGGGCACGCGATGGGGCCGGGGCGCGGGGAGAATGTGGCGAGCCTGGGCTCCACTGGGAAGGGGGCCGAGTTGTGCCCCGTCCAGCCCCTGCTCTGGGAGCTGGATCGGCCCTGGCGGTGCCCCGTGGGGTGTGATGCGATTGGCGGTGCCTGCTGCCTGCCAGCTGGTTGGAAAGGCCTGGCGGAAAACTCCGCGGCTGCCTGCGAGTCCGGCTTTGAACTTCCAGCCCAAGTCGGGGGAGTGTGGCTCCTCTCTCCCTCCCTGCTCCCTCTTCGCAGCCAACCCTGGGGGCACCTGTGGCGTTTCCCCTGCGCCGCATCTTGCATTCTGTCGCGTTGTAAAGCCCCCAGTAAAGCCCTACAGATGGTTTATTGAGACAATAAGGAAACAAAACTGACCTGTGTTGTGATTAACAGAGGTATGTAAAGTATGAAATCCAACGATGAGCTGTCAGGAAGTGGGACATTTGGTTACTATTTTTTTTTACATGTACACGACCTGTAGTTCTGTAGTTGTTTAGTCACTGTCTCAGCCTCCTCCTTTATCAAGCGTCAACGTTTTGTTGTGGTCTGAAAAATCTTAGTAAATAACAGCAGACAGCCAGTCTGACACCCAAAACAATGGCATTAGCTTTTTGGCATGTGATGAGGGTGATCCACTGTGCTTTTTTTGGGGGGGGGGGGAGGAGCAGCTATCAGTGAGGATCTGGTGGTGACTCTAAAATAAAAGTGTATTTAAGTTTTAAATAATTTCACAGATTAGGTTGTTTTCTGTGATTTATTCTATTAGGAACTTGTATTTAAAAAATCACTTAGTACTGATGAATGGTACTGCACATTCTTGGAAACTAAAAATTTTTTTTTTGCAAAAGATAGAATAGGGGAAACACAAGCTTCTTCATGTTGTATTCACTACTGAACTGAGCTGGATTTGAGGCAGCAGCATAGAAGTTAAAGGCCCTGTAACCTATTCTCAGATGTGATGCAGAGCTATCCAAGATATTGGGGTTAATTTTGACATAGTGTGGTAACTTTTCATTAATACTGTTTTACTATGTTGTTAATGTCAGGGAAAGTATCAATGCAGAAAGAGATTGACTTGCTCTCTGGTGAGAAATCAGAAAGCTTACATAAGGCCTAGGTGTTCTTTGGACCAGATGTTAGGGATTGAGAAGATGTTGAAAGGGAGGGAATGATTTGTTTGTAGGTCAGTTTGAATACAGCTCTGGTTTGTAGTTGTTACTATCCAATAGCATATGTGAAATAGTCCATTTCTAGTAGACAGCTGATCATATACTATATTAAAATCATAACTGTCCTTGCTCACTAGTTGGCAGCCTTTTCATTGTTCTCATTAAAAAGGCAAAGAGCTAAAGGAAATTAAGACACTTCTCTTTTCTCTTCCTTGATTGTGGGTCCTGTGGGCCAAGATCAAGGCCCATTGGTGGGAAAGCATGGAAAAGCCTTCACACTTGTGGCTCATAGAAGGAATTTGGCTCTCGGCTGCCAGTCCTGCCAACTGTTCATGTGAATTGTTTTAATAAAAAAAACCCCTCCTAATCTTGAATACTTGATCGTTTGGATGGCCAAAGAGTGCCTCCAGCAATTATTTTGAGTGGTCTTCATCTGGTTTGTACATCACACCCAGTATTAAATATGCTCTGAATGTCCTCAGCCACCCATTTTCCCTCTCTTCACCCTAAATTACATCTATTTAATGTAATTCCACGACATCAGCGAAGACTGAAAATTCCTATTGGAGTCTTTCACCTCTTTCCTTCTAATGAAATTGCAACCCATTTGTAATTCCTACTTCTGTATCATCATGTTTCCATAAATGAGGACTTTGACACTAGAGATAAATTTCAAACATATTTGGGATAAAATATAAAAGGTATTTTTCATTTAGATTTTTGTTATAGAACTTGCATGCAAAGTATTATTCTTCCTTGATTTACAGAAACATGCATTTTAGAGGTCTGGAAAATTGTATCACTGATCTAGTAAGCAAAAGGAATACTTATAGTCCTCTCACTGATTCTGCAGTTTAAAACAGTTGCTGACTGTAATTGGATTTAAATAAAGGCTTCCTCCTTCATAGTCTATCAGTCTTTAATGAGGCTAATGAGGAGTTTAGGGACAATGGTAGCATGACAAACGGGAATAAGGATATGGAGGTGGATATTACCATATCTGAGGTAGAAGCCAAACTTGAACAGCTTAATGGGAGTAAATTGGGGGCCCCAGATAATCTTCATCCAAGAATATTAAAGGACATGAAATTGCAAGCCCATTAGCAAAAATTTTTAATGAATCTCTAAACTCGGGTTGTACCATTTGACTGGAGAATTTCTAATATAGTTCCTATTTTTAAGAAAGGGGGGGAAAAAGCGACCCAGGTAACTACAGGCCTGTTAGTTTGACATCTGTAGCATGCAAGGTCTTGGAAATTTTTTTGAAGGAGAAAGTAGTTAAGGACATTGAAGTCAATGGCAATTGGGACAAATTACAACATGGTTTTACAAAAGATAGATCGTGCCAAACCAACCTGATCTCCTTCTTTGAGAAAGTAACAGATTTTTTAGATAAAGGAAACGCAGTGGATCTAATCTACCTCGATTTCAGAAAGGTATTTGATACAGTACCACATGGGGAATTATTGGTTAAATTGGAAAAGATGGGGATCAATATGAAAATTGAGAGGTGGATAAGGAACTAGTTAAAGGGGAGACTACAGCGGGTCATACTGAAAGGTGAACTGTCAGGCTGGAGGGAGGTTACTAGTGGAGTTCCTCAAGGATTAGTTTTGGGACCAATTTTATTTAATCTTTTTATTACTGACCTTGGCACCAAAAGTGGGAGTGTACTAATAAAGTTTGCGGATGACACAAAGTTGGGAGGTATTGCCAATTCAGAAAAGGATCGGGATATCCTACAGGAAGATCTGGATGACCTTGTAAACTGGAGTAATAGTAATAGGATGAAATTTAATAGTGAGAAGTGTAAGGTTATACATTTAGGGATTAATAACAAGAATTTTAGTAATAAGCTGGGGATGCATCAGTTGGAAGTAACAGAAGAGGAGAAGGACCTTGAAGTCCTGGTTGATCACAGGATGACTGAGAGTCGCCAATGTGATATGGCTGTGAAAAAAGCTAATGCGGTCTTGGGATGCATTAGGCGAGGTATTTCTAGTAGAGATAAGGAGGTGTTAGTACCGTTATACAAGGCATTGGTGAGACCTCATTTGGAATACTGTGTGCAGTTCTGGTCTCCCATGTTTAAGAAGGATGAATTCAAACTGGAACAGGTACAAAGAAGGGCCACTAGATGATCCAAGGAATGGAAAACCTGTCATATGAAAGGAGACTCAAGGAGCTTGGTTTGTTTACCTTAACCAAAAGAAGGCTGAGGGGTGATATGATTGCTCTCTTTAAATATATCAGAGGGATAAATACCAGGGAGGGAGAGGAATTATTTAAGCACAGTACCAATGTGGACACAAGAACAAATGGATATAAACTGGCCATCAGGAAGTTTAGACTTGAAATTAGACGAAGGTTTCTGACCATCAGAGGAGTGAAGCTGCGGAACAGCCTTCCAAGGGAAGCAGTGGGGGCAAAAGACCTATCGTGCTTCAAGATTAAGCTAGATAAGTTTATGGAGGGGATGGTTTGATGGGATAACATGATCTTAGTCAAAGGTCAATTGCCATCAGTGCTAAATAGGACCAATGGTCAGTAATGGGATGTTAGAAGTTACTACAGAGAACTTTTTCCTGGGTGTCTGGCTAGTGAGTCTTGCTCACATGCTCAGGGTTCAGCTGATCGCCATTTTTGGGGTCAGGAAGGAATTTTCCTCCAGGGTAGATTGGCAGAGGCCCTGGAGGTTTTTTGCCTTCCTCTGCAGCATGGGGGACAGGTCACTTGCTGGAGGATTCTCTGCATCTTGAAGTCTTTAAACCATGATTTGAGGACTTCAATAGCTGAGACATAGGTGAGAGGATTATTCCAGGAGTGGGTGGGTGAGATTCTGTGGCCT
Source organism: Chelydra serpentina (assembly GCA_037349315.1). Classification (NCBI taxonomy): domain Eukaryota; kingdom Metazoa; phylum Chordata; order Testudines; family Chelydridae; genus Chelydra; species Chelydra serpentina. The sequence continues at coordinate 31,389,816 of JBAIAC010000014.1, forward strand.
GCATTGTGCAGGAGGTCAGACTAGATGCTCATAATGGTCCCTTCTGACCTTAAAGTCTATGAGTCTTATCCTTTCTGATCTTGCATTGGCGTCATAATGTTGAATTTGTATTATCAGTAATTTTCATGACTACAGATTATTCTTTGATTATTTGAGGCATTTATAAAACTCAAAGCTTATAGGTTATAAAATTGTTTGACTTTTTGTAAAATATGTGTTTTCAGGTTGTCTTCCAATGAATGGATTTCAGGTTATTTGGCTATTATACGGTGTATTTGAAATTGGTGTATATATCAATAACAAAGTATAGAAGGTCAGGTTTATTAATTTAAAATGTGATTTAAATCAGTGAAAAAGCTTGATTTTAAACTTACTTTTGTGTTTCTAAAAGAAATGTTAGTTTTCATCTGTTGACAAGAGTCAAAACATTTTCATTATCTATTTATTTCATAGAATCATAAAACTGGAAGGGACCTCGAGATGTCATATAGTCCAGTCCACTGCACTCAAGGCAGGACTAAGTATTATCTAGACCATCCCTGACAGGTGTTTGTCCAATCTGCTCTTAAAAATCCCTAATGATGGAGTTTCCACAACCTCCCTAGGCAATTTATTCCAGTGCCTAACCACTCTGACAGTTAAAAGTTTAAAAATAAATTTTTAACGAGGGCCAGATTCAGCAGTACATTCAGTCTGCTTTGCACTGCTCTGAAGTAGCACAACAGCATTCAAAGTGTACTGGCCAGTTAAACTCGGTTTACAGCTGCTTAGCAAAGCAGCAGGAGTGTACAGGTGAGGTGGTCCTTAGTATTCTATGGTCTTCTTAGTTTATCTTCTGGGATTCAGGGTAACTTTCAAAAAAATAATGTGAGAATTTAACAAGTAAATTTCCAGGATATGAAACTGTTGAATGTGACTAGTGGTTGAAAAGAAATAGATATTCACTTGAAAAAAATTAAGCAGTGAAAACATGGAAGCACACTGGGTAGCAAGGGGGCATGAGGAGGAGGAGAGCAAGACTGTGTGGGAATTATAAAGGGATTGTGCTAGGGCAGTGGTCCCCAACGCAGTGCCCATGGGCGCCATGGCGCCCGCCGGGGCATTTATATGTGCCCGCCGTCAGGGCGGAGAAGCTGCCGCTGGAATGCTGCCAGGCACTTTTCCGGCAGCAGCTTCTCCGCCGGAATGCTGCCGAGGAGCGTCGCTGCCCGCCAGACTGTTGGCCACAGAAAGGTGCTCTTGGCCACAGAAAGGTTGGGGACCACTGTGCTAGGGGATTATGAGGAAATTGGAGGGAGGAAGCGTTCAGTGAAGGGTTTAAGTGGAGGAGCAGGACACAGGGGTTCAGGGGCAATGTTGAGAGTAGTGAGGACTAGCCAGGCATGTACATGCTCATGGAGAGGCCTCTCCCCCACCATGTCCCAGGCAGGGTCTTTCTCACTACTATGAGTAACCAGCACTGGCTCTAAGGTGAAGTGAGTCTTGTGCTGAGGCAGGGCCAGGGCCCCTCACTGGACTAGCCCCCTGGGCCATCTCCCTGTGTGCTGTCATTATTTCATGCTCTTTGTATTTCTTTTTTGTTTTATTTCATCCTGTGATTACGCTAGAGTTTAGTATGGGGCACCCTTTGAATTGGGAGGGTACTTCCACTATTATCAGAATGTGAGGTGGCTAGGGGAACAGAGCATGGGTGACAACAGAGGGGGAAGCAGGGTTGTGTGTGGACCTGCAGGGGTGTAGGCTGTGTCTATTTAGGCAGGACTGATAGCACCACCTGTTGATAAGGTTACCAGGCACTTCTCATTTTAAGACCCTGTTCTTAGTTGCTCATAAGTTTTCCAGACATTAACCGTTTAGGATGAATTTTTCCATACTGGATGTTTGCCTGAGGTACAGTTTTTTTGTGTGTGGAAAAGTTCAGCCAAAATGCTTCTGCCTTTCCAAGAATGAGGGATGGGGGAAAATACACTGTTTTGCTGATGCTAAATTCTGCTAACCTTTTCTTTTAAAAGCTCTAGTTCCTCCGCTGTGATTTGGAGCAGGGACTTGAAATTTGGAAGGCAGGTGTCCTTTGAGTCAGGGATGTGCTTTGTACCATCCATCCCTGTAAAAATTTGGCCAGTGTCTAAATTTTTGATAAATCTTAATTCACATAGTCTCAGTAGAGACTTGCTATAGATCACAGCTAAATTTTCCTGAAGATTACATTTTCCCGGGGCTGAGCAGGACTTCACTGCATTTGCAGTTCTGAGCTGCTCTGGGCCATGCTGCTTTTGGGCACCTGAACTGAGAGCAGGGAGACTGTCCCTCCTGTGCTCTCAGTGCCCTCCCTGATGGAACCAGACAGTGCACATGAGAAAGTTGCCTGATTTGAATGTCAAGAGATCAAGAACTGTACCTGGGTGGGGGAGTATATTGGGATAAGGAGCCTGGAGGTGGGACTGGAGGCTGGAAAACAAGGGAAGGGAAACAGGGATGGGGGAATGGGACTGGCTGGGCAAGGAGACATGGTCTGGGAGTCAAGGTGGGAAATAGGGAGTGGGGACTGGCAGCAAGTAAGGAGGGGGGAGACTGAGATTGGGTGAAGATCAGAGTAGGAGACTGAAACTGGCCTGGCAAGGATACTGGAACTAGGATTCTGTGGGGTGGGGTGAGAGGATGCAGATCTGAGCTACAGTTTTGGGGGAGAAATGAGATTGCTGCACAAGGAAACAGGGACAATGAGCCTCGACGTGGGGGAACACTGAGATTGGACGAGGAGCCTGGGGAGGGAGATTGAGACTGGGAGCCAGTTGGGATGGGGAATGTGGAGGCTGAACATACAGTTTGGACAAGGACCAGGAAAATTGGGACTGGGTGGGAAAGGAGTCTGGGGATAAGGAGTAGGGGGCAGAGGGGATGTGGAATGACTGGGCAAGGAGACTGCGACTGAGATGAAGAGTCAGGATTGGGACTGGCTCAGAATTAGGCTGGGACAAGGAGCTAAAGGTGGAAAAGAGACAGGACTAGGACAGGTCGGAGAGGATGGGGTAGAAGGGATCAAGCTTAGGAGAAATTGGCCGAAGAGCGTGTGACCACTAGAGCCTGGAATGGAATGCGAGATTCCCCAGTCTCACCATTCCTCTGCTGTCAACAACTGTTTGTAAATCCCACTAGCAAAGTGGGTGTCTTATCCACCTTTAGTGCTGAGCATTTAGAGGATAATTTATTACTACTATCATTTACTCAGTCTGCTCAAGTAGCAGAGATCTGTACTGTGGAGCTAAAGGTCCCAAACCTGTTGAAGGCAATATGATGCCACATGATGGAATTTCTGGTTTTACAGTTTGCTTTTTAAAAATGTAGGAAATTACACAGAAAAAAACTACATTTAAGAAACATTAAGGTTGCAAAGTCAAGTGCTCAGAAGTTAGGAAACGCAGAATTAGAGTTGCCCTTATAATGTTAATTCAGGCCCCCACCCTCTTTGTGCATATGCACTATGATACGGTCTCTAATTGTATGATCACATACCATTTTTTCCACAGAACCCAGCCTCACTTAGTGCAGATGATGGAGGGTGCTCATCAAATGAGCTGCTATTCCATATTTTGTTTTCCCATTGTTCAGTGTGTGGCCATTGTTGGATTGAGGTCGATGTAGGAACACAACCTAACAGTTTTACTACCAGTGGTTCTAAGGCTACAAGGTAAGGTCCCCTACTCCTAGGGGAGCATATCATACAGGAGGTTTTGGAATTCATTATGTAGTTAGATTATGGTAGGTGAGAGAATCAAGATTACGTCTGAGATTCAGAAAGTTCTTCCTTGTAGAATGTCAAGTACTGTATTTCAATGCTTAGTAATTGATAGGTACCATCTTTTTGTTTTGTTTGTACAGAACCTTGTACAATAAGGTCTTGATCCATGTCTAGGGCTCCTATGTACTATAGTAATACAAATAATAAATAAATTGAGAACAGATTGATTTAATTCAGAATATTGTTTCACAGTTTTATTTTTAATCTTTGAGACTGAAAACGTAGTTTAGAGGATTTCTTCCTTCTATACGGTTCTTAACATAGGTGCCAAAAAGGAATCATCATGCAGCGCCTTTCAGGCTGGATTATTTTTTTTAAAAAATCAGTTTAAATGGGATATTTTAATTTTTAAAAATACATTAATTTTGTTGTAAAATTAACTTTAAGGTTAAACTCACTAATTTATAATTATTTAAATTGAGAATGATAGCTTAGCGAGTTGAAATGGATTGATATTTTGTATGTCTATAGTAGAGGTAAAAAGATCATTTTCAAAATTTGCACTAATTTATTTTAATTTTGAGAATCTGATCAGTATGGAGAAAGCAGGAAAACTAGTTTTTCTTTGCCAATCAATGAACAAAAAACAGATCTCTCAATCCCAGTTTCTCTGTTGTTTATATAATCAGTTTACTGAAACTTGGTTTTTCTTGTTTTATTTTATTTTATTTTATTTTATTTTCATTATATACCACATCAGCAAGTTTGAGTACAATGAAGTGTTTTGTTTTTAACTACAGCTAATGAAAACAAAGGAAGGCAAAGTCAACTAGTAATCTGTACTAAACTGACCTGAATGCAGTTTAGTTATAGTTCTTTTGTTATAGATGAAAAGTATTAACCATTTGAAAACAAAACAAAAAACCATAGGCATGTGACAATGCAAGAGTGTGGCGTATCTTGTTGAATAATGTAACTCTAATAAAAGCAAGACATTTTTCATGATAGTTGTACCTTTCTGATTTAATTATGATAATAAAGCTTACGTTACAGAGCACCAGTCGTGGCTCCATAGTTAAGGTTGAATTTAGTTTTGCACTTAAGGGAGGTATTCATACTTCTAGGATGAATACAGGATATCCTCCCTAAAATCACAGCACTTACTCTTCAAATACCAAATAAACTTGAGAACTTGATTGGGAATGAAAAAGGAAAGGTTGTTTTCCTCTACTAATCTATGAATAAAAGTGAAGTGTGAGAGGATGAGGTCTACTAGATCTATAATCTTGTAGGTCATGGTGACCAGAAACAATCAGTTCAATACTCTAACTACAGCTAATACTGCGTTTGTTAGTTAAATCAGTTAGGGTTTTAAATGCAAAACCTGTTCTGATAAATTTACTTCTTTTTGTGTGTCCCGCACATTTAAAGGGGCTTTATTTCATTAACAAAAAGCAGTTTTAAAATTCTATTTTGTGAATTTAACTGAATTCAAATTTCCATCCAAATGCAGCTTGACGCAAATCACAAGTTAAAAAAAAATTTAGTAAACAAGAAATGTGTAATTCACCATTTTCTGACACAAAAAAGTTGCAAAGTCAAGTGCTCAGAAGTTATAAAAAGCCAAAATTAAGGTTGCCTGTGCAACCTTGATTCAGCCCCCTTGTGTGTATGCATTATGAGCATCTTTAATTACATGAAGCGACAAAGGGTCCTGTGGCACCTTATAGACTAACAGAGGTATTGAAGCATAAGCTTTCGTGGGTGAAATCAATGAAGGCTACACTCAGGCTGCGTCTACACTACCCGCCCGATTCGGTGGGTAGCTATCGATGTTCTGGGATCGATTTATCACGTCTCGTCTAGATGCGATAAATCGATCCCAGAGCCGCTCCCCATCGACACCGGAACTCCAGCTCCGCGAGCGGAGGAAGCGCTGTCGACGGGGGAGCCTGCCTGCTGCCGTGTGGACTGGGGTAAGTACTTTTAAAAATTGATCTAAGATATTTGACTTCAGCTACGTTATTTACGTAGCTGAAGTTGCGTATCTTAGATTGATTAATTCCCCCCCCCCCCCCCCCCCCCTGTGTAGACCAGGCCTCAGAAACACCTCAAGACTTCTGGAATATGCTGCTCAAACAGTTTGACTTTTGTTTCTACTGCCTGTCCGTCCCTTCTCACATTTATCTCCAGACTTCTTCTCCTTGTCCAGATCTATTCCACCCCCAACAATCTTCTATTCATTGAACTTTTTGAAACTTCGCACTTTTAGAGAGAGATAAGGGATTGACTGTGTACACAAATCTGCAGAGGGACAATAGGGTTGAGGTCTGTTATTTCTCACCTGTATATATTATTTATTTATTGAAAACCATTTTTGCTGTTAACAATCATGTTATCTCTGGAGACACAAATCCACAGTTTGAGAACTGCAAAATTAAACATCTCTGATGATATCTTCTAGATTGAGCACTGAGTCCCATTGGGTAGATAGAAAGATTGACCTAAATAATCTATACAGAAGCCCCTGGAACCCCATAAGATTGATGATCTAATCCATGAACTCTTGGAACTCATTTACAAAACTTTTCTTAAACATTACATGAATATATTGTCTCATATTATAGAATTAGAATTTATAATCCCTATTCCATGATGAGATATCTTTGAGCTATAATAGGTGTTTTTTCCTCAAAAAGCATTTTATCAAAAAGAAATCCGTTTTAAAGAAATAATTGATTTTTATCCACCCTGATCCCAACCAACACCACTCTAGAACAAGAGCCTAGGTTGGGGAACAGCAGACCAAAGGAGATTTTGAGTATGGATTTCCAGCTGGGTTATGTGTAGTAAGGCTGCTAGATCAAGGTACAGATCTTTTTTTAAGCATCTTGTTCTATTCTGTATCTCTTCATATTTTTTCCGTATTATTTGTGTAATCCTCTGGCCATTTCAGTCCACTTAGTAAGGATGTTAATCATGTGAAGTAGCAGTCATTGAGCTGCTGTGTACTGTCACAAAGTGACCTGCACAGGGGGATGATTTCTTTAACACCTTCCCTTACTCTCAAACCTCAGGTGAACTTTTCTGCACACAGTCCAACTGCTCAAGCTTTTCCTTGGGGTCAATATTTGTGTCCTGGACAATTTAACCTCTGTTTCAGGCTGTCTGTAGATTCAGTTCGATAATATTATGTAGTTTGGAAGGCTATCATAATTATAAGGACTAGAAATGTAACTTTATCAAAATAAAAGCTTAAATTCTACACAGGCTTCTGGGAAAGGCCACCATTTGCCAAGTAAAGTTTCCTACAGGATATCGGTGAATGGATTTGTCAGGGTTTAGATATTATATTCTGGAATTTCTTCTACAACATTACAATATGACAGTCTTCAGATTTGCCTCAAGTTCACTGGAAATCTGTTTAGTAGTTTACAGTTGGCAAGTTGAAACTTTTCTTATCTAGCTCTTAAGATCTGTTCAAAGCTAGAATAGTTTACAGTGTTAGACCATCTCACCTCAAACATTAAACATTAATAACTTAAAACTATCCAGTCAATTTTCTTTGGAGTTGGCTGGCTTTGTAGAATTCAGTGAGGATTAATAATCAACTCAAGAGGGAAGACTCTTAGGCCTCAATCCTGCAACTTTTCCATGTGGGTGAACACTTCAAAGAGCCAAATGAAGTCTGTAGGGCTCCATATAGGACAGGGCTCCCCACCCCCCCATGGAATACGTTGCCGAACTTGAACTTTATGTACTATAGCTATATGTTTCTTCATTTCTAGAATGACAGAGCTTTCTAAGAAACACCAATGCAATATATTTTCCTAAAATGTAGCACAGCAGCACATACCAAGTAGGACAAATTAATTGAATTAATATGCAATAGTCATATTTATGTATTGTTGTGTAATCTAATACTGTTGCCATTGCATAGTTGCTCATAAGATGTATTACTGACTTGATTCATGCAGCTTTGGCTGTAATATTTGTGGACTTAGCTTGACTTTACATATTTTGTGGGGGGTTTTAAAACTTAAGTGTTGACCTATTTTTTTTCCATGGGTACTCCAGCCCTGGAGGACCCACGGAGTCAGCAACTATGTAAGAGTGCTTCTGTCGGCATAACCAATGTGGTTCAGGAAGATAGTGTTTCTACACGAGCGGAAAAACTCCTGTAGGTGTATGCTGTGTCTATACTGGAGGGTTATGCTGACATAGGCTCTGTAGTGTAGACATAGCCAAAAGTACATCACGTAAAGCAGTGGTTCTCAATTTTTTTTTCCACGGACCACTTGAAAATTGCTGAGGGTCTCGGCGGACCACTTAACGATCTTTCCAAATGTTGTTTGTACCATTATCTAACTATTGTAAAGTGCTTTGGATAAAAGCGCTATATTAAAAAAAATCCTTAATAATAATTAATGGTTTTTTTTGTTCTACAAATAAAAGCACACAACTCCTATTTTAATATCAGTAGTCTTACCTTTCTAATGGGATGTGCCCTCTCTTCCCTGCCTTAGCAGCCCCTGAGCTCGGGCTGGGAAGGAGGGGGGGGGCGGGTGCCCCCTCTCTCTCGCCACAGCAGCCACAGAGCTGAGGCTGAGAAGGAGGGCAGTCTCTCCCCGGCAGCCGCAGCCCTGGGGAAAGTCGCCTTTTTCTCTGCCTGCCGGAGCCCTACATGTCCCAAATTCCCCCCACCCCTCTTCTCACCCCACTGCTCCCTCCCACCTACCCCATGTATCCCCCAAGGCCACCACCTCACCTTACATGTGTGTCTTCTCCAGGGTCCAGGCACCTAATTAGTGGAGCCACGCCTGCACAGCTCCACTAATTAGGTGGGTGGCTCTTGATTCTCTCGTGTGCGGCTGCCCAGGTATGCACCATAGAGGGAACTATCTGCGGACCACCTGAGTGGGGTGGTCCGCGGACCACAGTTTGAGAACCTCTGACATAAAATGTATGTCAGAGTAAATAAGCTGAAAAAGACAGGTTTTTTTCCTTTAAACTTTTTCAGTTATGGTAATCTTAGAAGTTGCTTTTAACAACAATAGGTACAACATTTTCAGATGGAAATGTGATTTTTTTTTTTTAAAAAAGTTTGTTTGCTTTTGCAAACAAACCTTCGTGATGAGGAAGTCGTTAATCTTTTCATTGAATGATTGTGTTTCTGGTATGATCTACCTTTTTTTTTTTTTTCCTTCCAGATTTGGACTGAGCAACAAATTTGAAGCAGAATTCCCATCTTCATTAACTGGAAAGGTGAGTATTTATGGATAAGACTCAATTAGAAATGTACTATAACAGCCTCTAAATCTTAGAATTTGAGTAACAAGATTTCGCTATTAGAAAAGCTTGGTATTTGGGTTTCTACATATGGTTGAGCTTTGCAGGAATACTCATAATTTAAATGATATTGAAGTAGTACTGGATTTTTTTTCTTTCTTTACAGGTTGCACCTGAGGAATTTAAAGCCAGCATCAGCAGAGTTAACAGTTGTCTTAAGAAGAACCTTCCAGTTAATGTTCGATGGCTACTTTGTGGCTGCCTTTGTTGCTGCTGTACATTAGGTTGTAGTATGTGGCCAGTTATTTGCCTCAGTAAAAGAGTAAGTTGGACTATATTATCATTTGGCATTATCTGTTGTAAATCTGGAAATTGTGATTGGGTTCATTTGTGTATTGGTTTTTTGTACAATTTTCAAAACTCTGTATGTTAGGTCTGGTCCATGCAGAAGCAAAATGACAAAAGTAGTGAATTAAACTTATTTAGTTATTTTAGTGCAAGTTGTGTGTAGACCGTCCTTAATATTACAGTGGAAACTATACAGAACCAGTTTAGTATACTTAAGCAAGTATATGCTTTTTTGAATGTTTCAGGTAGCACGGCTATAAGTATACTTTTTTATTAGGGCTGCCAATTGCAGTTAACTCACGCGATTAACTCAAAAAAATTAATCACGATTAAAAAAATTAATCGCGATTAATTGCACTTATAACAACAGAATACCAATTGAAATTTATTAAACATTTTTGAATGTTTTTTCCACATTTTCAATATTGATTTCAATTACAACACAGAATTCAAAGTGCACAGTGCTCACTTTATATTATTTTTTATTATAAATATATGCACTTTAAAATGATAAACAAAAGAAATAGTATTTTTCAGTTCACCTCATACAAGTACTGAAGTGCAATCTCTTTATTGCGAAAGTGTAACTTACAAATGCAGATTTTCTTTTTTGATTACATAACTGCACTCAAAAACAAAACAATGTAACACTTTAGAGCCTACAAGTCCACTCAGTCCTACTTCTTATTCTGCCAATCTCTAAGACAAACACGTTTGTTTACATTGGCGGAAGATAATGCTGTCTGCTTCTTATTTACAATGTCACCTGAAGGTGAGAACAGGCATTCTCATGACACTGTTGTAGCTGGCGTTGTAAGATATTTACACGCCAGAAGTGCTAAAGATTCATATGTCCCTTCATGCTTCGGCCACTATTCCAGAGGACATACTTCCATGCTGATGATGCTCATACAAATTTAATTGACAAATTATTTTTTCAACTGTATTCCTTGGGGGGAGAATTGTATATCTCTAGCTCTGTTTTACCCACATTCTGCATATATTTAATGTTATAGCAGTCTCAGATGATGACCCAGCACATGTTCATTTTAAGAACACTTTCACTGCAGATTTGACAAAACGCAAAGAAGGTACCGATGTGAGATTTCTAAAAATAGTTACAGCACTCGACCCAAGGTTTAAGAATCTGAAGTGCCTTCCAAAATCTGAGAGGGAGAAGGTGTGGAGTGTGCTTTTAGAAGTCTTAAAAGAGCAACACTCTGATGCAGAAACTACAGAACCCAAACCACCAAAAAAGAAAATCAACCTTCTGCTGGTGGCATCCGACTCAGATGATGAAAATGAACATGTGTCAATCCACCCTGCTTTGGATTGTTATCAAGCAGAACCCATCATGAGCATGGAAGCATGTCCTCTGGAATGGTGGTTGAAGTATGAAGGGACATGTGAATCTTTAGCGCATCTGACACGTAAATATCTTTCAATGCCAGCTACAACAGTGCCATTAGAATGCCTGTTCTCACTTTCAGGTGACATTGTAAACAAGAAGCAGGCGGCATTATCTCCTGCAAATTGTAACCAACCTTTGTCTGAGTGATTGGCTGACCAAGAAGTAGCACTGAGTGGACTTGTAGGCTCTAAAGTTTTACATTGTTTTATTTTTGAATGCAGTTTTTTTATACATAATTCTACATTTGTAAGTTCAACTGTCATGGTAAAGAGATTGCACTACGGTACTTGTATGAGGTGGATTGAAAAATATATATTTTTTTGGTTTTTAGCATGCAAATATTTGTAATAAATAAATATAAAGTGAGCACTGTACACTTTGTATTCTGTTATAATTGAAATTAGTATATTTGAAAATGTAGTAAATATCCAAAAATATTTAAAATAAATTGTATTCTGTTGTTGTTTAACAGCACTATTAATTGCGATTGATCTTTTTAATCGCATGATTAATCGTGATTAATTGTTTTAATTGCTTGATGGCCCTAATTTTTATACATACAAGAATAACAATTTTACTTCAGAAAATAACTTTCAACAATACAAATAAATGCAAGAACTTTTGTTACTTCAGCTTTTCCATAATATCCTGTTTGTACTTGTGAGAATATTAGACAGTTATGTAGAGATATTGGTTGAAATGAGTTTTAAGTTTTGAAGAGCTATTGATTATACTGACAATAGGTGATTACACTCCTAATGGTTTCAGATTTTTTAGTGTCTCTCATTTCAAAAGGCCTTTTTTAAAGATATAAGTCAAATGAAGTGATCTGTGATCAGAGTATTGGATCTTCTTTCAAGATTCTAAATGAGGAAAATACTTTAGTGTGTTAATATCTAGACTTTGTGCTGTGGTCCACACTTCATTGCTTCTGTTTACATTGCATACACCAGGGGTTCCTTATATTCCTTCCCAACTAGCTCTCTGTGTGCCACCCTCCTGACCCCTTCTATTTCAGGGACTCTAGGCAAACCCCTTTTCCCATGCCAGGGACTCTGCGTAGCCCCCATGTCCCTTTCCCCCCCCCCATTCTACTCCCCCATGCCAGTTGGTCTGTGTGCCCCCTTATTTCCCCTCTTCCGCCCCCCCGGTCCTTTGGGCCTCCATACCCAGGTCCCCTATTACCCACAGCATGCAAAGGTTTTAGTGTTAGACAGACAGACAAATGGAGAAATGCCTTTGAGCTGAGCGTAAGACCTCACTTCTTTCAGCTGGTAAATCAAGACTGAGCTCTTAAATTACAGTAAGCCTGTATTTTGTTTGTGATTTAAGATTAAAACCAGAATAATTTTAAATTGGTTCTTCCACTTATCTTTTAAAATAGTTCAGGGTCCTGAGGTTCTGTTTTTTCTGTGCTATGGTTGATGATATCACTAAATCCTAAAACAGTTAAAGGAGCTTGCTTGGGATTAGATGTTAGTGATATCCTCAAATATTGCAGAAGCTGTGTAGGCACTTGAGACCCACATGTATTGGTAGGTAAAGAGCATTTTTAAAACAGCTTCTCTTACCAGTATTCTTAGAATACATGTTGGTGTACGTAATGAAGCCTGAAGAAGAGACTCTCTTTATTAGGCAACTTTCTATCTTAAGAACCCTCCCCAGAGTGTCTACATTTTTGCTCTTTTATTAGTTAAGCAGTGACTTTTTGTCAGTCCCCTGAGTGATTGATTAAGACCAGTCTTACTATATGCAATATAAAATTAAGGTACATTAACCTTCATTAAAGCTGATCCTGCTTCTGTTGGAGTGAGTTGAAAACTCCAGTTGACTTCAGTGGGAAAAGGGTCAAACTTTTGGCTTTTGTCAGGGCTTGAAACTGTCGCCAGCTAACATGGCTCCTTTCTGTTAGACTAGTTCAAGATGGTCATATATCCAAGCCCCAACATCACTATTACAGTTGACAGTGATTAACCGCTTGGATGGCAGCCTCAGTAGAGATGCCATGGACTGAATGTGCTTGAGCTATCTTCTCAGCCCAAAATGTCCTTTTCCAGTCAGGCTTGTGGTGCAACGGAAGGGAAACTTGCACTGCTACTACTGAGGCTGAACTTGTTCTGTGAATAAACAGATGCATGGCATGCTGATCCTGCAGTCTTGCTCTGACCCATTTCTTCTCCATATTGGATCAACTTTAGTGTGCTGTTGCAGCAGGATGTCATTAGCAACATGTAACAGAGTGGGAGGATATAAGATTCTGAATAAGGATGCAGGTTTCCTTGTAATTATCCTAATGTGAAGTGCTTCCATCTTGCAGAAAATTATAGCCGAGTTCTACTGATAGATGCATCTTATCTCCAATCAGAATATAAGAGGTCGGAGTATATGAGACGGAGGGAAGTAGGGTTTGGGAGGAAAAGGAGTCCTGCCGGGAAATCCTAGAAACTAACAAGTTTGAGGAAAGTTGCACCTCTGGTTTGTTCTGTTTGTTGTTGTTTGCGTTACCAATAAAGGCAAGGTGTACCAAGGGGATAAGTTTGGTGTGTGTGTGTGTGTGTGTGTGTGTGTGTGTGTCCCCCTCTCCCTCCAAGAGAGAGAGAATATGTTCTGTTCAGAGCAGGATGGAAGCTATGTGTTTAATGATGGTATCCGTGGTAGGATAAAACACTTTGCACAAGGAGGGAAAATGAGCAGCTCTGTGAAATGGATACTTAACAGAAACAATGACAGCAAGCTTGGCTTGCAGCGCCCACGGGCATGGCAGCTGCAGTTCCGGGGTTGGCCCACATGCACCACTCATGCTGCCAGTAAATCCAGTCTTTCTTAGCGAAACTGGAACCAGAAGACCAGAAACATATCTGATTACATGAAGAGGGTTCAGCCAGGTACCTCTGTCTTATACCTGACAAGCTAAGTGACTTATTAGCTCAGGCTTGAGACCCAGAAAATAGGGACGTAGATGGACCTAATAATGGATCTTGACTTACAAAGTCTGCCTGCAAGAGTGCAGATGTTGTGGCAGAACAATGTGTTCACAATGGCACTGTGTTCACACTGGCTGCACAGTGCAGCAAACAGAGAGCATCTTGGAGGCTGATCCATCAGAGAGACCACGGCCGCAATGTAGAACTGAGAGAGCTTCATTATTTGTCCAAGTGACTGTCATGGAGAAGAATAAAATGACTTAGGGCCTCAGAGAGAAACTGGAAAGGACAAGGATGCTCCTCCAAACTGAGATCCTTAATCCCAGATCTGGCTGGGGGAGAATTCAGGAATTGAGGAAGACAACCACAGGCTGTCTTCCAAGAACTGCCTTGCAAACCCTGGTGTAAGTTGCGTGAAAGAAAGGTGATGGGTGGGGCATGTTGGGGGTGTGAGGGGCTGGAGCCACAGTGTGTTGAGATTCTGGGAAGTGCTGCTTCCCATAGATGTCTGGTAACAGACTATTATTGCTTAGGCAGCCCTCCAAGATAAAGATGCACTAGGGTCCACGCTGACCCCCTGAGCAGCCCTGAATCTGGAAGGTGCACTTTAGGTTCCCTCTTTTCCCCTAGGTTGAGAGTGTTGCACCTTTTAGAGGTTCAACACAGTATCTTGTCCACAGACTCTAGAAGAAAACCACTAAGTCCCACCTTTTCTGTTTCACTTGTGATCAACAGAGACACATACAAATTTGTATTCTGACCATTGATGGAGCATGAGTATGAGGAAATGTAATCTTGCTGTGGTAATAGGGTCAGAAAGCTTTTAGCTTGTGTGTAATGTACCTATGCAATTAGGTTTGAGGGATGTTATCCTAGTAGATGTGGACTGTGTCCAAACATTAGTGAGGGAGGGTTTGGTCAGAACTGAGCTACTGCAGGCAGCACAACCCATTCAGGTCATCTTTGTCAATCGGAACTTGTATACAGTACCCATTTCTCATTGTGTAATCTCCCTACAAGGAATAAAATAAATGGGCTACAGAGTGAGGTATCCTGCTTGTTACCCTAGCTGGTTGTTTTGGGTGGACCCACTGGTCCATTAGATACTAAAATAGTTACCAATTAATGCTGTTAAAATTTGGAGGAAGCTTGATAGGGAAAATTTGAGGGAAAGGGATAGAAGATGGGAGCATTGCAATAAGGAGGTGGTCATAAGGAAAGCACTAAGATGCACAGTAAAAGGTAGCAGAGGAAAAAACAGAAGATAAATGTATCCTTTGCCAGAGATAGCACCTCTCTTGTCAGTCTACAAAAAAATCCAGCTTCAGGAAAAGCTGGTTCAACCACCGAGAAATAGCAGGAACAATAGGGGTTTGCTAATTCGCCTGTTAGAAGGCAAGCTTGTTAGCTTTTTCTTTTTATGACCCTTATTTCTAAAATGTGTTCACTATTTTTCACATTTTGTCTTTGGTGGGATATGTTTCCACTTACACAAACTTAAGAATTAAACCCTGCAGAAGACTTCAATTTTCAGGGCTCTCAATCCCCCAGAATTCTGGAGTACTAAATTTACCTTAAACATGTTAAAAATTGGAGTGTGGACTGGATTCCAGTAGCCCTTCTGTGCTGGGGACTGGTTGTAGACTAGCCTTGCTGGTTCAACTGCTCATCATAGTAGTAATAATCAAGATGCGTTAGATTGTAAATTCTTTGGAGCACGAACTTTCTTTTTGTGTATTTGTATGGCACCTAGCACAAAGGGATCTCATAAAACTGGGAGACTGGGCAACAAAATGGCAATGAAATTCAATGTTGATACATGCAAAGTAATGCACATTGGAAAACATAATCTCAACTATGCATGCAAAATGATGGAGTCAAGTGACTGTGCATGTCCATTCCTCTGTAGGTGTGTGTGCAGTGGTGTGAGGCACCAGAGGGTGCTTGCACTGCCCTGACTGGTACTGCTGAGGGAAAAATCTCCAGCCACTGTGCATAAGATGCACACACACACCTACAGTGGAATGGTATGTGCTACATATTTCAAAGAACAACAGTCACGGAAAGGTAAGTAACCATTTTTTACCACTCAAGAAAGAGCTCATGGAGTCCTCATGGACAGTTCTCTGAAAATATCTATTCACTGTGCAGTGGCAGTCAAAAAAGCTAACAATGTTAGGAACCATTACAAAAAGGATAGATAAGAAAATATCTTAATGCCACTGTATAAATACATGGTACATCCCACCTTGTATATTGCATGCAGTTCTGGTCACCCCATCTCAAAAAAGATATATGAGAGTTGGAAAAAGCACAGAGTAGGGCAACAAAAATGATTAGGGTTATGGAACAGTTTCCATATTAGGATAAATTAAAAAGAACGGGAGTATTCATCTTAGAAAAGAGATGACTAAAGGGGGAATATGATAGATGTCTGTAAAGTCAGGAATGGTGTGGAGAAAGTGAATAAGGAAGTATTATTTATCCCTTCGCATAACTAGGGCCCTACCAAATTCATGGCCGTGAAAAATGCATCACGGACTGTAAAATCTCGTCGTCTGTATACTTTTACCTTATACTATACAGATTTAATCAGGAGACCAGCATTTCTCAAACTGGGGGTCCGGCCCCAAAAGGGGGCTGTGGGAGGTGGTGTTGCAAGGTTATTGTAGGGGGTCATGGTATTACCACCCTTTCTTCTGCACTGCCTTCAGAGCTCAGCCCTTGGACAGCAGCCACCATTCTTCAGCTGCCCAGCTCTGAAGGCAGTGCAAAAGTAAGGGTGGCATAGTATGGTATTGCCACCCTTATTTCTTTGCTGCTGCTGGTGGGGCACAGCCTTCAGACCTGGACACCTGCCCAGCAGCCACCGCTCTCCAGCCACCCAGCTCTGAAGGCAGTGCAGAAGTAAGGGTGGCAATACCGTAAAAAAAAAAACAACAGCCCCCAACCCTCTTTTGGGTCAGGACCCCTACAGTTACAACACCATGAAATTTCAAATTTAAATATCTTAAATCATGACATTTCTGATTTTTAAAAATCTTATGACTGAAATTGACCGAAATGGACCATGAATTTGGTAGGGCCCTATGCATAACATAAGAACCAGGGGTCGCCCAATGAAATTAATAGGCAGTAGGCTTAAAACAAAAGGAAGTACTTCTTCATACAACGCACAGTCAACCTGTGGAATTTATTGCCAGGGGATGTTGTGAAGGCCAAAAGTATAAGTGGGTTCAAAAAAGAATTAGATAAGTACATGGAGAATAGGTCCATCAATGGCCATTAGCCAAAATGGTCAGGGACTCAAGCCCATGCTCTGGGTGTCCCTAAACCTCTGACTGCCAGATGCTGGGACTGGATGACAGGAGATGGATTACTTGATAATTGCTCTGTTTTGTTGATTTTTCTCGTAAGCACCTAGCACTGGCCGCTGTTGGAAAGTAGGGTACTGGCCTATATGGGCCATTGGTCTGACCCAATATGGCCATTCTTATGTTCTTATTGTGTCTCTCCATGAATGTTAAAATATTACTTTGACACTTTCTGGAGATTACTGACACATTTCACTTGTCAAAAGTTAATGAAGGAAGGCATATTTTCAATTGTCTATATGTACCTAAAACTTATAATTGGAGATGCACTGATATTTGCATGAATCATTTGGAAAAATTATACAATATGCCAGTATGTATGATCTATAAACTAATGTGATTCATGTCAACTTCTAGTGACTTGGTTTCGGTATTTTATCTTGATCTGTTTTTTCATGATTTCCCAGGGGCAAAACAGTAAGAATAGGGGAAGAAGCTTGGAAAACAGTGTTTTGGATTCTCTGGCTTTATCTCAGCCAGATAAACAAACTTGTGTGGTTTTACTGGTTTTCATTGTCTTGCAATACAGCTGATATTTATCAGAATATAGATTCATCACTATCTGCTTGTTCTGTCTACAACTATCTTAAAGCATCTCTAGATTTTTCAATATTCTCAATTGTATATTGTATTTTTCTTTAATGTCCTATAAAGCCCTAATTTTGGGGGGGGTCTTACTGAGTCTCTGTTCTTTTGATTTCATGGTAGCTGCCATCAACAGTCACTTGAACTAATAGTCCTCTGACTTTTAAAAAGAATGTAAAGCTGGCAGGGCATTTTTAGTACTGGATCCTTGGCTCAGGAAATCATTACTCCACCTTTGTAGTATCAAAGCCCAGTTTTGATAAACTGCAGGGCACTCTGCAAAGACATGTCTGTTTTTTACCAGACTTTTTGGGAAGTAGAAAAGTAAGTGAGGTTTTGGAGTAAATCGCTGAGGGAGTCTTTTTATTTTGCAACCTTTTTTTGTTAAATATTTTTTGGCGTGGAAGAGCATCTATACGAACATGAAGTAAATTGCAAGATATTCAGTGATATATAACTTTTGTTCATTAAAGTTCATTTTTCTCATATTTCAAAAATAATGTTCTAAAGTTGATTCAAAATTCAACATGCTGGAAAGTCTATAAGGAATGCTACTTATGTGAACATTAGATCATAATTTTATGTGTTCTGAATAAAGTTATATTTACGTTTCAATTTAGGTGCAGGATATGCCTTTTAAATATAAGAGCAATCATTTTTTGAAAATGTTATAGTGAATACTTTGCTGACTTGCTGATCTTTCTGAATTAATTGCATTTGTATGTTGGAATTTATGCCTTTGAACACTTTTAACAGTAATCCATAAAGGATATATATGTCTACATACCACGGCAATATTTGAAATATTTTAGATCTAAACAAACTACAATATGTAGTACATGAAAAAATAAACCAAACAAGTTTTGTTGACCCTAAAATTAGCTTAAAAAAATAAAATCAATAAACATTTAAATAGTGATGTAGACCTAGTAGTTTATAGTCAAAATGTTCAGTACTTATGGTGATGGCTATAATCCCAGCAAAGTGCAATTAACCAATCTGAAACTGAAAGTACAGAAAAGAAAAGGAGAGCAAATATAGAGTAATACAGAGAAGCAGAGATTGTAAAAACATAAGACTAATAAATTACACTGGAATGATTTATGTTTGAATGAAATAAGTCTGGTATATTGTCCATTGGCATGAAAGGAAATGTCCTCCTTTGGCCCTAATGACAAGGAAGCAAAAAAGAATATATTAGTGAAAGCAGAAAAGAAAAAAACTTGACCCATCCTAGAGGCATTGGAGCTAGAGCTGTGAAAATAACCTGATTTGTTTTTTTGGTTCATTATCAGTTCTGAAAAATTGGGCAGGAGGGGTAAAAGTAGTTTGACCCGAACTGAACATAACCGTTCTTAGCATTTTTGGCAAATTAAAAAAGTTGGGAACAGTTTGTTTCTGGTTGAATTAAATGTTTTGTTTTGGGGGCATTTTAAACGTTATTTTCTTTACAGACAAAAAATAAAGACTAGATTGACAAAACCTGTGGTGCTGGTACATCCTGTGTTCCCCTCCTTTATGATGGCACTCACTTGGGATGTGTGGCACCCTTGAGAGCAGGGGTTTGAACCCAAATTTCTCCCCTCCCAGGTGGGTGCCCAACTATAGGATATTCATTGATAGTTCTCGCTCAATCTCTGCTGTGGAAATTGTTCCACTTCGTATAAAATTGTTAAATAGTCATTGGCGCAGGGACTGGCACCCTGCCAGCTCAGTGTCCTAGCCATCAAGCTATAGAGTCATTTTGTCTCACTCTGGCCCAGTGACTGTGGTTTACCAGAGGGGAGTTGTGATCTAACAGGCCAGAGTTGCGGAGGATTAAAACCTTTCATATTGCTTAGGGAGAGGAAGATCATAAATGGCTTTTTTGTCCCCATATTTGCATGTACATCCCAAATGCCTCCCACCAGTGCACCTTCCATGGGACAGCACAATTGCTTTGGTAGGAGCAGGTTCCCTTCCATGCCAGCCACCTCCCACGGTCCCATATGCATCCCGACTTCTTCTCCCTAACTCCACACAACCCATCTCACTTCTACTGGTGCACCTGGGACATTTGGATTGGTGGAGCAGGGATGTGAAGTGGTAGGGAGAGCATAGTTTTGTAAGGAGTGCATGGAGAAGTGGTGCTCGAGCTGAACAGGGAACCTGCTGTGGAATAAGCAGAGGGGGGCTGCACTCTGACGAATGGGGGAATCCTATTTTACTTTTTTCATCCCCAGCAAGCCCAATGCACCCTATGCCCTTACCAATCCAACTTTTAGGTATTCACATATATCTTGATGGTAGATGAGGGTTGTGGTTGATGGTGACACTCATTGGCAGAAGTGTGTTGAGGAACAGGGCTGTGGGAGATCATGGGAGGAGTCAGTTGTATGCAAGGCCAGTAGGAGAAATGGAACAGGGTGCGGAGGGGTGGGGGTGGGTCTGGCATAGGAAAGATATTAGAAAATGTGTAAGATTTCCCCAGACACACACTTGCTTAGCTTACAGTTAAGGTTGCTCAAGTGCACAGCCTCTCAACACAAACAATAAAACCAAAGGAAATCACAAGTACATAATCCAGCTGCACACTTCAGTTGTGCATTCAGTTTACCTATCACGCCACCTATATCACCCCACAACTACACAGACCTCCTTAGATTCAAATGCATGACACTGTGTTGATACGCTACAATGCTAAACACTAACAGTTAACTCTCTACAATAACATTTTCGCATGATTACAAAATTGAGTCTCCTTTCAATAACTCTTATCTGCATTACATTCTCACAAATTTCCTGCACAAATATGATCCCTCAGTTGTTTTACTTCTCTCACTGTATTACCACCATACCATAGTTCAGATATAACAAACACATGTTAACTGTTCCCACAATCTCAACCTAAACACATTAGTTAGAGAAATTTGGTAAGAATTGAGGTAAACATTTGGTTGTAAGAGGGAGAAGGTCTTTGTGGTTTTTTTGTAATCTGGGATGGTGAGGTATGTTGAAAAGTGTGGGTGAAATGTATTCAACTTGTGACTTCCTTGGCTTTCATTGTGTTGGTAGGATGTGTACCTGAGGAACTTTAACTGGAAGCTAACATGTATTTGTATGGAGATAAACAAGAAGTTATGTGTGTAAAATTTCCTTTTTAGGGCAAAAGGAGCTTAGGTCAGGGTACAGATAAGATAAGGAGCCTTTCTGTCTAGGTATTTAGTACAACTCCTGTCCAGATGCATAACCACAAAGATCCCAGTGTTGCAAAGTCCCAAGAAGTCAAGCACACGCATAAGTCTTTGCAGGCTCAGGGCAAAAATCATTATAATTTGATTGTGCAAAGGCTTATGTAAAATAAATGGTGGTCTTGGTGCAATTCTTATTGGGATGGTTAGCAAATTGTTGGCAATTTCAGGAAAGAAGCCAAAGATTGAATGGACATGAAAAATGAACCTCCCTATCAACCCCAGAGGAATGTGAACAAAATTTATGGGTAGGGTAAGAAAGCTGTATTACTACTGGTCTTGTCCCTGTTCTGTTTGTTGAATAGAGGGCTTCATTCTCCAGGACTGTCACTGTTACCATTTATGAACAATACAGTGCTTTAAATATTTACAAAATGTACTATGACTAATCCTTAGGAATCCATACCTTAAAGTATAGGGAGGTACTCAAATAGCATTATTATAATTTAATATTTGCATTGCAGTAGCACCAAGAGGCCTCCATCAGGAATTGGGTCCCCATTCAGCTAGATGCTGTAAACATGTACGTGGAGAAGGGAGTAGGATAACTTGAAATTGAATGATCCTTCAATGGGTTATAGGATGGGTTATAGGATAAGTGTTGAGCAAAACCGTTGGACGGGGTGTGTTGTGTTCTTTTTGGTCTTTGTCACACAGAGGCTTGGACTCGTGGACGGAAGCTCCACCCAGACTGCCCATTTGGAACTTTGAGGGGTTTGAATTTGAAGGATCATTGGCTCCTGTGGAGAGGGGAATCTAAACTGTGATCAGCAAGGGAAGCACTGCGGAGGTTTTACAAGCTTATGCTTTCCCTAGTGGAGTAAGAAGTAGAAGAGTTACTGAATGCAACTGTTATGTTTACTCTGGTTAAATAAGTTTAGTGGTTTTTCAAACCCAGTAGTTGGAGGCATAGTCAGTCAGTGGGTTTTGAAGAGATCTTCAGTAAAATAGAGTTATGAAAAGCAGCCAGAATCACCTGGTATTTACTGACAAGAGGAAGATTAGAGGGGTAAAAGGGCTATTCTAATGATCCAGAGACACCAGTGTTGAATAAGTTACGTGCCCAGGAAGAAGCAGGTTGTCACCTCATATAACAGAAAGATCTTACAGTCTAAGTAATTTTGATAGATAATACTTCTTTGGTGGCTGATAATATCGCACCTGAAAAACCACATAAATTAAATAACTAAAGAAACGCAACTTTGCTCCCTTGGCAGACAATGCCAAAACTCCCATTGACTTAAATGAGAGCAATATCAGTCTGAAAGTGTTTATTTTGGCTTTAGATTTCCTGGTGGTTGGCGGAATAATTTTTCAAAGGAGGCCATCAAACATGCACATTTTAGAAGCTGAGTCAAATCTAACTGCATGTAGGAATTTAAGAAGCTATGGTTTAATTTACTGAAATGTCTCATTAAATTCTACATCCAGCCAGTTAATTGAAGATGAATCATAGAATATTAGGGTTGGAAGGGACCTTAGGAGGTCATCTAGTCCAACCCCCTGCTCAAACCAGGACCAATCCCCAATTTTTGCCCCAGATCCCCAAATGGCCCCCTCAAGGATTGAACTCTCAACCCTGGGTTTAGCAGGCCAGTGCTCAAACCACTGAGCTATCCCTCCCCCCGGAATTTGTTATGCCACTTTTTTTTTTTAATGGAGAGTAAAGGTCATCTGATTTGTCACATCTGTCTGTCCTTCTATGATTTTTTAAAAAAAAATTTTTTAATCAACTTGAATTGGTCATTTAGTTTTGTTACAATATTGATTTTTTTTTAAAAATGTGGACAGTATGAAATCTTCCTAATAACTAAAGCTTTCTTCCACTTAATTTGTGCTTTTGTTGCTACTAACAAATAATTTGCAATAAGGGTTTTTCTGTACACCATTGATAGAATCTATGTGCTTGTCATCCCAGTATGCTGGAAATGTTACACTCAAATCAAGGGTTCCTTTCTGGTTTTGTATGTCCTCACCTGCTCCTCACTGTAAATCATTGAGATGTCAAGTGTAGTGATTAATTAAGCTGCACGTGCAAGTGCTTTTTTTCACCTGTCAAGTAGGAAAGAAGACTTGCTATAGAGAATTGTGTGATGCTGTTTAATTCACTTCTTTTTCCCCAAGCTGTGGAGTTTGCAGTAATGTTTTACATTTAAATTTTCATTCACATTTTTATAGCTCTAATACTGTGTTGGTTTACGAATTTTAAATCTCACAAGGCATATTTACAAGGGGATATAAAGTATTATAGTAGCAGTTTTACATAAGTGAGCAAGGCCAACTGTATAATATAGTGTTATCAAATGTTATATAGTCAAAATCTTATTAGTTAGAGTAGTTCTAATTGGATACAATAGATTACAGTTTTTAAACAAATTGATTAAACCTACATCACTAGCCTGACAAGTTTAATATTTGGTGATATTTTTACTGTAACGAAGGATCTTTTAATATTGTATGGAAAGTACTTTTGGTCCATTCTGTGTGCAAGATTTTAATATTGTATGTTCAGTTTCTTGTGTGTATGTATTATATGCCGTATGTAGTACACTAGCTGTATATATATATATGTGTGTGTGTATGCGCACACGTGTGTGTGTGTGTACCATTTTATTGGAATTTGGAAAGAAAGAGTGGAACAAACATTCAAGCTTTTTCATGCAAGTAGTAAAATTAAATTGTATTGTGATCTTAATCTATTATTAAAAGGTCCGGGAAAGGAAGATTACAAGGTAGATTCAGGTTTTGAATCAGTTTTGCCATTGGTTTAGCAGCGGGTGGGCAGGCAGATGCCTGCTCAGAGTAGAACCTATTGCCATTTTTCACCATTGATAGAGTAGCCTTTCAGAGTCAATGAGCTCTGTCAATGTGAGCTTGTCAAGGCTACAACTTCATAGACCTGAGAGGCGGTTTGAGAGGTCAGCCCTTTTCAGGTTTGCTGTGATGCAAATGAACTTTAATGCTTAAACAACTATTGGAATTTTTATGTCTGCTCCTTGTTCTTTTTTCTTCACAAAGTCATTGACGAGACATTCAGTGCTTTTTAAATTGGAAGTTGCATTGTGCTAAAGACCTAGTACAGATTTACGGAGGGCTGAAAGCAGTTAGATCATGTTCTTTTCATGGTGCGATTAGAATCAAATCGATTTCCCTACAGCCTTCAGCATTCAGATGGCAATTTTAACAAAGCTTGGGGGCTAGACAAGGGACAAAACGACTGAACTGAATGTTAATTACACTCTGCAGCCTTATTTTCTTTTGATTTGGAGCTGACTGGCAACTAAATTAACAAAAGTGTGACCATAACTGCTGCCCTATTTTCATTTAAAAGGAGAGCAGACTCTAAAAGGCTATCTTTACAAAGAAACAAGTTAGGTCTGCTGATCACTGTTAAAGGACACTGTCTTAAAAATCGTCGTAGTTATAATAATAATAATTAATAAACAAAAAGAAACCCTGAATTGCAAAAACTGATGAAATAAATTTAGTCACTGACAAAGCCACCTTTTAAACTTCTTGTAATATCTGCTTTTAAAATGTAGTAGAAACACAACCCAATAATGATTATTCATAGATTATAGTTAATTTATTTTTAATCATATGACCATACCTCAGGCTTAAACATGTTTGATGTTGAAAGGTTGTATGGTAACTAGAGAGCAAGTAGCTGACTTTAAATAAATATTAACATTTTGCATTTGAAATGCCAAGCCAATCATTTGAAAACAGTTGTTTAATTTTTATTTTATTCAGCTCAGACTTGCTTGACACACAGATTTGTAGTTTGTGATTGTTAGTGTTTGTTTATACTACCTCTGTTATTTTGCAATAATAACAGCAAGATGCTTCCCCCTTCATCCCCATTGCTTTGTAAGGAAGCTGCAGCTGCACTAAGTTGCAGTTGATCCTTGTCAGTACTGCGTCCTTTTGCACCTGCAGCTCTGTTGGTCTCATCTTAACACCTGGCATCATGAATTATCCTCTTTTATTTGTACTTGCTAGCAAATCCCATTAAGGGCTGAGCAGTATACATTGCGGCAGTCAAATGACCATAAATGTCACAGTACATTTCTAAAATGTAAGTATAACTAAATTATTATACTCAGATACTCAAAATATCTCTAAGCGGGAAGCTGTACTTCAAAAAGATTGCTGTTTTTCATTACATTTTGCATACACAAACATTGATTGAGAAGTTATTAGAATTGCATACATGCAAAATTTCAGTTGTAAAGATTTATCAAGGTTTAGATTTCAAAATGTCAAAATTCTTTGCATGAAATGTCAAATGTAAAAGCACAAATATCCAAATCTTGAGAATCTGAAATATTGGTATTGCACTGCATTTTTGTGAAAATCATAGATTTTTTTTTAATCACTTAGCATTTGTGCAAGTTACCATCTTAACTTTCTGTATTTTGATTTTCCTGGGTAGTTTTCAGAGCTAAAGATATACAAGATTTTTTTTAAGGTATTGGTTAGATAGAATATTCGATATTTATACTTGACCTCTGGCATTACAAAATAAAGTTTACAGCATCTTTTAGCTGTTCAAATAGTGATGTTTTGAAAGCAGTATATTCACTTTAATATTATTGTGTAACATTCTTACTGAGACTTAAAAATTGCCTGAAAATTGCTGTTGAGTACTCTTAGGAGACGTTTTTAAATCCAAGCAATTAAAACATATGTATGAACCATTGTGCTCAAAAGTTGTAATGCTTTTTTCACATTGTCCCATAGTTAGTTTTTACTTTTTAAAAAGGATAATTTCTGCTCTAGTTACTGTTTAATACTACAGAAGGTTTGATAGTATTGCAGACCACCCTGTACTCAGTCACTGTCCTATACCTCTCCCCTTTTCACACAAAAGCAGCTGCAAAACAAAGTTTTTCTAAAACCAGTCAAGAGTAAAATTCTTTCTCATTTGTCTTCCAGACACGAAGATCGATTGAGAAGTTATTAGAATGGGAAAACAATAGGTTATACCACAAGGTGAGTGCCGCAGGGAGCAGCTTCGTACTGTTGGAGTCTGAATTGCACAGTATGGAAACAGATGCTTTTGTTGAACGAAAAATATGAAAGGTGGACAAATGGGCTAGTCTGTGTGCTGCAATAAAATGCAGCTCATTTTTCTTCTTTTTCTTTCCTCCTTGTCTAGCTGTGCTTGCATTGGAGACTGAGCAAAAGGAAATGTGAAACGAATAACATGATGGAATATGTAAGTTAAAGGGCTGTTTTGTGAGTTTCTCTATTAAATGATCATTTATTTTGCTTCTGATCTTATTCTTTTCATGATTATTAATCAGTAAAGGTGTCAGGAGCTTAATCGCCTGAGTGCAAGGATTTTCTACGGTTCACAGATGCATGGTTTCATGTGCAGGACTGATTTATAAAGTTATGAATGACTTGAAAACAAGGCTTCACTGTTTTCTGAAAAATAATAAATTAATTGCCAAGATAAAATAGCTTGAACGTGTGTTGATGGAGTGTGAAATTTTAGATGCTGTATAAAGAATAACCACAACTTTGGTTACGCAGCAAGTCAGATATGGCTGTTTTATATAATGCTAATCAAGTCTAAAAGTATGGAAGAAGACCTTTCAGCTAAGCTGTTGGAGCTTAAGAAACCTTTAGCCTTTATAGATATTAACTGCCCAATATCTCAACTGTCTTGAAAGTATCTTTATCTTTAATAGGGTCACTAAAATATTTTTAAAGTTCTGGCTTATAAGTAAGCCAGAAAAGACACTTCGGTTTGGTTTTTATTCCCTAAAAAGTTCTCAAGTTATAGAAATATATACGCTGAAAAGTTGCATGCCTTTTATAGTCAGGCAGTCAGTATGGGATTTCAGTTTGCTCACCTCGCTGCCTTCTTGCTCTTTTATTTGTTTTCCGTTTTATTACTGTTTTCAAAAACTTTTGAATGCAGTCAAGGGAGAGAATGAGTGTGGTGAGATGAGTCTGTTAAATTGATTAGATCATTGAAATATGTAGTATTTCCTTAATAGGAGAAGCGAGTGGGCCAGGAAGGGGTTAACTATTGAAAATAAAGACTAACCTTGGAGAAATACTTAGGATAGCACTTCTTAAATATGCATGGTCTTTTGTTATGTGATATTTTGTCTATTCTTTGAAACAATAAAGCCGTCATAGACGGCATATCAAAAGATTGGTTAAAATAATTTCTAATTATTTAAACACTACCTTAAAATTGTCTTTTCACTGCTAGCATTCCCCTTTCTTCCATTTTCACACTAAATCCTATTTCTAGCCTGAAACATAAAAGATTTTTAATGTCTCTTTTCACAGACTAGCTCTATTCTCTAAACTGAATAAGTAGATTTTTGTATCATTATCTATTATATAAAACATGTTAATTTATGATGAGATGCATGATATTTCATTATAAGCAGGGGAAAAAAAGCAAATTTTAGTAAGCTGTTTTGAGCTTGACCTATATGAAGATGTCCTGCTTTTTCATCACTGAATACTTCTGTTTTTCTGCAGAAGTAATTAGCATTGTCACCTCAAATCCTTTGCAGACTAAACTGAAACTAAGCAATGAGGCTACAGGTTTTTTTAATTACTTTTGGAGGGTGGCTTATTAGAGTTTAAACAAATGTTCATCTTTTTTTAGGTGAACTTATATGAAATGATAGTCACTTTTTACATAGTGGACATTCTGTTAACTACAGATTTTTAATCAATTGGTCTACTTACAGGAGTAAAGTTAAGCTTGTGCATAAGTTTGCAGGATCAAGAGCTAAGAGTGAGAAATATTTTTAAAAGCTTCTAACAAGTTAGCTGTAGAAATATTTAAATTTGGTTTTTTTTTTTTAATCCAACATTGATTTTCCACAGAATTTGTGTTCCATTCTTTTGTCTGTAGCTAGTTAAGATGCTGGTCGTATTAAAGCTGTCATGAATTTTCCATTTATAAGTTAACTTTAAAAAGAATTGGGGCAGAAAAATGAAGCTAAGACTTTTAAAAATGAGTGCTGAAAGTGAGGCTCCCATATCCATATTTAGGCACCTAAATAGGGTTTGTCTACAGGAAGGTTTTATCTGTTGCTAAACAGTGTACAAGTTGTTTCACTCCACCAGTATAAAAAATGACTTGCACCTCTTCAGCGTATTCTAGTTTGAAACATGGCCTGAATTTCAAAAGCGCTCAGCACCCAGCAGCCCATTGAGGTCAGTGGTGCTCAACCTTTTTGAAACTCAAACTACTTACTTAGTTGCCTAAATTTATATTTAGAATCCTAACTTTAAGGCTTTGAAAATCTTGCCCTCAGTGATGAAATCTGTGGATTAACACCCCCCCACACACACACACTCATACACACCTTTTTATAAAAGACAGATGAGGCATTTATCCTTTAAACAGCCAACTAGTTTTCTCCTATGCACCCAAATGTACCTACTGAGAGTCAGTTTTTTGTCGGTTTCAGGTATTAGGCTTTTTATAAGCTAGGTTTTTGATGATGAAACGTATTATTTCAAAAACTTTTAGGAATGCAATTTTAATTGATTAGAAGAAAGGCTACCTCCTTTTACCAGTGTGCTTTGAATTGCACAGTTAGAAACCAATAAAATTCAATTACATTCCTTTGTTGAACAGAGTAGAGTCCCAATCTTACTGATGTGTCAGTAATTTTATGGACAATTTTATGGAGGAGGAAAGTTTTGAAAGGGTAGTCTTTCTTAAGATGCCTTTCAACACACACTAAGGGGTAGATTATATTCAGATATGTTATATTGATGGCCTCCTATAGCAAAATGGCGCTCACATTAGAATCTAGCTCTGAATATTCATGTTGAAACCTGAGTCAAGTTTCTTGTTACCTACCTGAGAATTTGTTTGATATGGAGATGGGCCTTGAAATATGTAAGACAGAAGATTAGTGGAATAGTAATTAGTACTTTTTATGGAAAATAATTGAAACTATAAGCATGTTTTTTAAAATTTTCAATTGATTGCAAAACTGATCTGAACTGAGAACAAGTATTGACAGTTTGGTTATAAAGTTATTCTTACATGTATTCATCTTCTCTTTTTAACATTCATGTCTTTACATTTTGTTAGAAAAAAATGAGCCAGTTAGCTGAGTTTGTCAATGAATAATTAGCTGGTGGCTTATTTTAACCTGACCCGTGAGCAGGGCCGCCCAGAGGCTTCAGGGAGCCTGGGGGGCAAAGCAATTTCAGGGGCCCTTTAATTAATTAAGTGCCTTTTTAATTTTTACTCACCTGGCGGCGCTCGGGTTTTCGGCGGCGGGTCCTTCACTCACTCTGAGTGTGGTCGGCGGCACTGAAGGACCCACCGCTGAAGTGCTGCCGAGGACCCAGAGTGAGTGAAGGACCCGCCGCCGAAGTGCCGCCGAAAACCCGGAGCGCTGCCCCGTCCGTAAAAGCGCCGCCGGGTGAGTATATTATATTCTTGTGGGGGCCTGGGGAAAATTGCCCCACTTGCCCCCTCTGGGCAGCCCTGCCTGTGAGCCACATGTTTCTCTATCCCATCTGATACTCTGGCTGCTAATCATAGAATCATAGAATATCAGGGTTGGAAGGGACCTTATTAGGTCATCTAGTCCAACCCCCTGCTCAAAGCAGGACCAATCCCCAATTTTTGCCCCAGATCCCCAAATGGCCCCCTCAAGGATTGAACTCACAACCCTGGGTTTAGCAGGCCAATGCTCAAACCACTGAGCTATCCCCCGCCCCGAAAGGTTTACTGCCCTTAGATAGGCACATGATGTGTATCGTCATTTCCTAGTTGTCCCTTACCTAAAAAAGGTAGCATGGCCCTTGATTGTTCATTCTTTCCTCTCTCCCCACATTTTTAGATAAATGTAAACAAATTTTGTGAGTGGTTGCTGTGATGAACTTCAGTTAATCGATAAGACTGATGCCAAGTTTCATTAAATTTGTTTTTCTTTTTATACAGGTCATTCTGATAGAATTTTTACCAAAGACACCGATTTTTCGACCAGATTAGCATTTGCTTTATTTATAGAGACTTATCCAAGTATGTTGTCTTTCCAATGGTGCCTTGCTTGGTGCTCTCCTGGTGGTGATATAGCATTGGTTCTACAGATTATTGTAGTTTTTGTTCTTTTTGTTTTTTAATAACAGCATGTTCTAAGTACATTTTGTCAAAATTTGCAAAAGTCATTTCATGCAAATGTTAAGTACTACTTAAGTTATTACTTGTACTTCTTATGTTTGTTAATGTATCTTGATTTTCAGAGAGTCTTTTATATGTGTGTGTATATATACATAACATAAACATACAGCTGAAAATAGCCTACAAGCGAGCAGATATTTTTTAACCCATAATACACATGAGTTGACTTTAAATTGTGGAAGTTCTTTTAATATTTAACCTGTATACCTAAGTAACCTCTATGACCCTCTCCAGATTTTGCCCGTGACATTCTAGTTGTATATTTTTATTTCCCCCTTTTTGGGGGGTGGGGGGGAAGAGGGGCGGGAACGAAGGGAATATCAGACAGCCACCTCTCCTGCGATAATAAGCAATGCTTGTTTGAAACTGTCTGTTTTGGAACCCAAATGTCAATGCACCATTAGAAGTGTCTGTGCTTTTTTGTGAAGAAATCTATCAGCTGGTTCTGAAGAAGATCTATCTTAAGGTTTATAAACCAGAATTCGAAGTATTTTACTCAGACTAGAAAAATCACTGAAAGATTTGCATGCATCTAATGATTAGTAGAGCTCAGGATCACAAAAATACATTAGTATTGCAACTTTTAATGTATATATCTTAATTCAGGTTAATGCCATGTAACAGCTTTACTCTTTACTTCTTATTGTTTACCAGAGCTTGTACACAAGGGTGCAAAAAAAATTGTTTCAGTAAATTTATTGTCCCAAGAAAATATTTTTTAGGGTTTTTTAAATGCATTTATAACCTCACATAGGCAGTTGTTTGAGAGAAATCTTGAAAAATACAGTTCCAGACACAAATGCAGACGAATGCCATGTATCACAAAGTTAGTCAAAGCAGGGTACACTGGACAATAGTGAGAACTTAAGAAATGTATTGGATAAATATTTATTGCACCCTGATTTCTTCCCATTTAGGTTTACAAGTTTCATTTTCTGCACAAATATGATTTAAAAAAACCTGGATATGTGATGTATGCTTGGGTCAGGCCAGTCCTATTTCATTCTGTTACTTATGTCACTTGGTTGTACATATCTTCATATATGTTTGTTTTTAATAGCTACTCAGTAATTTTATTTTTAAGTTTGTTCTTTGTATGTCTGGAATTACTGTACATGAACATTAATGTATGCTAAGAAACTGTTACTCATACATCTGTGGTAGCAAGCAATAATGTGAATAACTATGACAAACAAATATACTTTGCTTAATATTCGTATGAATGAAAAGTTGATATCACTACATGAATACCTTTCTCTTTTTACTCTTTTAAATACAAGTTTCATTTCTCATTAATATATACAAGTACCTGGATGTTATGAACTATTTTTGTATACTTCTTCAAAATAGTTAATCTCTATAAATCCTCACTAGTGAATGTCATATTCATTGTTTGATATTGGGAGCTGTCTAGAAAGGTCAAGAGTTTTCTCTGAATTATCTTAATCTGCGTTCTCTATATATGCCCCAGAATAGAGATCTTCCATTACAGTACTTGGCTTTTATCTATTGATTCCTACTCTCTGCTTTGAAGAAAGGAGCTCTTGTGTTTTTTGTGTAAGTTGCAGGTATGTTTTATTGTTATCAGAGTTCTCAATGGACTGTATAAAATAGCTCTTTCATGGCTGTATTGTTGAGTATCTGTTATCTCCTCCAGTTCCACATTGGTATTTCATTAATGAAGAAGTGTCTGAGTGACTTAAAGATTTTCACTTGGGGCATATCTCTTGTAAAGTTCCTATATGTGGTACTACCCTGTGTTAATACAAGAGCCATGACTGCTCAAGGTGTCAAATTTGTATTAACCAAATGAATGTCAGTCTAATTTTATCAGACTTTGCAATTCATTTTTGAAACTTCTGTATCACCCTTTGAATATCTGTTGTAGAAGTCCAAATTAGAGCTTTTGTAGGTCAAAAACTTTGGAACTTCCTTGATGTGAAGGACAAGTCAAAATATCTGAAATGCTCTAAGAAGCAATTCTCATCACACTCAATGTCTCTGACTTGGGATGGCCTCCAGAGAGACTCAGAAGTTTGGGATCATTGAGGCAGTTATGGCTGACCAAGATTCTTAAATCCTCGTGGTTTCTCCTGTCAAAGTAGACCATTCATCCAGTAGTAGTTATAAAACTTCTTTACACAAATCCCTTAACCCCTGAACAAAAATCATAGAAATTGGAGATGGAAAAGACCATAAAAAGTCATCAAGTTAATCTCCGTAGCGGCCAGTAGGGATTTTTTAAAACATAATTTCTAGTGTTTTGTCCAATCTGCAGTAGGTTTGTGTGTCTCTAGTGATGGTTTCATTTCCTACGAGTCCAACTACCAAAATAAAACAATTTATAGTTTGGGCAGGCCACAAGACAATGGTAAGGAGAAAAGAGAATCAAAATGCTACTTTCTTTTGCAGGATATTTTCAGGCTGCCCTTGTTATAATTGAAAAGCACTTAACACAGTAGACTAGTCTGTGTGTTAACTGCTTTACAGTTATAAAGGATAGCCTGAAAATATCCTACAAAAGAAAAAGTAACCTTTCAGATTCCCTTTAACTAATTAACTCATCAATCTTTGCTGGAACTATGAAGGCTGGATATGCACTTAAGATTTCTCATTTGTATTCTTTTTAATTAACACAGTATCTAGTTATGCCTGTTTAACCTTTAGAGTGAAAAACTGGTGCTAAGGGCATCAGTGACTGTATTTGAAAGTTATTTTAGATAGTTGATTGTAAATGCAGTTGCCTTTAATTGTTTGGCCAGGATTCTCTTTCTTTCCATAGTATAAGCAAAGAAAATCAGTTGTCTCCATCATCAAAAGATGCACTGTAGTTATTGGGGAAAGGCTCCCATTCCAGAGGGCTTTGGATTAGTCCCTACATGAGAAGTCCTGATGGTATAATATATCTGCAAGAAACCTTAACAGTTGGCCATTGGTTAAGGTTTGAAGTCTCCAGTGGGATTTGCAGAGTTTGCAGTGAGCTGTTAATCAGAGGAGGGAATCTTTATAGATAAAAGTTACATAAAGCTAGTAAGCATTTCAAAATTCCTTTGGTAAAGGTACTTTTTAATACATTTTACAAGTAAATCCAAGAGTCCCAGTTACACTCATCAGAATAACAGAATTTTTCATTACCATATGCTGTGGATTCTGAGGACTTGTAGTAGTAGAGTTCTAAATATCATAGGAAAGGGTTCAAAACGGTGTTCCCCCAAATAGTTACCAATTTCAATGTTGCCAACTCATGATTTTTATCATAAGCTCCTGGAGGCACGTGATTAGGTTAGAATCTCAGCTTTTTTTTTCTTAAGTAAATTTCTAGCCCTCGTGTTTGCAAGTAGAAGCTTGAATACATGAACCCTGAAGGCTCAGAAACTAGAAAGAAAGGGAAAAGAACCCCGAATTTATTTTAAAATCAAGAGACATTTAAACAAAACTAACTTTGAAGGGGAGTGACTCATGATTTTTGAATACTTGAGGATGGTAATCCTGCAGATTGCTGATCCAGAAAGCTTAGTACTGAACAATTTAAAGAGATACATAAATGGGACATGTACCTCTTAAATCCGATAACCTGTGCATGCAGGAAAAAACAGTGATGGGAAGGACTTTAGCAAATGTGTATATATATATTAGTGACTCTAGTCTACACTTCAAAGCACTGCATTTTTGTAGATAAGGGCCTTCTCCCTATCTGAGGTCAAAATGTTTAATATGAAGGATACTTAAAATCAATCAAGGATGCATCCTAGTCTCAAAAGATGTCTTGGATTCATTGTAGCAACCCAGTAGTATGGGTGGTGCCTTCAGCTGGCTGGCTTTGGATTCATGACTAAAACCAAGTTCTTGCTTAGATAATTTGCTATTGAAAGGACAGTGTTTCAGAAGAGAAATCTGTATTCATAATCATTACTAATTTGCTCCAATTTCTGATCCTTTCCCCAAAACCATCCTTTCCATTCTGCTAAGGGTACATATATACTGATTTTGTTGGCCACACTTAGGTGAAAATATAATTCCTGAAGCATTAACAGGAAAGATAACAGAGCTAATAGGCTGAATGGGCCTGTCTACATGAAGGCTTATTTTACAAATTGCTTCCCAGAAGGTTACTTGGACTTTAGTATGCATGACCATTTAAAATGTAATCAGCCTGTGGGCAAGGCAGCCCACTTCACTGTGTGGTGTGAGGATGTTCAACACAATGAGCATTTTAGATCACCAGATAAGGATAGATGAATTCCCTTGCTGTAAATGCAGAACCTGAATGTTTCCAAGGAAGACTAGTTCCACATTGAAATGCTTTCTATATGCTTCCCCTTTCTATGACAGGTGTGTCTGCAAACTGGGTGAGCCAGGATTTTCTGGTAATGATAAATGCAAATGTTCTTTTTGCTGGGAGACTTAACCAGCGGGTGCCAGTGGAAAAAAGTACAGTGGAAGCAAATGATCTTGCTACTGTGTGATGTGGCTCATGTGTGCCATATCCTCAGTTAATGCAGTGCTCTAGTTTGCCGCCAGATTAATATATTCAGTTTTGTTAGTAACAGCATGTCAGACTTTGGACTTTGTCCGCTGATATAGCATCATTCTTTACCCCTGGAATCTCCTGGAAAAATGGTAGTCAGTGTGAGTCGGTATGTTTTGAGACTAGTTGTTAAAAAATAATCCTACTGAGTTCTGTGTATTAAATTTAATTTTGCCAGTGTATATCACTACCACATCACAGCTGGATGAAACAGATTTTTTGTAACCTAGATTGTTTTGTTTAATTGGAAGACGCTCCTTTAAAAGTTCATCCAGGCTTATTTCCTTTGATACTGCTTCATTAAAATCAGCTTGTCTTGGAGAAAATGAAGTTACACTCTCCCATTTATCCTCAGGAGTCAAGCATTTGTGAAAGTTACAATGAGGCAATGGTGCAATCAAGGTAATTGTAATAAATTTTAGTTAGGAAGGCAAGGTGCAAAAGGCTGAGCATAGGGCTTGGTAACAGAACTCTCTGAGTGTACTTCAAAATGGGTTTCTTTCTGTATCAAACGGTATTGAAGGATGAAGGTTATGTCAAGGCTAATTGAATCCCTTTCCTGAGCTTTTGTAGACAGTGTTCTAATTCCCACTACATTTTGGGTCTCCAGCAAGTGCCTCATTAACCTTTTTAGCTGTGCCCTAATTGATAGAGATTTCTCCAGCTATGTTACTTATGAGAAACACTTCCACCTTAAAGATAAAGCATCATCTACCTTTCTGTTAATCTAGTTTAAAACTTAAGATATGTAGCTCAAAAAGGAATCATGGAGAAAAGCGAGACAGCCTTAATTACACATCAATCTCTTCCAAAGCTAGAGCCTGTAATGCATGGTTAATTGTTTTCAAAGAAAAATCTTAACTTGTCCATACAGCTCCTGTCATGTCATATATAAGACCCAAGAGTTAGGATCCAGTGAGAATAGCTTAAATTCAGGTAAATTAAGTAGTTTTTGTAGCTGGCTTTTATTGAAAAGGAACTGTTAAATGTTCACCTTTAAGGGACAGAGATAACATTTTTAATGGTCCTTGCAGTTTATTTTTCTCTCTGTAACAAACATTGAAAATTACTTTGCCTCAAATGTCAAAAACTAGGATTAGTCATTGTAATCTAAAAATTTTGTTTCAACCTTTTTCATTTTGTAAAAATTGGATTGTTAATCCATTTTATAGCCCATGCTTTAGCGGCCTTTTATAAATCAAAATATGCTGGTGCAGTGTAATCCAAAAATACTTTAAAGTGGGTCTGCGTATGGAGGAACTTTCTTAACGAGCTTTAAGAGTTAGTTTGTGATCTCTTTTATGTTATGGTTGCAACACATTTCCTAATCCATCAGGATATGCTTTATATATATTTTAAAATAGAGTTTTTTCAGAGAGTAAATTGTTTCAAGGAAATTAGAGTAGTTCAGCATTAAAATGTGTAACCTGAATTTTGCAGTGAAAATGCTGACCTAGGTTCAACTAAAATAAGGACAATTTACTGTAGATTGTATGGGCTAAATTAATCCCTCTGTAATTCAGCTGATTAAGTGAAGTTACAGAGAGATACCTTTGGCTGTATATGGTTAGTAAAATCCTGTGAAACACATTATAAATCAGTAATCCTAAAAATGACCTAAGAGATCTGCCAAACTGGCCAAATAAACAAACTTGTTAAAATAATCATACTGCATCAGTCTGTTAAAAAAACCAAAGCAATAAATGTACTTGACATTAAGATTTAGTAGCAGCCTCCCAAATACCTAAATTCAAAAGTAATCATGTCACTTAAGGATATCCCGGTAATAAACAGTTGAGAATATTAGAAGGATTGGATTGCTGTGACTTGACTACATTAACATTACTCTTCAGATATTTTAAATCCAGGATGAGTGACAAAGCTTAAAGGCCAGTACTACCTTAATGGGAAGGGGAGGGAAATGAGTGAGGAGAGGATAGTTTAAAAACTGCACAATTGTAAATATGCATATTTAACAGTATTTAACCACGTCTGCTACTATTACTGAAGTTAATCTCTTGTTGAATTTTACAACTTTATTTAATGCATCAGCCTTCTGTTAGTTTTTTCTGACCTGACCCAGGATTGGAATGGATTCCAGTACAAAACCCTTTTAAAGCATTTAAGTTGTATGTATTACAAACTAATAAAATAATTGTGAAGCTATCTACTCAGGCTTATTTTCTTTTATAAAATATGTGAAAGCTGTTTTATGGCATAATGGCTTATTTTAAGTCTTGAGAGACAAGGTGGGCGAGGTAAGAGCTTTTATTGGACCAACTTCTGACAGTGAAAGGCAAGCTTTCCTTCTTACACAGAGCTCCTCTTCAGGACTGTTTTAAATCATATCAAGTTAATACTTTAAATCTGATTTAGAGAGAATGAAAAATCAATTTTGAGTGATTTACTGTTCATAAACTCTCTAGAACTGCAGTATGCAAACTGGATAGTCTTGCCTATGCTGAATTTTTCTAATTAGCTTTTATTTAACTCTGTGGCTGAAGTTCTTAAGTATTTCATGCCAGAGTGCTATGGGTATTACTTGGTATATATTACCATTATGGTGGAGTACATAACACCATAGTTAAGGCTGTGTTTCAACTTTGTTTTATATATTACACAGTTATATAATTTCCATCCAATTGAGAGTCACCCGCTTATTCCCATAAGAATCATTATTTCATTCATGTTCCTTAAACTGAACCTTAATAAGCAATATTAACTCTACTTCTATCCAGGGCCGTGGGGAGAGCATTGAATTTAATCAACCAACGTATTTCTTTATGTATGAAACATTTTACCCTCTTCGGTTACTCTGCTTAGGAAATCCCTAACAGGCTCTTTTTAGATATATTTAAAAAACGCCCTGG
This sequence comes from Chelydra serpentina, assembly GCA_037349315.1. NCBI lineage: Eukaryota > Metazoa > Chordata > Testudines > Chelydridae > Chelydra > Chelydra serpentina. The sequence continues at coordinate 31,427,304 of JBAIAC010000014.1, forward strand.
AACTATTCTGAAGCATGCAGGGTGTTGTAATTTCAGTTTGCAAAGCGGTATGATACAATGTTGCTGAGCAGAAAAGCGCACGATAGATTTAATGTAGCCAATTGTGTACTTTTGAAAAAAAGAGTAACTGTTCAGTGTGAGTTAATTTTGGATTTTTTCAGCATCTCTCTTTTAGGCTTTGTGCTGCATTCTTCTAGACAAATGCGTATTCCATGTGGGCCACTGTTCTGCTAAATGCTCTCAGTTCTCCCTTTGCAATCAAGATTATGTTGCTAAGGAGATTTTGCTTTTATTGGTGCCATTGATTTGTGTTAATACGTTTTGAATACCTCTCGGTATTCTTCCGTAGACAAGGCCAAAAGAAAAACTTCCCCGAGTTTCCCGATTTACATTACAAATGGAGCGGTGGTGTAATGAAGCCGATATAAAGTGGGCAGTTGAAAGGGAACTAAAGAAGGGCACTCAAGTGAGAAATGAAGAAATGTGCCGAGTGCAGTCTGCGGGCCGCCTTCGGCCCAGCTGCAGGAACTGGCTCAGGCCAGAGGCAGAGGGAGAAGAGCGAGCGCCTCCCTCCGCAAAGACCACCCACTCGCTGCTCTCCAGTCCGGGGATTACCTCACTGCGCACAAAGCGCTGCTCTGCCGGCCGGGGCAGGCTCGCTCTCGGGCTGTGCCACCGCTCAGCGCCGGAGCTTCCCCTCGGGGTCCCCGAGCCAGGCCGCTCTGCTCCCCCGGCGCTTCCCGGGCTTGCCCTGGAAACAGCCTTAGCGCTGCCGTGGGGTGTTTGTCTTGGCGGGTGTGACCTGCGGGGACCTTCCTGGAGCCCAGCGAGCTGCTAGGCAGCTTCAATTCGCTCTCGGGTGGGGCGCAAAGGATCGGCCGTGGCCGGCATGCTCGCGGTTGTGAATGCCCGGGCAGGAGGCAAACGCTGTGTGCCGGTGCTCTCCTCTCGAAAACATGGATTCGTGTCCGACCCCCTGGCCGGCCAAGCCCCGCTGCCCCGGGCCTAATAAACAGGGAGCTGACTCTATGTAGCACAGTAACCAAAGACACATCATGTTGCCGGTGGCGTGTTTGGCGGTCTGGTTAGGGCGCACAGTGCAGCAGCCGTGCTACAAAGCAGCTCCAGTGTGAGAGAGCCACGCTGACGCCTGCAAAATCAGGAGCTGAGGAAGGGCCCCAGCGGCTCCCATTCCTCCCAAGAGGCGTTTTGTCAGAGACTTGAGCAATTTGAAGGCAAGTGCTCATCGGCACATGACAAACGGGGGGATCTTTAACGTTTGCACCAAACTCCCAGGAGAGTTGGTTTTGGGAGAGAAACGGTGGTCGCAGCTCGTCCCTTTTCGAGCAGGATCCGTGCACGGTGTAGGGCATTGCTGCAAAGGTAGGGCCTGGTCAGATCAGGGACAGAGGCTGTTTCCCCCCCCCCCCCCCCCCTTCAGCCTTCTCCTTCTTTGTAAAAGACCTGCTGGGCGAAGCGGGAGTTGGTGGAGCTTAGGTTGGGGTGGTGGCGCTGCCAGGCAGCACTGCTAAAGGAGGACCAGGCACGTGTGAAAACTAACACAGTAAACACCGCATTGGCGGATAGGCGCTGGAGATTTGTCGTCAGGATCTAACCCGATGCAACCAGGGGACTGAATATAGATGTTTAGAATTGATGCTGTTTGTCCCATCAGGTCTCCAGGCATTTGCGCTCACTTCCTTCCTTGTCCCTCGTCACATCAGCTTGCTTGTTTTTCTCCTTCCTATATGTGCACAGCCGAGGAGCGATTTGACCATCATGTACACAGTTGGCTTGCTCATCTTTTTCAGGGCTATGGGCTATCAGCAGTGAGTATCTCGCTGCCTTTGCTCCTGCCGAGACATTCGTACAAAAATGCAATTAATTAGCAATTCCGTTTGTAAACATTCACCAGGCGAACTGTTTCTTCTGATACGGAAACCGCCAGGCTCAAGCTCCGGGTTAGGTTTTGGTTTATTTGATTGTTTTGAAGGGGGGGGGGGGAGTTCAAAGGAAGGAAACAAAATGTAACCCCGCTTTCCGAGAAAATGAGCCATGCTTCCTTCTACTAACCCTGCTGACCGAAGGAGTTTGATACAGCCAGATCAGAACCAGAGTCAATACCCTGTGAGCAGCCACAGCCAAACAGCTCATGCTAGGCTAGAAAAATGTCCTCGTTTTTTCAAATGTACAATTGTTTACATTTAGATGTCTTACAAACTGAAACCATGAGCGTTTTCACCATGGATATCAACCCATCTCTTTATCCATATCATAAGTGCAATAAAGCAGTAGGTATGTGCTGGTTGAGTGACTTCATTACCTTTCACTCCCTTAGGAAGGCGATGATGGTATCTAAAAGTGTCTCTAGTTAGAGAGGGAAATTTAGCTCTAGTCCATACCATTTCCATGCATTCTGCCTTTCCAGAAGGCGGTAGAAAGGATTAAAAATAAAGCTTCCCCTCCTTTTGAAGATCTGGTACTAACACATCAGATCTTCAACTATTGAAGTGAAAACATTTTTGGAACAAGCACATTTCATTCCTGAATTAATGGGAGCAGGTAAGAAATCCAGTAGCCAAGCTTAGTAGTAGATGTTACAGCATTCTATATAATAGAACACTTTTTCTTCTTCTCTACCTCTTATAGCACACGAAGCTTTTAAAATTATTTATGCCTTTCTGCACAATTCAAAGAAAAAAGCCCAGTTTCAAAAAGGGAAATCGCAGTGGGTGTATAGCGGTAGCACTGTGATAACTCCTTGAACAGAGCCCCCCCCCCTCCCCCCCGTTAGTAACAATTGAACAATATTTTGTGCTTTCATTTAAGAAAGTCAAAACATTTAACATAAGGACGGCCATACTGGTCAGACCAAAGGTCCATCTAGCCCAGTATCCTGTTTTCTGACAGTGGCCTATACCAGGTGCTTCAGAGGGAATGAACAGAACAGGTAATCATCAAGTGATCCATTCCTAGTGTCTGGCAAACAGAGGCTAGGGACACCATCCCTGCCCATCCTGGCTAATAGCCATTGATGGACCTAGCCTCCACTAATTTATCTAGTTCTTTTTTGAACCGTGTTATAGTCTTGGCCTTTGCAACATCAACAGACGTGAATGAAGCCTCACTTCAACTCCATTATGCCCAATATACTGTTGTGTTAGCTGAAGCCAAGTGATGTTAAGTGAGTTGTGGGCACAAAGGACATCAGTAGCTGAGCCAGGAAGGAGAACCCAGCTCTCCTGAATCTTAGTCTCACATTCTAGTCACTAGATCAATTCCTTCCCAAAATTATTCAGACAAGCTATTTTGCTGTTTTTAAGCTTACTAATTATTTTATAATAAGTCCAATAATTGTTGCTTAATTTAAACTAAACTCAGCTAAGAGGCTTAAAAATGGTATAGTCTTAACAAATATGAATTTTTCCAATATAAGTTGTGTGTATTTCATATACAGTTTAACAGATCACAGGTGACTCACTTCACGGTATGTTGTGCCAAAAAGGAAATAAAGAGAACAATTGTATTCTCTTTCTTTTAAAGCTTGCACTTGTTGTGCACCGGGTGCTTAAGTAGTGCTTATTCCATGTACATAGTTTGTTTGTTTTCGGATTTCCAAAGGGCTCATGGATTTTTGAGACCTGTCAAAGAGCAGTGAATAAAACTCATTTTTTTCAAAAAAAGGGAACACTGGGAACTTCCTTTTTAAATTCCAGAAGACAGTTAAAAGAACTTAGTACTAGCTATATATTTAAACTTGTGCTTATACTGTCTACGGCTAGACAATATACATTATAATATAGACCAAGAATTATTCTTTTAATGGGCTATTGCAAATAGCCATAATAAAAGGCTTTAAACATCAGCAGGAGAAATGTAGGTGTTTTTTTTTCCCTCTCTGAGACCTTTAATCTGATGCTCTCAAAGCTTTTTACAAATAGTTGTTAAACTTTTATCTTACCCTTTGAGGTGAGTACTATATGTATTTTACAGATTAAAAAAACAGAGGAATGGTCCTTATGCTGTGTAGCAGCTCAAGCAAAGAGCTGTCACAGAGCCCCTTACTAGTCCTGCAGCCAGGAGAGAGAGTTGGGTACATATAATGGAAGCTACACCAGAACCCCATAATATGTAGGACCTTCTTCTCTATGAGTCACTCTTCCCACATGTGCTTGAGACCTGCATAGCCACTAGAATATACGTAGAATAAGCACTCAGTCCCTTTGGGAAAGGGCATAGCAACTGTGATGAAGCAGAGAAACTGCCCGCCAGCACAGCAGGTACTAAAGAGAACCTTTTGGGCCCAGCTAGCCCAGCTCCATTATACCTGCAGCCAATGCCAGATCTGGAGGGGGGAAGAAAAGGAGAATACCTGGCTCAGTTTGGTGCTGAATGGCAGAGGCGAGAGCTAGCTGCCTCCATACCTGAGAGGAAGGGTCACTAGCCCGCCAGCCGGCACAGCCACCTGGGAGTAAGTATTGTCTCTCCAGCCAAGGAGGAGACCTAGGAGCCTCCTGCACCTGAGGAACTGGTGAGTGAAGCCCAGAGACATTGTGGGGTTCGGCCTCACCAACTCACATGGCTGCCCCGCTTGAAGGAGCCTAGGACCGTGGCAAGGTGCCGGCAAGATCCACGAGAGGGCACTGTGAGAGGCAAGTTACCCAGCAAATTGGACTAGAGGGGCCACACCCTGAACTGAAGAGACAGTGGTAGGAAGAAGCCCATGGCAGTAGATTGAGACTCTCTTCTGGGAGGCTGCTACCCCACACCCTGTTCAAGGGTTGATGCACACAAGGCCAGGAAGCCTGTGGAGAGAGATGATCTGGGTCCCCCTGCCTTAAAGACTGAGGCTCCTCAACCAAGCAGTGGGCTGAAAGTCAAACATTCCAACCACTAGGCTGCCCGGAACCCCAAGCCCCCTGCTACAGCAACCTTCAAGAAAAAGATGATGATAATTTGCCTGTAATCCCTGTGTAGATTAGATCTACGGGAAAATCAGATTTTAGCCAAAATATTTAAATATGTGGTGGGCAGATGGATAAAGAACACCAGGATCTTACAGAATATATGGAAACAGATAATCTTGGGTTCACACATGTTGAAAATCCCAAAGAATATTCACAGAATCCAGGAATGCCATCACTTCGCCTCGAGTGCTTTCTGTTGCAGTGATCAAATCTCTCATGCACAATTTGACTTCTGAAAGTTACAAAATAAAGACTTAAGCCCAATTACACAATCAAGATTAACTCATCTCTCCCAAATTATCCATGTGTATATAGGAAAATTTCTTGGTGTTTGCACTGCAGCATGTGTACCTGCCAGTTAATGTAGAGATACACAATATATATTTTTGAGACACACGAACCTCTGCCTGATTAATGAATCAAATTAAAATAGCATTCCAGTTTTCAAAACTGTTGCTTCCCTACAAAAGAATTGCCCTGTCATTTAATAGTGTTTATCAATATCTTAGTACTCTCAGAGGATATCCGTACTTTACACACACATTAATTATTGCACACCATTTTTGTGAGACAGGTAAGCATATTTATAGCTATGTTACCCACTAGTGAGTAAATGAGGCTTGCCCCAAGGTTACAGAACTGGTAAAAGAATGAAAAAGCATCTTGACTCCCTGCACTAGAGAACCCTATATTCTCATATAAAAGAGGGCTGTTTATCACTTGCACTATGAATGCGTGAGTAGTCCTTTTGTGGCTGGAGCTCAGACTGTTCTCACTGATATAAGGTGTGATTGCAGTTCTCATATTAAACTTGTTTTGATTTTCAGTTGTTTGTTCCATATTGTGCAAATAATTTCATTCTAAGGTTTAATGACAGCTGGACACATTGCAACCTCTCTCTTTGCCCACTGCTTTCTCCAGTGCAACGCAATGGGAATGCGAATAGTAGAAAGAGTGATGCCTCGTAGGGTTGGACCTTGAGTTTGTAATATAAACACACTTAGCAATTTTTTAAAGTTGTAAGTACTGCTTTTCATGATTGGGTACTTAAAGACAAGAAGGTAAATCTTTCATTAAAAATGTTGCCAACATTATTTTACCACTAGACCTTATTAACAGCATATTGTACTATTTGAGTGTAACTTTATTAATCTCTTAAATTACATCCTTCCATAAACATTCACAAGTCTGTGGCTGGGTATCAAATGCATGGTATGTAAAGTCCTTCACATACTTTAAAGGCGTAACTTTTCCAACATGCTCTAGGTAAATCCTGTTCCCAGAGAAGACAATGAGAGTTTTGTCCATTACATCAGTGGGAGCAGGATGAGGCCTAAAGCTCCTACTGTATTGCGCTCCGTTGTGTGTAGACTACATCTTTTAAAATCCTCTTTTTTGGTTATATATTTAGCATTCAGAATGCAACCCAGATGCATGTTTAGCTGATTTTAATGAGTGTCCTCTAATCAGTTAAATGGGAATGTGAGGAAAACCTGAAGAGTTACTTCATATCCGCAGAGAATGTCTGTTTACATTGTTGCACCTCAGCTCAGAGGATACTTGGCATGTACAATGCATCTAAAAGAAAAATGTGGAAGGCCAAAGAAACCTTGAAGAGGATTGGATCCAACTCCGCTTCTCCCCCACTCCACAATACAAGCTCTGATGACTTAGTATTTTAATTAATGTCAACCCTTACCATCAAGGCTCATGGGAGCAATCATTAAACCAACACAAAAACATTTTAAATGGTTGGCAACCTACCAGACACTGAGCTAAGCATTCCCATGGTAGACTGGATTGCTTCATCTCCAACTCTGCATCAGATTAAATACATTCTCTATTAGCACAGACTCTAAAGCCTATTATTTTCATACTAAATAGTGCAATATGGTTTCAAAGTTTTCTATTTTAGAATGTTTTTATATTGACTTTCGAACACTGGAGTCCATGTTATTTATGTGGATGTGGTTTACTTTGTTTTTTGTTGTTCCTAAAAGTTATTTTCTCTTTCATATTCTTTTTTCTGCTTCCTCTCCACTAAACCAAAAACATTTTCTCTTAAGAAACTCACACGATCATAAAACAAAGTATAAACCAATGATGGTTGTCTATGTAGTTCTGCTGGTGGACTAGATTTTAAAATTAGACAAATTTATGCCTCTGGCACTTGGTTTCACATTATTTCACAATAAGATCATGTTAGTATCCTCTGCTATCTATCCAGGTCTGTGTGTGACCCTCATCACTGCAATATCTGAGCATAGGATATGCTAAATAATATGTTCTTTCTCATCCCTCCCAGGCTTTTTTCCTCCCATTTTCTGTGTTTGCTGTTAGCTCATATTGTTTAAACATGCTGCTCCGTAACAGGCTGTTAGTGCTTCTGTTAGTGCTTGTCAGAGCCACACATAATGTAGCCATATTTTGTGAAAGCTTCACAACTTGATTGTAAAGTCACCTCAGTTCTGACCTGAAATATCCCTGCTATTCCAATCCATGGGCCGCTTCCTGAGCAGATACTGTCACCCATTCTAAGTTATGATGAACTAGTGAAATCTGATATTGGGCCAGATCCGGCTGCTTGGCTTTCTCACATGGGTTGTCCCAGTGCATTCAATAAGTCTGAATGCAACCATGCCTGCCTTTTCATGACCAGAGTTTTGGTAAGGAGAGCAGGATCTAACCCTTTGTCAAAAATGTTCTCTTTCACAGGGGATATCTCTCTCCCCAGGTGCCATAACAGTCTAATCTATTGTGGTGTCTCCTTTTCTCAGTCTTCCATTCCTTCGTGTGTGGACACCTCTTGCTTAAAGGCCTGAGGACATACATTATACATTTCGTTTTTGATTTGGCAGTCATGTAAACAAACAGATGCCAAAGGCATTGACTTTGTGTTAGGCAGCTCATTAAAAAGAAAATGACTTCCAGGACCTTAGTAACAGCAGAAGACTGCAGAGGGAATCTTCTTGATGATTCTGCCTGTGTTGAGATCAAATGAAGCAAAAAAAGTAGCAGGATAACAGAGGCAAACTGATCTTGTGGAATGAATGTAAAGGGGGGGGGGGGGTTTGGTTCACAAAACACTGCTCTTCCTTTCATAGGGGTGTGATGGGGTGACCACCCCACACAGGACTGAAAGGGACTAAGGTGGCTAGGCAGGCCTGTTAACTCCACAGGCTGCACCTGGAGCAATAGCCAGGGAGCAGGGAACTAATTAGAAGCAAGTATCAGAGGGGTAGCCGTGTTAGTCTGGATCTGTAGAAGCGACAAAGGGTCCTGTGGCACCTTATAGACTAACAGAGTCACTCTGTTAGTCTATAAGGTGCCACAGGACCCTTTGTCGCTTAATTAGAAGCAGGTTCAGTGTGTGGGAACAGGCAGGACCTGTATAACGCCAGGTAGCTGACACCAGATAGTGGCTGCTGGGAAAGGCTGCAGGAAAGCAGGCAGCAGTCACTCCCTTGGAAGAGGATTTGGAAACTTTGGAGTTGGTACATCCAGAGAGAGAAGGGGAACCAGGTGTGGCAAGAAGTGGTTCAGGGAAGGAGCAGTGAGGGAAAGCCCAGAACTGCTGAGCTGAGGGACCCTGGACTGGAACCCGGAGTAGAGGGTGGGCCTGGGTTCCCCTAGCAGCTACTAAGGGAGTGGCACTAAAGCAGTGGAAGGGAAGACTGCCTAGAACTGCTAGGGAGAGGGGACTTGTTACCCTTGCAGGGAGGAACACTGAGTCACCTGGATGGAGGGCTGAGTCACGAAGAGGACACTGTGGTTCCTGGGATGAAAAAGTAGCTGCAGGCCTGTGTGAGAGACAGTGACTGCATGGAAAGGGGAGTTGACCTCAAGAGTTAATCCCCCGAGTGACCAGGAAGAGGCGCCAGAGCAGCAGTGAGTGGTACACCCCGTGACAGGGGATCAGAGAATGAATGGGCCCAACTGGAGCTAAGGGATGGGAATGGTGGACAATCAAATGGCTGCATTTGCGCATAAGGAGCTGTGGCTCACAGGATTCATTTGCTGGGAAGAGGGCACTGAGTACTAAGGGACAGGGGACGAATTGGATTAGTAGGGGTTTTTGGAGGGAGGGTTGAGGCCAGAGAATGTTTAAATGTGTAGGAGGTTAGGGTCAGAAACGCAATTGGCTGGAGGGAAGGTCTGCAGGACAGAGGATGGCTTGATTGGAAACTGGTGGGGACACAGGCTCGATGGGGTTGTAGGAGCAACGGGCTGGATGAATTGATGTGGATGAAGAGTGCATGGAAATAAAGGGAGGAACAGGACAAGAAGGCTAAGAGGGCTCCAGCAACAGTGGATGGTAAGAGAGAAACAGTTTATGGAAACTTGAGTAAAGAGAAGAAAATATAGGGAAGTGATGGGAGCAGCTCAGCAGAGCATAGGGAAGCCATTGGTGGGCATAGACTGGCGAGAACATGGGAGAGTAAACCTAAGCAGAAGTCAGAAGATTACTAGCAAGGGAAAACAGATAACGTGGGAAGGGTGAATAAAAAGAAAGAGCTGCTGGAAGGGCAATGGCAGAGACAGATAACTAGAAAAGGAAAGATTTGGAGAAGGAATGGGAGATATGGAAAATAGACATAGGGAAAGGAGACAGCCATGGAAAGAAAGTCAAATGACAATAGAGACATCCCTCTCTACCCCATCTCCTCTCAGAAGAAAGACAAACACATACTTCATTTATTATTTGTATTGCCATAGCACTTAGTAGCCCATTGTACAAACACAGAACAGAAAGACAGTCCCTGCCCCAAAGAGTTTACAACCTCTGTAGAAGGCAAGAAACAACAGATGGATACAGGCAGATGGGGGAGTACAAGGAAACAATGAGACAGTATTAGTCAGCATAACAGGCAGTGGTCTCAGCACACCAACAAACTAACCATTGTCATGGGTTTTGTAGGTACTGTATGAGGACAAAGGAGATGTCATAGAATCATAGAATATCAGGGTTGGAAGGGACCTCAGGAGGTCATCTAGTCCAACCCCCTGCTCAAAACAGGACCAACACCAACTAGATCATCCCAGCCAGGGCTTTGTCAAGCCTGACCTTAAAAACCTCTAAGGAAGGAGATTCCACCACCTCCCTAGGTAACCCATTCCAGTGCTTCACCACCCTACTAGTGAAAAAGTTTTTCCTAATATCCAACCTAAACCTCCCCCTCTGCAACTTGAGACCATTACTCCTTGTTCTGTCATCTTCTACCACTGAGAACAGTCTAGATCCATCTTCTTTGAAACCCCCTTTTAGGTAGTTGAAAGCAGCTATCAAATCCCCCCTCACTCTTCTCTTCTGCAGGCTAAACAATCCCAGTTCCCTCAGCCTCTCCTCATAAGTCATGTGCTCCAGCCCCCTAATCATTTTTGTTGCCCTCCGTTGGACTCTTTCCAATTTATCCACATCCTTCTTGTAGTGTGGGGCCCAAAACTGGACACAGTACTCCAGATGAGGCCTCACCAGTGCCGAATAGAGGGGAATAATCACGTCCCTAGATCTGCTGGAAATGCCCCTACTTATACAGCCCAAAATGCCGTTAGCCTTCTTGGCAACAAGGGCACACTGTTGACTCATATTCAGCTTTTTGTCCACTGTAACCCCTAGGTCCTTTTCTGCAGAACTGCTGCCCAGCCATTCGGTCCTTAGTCTGTAGTAGTGCATGGGATTCTTCCGTCCTAAGTGCAGGACTCTGCACTTGTCCTTGTTGAACCTCATCAGATTTCTTTTGGCCCAATCCTCTAATTTGTCTAGGTCCCTCTGTATCCTGTCCCTACCCTCCAGCGTATCAACCACTCCTCCCAGTTTAGTGTCATCTGCAAACTTGCTAAGGGTGCAGTCCACACCATCCTCCAGGTCGTTGATGAAGATATTGAACAAAACCGGCCCCAGCACCGACCCTTGGGGCACTCCACTTGATACCGGCTGCCAACTAGACATGGAGCCATTGATCACTACCCGTTGAGCACGACCATCCAGCCAGTTTTCTATCCACCTTACCGTCCATTCATCCAGCCCATACTTCTTTAACTTGCTGGCAAGAACACTGTGGGAGACTGTATCAAAAGCTTTGCTAAAGTCAAGAAATAGCACATCCACTGCTTTCCCCTCATCCACAGAGCCAGTTATCTCATCATAGAAGGCAATTAGGTTAGTCAGGCATGATTTGCCCTTGGTGAATCCATGCTGACTGTTCCTGATCACTTTCCCCTCCTTTAAGTGGTTCAGAATTGATTCCTTGAGGACCTGTTCCATGATTTTTCCAGGGACTGAGGTGAGACTGACTGGCCTGTAGTTCCCCGGATCTTCCTTCTTCCCTTTTTTAAAGATGGGCACTACATTAGCTTTTTTCCAGTCATCCGGGACCTCCCCCGATTGCCAGACAGAGGCAAAAAAAGCATTGAGTACACTAGCTTTCTCCACATCCTCTGTCACTAGGTTCCCTCCCTCATTCAGCAAGGGGCCCACACTTTCCTTGACTTTCTTCTTGTTGCTCACATACCTGAAGAAACCCTTCTTGTTACTCCTAACATCTCCGGCTAGCTGCAACTCCAAGTGTGATTTGGCCTTCCTAATTTCACTCCTGCATGCCTGAACAATATTTTTATACTCCTCCCTGGTCATTTGTCCAATCTTCCACTTCTTGTAAGCTGTTTTTTTGTGTTTAAGACGAGCAAGGATTTCACTGTTAAGCCAAGCTGGTCGCCCGCCATATTTACTTTTCTTTCTACACATCGGGATGGTTTGTTCCTGCAACCTCAATAAGGATTCTTTACAATACAGCCAGCTTTCCTCAACTCCTTTCCCCCTCATGTTAGTCTCCCGGGGACCTTGCCCATCAGTTCCCCGAGGGAGTCAAAGTCTGCTTTTCTGAAGTCCAGGCTCTGTATTCTACTGCTCTCCTTTCTTCCTTGTGTCAGGATCCTGAACTCGACCATCTCATGGTCACTGCCTCCCAGGTTCCCATCCACTATTGCTTCCTCTACTATTTCCTCCCTGTTTGTGAGCAGCAGGTCAAGAAGAGCTTTTCCCCTAGTTGGTTCCTCCAGCACTTGCACCAGGAAATTGTCCCCTACACTTTCCAAAAACTTCCTGGATTGTCTGTGGACCGCTGTATTGCTCTCCCAGCAGATATCGGGGTGATTAAAGTCACCCATGAGAACCAGGGCCTGTGATCTAGTAACTTCTGTTAGTTGCTGGAAGAAAGCCTCGTCCACCTCATCCCCCTGGTCTGGTGGTCTGTAGCAGACTCCCACCACGACATTACCCTTGTTGCTCACACTTCTCAATTTAATCCAGAGACTCTCAGGTTTTTCTGCAGTTTCATACTGGAGCTCTGAGCAGTCATACTGCTCTCTTACATACAACGCAACTCCCCCACCTTTTCTGCCCTGCCTATCCTTCCTGAACAGTTTATATCCATCCATGACAGTACTCCAATCATGTGAGTTGTAAGAAGAGATTTGAAGGGGAACAATGAAATGGACATGCAAAGCTCCATTCAAGCAAAATGACAGAAAGTGCATCTCTCTCACATTTTTTTAAAATAAATAAGCTGCCCCGGAGTTCTCCCTACATCCATTGTCTAGGACCGACCCAGCCAGCTCCTTCCACCATTGCTGACCAAATGTGTCAACCTTATTTCAGCCTGCTCACTTTGGGGGGAGGAAGTCTGATTTTTTATAAATTCCCAGAAGCCTTCATATTTCCTGACTCCCCTTCTCTTCGGAGAGGCAGTTGTCTTTCTCAGCTTCAGTGTGACTAAAAAGAGGGAGTAAAACATCTTTAGATGTCATAGAAGAGCCGTAGCTTCTCGACCCTTTGTCTTGCTCCAAATGTTTCAGCCAGAACAATGGGATCATCATCATTCCTGCCACATTTTGCCTCCCGCCAATGGCAAGCACATGGTTGGTTTTTTCCCCTCAGATTAGTTTAATGTGCAGGGTAAACTTGATTTGAAAAAGACTTCTCTTCTGTTGCTCTAGTCAGCACAGAACTGATTCAGTAGCTCCAATAACAAAGCATTTAGAGCAGTCACTACTTTTGAAAATGTTGATTCAATTCTGTGAGCGACCATGGCAACAAAGATAGGATGCAGACCTTTGAAGAAAACTTTGAAGACTATTTAAAAGGGGAAGAATAGGATGGGGGTGACAGAGAGAAAGAGAATAGGATTCATTTGCTTCTTAGTGATGCTATCATTTTAAGAGGCTGTACTAATTCGTATAATAGATTTCACTCCTGGGCAAAGAATGCTACCGAAAAGCCTAGCATGAGTGCCACTTCCCATTGAGATAATGTCTAGGATTGTAGTCAGGTTTTTTGCTATATTTGTTTTGACAAGTAGATTCCTTTGCTTTATCTCTCTTAAACAAGAGAAGTTTTAAGGCTTAAAGATTTGAGCCCTCTGAGAAATCAAAACTTCAGTCTTTGAGGTTGTGCTAAGTATATTTACTCAAGATTTATGACAAATCCCCCAGAAGTAAGGAGAATGCTTAATACAATTCAAATAGGCTGGAATTTACCATCTAAATAAGTACTAATCTACTGCCTGCCTGTGCTTCCCTGGTAAGAGACACCACTACTCTCAATGTAAAACAAAAGAGGACTTTAGGGAACTAGAAAGTCTGAAAATCCTCATCTTCGATTCATGGGATATTCCCTTTTAACTGAAATTTCAAAGGTTATGCCCGCTCATGATAAAGGCATTTTTCAGGTTTTACAGAAGTTTTATTTGCCATTTTTAGTCTGTGTTAAGAAAATCCCATCCCTTAGTTCTGTATCATGTTCCTGCTATAAACTAGTAAGTTTCTTGATCGGCTAGCCTTCTGCACTTCTAACAGCTATCTTTCACTGCACTGTGTTTTCTTGTCAGTTTCATCTACTGTGTTTTGAAGACAAACAGAAGTCTTCTCAGGTTTGGGGTGAGATACAGTGGAATACTTTATATCTTTTTGAGGCTTTATCTCAAAGCCCCGATGAGGCAATAAAATGGGTGTCCTGCAGCAGGAGCCTTTAACTTAGTTTAAAGGAGGGATAACAATGGATTCTGCTTTTGTATTTTCCTTAGCATTCCTCAACTGCCATGTTCAGCTGTCCTGAAATGGAACTTTGTTTCCTATGAACAAATATGGACAGGCATTAGCTATAAGGGAAAGGGGTTCAGGGGATACACTGCCCCTTTCTCTAAAAGCAGAAGCAGAAGTCCCCTCCTCCTGCCTTTTCATTGGCTGGTAAAGAGACAACTCAATAGGCAAGACAAGCAGCAGGAGGAGCTGGTACCTGTCTGGGGAGCCTTCTCATCAGTAGGTGGAGTAGCAGCAATACTCACATTGTCCCAACTCAGTCACTTCTACGTCTACTCTCTGTAGGAAGATTTGTTGCCTCGCTGCCTTTTTCACTTCCTTTAGAATAGTCTATTTCAGTGAAATATCCTTGTGCTGCTGTTGAATAGATTCAAAGCACATATTATATCAGCAGCATTCTAGTCTTAGGCCTTTGTATTTTATCTCTTGAAGTTCACTGATCAGCTATGGAGTTGTTGGGAGAAAGAGGTAATTTGGGGCCATGGCATCATGGTTGATGCTATCAAATGGTTATATTGCTCCACCGATTCATCCATACATTGGTCATGCTGTTAAATAGGTTTCCTGTAAGTTCTTGGTTCTCTGGATTCTGAAAATCTCAAAATTCATTGGACTCAAGAGACTTTAAGAAGGAACCATTCTAGTCAGTTTGCCACCCAAGAAAGATAGTGGGAAAGCTATGATTTTCACTTGGATGAGGTGATCATCTGACAGAGAGAAGTATGGTTTTTATGTTCTCAGTATCCATCCCTTGGCTAAAGATAGTCTAGTAGGTGTCTGGCTGATTGTCAAGATCTGGAGATAACTTGGGAGAAACCAAATGTTTACCATGCAGGTCAGAATACTAGGTTGTTAATAGAATTGTCTAGGTGGGTATTTAAGTCTCCAAAGTAAAAAAAAAAAAATCTAGAGGACTTCAACACCATGCCTGTCTCCCTCTGGTAATTCTTCTAAGGCTTGAAACAGTAGGAGTCACATGTTTCTTGTCCCTTTCTACAAAATAGAGTACTCCAGACATCCTTTATTACTTATAAAGCTGGCCACTGAAGAGATTTCTGTTTTGCAAGAAATTTACAGGTTGTCGTTGTTTCATTTTGTTCCACATCAGCATGAAACATTGACAGCACAATATTTCTGGCAAAACAGGACACTCCATTTCAGGGCCCACCAACCCACCCACCAACTAAGGAGTTAGCTAGCTGGCTTGCAACTGTCTAGCAAACAAGTCAGCAAGCTCCCACCACCAGCCAGCAAGCTGAGGCAGCCCAGAAGCTCACCAGCAGGGAAGCCAAGGAGCTAGCTGGGCAGCAGGTGACATTGAGTTCCTACCAGCCAGCCCAATGGCTCGCTGGTGGGTGGTGCTCAAAGGTTACAGAGAGCAGAGAAAATCAGGTTGAGAGGATGGCCACAAGGCAAGCAGCCTAGCCAGTCCACCAGTTAGCTTGCCTGCCTGCCTGGTTTCCCTCTAAACTTTTGATGGAATTGACATGTTCCCATAAAATGTTTAAATTCCACTGAAAATTGAAAATTCCAAAGGAAAACTGTTCCATCAGAAACTCTTCTACCAACTGTCATCACGCATACACGATACTGTTGTTTTTTGTATACAGTTCTGAGTTGCATTTCAGCTAATTATGTAAAGTAACATTGATTTACACATACAAAACCTTACATTTTATTTAGTGTAAATTACATTATATTAGAATTTCAAAGTATCTGAGGAGGGAGTGTTTGGTGGATTATTTTATTTATATCAGAACCACAGGGTAGCTAAGTGAAGTCCACAGGATAAATGCAGCTGACAGAGTTCTAAATGTTGGAACTTGGAATCAACATGAAGCATTGCATTCTATGAACTGTAGTTTCCATGGCCATGCCACTGGATTAAAATGGCTGCTCCAATTTATGGAAATTAGGTACGGTCATTGGTCTTTGGCATATTGCCAAGGTAGCCCTGAATTGGCAGTCCTGGTATAAATGACTTACCCGTGACCTGCTGAAGGTCATCAAATGCATAAACTTCTAACCCTACCAGGTCTCCTCCAACAGAAAATCTTTTCAAATGTGGCTTGCTCCAACCAATTCAGTAACACTGTTTGCTTTCTTCTATGTTGACATGATGGCTTAGCCTTAGCTTCATCATGACTGTTTTATTGTCTGCTAGATCTTTATTTTCCTTTGCAAACTTCCTGTGAACAAACCAATTGTACTTCATCAGATTCAAATTTTGACTGTCTGCCAATTGCTTTCAAATCTAAAAACAATTAACCAACTTTAAGATCATTCAGAAAACAGTCAGAGATGAGCACTTCCACTTCACAAAGGTTAACCAAATGTTTGGTCTGGTTTTTTTTAAACCTTGTAACGATGGCTTTTCAGCATCTCGGCTCTGTTTATATGTCAATTCTCATTTAAAACTCAACACTATGCCTGACTTTCCCTACTATACTTGCACACAAACACTCTGCTGTTCAGCTCATCATTCAAATTCTGTCCAGAGCAGACTACAGATTACAGTCTTATCAGCAATTGCCAAGTGAGATGCTTTTTGAATTCATGTGGAGGATATCTGCTTTCACTGTGGCTGATTATTATAAATCACATGACTAGAAAAATAGAGGGACTGTTGCATCCTTTCACAGACAACTAGCTTGTTTTAAAGAACTAAAGAAAAGATGTCTATAATAAATTTTTTTTTTCAGATTTCAATCAGTTGCGTATCTTGGAAGCAAAGAACACAGCTAGCTCGTACAAGTATCAGGGCTAAATGCAATTTAGTTTACACAATATGTTCTGATCTCCTGATTTGTGTACTTCCCCAAACTGTGTTCTAATGTGGATTTGAAAAATAAGTACTTCACTATAATAGTTTTTGAATATTTTATTTTTGTCTTAAAAACAAAACAATAGAAAACAGTGAAAAAATACCTTGGGTTGTCTATTCAATTTCCAAATGCTTTCTTGCATCTGAGATGGTCATATTGAAAGCTAAAGGGAGGGGGCTAAATTCTGCTGTTACTTCAAAGTCACTCCACTGACTTAAATGAAAATACACTATATTTACATCACTGTACTTGGGAGGGGAGCAAAATCTGGCCCAAGAACCTGTGTTTTCTACAATACTACATAATTTGCCATGCAATCCTTGTCATGCCACAGAATTAGGATACAGAATATAACTTTCATTTAAAACATTTCTAGGCCTCACATTTGTGAAGAAAATCTTTTAAATATAAAACGTTGCAGTGTTGCACATCAGTTTGCAGACATGCAGCAAAACAATATATTTGAGAGGCATTAACTGCCACATTCTTCTCAAGGGGGTATTAACTCTAAAACACAATTATGACAATTTAAATGTCATTTCAAACTACTGATCATTTTAGCAGAAATATATAAATAATGTTCTAATCCATCACTGTTGAATGCAGTAACAGATACTGTTGGAGGAGTGCAACAGCGCAAATGGTTGCGCTCAAAGGTTACAGGGGGCAGAGAAAGAATGGTTACTTACCTTACAATAACTGTGGGTCTTCCTAAGATGTTGTCCACGTAGTTTCCTCTTGGTGCATATGCATCCAAGATTGGATTCTTTTGGACAGCAGTGTACAGTGGTCTACACTGCCGCTTTGTGAGACTATTGGCTGTCTTTTGACTGTTGAACCCAAAACAACTCAGACACTTGCTGATTCTTGTGTCTCAGGTAGGCACCAGAGAGGGTGACCTATACCTCAGATCCTCTCTGGAGCTGTGTTCCTTACTGCTGCTCTCTTGCTCTCCAGAATGCAGGCAGGCAACTGGGGGCTCTTGTTTGACATATCAAAGGACCTTGGGCTAGAATCTCTTGGCTCACTGGGACTCTCACAGTGAGGAACTGATCAAGGACTGAGGTTTATATATTGTTCTTCCTGTTGATGTCTACCGAGGCTTGCACAGAGTACTGCCATGGGAAAAATTTTAAGAAAGCCTCTCTACCTTTTTGAGTCTACTTAGAGAAGGAGCATTGCTCGGGAAAATCATCTTCTACTAAACAAACAAGGCACCTTTAGTGCCTGTCATTAAGCAGCACTGAAGCTTCAAACAAGGGTCAGGTTTGAACCCCAGGGATTTCATTTATGTCATACTGCTAGAGCCCCTGTACAGAGGGTAGGGTCTAGTTTATACATTAAATAGCTAACTAAAAATGTTGGGGTTTTTTTGTGCCATCAGGCAAAAAGACTAACACTACTAATTAATTAACAATACTACTAACTACACTAATGCTAGCACAGTGCTCAAAGAAGCAGGCAGATACTACAGGGATTCTGTCTCACTGCTATGATTGATAAGGAAGAAACCGAGGGATCGTTGAGCCTATTCTGCCTTTTACACCTTTGGGTGGTCCAAGCACGAGTTGCAGGTACTGGCCAAAAATATAATCCATGTGGACGATCACTTGAGTAACTGCGTTTAAGCCCTGCTAAAAATGCCAAATTATCTCCACCCATGTCCAATTGGGGGAGGAAAAGAAGAGATGCATCCCTTCTCCAGTGCCAACAACATACTTCTCAAGTATCAAAAACAAGCTGTCTTCTACCAACAATCCAAGATTCTGCCCCAGAGTTCAGATCCAGCTATAGTCTGTATTTTTTGTTTTTGTTTTATTTTTTAACAGTTCCCCAGAAATGATCACACTGGGGTACTTTAAGAAGTCTTACTAACAGCTTCAAATAGGTGTGACAATTCTTCAAAAAAGATTTTTGGAGTTTAATGTTCCCACCTTAAGCACACCCACGTTATATGTCATTTGAAAGCTTATTTTATGTATGTTTAGATAAGGTATTATGTGGAACTGTTAAGTGGTGCCATAAGCCTGTAGCCAAGGTGAAACAATGTTACCCGGAATGAGTCTTTTGTTGTTGTTGCACAATTCCAGAAACACTGCAACATGACTATGACTGCAGTTTTCACCGCTTGAGTTCATTTCAACACCTTAAAGTGGTATTTATTGATCAAAGCTATCACACAACAATGTATTAACATTTTTTTATTGGTTTTGCATAGGCAAGTATTTTTGCCACACTATTGGCATATGGCAAATATTGCAAAATGTTGATATACAAACAAGAAAGCACATGTTTTCACATAGTATATTCTTAATTGTCAAAGTATCTCAAATGATACTAATTTTCAATTGAAATTTGCTGACCAAATATGTCTCTCACTGTAGGCTGTGCATCAGTAGCAGTAGATTGCATGTACTGCATAGAGGGTAGATATAAATGTATGCAAATTCCTAATGTAATGCTTCTCTATTTGTAAGCTTTTGTACATACTATCTAGCATGTAGTCTACCTTGTAGAAGGTTTTAATTTGTAACTGCCTATGCGTGCAGTACTAGCCTTTGAAACATTCTAGAAACTAGCTTTTTAATTCAGTGACACTTATGTGCAGGTCAGTATTAGTGTTAGAGATGGCAAATCATAGCTTCATATTATGAATATGCAAAAGCAATGAGAGAAAGAAGTGTTCTAACCAAGAAGTAGTGAAGACAAAGTCCACAAACAAGTCCTTGCCTCTGCACTTAAGAGGGATGAAGAGTATGTTACAGCTCTTACCATCTACGTCATCAGCAAAATGACAAACCCATTTGACCCTGAGTCACATCTAGAGGTGCTTATGAACATATCTACTGGACAGCATGTAACATTAGATGTACAAGAGTTGCTGCTGAAAATAGCAGATGTTGGTGAAAAACAAATGGAGAGAGATGAGAGGAGCATTTGATTCTGATGGGACATATATCTTCTTCAGCCCAGTCCAAAAATCTGGCATCTTAACAGTTGCTGACATGGCCAAGATGACCAAATTTAAGTCTGGCAAGGGAAGGACAATCACAGCAGCTGTCAGTCCAGAAATTCTCTCGCAAGGAGTTCCACAGGTTGACTGTGTGTGGTGTGAAAAAATACTTCCTTTTGTTTGTTTTAAACCTGCTGCCTATTAATTTCATTTGGTGGTCCCTAGTTCTTCTATTAGAAGGAGTAAATAACACTTCCTTATTTACTTTCTCTACCCCAGTCATGATTTTATAGACCTCTATCATATCCCCTCTTAGTTGTCTCTTTTCCAAGCTGAAAAGTCCCAGTTTTATTAATCTCTCCTCATATGGCAGCTGTTCCATACCCCTAATCATTTTTGTTGCCTTTTTCTGAACCTTTTCCAGTTCCAATATATCTTTTTTGAGATGGGGCGATGACATCTGCACGCTGTATTCAAGATGTGGGTGTACCATGGATTTATATAGAGGCAATATAATATTTTCTGTCTTATTGTCTATCCCTTTTTTAATGATTCCCAACATTCTGTTCGCTTTTTTGACTGCCACTGCACATTTAGTGGATGTTTTCAGAGAACTATCCACAATGACGCCAAGATCTCTTTCTTGAGTGGTAATAGCTAATTTAGACCCCGTCATTTTATATGTATAGTTGGGATTATGTTTTCCAATGTGCATTACTTTGCATTTATCAACATTGACTTTGATCTGCCATTTTGTTGCCAAGTCACCCAGTTTTGACAGATTCTTTTGTAGCTCTTTGCAGTCTGCTTGGGACTTAACAATCTTGAGTAGTTTTGTATCTGCAAATGTTGCCACCTCTCTGTTTATCCCTTTTTCCTGATAATTTATGAATATGTTAAATAGGCCTGGGCCCCGTACAGACCCCTGGGGGACACCACTATTTACCTCTCTCCATGACCATTGATTCCTACCCTTTGTTTCCTATCTTTTAACCAGTTACGAATCCATGAGAGAACTTTCCTTCTTATCCCATGACTGCTTACTTTGCTTAAGAGCCTTTGGTGAGGGACCTTGTCAAAGGCTATCTGAAAATCTAAATACACTATATCCACTGGATTCCCCTTGTCCACATGCTTGTTGACCCCCTCAAAGAATTCTAGTAGATTGGTGAGGCATGATTTCCCTTTAAAAAAACCATGTTGACTATTCCCAACAAATTATGTTCATCTGTGTGCCTGACAATTTTGTTCTTTACTATAGTTTCAACCAGTTTGCTCAGTACTGAAGTCAGGCGTACCAACCTGTAATTGCTGGGGTCTCCTCTGGAGCTCTTTTTAAAAATTGGCGTCACATTAGCTATCCTCCAGTCATTTGGTACAGAAGCTGATTTACATGATAGGTTACAGACAACAGTTAGTAGTCCTGCAATTTCACATTTGAGTGCCTTCCGAACTCTTAGGTGAATACCATCTGGTCCTGGTGACTTATTACTGTTTAGTTTATCAATTTGTTCCCAAACCTCCTCTAGTGACACCTCAGTCTGGGACAGTTCCTCAGATTTGTCACCTAAAAAGAACGGCTCAGGTTTAGGAATCTCCCTCACATCCGCAACTGTGAAGACCGATGCAAATAATTCATTTAGTTTCTCCACAATGGCCTTATTGTCCTTGAGTGCTCCTTTATAATCTTGATCATCCAGTGGACCCACTGGTTGTTTAGCAGGCTTCCTGCTTCTGATGTACTTAAATTTTTTGCTATTACTTTTTCTCTTTGGCTAGCTGTTCTTCAAATTCTTTTTTGCCTTCCTAATTATATTTTTACACTTCATTTGCCAGAGTTTATGCTCCTTTCTATTTTCCTCATTAGGATTTAACTTCCACTTTTTAAATGATGCCTTTTTGCCTCTTACTGCTTCTTGACAACTGTTCTTAGTCACACAATAGGACCTGTGCCTACGTCTCTCATCCATGTCTATAGAACAGTGAGAAAAACAGAGAAAGCTGAATTAGGGCATCAACTGGAACCTCAAGTGGAAAGACTTTATGAGCTAAGAACATGCAA
Source organism: Chelydra serpentina (assembly GCA_037349315.1). Taxonomy (NCBI): domain Eukaryota; kingdom Metazoa; phylum Chordata; order Testudines; family Chelydridae; genus Chelydra; species Chelydra serpentina. Next base: position 31,449,207 of record JBAIAC010000014.1, read on the forward strand.
CAAAGAAACCACAGTGTACATCAGAGATGCCATGGCTGCCATGCAAATGATGGCTGGAGGCAAATTCCACACGTTCGATGTATTGGCTGCTGAGTACTTGAGGCAGGTACTAAAATGATTTGACAAAGCTAATTTTGTACTCCAAGTCTTTGCCAGTATATGACAACAGGAACTCTGTGAAAACTGCAGAAAGACGGGACCAAACAGGATCTAAGATTAGACACAAGAAGTACCTGATGATTGGTAGACGCCCTGTTCCTCCGTGGCGAAAGTTTCTAAATGTGGCATCCAACAAGAAGCCACTTGTAAAGTTCTTCTATGAATATATGGTTCAACATACACCCTAGAGTGTAAGATCATACCCAACACAAACACTCCTTCTTGACAGAGGCTTTTCAAATGGTGAAGTAGTAAAGCCCATCACAAGTAGAGGTGTTGAGTACTGTACAAATTAGGGCTGTCGATTAATCACAGTTAACTCACGCGATTAACTCAAAAAGATTAATCATGATTTTAAAAATGAATCGTGATTAATTGCAGTTTTAATTGCACTGTTAAACAATAGAATACCAATTGAAATTTATTAAATATTTTGGATTTCTTTACATTTTCATATATATAGTGTTGTAATTGAAATCAAAGTGTATATTATTTTTTATTACAAATCTTTGCACTCTAAAAATGATAAACAAAAGAAATAGTATTTTTCAGTTCACCTCATACAAGTACTGTAGTGCAATCTCTTTGTCGTTAAAGTGCAAATGTAGATTTTTTTTGTTACATAACTGCACTCAAAAACAAAACAATGTAAAATTTTAGAGCCTGCAAGTCCACTCAGTCCTACTTCTTGTTCAGCCAATTGCTCAGACAAACAAGTGTGTTTACATTTACAAGAGATAATGCTGCCCTCTTCTTATTTACGATGGCACCAGAACTTGAGAACAGGTATTCGCATGGCACTTTTGTAGCCAGCATTGCAAGGTATTTATGTGCCAGATATGCTAAACATTCGTATGCCCCTTCATGCTTTGGCCACCATTCTAGAGGACATGCTTCCATGCTGATGATGCTCGTTAGAAAAAGAATGCATTAATTAAATTTATGACTGAACTTCTTGGGGGAGAATTGTATGTCCCCTACTCTGTTTTACCTACATTCTGCCATATATTTCATATTATAGCAGTCTTGGATGATGACCCAGCACATGTTGTTCATTTTAAGAACACTTTCACTGCAGATTTCACAAAACACAAAGAAGGTACCAATGTGAGATTTCTAAAGATAGCTACAGCACTCGACCCAAGCTTTAAGAATCTGAAGTGCCTTCCAAAATCTGAGAGGGACAAGGTGTGGAGAATGCTTTCAGAAATCTTAAAAGAGCACACTCCAATGCAGAAACTACAGAACCCGAACCATCAAAAAAGAAAATCAACCTTCTGCTGGTGGCATCTGATTCAGATAATGAAAATGAACATGCGTCAGTCCACACTGCTTTGGATTGTTATCAAGCAGAACCTGTCATCAGCATGGATGCATGTCCCCTGGAATGGTGGTTGAAGCATGAAAGGACATATGAATCTGTAGCACGTCTGTCACGTAAATATCTTGCAATGCTGACTACAACAGTGCCATGAGAACACCTGTTCTCACTTCCAGGTGACGTCGTAAACAAGAAGCGGGCAGCATTATCTCCTACAAATGTAAACAAACATGTTTGTCTGAGCAATTGGCTGAACAAGAAGTAGGACTGAGTGGACTTGCAGGCTCTAAAATTTTACATTGTTTTGTTTTTGAGTGCAGTTATGTAACAAAAAAAATCTACATTTGCACTTTAACGACAAAGAGATTGCACTACAGTACTTGTATGAGGTGAACTGAAAAATACTATTTCTTTTTTTTTACAGTGCAAATACTTGTAATAAAAATAAGTATAAAGTGAGCACTGTACACTTTGTATTCTGTGTTATACTTGAAATAATTATGTGAAAATGTAGAAAACATCCAAAAATATTTAAATAAATTGTATTCTATTATTGTTTAACAGTGCGATTATGAAAATATTTAAACAGATAATGAGCTGCAGTTTAGATAACACCTGGACTATTATCCTGGAGAAAGACATAACTGAAATAAGTGGAGTAAAAAGAACAATATCTCACATGTGTCAATAGGATGCATTGAAAAACATAAAGACTACAGTTTGTGAATATGTTCTTCATGTTCGCATGAAGTGGAAGCTTTTTATTGCATGTAAGGAAATGATCAATGCTCAGTCTAAAGAACTGTTGCAAATTTCTTTGGAAAGGATTGGACAGCTCCATCTACTACTTCAGGCAACTTTCTGTACCACATTAATTTCTCTTATTTTTTTAATAGTCAGTCTGTTTTCACTTTATATAACCTGAATGATATGCAGCGTCATCTGGGTGGGGGATATTTTAGTTTTATGAGCATACATAAATTAAGATGAAAATATGATGCTACATTGTATGCTCTAGTGAATCCTACACATACAACTTCTAGGGCCCAGTGTAGTGGTGCGTGCCTGTAATCCCAGCTGCTTGGGAGGCTGTGGTTGGCAGATCGCTCAGGAGTTCTAGGTTGCTGTGCGCTATGTCAATCAGGTGTCCGGTGCTACTGACAGCCTGGCCAGCGGGTAGTTGGAGGACTGGTTAGACCGACACGTCTGACGTGTTGTGATCGGCGCTCTCTCTGTGAGGGCTGATAGACTGATTGATGACAGTGACAACTTCAAGTTAAAACTTCCAGATTTATAGGCACTTTGCTCTCACTTCTCAGAATGTGCTATAGTCACAGAATATCCACAGCCATGAATTTACAGAGCACATAGCAATGAAATACCAGTAAGCAGATATTATTACCTTGAGTTGTGGAGGTAAAGGATGGGAAAGCTACCTGCAACTATTCATTTGACCTTCAGCTTTCTCTTCCTTGTAAGCATTACATTGTTACCATGAGATATTTGAAACTGCCTCTTGAGACACTCTCCCTCAAAAGTCATTGGTGTACATCCAAAACTTTGTGAACTCAGTTTTCAGCAGAGGTGTAGAATTTTCTCAGTCAGACCTAGACATCCCACACAGCAGTGAGCAGTCCTGCATTGCTTCTCAGGCTACTCAGCATCTTCACTCCCTGCTTACCTATTGTGAAATTAATGCATTCCAGAAAAAAGTGGAATTACTTCAGCTTCTGGCTTCCGGCTGTGAGGATGGAGGTAAAGCATTCCTTGATTTTCTTGACACTACAAATGATGCAAAACTAAACATGCTTATGGATGAGGGACATATAGGTCAGTATGTGACTACTGTTCCATTTACCTCCTTAAAGAATGAATCATCAGGGCAAGCAAAGGTTTTCTTCCATCCATCTGTTGGCCATAAGACAACTTTTCAGCATCCATCTAATATTGAGAAAAGTGTTTATCCTTTACACCTCACTCATTGTCACTTGCAATGTTAGATGGCTCTCTAAAGACTGATTCTACTTATGACAACATATCTGGACTACTAAAGATGTTGACTAACACTTACCAGTAGTAAAAAAATTCAGAGTAATTCAAAGTTGTTCAGAAACAATTCAGAAAATATAAGGGAGAATGCTTGTCACATTTGTAACAGGGAAAAGCCACCACAACAAGCTAATGATGATATAAAAGTCTCTTGGGTGGGCTATAATGATATGTGCTCTCAGTGGTTTCACTGTTGTCTGCCAGCTGCTGTACAGGAGTCTACATATTTTTGCAAATGGTGTTTAGTGGCTAATTTAGAATTAGTTGTGCTGTACTGGCAAGGTGACTTCCAGAGGGGGCTTAATGGAATGGGAAGGAAGGCATGAAAACAAGAATTCATAACATGCTGGTTGGCTACTCCTTTCATCTTAACTTATTTTCTTTCTTATAAGCTCTGTTGCTTGCATTTATATGTGTTAACTGTGGACACATGACATTCTGGTGTGAGACTGAGGGGAAAGTAGAAACAGTTCCTTTGGTCTTCTTCCTTCCACAGCTTCTCTGCCGAGAGCCCAGGTATGGTGTATAGAATGAGCTAACTATGAGTAGGCTAGCAGGTTCACTTATAGAATTGTTCCTAAGCATGAGTGTCTTAGCTACTCAGCATGGGTGAGCAAGGAGGACCTGACCACCATAGAAATGGTGGAAGATAAAGGAAGCCAGAGACCTGGCAGCAGCTTTTTAAAAAGACAATATTTATTTCACCAGATTTTACAGTCACTTTCAGTCCCGTTTCCCCATGTTCATTGTGCCTCAAGTGTGATCAAAGTCATTGCTTTCTGGGAAGTCCAAAGTTTCTATAGGGAGACAGGTCTTACCCAGTGTGTCAAAATTCAGTACCTTCTTCTGTAACTTTTTCAAGCAAGAGAATCTCTTCAGGCCTCTACCGATGTGTCCCCACAGGTTTAATCTTCTCAGGATCCTTGGAACTGCATTTCCTACCCTGAATGTTATTCTTAATATTCTCTTAACAGAATGCCTTTACCTGGCATTGTCTCTCCTCCTGCCAAGCCTATATTGCAAAGGCCCCAGAACCCTTCCACTCCCCGCAGGCTTTGCTAAGGATTGAAGCCAGATGGACCACATCCTAGTTCTAATTCCTGTGGTAGTCACAAACTTTCTACAGTCTGCTTCTTGGTAAGTCTCACTTCTTAAAGGGCTTGTGTTTTTTTTCCTTTCCTTTTCCCCAGTGACAGTTTACTCTGTTAAAATGAGATTCTGGCCTCCCACATCGATGCCTATTGGCAAAATAAACTCCAGCTGGGAGGAAAGAGTAATGTAAAACTGCCTTGATCCCAAATAGCACTTATTTTGGTGCATCAGAAAGTGTCAAGAGACTTCACAGTTGTGGCAAAGGTTTTAAGGTGCCAGTGGTTTCTTGATATATGTATGCCAATAGAGTTCAATGTCATTTCCTTTACTGGGAAGTTCCCATCTCACTCCTGTATTACGACCAAGACTAGGCAGATGTTAGTTGTGGTGATATAAATGTTTGGAGTGATGAACTATAGAATAAACATGTAGGATATGGTTGAGCAGGACCATATGGATAATGTGGACTGTTCATCACTAGGCAGTAAATTCTGTACAGAAACACACACAAACTATGTTAAAAGAATATCAACGTTGCAAAGTCAAGCACTGAAAAGCTAGGAAATGCCAAAACTAAGGCTACGTCTACACTACCAGCCCAATTCGGCAGGTAGCTATTGATGTTCTGGGATCGATTTATCACGTCTCGTCTAGACGCGATAAATCAATCCCAGAGCCGCTCCCCGTCGACACCGGAACTCCAGCTCCGCGAGCGGAGGAAGCGCTGTCGACGGGGGAGCCTGCCTGCTGCCGTGTGGACCGGGGTAAGTACTTTTAAAAATCGATCTAAGATATTCAACTTCAGCTACGTTATTCACGTAGCTGAAGTTGCGTATCTTATATCGATCCACCCCCCCCAGTGTAGACCAGCCCTAAGGTTGCCTGTGCAACCTTAATTCAGCCCCTGTGTGCATCTGCATTATGACAAAGTCTTTAATTACATGATCGGCCACTATTTTTTCCACAGTACTCCTGCTTCATTCAGTGGTCAGGATGGAGCTTTCTCTGGGGATGAATAAGGATTGTGTAGTCAAGGAGACTTGTCTATAGGACCCCTGCTTCATTTGTTGCAGAAGATGGAACATATTATTGAATGAGACACGGAACTGCAGGAAGAGTGAGGATGGTTGATTGCCACCCTGGAGAACTAGATTCTATTTCTACCTCTTCCAGAGTTTGTATGTGATGCGAGGTATGACACTTGGACCAAACTTTGTACAGGTGGTCACTAACTATTCCTCATTTTCTGGGTGCCTGACTTGAGACCTCTGGGTTTAACTTGCAGAAGTGCTGAGCACTCACAGCTGTAACACTGTCTATAGGAGCTGTGCTTTGAATGTATTGCTATGTACTTTGAAGAAAATCAGGTCCTAGGTGTTTCAACAGGGGCACCCACAATTAATGGATTTTTTTAACCTTAAACTTTGTGCCTCAGTACCTCATCTGTAAAATGGGGAATTTAGCTGCAAAACTGTAGCAAAATTCTAAGAGTGCAAGCTGCAATTTTTCAAGGGCTTATAACTCAGCCAGATTTTGGCAGATCTTCACAGGGATGGCAATCTGACACAAAGGCCACTTCCTGCCAAATTTCATATCCCTGCTCCAAAGTAAGGGGGCACTAGAGCTCAGAGCACAGGTTGCCACAATTTTTTTAATATGAGCAAAATCAATGTATTTTCCTTAGCCTCATTCTTGGAAACAGCATAACTGTTTTAATTTCCCCCCTTCTCCCAATGGCTTCATTGGGAATTGAGGGTGCTGAGCTCACAGGTTCAAACCGAGAGGGATTCAGTTGACTCCAGTTATCTCCATGGAAGATGGGTTCCTGCTAAAGAGTACAACAAAATTATTCAGAAATTTTTGAGAATAGGAGGGGACCACAGGGTTGTTGTTTTTTTAAATGATATAATATAGGGCTGTACATCTTAGAAGGGAAAAGAGGAAAGTGACGTTGGCTGCACTCTCCTACTTAAATTTTACCATATCTCAAAGAAGAGGGCCCTAAATGGAATAATTTTATTTGTAATATACAGTACTACCACAGTATGTTGCTAAAACAAGTAGTTTACTTAATATTCAATACAGAATTAAATGCTTGTAAAAAGAGCACCTGCAATTATACTAACTAGTATTAAAAATGCTACAGCGCTTGCCATAATTCTTCGGTGCATACACTTGTCTGGGATTAGGAATGAGTTTTTTCTCTATATCCATAAATAAGCAAGTGTACTATATGTTCATGGTTTTTGTCTGTCTGTGGAGTAGCAGGTGTAGGATATGAGATGCTAAACCATTCACAACCATGACAGGATGCTTATGCTATCTCTGCAAGCAAGCATTTGGGTAACTTAGTCACTAGCTCTGTCTTTCCAAAGGCTCTCCAGCTGATTGTGTACATTGAGATCTTCCTGAACTAATGGTTAGGTACAGAAGGGAATAAGTGATCTGGACAGGTATCCTCCGCTGCCTTGCAAAATAAATAAATAAGTTGGAATTGGAGGGGCCAGTAGGATGACTTGTATAAGGTTTCTTTTCCTCCTTCTTCCCTTGTAACACATGCTGCTGTTCCCAATAATTTAAAAAATAATATGGTCTTTATTTAATGATTTTTTTAATCTGCGGTGTAAATAAACTACTTTTTTATCGACAAACATTTTTGTGTGATGTTTAGAGAGATGAGAAAAGTAAATTCCTTCAATGGTTAAGTGACTTTTGCACCAAATATTTGGACAACTTTCCTCTGTATACATGTTCAGTTAAATACAAAAGTCCATTCACTTCATGTCTTTAACTTAGTGAAATTGCCATACCCTTACACTATGATATGCTATGTACCTGAATCAGATCCTTCCAGCATAGTTCAGCACTCAAGATGCTTTTCTGATTGATGCTGTACAAATACCATAGACAATCCAAAGACTCATGGATTACTACTTTAAAGTGTGTGTTTAATGGTCCTTTGTTTCACTCCTGGCAACTTCTAGGCAAGGCAAAACAGGAAAACTGGATAGTAATACTGCAGAAATAATGTTCATTAAATAGGATTCCTCCTACCTGTTAGCATATGCAAATAAAGACAGCCCTTAGGAAGGAATGCTCTAGCTCAGTTTACCACCTGCATGAGTCAATCTGCCAGAAATAAAAGGGTGATTTTTTCCTTTAGAAAAATTTACCACCAATTGCTAAATGAGAATTGTACACCAATGCTAGAAGCCTGCATAATAAACAAGAGGAACTGGAATTGTTAATTTATGAGCATAAATTCAATCTAGTTGGTATTACTGAAACCTGGTGGGATGATTCACACAATTGGAATTTTAACATTAATTATTATAACCTATTTAGAAAGTAACAAGTGGGCAAATGGGGAGGGGGGAGTGGAACTCTGCATCAAAATGACATTACCTGTTTCAAGTCACTGATAACTTGAAAGAAACTGAATGCTTAGGGTGTTGTTCCATAACAGATAAAGCACAAGATGGGGTACTAGTTGGTATCTGTTACAGACCACCAAATCACACTATGAAACACGATGATCACTTCCTTATACATGTATCTACAATGTGTAGGAAAAAAAGCTGTGTGGTCATGGGGAGACATCAATTTGAGTGACATATGCTGGAGGTTTCATGCTGTCAGTACTAAAAGGTCCTTAGAATTTCTAAACATAATAGATGACAATTTCCTATATCAACAAATGTTGCAGCCAACATAGAGGAATTCTATATTAGACCTTGTCTTAACAGATAAAGACGAACTGATCTCAGAAGTAAAAGTTAATGGTAGCATAGGTACTTGGTGCTTTAATAGGACCAATTTCACAGAGCGGAAAACAATTGCGAGCCAGATCAGCTGGGAGAAAGAATTTAATCAGAAAAATGTGAATGATCATTTGGAATAATTTAAGAACACCTTATTAGATGCCCCCAAATCCACAACTCAGGAATAAGGCTACGTTGGTTTAAAAAACAGCCTAGTTAAGACAGGAAGTGAAGGCAGCTGTAATATATATATATATATATATATGCAAAGGGAAGAAAGGGGGAGTTGATTGTAATGAATATAAATCAGAAGTTAGGAATTGAGATGTGTTAATATCTGATGCAAAGCTTATTGATGTCAATGAAGACGTCCATTACAGTAGTGGGCTTTGGCTCAGGCCAGCGACACTGACTTCCGTCAGTGTCGCTGGGTGCTGATGCCGGGCCCCGTCCCCGACGCCGGGTGACATCGCGGGGCCCTGCCCCCGACGCCGACGCAACGTCGCCTGGTGTCGGGGGCGGGGCCCCGCAACATCGCCCGGTGCTGTGGTAAGCTAGGCGTGGGCACCGGGGCAGGCGGGGAGCTGCCGGTGGGTGCAGAGCACCCACCAATTTTTCCCCGTGGGTGCTCCAGCCCCGGAGCACCCACGGAGTCAGCGCCTATAGCTCAGGCTCTAAGTCAGTATCAGGGCCAGCTTCAGCTTTTCGGCCGCCCCAAGCAAAAAAAAAAAATTAAAAAATGGCCGCCACCAAAGTGCCAAAGCAAAAAACAACAACAAAAAAACCGGCCACCCCAGAATCCCCGGACTGCTGCCCCTTACAGGGCGCCGCCCCAGGCACGTGCTTTGCCATCTGGTGCCTGGAGCCAGCCCTGGTCAGTGTGCCTCCTTAAGTTGGGTACAGAAAAATCTTGATTGTAAGAAACATCAAAAGAGAACTGGCCTCTTTTCACGCACCATTCACAAAAGGAGAATGAAGCAGGAAATGACAATCTTCCCGGATCAGAAAATGGCAACACACCTCTAAAAGACCATAGTCCTTGAAAGCCCAGAATGGGGCTCTTTATGGACATAGGAGCAGTATAGAAAATTGAATCTGTAAGAAAAATAAGGAATGGGAGGAATACAGCTGTCATATTGCACACCAACTTTAGTCTCTTCTCTAGCTCCATAGTTCTTTCTGCATAAAGCTGAAACTCCAGGTTTTTACCTTTAAGGCTTTGCCTTCCCTATATCTTTCCTCCTGTTACTCCTAATCCTATGCTCTATAGTTTGCCCCATTCTTCCTGCCTTGTTCACATTGTCTCTTTCCGCTCTTGCCTTTTTGCAGGTCGCTGAAATGACATCCTCTCTCTGTGCATAAACTTCCTTCCAAACCCATTCCTTTCTCCTTGTTCTCTACTCCTGTGTTATCCGTGGCTCACTCTTTTTAAACTAAAGAAATATTTAACTCTTATCTTATGTTATAAATGAACTCCTGTCTTCTTGCTTTAAACCTAGTCACTCCTTTCCCCATTCCTTCCTTAGGATATTAACTTAATTTTTAGTGTTTGTCTTATGCTGATTGTAAGCTCTGGGGCAGGGACCATGGGTTTTGTGATTTGCTTTTTTAAAACTTGGCAGCACTATCTAAAGTTAATATTTATTTAGTGTTATAATGGAATTCACCAGTACATCACTGAGCCACTCCTGAAAAATTCTGAACCTCTTGCTGAGGAAAATACATCGAAAATTAAAACATACAATAGAAACACGGCTCTTATCCCTCTCCTGTTCTGTGATGGGCCTGGCACAAGTGCAGGTAGGTGGTAGCCAGTTTCTTCATTTGTCTGTCTTTACCTGGACTTTCTCCCAGCTGCTTTCAGCCTCCTTTGGAAGTAGCAGCAGCTGGGAACCTCTGTCTGAGGTGCCATCTTGTCTCTACTGTTTCAATGTTTGAATTAATATAGAGCAAAAGCAGCAAAAAAGATAAACAAAAAGTAGAGAGAAAGTGTTCTGTCTGCGCAGCAACCACCCAAACTGGGCCTATTCTGTAGAACATCTTGTAGACTTCCACCCCAGTCTCATGTGGACCAACCACTGTTGGAGACTGGAAGAGCAGTTAAGAGACAGCAATTGTGCCTCACTTCTCAGCCTTCACAGCACAGCAGGAGATTCTCCCTGAAGGCAGCTCTAAAAGCCGGGAATCATAGGAAGATTCCCAAGAAGTAGTTATGGAAGTGGAAAATCTATGTGCTCTTCCTCAACTCCACCTCTACTTTCTGTATAAGTAGGGTAATCCCTTATAACATAGGACTCATGGCTTGGCTTAGTGGAATTTATGTAATGTCCTTGTCTTTCTTCTCTGGGGTCCTTTCCTCCCAGGCAATTCATAGGAGTGAATAGTCAGAAAAGGAATGAGAAGTAGAACACATCATGATCATCAGAACACTAGGAAGACCAAATGACTTATGCAGACTGGAGTAATTACCTACAGAAATCACAGAAAATATAAGAATAGATGCAGAGAAGGGCAAATTCAGTAGAAGGTTAGTAGGCTGAAGGGCACCTTGTAAACATCAGAGATATGACTCCAAAGGACTTGAGGGGGTTTTTAGACAAGTTTTGGATTTCTATAAATTCCCGCTGTTAGGGCTTCCCAAGAAAACCATGGAAATGAGACCAAACAAATTTGAGAAAAATTACATAAATATACACACGTCAACCAATGTACAATCATGATGGTTGATAGATGGTTCATGGTTATACTTTAAAAATGGACAAAAGGACATATGGCATGATGGATTTATAGAAAAAGCAGTTCATATCTAATCCAGAATTAAAAGTAATGCAGTGTGACTATTTTTGGGGGGGTGCGGGGTATGATTTTATTGAAAACAACTTTATTTTTGAAAAATGTTCAAATGACTATTTTCTTTCTTGTGGTTATTTCTGTGTTTAATAAGCATAGAGTATATAAATGGGGAAACAGTGAATCCATGTCCCAATTATGAGGAAGTATTTTCAACTAATTAATTTAGCTATAAACACTGAAAGTGCATTTGCTTTAGTCATGCTAAACTGCATAAGAAGAAAGTTACAGGGGGAAAATAGCTTAGCTCCTGTCTTGAAGCACCCTATCAAAGGCCTGAAACCTGTAATAAAATACTCTGAAATTACTGATGAATCACATTAATCACTGGATTAATTTTTTTCCAAACAGGATCTATAAGGGACTGAGTGTGATGAAGTGAGGGATTTTCTTAGTGCTTTGCATGAACACTGTGTGTGTCTTAGTTTCCCTTGTGTGCTGTATGTTTAACGACGTGGTGAGAGAGGGTGTTTGTTGTTGCAGAGGACCGGATGTGACCTCACCTAGCAGTCAAACCCGGACAAGGGCCTGGACTCGAGATTGAGTACCCTAGCAACTTGTGACTAGGAGGCCCAGCCCAGCTCTGAAGTCAGCCAGTTCCAGCCAGTGGGGGACAAAGGATGGAAGAGAGGAGGCCCAGGCAGCCTGGGACAGAGGACTGGCTTTCGGGAGGGTGATACAGGATGATCAGCAAAAAGGAGGGGGCTGCTGGACTGGGGTGAGAAAGAGCAGCCAGAGCCCACCTGGATGCCAGGAGGAGAGCTAAATGAACTGTGCTGAGGGATGCAAGGCCTGAGGGCCCTGAGAAGTGCCTGTGCTGTGTTCAGACATTCAATAAACCCTTGTGTTGTACACTGGCTGAGAGTCACTCCAGTCTAGAGAACAGTGTTGCATTGTTCCCTCTGGGTGTGGAGGCCCCAGGGGTCCAAAGCAAGTGGACTCCTGAGGGGGCCCACTGTGAGAGGCGGGTGTGCAGAAAGCTCAGAAGTACGGTCCCAGGAGGCGATGGGGCCAGAGTGCTGAGCCCCAGTATAAGGCTGTCACACTGAAGGGGGTTATGCCCAGGGGCCACGTGGAGCCAAGGAGCACGAGTCCTGTGAGTCCATGACACCGAGCAATAAAAGTGTGGCACACAGGAAGGTATTTATTTCCTAGCCCATCACATGATATGGGTTAGAGCTCCTCCCCACACCACTGAAAAAATAATATTCATGTCACAAAGTAGCAGTATCCACTGACTCCAATGGCTTGTTTTCCTTTTTAAAAAAGAATGCAAATATAACAGCCACAAATTCATATACTAATTAATAAAAATACAAACAGAAACAGCCAGGATGCAAGGAAATGCATAGGACAGCTGTCAGTGTTAGGTGACCAGGCCATAGGAGATCAGGCCTAATGGTCAGAGCAGGAGTCATGCCTAGTGGTCAGAGTCAAAATGCCAGCACCACGTGTTGAGACAGTAATCAGAGTCAAGGGTCAGAATCAGATTACCCAGAGTCAGGAAAGGCAGGTGCAGGGCAGAGTCTAGACTAGAGTAAGGCTGGGTGCAGGGTCGGGTCCAGGCAGGAGTAGGGCTTGGAATGAGGCAAACACAGGCAGATAGAATTCACAGGCGTGTACATTGAACAGCCACTGATCCACTACAGCTGCTGGGCTAAAGAGCAAGCAGTCAGACACCTTTAGCCAATCAGGTGGTTCTGCTGTGGCCCAGCTGCGCTCTTTGGCTGCCTGATGACTGGGTAGGTGCAGCTGCAGGCCTTTATTCCTGATAGTCAGTAACTCATTTTTTAACCTCTTTTTGTTCTCAAACCAGTTGCTTCTGCAGAGGCTGATCTGAGATGCAGAGCTTGTGTTTTCTGCTTCTGGTGTCTCATATTATCGATGAACATTATATTACTTCAGTCAAAGAAATGCTGATAGTGTTCTGGATGTTCTCAAGAAACAGAGGGTATGTCCTTTGTGATTTTGTTTAGATTTCTTGGGTTGCTCCTGAGGGACAGACCCTTGGGGGTGATTATAATATGTGACCTTTTGTGGAGGATCTAGCTAGTCCCTTAGCAGGTTGCTATCCACTTTGTTTTGAAATCAAACCCTTTCCTACTTGGAGGGTGGAGGGAAGTCTTTGGCTTTCTTGTCATAGTATTTCTTCTGTTCTAGTTTCCTAGCAGATAGCTCTCTTGTAAGCAATTCAGTGTAAATTTGAAGTTTGTTAGAGTACTAATACTTTTGCTCTTCTGCCTATGATTTGCTGATAAGTTTATCCTAAAAAAGCATTGAGATTTTCTAACAGTGGTGTTCATTAATCTTTGAAATCTGCAAGGTTTCTCTATCAAATTCTTTGTTGTTTCCTCTGGGCATAGTTAAGTGCTTGATGTTAAAACATGTATCTCAAAGAAAATCACCAAAATGAGCATCTCCTGAATTGTGTGGGTCATTATTTATTAACTCATCTGGAATCCCATGAAGCAATTTATGATGATATTGCTATTTGATGTCTTGTGCAATAGCTTAGCTTTTAAGAAAGTAGTTCATCACAGACAGTGGAATAAATAATAAACTCATTTCTCCTTATTGACTCCACTCTGCAATAGTACAACAGAAACACTTTATGTAATCAGTATTTATACTGTGAATTATTTAAGTCTGATTCCTGTGTAATTAAGGGCCTACCTTTCTATGAGGAAAAAGCAAGGCCTGTGAAGTAGCAATCTTGCAATGGTAGAAGGGAAAAAAGACAACCCCAGTGGAAATTCCAGGCATGGGACTTCCTAGAGATAATGTCCCCTGTACAGAGGAAAAACAGGTAGGGGACAATCCGGTGCTCACTAATTTTTCCTGGATAATTTATTGACTTTCAATTTAATGCTGCTTAATGTTTCAAATGAGTTTAAAATTATATTTTGTAGTAAAAAAAATGTAATTTTAATACACACACACACACACACTATAACGTATTTAATGCACTTCACACACCAGCAACCTGCTTGAATTTAGACATTTTCCCTTTATATTAAGATAGTGGTGAAGATGAATAAAGTACACTAACAGAGCTATACTTGGAATAGGAGATTATTAAACTGTACTTATTTTAAAAGATGGTAATCAACATCCTTCCAAAAATTACCTCTATTGTTACATAATATCTCTAATGACGACAACAACAGCCTTCTGGTCAATTAAAATGTATTGATCTGATGCTTAGGAATACTTTAAACATGCAACTGAGAATACTAAATTTATTAGAGTTATGTAAACCCAATAAAAATTATTGCAATCAAATGAAAACCACTAGCAGTTAATGTAATCTAGCCTCAAAACTGTTACTAATACTTATAATGACAAGGTGCATTTTTTTGTTTATTTGTAAATAGGATGTAAGTAACACATCCTACAAAGATGATAAATCTAACTGCATGACTACCAGGTGCAAGAATTCTATGTGTGTGCTAATCCCTCACTAGCTCTTTACTGTTTGGCAGTTAAGTATTTCCTGGTGTGCACTGTAATAACAGGCAGCTGTCCTGTCAGCTCCACTGAAAAAGGAGATAATAAGGCAGGCAAATGATGTCCTTTAAATCCCAAATCTTCTATTTCCTGCAGTTTTCCTTTAAGAGGGTTCAAGCAACTTTTAACAGATTCTCTTCTTTAAAATTCATTCCAATTGCATGTGAATAACAGTACTGAATATCATCTGAAGAAGAGACAGCATGCTAAATAGCTTAAAAACTTCTAAAGAGACAAACCAGTTGACTGGAAACATGACACTAAAAGTCACTAAGGGTATGTCTACACTACGAGAGTAGTTCGATTTTACTTGAACCGAACTTGTGAAATCGATATTAAAGTCGAACGTGTGAATCCACACCAAGGACATTAATTCGACTTTGTGAGTCCACAGTAACGGGGCAAGCGTTGACATTGCACTGTGGTTAGCTATCCCACAGTTCCCGCAGTCCCCGCTGCCCATTGGAGTTCTGGGTCGAGCCCCCAATGCCTGCTGGGGCAAAAAATGTGTCGAGGATGATTTTGGGTAAATGTCGTCGTCATTCAACCCTCACTCCCGCCCTCTCTCTGTGAAAGTGCCGGCGGGCAATCAGTTCGTGCCCTTTTCTGGTGGTTGACAGCGCGGACGCCACAAGACCACGAGCATGGAGCCCTCTGCGATCATCGCTGCTGTTCTGTCCGTTGTCAACACCTCGTGCCTTATCGTCCACCTTTTCCAGAGGCAGATGCTGATAAATCGGGTGAGGAGGCAACGGAAGCGCCGTGAGGACATTAACTCTGAGAGGGGCACACACCTCTCACAAACCACGGGACCCTGGTCCCTGGACATCATGGTGGCAATGGGTCATGTTGTGGAACGGCGATTCTGGGCAAGGGAAACAAGCACTGACTGGTGGGACCGCATAGTGCTGCAGGTCTGGGATGAATCCCAGTGGCTGCAAAACTTTCGGATGCGTAAGGGCACTTTCCTGGAACTTTGTGAGTTGCTGTCCCCTGTCCTGAAGCACCAGGACACCCAGATGCGAGCAGCCCTGACTATCCAGAAGCGAGTGGCCATAGCCCTCTGGAAGCTTGCTACGCCTGACAGCTACCGGTCAGTCGCGAATCAATTCGGAGTGGGCAAATCTACCGTGGGGGTTGCTGTGATGCAAGTAGTCATTGACCTGCTGCTCTCAAAGGTAGTGACCCTGGGAAACGTGCAGGTGATCATAGATGGCTTTGCTGCAATGGGATTCCCAAACTGCGGTGGGGCTATTGATGGAACTCTCATCCCTATCCTGGGACCGGACCACCAGGGCAGCCAGTACATTAACCGAAAGGGCTACTTTTCTACGGTGCTGCAAGCACTGGTGGACCATAAAGGACGTTTTACCAACATCAACGTGGGATGGCCGGGCAAGGTTCATGACGCTCGTGTTTTCAGGAACTCCAGTCTGTTTAGACGGCTGCAGGAAGGTATTTACTTCCCGGCCCACAAAATAACTGTTGGGGATGTGGAGATGCCTATAGTGATCCTTGGGGACCCAGCCTACCTGCTAATGCTCTGGCTCATGAAGCCGTACACAGGCGCCCTGGACACTGAAAAGGAGCTCTTCAACTACCGTCTGAGCAAGTGCAGAATGGTGGTGGTGTGTGCTTTTGGCCATCTCAAGGGGAGATGGAGAAGCTTATTGACTCGCTCTGATCTCAGCCAAACCAATATCCCCATTGTTATTGCAGCTTGCTGTGTGCTCCACAATCTCTGTGAGAGCAAGGGGGAGACGTTTATGGCGGGGTGGGAGGTTGAGGCAAATCACCTGGCTGCTGATTACGCGCAGCCAGACACCCGGGTGATTAGAAGAGCACAGCGGGATGCGTTGCGCATCCGGGAAGCTTTGAAAGCTAGCTTCCAGAGTGACCAGGGTAACCTGTGACTATTACCTTTGTGTAAGCAGAACCTGAACCTGCCTATGTTTCTTTACCCAGTTAATGTTGCCTATCCTCTCCAATTTCCAAAACCCTTCCTACACTGCTTTAAAAATAAAATAAATGAAACATTGTTAATTAAAACCGTCTTCTTTATTAAGGAGTTCTCGGTAAAGGGTTGAAAGTGGGACGCATACTGCGGTTGGGGAGCAGGTGGAGTGATGGAAAGGACGCTTCCAAACTTGGGGAATGACAGGCTCCTGCTCCTAGAGCAGTCCGCAGTGGTGGACTGCTTGTTTCAACGGAACCTGACACCCCTCCTTTTTGGAACTCTGTGAGGGGGGGGCCTGTGTGACTTTGTGGCCGGGGATGGCGGTTACAGATCCCCTGCTGCATGGCTCTGTCATGCAGGCTACTGACTGCTGCAAAAGATCTGTAACCGCCCTCCCCAACCAGAAACTCTCACAGCCCCCCCCACACAGAACATGAAAACCACCTCCCAGAATGACCATGGTGCCTAGTGAATGCAATGTGAGTGTGACGTTCTGGTGAACCTGTCCCCCTGTCTCTACCCTGGTACAGGCGCCTATTGTCTCCAATTACAACCCCCCTTCTCCCCCTTCAATCACACTGTCCTTTAAAAGGAAATCAAGGAAACAGTACTTTACAGAACAGCAATTTTTATTAAGGGCAGCAGAGTTATGGGATGAAACTTGGACGGGGGCTAGGGTGGGGTGCGGTTGGAGGGAAGGAAAGGATCCATCAAATCTTGGGGAATGAGAGCCTTCTGCTACTTGAGCAGTCCACAGGGGTGGAGTGATTATTTCCACGGCCCCTGCCGCCCCTCGTTCTCGTGACTTTGGGTGAGGGGGGGATTGGACTTTGTGGCGGGGGAGGGCGGTTGGAAATAACATATAGAGGTGCTCTTTCCTCCTGTCTCCTGTCCTGGAGAACGTCTACCAGGCGCCGGAGAGTGTCAGTTTGCTCCCTCATTAGTCCCAGCAGCGTTTGAGTCGCCTGCTGGTCTTCCTGCCGCCACCTGTCCTCCCGTTCGCTGTATGATCGCTGGTATTGCGGCATGTTCTCCCTCCACTGGGTCTGTTGTGCCGCCTCGGTTCGGGAACAGGAGATAAGTTCTGAGAACATCTCGTCCTGTGTCCTCTTTTTTTTTTTTTTTTCCCGCCGCCTGATCTGCGCCTGCCTCTGGGAGGGGGATGCACGGGTACTGTGGGAGATGCTCGCAGCTGTGGGATGGGAGAAAGGGAGTGAATTCCTCACAAAGATACATTTTCCTGAACAGTGACTATACTCTTTCCCTGGGAACAAGACCATGCACACTACCTATCACATGTGCACTCAGTACAAGGTTGAATATTCTGTCTTTATATTGAGTGCCTGGGGTCTTGGTGTCCAGATCACACAAGCGGAGCTGGACACCAGAATTCTGCTATCTGGAGCCCATGGTAAGCCGTAGACTTTTGCCTGCTGAGAGCTTACTTCACAGCAGTGCCCTACTACCATGTTCCAAGCACAGCTCCTAGCAGTGGCCAGTTCCTGCTGCCGGCAAACCGCTCAGCATGAATGGTTCGCCTCTCCGCCCCCCACGCGTGGCTGGTCCCGGGAAAGATCCCTGCCCGCTGCCTGTGAACCGCTCAGCATGAACGGTTCGCCTCCCCACCCCCCACGCGTGGCTGGTCCCGGGAAAGACCCCTGCCTGCGAACTGCTCAGCATGAACGGTTCACCTCCCCGCCCACACCGCGTGGCTGGAAACCGCTGGGTAGAGTTATTTAAAGGAACAGGCAATCAGTCCCCATACTAAAATACCCCTAATTCAAACCAGGGCACCATGACTGATATCACTCTGAGGATTACGGAGACAGAGAGAGACCGTATGCTACGTGAATGCCAGCAAACACTGGGGCCGTATGCCGCCATGCTTTGCAAGGCAATGATACCGGAGTACCTGCTACTAGCCTGGCGCGGAAAAGTTTCCTACCATGGAGGAGACACTAACGCCGCTCTACCCGGGAACCTGATGCAAAGGCTTTCACAGTATCTCCAGGAGAGCTTTGTGGAGATCTCCGAAGAGGATTTCTCCTCTATCCCCAGACATATTGACAGACTTTTCGAGTAGCTGCAATGGCAACGACTCAAAACTAAAGCGCCTAGGGCAAACTAAGCAATAAAAACCCATTGCTAACATACCATAACTATTCAAAATAAATGTTTAAAACACTGACCTGCTGATCCTTCCCCTACCAACCCTCCCGAGACAGTAACCCGGACCGTGAATCAGGGGATCTCAGTCAGGGTGATGAAGAGATCCTGGCCGCCGGGGAAATCAGCGTTGAAAGCGCTGTCGACTGCCTCGTCCTCCTCATCTCCTTCCTCATCTTCACCGTCCGTGAAAACCTCTGACGACGTGGCCGTAGATAATACCCCATCGTCGGAGTCCACGGACACTGCTGGGGTAGTGGTGGCACCACCGAGCATTGCATGCAGTGCCTCGTAGAAACGGCATGTTTGGGGCTGGGCTCCGGAGCGTCCGTTTGACTCTTTGGTCTTCTGGTACGCTTGTCGCAGCTCCTTGATTTTCACACGGCACTGCGTTGCATCCCGGCTGTATCCTCTCTCCGTCATGGCTTTTGAGATCTTCTCGTAGATCTTCGCATTCCGTTTTTTTGATCGCAGCTCCGAAAGCACGGACTCATCGCCCCACACAGCGATCAGATCCAAGACTTCCCGATCAGTCCATGCTGGGGCCTTCTTTCTATTCTGCGATTGCATGGTCACCTCCGCTGGAGAGCTCTGCATCATTGCCAGTGCTGCTGAGCTTGCCACGAAGTCCAAACAGGAAATGAGATTCAAACTGGCCAGACTGGAAAAGGAATTCAAATTTTCCCGGGCTTTTCCTGTGTGGCTGGTCAGAGCATCCGAGCTTGGACTGCTGTCCAGAGCATCCACGGAGTGGTGCACTGTGGGATAGCTCCCGGAGCTATTAGCCTCGAATTCCATCCACAGTAACCCGAATTCGACATGGCCATGTCAAATTTAGCGCTACTCTCCTCGTCGGGGAGAAGTACAGAAATCGAATTACAGAGCCCTTTATGTCAAAATAAATAGCTTCGTAATGTGGATGGGTGCAGGGTTAAATCGAGTTAAGGCTGCTAAATTCGACAAAGTCCTAGTGTAGACCAGGCCTAAGATAAGACCTGTAGACTCCAACACTGCTTCTGTTGAAGTTTTGCTATTAACTTCAGCTGGGAGCAGGGTCCGGCTGATGATGAGCATCCCACCCTTCAGCTTGTTGTCTTCTGGTCCACAAACAGGACTGGGAGTCAGGTGATCAGTATTCTAATTTCCCACCTCACCTGTGTCACAACTTCTCTTGTGACATTGGGCAAGGCAACATGGATGAAAAGTGGTGGGTGCCCAGGAACTGAGGTTGCTTCTAGGCATCTCCTGTGAAGTGTTGAGCATCTGCACCGGTTATTGATTGTATTCTGTGTTGTAATTGAAATCAATATATTTGAAAATGTAGAATACATTCAAAAATATTTAAATAAATGGAATTCTATTGTTTAACAATGCAGTTGTGCGCTTTTTTTTTTTTGGTCCTTTACTCGCTTGACAGCCCTACTATGAACATGTTTCTCTGTGTTTATTAGCGAGTGGGGGAAGAAGAGCATCTTGTGTTTTGGAGTGGGACATAACGGTGAGGTTTGTGATGGTCCTTTATTTGGGGCACTCCTTTCACAGTCTCAGACCTGGCCATGAGAAAGTTCTGTCTCCTTTACAGATGAACTTCGTCCTTATTGTAGAAAGTTCCATTAAGCCAGAGAAGCAAAGTTGTTGACAACCTGTCTTCATTCCAGAGCTCTGGCCCAAGATATCTAAAAGGTTGCCTAATGTCATTATGCACCATGCAGATAAGGATTGAGACCTTGAACTTGATTCAATGTTGCATAGGAAGCATAGAGTGTGGAGGACAGGTTTGATATGCTCCTGGTATCCTGTGTTGGTGAGGAGATACACTGCAGGCACCATTACCTAAATAATTTTGAGTTATCTGCATATTTTACTACCAGACCTTATCTGCCACCATCCCTTTTCCAGATCATTAGTAAGCATATTCAACAACACTACAAAGCTTGGGGAATTTTGCTGTTAAGCTTTTGCTCTTTATCAATTTCTTCCAAACTCATCTCTTTTGATACCCCAGGCTTTTATTATTTAATACAATTAGCCAAATAAAATAGGTTTGGGAGATGTTTCCATAACCTCCTCTGAAGACTGAGCCTGTATGATGGAGACCAAGGGTGACTGTGACCTCTAGTGTACAGTGATGCCCTTTGGTTATGTACATTTTATTGGATACTTTCAAGAAGCAATGTAGACCTACTATCAGAGAGGTTGCCTTAATTTCTTAATAAATGACATTATTAAACTGACATCCCTCTGTACTCCCCCAGGGGGCTTGTTTGGTTTTGTGTTGAAAAGCTGTGAAAACAAAAAGCTTAAACAATATTGGGTCATTCAAGTTTGGTTCAAGTCCATCTCTCCTATGTTTATTGATTCCTACATTTTTAGGAAACCAGTTCATAAATTATAAAGCCTTAAGGGACCGTTGTGAATCTGACCCCCTGTATACCACAAGCCATAGATTTCCCTGAATTAAGCCCTGTTTGAACTAGAGCATATCTCCTAGGAAAAACATCTAATCTTGATGGCAAAAATGCCAGTGATGGAGAATCCACCACAACCCTTGGCAAGTTGTTCCCACAGATTAGCTTCACAGTTAAAAATGTGCACCTTATTTCTAGTCTGAAATAGTCTAGCTTCAGCCTCTGGCCACTAGCGCTGCTTGTATCTGTCTACTAGACTGAAGAGCCTTCGGCAGAGCTGTCCCTTAAGTAGGGCGAACTGGGGTGACTGCTCCAGGCCCTATGCTTTGGGGGGGCCCCATGGGCCGGTGCGATCAGTCCCGGAAGATCTGGTGCAGCAAGTCCCCCACCCCCTGGCCGCAGCCCTGAGCTGCCATGGTTCTATGGCCAACAATAGCCCCATGGTAGGCAGCAGCAGGTGGCCCAGCACCAGGCCCGATCTGTCCCCCCAGCCCAGCTGCTGATGCAGAGCAGGGCCCCCAATCCAGTGGGGGCTGATTTTTCAGTGACACTGGAACATTTTAATAGTGGAGATGCTGAAAGCCAGCCAGCCCCCTTACCCTTGTCCATCCCCCTCCCCCCCAGCTGAGGCCAGGAGCAAAGCCCCAGGTGTGGGGCCTGCAGCTGGGACCCCAGGGGTGCTGCAGCATCCCCTGAACCCTTAGTTCCCACACCTATGCTGATGTGTCTGGGCCCTGCACCCCCCTAGGGACAGCCTTGGTTATTAAAACTCTCTTCCCCGTGAAAGTATTTAGGCCTGGATCCACAAAAGGACTTGGGTGAACCACCTCTGGGAACCTCTCTCATGGAGTTGAATGCCTTAGGCTCCTAAGCCATTTCTTGTGAGAATGTCTTAGCTGCCTGTCTATCTCCACATAGAACGGTGGGGCAGAAGAGGATAAGGATTGTGGCTTATTGGGCACCTAGTGTCTTGCAACTGATTTAGCTCATAATTTGGTTTCACTTTTTTTAAATTGGCCTTTTTAAAGCATCAGGTGTAAATATATTATGGTTTGGACTTAATTCTGTTTGCATATAACAAATGTGATCAAGTCATGATCACTTGTACCTAACTAAAAACTAGTGGTAGCATCTCTGAAACTTCCTTTCTATCTGTCAGGTCCCCTGTATTGAATACAAGATTTTGAGTTAAGAATTTCTCCTATATAATTTTCAGAAATTCCAGGGACTCCTTAGTACTGGCAGCATGAAATTTCCCACATATAACACTTGGATTGGAGTCTCCCATGGTCATGCTGCTTTTTCCACCCTACATATTATAGATAGGTGCTTAAGGAGCTGGGTCCTCTTGTTCTGTAGTATGATTTGGTGGTCTGTAGCAGACACCAGCTAATAACTAAAACAGCACAAAATGGGGTAAGACCATAATCATTCAAGACAATTTGCTTCTGAGTTGTCAGTGACTCAGAAACAGAAAGTACCAGTTTGACACAGTTGTTGCAATCTAGGTTCAGGAATAATGTTCAAGTCACATCAAGTCACTAAGATTTTAAAAAGAGAAACTTTTTTTTTTTTGGTGTAACATCAATAGGCCCAAAGAGGCTTCTCAGAATTAATTATATTCACTTGTCTTTTGTTCACCTAGGGAAGAGTCCAGAAGACACACTAAACAAACAAGTAGCATACAGTGCATAAAGTCATGTGTGTTTATGATCTGATGTGACTTGGTGGACTGGGAAAGCACTGAAGATTTGCCAGCTATTGAAGTCCCTGGAGCTGATTTAATCCAAATGTCAGAGTCCGTTTTTAAGTGTGGGCAAAAAGCCCACAATGTAAGCTCTAGAGATGAAGCTGAAATTGTTGGTTGCTTGCATGTTTTGCGGCACAGAGGCAAACTTGTGGTTAAAGCTTCTGTCAAGGATTATGAAGGTCTAAAGTTGAGAGCAGTGATCTCCAAGGGGAAAAAAAATAAACACAAAGTGCTCTTGGTGAGAAAACTTAGCTGCTCGACTAAAAACTGGTGAACGTGATTAGGACCAATGCATATAATCACCTTATTAGCAGTAATGAGGCAGGTCTTCTGCTGGTATAAATTGGTATAGCTCCATTGGAGCCAATGGAGCAAAGGCAGTTTCCACCACTTGAGGATATGGCCCATTGTGTACTGCTAAATGTAGGCCAGGGAAGAAGCTTAATCTCTCTACTAAAGTACAGTGGGCTGTACTTTAATATTATAAACCTTTTCTGACTGAAATAAAACCTGCTCAGCCCCTAGTTGTAGCAGATGAAAGAATCTTACAGTTTGACGTTGGTCTCAACAATTATTGTTATCTGCAGCACGGCCTAGAGGATAGGGCACTGGGTAGTAGACCAGAGATGAAATCCTGATTCCACTGAAGTCAATGACGCATCCCCCATTGACTTCAATGAGGCCAATATTCACCACAAATTCCATTTCTGACTCAAGAATGAACTTGGAAAAAGTCACTTAGGTCCAGTTTCTCAAAAGTTTGCTTCAGTTTGTGTGCCCAACTCGAAATTCTGATGGCCAAATTTTCAGAGATGCTGAAACCCATAATGCAAGAGGAAATCAATGGGAACTGCATGGGGCTCAGCCTCTCTGAAAAATCAAGTCTCAGGTGAGTGGAGATGGGCACACAACAATTTGGGGCACCCAGAATTAGTGGACACGCTTTTGATAACATGGGTCTTAACCTCTCTGTAAAATGGAGATTTTGCTGCTTACTTACTTCTCCAAGAACTTTAGAAACCGTGTGGTTGAAAAGTGTAATTTAGTGCTTACTGCTACATAGTATTACTGATGCCACCCACCTCTGGACAAACAAGGAAGAACCCTGATGGGGCTCCCAATCATTCCTTACCATCTGGGCAGATGGCGCTTCTGATGACAGTAGGTTTTGAGGGGTTGCAAACTTTGGAAGAAAGGAAAGCAATACTTTTTTTTTTCTTCATTAAAGGACATACTTCAATATACAGTATTTATGGTTGGGAATTCACTCATTTAAAATCTCGGGTGTTATGATGCAAGTCAAGCATGATGCTGAATGGTTTTAACACGGTCTCTAACCAGCCCCTGTGAGTTTGTTTGGAAGTGTGAGTTTACACCCAGCAACTCTTACCCAATCAAGTTTTTTCTTCCACTCTAACCAGACCTAAGGCCCCTTCTTATCTACGTTTTGGGAGTTGTTTGTTGGGAGAAGGGGCAGGTGTTGAGGTTGAAGCATGGAAAGCCAGTTGATGGAAGCAGAGCTGCCCTCGGAGACTTCAGTAACCCATATAGTACAATGGAAAGGAGGATCCATATTTATTGCCACGGACTCCATTGTACTAAGCTTTTAGTGATCTATCTTCTCCTAGCACTGCTTGGCATTTTTTGTTATTCCAGAATCAGTTAATTTGTCCAATATCCACTTGTAGATTCACAGATTTTTGGACAACCAAGCTCAGCTCAGCCTGAATGGGACAGTTATCTCTGATCCAGATCAAGGTCTGCACATTAGCCTCATCCCAAATAGCTAATAAATTCACCAGTCTGTCACGAGCATGGCTCAGCAGTCTGATAGAAAAGGACAGAAAGTGTGTGGTGAAGCAGTCTGTTGGGATGTAAATTCCAGTATGGCACTGGTTGTTTTGGGTTTTTTTTCCCCCCCATGCAGCCTGCATTGCCCTAAGCAATGTTTCGGGCAGGGCACACTGAGGGAGAGCTCTCCAGGTAATACCCAGGGTCTTGGGATTGCCAGCTGCAGAACAAAGTTGGAGTTAGGGTACATCTACACAGGGATACTTAGGATGTGTTTACATGGGGATGTTCAGGAAAGTTAAGATGAAGTAACTAAAGGTGTAAAATAAAAGCACATTAAACCTCTAGGAAGATACACTCATTCAGAAATGAAGTGGCCTTAGTTTATTGTAACTTTAATTCCCCTCACACTTTGAAGTCTGGTCTACACTTAAAACATATGTAGACAAAGCTACGGTGCCCCTGGGTGCAAAAAATAAAATAAAATAAAATCCTGAGTGTCATAGCTCTGCTGACCTAACCCCTGATGTAGATGCAGCTAGATTGATGGAAGACTGCTTCCATTGACCTAGCTGACCTCACTCAGAGGTGGTGTTCCTACAGTGATGGGAAAATGCCTTTTGTCGCTGTAAGCTGCCTCCATGCTACGGGGTTTTGTTGGCATGGCTACAACTGTGGCTACTGTTAGCTATGCAGTTATAGTCCCCGTAGTGTGGAGATGGTGTTAACTTTCCTGAGTGTCCCTGTGTAGACAAGCCTTTAGGAAGACTAGCTAAACAATTCCACAGACAGAGGGCAAGCTAACCCGAGCACGACTCAGCAAGTTTTTCTTGCTGCAGCTTCTGAAAGCACATTGGGTGTAGATGCAAAAAAAAAAAAAAAGTCTCAACCTATAGCAAATTCAGAACTCTAGCTTGACTTTGAGACTCTGGCACCTAGGCAGGGTTTCAAGGTGCTTTTCATTGGGGAGCTAGGTATCCACAGCTGCTAGGGGTGTGTGCACTGAGTTGCTTATCTATGAGGGGTAGTAAATGGTTGAGCCTCCAAGTTCAGCTTTCCATGTGGGAGGGATCACAGCAAGAATAGGAGGGAGTAGTTGTGAGCTGAAAGGAGTTGCTGACATAATAGAGATCCCGAGAGTTCAGGGTTCTCTTGTAGGGCTGCTTACATAGCTCAAAGCTAAAGCCATCTGTGGGGCTGAGGTGGTTTGGTGATTCACCAGCTGTGTGAACAACCCCATTCTACAGTCACCAAACTCTTGCAAGCAAGGGTTGAGATTTTATATTTGAGCTGTGTGAAATAGCCGTATTTGCTCCAGTCGAAACAAATATTTACCAGAGAAGACTAATGAGTCATTCTAGGAATTTCAGAGGTTGTGTCTTGTTATATAACCCTGGATCTGATCACCACACTGACTTTGGAGAAGTTCAGATCTGGATCTGAGGCACAAACTAAAACACTATCTCTACTTTAATACCATGAAATCAGTCTAGTTGCCATCCTTGTGCAATATGTCGGTACACTAGAAATCCTTGATGAAACTGATATGGGAGAAAAGGGATCAAGAGTGAAATTTATTTCCAACCAAATCAGTTTTTATGGTTCTATTATAAACCCCTGAAATTCAGGATTTATCAAATAAATTCTGACACAACCATATCCAGAGCAGCATGTGTATATATTGTTGCTATCATGTAATCTGACTTCAGTAATGTTTTGTGACTTAATTTTTTTTCAGAACTGTTCGTTAATATCCAGTCCCTAATGGGGACTAGAAATTCATTTTTATTTAATAAGCTATTGTGAAGTATAAAGGAAAATACAGTGCCACACATAGCAAACTGGCCTGTGTTTTCTTTGACAGAGTGCCAGTTCCTCAGCTGCAGCATTACAATACTATTCATCTTCATAAAGGGCTCTTTTGAAAATGTTATTAAACAGCAGGAAGGAATGGAGTATGAGAGTTTCATTAGTCATTGGAGGTAAACCTGGCCAATCTCTTCTGGGAATTATTAGCACATTCCTAAACATCCCTGGCTTGTTGGCATCCAAAAAGAAAAAAAAAATCCGTTTCAAGCTTCTGGAGTGTATCCAAATCTCCATTTTGAACCCCCCCCCCCCCCCCCCAGGTCACAGTTTAGCAATCTGTTCATCTCCGTGTTCAAGTAGGATCTGTCTGCTTAGGGACCATAGACTCCCCAGTCCAGGGTTAGTCTACAATCTTGGGGTTTTTACACTAGTATAACTATACCGATTGATTTGGAACTGGATGAACTGCACCAGTGCTGGTCATTTTGTACAATGGTGCAGAACTTCTACACCGGCGGTGTAACTACACCAGTGCAAGCCCCCTTTCTCCCCGCCTCCCCCACTGTAGGCTAGCCCAAAGTATCCGATCAAACGAATCAAAAATTCTTCCCCACTGGTTTACAAAAATGTGCAAAATACAGGAATGTGTCTGTACAGAGCCTAGCACAATACGGTCCTGGTGCATGGCTGGGGCCCCTAGCCCCATGATGATACACCTATATAAACGGTTGATAATGGGCAAAGTGTCCAGCACTAATAACACTCTATCCCCGTAGCCCATATTTCCTGGAGCAAACTACCGTAGTTCATAACTCAAGTGCTACATGTTTCTAGATTGTAAAGCCAGGGCCGTAATGAGGGCAAGGCAAGTGAGGTACTCGCCTCGGGGCGCACTGCTGGCAGGGGTGTAAAAGCCTGCTGCCAGGGGCACGCCCGTCCTCCCCCGCTGCCGAAGCCGCCCCTGCTTACCTGCGAGAGGTCCGCCGGTGTGTGTGGAGAAGGCCCCCTCCGCCGAATTGCCGCCGACACCGGCGGACTCTCGCGCAGGTAAGCGGAAGCGGCTTCGGCGGCAGGGCAGAAGTGCTGCTAATAATGCCCTCCGCCGAAGCCGGGGGAGGGTATTATTAGCAGCACTTCCACCCTGCCGCCGAAGCCGCTTTCGCTTACCTGCGGGAGGTCCGCCGGTGCCGCAGCTTCGGCGGCAATTCGGCGGAGGGGGCCTTCTCCACACACACTGGCAGACCTCCCGCAGGTAAGCGGAAGCAGCTTCGGCGGCTGCTAAAAATACCCGCCGCCGAAGCCGCTTCCGCTTGCCTGCGGGAGGTCCGCCGGTGCTGCGGCTTTGGCAGCAATTCGGCGGAGGGTAAGCCCCTAGGAATTTCTGCGCCCCTGCCTTGGGTGCAGAAATTCCTAGTTATGGCTCTGTGTAAAGCCATGGTTCAGAGACCATACGTGTGCTTAAAGTTAGGCACTTGCTCACGTACATTGCTCAGTGAGGGCCTAAGTTGTAGGATACACACTTTATGATATAATTTTATAGGCCGCAGGTCATATGATTTAAAACTCCTCCCAAAACATCACTGATAACTTGTCAAATTTAGTAATTTTAGTCTAGAATGAGCCTGTGAAAATTCTGCTGTTTTGTGGGCATTATACTTAGCTTTGATTCAAGTACAAACATAATCTAAAAGCTTTTCTTAAGTGCTAGGACACTATTATCCATATAAATTAACCCTTCTACAGAAAACAGGAGTGAGCTAAATCTCGTGTTGGCTGGGATCTCCTTAGATAGGTAAAGTAAATAATAAAATATTTGCAAAGCAATGACCTACGCTAGAAAATGATGAGCAGTCTGCGTTGTTTTCAGAAGTTTTTGCCCCAGACAAGAATATAGTGTCTGTCTGTGTGTCTCTCTCTCTCTCTCTCATATATACATATATGTGCACCTTACCTGGTATAGTTACCCAAGGGATAATAGAAATCTATGAGGTGGCTTTTTGTCTACAAAATTTTTTCAATATCTTTGTGGGATTACTGCAGGATGTGCATTTTGGTCTCTATTTTATTTGGCCTCTATTTTATTTGTATGGATTAATACCAGATATCATTCTGGGGCAAGAAGGATGGACAGTCAGAAATATTTATCACCCTACTAAATTTAGTTATTACTGGTGCTTGGCAAAATTGTATATTCAAGATGCAAAGGGTGAAATTCACTTCATCCATTTAGAGCCTGAGCGATCTGGTAGTATGTGGGTGAAGTACTCCAGATGTGGGAGGGTGAAATCCACCGCAGGCCTGCAGCAGCTATGTAGCCCCACTGCACTGGATCTGCATAATACCAGATCCTAAGGTTTCTTGAGGAGCCCTCTTCAATGGCAATCTATGCAGGGCTAGCACAGAGGGGAGACAGATGCCCCCCGAAAGGCTGTTCCCCAGCAGCATCCACACAGTATAACACACTGGGATTTAAGTAGCCTGGAACACCTGGTACGTGGTGAATTCTACCCATAATACTTCAATACTCAGTAGATCCCACAAGCCACACACAGAAGTCCAAGGAGGAATGTGTACAGAGAGCTCTGTTGCTGCTCACCTCTAAGAAGTGACAAGGTCAACAAATACCTGCTGGGTTTCTGTCAGACCACGGTATTGAAACCAGGCCCAGTAGTTCTTAGGAAGTATCCTTGGCTGCTGTGCCACAGCAGCACACTGAACGGTCACCTCTGACCTATAGCCTTAGTACTAAGGACCCACAGCAGCCATACCACAGGCCCCTGATTGGACGGACAGGCAGCCTTCTTGTGTACCTGAACCTCAACAGGAAGAGGAAGCTGTCTGAGCAACAAACCACTGCCTGCTGATTGCTGCCTAGACTGCCTTGCTGCCTCACCTCCCCAACCCACTGACCTGGCCCGTTGGATTGGATCTTCTGGCTACTGACCCCTGTGAGAACTCTGACCATTGCTCCAAACTGCCTCTGATACTGATTGACTTGCTGGCTACCCAACCACCCACACATGCTTGACTACGGCTCTAGACTGCCCCCTAGCCTGTGTTGGCCGCTGGGCATTACAGTTTGCTCAGACCACTTCAATCTCCTCTTAGGCTCATCCTACCCAAAAAGGGCATAGAACCCACAGGTACAGCACCACAGGTGCTCCTGGAGGCTCAGTGTCCCATGGAGCAGATTGCCTGCCTACAGACAGAAACCCAAGCCTTGCAGGCCACAATGGATTGGCTTTGGGCAAAAAGCTGTACCCTGCCTATGAGAACAGACCACAGAACTCCAAGCAGGAATGCCCCCTGCAGCCCTATGGCCCATGTTGCCTTCAGGATCTGAACCGGTGGTACCTTTACCAGGGCATTACAACTGGACCCATAGCAGATTTTGTGAACCATTGCTGTGTCTATTCCTACTACAGCCCAACTCCTGCCAGATGGGTCTGGTGAAGGTTGGACTGTTCATCAGCTTTCTAACAGGTGAGGCTCTTGTCTGGGGATCCCCGCTGCTAGAGCAGGATCACCCCATACTGGCCAGCTGGGACACCTTCCTGAGGGTCTTTGTGACAATCTTTGGTGGTGCACACCCAGCTTGCACTGTGGAGGTGACCCTACAGATACTCGGGGTGAGCTGCAATGCTTCTGATGCCTGGCTTGGAATGAGATAGCCCAGCTACACCAATCCTGTCTTGGTCTCAGCAAGGAAGTAAAAGATGAGCATGCCCACCTGGAGCCCCCAGGAATCTGGATGCATTTATTGAGCTGTGACTCCAAATCAACACCTGACTTAGTGAGTGGCAACTCGAAAGGAAAATGATTCCACCCTGAATCCAGGCACCACCCACAACCCTGGCAAAGGCCTTCAGCTGAGCCCACATAGGTGGATGTGGCACAGACCAAATGGGAACGCCAGTGGTGAGAATACTGTGTTTCTACTGTGGTAGTACCGGCCACAGGGTGTCCCTCTGTCCTGCTAAATCTCTGCATCATGCCGTTCCAGGAAATGACTATGCCCAGCCTCGGTAAGGGAGTTGGGCCTGCGCAACATTTGGAAAACTCCATCAAGCCCCCTCCAGCAGCTGAAACCATAAAAGTAGATCTGGTCACTTTGGGATAAAACATAGAAGGGAAATAAGAGGGGACCAAGACCGAACTCTGAGGGATGCCATCAGGATAAGGAGTGGGAGGAGCAGTCTCTCAAGGATATGCTGAAGGAGCAGTTGGGGGGAGAGAGAGGGAGAGCACAGAATCAATAAGCCCAAGGAGGAAGAATGGAAGAAGAGGGAGGGATTGATAGTGTCAAAAGTGGCAGAGAGGAGGAGGAGGAGGAGAGTAATTTTGGCAACCTTTGGTAAGTGTGATTGCAGGAAGGGTGGAGAGGATGGAAGATGCATTGCAAAGGATCCAAGACAGAATCCGAGAAGAAGAAATTAAGACATTGGGAAGAAACTGTTCACTCATGGAGCAGGGAAACAAAGGCAGTAGTTGGTGAGGGGGACAAGTGTGGGAGGAAGTCAATGAGTTACCTGTGATTTAACAGGTGCAGGACTCGTCTCTCTTCAGAAGTTTCTTGCCTCCTATTATATCTCAATATAGATCAGCAGATCTTTTTTCTCTATATTCCCATGTACCATTCTGAAAATGTCTCCAGACTTCTATAAAAATGCAGGGAACTTTATAATACACTAGACAAAATGTATTATAGATTGCTTCATCCACTGAAATTATGGTGCACAAAGCAATTCCAACTGCCCCCTTTACAGAACATTTACTTCCCTTTCATTGTGAGGCTTTCCTATCTGCCTCTGCATACGACCTAGCAGCTGCTACTTTCTCCTATAGCTTGGCTGCCTCAAAGGCTGTCCCCAGTTCTAAACACTAGTAATTGAATGTCTCCCCAAAGGTTTGCTGTTCCCCATAAACAATGCAGAGAAACATCTGTTTCTCTCATATGGATCTCATAATTTTTGCTTTGGGTTTCATCCAGTACTGCATGGAAGAGTGATGCCTCCCAGCGTCAGAGACCTGACTGTGCGGGACATCGCTGACAATAGTCAATGCCTCTGTTTGTAGCTGATTTTGGAGAGAGGGAAAGGACCGGTAGGAAGAAGAGTTCTTATGATCTGTTTCACTGTGAGCCTTGCTACACATGGTTCACTCTCTAAACTTCAGGCAGATCAACCCTTTCAAGTACCTGGTGGTTAATTTTTTTTTATTTGCAATAGCACTCACAGGCCCCAGTCAGCATTAGGGTCACATTTTGTTGGGCCCCATAGAAACATATAGGTTCAGATTACTTGTGGCCATGTGCAGCTGTGAAGAGGCAAGGAAAAAAGCTTTCCTCCTCCACCGCCACTCCTGCATTCCCTTGATAGCAGTTCCTGCACTCTGGGGAGTAGGATGCTAAGAACTGGATGTGGAGGAGGCAAGATCATGATCCTGTGCCACTCTGCAGCAGCTTGTGGAGCTGAGATGATGCGCAAGGGGGAGAAATCAGCACTTTCCTCATGGATGGCACAGATTGGCTCCCCTCGTATGCAAAGAGCAGCCCTGGTAGAGTGAGACTGAACCTCACAAGTAGTCTCTTTCTTCTTCCTAAGGCAGTGCATCACCTTCAGGGTATGGCTTAAAAAAAATCACACCTTAGCTCATAATAAGAGACAGTCCCTGGCACGAAGAGTAAATCTAGATTAAAATGATATACAAGAGGCGGGTGTAAGACTGGGGGAGGGAAGATGAGGTAACAGTAATGGGAACACAAAGTTGGAAATAACATGTCTAAAAACCCTTAAATAAGTGCCTTCCAGATGCTGGTTTTGGTGGTGTGTTTTTTTTTTTTTTTTAAATCTATGATAACCTCAAGCATTGTAGTTCACTAACTAGAAAAACAGATTCCCACAGCCAAATTCTGCCCTCACTTAAATCCTCAAACCCCACTCAATTCAGTGGGGCTAAACAGATAGGGGCAGACTGTCATTCAGTTTTTCTAAATTGGTGGCATTTTCTGGTAGTTACAGCATGGAGCTTAGAGGCTTGTGTCCCATTTTGGGTGCTAGCATGTTGTAGCCTTGGAAAAATTAATGTATTGGTGCCTTAGCCTTTGATCATTTTATAGAAGGGAATATTGTGTAGTGACCTCACGAAAAGTAGTGCGACTTAGGGCAGGTTTACACTACAAACTTGCATCAGCGCAAGTAATACTGTGTTGCTTCTGGCTGAAGATGCTCTAAATTGATGGGAGAGAGCTCTCGTCAGCTTAGCGTCTGCCTCTCTCTGAGGTGGAATTATGTCGGTGGGACAAGCTCTCCTGCCAACTTAACGCTGTCTGGGTGGGGGGCTGGGTAGGTTAGGTCGATTCTAACTACATCGCTCGGATTTTTCACACCCCTGAGCAACGTAGTCATATCAAAGGAAGTGTGTAGTGTAGACCTGGCCTTTGGTTTTGTAAAGCTGTTTTTGGATTGTTGTCTCTGAGGAGGCAGGAACTTGGAGTTGTACAAAACATAAATAAATCAAGTGTTCTGTCAGCCCATAACAAATTATCGAAATTATAGTAATTTCCTCATGTGAGAGGTTCAACGTGTGTGCTAAGTATTATTGTTGTTCTATGTTAGCTTGAGGCATCATATATCTTTGGCTTTTGATTGCTATGATCCACACCCTTCCCTTGTGTTTGTAGTAATCTGTTACATATGTAGGTTTTGTTTTTGTATGTGTCCTGACCTCAAATAGGGACAGCAAAGATTCTCTTTGGGAATACTGGTGATGAGGTACATATCCTTTCTATCTGTGTTGGTTCCCTCCCCCTCCTCCTTCCTGACATGGTCTTCCCCAGGCATTGGATGGTTTATTTTATTTTATTTTTTTTCTTCTGTTTTTAAACCTGCTTTTTTGTTGGCTTTTTCTTTGTCCATTTTTTTTGGGTGTTTCCACATCCTGATGTGTCAAAATAACACAGGTTCTTTCACTAAAGGAATGCATATAGAGAAAGTGACCTAAAGAAGAGCGCTGTGTAAGTTCGAAAGCGTGTCTCTCTCACCAACAGAAGTTGGTCGAATAAAAGATATTACCTCACCCACCTTGTCTCTCCTCCTCTTTCAATAGTCCAACAAGGGAAATGTGACGCCCCATCAGGGAAAAAACCTAGAACATTATAAAGGCTGGGATGAGTGATATATTAGTTAAGTGAAAACTAATTACATTTCCCCCTAAATCTTTAATATTTTAAAATGTATATCTTTCTCTTTCGCCCTGGTGCCCCCATTTTAATCCCTCTCCTTCATGCCGACATACCTCTCCTCTATCTCCCCCCCCCCCCCCCCACACCAGAGGAAAACAATGACCCTAATTGCAATGGGTCATTAGCCTGATTGGCCTGATGACACACAAATAAATATCCCCCTCATCCCCTGTCCCAGCCCCTTGATAAGAGTTCTGCCTGAGCAATGACTGAAGATCAGACTCTAGTAGGAGAAGGGAATAATAGAAGCATACATATGTTGTTCTGGGATATCCTTACTCTGGTTTTTCACAGCTTAAAAATGTTAAGTTTCAGTCAGAAGCTGCAGGGAAGTTAATATTTATGGGGTGAGAGGGATATCTGATAGCATAGGAAGAGAAACTGATTAGATTATTGTTACCAATCCACTTTTGTAGCATGAAAAGAGCAAGATTTACCATTAATATTTTGATTCAAATAAAGATCTGACTATTTTGTCTACCATAAAATAGAGAGGAAGGATAGTCCTGTGATTAGGGCACTAGCCTAGGATTTGGATTCAAGTCCCTGCAGTGCCACACACTTTCTTGTGAACTTGGGCAAGTCATTTAAGCCTTTCTGTGCCTCAGTTTCTATACTACTTACTTCCCTACCTCAGTGGTGTTGTGAGGATAAATACATTAAAGACTGAGGCACTTAGATACCATTGAAATGGGGGGGTGGGGAGGTATAGAGTATAGCATCAAAACTTTTGCATTGGTTTATTTTTGTAGGATGTGGGGTTTTTTGTTTTTAAACTGAACTGTGTACGGAGAGCTCATTGGCACATTTTAAACACAAATAAAAATGAATACAAATAAAAATTATCTACAGATCCCTAGAGATATAGATATATATAATAGTCCAGGCAAAAGTGCTGCTTCAGGGTCTTGCTTTCTCCATGTGTGGTAGTTTTTTGAGGAGAGTAGGAGAAGGCTGTTGGTGGGGCAGCTGCTATATTCTGCATGAAGTGTTTTTCCTGCTGCTTTCAAAATTCATGTTCTCTATCAGGCCCCGAATTAGCAGTCCATCCCTGTAAGTCAAGCATCTAAACATGTGCTTAAGCATGTGCTTAACATTATTTTTTTTTCGGTTATGTGCTTTGTGGAATAAGAGTGGATTTAAGAAGGTGGCTAACTGCGTTATTGAATTGGGGCCTCAAATCTGACTCTTTAAAACTCCAGTCTTGCACACACTGCAGTCAAACGCAAAAATTCCTTTGTCCTCAATGGTGCAGGACTGGGCCCTACATTTTCAAGCCCACAGTGTGCATACTAGTGATAATGCATCTTGTGTACACAGATGTCAACATGTGGAAAATCTAGTATGTCATCAACTGCATATCCATTGGCTTTCTCCACATCCGTCCTTTCAGATGTCTGCTCATTCATTTTCTAACTCTCACCATTTATTTGTCAAGAAGAACTTATTCATTGGCTGTTCATTTGTTTGATTTTTTTTTCCCACCAGATTTGAAAAACCTGGAAAGTCACTGTTCCTGGGCTTCCCTCTGTTGGGCAAATCCTACTGGCACCTGTGTTGCTGTGGCCCCTCTAACTCTGTTACTATGCCAGGATAGTCTGTCAGGAAAACATGGCTTTACGAGGGTGTAGCATGCCATGTACAGGGTGGTCTCTGTCTGCCCCCGATGTCTGCTGTAATCCCACCTCACAACAGCACTCTTGTGGAAATGGTGCATGTGTCTTTTGCTGTGGCTGTACTGCAGCATATCCATAAATAGGAACATACTACTTAGGCTGGTTACACCCATGCAATGTGTATGTGGTCTGTTTTAGGTATAAGTAAATACAAGTACCTCCCCATATGGCATATAAAGCATGTGCTTCCTATGTAATTGGGTTGTTAAAAATGTAGATATAGGGGGGCAAATTATACAGTTCTTACCTAGACCTTATTCAGGCAATCTATCCTCTGGCCTGAGTAAAGATGGGATAAGGACTGCATAGTTACTTGTGGCCAGATGGTGCACTCAGCTGTACACGAATTAATTCCAGTGGATGGGTTCCCCTTACATACAGTTGGAAAACAATGTTGCCCTAAGTATTTATTTTCTTCTGATAATGAACAAAGAACTATAAAAAGGTGAACATTTTTAAATGTGTATAATTAGTGAAAGAGAAAATCTTCGATCGTATTGGTACGAAAAGGGAAGGATTTTTTGGAAAAAAAAAATTAACGTTCTCTTTTGGATTTTTTTGTTTTTGGTAACAGCAGAGCTCAATATCTAATCTTCTACAGTCTACATAATCGCTATTTCCTGTATTATGAAATGCTGGAAGCAGCTCTGAACTACAACTGCACTGTAGTGGAAACAAAGCTGCCTTCTGTGAGATAAGATGTGGCAAAACAGCGCCCTCTTTTGTCCATTATGTTGTTCTGCTGCCTGTCCCAACCATAAGTGTACAGTATTTGGGTTAAAAAACAGAACAAAATTGACATTAAGTTGCATCAGATTGAAGTTTATAGTGTTCTGCTTTGTCTCAGTTTGATTAAAATGTCTGAAACACTGATAAAGAGTTTTATGAGCATTAATATTATGCATAAATTTGAAGACCAGGCAACTACTTTTTTGTTAAAGCACTAAAATATTGATTCTGAAACCTATTCTTTAATGATGATAAACTATTAAGGAAAAGATAGTTTTGATTATATTTTATCAGTTTGGGTTACTAGAAAGAGAGAGATTAGTAAAAATTAAAATCTTACTAATCTTCACTTTCTAAAGGCAAACTGGGCTAAATGTTTTCCTGGTGTAACTCCATAGATGTCAAGAAGTTTTACTGAGGATGAAGTGACACCTATATGTTTTCATAGAATCCTGGAAATGTAGGGATGGATGGGACCTTAAAAAGTCATTGAGTCTGGTTCCCTGCATTGTGGCAGGACCAGGTAAACACAGACCATCCCTGACGGCTGTTTGTCCAACCTGTTTTTAGAAACTTCCAATGATGGGGATTCGACAACCTCCCTTGGAAGTCTATTCCAGAGTTTAACTATTCTGATAGATATTAGAAAGGAAAAAAAACTAATCTAAATCTCCCTTGCTGCAGATTAAGCCCATTACTTCTTGTCCTAACTTCAGTGGACATGAAGAACAATTGATCAGTCCTCTTTAATAACAGCCCTTAACATATTTAAAGAGCTACTGATGGAGACATATTGGCCTCTTAGGAAGAATACTCTCTTTCCCTTGCATTGGGATAGCTTGCAAGGAAGTTTAATATACGTCCTTGAGAAACTGCTGGAAGTCCTTTTTCTTTTAGATCTTTTTCCCATGAGACTTTACATTGTCAGTTCTGAGTTTAAAGTCTGCATTTTTGAAGTCCATTGTCCTTGTTCTGCTGCTCTCACTCCTTCCTTTCCTTAGAATCTTGTAATCTATCACTTTGGGATCACGTTTACCCAAATTGCCTTCCACCTACCAATTCATTACCAATTCCTCTGTGCTGATCAGAATCAAGTCTAAAATGGCTATCCCCCTGGTTACTTCCTCCACTTTCTGAAACACAAAGTTGTCCCTGATATAGTCCAAGATCTTACTGGAAAGTGTGTGTTTTGCTGTATTACTTTCCCAACCGATGTCTGGGTATTTAAAGTCCCCCATACTACCAGGTCTTGTGTTTTGGATATTTTGATATTTCAGTGGCTAATTACTGTCTAGATCTAGTAACTAATAATTTGTAGTACATTACTGTTTTCTAAGTACTTTAACAATCTGCACACATCATGATATAATTCTCTGGACAGGAATGGAATGAGATACCAAGTGAAGTCTTTGTGACATATCTTGTAAAATCAAGTTACTACAGTTCCTTGCTTAGTTTTCCAGTTGTCCAGTTGGTAGTATGCATTTAATAGCTAAATGCCTACACTAAAAGGGTATTTAATCTATCCAAACTGTAAATGTTTGTGCATTTATCTTGTGAAATATTTTCACTCTAGATTTATGATGTTCTAAATAATTGTATCTGTTTTGTTTTGTTTGTTTTTACTTTATTATTTTACTTTGTTTTTGTATTGTTTTGAGAACATTATTTGAAGTTACAGCTTTCAAATGTAAACAAACAATCCCATTAATTTTTGAATATGGAATGCTATACTGCCACTTCCTAGCATAATGCCTACTAAAGCTTTGCAGAAAAACTTATTTCTGTTTTTGTTCAGAGGTCACATAAGACCAGTGATTTTGTTGATTGCCTGTCTGATATAATGAGATAAAGCAATCATCATAGTGCATCCTGGTACTGTAACTTCAGTCCTGCTGTACTCCAAAGTAGATAAGCAATGTTATTTGGAGTGTATTACTGTACATATGTCAAAGTATGAGGGTCAATGTACCACCAAAATATCTATAAAAATCCATATGGTGCTTTCCTAACATTCCCTGTAGGGTTTTCTTTGATTTCCCTCTTGAGTATGCAGTTACATTTGTGATGGCATTGGCAGATTTCAGCCAGATCCCAGATTGTTAAATCTTATCAATGGTGGGGGTATAGCCCTTGAGAAAGAGTTGGATAATTGT
The DNA here is from genome assembly GCA_037349315.1 of Chelydra serpentina. NCBI lineage: Eukaryota > Metazoa > Chordata > Testudines > Chelydridae > Chelydra > Chelydra serpentina. Next base: position 31,487,631 of record JBAIAC010000014.1, read on the forward strand.
GAAGACCATTAACTGGGTATCTAGTACTCAAGATAAATGATGTTGCCTTAAAACAGTTGTCAGAAAGGTCTTCGAGGTCTGAGATCGGGATTAATTAAAGAAGGAAAACAGATCTGCCTCTCAGTTTGTGTTTTGTTGTTAAATATTTTTGCCTTAGAAACACTTATTTTACTTTAAGATTTAAGCTCTCAAACCTCACCAATTTAAATGCATAATATTTTCAGCAATTTCAAATCCCCCATCACCTATACAATAAGACCAGATGGTGCAGGTAGGGGGTGTGAGTGTACGTACTTCATTTATCATCTTCAATGTATAATCATAGTTTCTGGAAGGGTATCTACATTGGCCGTTTAAAAGTTGTTGTATGGTAAATTTTATTGCGTTTTAAAAATTCCTGTTATGGAAGCTGGGACAGAACTAAAAGCTCTTCCATTAATAAAGGTATTTTTGTGCCCAACTGTACATCTTGTAAGGAACTCCCCTTCTTATATGTAAGTAAACATAGAGTTAGAAAACAGACATTCCTAGATCTGTCACATAAAAAGGAAAGCTACTCTAATCTTAAAATGAAAACGAGTGGAGTTTTAAAACTTCTTAGTAGTCATCCCACTGCTATAGGTTCCCAGATGCTTAATTTGATCTTTTCTTATCAAACCTTAAAACTGTCTAATCTTAAATATGGGCCTGGATGTGCTGTAAACTAAGCAATAAACGAGAGAAAATAGTCAAGCAGTTAACTGCGTTAGCCCCGATAAGAATGACCAGAGACTTCAATTGAAATGGGACGTTTTCCCTTCCCGTGGTGACAGTCTGCGCTGCTGCAAATTGTCACAGACACCGGGGTAGTTAGGTAAGACACAAGCTTTTCGATTGAAGATTTCTGTCTCCTCCTTTCATCCCCTACCATCCTCCCTTGGCCATTGTTCGAACACATTTCAATCACCACCAGTCCCAGCAGGGCATGGCTGCCACATGGCTGCTAATAGTCTCCCAAATGCAGCGTCCGGGGGGGTTCATCCAGGAAGCTCAATTTTACTTCAACAAATTACCGTATTTATCTTGAAACTGACACCTAGCACATTTGGGTCTGCCCTGCTAGACGGCAGGCTACTGTTTTTGTACCAGCTTTAACACTCTTGTGTCCTGCTGATAAATCAAGTCAAAATTAATAAAACTAAAACAGATGCCTATTTTTTTTTTTAAAAGGACACTTGTTTAGCTGACCTTCCCACAGAAATACAGAATCTGCCAGACTTAACTACTGATTCTTAGCTGGCATCTGAATACTTATACTCCTGAGTTCTGAATATTTTTTTTTTTATTCTTTGCAATAGCTATGAATTGCTATAGATGCAAATGAAAAGTACAAAGTTGTAGTGTCCCTGGAAAACAGCCTTACACACAGCAAAATTTAACATGCTAACTCACTGGATACCTCTCGGAACAACTAACAGCAAGTCACTCCATCTGACACACCAGATTTTCTAGTCCGGTTTTGAAAATGTCAGCAGACAAAAAAGTGAGAGAACAGTTACATAAGGTGCGACTCGCAAATCCTGTCAGGACCCGGCTCATGTATTTTCCTCAATGCCTCACCAATCTCTGTTTTCAGCATTTAAAGTTTCCAAGAGTTTGCACATGTAACAATTATGGTGTTGGGTTCAGATTGTTTGTCTTTCTTCTTTAAATAATTTAAACATAAATTTAAACTAAAGAAACAGAGGAGACTGGTCAAAGCTGTTGGGTTTTGCACTAGTGGCGAGCCAGACTGAAAACAATTCATGATATGATCGTTGTGAAATCTGAGGAAATCCAGTCCAAGACTTTGAAGGCTATAACCCATATCCTAAAACACATTACATATTAGGTAGACTCAGTGGTCTCTGATGAAAAGCCAGCCAGAATGCTGGTACAATAATGAACAATGGCACACAGCAAGATCAGTCAGTGAACACTAAGTTACTGGGCCATATGCTTTACAAGGAATGTTGATAGGTCTGTCTTAACTCAGTTTGTCATCACCTCCATCCTTCATTTCACTTACAAAAAACGACCTCTGAAATGTTTAGTATCTTCTTCTGAGCCACTATAGTTTCTTGTTTCATCCTGTCCTTGTTTGCCTGAAACACCCTGGTTACACTTCTCCAATGCTTTCCTGTTGGTTTGATATAATAATGAGGAAAGGGCCACTTAACTTCTACAGCATTGCACTGTGGTACACTGTCCTTAATAATCAATCAGAAAGCAAGTCACCTGCTGCTGACATCTGAAGCTAGAAATGATGGCACAATAAAGCGTGCAAGCCAATAAACCAACACGTGATTTGTCTTGCCCCTCTGCTTCCTGCTACATCCAGACCCATTTTCATCCCCAGACTGAAAGCAACCTTCATTTCCTCAAGCATTTCCACAACAATGTCACATTAGTTCCAGGTATAAACCTAGGTTCTGTGGTAGTTGCCATTCCACAGCTGTCCAATGGAATTGAGGAGCAAAGAGCTCTGTATATTTCAGGGAACTCTTGGATACATGGTTGAAAATGTATTGTTAAGATGACTTGTCTCCTGGGCTGTGTCTGCACTGGCAAAAATGGTGCATATAATTCACCACCCATGCAGCTCCAGCCATGAAAGCAACTGTTGAAGCTGTGTGAAGACAGGGCTCTGACAAGCTCAGGTGTTTTTTACAGTCCCATCATCTACTGTTTGACAACAATTATCTTTATTGCTGATCAAATCACTTTTCCAAAGAAAAAGTCATTAAATCGACCATGGGATGGTGGTTTTATGTGGCTGCGAGGGAAAATGGGGAATTCACAAAATTCTTTAAGATCTGTAAAAGGATGTTCATACTCTTCACTAACAACGAGCTATGTTGCCTTCCTTCCTATTGCCAGCCTGGCAGGTTAAGAAGTTGGTTCTGCCCAGTGTTAGCTATCATACTCACAGAGGTTGATATAGACTGCAATGGCTCAGATTCTCTGCTGCACTACACCTATTTTGTGCCTGTTTACTGCCACTTTGTGCAGATCAACCTGGCACATCTACGGTTTGAAGGATTCCCTTGTGCAGGGGAGTCTTTCAGTAGTGCAGAGCCATCCTAGCCGCTCCTACACTGCTTAAAGCTATCTTTTCTCCTTTTTGTGCTGTGAACTGTGTGAAGCATGGCCCAGGATCTGGCCCGATATGCTCATCCACTGCTCAGGATTTATTTTCCCACCTGTTCCTTCTAAGATTAGGTTTATGCATTCCAAGGTAGTATATTATTTTGTAGAGTTTTGTGTAAAGCGATACAGATCTGTGTATGAGCTCTTTAAGAGCTGTGTTGTGCCTTCTTAGCACAAGGCAATGACAACTCTTATGAAATATTTCAATGTACTAATGGAAAATACAACCCTGCCAGAAGCTGGGAATGGGCAACAGGGGAGGATCACTTGATGATTACCTGTTCTGTTCATTCCCTCTGGGACACCTGGCATTGACCCCTGTCAGAAAACAGGATACTGGGCTAGATGGATCTTCGGTCTGACCCAGTATGGCCGTTCTTTTATATTCTTATGATGCTTTCATCAGCATATTTAAAGAAGTCTCCGAATCTGTTTCCACTTTTTCCTGTTCTCTTCCTAACCCAAACACATGTACTTGGTTTTACGTACAGTATAGTCATTTGTGACCATGGTAACACTCTGTATGAAAGGCAAAGAGCTATTGGTCTGGTGGGTTACAGGGAAAGTTAGTAAAACTATGGTAATAGTTATATGAGAAATAGCCTGTGTCTAAAGTTAGAATAGTACTAGAGCATTAGGGCAGAATTGTGCCCAATCTTGAGTGACTGCCCTGACTGTCTGTGTCTTAAAGCTATCCATCTGCATGATTCACAAGGTGTATTTAAATAATGGATCTGTGAATATCGATGCTATATTTACTTTAAAATGTGTATTCATAGCTGTGCAATGATTACTTACAAACGGAGCATTAAAAGCTGTATTTGAAATTGTAATATCTTCCTGCTCTTGGGGAAAATGCTCTGCTCTTGGGCCAGAATAGCACAGGGATTATATCAAAAATACTCCTTTTATACTGTTGCAAAACTTCCACATTCATAAAGTGCACTCATTTTGAGGAATGTTTTTGTTTTTTTCTTCTGTGACATTTCATGACTAATATTATAATTTAGTTTTGTAATGTCAGCACTGTATGATGTTTGATACGTAAGAGCAGAGTCACAGCTAGATCAATTGGTTTGACATAACTGTTAGCCCTCTCTGACGTGCTTCTGGGAGCACTGAAAATATAATCTGCTTTATCACATCAAGGTTCAGAGGCGCTGCACTTCAATGCATCCGTTTTCTGGAATGACTTTGTAAAGTGAGGCTTTGCTAGGCTACTGAAAGCAAGCTGATAAACCTGCATGAGCCTGATTTTAGTTCCAGAACATACAGAAAGGGGCAGGTGTAGTCTGAGAGTGGCAATTGAGGGTGGGGGGAGAGAAACCTGTCCAAGTGGAAGAAACTGCCTGTGAGAAAATGGACAGTAAAATAGCTGAAGAAACAAATTCCTTTCCTGGAAAAAGTGGGACTGAGTTTATTCCACAGATGATACACGGAGGGGGCTTGTTGCATCAGACGAAAGGAGAAAAGAGACATAGGCCTCATCTTATGCTCAACATAGAGTTTGATTTATTGAAACAAAAAAAATGTACATCATGAGGTAAATCTTTAGGTTCTGTATGTGCATAAAATTGCATGCTCTGCAGGAACAGCCATTGAGTGTATGCTTTTAATAGTCCAGCACATGCCTGATTATAAGCATTAGTGTTTGCACCGGCAAGGAAGTGCCAGCACATGCAAGCTTGAGCTCAACTTTGTGCACACATAAGCAGAGTCCTCAAAGAGGCTCTTGAAAATTGACCCCTCTGATTGTTACTAGGTTATTTTAATGATAGATTTTTATCTTGGCATTAGGGGTGTGTGTGTGTGTGTGGGGGGGGTATTAAATCTATAAGCACCACTACCATTCTGTTGCAATAGGGATATATTCTTTATGAACCTATTATAAAAAAGTGTATGAAATATGCTTTGTTTTTATTGCAGCTATTTGTTTGCCGGTGTTTTAGTAATTCTGTCAAACAAGCCACTTTAAACCTGCAAATTTAAGCAGATGAGCTCCCTGCTGATTGCTGGCTCAGCTCACACTATAGCACTTAATTGGTGTCAGCAATGTGCATTTTATACTGGAGTTTGTCACAGAGGGAGACAGCAGGCACCAGCAGGGAATGAGCGGGACTGGCTGGGAATAGGTGGCAGGACTGCTGCAGCTACTCAATCTGAGGATCCCGATGGCTCAGCTTCCATTAGCCAAAACCTTTTGCCCCCACAAACGTTGTTGCCGTTGTTCCTGTGTGGTGCTGAAACAAGGGATAAGAGGAACAATCTGGCTCTTCACGTGCCAAAATTCAGATACCTTAGCCTGGACCAATAAGGAATTGTACTAAGGTTCAGAATGAGCGACAATGCAACTAGTTTCAGAGTGGTAGCCGTGTTAGTCTGTGTCAGCAAAAACAACGAGGAGTCCTTGTGGCGCCTTGAAGACTAACAAGGGACTCCTCATTGTTAACGCAACTAGTGTTTCTCAGTGACAATGATGCTGTCCAGAAACGTTTAAAAATAAGACAAACATGAAGTGAGACTACATTCCAGCATACTGCGCGATACTTTGGGTCAGCGTGTTCCAAACTTTTTTTGAAAGCTGAGTCCCCCTTTCAGGAAAATGAATCTAACTGAATCATGACCTCCTTCAGCCTTACCATGCATTGTTAAAGATCTGCCTGTCTTAGTCTATACATCTTCTTTGCCTCTCCATGCTCCCTGGCTGCCCCCGTGTGTCTCTTTCTCACCCACCCCCCACTTTGGGAAATGTTGCTGTAGGTGTACAGTCAGTGGAGCTGAGGACTAAAGGAGACTGCCTGGGTTACAGAGAAATAAAGGAGTGTCACATTGCAAAACTGCACTGAAAGGAGACTCCCAGCAGCGAGTGAACTGGCCTGGAACGGCCTCAACCCCTAGGGCTATATGGATTCTTTTTCTCTGCCATGTTGACTTAACTTTGAAAGAATCCCATCTTGACCACAGTTGAGCATCCCTGTGGAATTTTCTCATCATTAGCGTTGTCTTACCAATTAAAGAGCTTTGACAACCTTAATTCCTTTTGCTGCATTCGTTAAGGGTCTTTTGATACTTATTACTGATTGGGAATGGTTCCTATCCATGCCAGTCCATTGTTTGGCCTACTGATCATGATGATTTGCGGGTTTTAGGTGTATGTGGAAAGTTCCCTCTTCCTAATCCAGAGCCTCCATATGACAGTGTATAGATTCTGAGAGTGGGGTGAGAGCCAAATTAGCTCTAATTGCACCACCTTCACCATTGAAGAACTACAGATTATTACTTTGTAAGCATCTTGACTTGCATCAGAAATGATGGCCATGGCTTGCTTTCTTCACATTGTCGTTAACATTCTGTCATGCTGTGCTGTGTGGAAGCAATTTCTACACTACGAAATTGTCAAATTTATAGAAGTCGATCTTTAGAAAGCGATTTTATACAGTCTAGTGTGTGTGTGTCCCCAGTAAGCGCATTAAGTCGGCGAAGTGCGTCCTCAATACCATGGCTAGCATCGACTCACAGAGTGGCGCACTATCCTGCGGTCTCTGGTGCCCACTGGAATTCTGGGTTAAGTTCCCAATGCCTGATGGGGCAAAAACATTGTCGCGGGTGGTTTTGGGTACATTGTCAGTCTTTCCCCCCCCTCTCCCTGTGAAATCAACGGCAGACAATTGTTTCGTGCCTTTTTTCCTGGGTTACCCTTGCTGACGCCATAGCACGGCAATCATGGAGCCTGCGCAGCTCACCGCTGCTGTTGTGAGCATTGTAAACACCTTGCATATTATCCTGCAGTATGTGCAGAACCTGGCTAGGAGACACCAGCACGAGGACGATTGTGAGGAGAACATGGACGCAGACTTTCCTGAAAGCACAGGATGTGGCAATTGGGACATCATGGCGACAGTGGGGCAGATTGATACAGTGGAATGCCGATTCTGGGCCCAGAAAACAAGCGCATACTTGTGGGACCACATAGTGTTGCAGGTCTGGGATGATTCCCAGTGGCTGTGAAACTTTCGCATGCATAAGGCCACTTTTCTGGAACTTTGAGTTGCTTTCCCCTGCCCTGAAGCACAGGAATACCAAGATGAGAGCTGCCCTGACAGTTGAGCGAGTGGTGATAGCCCTGTGGAAGCTTGCAACACCTGACTGCTACCGGTCAGTCAGGAATCAATTTGGAGTGGGCAAATCTACTGTGGGGGCTGCTGTGATCCAAGTAGCCAAGGCAATCACTAACCTTCTGCTAGCCAGGGTAGTGACTCTGGGAAATGTGCAGGTCATAATGGTTGGCTTTTCTGCAATGGGGTTCCCTAACTGGGGTGATAGGTGGAACACATATCCCTATCTTGGCACTGGACCACCTTGCCAACCAGTACATAAACCGCAAGGGGTACTTCTCAATGGTGCTGCAAGCACTGGTGGCTCACAAGGGACTTTTCACTGACCTCAACGTGGGATGGCCGGGAAAGGTTCATGACGCTCGCATCTTTAGGAACTCCAGGCTGTTTGAACAGCTGCAAGAAGGAACTTACTTCCCAGACCAGAAAATTACTGTTGGGGATGTTGAAATGCCAATAGTTATCCTTGGAGACCCAGCCTACCCCTTGCTCCCATGGCTCATGAAGCCATATACAGGCAGTCTGGACAGTAGTAAGGAGCAGTTCAACTATAGGCTGAGCAAGTGCAGAATGGTGGTAGAATGTGCCTTCGGACATTTAAAAGCTCTCTGGTGCTGTTTGCTGACTAGGTTAGACCTCCATGCAACCAATATTACCATTGTTATTGCTGCTTGCTGTGTGCTCCATAATATCTGTGAGAGTAAGAGGGAGATGTTTTTATGTCGGGGTGGGAGGTTGAGGCAAATCGCCCGGTGGCCGATTTTGAGCAGCCAGACACCAGGGCGATTAGAAGAGCACAGCTAGGCATGCTGTGCATCAGAGAAGCTTTGAAAACCAGTTTCATGACTGGCCAGGCTACGGTGTGATGTGTGTGTGGTTTTTTGTTTTTGTTTTTTCCTCCTTGATGCAAACCCACTCCCTTTGTTGTTTTTAATTCCCTGTAAGCCAGCCACCCGCCCCCCCTTTGATCACAACTGGCAAAGGAAATAAAATCACTATTGTTTTGAAACCATGCATCCCTTCTTTTTTTTAAAAAAGGGAGATAACTGACAAGGTAGCCTGGGTGAGGTCGGGGCGGAGGCAAGGACAAGGCCACATTGCTTATTGTAGCCACACTACATATAAAAACTTATTGAATGACAGCCTTCTGTTGCTTGGGCCATCCTGTGGAGTGGCTGGGTGCCCAAAGCCTTCCCCCGCTGCCCTGCATTCTTGGGCGTCTGGATGAGGAGCATATGGCACTTGGGGAGAAGGGTAGGCGGTTATACAGTGGCTGCAGCAGCGGTCTGTGCTCTTGTTGCCTTTCCTGCAGCTTCACTAGACACCTGAGCATGTCCGTTTGCTTCCCCATTAGCCTCAGCATTGCATCCTGACTCTTCTCATGGTGCTCACTGTATGATTTCCTGGCCTCTGTCACTGTGTGCCTCCATGCATTCAGCTGTGCCCTGTCAGTGCAGGAGGACTGCATGAGCTTGGAAAACATAGAAACATTTGCACCTGTGGGGGGATAAAAAGGGAGAGTAGAATTTTCAGAAGATCCTTTTGTTCTCAGAAATGTGAGACTCTTTCACAGTGAATCAAGCAATTCACCACAGACGGCACATGTGCTTTAGATACAAGGTCACATTTTGCCTTTTATATTGAGTGCCTGCCGGTATGGTGACACATCCCACATGGCTGGGCAACAGAATTTGGTTTCTAGGCAGCCATGGTAAGCCAAAGCGTACCCGGGGTTGGCTGCTTCCGCCTTCATAACATGTGGAAATGGTTTCAAACTGCAGCACCCTCCTTTCCCATAGCAAGCAATGCTGGTTGGGTTGGTCATTTGCAAGGAGGGGCTGCGGTTTTTAGGTGGATGTGCAGCACAACACCTCACCCCACCGCGTGGTGATTCTTTGGGATGATCCCTTTTAGCCAAAAGCAAACAGCCCAGCATGAATGGGGTCGTTTTAATGTTGCCTTACAAAAATTTCCCCTATTTCAACCAAGTGACCATGAATGATGTCACTCTTCTGAGGCCAACACAGAGAGATAAAGACCTAATGTTGCTTGAATGCGACCAAAACCCAGGACCATTTGCTGCCGTGCTGCAATGATTCCAGACTCTGTGCTACTGGCTTGGCGTGGTAAAGTGTCCTACCATGGAGGACGGAATAAGGCTGCTCTCCCCAGAAACCTTCTGCAAAGGCTTTCAGAGTACCTCCAGGAGAGCTTCATGGAGATGTCCCTGGAGGATTCCCACTCCATCCCCAGACACATCAACAGACTTTTTCAGTACCTGCACTGGCCGCGAATGCATCTCAAGTCTTCAGGGCAAATCCAACATTAAACACAATTGCTTTTAAGCCCTGTAGTGTAGTTACAAAGGTGCACTCACCAGAGGTGCCTTCTCCAGCTTCAGGGTCCGGGAACCCGCCTTGGGAGGTTCCAGGGTGATGAAAAGGTCCTGGCTGCCGGGGATAATGGATTCTCTGCTTGCCTGCTGTGCATTCTCCTCCTCCACAAAATCCACCTCCCTGTTGCGTGAGACTCTTTCCCCCCCACCCCCAGGTGGCCACGGACAGTGGTGGGGTAGTGGTAGGGTCTGCCTCTAGAATGCCAGGCAGCTGATCATAGAAGTGGCGTGTATGGGGCTCTGACCCAGAGTGACCATTTGCCTCCTTTGTCTTTTGGTAGGCTTGCCTGAGCTCCTTAACTTTAACGCGGCACTGCTGTGTGTCCCTGTTGTAGCCTCTATCCACCATGCCCTGTGCGATTTTGGCACTATATTAGCATTTCTTCTTTTTGATTGGAGTTTGGCCTGCACAGATTCTTCTCCCCATACAGCAATCAGATCCAGTGTCTCCCTTTCGGTCCATGCTGGAGCTCGTTTATGATTCTGGGATTGCATGGTCTGCTGAGCTCACCACACTGACCAAACAGGAAATGGAATTCAAAATTTCCCAGGGCTTTTCCTGTGTACCTGGCTAGTGCATCGGAGTTGAAAGTGCTGTCCAGAGCAGTCACATTGGAGCACTCTGGTATAGCTCCTGGAGGCCAATTCAGTTGAATTGCATCTGCACTACCCCAAATTTGATCCATCAAGGTCGATTTTAGTGCTACTCCCCTCGCCGGGGAGGAGTACAGCAGTCGATTTTAAGAGCCCTTTAGGTCGACAGAATGGGGTTGGTTGTGTACATGCATTGCTTATAAAATCGACCTAACGTGGTTAACTTTGACCTAACCTCGTAGTGTAGACCAGGGCTATGACAAGGAGCAACTAACTCCTCTTGATTTCTGTGGGGGAAAGCACAGGGCCGGCGTTATAACTAGGCGACCCTAAGCAGTCACCTAGGGTGCCAGCCGTGGCGAGCTGCCCCCTTGCCCCACGCTCAGCCACTGAGCAGGGAGCTGGGAGGCAGCCGTGGTGAGCCGCCACCCTGCCTCCCGGCTCCATGCTCAGCTCCCGCAGCCCGCGGGTGGGCGGGGAGGGCTGGTGCAAGGAAGTTTCGCCTAGGGCGCGAAACTTCCTTGCACCGACCCTGGGAAAGCACTTGGCTTGGAATGCTGATTGGAGGTCACTTTCAACATATATCTAATTCAATTTGTTTGTTCGTGGCAAATGTAGCTTTACTTTAATTTTAGCCTGTTTGTTTACTTGACAAAAAAGTGGGCTCTGGATTTTACAGAAAAAAGAAAACTTCTCCTTCTCTTGAGAACTGATGTTTGTTCATCTCTGCCCCTTACAAGTTGAGGATGTAATCAGGAAAAATGTATGTAACATACCACATCTCCTCCCCAATCCAGGCCTCAGCAAACCATCTCCCACCATCAGCCCTGTAGTCTGACCTTGCATCCCAGTTATTCTCCCTGTCTGACTTCTGCCCTGGATCCTGTTAAGTTTCCAAGTCGTGGGCAGAGAGAGGGAGGGATGATGCAGAAGTGGTTCTTCCTTGATTGCAGATTTTGGCCAAAATCAGAGAGGCTGCTATGCAGGCCCTCCGCAGCAGGAGCAACATACACACAAAGATTTGTGCCCTGTGAAAGAATAACCTAGTTAAGATTTAGGTGAAAATAGTAGTATAAATTAATGCTGCTTTTGCATTGTTCCATGTACCAGTTTGTATAGTGGGTGAAGTAATATCAATTTTTGGCATATAAACTAGAAATCAAGGGAGAAGATCAAGAATTTGGGAAGTGACAGCAAGTCTATGTGTACCTGAGACCTTCAATTTATGTTGTAATCTAAATCATAGCTTTTGTCAATCACCTTATTGCTTTCAGTGTGTATTGAGCGCTTTATTCATGCTTGGCTATAAATCAGCCCTATGCAATAACTAACTGCAAGAAAGTTTTTACCCAAAAGGAAACTGACCAGTATGAAGAGGACTGCAAATAGCAATCGGAGAAGGCTTGATACTAAAACATTAGTAATGGAATTTGACATATTTGAGGTATCTGGATGCATCGACCTGTTTGTGATGCATCTCTTAGTAATTCTAATTGACAGGCTGCTGCATTATTAATAGTTTGTTCATCTAGGGGAAAGTCTTCAAATATATATATATATATATATATATATATATATAATTTTGTAATATGGTCCTATGCTGCCATAATAGCTTTGATGTACACACCTTTCTCCCCAAGAAGTCAATTTTATCTTTATAGACGTCCTGTCTATTAATCGCAGATAACACTCTCACGATTTACTCAAAAGAATTAATCACGAATAAAAATATTAATCGCAGTTTTAATCGCACTGTTAAACAATAGACTATCAATTGAAATGTATTAAATATTTTGGATTTTCCCCCTACATTTTCATATATATGGATTTCAATCACAGCACAGAATACAAAGTGTATATTATTTTTGATTACAAATATTTGCACTGTAAAATAACGTTATTTTTCAATTTGCCTCATACTAGTTACTGCAGTGCAATCTCTTTGTCGTGAAAGTGCAACTTACAAATGTAGATTTCTTGATTTATTTTATAGTATAACTGCACTCAAAAACAATGTCACCAGAAAGTGAGAACAGGCATGTACATGGCACTTTTGTAGCTGGCATTGCACGGTATTTACTTTCCACATATGCTAAACATTCGTGTATGCCCTTCATGCTTCGGGCACCATTCCAGAGGACATGCTTCCATGCTGATGACGCTCGTTTAAAAAAACGCATTAATTAAATTTGTGACTGACCGACCTTGGGAGAAAATTGTATGTTCCCTGCTCTGTTTTACCCACATTCTGCCATATATTTCATGTGATAGCAGTCTTGGATGATGACCCAGCACATGTTGTTCATTTTAAGAACACTTTCACTGCAGATTTCACAAAATGCAAAGAAGGTACCAATGTGAGATTTCTAAAGATAGGTACAGCACTGGACCCAAGGCTTAAGAACCTGAGGTGCCTTCCAAAATCTGAGAGGGATGAGGTGTGGAGCATGCTTTCACAAGTCTTAAAAGAGCAACACTCCAATGTGAAAACTACAGAACCCAAACCACCAAAAAAGAAAATCAACCTTCTGTTGGTGGCATCTGACTCAGATGATAAAAGTGAACAGGTGTCTATGCCCACTGCTTTGGATTGTTATCAAGCAGAACCCATCATTTGCATGGACATATGTCCTCTGGAATGGTGGTTGAAGCATGAAGGGACATACACTAAGGATTTATATCTGGCACATAAATATCTTGCAATGCCTACTACAATAGTGCCATGAGAATGCCTGTTCTCACTTCTCAGGTGACGTTGTAAACAAGAAGCGGGCAGCATTATCTCCTGCAAATGTAAACAAACTTGTTTGTCTGAGCGATTGGCTGAACAAGAAGTAAGAGTGAGTGGACTTGTAGGCTCTAAAGTTTTACGTTGTTTTGTTTTTTGAGTGCAGTTATGTAACTAAAAAAACCTGTATTTGTAAGTTGCAATTTCATAATAAAGAGTTTGCACTATAGTACTTTTATTAGGTGAATTGAAAAATACCATTTCTTTTGTTTTTTACAGTGCAAATACTTGTAATCAAAAATAAATGTGAGCACTGTACACTTTATTCTGTTATTGAAATCAATATATATGAAAATATAGAAAAAAACAATTATTTAAATGGTATTTTATTAACAGTGTGATTAATCACACGATTAATCCAGGTTGTTATTTTTTAATCGCTTGACCGCCCTAGTTTTTAAGGCTCTAAAAGATTTACAACAAAAGTGTAGTGACTTACAATAAAGCTGGTAATTCTTACTGCTGGAGTATCTTATCCGCTCATCTTGGCCTTGGACCATGGTTGATCTGAGATGGGCAGGCCACTTTTAGACCTCACTTCTCTTGTGGACCCTGCAGTTTCTGAAAAACTTCAGCTTTCATTGTTAAACTGATAAATGTTTCTCACTCTGATTGTGAAACAAGCTTCAGAGGATGAATGGATACAGTGTTGTTTCCAACTGACTGTAGCCTGAAAGAATAATTCTGAAATGTAGGAACCACCACCATCACCTAAATGGGGTGGTAACATTTTAGCCTAACTACGATCACTTAAACATCAACATTATAAGCTGTTTCTCTGCTGATAATTTTAAACACTCATGTTCAGCTACACTGGGATTGTGAACAGCTTGATTCTGTGGGTGGAGCCTGAGCAGTCCACCACTCTTCCCTCCATGCCCCCACCCCCACCTGACCCTTGGTTTTAGGAAAAAATAAACTTCCACTGTAGATACATTAGTTCCAGAATGCTGATATTAACAATAACATCATGGGTCAGATTTTGAAAGTTAGTTGCAGTTGTCATACATTTGTGTGCTTCTGACTTATTAGTTGATCAATATATGTAAATCAGGCATTTGCACATGCACTTAACCTGTTAGGTGTCTAATTGGCCACATTTGTTCACAAATACCAAATATGCACATGTAGGTAAATAAAGAAGTTAGTAATGTGCAAATGTGTGTCTATGCACAACTCACTTAAAAATTCTGCCCTATGTTACTTTTTCTTCCTAATTACAGTTAAAATAGCATTAAAGCATAATGTTCCTTATGTAAAATTGTGCTTGATCAGGATACTGTTGAATGTTTTGAGACTTGTTCACAAGTGCATTTCAAACTGAGTTCATTTGGAAAGGTCATATCACATAGCAGTACGGTAGTAGCGGAGTGCCTCACAGTCTCTAGTGTATTATCTCCATTTTGCAGATGAGTAACTGAGGCACAAAAGGACCAAGTGATTTGCACAAGGTCTCATGGGAAGTCTGCTGTGGAGCGGGACTTGAACCCGCATCTCCCAAGTCCTAGATTAGTGCCCTGATCACTAGACCAGTCTTTCTATCTATCGTGAAACCTCTCCGAACTCTAAGTGAAGGTGTGTGAAACTGAATCTTACCTGTGAGTTTGCAAAGAGATTTGACCATGGGAATACCAGTACCATTCTGTCATGAATACTTCCAGGGTTTGGGACCTGGAGCTCATTATGAACAGTTGCTGTCCAAATATATATGAAGACATATATTTTTAAAAAGTCAAACTCCTTTCAAGCCAAACTCAGAAGGGATTGTACAGCTATAAGAAAAAGAACAACTACCAGTGAACACTGACTTTGGGCTTCAGCAATAATCAGTACTCCAAATATTTCATCTCAGTGGAAGGTCTATTTGTCTCCTCTGTTAAGCATTATTTTATACATGGAGACTGAGCCTTGCACAAATCTGCCAGTAGTCCCAGAAGGTGTTCTGTTCTTAGAATGAATGCTGAATTAAGCTCTGAGTTTGTCTAGTAATTTTGTGAAAGATTCTTTGTCCTACAAGATACGTTTTGCTTCTATAACCCACCTGCAGTATAGTGGGGTATTGTATTTTGGCATCAGTTTCTTCGCTCATGAATGCTCTCTTAAATTCTGCCAAGTTTTGCTGGCCATTTTGCATAGTTAGTCTCAAATTTGGAGAAATAACCGTTCTGAATTCTAGTAGAGCGTGTTTCCTGTCTTCTTGGCTGCAATAAGCACTACTGTTGTCCCGGATGTCTGCAAAAGAGACAACCACATTATTACCTTCCTAGGGTCATTGTCAAGTCTTCTCATTGACTCAGGGATCTCTGGCCCTGTCAACAGAGAACGTTTTTAGTATTTAGTTACAAGGTCTCTGTAATAAATTCTTTGACAATTCAATTGGGTCTGTATATCCTTTTTCCTGAAGGGGTTCCTAGCACTAATATTTCTGGTGCACATTTGGTTTTCTAACATTTCTAACTGGCAATCAACCATCTGGGAGTTTCTCATTACCAGGTTCACTGCTTTCATTCCTTTTACTGCTAGTTTTCTTCAGTGTTAGAGTACTCTGTTATTTGTCTAGCCTCTTCACCAGCCCTCCCCCAGAAGTCTCCTTTCTCTTCAGTAATTCATAACTTTGACATTACTAGGAAAGAAAAGTATTTTTCTTATTACCAATTTTCCATTAACTTTCAACAACCATTCTCCTTGCTTAGCACTTGCAGGAAGGGCTGTATGCAGGCCCGCCAAGGAGGGCGGGGGGGGGGGGCGCAAAGAGGGGTTGGGATGCAAGAGGGGGGGTGTAGGATCTGGGAGAGGGTTTGGGTGCGGGCTCTAGGAGCTAGAGAATTAGTGAGTGGGAGCTCGTCTCTGCTGGCTGCAGGAGCTAACAGTCTCCCTGAGGCTGTAATATTGAAGCTATTTGTAGCTAGACGGTGATGGGAATGGATCCTGTAAATAAAGAGCACAGGTGATTGCACCAGTGCAGAGGTCTCTGGCTGGTCTGTGGGCGCAGCAGGGGCAGAAGTGAGGAGGGCCCAGCGACGCCCCTATTACAGTCTGAAATAATTTAAAAGCAGTGACCGTAGCCTGCCTAGTTCTTGTTTGTTTAAGCTTTTGTTTCAAATTGTCCAAAGCTATCTGTACAGCAGGAAAATGTTAGAGATGTAATTAATTCAGTGCATTTGGGGTTTCCCGTCAAGATGGTTGGCATTGATCGTGAATGTGGTGACTGGGTCAGTCCACTCAAAAGGTTGGTGCTGAAATTTTTTTCCTGACCAAGTTACATATCTCCTCACTTTTGGATTCCTCCACTGGCTTCCTCTCAACTACCATATCATGTAGTAGTTCCTTATGCAGATCTTCAAGGTCATCCACAACACCACTCCTGCCTATGTCTCTTACTACTCTTCCCTACTGACACTCTTCACGCCACCCCAGGGCTGCTCTAACTTATCCTGCTACTCATGGCCTCAAGAGGAGCAGTTCTATCACTAACATGTAGGGATGCATAGGAACTGCCACAATGGCTCTACACCACTGGTAGGTCCCCAGGCAGCTGCACAGGGGGGAAAAAAGGGTAGGAGCAATGAGACACTGAGGGGAAAGAAATGTGGGGGACTATAGGGTACTGAATCCTGCTAGCGAAAGAGCTGAAGGTACTTGGGCATTGTTTTGCTAAGCATTGCAATGCCTAAGCCCTAGATAGCCTGGTGCCCAGTGGAAATTTCAGCACCAAGATAGGGTCCCAGTTCCCCAGCCAGTGCTTGGGAGAGTTAGGTGCCTAAGGAAGGGTTTTTGAGAAGCCAGCCAGCCAGCTCAGTGGGGAGTTGCCTAAACTAGCCAGGAGTGAAATGCCAAAGAGATGGGTAGGAAGAGGAGAGGGGCTTAGGACCCTAAGTGGCTGACCAGGTGGACCTGGCTGATAGGACAGATATGGGCACCTCCCTCTGCTCTGCATCCTCCTTTGAGAATCCTCTCCTGGATGTAGGCACCTAAGCCAGGTAAGTCACGCTGGGTATGTCTACACAGCCCCCTGCAACGAGTCTCCCAGCCCAGGTCAACAGATTTGTGCTTCTGTGCTAAAAATAGCTGTGTAGATATTGTGGCTCGGGCTCTGAAGCCCACCCCCATCCCTAGGCTTCAGAGCCCAAGCTGCAGCATCTACACAACTATTTTTAAAAAGAAAATAAGAAAGAAATAAATACTTGTGGCACCTTAGAGACTAACAAATTTATTTCAGCGTAAGCTTTCGTGGGTTAGAACCCACTTCATCGGATGCAACTATTTTTAGTGCAGCGGCCTGAGACCTGCAAGTCCAAGTCTGTTGACCTAGGCTGGGAGATTCACTGCTGTGGGCTGTGTAGACATACCCTCAGGGTAACCCACACCCTAGCAGCTGAAACCATCTCTCTTCTGCTTGATACCTCTCTCCTGCTCGCCCACCGTATCTCAGTGCTCCTGGCTGTGTAAGGCAGCAGAGCACCCACACATCCGTGGCTTGCCTCTGGCCCTACCGACAAAGGGACTGTCAGGTGACTGGAGTTAGGTGTGCTCTGAGCATGCGTCTGTATTTGGTTCCATTGCCAAGATAGGCATGGCCCCACACAGTTTGAGAATCCCATTTTGGGGGCTTGGGGGCTTTGGCAAGGGCTCTAAGCAGCTTACCAGCTGTGGGGCAGCATCAGTACTTGCTGACCAGCAGACACTTAAGTGCCTAGGGGTTGTAGGTGCCTACAGGATTAGGTGGTAGCTAAGTGGTGGCTTTGAAAATGTCAGTGCACCCAGGGGCGGTGCGTGAACACAGCACTAGATGTCTGTTCAGACCTATATACAGCAGTAACAAATAGGTCCAATTCTCTTCTCTCACAGGTTTTGTACTAGTGTAACTTGCCTCATTTCAATAGAGTTATTCCTGATTTACACTGATGCAGAGGCGGAAACCTTTATTTTCATAGATGTTCTGGGTAGACTCAATTGGGACTTACCTAGCCTATCCCTAAGTCTTTCTGGATTTGTATTTGCAATGTCTGCAGTTCAGCTATCATAGGATTGCAACAGTTGTTTTAGCTACCTAGAGAGAGAGGAAAAATACCTGAAAATTCAAAGATGTGATTTGTCACAAGAAAAAAACAAATACCACATTCGCTCCCACTCATTCCTCATAGTGGTTTTGGGATTCTCTCTCTCCATACAGCAAAATAATACTCAAATCTATGGTAACAAGAACCATCTGTAGTTAGTTATAACTAGATAGAAGGTTTACTCCTATTCTGGTTCAAATCCTCTCTCATCAGGACTCAGTTTCTTACACTCCATCCCACACAAGAGGAAGAAGGTTGTACTTCAAATTCTAATTCATGGACTGATAAGAAATCAGCATTTATATGCCATGTTCCAGATTTGTGGTGTACTGTATAATTGTACAGCTGCAATACCAGATACCAGAGGGTTAATGGTTCATTCTTAATTTTATTTTCTTAATGTATGAGAGTGGTTGATGGTCTGTGTAACTAAAATAAATGTCTTCCCAGAAGGTAATATGTTAGGACATGTAAGAAGAGTCTGGATGAGTTCTGCCCTGACATCTAATGACAAACTGGGGGGAAGACACACAAAGAGCAGACCATATTTATGTGTGTATATAGATACATACACTACATTAGAAATATATAACATAGTGTGTGGTAATTAACCTTGTCCAATAAATGCATCTTACTCATAAAAGTAACTTTTTTGCTTTGTAAAACAAGCTAACACAGGCAAAAAAAAATTTAAATCTAGGTAAAATTTACAAAGCATGGATATAAACATCAACACTTTCTTGTGGATAATCTTAAAGCCTTGTTTGAAGGGTGTAGCTATTAGATTATGATGCACTTACTGTCTTATGAAATAGACATTCTTCAGTCTTCCCAACTGCATTAATTCACTCAAGTATTTTTACTTGAAGCTGGTAGTATCTTAATGGAGTTTAAGTGGTTCCAGAAGTTCCATTAGAAGAGGATGGAATAAGTGTGTGGACAGTTTGCCAAAGACAGGGAAGCCACAATTTTGAAGCCAACTAGTGTTTTATGTCTCAAACAGTCATTTTTATAAAAGAGTGGTGAATTCAAGTAAAAATGACTTCAAGGCTAGGTACTCTACAGAATGTTGCTCTAAAGGAAGATAGTGGTATGATCATCGTCTGGATAAAATAAAACTCAATTTGAGAACTAAAATAACATTGCTTATTTGAACAATTTCAATGTTAGTAACCAAACTAAAAACTAGAGACTCCAGGGAGTTTTGGAAGAGGGACAAAAGGTTGACAATTTGACAGGAATTTTTCAGCAGCATTATTGTGTAAAACTGGCTTTTGAGAGAACAAGAGGTGGCACAACACTTAATTGCAAATGTATTGAATGACGATCCCTCTACTGCCTTCAGTGGAGCTATGTGAGGGCTGAGTCTCCGTGTGTGTTTGCGAGAAAAATCTAAATCTAGTTTTTCATTTTGGCAGGTGTTTTTCCCTTAAACTAGTTTCAGACATTACTGAAGATCATAATAATACCAACATGTTTTGGCTCTCATAAAATCTGTTCTCTTGCATGTAATACTTTCTGCTATTGGCCATCTTCCTACTCCTTAACCTAGTAGTGAATTATATACACTAGAGTTTATTTAGATAATTGAGTATGCTTCCTGTTTATAGGGTAACAAACCAATTACCAGGCCAAACAAAAACAGAGGCCAGAGAATGAGGTACTGAGGTTACTGTATAATTATTAATCAGTTAACAGGAAGCACTCTCAAGTAGATGGTATTGATGCTCTGAACTGTTTAATAACTACATTTTTTTGGGGGTGGGGATACAACTAGTCTTGAAATGGTTGTTAAGAAACAGCAGTGTTTCTTCTGTTGGCAGGATGAAGCTAAAGCGGAGATGGGTCACATTTGTTGCGCAAGTCATTAGGGTGAGGTCTGATGACAGCAGTGAATCAGTGTAGAGACTTGCATTGTGTATAGTTACAGAAACGAGCGTATATTTGTCAGTCAGTAAGCCTAAACCACTTCTTTGTTCGGATTGGTGGAAACCATTTCACTTCAATATAATGTACTGTTGACAATGGGCACAACAGCCATTAGTAAGAATGAATTACAAAGTGTGCATTGAGAGAATAGATTCCCAAAACATGGAAGGAAACCCACAATGTGACTTACTAAAATGCGTCAGTTATTCTAGATTCCTTACTAATTAGGGGTGTTATATTCCAGCTTTTATTATATTTCTGGCACTATTTAAGTATATACATTGAAAATCATAACATGGGTGTTACAACTCTGCAGTCTGTTCTACTGTCACGCTGCATTCTGTCTTGAAAATAGAGGAGAAGTAGTTTTTCTAAATACTTGTCAAACAGAAGGCTAAAGACACATTTCCTGTTAATTAGAATTAAGTAATTTCTTTCTTGTTGCTTTGAAATAAACGAGCAGCTTGACATTAAACGTTGATTCCAAAATAAAGCTCAGTTTCAGGAAATCCTTTGAAAACTTTATTGTGCCTCCCTCTGATAGAGAATGAAAGCATAGACTCTGCTTTCAAAATGGACAGCCTCTGAGATGGCTCTTGGTGGTCCCTCACTAAAGCTACAGCTGTCTGAGACCCCCTGTGGACCTATGTGTGCATGTGCTGCACTGATCTTACCAGATAACAAAGATGATCTAGGAGCTCCTTGTTGAACAAAATTAAACACCGCAGGTCAAATGGAAATCAATTACAAGCTGTGCTGAGGACTATGGAAGTCAACACAGGCTCTCACCCATGAACTGGGATGTAGGCAATCAAATGTTAGGTCAGTTTAGGTCAAGCCTATGGCTTTGTATATTCATTTTTCACTCAGTATAGGGTAGGAAACTATAAACATATGAGACAGTGGGTGCAGCTAATTAATTACTCAGAAATGGGGACAGACCCAGTGCTGATCATATTGTGCCAAGACCCAAAAACAAAACAAAAATCTAGAAAGCAAAATACCACTGCTTAAAATGAAAAACTTAGTCATATCTGGAAGAACAAAAATAGTACTATGATGCTGCATCTTACACTGTGTACTGCATTTTGTCCTTGGCGCACTTTTGTATTGAAATATTTGCATCTGTATTCTGTGTGAAATTCAATGGGAGTTGTGCACCGAACTCCCTTCATGATTCTCTGAACATTGCAGTCTACATCAATACATACAGTGCTTTATGTTAAAAAGGAAGCATTTCTTCTATCATGACAATAACCATGGGTGGGATTGTCAAAAATGCCCAAGTGAATTAGAAGCACAAGACCCATTGACTTAGTGGCATTTATGGTGCTAAACCACTTAAGTAATTTTGAAAATCCCATCCTATAGCTTCAAAAGTTGTGATATTTTTATTATCACTAGAAGGCAGTTTTGAGGTAAGGCAGTATTAATGCAATAAGTCATGTTTTATTTTAAAATATAAACTCTGGTTATGTCTAGTAGTTTTCTGTTACACATGTATGTTTAAGTGTAGTAGCCGTGTTAGTCTGTGTCAGCAAAATGAAAATAAGAAAGAAAAACTTGTAGCACCTTAGAGACTAACAAATTTATTTCAGCATAAGATTTCGTGGGTTAGTACCCACTTCATCGGATGCATGGAATGAAATTATATTTCAGACAGATATTTATACAGTCAGAGAAACATGATGGTCCAGGTGTATAGACCAATCTTAAGAGGCTAATTAGTTGAGAGGAAACATGACAGCAGGGGAAGAAAAAGCTTTTGAAGTGATAAACAAGATGGTCACACAGGTGTGAATGAGGATCGTTAATTTAAGGGAAATAGATTCAATTAACATAATGGCCGAGCCATTCCAAATCACGATTTAATCCGGAGGCAACGCAATCTAGTTTGCATATCAATTCGAGTTCAATAGTTTCTCTTTGAAGTCTGCTTTTGGAGTTAATCTGTCGCAACACTGCTATCCTCAAATCTGTCATTGAGTGATCAGGGAGGTTGAAGTGTTCACCTACTGGTTTTTGAATGTTATGATTCCTGATGTCAGATTTATGTCCATTTATTCTTTTGCGTAGAGACTGTCCGGTTTGGCCAATGTACATGGCAGAGGGGCATTGCTGGCACATGATGGCATATATCACATTGGTAGATGTGCAGGTGAATGAGCCCCTGATGGCATGGCGGATGTGATTAGGCCCTGTGATGGTATCACTTGAATCGATATGTTGACAGAGTTGGCATCGGGCTTTGTTGCAAGGATAGGTTCCTGGGTTGGTGTTTTTGTAGTATGGTGTGTGGTTGCTGGTGAGTAATTGCTTCAGGTTGGGGGGCTGTCTGTAAGCAAGGATTGGTCTGTCGCCCAAGATCTGTGAGAGTGAGGGATCATCTTTTAGGATAGGTTGTAGATCTTTGATGATGCGCTGGAGAGGTTTTAGTTGGGGGGCTAAAGGTGACGGCTAGTGGTGTTCTGTTATTTTCTTTTTTGGGCCTGTCTTGTAGTAGGTGACTCCTGGGTACTCTTTTGGCCCTGTCGATCTGTTTTTTCACTTCAGCAGGTGGGTATTGTAGTTGTAAGAATGCTTGATAGAGATCTTGTAGGTGTTTGTCTCTGTTGTGTACCAAAACATCCAGCCTGAAGGATTATATTATTAGTTTAGACTTTAGTTATCCCAGGCTTCACGTCTGTGTTTATAAATCTATTGCACAAAAGCATTTGTATACTCTCCTGTTTAGATTGCAATCTCCTAGGGGCATGGAATTTGTATTTTGTGCCTTGTACCAACCTGAGATGCTGTTGACTTTTAACAAATAAATAATAAGCAGTAATGCTTTTAACAGAGAGCACATTAGAGGTGATTTGTATGATCTGATGCAGCTGAACTTTGTTCTGAAGTTTTACAGCAGGTTTTTAACCTCAATGCAACATGGAATTAAAACAATAATACCAGTGCAGTCCAAATAAAGTAAACAATACGTTTTTACACTCATTCGATTTCTACAGTGCACTGTTATTTTGTAGAGAGGGAATGCATTACATCTCTTCAAATTATTTCACATACAGAAGGTCATAGTGTCCCCTTTGAAGATTACATTGGCGAGAAGCACCAGGGAGCAAATCAAACCTGAATAAAATGGAATGGATTACAGGCATTCACAGACATGTGGCCCAAGGAAGTAATAGGTCACAGCATTATGTACCCCATCTTCATCTCAGCAGCCTAGTTGCAATGCATGCTGGGATTGGTACTCTACATTGGCTGCATCTTTTAATGACAGATGAGGGTCTGCAAGCCAAATGGTGGAATGTTATGGCCTGCATCTGACCCACAGAGAACGTTTTCACCACTGCTAGGGTAGGTGGTAATTTATTTTTTGGTTTTAACATTTAAGAACAACATTTAAATGTAAACATTTTTTCAAAAGTGGGTGAAGATTAATGAAATAATCTCTCTGCAGCAGTAATTCCCCTACACAATGTGAAATACTAGAGAGTCAAGGTAGGTGATGTAATATCTTTTACTAACCAACTTCTGTTGGTGGAAGGTACAAGCTTTTGAGCTATACAGAGCTCTTCAGAAATATTGTGAAAACACTGCCAAATAAGCAAATATTGTAAATATAAGTGGGCAGTGTGGCAAATTGCCGGCACTACTATGATGGGTCCCGCACTTTCTCTTCTTGTGGGGGGGGTTTCAGGGTGCCATTTCTTGCCCCTGAACTGGGGTAACAGCTATCCTACTAGTATCCCAGGGAAGGGGAGTGGAGAGGGAGGGACCCGGGCCCACCCGCTACTCCGGGTCCCAGCCCAGGGGCACTGATAGCAGGTGAACCACTTGTACCAGTGATTCTTTCCCCTGGGCTACTTCCCTCTCCTGACCTTCAGCTTGTGGGGCTTCCTTCCTTCCCTCTGCACAAGCCAGGTGTCCCTTTACCTAGGATCTTGGTCTTCTTAGCCCGCTGGAGCACTTCTCAAAACTCTTCTCCGCTTTCCTCCGAACTGCTCTCTGCTCCACCACCAAACCACTCTGCTCCAACTCCTCCTCACTCTGCTCCAGCTCCTCCTCTGGCTGATTGAAGCAGGGGGATTTTATCAGGTGACTGGCTTCAGGTGCTCTAATTGGTTTCAGGTGCTTTTAATTAATCTACAGGGAATAAGGCTTCTCCTCATCCTAGATCACTCTCCTGCTGCCTTCTGGCCATGCTGTATCACAGCAGCTATTGTAAAAGTCACTTGCAGTTTTTTTTAATACTAATGAATATGGAAAAACTGAAAATATGCTGTTTCTATGTAATTGTCAAGAGCAGAAGTAATTCTAGCAGGTGGCTGCTAGCATCCTCTCTACTTAAGTTTCATTTATAGGATATATTCATGTCGTGTTGAAGCATACACTTTTTTGGCTAAAATTTTCTATGCTTGGGTTCTTCCTGAAGGTGTGAGACTTCCTTGGAAAGGTCAGCAATAATGTAAAAAGTCTGCTTTAAACCAACAAAAGAGAGGAAATTCAATTTTTAGGGTTAAATTCCCCTCAAAATCTCTTAATCTGATTTTTTTCACTTCACCCAGGATGGAAAAAATGCACTTCTCATCTTTTAAAAAAAACACAAGCAAACAAACAAAAATCCTAACCAAACTCTTCAAAATATATCTTGTGCAAAACATAGCTGTAGTTTGGAAGGGGAAACTGGGAATGGATTTATAGATGTCCTCAATGAGGACTAGCATCTTTATTTGGCTTGGACAGAAATGAGGCTTTCATTTAATACGATATATCTGTATCATTTGCGATTGAGCTTGCATAGAAGGCTTGGGTAGGGTTAAGGAAATGCTCTATCTTAAAGCAGAGGCCAATTGCAAAATCTAGATTTGGATGTACTCCATACGTGCGTGGTTTGAAATAACCCAGATCTGCTGATCTTCAGGGCTTGCATCAAAGCCCACCTCTTTTTCCCAGGTTTTGAGAAGGAAGGGATGTGCTGAGGGCGCAGATTTGTGCCTCGAGAGCTGTGATTTGTGGATGGAGTGGGTTTTCTTTCTTTTCTTGGCTTGTGTTTTGTGCATTTCTTTTTGTTGGAGTGGAGTAGTTGTATTTTTCATATATGATAATCGTGCCTGGAGCCTTTTGTCTTGTATAAATCTATATAAATTAATTAATTGCCATTTCCCCCTGTCCAGATCAGCATATTCATTCATTTTAAAGTTCTGGTTCCAAGCTATCTCTGTATTGAAAAAGCTTATTTTCTTGAAGGACAAGAATATTTTTATTAAATACCACACATTTTATCTTGATTAAATAAAAAATGTGCCTCAGCTTGCTGCAGGATTTGGCACCAAATACATTTTTATGATCCATCCACAGACAATGAATTAAAGGTTATTTCTAAGGTCACTTTTTCTAAAAGGTTATTGAGGTTTCTGCTAAATCACTGAGAACACTGACTATTTGTAATGTTTGTACTAAACTTGCACAATCAGCCTGGGGCAAAATTAGAAGCTTTGTCAACATATTTGGGTATGAGCACC
This sequence comes from Chelydra serpentina, assembly GCA_037349315.1. Classification (NCBI taxonomy): domain Eukaryota; kingdom Metazoa; phylum Chordata; order Testudines; family Chelydridae; genus Chelydra; species Chelydra serpentina. The sequence goes on from JBAIAC010000014.1 coordinate 31,513,202, forward strand.
TCAAAGAAACCAAATAATAAAACACAAAATAACTTTTGAGGCCACTAAGAAGTCCCAAAGGCCTTCCAACTTGTCTGCTGACACCTTGTGTTTGACCTGCTAAATCAAAGTGTTTCTTTAAAGTACAAAAGTTTAGTTTGCTTTTAATAAAAATTGCTCCTCTTGTCAATATGCAGGATTCTTGATTCCCACCAGACTTTTCCTTGATGTGTTACAATAATGCAACAGCCAACACGAAAAGAAGTTCCAGAAATAAATGCACCTGAGTCGTACTTTTAAAAAAATAATGAGCTTTTAAAATAAATGCACTCATGAGCTCGAGGTCCCAAATTTGATCCCTGCTGCTGACGACTCACCAAGGAAGCGTCTGCATTACTCAAGGAAAATGGATTTTAAGGATAGGATCTATATTAAGCTAATTGTTTCTATATGGGGGTGGGGTGGGGGTGGAATGATGAATAACATTATTACCTCTGACATACTGCAATATAAAAAGGGGCCAGATGTTGTTGCTTTTGGAGGCTCTTGCAGGGTTTACACTGAATTCTGTAGTAGCCCTGTACAAGTACGTGCATGTAGGCTGGACCCTGGGGTATGCCTTGAAAGGGAAGGGGGTGTAAGGAGGTGAATTGAAATCTCTTCTGGAAAGGCCGTGACAGTGTGCAGGAGGGTGGGGTTTTTTGGAGGCCTATGAAGTGTTGAGGAATTAAAAAGAGACTGACAGCATGGTCAGGGAGTGTAAGGAATAGAATTGTGCTGGAAGCCTCTGGGGAGGGGCTTGGAGGTGGTATGTGAATAGTGTCTGCTACAGAGTCACCTCTTCAGACCCACCTCTGAGATTGCTTTATTTTAGCTGGTCTGTGACCCTGGGTGTCCCAGCTCCCTTTAAACCTCATTAAGTCCCACTTTGGTTCAAAGACCGGACTAAAGTCTGTCCAACTCTGTTCTTCTTGTGAAAGCTGACGAGTATCATCATTTGCCCAACTCATGTCTGTCTGTCTGTCTGTCAAATCCTTCCTTATACCAAAATATATGGACCTGACAGAGTGGAGCACCAATACTCTGTGGTCCTGACTGCCATGTATGGCATTAACTCCATGTGTTTTAAAAAATCACAGCTTTGTTTGATTATAAACTCAGTTCTAAAGCCTCACTTCTTGATTAGATTCAATTTGTTTCTAGAATATGAAAATCTTTCATTATATTATGGACTAATTTCTTCCAAAACAGTGGGTTTTTTTTAAATCAGACTTTTTATATAAACAGACTTAGCCCAGCATCTTAAACCAGCTGCTGTTTACACTCATTATTTTAAAAGGTCGGAAGTGATGTTTCTAAAATGTTTAAAAATAGAAGAATTGCTTCCCAGGTGGAGTTGAGACCTGTGGGTCAAGTTCCAGCTCAGAACACCGTTCTATGGTTGGAATATAAACCCCCGAAACTAGAGCATTTTAAATAAAATTGTTGTGATTGCTAAGTGAAATATATGCTGTATGAAACAGCCATGTCTGAAACCATGACTTACAGCTTAGAAAAGGTTAGCACACCATAGGCGCCGACTCCGTGGGTGCTCTGGGGTTGGAGCACCCAGGGGGAAAAATTGGTGGGTGCTGAGCACCCATCGGCAGCTCCCCGCCAGCCCCGCGCCCAACTCACCTCGCCTTCCCCAGGCGCTGCGGCAGCCAGAGCGGCTTTTTCTCCGCTCATGCAGCTGCAGGCTCCTTTGGCTCCAGCAGCTGATTGGCGGTGGCGGCACGCTGGGGGGTGGGGGAAGCGCAGGGGCGGCGCCTTGGGGGAGTGTGCCGCTGCCGCCGCCACCACCAATCAGCTGCTGGAGCCAGAGGAGCCTACGGCTGCGTGAGCGGAGAAAAAGCTGCTCTGGCTGCCGCGGCGCCTGGAGAAGGCGAGGTGAGCTGGGAGCGGGGCTGGCAGGGATCTACCGGGCCCTGTGGGTGCTCTGCTGCTTTTCCCACCCACCCCCCCGCCTTGCAAGCTGGGGGGGGGGGGGGGAGAATGCCGCATGCTGGGGGAAGAGGCGGGGATGCCAGCCCCCCTGCCACAAGCCGCGCCCCGCCAGCCACCGCGCCCCAGCAGCCCCCCTGCCACGCCACGCCCAGCTCACCTCTCTGCCTCTCAGAGGCTCAACCTGAGCCAGAAGCAAAGCGGCAGCCTGACGCTTTTCATGGCTCCCTCTCCAGCTGGTCGGGCGGTGGAGGGAGGGGTATGGAGAAAAGGCAGAAGGCCTGGCTCCCCCCCCCCCCCCCCAAACCAGCTGGAGAGGGAGCCATGAAAAGCGGCGGGCTGCCGCTTTGCGTCTGGCTCAGGCTGAACCTCTGAGAGGAAGAGTCTGAGGAGGGCTGGCAGGGGGTGCTCACACCCCCGGCCCCACTGCATCTCTCCCCCCACCCCCCTTGCAAGCCGAGGGGGGAGGGAGAAATGCAGCGCGCCCAGGGGAGAAGGTGGGGGCGGGGATTTGGGGAAGGGGCGGGGCCGGGGCACGAGCCCCCCTATGAGCGCATCTCCTGTTGTCTTAAACTATGTTTGCCTCCTTGAAGGGCTGGCCCACAACATTTTGGCACCTGAGGCGGGGAGCTCAAATGACTTCCCCATGTCCCCTCGCTTGGGCCAAAAGTTTGAAAGGTCTCAATTCTGCCTTATTCCTGTTCTACTCCTCTCATGGTACTGCTCTGCTACCTGCCCCAATAAAGGAGAACTAACAACTTCAAATGCCTTGCTCAAAAATTTTAAGTAACACTTTACTATGCAGACAAGAACAGTTAACTTTCAAACGCCTGAACAGCAAATGTAACACTGGCATTTTTATCTGTTTGATTATTCAAAGTGGTGCTTTCTGTGCCTTCTTGGTTGCAAAGATTTGAACTGCTTCCTCAAGGTCCACAGTCTGGGCCAGCTCATGCTCTATTGAGATGGTTGCAAGGCCGACGAGCCACTTCTGTGTCATTGTGGAGTATAGAGGTGTTTTTATTAACTTCAGCTTGGAGAAGCTGCGTTCTCCACTGGGCAACTGTTACAGGAACTGTTAGAAGTATGAGCAGAGCAATGAAAGCATTTGGAAAGAGGGTGGTCATCTTATTTGTGCACATAGATTCCAGAACAGCCTTTGGAGTTGATCCTGCTGAAATGTATCTTGAAAGGACTTTCAGTTCATCACCTAAATCACTCACATCAATATCATGCATGTCATCATGCGTCAACACTGTCTCTAGTGCCCTGCATTGCTGGTGTAGGTCTTCAGGTATAGTGAGGAGTTTGGGAATATCATACACATCCCAAATATACTGCTGTGTTCCTTGAGCTGCATGAAACGTTCTTCAACTGATTGTATTGCACAATCTAGCACCTGGTTAAAGAATTCAACTTTGAATTGTTGTTTGGGGTCTCTTATCGGATTATCCCGTGTCTCGTAATCAAAATGTTGTCTTTTTCAGTGACTCTTGTATTCTTGAATGGGTGGGAAAATAGCTTCAGTGTGAAGTTCCTCTGCCAACTTCTGTGCACTCTTCAGAACGTTTTGAAATCACTCATCTGATCATTAAGACTGTAGGTATGACTTTGCTTTGTCCAGATGTTCCATTGCTCCAGATATATCAAGGTCAACACCGTGGAGTCTCTTGCTTACAACATTTATTTCAAACAGTATGTCATGCCACAACACTAAGCCACACAGAAATTTGAAGTTATGTATGTTTCTGGTGATTCCATTTCCCTCTGCCACTGTTTTTCCATGAACAGTTCCTGTCATAGCATTATCCTCCATAATGGCAACTATGGCATCATCTATCTTCCCAATTTAGTGTTTGATAGGCTTTATCGCCTCCACTCGACTTTCCCATCGTGTGGCATTCAGTGGTTTCCATGTCAGAGAGGATGTTCCCAGATGTTGCTTCAAAATTTGCCATCAATGAGTTGATGCAGAGAAAAATACACTAAAAAATTCAGCAGCCTCACTGGAAGCTGATGCTGCATCACTGACCACCAAGTTCAGTGCATGAGAACTGCATGCGACAAAAAAGCTTGAGGGTTTAACTCTGATCCATGTCTGCACTCCCCTGTTCTTGCCTCTCATGTTGGTACCATTAATGTAGCCCTGACCTCTCATGTCAGCTATTGCAATTCCTGTATCTTCCAGCTTTTTAAGAAGCACGTTTGTCATACCAGCTCCTGTAGTATCATCAATGTCAATAAATTCTAGAAAATGCTCTCTGAGGGCTAGTCTACACTTACCCGCAGCGTCGGAGGTGTCGGATTGATCTTCTGGGTTCGATTTATCACGTCTTGTCTAGACGCGATAAATCGAACCAGGAAGTGCTCCCCCGTCGACGCTTGTAATCCTGCTCTGCAAACGGAGCAGGCGGAGTCAACGGGGGAGCCTGCGCGCTGCTGTGTGGACCAGGGGTAAGTACTTTAAAGTTTGAAATAAGATACTTCGACTTCAGCTACATTATTCACGTAGCTGAAGTTGCGTATCTTAGTTCGAACTTGTGGGCTAGTGTAGACCAGCCCTGACAGTTACCATTGCAGGGACATTTTCACTAGGTTCTGTTGTTGTTGTTGTTACAAAATGCACCATTAAAGTCATTTGTTCTGTATGGCTGATGTCAGGTGTGCAGTCCAGAATAACACGAGTAATAGCTTGCTGACTTCAGATCTGTGTCAATCTTCTGTTTGACTTTTGTTGCCAGTAAATGTATGATCTCATTTTGAATTGTTTTTCCAAGGTAGTGGTGTGTGTACATTTCTTGGGGGGTGACTCTTCTTAGATGCTCCTGGAGTACAGCATCAAACTCAGCCATCAGCTTCACAATTTTAAGGAAGTTTCCATTGTTTGGCACATACAGCTGATCTGAAGTGCCACGCAGTGCTAGGTTTTGGGTAGCAAGCATTCTCACAATGGCAATGAGCCTTTTCAGAACATTTTGCCTGTAAAGAGACTCTGATGCAATCTTCTCTTGATGCTGATTATCTATGGTAGTCTCATCTCAAGCTCTTTCCACCTATGCAATGCTCTCTGGTGATTTGCTGCCTTCTCATGGCATGCCAGATTTCTAGCCAGATTTTTCCAGTCCTTTGTTCCTGTAGAACCCAATGTGGCTGGAACATTAGACTGGAAGAGTTTGCAACAAAAACAGTACGCAGCATTCTGGATTTTTGAGTACATAAGCCATGGCCTCTCCACTTTGTCACCATTGGGTATTTCATGCCAGTAATGTGTTGGATGGAAACATCTATTTTCATTGTCTTTGGGGAACATGAAGTTTTTTCACTTGCTGTGGCCCATGCAGTACAAGGAAGTCCCTCAGGCTATTGCTCAAGTGGGTCCACCATCCTGGATCATCTAGACTTAAGGAACTAAACTCAGCAGCAGCTGTTTCTTGCGTCTCCACCACCCTCTTCTCTGATCTACACTTTTCTTCAGGAATGTGCATGGTTACACCCATTTGAGATGGAGATATGGATGCTGCAGTAGCTGCCAGGTCACCTGCACTCTGACTAACTGGAAGATAAGGCATCTCCTCACCAATCACATCCACACTGGAGCCGGAAGGCTCATCGTGAACATTTGTGTTTATGCATCTCAGGAGAGCTCCTTCCTGCTTAGATAGAAAAGCTTCCTTTACTTTTTCTTTTTTCTGAATGCTGCCGCAGAGGGGCGTTTTCTTCTTTCACTCATGACTGCTGTTCTGTGCCAGATATAGTGGCTCTCAACACTCAATTGAAGGGGACAAATAAGCAGGCTGGTAGCAGGGCCTGAGTGAGGGAAGATATCAGCGTCTTAAGGGCCTAACTGGCTCCTACTATTTGACTGCCTGTTCTCCTCAAGTGGGTTCAGGGAAGCAGCAGGAAACAGGAAGCTCCCTGAGAAGCTGGTGTTAATCAGTCCTAGAGAGGTACATAAGAGGCTCCTCCTCTCTCTCCCTGAAGTTCCTGCTGCTTTGTTATTCCCTCTCACCTTTTCTCCTGCCTGCCTGTTATGTCTCTTGTGCCCTCCTTCTTCCCTCCCTCCAGCATAGCACTCCACCATCTCTCTAGCGCAGAGAGAATACATATGCACCAGCAGCAGACACAATTTTCTACACTCTGGGTCCTAGTGGCACCCCTCCCCCACAGTCTGGCACCTGAGGCAGCCACCTCAGTTCAACTCATGGTAAGGCCAACCCTGCCTCCTGGTTATCTCCTCCCAGAGGTGGCCCAGGTCACGAATCCAATTGTAAACGCTGTTGGAATGGGGTCCCATGACCCAGTTACAGCTGTAGTGAAGATGGGGCTTTGGATTGTAGTCCGCCCCCACCCCCCTATTTCTTATGCCTAATTTCCATTGGGTGCAGCAGAGTATTGAGCAGCCATATATTTTAACTGGGAGCAGAATGAGGCCCTGTACACTGCACACTGCAAAAACAAAACAACCCCCCCCCCCCAAACAAGTTAGGAGACTAGCCCCGCAACATGGTTGAAACATTTTGGCCTTGAAATGTAGATGGGACTAACCTTTGTTTTTAGCCATGCCCCTGAATCATACTAATATTTTATTGTACAGTACATACGATCATTTCTGTCTGCTGATGGTTATGTGTAAGAGTATATTATAGCCTTGTACTGTGTAGTGATATAAAGAATATTGATGGCAGGGTCGATGACCAGGGTTTATTTTAAAACCAGTTTCTATTTTAATATTAGATACATTGTTTTTTATAGTCACTGTGTTCTACTTTAGGCTATGAAGCCTCTGCTGCAACCACATTATTTTGGTCAACTGCCAAATCATTTAATCTCTTGTTTTTCCTATAGCCCCATCTTGGATCTTTATTCAATACGTGATGCTGAGGCAAGAGTTTTAACAGGACACTGAACCAGCTATCCCTCGGTGTAAATTCCACTGAGCTATGCCTTCATTTATTTAATTCATTGCAACTACTTATCTGTTAATTGACCATATATAATCCAATGGAACCGTAACAATGACCTATGCATTAAAATGAAAGTAATGGAGTATCAGCCTGACATGGAGTTAGCCCACCTTGAGAGCATTGACATAACGACTGCCCCACTGGATTAGGGAAGATATGGTTTATATTAGTGACCTGAAGAAAGTTCATACCCTCTGGGAAAAGTTTGTTCCATGGAATGGCAGTGTGATTAATGGCTTATTTACAGCACTGACATCCAGGCTGTCAGAACTCTTCATCAGCCTTTGATGTAAAACACACTAAGAGGCCTTAGGTCATTCTTATCTGCTTAGAGGAGAGAAATCCTAAATGAAGAATGGTTGAGTATGGTTAACATATTGGCACTAACACTCTCCACTAAGGAAACAATGCGAGAGAGCTACAAGGTCACTTACTTCACTGGCCTGAATGGTGAAACCATACGGCTGAAGTAGGCAATACTTCATTCCACTTTTATGCATGATCTAGCAAAGAAACGGCATAACAAGGCACATTGTCAAGGAACAGATGGATGCTTGCATCAAGTACACTGAGAGGCATGAATCTCAAGGCCAGATGCACCAAGCACTGAAGAAGTGCATGTTCCTCAGTACAGTATGAATGCATGTCCTGATGTGAGTTTATTCTAATGTGTGTTTATGGGCATTTCCATAGTATTCAGCACCATGACACTTGTATATGAAAAGACTTCCTCCCCACATCAGCTCAGTATAGTCTGATTGCTGAGTTTACTGAGGGATAGTAGGATTTTCTGAAAATCTCCTTGGAGAAAGCTGCCACATGTACATGAACTCACTTATTCCATTGTTCTAGTGGGCTAGTGCTGAAATAGCTTCAATCATTCCTCTCAGAGGAGCATGGATGGGAATCTGCTCCTTGGCCTCCAGAACACTTGCCACAGGGATCCATCCTTTTCCCTGTACCACTGGATAGCTAATGAATATGAAGCCACTAGGAGAAATGTTGATACAATGTGGACAGAAATGTCAGAAAGAAATGTGCAGGTGATATCCCTGGCTCTGTATCACCTTCACAAGGGATGTGAACATGACTCTGATGTCAGCAAGATGCGTGATTTCCCAGCTCTTGAGGGTCCTGGTCAAAATAGTATCTGGATGAAGAGCAGCTGGATGAAGCTGAATCCTGAGAAGAATGAGAGTAATGCTACTTATTGGATTTGAACATAATCACGGTGATCCATGCACTCATGACTTGCAGACTTGATTATTGTAATGGAATGTTCACAGGAATGAAAGTATTGACTTTCAGAAGCTCCTCCAATTGATTCAAAATACAGTAGCCTGCTTACTCGCAACACAGACTTCCAAGAGCATATTATGCTGGGGTCCCACTATTTCACTGGCTTAATGTAGATAGAGTAAAATTCAAAACTTTGTTCCTCTTCTGAGCCCTCAAAGAGATTGACCCAATCAGCTATCTAAAACAACACCTCATCCTATGTGATCATGACTTTCTGGAACAGTTATGGTCCTCTAGAAATATGGGAGTGTTCATGTTAACCTCAAGAGTGAGACTGTGTGTTCAAGACCCAGAGATTTCTTGACAATAGGCCCATAACCTTGGAACTCAATTCCAGAACAATGTGGAATAGCCACGAACCTCAGTACTTTCAGAATGAAGCCTAAAACTCATCACTTTGGCCAGCTCTAACTCACTAACTCTCCAGAATAACACACACAAAATCTAGCAACATCAACAGCAACAACAAAAACACAATAAAACATCAAACAAATACCCAGTTAAATCAAAGTCCCCACACAATGAAAAGGGAGAGAAATATACTATGCCCTATATGTACTCACTTTAATAATTTGAAAGGTATTCAGACACTCCAGTAATGGGTGTGGTAGAAAAATGTAGCTGAATGGGCTCTAGACCAGGCGCAAGATCCTATCTAGAGTTGGGCAAATAATTTGTCATTAGTAATTTGATTAATTTTACCTCTTTTTCCTGATTGAAAATTGTTCATGAACCAATTGCCAAATCCTCACATTTATTCTTTATTTGAAGTTTCTTTGCAAATTTCTTAAATTTATTGGCTATAGACCATTTGTAAATTAACATTTGAAATTTTTGGTGCATTTGGTTTGTTCAATAAGTTGCATGGTATTTCTTTTTCCTGACTGGATAACGACTTAAACACCCAGCAGCACATATTTCAAATTGCATATTTGAGTGCAAAATTCTAAATGGAGTGTTGGTTAATTATACAATTTGAAATTCCCTCTCGGTGCATATTCAATCTCTTTCTTTAGAGTACTCGCAGGAAGCAAAGACAACAGGTGTGAATACAATCCAAGAGAACTTTTGACAATTCAATTAAACATTTTTCAGAAAAATATGGTGATTTTTTTCCCCAGCGTCAGTTCTAAAACCTGTTGTGTATGTGCATTCAATTAAAGTGAAATACTGTGCATAGACCCAAAAGTGAAAAGTCTGAAAAAAGCAAAAGAGCACACACAAAAATAAAGTGTGTGTGTTTGTTTTCCACCCCACTCCCTTCCTAATCTTTCATGAAACCATCTATGTAATGGAGGGTAATGTGGCTAATGAGTCATGATCTGCAATGAAATACTGCATTCAGTGTACATGAGCTTTGGAATTCTCAACTTCCTAGAGCAAATTTCCTCCTCATCTTCATTTTAAATCTTTCCCAGACCATCCTCCTGTTAAAAGATTGTTGCGTTTTTCAGGGCTGTCAAGTGTTCTGTGGTCAGGATCCTGTATCCTAAGCAGGATGTGAAGCTGAATTTATGTTGCAGGAACCTCAAAACAAAGTAGGCTGTCCACCAGTCCTCCCCTCCATCCTACCCCACAAGCACTCATGCAGTATCCCCAGCTAATTACAATTACTCATTGTCTATACAAAAATCTGCAGCATATTGAACATTTAAAATGTTGGGGCATTGTACATTACAATGTACAAATTGTGAGGGGAAAAGTGGAGTTTTTGGCAGCTAGTTTGCACACACACAAGGCTCACAGTGCGGTCGTCTTCCTCACCCCACTCTTGCTGGAGCTACATGGGGCTTATTAGAACTCGAAGGTTGCAAGGATTCTGCCTTCTCCACAGGTAGAGAGAGAGGAAAAAGATCACCATAGGACTGGTAAAAGTCGAGGTGAGGTCATGCTAATGAGCTCCCTGTTCCCACCAAGCTACTTCGTGCTTACGATGGCTGAAACATGTGCTGTCTTCTGAACCAGCTGGCCTGGTATACAATAGTTTCACACGGCCATATGAGGCTACCATATTCCTTACTGTCATGCAAACCCAGAACTAGGATTTGGCTTAGAGAGAACAAAAAAATCCTTCACAAGCTTTTTTTATTGTACGTGTGGATTTTACAGTCGGCAAAGGGCTAAATGTGGCTTTCTGAGCTGTTTGTGACGGTCACATCTGCTTCCTAGTGCCCCTCCTGATCTTATGGGGGAGACAGGGGAGAGGAAATGCACCCTATGCCAGCCCTGGACATAGCGTATGTCCCCCGGTGTGCTGGGCAGCTGTGCTACCTGGTGCCTTGTGGGCAGGTTGGAGCCATGCCTCCACCCATCTGTATTGGAAGAGGAGGGTCAGCTTTGCAGAGGCTGCTTTGCCCCAACTCCCCTGCCCTCGTTCTGCTACCAGCAAGGGTGCCTTATGCTACCTTGTTCTTCTGCACAGGTGTACAATGATGGTCCACAGTTTTGGTCCAAAAACATAATATTTCCTGCCAGAAGTCAGGTTTTGAGCAAGTCATTTTGTCAGTTTTCCTGGAGCATCCATTTAAATAGCATGTCCAATTATATAGTCTATGTAACATATCCTGTATTTGACATAGTTAATAGGTTAAAGATTCCAAGGCCAGAAGGTACCATTGTGATCATCTAGTCTGACCTCCTTTTATAACACAGACCATAGAACTCCCCCAAAACAATTCCTAGAGCAGATCTTTTAGAAAAACATCCAGTCTTGATTTGAAAATTGTTAGTGAGGGAGACGCCACCACGACCCTTGATAAATTGTTCAAGTGGTTAATTAACCTCAGTTTAAAAAAACCACAACACCTTATTTCCAGTCTGAATTTGTCTAGCTTCAACTTCCAGCCATTGGATCACATTGTATCTTTCTCTGCTAGTTTGAAGAGCCTATTATCAAATATTTGTTCCTCATGTAGGTATTTATAAACTGTAATCGAGTCACCACCTTAACCTTCTCTTTGTGTAAGCTAAATAGATACTCAAGAAATTCAATAACTACAGTCATGTTTCTTAAGTCAGACTTCTACATATTCACTTACATGGTTCCTGCAGTCGACTATAGTGTCTGACTGTCATTGCATTGTATGTAGCATTTCAAGTGTCAGACTTCAAGAATAACATGCAGCAGATATGCTTGCTGTCTCTTCAGCCCGTTTTCTAAAATGGCTATACAGTCAATCTACTTTCAAAGCATGCAGACTGACTAACAAATGCATCCTGGCTTGAGAGTGAATATTTTTATAACTAGCCCCAAGAAGAATTTTTTCAGTAATTCATCTATGAAGCATTTTCATTAATGACTATTTAGAATCCATTGACAGACTAATTTGTTGCCCTGAAAGGGTCTTTACATGTTTCTATTCCAGCTGGAAAAGGTACTGTGATTAATACTCAAGCTTGCCAAATACACTGATTCATCTTTGTTACAAGGTATTCCTGCTTTGTCATTCTCAATTTAACAAATGCCCATAGGCTTTGGATGGGGTTTCTAAGGCAGAGCTAAAATAAATCCTAAATGGATATATGATGGTATCAAACTGAGAAACAGAACAGCAACCATTCTCCAGGCATAATATTTTGTATGAGTCGTAATGGATTTCTCCTGAAAAGTATAAATACAGAATGGGCATAATCCTGCTGCCATTCAGGTTGACGAAACTCCCATTGACTTCAATGGGAACAACACCAAGCCCAAATATAGTGAAGTGAACCAACACAGCTATTGTCCTACCAGGATTAAGAAATGCGGTGTCTTTTTTTGGTTTGGTTTGTTTTGAAACGTATTGAGTATGATTTCAGATTTGCTTCCCTAGTTCTTAACCACCGCTGTACCAAATAAAAAAGCAATGGTGGCACAAGAATATTTGCTATACTTAGGACCGGTCCTGATCCAGTTTGAATTGGGATTAGGACCTGACATTAATTTTGATAACGTTATCTCATACACTGGATTCCCTAAGCATATATACACATATCGAGGAAAGTTTGTCCTGTGCTTAAGGCACTCCATGCAGGCTCAGGAGCACACTGACATTCTGTGTGACCTTATTTGTTTTACTGTAGGGCCTAGAGCATGGGTCGGCAACCTTTCAGAAGTGGTGTGCCGAGCCTTCATTTATTCACTCTAATTTAAGGTTTTGCGTGCCAGTAATACATTTTAACGTTTTTAGAAGGTCTCTCCCTATAAGTCTTTAATATATAACTCAACTATTGTTTTATGTCTAGTAAATAAGGTTTTTAAAATGTTTAAGAATCTTCACTTAAAATTAAATTAAAACGGAAAACCCCCCCAGACTGGTGGCCAGGACCCAGGTAGTGTGAGTGCCACTGAAAATCGGCTTGCGTGCCGCCTTTGGCACCCGTGCCATAGGTTGCCTACTCCTGGCCTAGAGGCTGTAGCTAAAATATTAGGCCCATTGTACTAGGTGCTGTACAAACACACAAGAAGACAGCTCCTCTCTGGAAGAGTTGACGGTTTTGTGCAAGTTATTTAATCTCTCCATGTCTCCGTTCCCCATTTATAAAATGGACGTGATGATGTCTTGTCTGTTTAGTTTACAGGTTCTTTGGAGCAGGGACTGTCTCTTGCTATCTTCTTGTACGGTGCCAAGGGAGTCCCTATCTAGGTGGGGGCACAATGGTCATACTAATAATAGTTGTTCTTTAGTGTATAGTACGAAAGGTAGAGAGCTCTGACCACAACCCCCGAATGCTTTCATCATCATAAACTGCAGTTGATGATGGTGTCCACCTTAATTCTCAATTTTCTGTCCTTTTGGGGGCTTAAAAAATCAAAGTCCTTGTTTTGTTTTTAAATGCTTCAAATTAGTTTTACCAGTGAAGGGCCTAATTACTCAAATGAAACTGCCATTGTTGTCAATGGGAGATGTGCCAAGTAAAACTGAAGGAACAATCCCTCAACATAATGTGTTAGTAAGCACAGAGTCAGCACAGATGCAGGTTGTGCATACTCTAATCAAGCATATTACATGCTTATTTCAGTGTGATTGATGTGAATCATCTGTTCCTCATTGAGGATTTTCTATCTATTTACATTTGGGTGTTGGTGTTGATGTGATAGAGCAAGTAAGACCCACGTCAGAGGAGTGAGACATTTGGGTCCTTCATAATAAGGAAATTCCTGAAGACTTATTTGAAAATCTGTCAAACTCTCAAGAATTTACCCGACCACTTGACTTTTCTTCTTGTGTGGTGTTGTTGGGAGCTTCTGCATCAGGGTGGCAAGTAACTAAATTGACCTTAGTCTAGAGGCACTTGACCTTTAGGAAATCTCATGGAAGAATCTGAACAGGAGTTGGAAACTGATTAGTTTTAATTCAGCCCAGACTCTCACATAGTGCCAAACATTGGTAATGTAGTCACTGAGAAACTAACAGGAGACGTCCCAGTTATGTTATACCTGGGAAAGAACCCCTCCGCAGCACTTAAACTGGGATCTCTTGGTTGATGAACTCGTCCTACCTTTTGGAACCCAGTGCATGTTGAAAGACCAATGGATTAAACATGGCTCTAGTTAAACCTATTCAAGTATTTTAATCCTTTACAGGCCATTGATTTTAATCACCAGAAAAAATAAGCCTTCATTTTAGAACCACAAAAAGTTAAAAAACATACCTGAAGTAGCTATGTTAAAGGAATAGTTAACATAACCTAACTACAATGAATATAGGGACCAGAGTATGAACCCTTACTCCTATTGGTGAATGGCCCCTCGCTTTGAGAGTAACTGCTCACCAGATTGGGTTCACAATCTGGTTCTGAAAAGACAGCAACAATGTAATATTCAGTGATGATCTATTTAAGAGTTTTCAATGGAGGTTTGAGATAGTAAGTAAATAAGATTTTTCGGTACAGCATGCTGGAAAAATACCTACCTGGTGTTCCTACTATAAGGCCTTCCTTAAGGTATTCACCACAAAATTATAATTTACATAGTGCTAAGATTTTTGTTTAACTCCATAAACCTAGATCATCAAATGTGAAAGTTTCACTACAGAGCTGCCGCATTCTTTAAATTAAACTTTATTTTTTTAATTTAAATTTTTGTATTAAAAGTGGGGAAGGGCGGGGAGGAAGAGCAAGAGAACACAAGAACATTGTCAGAAAACAAGGCATTTGGTATGGGGGAACAAAGTACTGTACTGAGTAAAGATACAGGGATATACCAGATGCTGACTGAGGCCCCTGATTGCCAGAACATATTGATCTTACAAAACGTGTATCCACATTCCTGTATCCACATAATGAACTATGGGCACAAACCAGAGTAGACACCTCTCTAATTAATGGGTCAAATTCTGACCCCCTTATTTGCACTAAGTAGCACCTGACTCCAGAAGTATTCCATTGAAATCAATGGGATTGTGTGTAGAGTTAAGGTGCTACTCCATGTGAGTAAGGGTATCAGAATTTGGCTCTATTTAATTTACATCTGCAACAAGTTTAGGTAAAGCTGCAACTACTAGGGTTTGTGCCTGCTGATGAATTTCTAGTGAAAATAAATTACATCTAGAAACTGGCCACTTTCTGAAAAGCTGCCTCATAACGTGATATGTCCCCAACAATCAGCCCAGTGAGGCCGGCAGGCCTTGCTCTGATAAAACTTCCATTGACCTCAGAACTTCAGGATTAGGGCCAATAACTCCAGATATACAAGTAATGGGAGTTGACTTTATAACGTAGTGCCTATTAATGGATACAAATTGAAGCAGCAAGATACAGGAGAGTATGAGACCTAAAACAAACATGCAGTTCCCTTGGCACAACATTCAAGGCACTCAAAAAGGCTATACTGTTACAATGCATTCATCCGAATGTAGGGATACAAGTTCTTGTAAAGCTTTTACTTTATGTTGGCTGCAAAGTCCTTTGACCACAGGAAAACAGACAGATTAGCTGCAAGTAAGATACAGCTCAAGATGCAGTTTTGTCAAGAAAACCACTTGGGTGTCCAAGTCAAATTAAAAGGCCCCCATTGTTTTCTTTAGCTCAGTTGGTTCTTTAGTGCTGGGGAACCATGCCAGGATCACTGGCATAAAGAACATTTTGTGAAGATTTAGTTGCATACTGGGCAGTCTTGGACCAAGATTTTTAAAGAGCGATTCACTTTTTGGTGCCTCAATTTCTAGGTGCCCAATCTGAGATAACTTTAAAGGAGCTTGATTTCCAAAGGGCTGGGTCTTTGGTGCTTTCTGAAAATCTGGTCTCTTTCAGACATTTCAAGTGGGAGAACCCGACCCACTGAAACACCCAAAATTACTAGTTACTTCTTAAAATGCTGGACGCCATTCTCTGACCGATCTTAAAATTAGACAGAAGCTTCTCACAGATGATTTTTCCAGAGTTGAGAATGTACCTATTTAACATAGGTTCATATTAAAAATCAAAAGAACCTTGCTCTTTTGGACAGTATTTACATTGGATAAATTTGACTGATGAACTAGTTTGAGTGATGGTAGAAAAATGCTCACCATATGTCCTTTCTCTTTATTCCAGATGAGTGGATAAATGTTTTCTTTAAAATGGAAAGACTTTGTAGGAGCTATGGACAGAAAATATATTCCCCTGTGAATAAAGGGATCTGGTCAGCTCCGATATTTCCATCCTTAAAAAGCACCACGTTTTCCTGATTTTAGTTAATTATAGAAATTTAGGGTTGGAAGGGACCTCGAGACTTCATGTAGTTCAGTCCTCTGTGCTGAGGCAGGACACTTAGACCATCCCTGGCAGGTGTTTGTCTAACCTGTTCTTAAACCTCTCCAATGATGGGGATTCCACAACCTCCCTTCGAAGTCTATTCCCGTGCTTAACTGTCCTTATAATTAGAAAGTTTTAATGGTGTATAGACTGTTTTTATATTTACTCCATTTTATCCGTTTACCTATATGTTCATAAAGAAGCTTGCAGCTTTATTCTTGCTTCATGTGATGTTCTTTGCTTCTCTGTTTTTTTGTTCTGTTTTGTGTGTGTGTGTGCATATGTAGCTGCAGGGTGTAGTTCACACTGACAATTTTTAATCAATGCAAAAAGCAAATTTGTGTCGTATTGTGGTAGGCGTGTGAAAACGTAGACAGTGGCAGTACCATGCTGGGGACTGATGGGTACTTTTAAAAAAAATCCATTCTCCTTTTTTATTTCAAAATCCACTGGAATGTCATGAGTATTTGGGAATTGCTGCTTTTTGCTTTCAAGGTATGCTGAATCTGTGCTGTGGAGGCGAATTAACACAATGCCTTCAAATCTCAACTGCCCATCAACATTTCCAGATGTGCAACCAGGACTCAATGCATCTTTCTCAAAGCTCCTTTTCAACATACAGAACAGCCAGCAACACTGTTCAGAACATATGGAAAAGGCACCAAATGTCTGACCTTCTGCTGGAAGAGACCTTTACTTGGGATCTGCCCAGTGTGTATCTTACATAGAAACTAGTGCTAAGTATACAAAGCAAAACCACATTTTTGGCTGCGCTGAAACAAATTGCAGCCCCTGACACTCCAAAAGAATGAGGATGACAAGAAAAGGAAGAGAAAACGAAAGCATATGAAGCAGAACAAATCCAACAGGCTTCAATCCAAACTATCCAAAATGTTTTGCTTAAATGAAAATATCAAGGGAATAATTTGGTTCAGTAGACACAAGATTTTTTTTTTTTTTTTTTAATTTTTCCCCAAGAAGTCCCCTGGAAAGCATCAGTCTGTTCTTTTTGCACATACATCTACTCGAATATTCATTTTAATGAATTGTTGTTTTTGCTTTATATTCAAGAACTTGCAACAGAAAAGAGAAGTGTTTGTTGCTGAGAATAGAAAATCATTATAAGAAGTCAATAATATATCCAAAGAGGTACATATATTTTCCATCACACACATTTATATGCTATGGCTAATATCCCATTCTCCCCCCCCCCCCCTCAAAACGTTCTCCTCACTTTCTTCATATAACAAAGCACTATACCGTTATGCAAGGAAAATCTCCAGAGAACATGAAAGCAAAAACCTAAAGCATGATTTGTTGCTTTTGTATTCTAGTAAGAAGTGCCTGTTCCTATTAGCTATACATTTAGAATTCAAACTATAATTGTAATATATAAGCTCTTCATCATTTCATCCCTAGGCCTTAAATGAGGGGAAGTGTATTCTTTTGCAGAGTTCTGGGATTGATGGAAGCATAATACAAAATAAATGTCTATATTACAAGGAAGTCCTATTTTTCCAGGTCAACAATGTCCCATAGAATTTATAAGTATAAATTAAGATGGTGTTACTAGTTTCTGCAAACCCCAGTAATTACCAATTTGCCTGCTAGACAGAACAGTTTACCCATTTTTGTTTCTGAAGCAGCATTAGTAGGATTAGTAATTGCAAGAATGAGTCTTGGTAATGGCCCAGGATGCCCAGCTTGTTAATCTTGTAACTTTCCCCCCCACAAAATATCTTAAGTTGGGTCAGTCCAACATGCGTAGCCAGATTCTTTGGTATGATTAGCACAGCTGGCATAACCTGGCCCTAAAACTCAATAGCCAGATCAGGAAGGATCATCTCAGTATAAAGGCTATCCTCCAGTGTTGTAGACCTGGTTTAGGAACCCACTATCCCCAACTTCTGAGGTCATTCTATCAGGAAAAAGGAGGCATGGTCAGAGGAAAAGGACTTGGATGACCCTTCAGGTTGTATAGGTGAAACTTTCTTGTGTATTAAACTTTAGCTTGATATTAAATCTTTCCAATATGGAAATTTTGCTGATGTATCATTTTACTTTCACCATTTAGTGGATCAACAAATAGTGATCATTACAGTGATTTAAAGATGACTTATCTCAACCGATGCCGATAAATAATATAATGGAAATCCAGGTATCTTTCCAAACTGCTGTGCATCATCCATACCACTCAAATATTTTAGGTAATTATTATTACACACCTTTCCAAAGCCTTTTAATATTAGCTTGCAGATTGGTGTCAGGGAAAACTTTACAGAAGCCTGCCCTGTTTTTTATAGAACTGAACACATGGTTAGTGCTTAAAAATAATAATAATCATACAGTGTCTGACACATGGTGTCATAAATATGAAGGGAAGGGAGAGAGGGTCTGATGCAGTGCTATAAAATCCTCTTTCCAGTAAAGGGTTAAGAAATGCAGGTAGCCAGACTGACACCTGACCTGGCTGGCATCTGACCAATTGGGGACAAGATACTTACACACTAAAACCTTCCCCCCTCCCAAAGTTTGAGTCTTTGTCTGAGTCAGTGTGATCTTGGAAGACAGAAGGAACCTGCAGAAAATCAAACCTCCCTTTTCTGAAGTAAGTTTAGATAGCATAGCGCATAGATTTCTGTTTAATTTTGGCTTGGTGTATTCCCTGTGTTAGAAGGGGGGGGGGTTATTCATGGTTTTCTGTAACTTTAAGGTTTGGTCCAGAGGGGGAAATCTCTTTGAGTTTGGAAATATAGTGCCCTGTAAAATAGTTACCATCCTGATTTTACAGAGATGATTTTACCGTCTTTATTTTTAATAAAATCCTTCTTTTAAGAAGCTGACTGTTTTCTATGGTGTTAAAACCCAGGGGGTGGGTTTTTAGATCACTGTGTAACAAATTGGTTGGGAGATTGTTCACAAGCTTCACCAGGAAAGGGGGTGTACGGCTTGAGGGGGTATTTTGTGGGGGAAGGAAGTTCAAGTGATTCCTTTCCTGGATTCCTGTTAGATACTTGATGGTGGCAGTGAAAGAAGCATTTCTCAGGGTGCAGGGAATTTTGTACCTTGGGGGATTTAACCTAAGCTGGTAAAAATAAGCTTAGGGGCTCTGAATGCGGGTCCCCACGTCTTTACCCTAGAGTTGAGTGGGGAGGGAACCCTGACACATGGTAAATAATCAATCATAGCTGAATCGTGAAGGCAACTGATGAGAGAACACAGCAATAGCCAAGGGGCATATTGTTGAACTAGTGAAGCATGAAGAGACAGAAGAATAGAAGATGTGAAAGCGAAGTGGCCAAAAATGAAGTAGCACTGAAAATCCAAAGGAATCTGAACTGCTGCAAACAACCAGGGAGAGTTGGGAGGGGTTCAAAGTAACCAAGGAAGAGGGAATAAGGAGAGACCCTGAGTAAGTATAGTGTGTGCTGGCAGAGTCCAGTCTTAGCAAATGAAGTGAGATAGAAGGATCCAGTCCAGGCAGCCTTGTACAGTACCAGAAAAGTTGCATAATACCTTGTGGAAAGCTTTGCCCATGTGTGTTTATAGGTGGCTCTCAGGAAGCAATGTAAAATTTAATGCCAGGTCTTTATATTTCTCTTACTATAAAAGTCTGTCAGATGAATCCTTCTATCACCCTTCAGTGGCTACTCTCAGAGGCTTTCTCATTGCTTTTTGGAAATGAAGAGGACATGAACAGAAACATGCCACAGCAGTCCATGGGAACTACTTCCGTGCATCCAAGAATAAAATACAGCCGTTGGAATCTTTATATATGTGGGTGAGAAGACCGATTGGCATTGCTGCAGAGGAAAAATGCTCGGGGGGGGGGGGAGGGGGAGGGTTTTATGTTGCTCAGCAGTGATGCCCTCAGCAGATTAACAGGCAGCATTTCTGGGGTCTGCAGGGAATTCTATCCAGTTCTTTTTGTTTAGAGAGATGATGGCTATGACGTTCTGCCTGGTCGGTGTCACTGTACTTGGAGTAGTGCCATGTTCCTTGTCAATGTTGCTAGATAGTCTGCCTACTAGAAATGCTTATTTGCTGGTGCTATAACGGCATGTTGGAAGGAACCCCCTGAGATGAAATAAAAACCACACACCGAGATAAGTGGATACAGCACATATGGGTTTATATAAATCTTTGCCAGGGTCTATTTATTGGAAACCCTTTGTCTTTCCTTTCCCTGTAAGACTGTTTATTTCTGACAGTAATAGGAGAACGTAATGTAAGTATATAAGAATTGCTAGTGATCTGGTTTGGACCAGACCAATGGCCTATCTAGTCTGGTATGCACTTTCTGCGAGTCCAGATGCTTCTGAGGAAGGAACAAAGCACATAACTGCAATATTTCAACAGGAGTAATGGTTTTTCTTTACCCGAGCCCATGCTGAGTTTGCGACCTGAAACATGCATTGATGATGATGAGGGGGGAAGTGTTGATAGTAGTGATGGGCAAACAGGCTGATATTCATGATCTATGATCCAAATGTTAACTGAACTATAAAGGTTTCAGTGTCTCCCACTCCAGCATCTCCCATTCCATCCAGTGTCTCCCACTCTAGAAGGGCCTATCTTCTGGTTGGGGGCAGCCGAATGGCCTTACGCTCCATTCTCATCTTATGCCCTTGTACTGCAGTTTCTCTACAGGCAAACAGCAGAGGGACCCAAGAGCTCAATGAGGGGAGAAGTTTGTTGGATTTTCTGTTCCCCACCCCTTGAAGTCAGGAGAGGGGGAGCTCACCCCGCCAAGGAGTTGGATCAAGTCCTGTTCTTTACCAGTGTTGAGGAAAGGGAGCAGCCCGTGGGACTGGTCAGCAGAGTTATCTTGAGCTCCCTAAATCTAGTGAGAGAGAACAGAGCCAGGATTCTTACCATGTCCTCTTCCTGAGCAAAAAAGCAAAGTAAGCAGGGATGGGTGTCTGCTGCTTTTCTCCTTTTCTTAGGGTACTGGGAGGAGGGACAGTGGGCCCAACAGCTCAGGCCAGCAAAAGGAGGAAGAGCTCTCCTTTGCTTGATAAATATTCTGCTGTCATTCATACTTTTCAGCATATGTATTCTCAGCTACATCAACTTACTTCATAGAAACGTCTGTAATCTTTTTCTAAAGTACTAAGCCATTTGCTTCAGTAATATCCCAGAGTCTCTGCTCCAGCCTCCTCATAGTCTCCTTGCCCAGCCAGTCCCAGTCTCCCCAGCTCAGATCTGTTTCACCCCCCACCCCAACCAGCTCCCACGTCCCCTATAGCCCCCCCAGAGTCCCAGTCTCTTCATCCCAATTTGCTCCCTCACCACTCCATTCTTTTCTTCCCCACCAGGTCTGAATCTTCTTTCTTTCTCCATGCTGCCTCAGGAGCAGGGGGAGCATTGAGAGCACTAGGAAAACAGTCAACATGCTCTCAGCTCCTCTGCCCAACACCACAGCAACTGGGAGCAGCCATTGTAGGGGAAGTGTTGCTCAGCCCCTTCGTCTGCAACATGGAACATCCTCCCCGCAGACAGACTCTTCAGAGAATTTGCAGTCTGTTGGGGAACTCTGCAGCAGCCAGTTTCAGAGCCTGGGTTAACTGAGACAGGCTCATGCTGCAGGACTAAAAAATAGCCGTGGAGGCATTCTCCTTTGGACTGGAGCCTGGGCTTTGAAACCTCTGGCAAGCAGGGTGGGTCTCTGACCCCGGCCTTCAGTCTGAGCGGGAACGTCTACACTGCTATTTTTAGACCCGTAATGTGAGACCCACGCGCCCAGTCAGTTGACCCAGGTTCTGAGACTAGCTGATGTGTTTTATTTTGTTTTCCAGTGGGGACCTACCCTATGAATCTATGAATAACCAAAAAGTTGTACGAATTTTTTAACATGGGCAAAACAACATTTTCCCATTATCTTATTTTCATAAAGGGCTGAACCATTTTTGCTAAAACTTTTCAGAAACATTCAGCCTGAGGCCAATATTGAGTATGGGAAGTTTCAGCTCTATCAGTTAAAGTTTTGACACAGTTTTATAGACAACTGAAAATAAGGTCTTAGAAGGGGATGTGGTAGGGAACCTTAACTAGAGATAACTAGCTCTGGCTGTAATCAACAAGGTTCACTATAAGCAGCATGGCTGTGGTGGGACTGTGGAAGATTTGAATGTGGACAAGGAGGGGGTCTCGTGGATGAGCCCAGTGAGGTAGAACCATGCACTCGGGGCTGCATAAAAGAAGGCAGAGAGAGGACAAAGGGGAAGGAGGTTGGGGGCACTGACAGAGCAGAGGTCACGAGAGGCAACAGGAATCTTCACAAGGGAGGGACACGGATATGTAGAGCTTTGTAGGTAGTGATACGTATCTTAAATTTGATATTTTTACTGCCCTCTTGAATTATGGTATATAATGAGAACTTAGACCTTCTTTTACATCCTGCACAGGTTCCTCTAGAACAGCTAGGGGAATAAACAGGACACGTAGTATAGATTGTGTTGGTACCAAAAAGACTGAACCTTGAAAATCCAGGAGAAACCTTACTCATGCATACACTTGCACACAAGTGCACCCTACTCATCTGATGTCCATCTGAACAGGATGGCCTCAACTCCCGATTAAGTTACAAAGATACACGTTTAAAAAATACAGACTATTGCAAAGTTCCTCCTAACTCTAACACATACCAGAGCTTTGCCAAGGCCTGAAGGGTTTCAGGTGGCTAGTGGGCCAATTAACCACCTACAAAGCACCTGGAGGAGGAGCTAGGGAATAATGAGGGTTAATTGAAGAGGAAGAGCAGCTGAACAGGAGGGGCCCGTATAAAGCGCAGTAGCTGAGAGGAGAAGGGGGCTGCAGAGAGGGAGCGTGAGCAGGCAGGTGGGTGGGCACGTGTGTGGGCACATGTGCTGCAGTCACTGTCAGGTGAGAGGACAAGGTAGGAAGTAGCCTAGGGATACGGCAGTAAGGATTAGGATTGTGCAAACCTTGACTGGTAGTTGGAGGGTCCCTGGGCTGGAACCCTGTGTAGAGGGTGGGCCTGGGTTTCCCTACCAGTCAGTGGAGAAGTGTCACTGTCAAGGTGACAGTGAAAGTGAAGACTGCCTGGGACAGTCGGTCCGGAAAGACTTTAGATCCATGTGATTTCCCCAGAAATGGAAAACCACACTGACCTGGCTAGAAGGCCAAGCTGCGAAGCAGGAGCAAGCTGAATCCCAAGAGAGCGAGACAGAGAGTGGTGGAGTGCAACTGCAGGAAGGGGTGCCAGCCTGGCAGAGCTAATCCCCCAAAGTGGCCAGAAGGAGGCTCTACAGCGGTGAGTAGTGCACCCCATGGCTGGTCTATGAATGACTCCTAAGACAATTATTCCATTTACTGAGATATTGTTTTCAACAAATACGCAATTTATTAATTTTTCATTGAGAACTGGTATAAGGTATCTGATACTTTCAGCACTTGGCAATGGGCAGAGGGGAGGGGGAAATCAGGCTTGTCATAACCGATCTACTCATTTATGGGTGTAATCCTAATTTCTTGACTCCCCCAAAATTAATGATGAAACTCCCATTGACTTCAATGGGACCAGGATTTCCCCCAACCTATCTAATCAATTAAATTTATCTTTTGTATTTCTAGAATTCTCATCTCTATAGTATTTATTAACTGTGAAGGATTTCATAACACTTATAGCTAATTTCAAATAAGAGTTTAATTTAAGAAAAATATTTTAAGATTTACAGAGAAGCATCACATAGTAATAGATAGCTTTGTAGAAGAAGACTTTAGGCTGGGATTTTTTTAAAAAATGACTGCCTAAGTTAGTTCTTAAATGTGTAGGTTTCTAAATTCTAATGTAGGTATTTAAATATGAATTTAGGAGTCTAACTTTAGGCATCTAACCTTGAAAATGTTTGCCCTGAGTTTCTATGCAAATTGATCTCTGGCATACTCCAGAGTGCACAGCTTGCTTCCAGAAAATGTGGCCGTGCATGGTCGGTCTGGTCATAAGATGTACCATATGTCATGACAACCTGGCACTGCAAATGCACTTAGGAAGAAAGGCCTTTCATGTATAGAGGATGTGGCTATATAATGCCATGATTAAATGCCATTTTATATAGCTATAAGTACAAATGCTCTTAAAAGAGGGTAATGCCCTGATCATCTATTGAAAAGTGGCAAGAAACTCACAAGTGGTCCATTAAATGCTTAAGAAACTGGAATTTTCTACAATCACTTACAACCTTCCTGTGAGCACCCACTTCACTTGCTGAGTCAGAGGTTTTCAGGTTAAAGAAACAGAGCTTTAACAGCCTAGAGATGGTATTGACAGGGAGGCAGTGTGATCTAGTGGATAAAGCACTGGATAACTCTGAAGTAGTAGCTTCTCTTCCTAGCCCTGCCACTGGCCTGCTGGGTTATCTCCTTTCTGTGCCTCAAAATCCTTATAGGTAAGGCCCGACTTGAATCACAGGGTGATTGTCAAATAATTGTTGCTGAGTTACGAACAAGACATGGAAAAGTAATACTGCAATTAATAAAAGGTCCATTAATTTGGAAAAGCCAACAGACCTATTTGTTTAAGAAAAATTTGCTGGAACAATATAAACACTCAAGTATTATATTATACTTGCTAATTTTTTGATAATCAAACATTGTGCTGCAACTATATTACACTAATTTGTGTGTGGGGCTGACAGCCTGAGCCCCATCATGCACAGGGCTGACAGCCTGAGCCCCAGCTGTGGTCAGTTTGGATAAATAGGGTTCTACTGTACTATTTTGGGGGGGGGGAGTGGGGGGAGGATTGTGTGTTGCAAACCTCAAAATGTATGAAAAAATGTGGACTGTGCAAAGTAAGCTAATTAAAATCAAAATTGTGGTAGAAACCAAATATTGTGGGATCTGCAGTTTCCATAGTATTGCCAATTAAGTAGGGCCTTACCCATATGTAATATGGGGATAATGACACTTACCTCCTTTTGTGAAGCACTTTGAGATCTGCTGCTGGTAAGTGCAAGAGATGGTACTGAGCCACAAAGTTCATTTCAGGGATTGGCGCCAAACATAAGCAAAAGTTAGCCATGTTCAGAACCATGAAGTTCTGATCTCATCTGAATTTTCCCAAAACTCAGGGGTATTTTAGTCTTGATATTGGTTCAGGCACATCTCTAATGCAGACATATCGTTCCTTTGCTCAGTACAATGTGACAGTAAGGCTGCCTTTTTATGGGAGTCACGGATAACACAAATTACATGTTAACTTTAAAAAATATCTGAGTTTTGGGGCATCTTTGTGTGAGCAAGTAGATGCAATAGTAGACAGCTGGACTAGCTTCACAAAGAGCTTTGAGAGTTGCCCAGGGGGCATTCTGGAAGGCTGAAGGAGAGCAGAGGCTTTCTTAATTAGGACTAGTGCTGTAATGTGATTTTGTCTTTGTCCACTACTACTAATTGTTGGAGCGCACTGGGGGAATCACTGAGCTTTTATAACTAACTTAACATGCATTTTTACCAGAGGAGATCGCGTCAGTACTGTCCCACTTCCTTCTTGACTTTTGGCTTTCTGTACTGCTGCGGCTGTGAGGCTGCCCTAGCAGCACCAGTGGGAACTGTTTAAAATATTTTTAAAACTGTTCATTAAATGTTTGTTGAAAACAATGTGACCGGTGAGACTTGTAGTATAAATTCATGATTTTTAAAATATTTTCTCTCCATGACCAGACTATGAATCATTTATGTAGCTTGCTGTGACAAACCACTCACCCTAGTCATAAGACTTAAACAATTTGAGACTTTGGGTAAAAATTTTAAAAGCACCTAAGTGATGCTCTCCTGTTGAAGCTGTTCCACTGGGTAGAAATCATTAGTCACTGGGTCACAGAGACTGAGTGAAAAATAATTCTCTAGTCCAGGGATCTGGTCTCACACTTCAGTGGTGGATGCCCTAAGTTCAAGTCTTTGTTCCAATAAATAATTATTTATAGAAAATAGAAGAGTTTCAACAGGAAAGAATAAGCTAGATGTACCCCATAGCCTAGTGGTCAGGGCATGATCCTGAGAAGTGGAAAATGTTGTCCTTCTCCAAATCAGGCAGAGGGCGGGATTTGAACTTGGATCCCCAACATCTTGGGTGAGTGCTGACAATTGGGCTAACAGTTATGGGGGGTACTTCCTCTTCCTCCTATGTGAGCGCGTGGGAGCCCAACTCTGGGAGAGGGTTCATGACTATGAATCCCCAAGGGAGATAGGCATCTTCCTTCAACCCAGACTTAGCACCTGAGGGTATATGTCTACACTGCAATTAGATGCTCACGACTGGCCTGTATCAGCTGACACAGGCTTGCAGGCCTTGGGCTGAGGGTCTGTTTAATCGAGGTGTATATGTTTGGGCCTCAGCTGAGCCCAGGCTGTAGGACTCTGCAAGGTGCGAGTGTCCCAGAGCCCACATGTCTACACTGCAGTTACACAGCCCCTTAGCCTGAGCCCTTTAAGCCCAACTTACCTGGCATGGGCCAGCTGCAGGTTTTTAATAGGGTATGTCGACAATGCAAAGTCTCTTTGAGGGTCAGGGTTTGGTGTCACCCCTCTCCTCAGCATTTCCTATTGGCTACTTTAGGCAGCTTCCTGCCCAGCTTGTTGGCTTTTGTGGATCCCATTGTCAGATGTCTAATTCTCCCCAGGCATTGGATAGGGAGTCTGTGTGCTTTACCCAGGGCTGTGGATTCCATCTGGCAGCAGGGCACCTAAAGTTGGTGTTGCAATGCTGAGCCCAGTCCCCTTTGTGGATTCAGCCCCTAGGCACTTTTGAAAGTTTTACCCTTTGTCAATATGAAAACCTGGATGTCTCAAAACATGGCACAAGCAAGGGTCTCCTTCTGCCAAGTGCTAAATGCCCTCAATCCAGTGACTTGAGAGGGTGAGTTGAGGGTACCCAGCATATTGGAGGATCAGATTTAAATTAACTATTGCATACATATGGTGCATGGAATATTGTATCACAAGTTGGTTGCAAAATATGGACAGCACAAAGAGAACTGGCAAATACACAAGGTATAACAAGCCAGACAAACTATTACATAAAATAATAATAATAGACTCTTAGCCCCTATTACTGTATAAGGAAGTAATGAAATCTTTGTGTATTTCTTCAGACTAGTTTTCCTAAACCTATGAAACCAGAAATGATTCAAAGGACCAAGGAACAATACAAATATTCTTTTTTCTCTTGTATATTTAACCAACACACACATTAGTAAGTTGTTGCCAAATTTGATTGTATATATTTTGCCTTCTAAAGAGATAATCTAATATAAGCAATTTTTTCAAATCTGGCAATTCCTTAAAGTATATTACATCACTGATCAGTAGTTGAAGTTTTTGTGTGGTCTTTCACAGATCAAGAATTAGGCTTTGTGTTGTTAGCGTGCCTCTGAAGAGCTGTATTTAACCCTGGAACTCTGTTTCATAGTTGGTTGTACAACAGTTTGCAAATCTTTGATACAACACAAAATTTATGCTATTGACAGTGTTCATGTAGAAAGGCAGGAGTTATGCATTCCGAGATTTATGTCTGACAGGAGACTGGCCCTGCCCTGTCTCCAATATGGAGGAGTACATCTCTTGGACATAGTTTTTGTATATAATTTCCTATGGCTTTAAAAAAAGCAAACGGAAAAAACAGATGTCTTCATGTGGCGTCATATTGATATCCACGCGGCTTATCAAGAGGGTTGAAACCATTAGATCCATCACACAGACCTTTGCTACTTGAGCTAACAGACTGATACCACTAGTAGGTTGTCATGCTCGGTGGACCAGCACTAGAGGGGGCATGTGACACTTGTCCAGTGGGTTTTACAGATATCGCTGAGAGCAGAGGAATAGTAAGATTGAGACATGTTGGGTTCCATTCCAGACTTGGGAGGGGAGTGTGCTATAGTGGGCACAGATTCTTCTGCCCACTCTTTCCCAACCCCCCCTGCACCTTCGGCCTCATCCCCTCCAACGTGTCCCAATCCTGTCTCTTCCCCACCTGCAGCTCCTCCTCCCAGTTCCATTCTCCTCTCCTAGACAGTCCTAGCCTCTTCTTTTGGTCTCCTCGTCCCAGCCATTCCCACTTCCCAGGCTCCTTGCCCCCTGGTCTCTTTGTTGAGGCAGTCCCAGCTTCCCTTCTCCCAGCTCTTAGTCTGATCCATCTCTTCCCCCTTTCCTTGAGTCACCCCTCAGTGCACATTGCACATCCCCACTGGCTCCTAGTCCCCGCCCTCCCCAGGGTTCCTGTACAATCTCAGTGGTCCAGCAGGCTCCTTGTCCCAATCTTTTTGCCCAGCCAATCCAAATTCTCCCCCTGCACTGAGTCTCCTTGTCAGATCTGTCTCCCACCCCTTCTCCCCACTCCATTGTTTCCTAGTCCCAGTTTCCCCTCATCCCCCAAGCCAGCCTCCAGTCCCAGCTCTGGCTCCTTGTCCCAGTCTACTGCCCCCACCATCCGCAGGTCTGCCACCTCTTGTTCTTTGCATTTGAATTAAGCAGCTTACTCCTTCATACTGCCTGAGCCCATCTGGGAGTATGTTGAGAGCACAGGAGAGACAGTATCCCTGCTCTGGTGACCAGTCCAGAGCTGCAGTTGTGCCTCAAGTCCCATTCAGCCCTGGGCTGAAGCATGCTGGGTGCAGATGGAATACTTGGGGAATCTAGGTGCAAAGCTCCAATGAGTCTCCACTGAGCATGTGCAAACTTCAATTTTTCAAAGGCTTCTAACTTCATGGGAGAATGCAGAGGCAACCCCCTGCCAAATTTCAAGTCCCTTTGCCAAAGTATTGGGGTGTTAGAAGTTTCTCAAAAGTTTGCCAGAATTTTTTTAACATGGGCAACAGTGTATTGTCCCCTAGCCATTTTCTGGGAAACCGCTTAGCCGTTTGGTCTGATAGCATCCAAAAAAATTCAGCCTGAGGCAGACACTCAGCATGGAGAATTTCAGTGCAAACAGTTGAAATTTGGCAAATTTACAGGCAACCGAAAACAGGGTCTTATAATTAGACGTGCTGGGCAACCTTAATACTAAGGCAGGGCTGGTAGGTGATGCTATACATATACGCAGTGAACTAAAAGAGCATTTTTATTTCCTAAAGCAGTGCTCAACAAAGTAAAATGCTTTGTAGCAAACTCATATCTGTAGAACTGTGTGTGCTGTTCAGAGCCGGCTCCAGGCACCAGCCGACCAAGCATGTGCTTGGGGCGGCACCTTCTAAGAGGCGGCCAATCTTGGGGCGGCAGGGCAGCGCTCAGGGGTTTTGTTTTTGTTTTGCTTGGAGCGGCAAAAAAGTTAGAGCCGGCCCTGGTGCTGTTGTAATATTATTTAGTGGGGGTAGCATTTTCACAGGTTTTATTACTATCACAAAATATTTTTGTTTATAACTATTAATGAGAAAAGGGTTGTTGATCAATAAACTACAAAGTAAGTGTTAAGATGAACTACCTGTTATAGTGTGATGTCTTAAGCTTATGAGAGTAATGACACTGCATTCACTTTGAAAGTGGCTACAGTGAGTAATTTTGAGTGTGTGCATATATATTCATCTGAGTTCTGAGGGTCCAGTAACATATGACTTCTGCTCGCCCCTGCAAGTAGCCTCTAACTTTTTAGGTCCCAAGCTGTTACTTGTGATGCCTCCTGGATTTGAAATTCTCTCTCTTTCGGTCCAAAATGAAAATATTCATTTTCTGGTTTGAAGGCTAGACAGACATATTAGTCAATTTTTCAAGCAATATTTCATGAGTCATGGTAACTTTACTAAAGTCTAGATATAGCATGTCTACTCTATTCATTTTTTCCAATGATTTTGCAATTCAGTCAACAGAATGTTTCGTTTACTGGCTATTGTGTATCACTTGCATGAAAGAGCAGTTCCTATTGTTTTGTTTCAAATAGGGAAGCACATACCTAATCTGTAGTGTTAATGGCAAAAAGATTTGGATAATAAACAACTAAATAGCTCTTCTTTAGGTAGGTGGGGGCGGGGGTGAACTGGTCTCTCCCATTTTCTGGAAGCACAGTTGCATTAATATTGTGTGTTCTCTCTCAGGCTGTATCGGTCACATTGTGTGACATGTCAAATAACCTAAGGTGACATGACTGGCACAGTGTGACTGGATGTTCAGGGAAAGCCTCAGAGCTGAAATGTCACCTCTAATTCATTTATGGTAGTTCTAGCCTGTATTTTGTTTACCCTTGCCATTCTCTGTAACTAGTTTGCTAGATCATGCAAATGTTCCAACGCTACTATGACACTTTTCTTTGGCTGTCCACAATGTAGCGTGACTCTCCTGAATCAGGAAGTCCATGAGGAAAAATAGGTTCTGAAGCAGTTTCATTTCATACGGTATAGCTCAACTTGTTTTAACATCTGGTAACTTTAATTACTGAAAAAGAAGGGTTAGTTGTTGCTTTCTAAGTATGGCTTAAAAATTTGTGTGTGTGTGTTATCCTAAAATCTGCTCAGGTCCTTCCTGCTGGCTGTGTTTGACTTCAGTGATTTTAGGGACAAAGCCTTCCTGGCTCTTCAGGGGTTATGAAGTGGGTTGTTGCCAACTCGTGCAATTTATCACAGGTCTTGTGATATTCATTGTGTTCCTTTAAAGCTCCAGCTCCTGGAATCATGTGATCACGTGAAACTCTCATCTGTTTGTTGGGTTTTTTTCCCTCAGTGCAAGTTCTTGCCTTTCATGGTTGTGGGGGGAAAAGCTTGAAAATCTGTCCCCTAAAGAGTCAAAATCAGAAGGCAAATAAAAAGAACTCAGTTTATTATTTTTTAAAATGTCATGATTTTAGAGGTCAGACTCATGGTCTTTGAATGCTGGGGGCTGTTAATACTGGGGAGGGGAGGACACATAGAGCTCCCCTCCTTCCCCTTGCAGATGGGGTAAGAACATGCACAATACCAGTGAGCATAGGGACTTCTCCCCTCAGTTCTTCCCCACCCCCAGGTCAGTCCATAGAACTGAATAGGCATGGTGAGGAAAGGAAGCTGCATCCCTTGAATGGAGTGCTGAAGTGGACAGACGGAATCTGTGCACTGGGAACTCTGTGGCAGGATTGAGTGGAATGGTTTTGCACCACTCCTTACTATGGGCGGTGCCCACAAGGCATACGTGAGCCCTTAATATTTAAAAATCTGTTTACTCTTCCATACAGTACAGTGCCCAAAGATTTATTGCAAAAAGAAACCACAGTCTGTGCTTGAGGGTGTATTCTCCAGGCACTGAAGGATTATTGATCCATGACCTTTTGTAAATGGATCCTGTGTGTGACCCAGGAATTGTATGTCTTGTGTGTGTGGGTGTGTGTGTTGAAGCCTTGTTTCTGTCTGTCAGAGTTACAATAACACTCTTTTCCTTGTCTGTACCAAAAGACCAATCCAATGAGCCAAAGCACTTTTGCTTCCTTACAGGACAACAAATCATCTCCATTCCAAATGGAAAAAGACAAATATTATTAAACAGGAACATACATTCAGCTCCTGAAAGAGCTATGGCAAGAAGCCCAAGATTAAAGACATAACAGGCTGTAGGTTTGCTAAACCTGCCAACAGCCCTCCTGAACAGGAAGAAAATACTTAGAGCTGCCAGAAGTACTACAAGGTACAATCCTGGCTCTTTAAAATTTCACCTGTTCTGCAGGGGGAACTTCTGAAAATCTGTGAGTTCTGTGAGAAAGGCACACCTTTCCTGGCGCGCAGATGGCATTTCAAAGAGTCAAGATTGTAGCCTGGTTTAATTATCGGAGCAGGAAACAGAAGTCTGGAAATCTGAGTTCTCTTCCCAAGTCTGCCATTGACTTTGTTTTCTCTTGGTCAAATCGCTTACCCTCCCTGTCCCTAGACACATCGTCTGTAAAATGGGGGTTAAACCCACATTTGTAAGGTGCATTGAAATCCTCACATACTATTTCTGAATTTTGTAATAAGCAGAGCTGTTACTTATTTTCAGCACTGAACATGGCCCAAGATTTAGCGTGAGATTTCTATAATCGAAGGAGATCAAAGAAAAACATTTTGTTACATTTTTTTTTAAAAGGTTGTTTATTTTGTGCATTTGAAAACGCTGATTGACATGCTGGTTCCACTGAAGTTAATGAGAGCTTTGAATTTTTCAGGTGGCCCAGGATTTCACCCTGTGTGTATAGTCAGTATTACTGTTTTCACAAATAGTCACTCTGTTAGTAAGTTTCCCTTACTCATGTGTGTCTTTCACACAGCAACAGAGGAGAAAATTTATTTTAAAAAAAAATAGGAAGATGTGATTGTACAACCACAAAACTTGACGGGGAACTCAGAAGCCGGTATACTACCTGAAACTACTCAACTCATTTTTTACATATTGATTTTTCAGGTTAATCTGTGTCCCTTTTAAATTTTCAGAGTTTTTGCTACTTGAAATATATCTTTGCAGAGGTAATTTACTATCTTTTTTTTATATATCATTTGCTGGTAAATACAAATATGCCAGTACAGTGCATAATATCTGTGGTCTAAGACTTCTATTCTTAGTTCATACACTTAAGTGTTGCCAAACTTCACATTTTTGAGTGGCTGCAGCTAACCTGTCACCAAGCTAATGCATCAGGTGCTCTTAAATCTACTCTGCCTGTTTGTGATGGGTTTGACTCCTTCACACTAGCCCTGCAAAAGAGCTGAATTAGGCCAGGTGGGCCAATCTCCTAATTAGGCTGCAAGCAGGGGAGATTTAGAATGGAGGCAGCTAATTAAGGACCGCCTCACCTGTGCGGGAACAGGCAGTTGGTTGCAGAGAGGGTGGCGGCGGCGGCGGCTGCTGCTGCAGTCACTCCCTGAGTGAAGGGAGCTGGAGGCTGCCAAACCCAGAGAGGAGAAGCCAGATATGTAGAAAGAAGCCCAGGGAAACAACGGCAAGAGGTAGGACTGTGCAGGGACTTTGGCTGCTTGTTGTAGGGTCCCTGGGCCTGTGTTCTCCTACCAGCCACTGGGAAGTGGCAAGGGAGTTAGAGGTGCCAGCCAGTGGGTCTGGAAAGACTCTGAATTTCTCTGAAGGGGAGGAGTTTAGTGTCCTGGCTCAGAGGGCCAAGCCACAGAGAGGAAGCTGCAGACTCAGCATGAGCAGGGCAGCAGAGTGAGATAAGATGGGAGAAGCCAACACCAGAGGGAGAGTGCAAGCTGGCAGAACTAATCCCCAGGATGGCCTGCAGGAGGTACTACTCGTGGTGAGTGGACCCTGTGATACTGTTGCATTGCATATGTTTGAGGGTAGCTGTAGTGGCACATCAAGATAATACTTTTAATCCCACTGAAGAAATGCAACTAAAATTACTATTTTGCAGTAAAATTCTCCTTAAAATAGCTAGGCTACAGGTATCCTGTCTGAAGGCTTAGGTCTCCGTTTGAAGATTCCAACACAACAGTGTGTTGGTATGTTTCTCCAACATAATAGTACATCAGTTACTTTGGATACTTAAGTTAATGTTAGCACAGTATAAGAAAAAAATTATTACAATGTACCCTGTTGTATGTGACCTATTGAGAGCAACAAAAATTGATTACTTAATGGAGGTGGTCATCTTACAAAGAAAGAGAGCAGAACTGTACTTGGTGGGCCAGATCCAGGCCTACCATACACAGGTCTTTGTGCTGCTGTGCTGGCACAACCAAACTATAAACCTCACCTAATTGGGCACCTGAGCTGATTTTCCCCATTGGGAAAATTTCCAAGTGGTGTAGAGCTAATGTAGCTGACTCAATGCTGCCCCTGGATTCCCAATGTCAGTGGCCAGAGTAGCCCCCAGTGATTGGGGAGTGGGGGGGAAGTAAACCATGGTTTATTGCCAACTTTTAATCATGCCCTTTGTGTCCCCTGCTAAGTGGAACTTGGCCAGGCCCAAGGATCGGGGCCAATGTGGCTGGGGATTTTGGTGGCGAGGTCTCTTCAGCCAAGAAGGCACATCACAAGGCAGGTCTCATTAGGTTTCACTTTATTGCTGCACTCTATTGCTCACAGACTGATCTGAAGGCACCACAGATTCTCCTGTTAAATGTTTGAGACACACATCACCATTGCAAAATACCATCTGCATTTTCCATCCCTGGGGGTAGGAGAGAGAGAGTGGAAACCATCATCATCTGAATTGTTTCACTGATTTAAGAGGGACTTAAAATGACTTTGAAATAATCTGTAGCTTTGACAGGATTTGGCCTATCTTTCAAGGAGTGAGGTTTAATTGTTTTTGTTTGTTTGTTTTTTTAAAATTAAATTAAACCAGTAATTTGAGATCGGAGTGAAATATTCCAATAGAGGTATTCATAAAGGGGAATACTGCATCAGAGATGGTTTCCA
Source organism: Chelydra serpentina (assembly GCA_037349315.1). NCBI lineage: Eukaryota > Metazoa > Chordata > Testudines > Chelydridae > Chelydra > Chelydra serpentina. The sequence goes on from JBAIAC010000014.1 coordinate 31,547,470, forward strand.
CTGATTTCTCTCCACCTTCAGGAGTTACTCAGCACCTTGCAGGATCTGAAAAGTAATGAAGCAGTATACTGTCACACACACTTTTCTAGGAAGTGAGAAGTAGCAATGCCTGGGGAAGGCATAAATCTCTCTCCACCTGAGGCATTACTACTCCCATTATTAATTATTTGATCATCTCAAGCTACATTAGGCTGCACATGAACTCTTGCTCCAGTTAGGAGCAAAATTTCCTTGTCATTTCAGTAGTCAAAAGATGCTGTGTTTAACCTTTAATTTTGGTTGTGGGGTGATCTCGTTCAAGTGACAGAGTAGCCTCCATGCTGACGTGCTCTAGTTAGTTAAAGAAATGCTCAGTGTTTGCTGCTGCTACTTGTGCCAGGCACAAATATGTTGTTGTTTATCATGAAATACACTTTTATGGCCCTGAAGGAGTCAGTCTGCATAACACAGCTATGCACACAGCCCGCCCATGAGGTCTTGCAGTAAAACCACCTTGCTACTGTACGTCACACAGACATAAGTTCCTACTTAAGCCTTCAAGGGAACAAAGTGATACGGGCAGAGAGAAGGAACTCCAGTAATCTAGCAAAAGGAAAAAATAAAATGGCATCATTCTCTAACGTTGGCATGATTAGGTCATAAGGCCAGTCAGTGGCTTGAACTGCATATCCATGCAGCGTTATAAGGAGGGAGTAAGGAAACCTCCCTCCCACTCTTTCCCTCAACCCCCTCACTGAGGGATACTTGGACATTTGGGTCCAGCTATGCAGAATTGACAGGATGCTGTGCACCTCCTACTCCCTCTCTGGATCAAGTGGGTTGGGAGTGGGCAGAGCGCTGGCTTTGCTCCACCCCTCCCTTCCTTCACATTGTATTGGCCAGCACAGCTGAGCCCATGTGGGGAGAGTAGTTTTTTGCTGCTGATATAATCAACAGCAAATACTGTTCCCCTGCCCTGGAGAGAAGTGTGTGTCTGAGGCAAAATGTCTCCCTGGGTTACTCCTGGAATCATGCTGTTTGAGTCTTTCCTTGCCTAACAGCACAATCAAATGGGGGGGAAAGGGTGTGGGGAGAATGCAGAATGTTGCAGAGGAAACACAAACACAACAGCGCTGCAATTTGCCTTGAGTTCTAGGTTTGATTGCCACTGAGCTGCTGTCCAGCTTTGGCAAGTCACTTGAACCTTTTTCACCTTAGTTTCCTCATCTGTAAAATAGGAATAATGATGTCAACCTTTATAAAAGCACTTAGAGGTCTCTGGATGAAAAATGCTATTAAAATGAGTGCAAAGCATTATTATTAAATGTATGCATGCAGTTCTATTCTATATGTGCAAAATATGCAGTTGCATGCACAATTGCTTGTTTACATACACTCCTGCATTTTACATGCACAATTTCTGATCCTCTTTAGATATACTCCCAAAATAGCAAATTTGAAGCTTGAAAGTTCAAATATTTGCCAAATAGCACAATTTGAATTGTATTGATTGTCATATTTGACATTCAAATTAGCACTGTATTGGCTAGTTAAATAAATCAGTCAGGACACTGACAGAATACCATGTAACATATACAGCTAACCAATACCATGCAGATCTTGACTCTAGAATATTCACAACAAACATTTCACAAGCTAATCATATAGAGAAGTTAGTGCCTGAAGAAATAAGCAAATTTTAAATGAATAATTTAAAGAATTTCACCATCCTAATGCACCATCCTTTTCTAACAGAAAAGGAGAAAATTGACAACTAATTCTTTATGAATTATTTAATTAGCTTTTACCTCTTACCCTATTTTTGGAAATAATAATGCATTTCTTGCCCTTTTTGCACATAGCATACCTCTTCAGCTCACCTGTATTGAATTACTCAGATAGTTTGAGTGATGCAATATATGGGCCATGGTTTCAGCTGTGCTACATGCAGGGATCTCCAGTTTCCTCTGTGAAGTTAAGTGACATTAATTGCTATCTGCTAGTGAAGATCGAAGCCACTGCAACACAAGGGAGTGTACATTGGACTTGACAGAAGGTGAAGGAATGACACTGTACACAAAGACAATTTGTCAATGGTTTGGCGGGTCACTTGCTAGGGAATGTTTTAGAATATATGACATTTGTCATCCACACCATGAGAGAATATTTGTCAGGGATGTCCAATGCTAATAAAGGGAGAAAAACATAAAGGAAGAAGGCATCTCTCGGTGCCCCCAGCAGAGTTGTTCTCATCAGACAAGATGAAAATAAGTGTTTTCCATGTTTAAATCAGGTGCATCCTGTAAATGACTGCTCATTCTAGGCTTGTATGTGCATTAATGTACTGTAAGAAATCCTTTACAACTCCTACAACCTGACTTGCTCATCAAAATACTACAAAGTCCTGCACTGACTGTGTGGGTGAAGTATACTTGTAACAGGCACTAGGGCCCTTCAGGACTCCTGTGAGGCTTTGAGGGGTTCTGTCACTACCTGCCTTGAAACCATGGGTGCCTATAGGCTGGGCAGCTTTGGCTCAGAGCCCTGACATCAGTAGCATGCTCACAGCACAATAGTCTCACCTGCCTTCTGCCAGCCCAGTTACTACTTGCAGAGTGGCCCCCAACAACCCTTCCAGTCCTGAGTCTCCCTTGCAGTGGTTCAGTCCCTTTACTGGATGCTCACAGAAGTAACACCAAATTTGCTGCCTCCGAAGAGCCAGTACACACAACAGCGTGTTAGTTCAGCTAGCATGATGCACTCCACTCTCACTACAAACCATCTCAGAGCTGTGTGGTAAACTAAACAAGCTCATTAAAAAAGAACACTGTGATTTCAAGCAAGGATGAAAGAGGTATGGAAGGGCTACAAACAAACCAAAACCAACATGCTTGTTAGTATCTCAAACTTATTTCTAATAAGAGAGTTTTGCCTGACATAGTTTCTTACTCACACCAAGTTGTCAGCATTCTCCAGGCTGTTGTAGCGGGAGGACCCATTGTTTATAGGTACAAAGTGCTGTCGGCTTTGTTTTTCTCAGGCGACGGATGCCCCAAAGTCTTCCAGCAGTTCCTTTTTTATCCCCAGAATGTATCTTTGTCTTCAAAGTCAGGAAGCCCTCCTAAGGACTCAGGTTTCTGTGTTCACCTGGGAGCTAACACCAAGCTAGTTTTGCCGTATCCTGTGATTTACAGTGCAAATTGTATTCCAGGAATCTCTGATGCAAATGAGTAGTCCAATGTCCCTGACTCTTGTCATACCTGGCTCAATCTGCAATTGAGCCAAAGAGGTGTTTGCCTTTCTCCTTTTTCTGGGGGAAAAACACTCTGTTTTGCCTCCTTGGTCTGTTTACAGACTCCAAAACATGATATCAGAGAATATGCATAATCTCACGTACAGTGTTGTTACATTCATTTCACAGTGATATTAATGACCAGCGTGTTCTTAGCTTTCAAATTACATATTTCAAAGACACCTTTTAAATGAACACCATGACAACAGTGCGTGAGGGGTTTTGAGCTGGTCAGGCCAGCTGAGACTGACTTTTTACATACAAGGGAGCCCCTTGCTATCTGGTATGGGGGTGTTCTTAAGGTCTCAACTCCTCACTGCTGCATGATACTTTATAGCTATTTTTACTAAAAACACATTCTCTCATCTGTGGCTGGCTAGGATGGAGTGCAGCTTTCAATCAGTCAGATGCTGACTTGGTCACTGTGGTCCATATTGCCGAGACCTCCAGGCTAGATTATAGCAACTCAGTATGCTGAGGAGTGAGCCCTCAAGCCATAAATAAACTTAAACTTGTTCAGAATGCAGCATTTGGCCTCTAAACAGTTAACCTGGACTCAGAGAGGCGGGGGTGGGGGGATGGGACAGACATGTGAGGAAGGGATAAAGCTTTCTCAACAGCTGTAGTATGGCCACGGGAATCATGAGTCTAGAAACATGCTGGCTCAGTGTGGGGGAGGAAGGATAGAAGCTAGACAGGATCCTTTTTTATATACAAGATAGTGCTTTCTACTTAAAAAGGCCTTAAAAATATAAATGGAATCACCACACACAAGTTCAGGTTTTAGTATCTGCAGTGCTTAGTTAAATTAAATATTAACACATTAATAAATAAGATTAATAAAAACTAAAGCTAAGTATTATTATGAGCTCTGGTCCTTACCTGGCCTAACCCAAGTCCTGATTTGCCTCAGCCCTGGACACCAGTTTTATGGTCCCCTTACCTTGGCTTCACCTTCCTTTTGGCTTCAGCCAGTCAGTCGTCCATCAAACCAATAACACAATGTGCCCTTTTTGTCTCCAACAGCCACGAGGAAACTGGGGGGTTATCCGCATCCAAAAAGAGAAGGGAGGGAGGGGGAGAGGAGGGGAAAAAATGTAAGTTGATAGTTGCACTTTCCCCCTGGGAGACTGAAGTTCTGCATTTCTGCTGCCATGTGGGCTGTGTGAGACTGACAGTCAGCTGCTCTCCTAGGCCCGCTCATGAGTCCAAAATGTCAATTCCTAGATCATGGGAACTGCCAGTCTCTCCTGAGACTCTGAACTTAGAAGGGACCCAAAACGTTGGTGAACAGTTCCCCCTAACTTGAGAGTGTTGAAACTTGTATTTCTGTGGTTGCAGTGGCAGGACAATGGAGGAGGCCAGCTTTCTAGTGCTTGTGCTCTTCCTCAGATCTCCATATTAAGCTCCATTAAAGGGGGTTGAGATGATTGTCCCATCACAGTTGGATACAATGGAACATGATTAATGTTTTGTCCTTGAATCCACTGAGCAGTTAGAGGCTGCTGAATAAAGTATAGCAAAGCTCTTCTTTACTGTACTTTCAGTTCATGTTAAAGTGTAAACTACTAGAGGCTAATACATATTCATGTCTTTCTGAATTTGAGGATAATAATTAGTTACCCTTCCGCCAACACATCCAACCTATTGACTAGAACATCTAATGTGGGCACTTTAATAGGATACTTAAATCAGCACTTACGTGTCTAAGTGTAGACATGAGTATCCATTTTTGGACACAGTCACACTACCCTGAAAATTGAACTCTGAGTGTGTGACAGCAGACTCAGATAATCATAGCAGGGCTCTGAATGTTGCTCTGATGTTTCCCTAGATTGTGTTCTATTAATGTTGGCTGGGTTTGACAGGAAAACTTTGGCATTCATTTGCTTGGTTTTCCTGTAATGTCTGACCATTTTGTTTCAAGCTCAAATTCTTTGTGTTAGATATTTTTTTGTTTTGTTTTTCAAATATATATATTTTTCTTTAATGTGGAAAGAGTGCTTTAAAAATCCTTTTATGGTACATTATGATCATTCCAGCTGAAACTACATACTTGTAAATATATATAAAAGGTACCAATGTTGGTAACCTGGTTTTTAATCAGCTTTATTTATTATAGGCAGTGCTATTCATTTGCAAGATTAAGAAAAATATAAAGCAGAAGAGTGCTGCCAACTTTTTAATGGAACAAAATATTTATTTTATAAACTTGTGTAATAATGATCAATACATATGTTTTTCTACCTACATAAATAGTGGATTTTTAAAACAAAAATCCTGGTCTAAAAAAGCATTTATTTATGCTAGAAAAACATAAGGTTAGATGTAGTAATCCTGCCTTCTCTTCTCTGTTTTGAAGGTGGTTTCATAATTTCTGTATGTAATTAACTTTTCATTCCTTTTTTCCCCTTTCTTTCTTTAAATTCAGGGTCTGATGCTGCCCCTCCTCCCAAAAAAGTCTGCTGGTCTCCTTTCCTCTCTTTTTATAAGGGACATCTTTGTTAATCTCTCTGCCTGCGCTATGTAATTGTTTAAATCAACCCATCAGTATAACATGTTATTGAAATATATTCAGTAGTGGATTTGAGGGCTCCTGTTTGGCCAAGATAAGAATTGACCTGTACTTTCTCCCATCTCTTCAAACTGAACCAAAATGAGGCCTTTCCTGAACTTTCTAACTTTGGTTAACCAATTACTTTTTTCAGAAATCTACATGCCTCTTCTTGAGACTCTATACTTAAGAATATAGGATATCCCCCTGCAGATCAGACCAATGGTCTATCAAATCTTGTGTACTGCCTTTGATTCATTTTTGCATGAGCAGTGTGACCAGTCATTAATAGACCTGTAGAACTGTTAATCCAGTAGGTTTTGAGACTTAGAGAAGAAACTGGCCAAGAAGGCAGACAAGAAGGCAAAAGGCAGAGCAAAATAACTGGTCGGTACCACTCACGGCAGCGGAACTAATTTTTGGAACTGCCTGTGAGAGTACTGGAAAAATTCTGCATGGGAGTATCTGTGTGAATCTCCAAATAGCAAGGCCTGTGTAGAAGAAGCTGTAATATTTAATGCCACACTGAGCATTACTGTGATACTCCCAACATTTGTCTCGCCTAGTAAGAGATTCCCCAAAAGCCAAAGTTTCTGGGTTCAAGAGAACGAAAAATTTCCTCTTGTTGTTCTGCTAGCTCATCCTCAATGCTTTCTACATCCATGGGAGATCTCTGCAGGATACATTCAACATCGTTGTTGTTTGTGAATCCTTTACAACATGCCTGAAACTCAGCCCAAATTGGAAAGCCTGATTAGAGTTTCATACAAATCCGAGGTCAGGATTTATGGTTTCAATCAATAACTGTGTGAAACGGAGGTTTAGACTGATTTGAGTTTTTGGGTTTGTTGGAACATGTATGGTGGGTACCTATGCAAACTGAAACAAAACAGCTTGCTTAAACTTCTGAACTTTGCACAACTGTAATCAGATCTGTACAATCACTCAGTGGGAGATAGGCCTACAGATGATGATCGATCTTTATCTTCCAGCTTTGTTGCATTTGAGAGAACATAGCACAGTTTCTGTGCTTGGCATCAGCACTGCCATCGTTACCCTTCACTAAGCAGAAACTCCAGCAGGAACACATACTATAACAATAGCTGTGTTCCAAGGTGCACGTTTCCTGCAAATATTCATAGCTGAGAACATTTAAAACCAGCTGGAATTCTTGGTTTATGTCTGGATCACCTCAGTGGGTCTTGCAAAAGGCTTCTTCATTCCAGAGTGTGATAGCAAGGGAACAGAAAAAGTTGGGGTTCATTCACATCTGCTTCAACTGCCAGCTTTCTTAACAGCAGGAAGTGACCATATTAGGTTCAGTACGCAAGAGAGGCAGTTGCACTAGCTTTAATCATTGAATATATGTTCATGAGACTCTTGTCCTTATTCAGCAAAGTCAAACAATACCCAGTGCCAAAGACCATTCAGAGTGTAGAATTCCATTCAGTTTGTAACAACTCTGATTGATGGTATTTGTGATCAGAAAGTAGCAACTGCAGTGTACACCATTTAAAAAGACCTGTTGGAGGATGCCATCCTGACATATATTAGCTGTTTGAGGAATCTCTATTTCATATCCTGAAACACTTTGCCTCCAAATGAATAAGCGCCGCCATGCTTAGGGGTCCCACTCATCCACATTTTGGGATTAGGGGCAAGTGAACAGAATAAGGGAAGGTCTAGACCTCATCCAGGATCTGCCTTCTTTCTTTCTTTCCTATTGAGCACTGATGATAAAAAATAAATAAATACTGTAGTGATAAGTATGGCACAAAAGTATAGATGGGTAGAGAAGCTGCTAGCCCTGCAGTGAATAAGCCACACACACTGGCTTCTCACTGAGTGGCATGTATTCCAGGAGTGGCAGCTCCCAGTTGAAAATACAGACCTAGAAAAAAGAAGATTGCAGTCAGCATTTAACTGAAACACTAAGCAGAGAAACTGATGTTTCTATGCTGCAAAGATCTTTTCCTAATTGCACTGCTGCAGTTCCAGCAAAATGGTGCCCTGTCTACTGGTACCACACTAACCAAGTTCAGTTCTGGACCAAACCCCTTCAAGATTTGTGGATGTTTAATTCTAGTGGTTTAGACTGAGTTGTTATAAAGATGGCCAGATGTGTAATTTGGATCAAATTCTGAATTTTTGCAGTTTCGGCTTGTTTAGAGACTAGGTTTTCGTTTGGGACTATTTCCAACTAGCATATTTTCTGCAGCATTGGCCATTCCTGCAAATTGGCCAACAAACTTTCTGAGAAAAAGTGTTAGTGGATCTGGAGCCACTGAATTGAAATATCAAAAAGGGGTAAATATGTATTGCTGCTATTGAGCTTCCACAATGATAGGAGACAGTATAATAATACTAGCATAGAGGAAGATTCTTTGCACTACTTTTATTCAAAGAAAGCTATTTCTCCTGCACTTGAGGCAATACAGTTGTGCCTACTAAATATCTTGGCTGCTCCTCTCCAGTATCTGTGGTGAAAGACTTCATTTCCGCAGGGAATGTGGTCCGAAACAGAAATCTAAAAATGTTGAAAACTGACTATGTAAAGTTAATGTATTTTCAGCTACAAACTATGCTAGCACTAAAATTCAGTGGGTGTTCAATGTTTAAGCTGAATTCTTGCTTGTACAAAGCAATCAGAAAACTTGGCTAAAATTAGGGCAGAATCAGGACTTTTGGGGAATTCTTTTGCATGTAATGGTCTCCAAACCTCTTTAAGTTCACTCATCATAGATATGGTGTACAGGAAAACCCTAAGCCCAGATTTTTCAAACTGAATTTCTGAATCTCTGTTTAATTCAGAGTATGTGAGAGTCTCTCAGTGAGGAGGGTATTCTATTTCCCTCCAATTTTATGAAAGTTTTAAGTTTCCCTAAACCTTCATAAAATGTGGGCGTCTCTGTAACACAACTTTATAGGATAAATTGTCTGCTTCACATTGTTCCTTCTTATCTGTAGGTCTATTCTGGCTAAGAACATGAAACAATGAACAAAGCATGAATCCACAGTAACCTTGTAGCTAGTAGGGAAGTAAGCAATTCTGTGTGCTGCACATGTGTGGTGCCTGAATAGTTCTTGATCTGTATGGAGATTGGGTCCCAAAAACTAATGAACCAGTCACAGTATGTGTGATGCAACAGGGAATAAAAAGCATGTGCAGCAGTCTATTTTAGAATGTGTGTATATATAAGCAGATTAATTACTTTGTTTTTTGGATGTGTGGTATGCCCTATACCCACTCCCTTCATGTGAGTCTGGTTAGCTCTGTGTAGTTGATTGTATGCCAATAAAGAAACCTCCGTGATGAGTTTGGAGTTAAGCCGAGTTTTTGGGATGTGAGTGGATAAGGTCTTGGAAGCCATCCCAACATAGGTCTCAGAGGCTACCCCAACAATATCAATAACAAACTGATATTGAATCATGACTGCACCATCCTGGTATAAAAATAGTAGTAATTTGTCATGCCAATTCTTGCCTTACACTGCTTGCCTCGAGAGAGGAACGTACTGTGATGGAGCAACTGTGGGACTGTGTTCCCAAGTGGTGGAAGGAAAGGGCTGGAAAGCTATGACATGGCAACTGTAACCTTCTGCACTCTACTCTTTTGACCTCTTTCCTCTGGCTTTAACCATGATTTTGGTCTCCTTTCCTCTAAGTTGCAGAAGAGAGAATTTGAGCAAAAGTTACTTAATCAAAATTGAAGAATAAAAATACAGTAAAACAGTAACATGTTCATTCAGTGGCTGTTTCCAATGCACTGTGTGAGAAATTAACCTAAATTGCTCTCTGCAAACCTTCATGCGGGCACCTATATGTGACGGTGTCTGGCACTGTGTGAACATCTAAGACCGAGCTCTTAAAAGAGAGAGAACCTCTTTCTTAGGCAACAGGAAATAGATAGTTCATACTGCCTTTTCATTCCAGGCAGAATGATCTAGTTAAGGTAGGATGTTCCCCTGCAAGATACTACAGCACCGTAGCCTTTAAAAAATTTGTGGCTAAAATGTTCTCCTTAGAATACCTTTTCAATTCACGTAGCTTACATAAATATTTAACTTGTACTGATGCTACTATTAATCTGTTTAGAATGCTGCTGTACTATTTACATATAGAGGAAAGCCATAAGCCTACTTGTCCAAATAGTTTAAAGCAAGGGAGACGCTGCTTTTTAGCACCTTGCATAAATATTTGTAAAACCTATAAATCCTAGATAACCTTGTCTCCCTTTAAAGAAATTTACTACTTCCTAAAACCTTTCTCGAAAATGTCCTTTAGTTTTTGTTACTACATTAGAAGAGCTTGACCTTCACTGTGACATGTATTTGCACATCCTTGATGACTCTGAGCAGTACTGTGATTTATGAATTCTTACAATTTCTGTCCACCTGATGCTATACAGGTGACCCAGTCTAAGATCTGTTTTCAAAAAACCCCTACTGTATGAAACAAAGCCAACACTTGGCCAGCAAATCACAGCAACTGAGGACAAGTGAATAAGTTGTCTTCAGTCTATACATAATCTATGTGGTCTACCTTACAATATATAGAAATGTGAATTCATTTTTACTTTTGTGTTTTTGCTGTGATAAGCTGTATTTATATTATAACATTAAAAAATCTAGTATTTCTAGACTATAATGGAGACTTATTCTAGCTGAGATAAATATTTAAGAAGTTGCATTTTATTTAGTTAAGCTGTATATGAAACAGGTTAGTTTTTAGAATGAAATTTCATGATTTTACTTGTCACAGGTTGTGTTGTCTACAGTGCGAAATGTAAACAATCTAATAACAAAATCCATAGTGAGTTTTTGTTTTTGCTGGCCACATGTCAAACAGGATTTTGCTAGGTGGTTCTATTAAAACTACATAGCTCAGTGCACCCAGGGCAAATGGCAAAATTCTTAAAGTGACTTTAATGATGCCAGATTTTCACCCCTAGTTCTATTAAGAAAACATTACTATCAACTCCATAATTCAATTTTTTTCAGTGAAAACAAGGTTTAAATCTCATTGTTATGCACACATTAATTCTGATCACCATCAAAAGTACACCACTTATTCTTCTGCTTATTCCTAGGGTAGAGATTGAGGGCCAGATTCTCTACTAGCATAACTCTGACCTCAGTAGAGTTAGACAGGCAGACAAGGTTTTGTGGAAGTCAGATTTTTAAAATTTAGGGCAGGTTTGTAATGTATTTGGGGATCCCTCTCACAAATGACTTAGTTTCAACAACTCAAGCTTCCAGCACAGAGATTGCAGGTCTAAACAAATTTTAACCCATCAGGTAGTTTTTCAGCTGTGTGTATATTTAAGTTATTAGCACTATTCTTTATGAATGTCTCTGTCACAGACACTGACATAGAAAATATTAGCCAGAATGGAAGCTGATGTAGAAAATATGACACAAAGCATTGACATACATAGGCTCTTTTTCCAGACTGGGGCAGCTCTCTAGAAGAGAGTTCCAGAAGAAGGCACCTGCCCAACAAAACTCCACGTGCCTCAGAATCAGGAGGTGAAATTCTGGCCCCACTGAAGTGGGACTTTTGCCATTGACTTCAGTGGGTCCAGAATGTCACCTAGGTTCTCAACTCCACAGGGCAGGCACTTTTCAACGCATTAGTGTACAAGAGGGGAACGTTGTTGCTGTGGCTCCTCAAATCTAGTGTTCACCCTAAGAGATGCATAGGAGTGCGGAGCCTAATGCCACACAACAAAAATTATGTGCCCGGTGCATAAAGTTTTCTAGGCAAACTACTACTAGCCTGACCTAGCAGAAAACAGTATTTGCCAAGCACCTAGTTTGCTGTGCCAACTTGACTTAAACTTTCTTGGCTCCTTCATATTCTTATTTATTAAAAAAGAAAAAGGCAATTCTTGCACACAAGCTTTGCTAATTTAAAGTTAAGGTGGCTAAAATAATTAATGTGATTTGTTCCAGTCAGAACCTCACATAAGTCTCCTAACAGGAGCTGTGGTGGCAAACAATTAGTTTTAAGAGAGAGCTGGACAAATTTGAGTGGGATTATAGGGTTGCTTGTGATGGGAGGGGGGGCAGAGTTTGGGAGTCCATTTCAGTTTGTCTTGTGTTTCTAAGAATCTCATGTTTCAGTACTTCAGCTGGTCACCTGAGTCAGGGAGGGATATTCCACCCCTCTCCTGCCTTATGTGTTCTGCTTGGGTTTTTGTGTTTGTCTCCTTCTGAAGTATCGGGGATGGCCATGGCTGGAAATGAGACCTTGGACGGGGTGACCAGTGCTCTGAGGTGGTACCGGCAATACTCTTTTTCTCAGGTGTTTGGCTGGCTGGTTCTTGCTCACATGCTCCGGGTGTAAATGACTGCCGTATGTGGGGTCGGGAAAGAGTTTTCCACCTGGTCAGGTTGGCAGTGACCTGGAGTTTTTTTCATTCTTCTGGCAAGTGATCTGGACCCCATCCTGCAGGATTATCTGGATAGACCTCGATTAAAATGTTTCCTGCCTTTGCAGTGGCATCAGGTACCAGTGCATCTTGGGCCTTCCTATTCTCTGCTGGTGGCACACAACAGTTAGTCTCTTGAGCGCTGTAATACTTGGGTTTAATTTTGGTTGCTGGGTTTAGTGTGCAGGCCTGATGTGTTGGTGGTCTGTGATATACTGGAGTCCAGACTAGATGATCTGGTGGTCCCTTCCAGGGGAGCCGTCAGAAATTTTTCCCATGGTCTGTACCGGCAATCCCTATGGAGCCATTCCTGCTGCAGCTGCTGGTCTCATTGCCTCCCCTGCAGAGTTGGTGCCATGCTCAGCCCTTGCTTTCCAGCGCAGCTCGCCCAAGTGCAGAGTCACTCCCTATCCCCGAGAGATGACATGGGCTGCTGAAAGCAGGGTGAGGCCAGCCAGGCCCCAAAGGGTGGGATCCTTTGTGCAGGATCCGGCCTCATGGAGCAGCAAGGAGGAGCAGGACTGGCTGCCCCACTGCCCACTCAGTATTAGTCCAGTGGCCCCTCCATCACGATGGAACTGTGGATCCAAAACTGAGTGAATGATGATGTGACCCCTGTAACTCCCCTATGGCCGCTCTGAGGCAAACCTGAGCAGCAGTGTGACCCCCCTGCATCAGGTCACAATGCTACTCACTCAGTTTTGGCCCCGACAGCCCCTGTCGTGATGGAGGGCCGGCACGGCCAAACCTGAGTGGGCAGTGAGGTGGCCAGCATTGCTGCTCCTCACTGCTGCCAGGGGTATGCACTGTGCCTAATGCATGTGTGGCTGAGTGCTAGAGGTCCTTTCTGGCCTTAAATGCTGACTCTACTGGGTGCTCAGGATTTGGTCCAACGGGTGAATATAGCTGAACTGCTTGGTAATAGCGACCATAATGTAATTACATTTAACATACAGGGGGAGGGGGGAATGTAGAGAATACCAAAGAAACTCACCACAGTAGCATTTCACTTCAAAAAGGGGAACCACACAAAAAAGAGGAGGCTAGTTAAACAGAAATTTAAAAAGAACAGTTACAAGAGTAAAACAGCTGCAAGCTGCATGGAAACTTTTTAAAAACAACATAATAGAGGCTTAAATTAACTGTATATCCTAAGTATTAAAAAAAAAAATTGAGGACCAAAAAAAGCCCAACTCTGACTAAACAGAGAAGGGGTGGTTAGAGGCAAAAAGATATCCTTTAAAAATTGGAAGTCAAATCCAAGCAAGGAAAATAGAAAGGCGCATAAACTCTGTCAAGTTAAGTGTAAAAGTATAATGGGAGGTCAAAAAAGAATTTGAAAAGCATCTAGCAAAAGACACAAACTAGTAACAAAAATTTCTAAGGTACATTAGAAGCAGGAATGCTGCCAAACAATCAGTAGGACCAGTGGATGATCGAGGTGCTAAAGAAGCATTCAAGGAAGACCAAGCCGTTGCAGAAAAACTAAATGAATTATTTGCATCGGTCTTCAGTACAGAGGGAGGTTCCCGCACCTGAGCTATTCTTTTCAGTCCCAGACTGAGATGTCAATAGAGAAGTTTTGGAATAAATTCACAAATTTAACATAATAAGTCCCCAGGACCAGATGGTATTCACCCAAGAGATTTGAAGGAACTCAAATATGACATTGCAGAACTCCTAACTGTGGTATGTGGTTTAAATCGGCCTCTGTACCAGATGGCAATTACAGCCAGTAAGCCTAACTTCAAAACAAGGCAAATTGGTTGAAACTATAGTAAAGAACAGAATAATCAGAGGTATAGATAGGGCCCTACCGAATTCATGGTTCATCTTCATAAATTTCACATCCTAATATTTTAAAAAATATTGAATTTCAGTTTCAGATATTTAAATCTTAAATTACATGGTTTGTTGTAACAAAACACGAATATATGTATTAAAATGGCAAAATATAAACATGTAAAGCCCTTGACTCAGCATTTCTCAAGCTGGGGATCCTGACCGAAAAGGAGGGCACAAATCTATTTTAGGGGGAGTCACAGTATTGGCACCCTTCTTCTGCACTGCCTTCAAGCTGGGTGTCCAGAGAGCAATGGCTGCTGGCTGGGTGCCCAGCTCTGAAGGCAGTACCGTCGCTGCCAGCGGCACAGAAGTAAAGGGCAATACCATGACCCCCCTACAATAGCCTTACAACCCCCTTTTGGGTCAGGATCCCCCGTTTGAGAAATTCTGCATACTTTTACCCTATAATATGGAGTTAAAGTACACAAAAGACCAGATTTCACAGTCTGTGACGTGTCTTTCACGGCCTTGAATTAGGTAGTGCCCTACATATAGATGAACACTATGTTGGGGAAGAGTCCATGTGGCTTTTGTAAAGTGAAATCATGGCTCACCAATATATTAGAATTCTTTGAGGGATTTACAAACATGTGGAAAAAGATGATCCAGTGGATATAGTGTACTGGGACTTTTAGAAAGTCTTTGACAAGGTCCATCACCAAAGGCTCTTAAGCAAAGTAAGGAGTCCCGGGATAAGAGGAAAGGTCTTCTCATGGATCTGTAACTGGTTAAAAGATAGGAAACAAAGGGTAGGAATAAAAAGTCAGTTTTCACAGTGGAGAGAGGTAAATAATGGGGTCCTCCAAGGGTCTGTACTGGGACCAGTGCTGTTCAACATATTCATACATTATCTGGAAAAAAGGGTAAACAGTGAGGTGACAAAGTTTGCAGATGATACTAAATTACTCAAGATAGTTAAGTCCAAAGCAGACTGCAAAGAGTTACAAAGGGATCTCATAAAACTGGGTGACTGGGTGAGAAAATGGCAGATGAACTTCAGTATTGATTAAATGTATAGTGGAAAAATAATCCTAACTGTACATAATAAATGATGGGGTCTAAATTAGCTGTTACCACTCAAGAAAGATCTTGGAGTCTTTGTGGATAGTTCTTTGAAAACATCTGCTCAATGTGAAACAGCAGTTAAAAAAGCTATCAGAATATTAGGAACCATTAGGAAAGGGATAGAAAATAAGATGGAAAATATAATGCCACTACATAAATGCATACTGTGCACATACCTTGAATACTGCATGTGGTTCTGGTTGCCTCATCTGAAAAAAAGATGCATTAGAATTGGAAAAAGTACAGAGAAGGGCAACAAAAATGATTCGGGCTATGAAATAGCTTCCATATGAGGAAAGATTAAAGAGACTGGAACTGTTCAGCTTGAAAAAGAGATGATTAAAGGGGGATATGATAGAGGTCTATAAAATTATGAACGGTATGGAGTAAATGAATAGGGAAATGTTATTTACACCTTCACATAACACAAGAATCAGGAGTCCTCCAATGAAAGTAATAGGCAGCAGGTTTAAAACAAACCTAAGAAAGTACTACTTCACATGCTGCACAGTCAACCTGTGGAACTCATTGCCCGGGGATGTTGTGAAGGCCAGAAGTATAACTGGATTTTAAAAAGTTAAATAAGTTAATGGGGCGGATAGATCCATCAATGTCTATTAGCCAAGATGATCAGGAATGCAGTCCTAAGCTCTCACTGTCCATTAATCTCTGATTGCCGGAAGCTGGGACTGGATGATGGGGATGGATCACTTGATAAATTGCCCTGTTTTGTTCGCTCCCTCTGAAGCACCTGGCACCAGCCACTGTTGGAAGATGGACTATTAGTTGAACCCAGTATGGCCATTCTTATGTTCTCAGCCCATTTGAAAATCAGGCAGGTGCCTAAATATGGATTTAGGAGTATAACTTTAGGCTACTATGTTTTAAAATCCTGGTTTACAGTATCACCATCACAAAACCCTAAGCACTAAAACTGTCAAGGTAATTTACATAAATACTGTATTAGCCTTACAGGTCATACATTCAGCTGACATTACTGACGTGCAAACTCGCCTTATACATTTCAATAACCTTAACTATGTCCCTGTTTCCATGTATTTGTGAACTTCTTGATCAAACGGGAAGAGTAGCAGAATGAAATGAGGTTATCAGCATCAGTGGCAGAAGATTGGTGGAGGGTGAGGCACTTATCAGGAAGCAAGGGTAGGGATGAAGGTGGGGCCTGGATTAAGGGAAATGTCTCCAGTGGTGACGAGAAGGAGCAGGAAGTTGGGGATGAATGAGATTTATGGAAGTGAGGGAGAAGGGGGCAGAGCAGAGGAATCTGTGGGTGAGCAAAATATGATAGAGCTCGAGGGAGGGAGATATAAGAAGGTAAGCCACAGAGAGGTTTATACCAAGTGGAAGATCCATAAGAGCATGGAGAGGTAGGAGGCTGTGAGGAGGATAACAAAGAACATGGTAAACTCTGAGGAAAATTTCTTTCGGAGGTGCTAATCTAATAACATTACACCATAAAATCTAGCTAGCAGATTTCTATTGTGATCAGATAACAGCATCAGCCTCTGATTTTTTATAACTCCAGAAGTGATCCAGACTGGTTCAAAGTAATTTCCATACTATACAGGTCTGCTCTGGAAATCCCAATACCTTCCCCAAGATCTGTGCACCTACCATTTTTTCTAGGAGGAATTCTTCCTAAGTGCCATGTGTCCAGTGAATTAATCCTTATACAGAGAGGAAAGAAGATTAAATGTCTGGTTTTACTTATGAGATCTGATGAGCTGACATGAGAGAGAGAGAAAGAAGAGGAAACAACGAAGCATGAGAATCAGTTTTACATAGCTAGCAAACCTGCTAAACGGACATGTATTTATATGCTGTGAATAGTCCTCTCAATATAAATACGTTCATAATTTCTTTCCAGTCTACTCTTATGCACAGAAGCTCTGCTTAACTTTCAGAGGTGTTTAATTACAGTTCAAGGATTAAAAAGTGATTTGTTCTGTAGCTGTTGCTCTGTAAAGTAAATGCTCAGAAAATGTCTATAAATTCTCCTGAATATAAAGCAGAACCAGTTGTAGCCCTGCTCCAGGAAGCCTGCCAGATCCTTCTCTCTTCTGCGTTGTCTGAGGCAGGAAAGCTAAACATGTATTCCAGTTTGTCAAACTTCCCAAAGTGTGGCTATGCATTTTGCTGCATAATATGTTTAAACCAGTCTCAGCCACTGGTGTGTGATGAGGGGAAAGGAAAAACTTTTACCCAGAACCTAACAGAGAAATAATACTTTCTATTTGGAATATATACCCAGACTTTTAGTATACAGGCCACCATGTTTAAACTTGGGTGCCTACAGTTAGTTAAACAAAAATGGCCTGATTTTCCGAGGGATTGTGAGTATCTACACTACACTTAGTGGGAGCACTGAAGTTAATGGAAGGTACAGATACTCGTTGTCTTTAAAATTCGGGTTCCTTATGCAGTTTCCTCAATTTGGATGTCTAACTTAGGCAGCCAAGTTTGAAAATGTTGGACTTAGTCTACCAGCAATGGAAACGTTCACTGTACCTCTCTCTTGTACTACTGATACTTTCCTTGTGAAGTATCAGTACCCAGTTACTGCAGTGATGAGAGTCCATACAAAACCTTGTTAGATGTAAAGTTAAAAATTACTTTGTACAGCAGCCTTCAGTATTTCACTTCTGATCATGGTTACCAGACAGTTTAATGGGCTGCTGTCAAGATAAAAAACATTTTAAAATATTTTCATCCAAGACCAGAAGGAGACCATTGCGGTCATCCAATCTGACCTCCTGTAAAACACAAGCCCCCTAGAGCTTCCCCAAAACTATTCCTTTTGAACTAGAGTATATCTCGGGGGAGGGGGGGAATCTAATCTTGATTTTAAAATTGCTAGTGTTGGACACTCCACCTCAGCCCTTGTAGTTAGTTTCAATAGTTAATTACCCTCACTGTTAAAAATTCGCACCTTATTTCCAGTCTGAATTTGTCTAGCTTCACCTTCCATTGGTTGGATTGTGATAACTTTCTCTGATAGGTTGAATAGCCCATTATCAAATATTTGCTCCCCAAGTAGATACTTATAGACTGGGATCAAATCATTTCTTAACCGTCTTAGTTTAACAAAGTAGATAGACTCGAGCAGCTCAATCATTATAAGGCATGTTTTCTAATCCTTTAATCATTCTCATGTCTCTCTCTAAACTTTCTCCAATTTATCAACATCCTCTTGAATTGTGGGCACCTTAATTTGACACACTATTCCAGCAGTGGTCACACCAGGGCCAAATACAGAGGGTAAAATATAACCTCTACTTCTACTTGAGATTTGCCTCTTTATGTATCTAAGGAACACATTAGCCTTTTTGGCTATAGTGTCAAACTGAAGGCTCGTGTTCAGCTGATTATCCACCCTTATCCTGCAAGTATGGCCCACGTTCTTTGTTCCTAGATGTATTGTGACAGGGTCGGGCCAGATGGCTACAGGAGAGTGATCGAAGGAAGATATATTAGTCCCAAATTAAGCAGGTCCCTTTCCCCTGGGTAAGGTAACGGGCAGCTCCAGAACAATCAGGAACTTGTTGGAACCAATTATACAGGCTAATTAGGACACCTGGAGCCAATTAAGAAGCTGCTAGAATCAATTAAGGCAGGCTAATCAGGGCACCTGGTTTAAAAAGGACCTCACTTCAGTCAGTGAGGGGCACACAAGGAGCTGAGAGTGAGAGGGTGTGCTGCTGGAGGATGGAGGAGTACAAATGTTATCTGGCATCAGGAGGAAGGTCCTGCAGTGAGGATAAAGGTGGTGGTTGGAGGAGGCAATGGGGAAGTAGCCCAGGGAGTTGTAGCTGTCACACAGGTGTTACACAAAACACTGTAGACAGCTGTGATCCACAGTGCCCTGGACTGGAACCTGGAGTAGAGGGTGGGCCCGGGTTCCCCCCCCAGCCCCCTTCCCCTTATTGGCTATAAGAAGAGTTGATTTAGACTGAGAGTCCCACCAGAGGGGAAGGTCCCTGGCCTGTCCCCTGACACACTAGGTGGATCAGCAGAGACTGTGGGGATTGTTCCCCTTCCTTTTCCCCATGCTGGCCAGTGATGAGGTTAGCTGAGTGAAGGGCAGATTTGAGCCACGAAAGTGGCCAAACTGAGGGCTACCATGAATCTCTGAGGTGAGCAAATCCGCCAATAAGTGCAGGACCCACCAAGGCAGAGGAGGAACTTTGTCACAGTATATATTTACATTTATCCGTATTAAAAGGCATATTGTTTGCTTGCACCTTTCTTTCCAAGCAATCCGGATTGCTCTGTATCAGTGACTTTTCCTCTTCATTATTTACCACTCCCCTAATCTTTGTGTCTTCTGCAAACTTCATCAGTGATGACTTTACGTTTTCTTCTGGGTCATTGATAAAAATGTTAAATAGCACAGGGACAAGAACAGCTCCTTGTGGGACACCACTAAAATCATACCTGCTCGATGATTCGCAATTACATTTTGAGACCTATAGTTTTTAATCCATTTAATGTGGGCCATGTTAATTGTGTGTGTCTAGATTTTTAATCAAAATGTTTTGTGGTACCAAGTCAAATGCCTTACAGAAGTCTTAACTATATTACATCAAAACTATTACCTTTATCAACCAAACTTGTAATCTCTTTAAAAAAAAAAAGACATCTAGTTAAACAGGATCTATTTGCGCTGAACCAAGGTTGATTGTCCTTAATTACATTATTCTCCTTTAGTTCTTTATTAACTGAGTCCCATATCAGTGGCTCCAGTTATGTTGCCTGCTATCAATGTCGGACTGATAGGTCTAGAATTACCTGGGTGGTTCCATTTACCTTTAAGTATTGGCACAACATTTTAAAAAAAAATCTCTCAATTTTAACATCTACCTTAACTTTCACCCTTTAGAATATTTATTTTGCATTACATTAACATGAAAATGAACCAGCTTTGTTTTGTTTTCAATTTATGATTAGTTTCACTTCCTTCAAATGCATTGACTAGCACAGTGCCGCTGTGGCTTTGGGTTTGCAGCATTTCAGGACAATGTATAAATTACAAATGTTTTAATTTGAATTTTTTTAAAAAAACATGACATTATCTTAGTCTGCTCTGTAAAACCTGCTTTCCCTATCCTCAGAAAATAAACAAGAATAGGCAAATAGTTTGTTTTATGCTTTGGTAACGTATTTGTATGCAAGTTTCAGGTTGGCAGAAACTTTACCACCAACCTATAAAACAGGGTTCATTAGGAAGTTTTAGGACTAGATTATGACTGGGACTACATATCCATGTAAGTGAATAGGAGGGAGTCAGGACTCTTCCTTTTACCCTTTGGGCAAGCTATTTTGGACCTTGGGTCCAAGATGTAGAAATTGCACCTTCCCTATAGCACATGTGAGCAGAGAGATGCAGAGAAGAGGTTGAGTGTTGCCATTTCTCCCCAATGCACTGGCCAGCGAGCAACATATTTTTGCTGTCTCTCAGCGTGTCAGAGCAAGAGAGAAGCAGGGGGGAACTGTGCCTGAGCTGGCTATATCTGAGTCCCAGTGCCTCCTGGTACTTAAGGCTGGACCCAAATACCCAATCTAGCTTTTAACTAGAGCAGCTGAACCAAACCAATGTAATTAAGATTAGGAAGAAAGTCACATTAGCAAAAATGTTACCTTGATGCATCATATTGTACAAACCCATTTTAACAGCCTATCGCAGGAGCCAACCTGACCCTGTAGTATCCTAAAACTGAATAGAAAGATGTTGAATTGAATTCAGCATATGATCAAATCAGTTTTGTGCTGATCAACCATAGTATATGTGATTCCTTCCAATAATGGCCAGGTGATAGTGTATCTGTCAGTCAGATAACTGTATGCTGCTATTGAACTGCAAAAGGACAGTACGTACTAGGGTCCATAAACCTAAAATGAGAAGTATAGACTAAGATGATATACAACCACAAGAGGATGATCCCACCAATGATTTTTAGAAGTAGGTAAAATTTTCAAAGAGATGCAGGAATGATTTTAGCCTCTTGCCATATGTTAGCTACTTTTTGTATCTGTCCAGTAATTAATGTGTAATGAGACTTGATAGTCCCAAAGAGGGAGAAGAGATAATGACAGGAACAGAGAGAAATTAGCCATGGGTGAATATTGTGGAACTAGAGGCTTTCCAGATGACGTGAACTGTTTCTGGATTTGCAACACTGGTTAGAGTTTGCAACACCTTTTCCTGTAATTTAAACCCATGTTGTTGTTGTTTTTTTCATGGATTATTCAATTTAAGAAATGGCTTTCTATCTAAAGGGAAGTGTGTTCTATATGTTAAGAGTAGAACTAAACAATATATAGGTGAGTATATTGCCTCTATTTTTTCATTAGAATTTTTCTTTGTTTAAACAGTCTCTCTGATGTGGGGCATGATGCTTCTAATATTTGAATTAGGATTTAATCTCAAACCCACGGTGGTCTGAGTGGGTTGATTAGGCAAACAAAGTGTGGCCTTTTTCCTATCAAGACCATCAGTGAGCCTACTTGTGTGGGTTGTAGCTCAATTCTGAGCTTCATGAAAGCACAGGCAGGAACCATGTAAGGAAACAGATGTCTTCAAGGATGAACAAGTATTTTTAAATAAAATAAGTATTTCTGAGCCATTTTCTGGGTGTGACTTTCTGGTCAAAAATTATGTAATGCGTGACAGTGTCAGAACCCAAGAGAAGAGAAAATGAAATCTAACCTTTGTCAATAATGGGTTGAGGAGCCTGGGGAAAAAAAGTCAGTGTACATTTTGATTATAACATTCTAGAGTTCTTTTTATGATGGTTAAGCCATTATTAAATCAGGAAGGGAAGACTACTTTGCCACTATGGCTAAACACATTGATTTTTGTTTGGCAAGATGGCTGCCCTCACCTCACCCAGAGGCTGATAAATGCCATTTTAATTTAAAAATGTATTCATGGTAACAAGTGCTGTGAACTTTCATACTGTGCGGCAGAGAAGAATGGGCAGTCTTCCTTCCACCAGAACAAATAAATCTTCTGGTCTGACGAAATAACATAAAGGCCAACACCACTGGCATGAAAACAACCATCTGCAACTGATCTGAAACCAGTTTGTAAAGAAATTGGCCCAAAATGGCTGGTCAGCAGCAGCCTTGCGGGTTCTATCATATTTCATAAAGCAAGAAGGAGAAGTGGTGAAAATTTGTTAAAAGAGGAGGGGGAAAAATAGGACCTTTTAGATACAAGGCTTGAAATTGAACTAGTGTTGTTTTTTTGACTCCTTTATAGGGTAGCAAGATCTATTCAATTTGCTTTCAGTGAAACAATTTTGTTTGAATTTCCACTTCTTAGTGTTTTCCACTTGTTATCTCTGGTAACCAGATTCCTTACTAAGTGCTGTTTAGCCTCCCTTTGTATTTTCTCGACTAGTTCTACTTCCTCTTCCTTTATTTTCCTAAGCACTTCCAGACATTAGCCACCAGGTGTCACAAGTACTCATGCAGTGCCAATATCCCACTACTGAAAAGCGAATTCCATAAAATTTGATATATAGTGCCAGATTGTGTTTGCCCTTAAATGATTCTGTAACCCACCTTCTTTATATGCAGCATTTGACTTTGTTTCTCCAGGAGAAGGGAAGAGAAGCAGTGGGGAGGAGACATGGGTCTGTGTCTTTGCACATGTGCAGACAGCAGGGCGGAGTAACTCAGAAAAACACAGAAGCCACCGGATATTGCCAATACCTGTTCTGAGGCTGTGTAGGAAGTTTTGATTGTGGGGAACCCCAAGTGGTAGGTCTTTGAGAGCTGAGCTAATCAGAGAACAAGGGGGCATGGGTGGGGGATATAAATAAAGGAGTTAAAAACAGCTCAGTGGCCGATTGATACAGGACCAACCATTGCATTTGCTCTGAAGTCTGGGTCCCAATCCCTGTACCAATCTGGATATAGATTACAGATGTCTGTTTCATCAGTAGCTGAGAGGACCACTCAGCTATTAACCCAAGGGCTGGAATTCAGCTAACCGTGGAGATGCCTGTGTTTGCCGACATTCTGAAGTGTTTTGAAAGGATGAAGATGCTGCCATTTCTCAAGCTCTGAAGAGTCCAGGTGTCTCTCACTCCATAGTGTGTGTGTGTGCACGCGCGCACACACACACACACACACACACACACACACTAAAGAGTCAGAAATCATCTTTGATAGAAGTTTAGAGGGGAATGTATGTTAATGTATGCGCTGAAGTATAGAACTTTATGTTGAAACCTTATATTTGAATGTCTGTAACAGAAACTTATTACGGTGAGACTGGAGTCTTATTACACATATAGTATCTAGCTCATCCAGTGTATGTTGTAGTGCAGAGGAGGGATAACTAATTTTTGTTCATGTCTGTCCATTTCAGGTGTCCGTTTCAGTAGTTTCTACACTGTATTTATACCTTTAAAATCTTCTTCTTCTTTTGACTCAAGTATGCCTTTCTTCATTTAAAGAATAATTTCAATTCATCTCCCTTACTCTCTTGAATCATAGTTTGGCTCTTTTCAAACAAGCAACTTATTGTCTTCCCTTACTAGTCACAAAGCCATCAGATATAGGCTTTGGTACTTTATTTTCAGATCAAAGTTCTCTAACTGGAATCAGGGTTAGGCTATGTGTTTGTAGGGTTTCTTTCATCAGCTGTCATCTTATCTAACTTATCTCCTTCGAGTACTATCACCAGTAGTATTGTCTCTATCCACAGTGAGTGAAAATGAAGGCTGTAGGTTCCTGTAAGAGAAAATAGGGAAGGTGAAGTTTGAAGAGGGGATGGATGAGAAATGTTGTGAGATTTGGAACCAGCACATGATTTGATTAAGTATTTGAATGTCTGGTTTTATTTGGTTTTTTTTTCCCAGCAGGAACGTTCATTTTTCTGATAACGTCTCATCTGGATAGAATCTGAGTAATTCTCTTCCAGCTGATGATATCCTGAATCCCATATTGCAAGGCAGTCTGGTGAACAGTGCTTCCTCTAGAGATTCAGCTAAAAATTTTCATTATTCTGAACGGATTATATGAGAATCCACTTCAGAGGCTGCAATCTCTGTTTCCCAGTGCATTAATGTTTTATGGGTGATTTTCTTAGATCTTTTTTTCACAAGATGTGTGTCACAAGTTCTCCAGGTGTTGTGGATTTTTATTTTCTGTGCTTCTGGACAAATGAGCTTGTTAGGAATGGTTTACCTAGTGTGGATGTTACTAGTATTATGAAGGATTCTTTTGTATAAATATAGTTTTCCACCAACAAAATCGTTAGCAGCAGATTTTCTAAACAAATATTCATTTCCATTTTTAATTTGGCTGATTTCAACATTACATCTGTTCTCTGCTTTTATGGCTAAAGTACAGCTTTAAGCTCGTGTGTGATAAAGATCTGTCAGAACTAATTTAATCAAGCCTTCATCTAGGACAAACTGTTGAGATCGCTCTGGCCTATGTGACCAATTGTCTTTTAAACTCAATGAGTTCAAGACATTTAATGGGTTTTATTTATCGTTTTTAACTTCGTTTCCTACTACCCAGAAACCATGAGATCCTACTAAAGATTCTGGTAGCTTTGCCCTAGATCTGGTCTTATGTGGCTGAAATATGCTATTGCTTTTAGTCCATAGTTCTGAATCTGTTTTAGTGCACAGTGGTTTACGTAGTATGCAGGTTCATGGTTCTGATCTGATCTTTTATTCATTTCCGCATATTACTGTTACCCGCTGTTTTTAGAAAAGTAATTTTATCTTTTATTTCCAGTCAGATTAACATCAAATCCAATTTACCACCTCTGTCAAGAGATATTGGTGCCAAAATGTTTTGAGCAGTAATATAAATACATTTGCAGAACCTATTTATAAACACTTTTTTTCTGCATAGATTATAGAAAAGAACCATAGTGGCTTTTCAAAAAAGAAAAGTCTCAGTTTAGACTGCTGCTTACATGTTAAATTAAAAAGTATTTAGAGTGTGTACTGGATGCATGGTTGAACTTAGATTGTGTATATGCAGGGATCACCTAGCACAAGACCCAATAAAGCAGCACTAAGGGTCAGATTCTGCATGGTTCTTGCATGAGTATGCGGTTGGAGAGGAAGGAACAAGACTATCTTCCCCTCCGATATGCAGCCTGTAAGGGCCAGGCCAGGCAAAGTTCCAGTCCCCATACGGAAATTGCTCATGTCCTATTCCCCGTGGAGTGCGAGAGCCGAAAAGAGGAAGGAGAAGAGGTGCAGTCAGGGCTACACCCTTCTGGCACACTGGGCAGAAGAACTGGCTGGCCCTGGGATGCAGGGAGCATGATCCCATGCGGCGATTCCTATGGGATTTTTGTTGTGTTACAAAAACCCCAGTGTTTAAATTCCCAGACCTCCAACGAGCTGGATGCATGTTCATGAAGGCAAGATGGTTTACAGGTGCTCTCTGACAATGAAGTGAGAGAGAGAATGGCTAGAGAGCCGCTGGTGGAAATCTCTCTCCTCATGTAATACCACAGTTGTGCTTAATGGAGACATCTGGTCTGGAGCCCCACTGAAACTGTATAAGGAGAGAAGGCTGCTGGCATGACATTCTCTCTGCTAGGCTCCCATGTCTTTGTAATTCATTTCTCCCCTTGCGCTGCAACAGCCCAAGATTTGCATGTTGAGAAGCCCATCTTTTCTCTTTGTCCTGTAAGGAGATGGGCGAAAGGCATGGATGAGGAGTGGGACAGGTGGTGGCCTTGCAGGGGAAGGGGTTATTACATTTTTGTTGTTTATGTTGCTGCAAGGCTACTGTGATCTGGGGAAAATTGTTGAAACCTATTTTATTGAAAGTCTATTGGATGTTAGGAATTCTTGTATTTAGGGTAGCAAAAAATCTGAATGAATACAGTACTTAAAGTTGACTCTGGCTTTTGGTACAGCCCTGTGTAAGGGGATGCATGTAGTTGTACTGCCCCAAGAGGAAGGAATTGTGTACATGGAGAGTCATTATTCTTCACCTGCTCTCCAGTTTCTCCCAGGAGAGAAGGTAATTTGCTGCTTCCCCTGACCAATAGCAGATTCCCCTCCCCACCCAACACACATGCTCAGTTGCACTTGCTAGAACATTGGAGGGGCAGAGCTTGTTCTCCAACCATTCCTGGCTCCCCCATCCGCTCCTTGCCCACCTGTGCAGAAGGTAAAGGAAGTACTAGAGACACAGCCCCTGCTTTGCCTTACCCACTGCCAAGGTACAGGGAGTCCATGCAAGGCAGGGGACGAGGTGGTGTTACTTTGCTTTATAGCCATGTAAGACTGAGTCACAATCTGTCCCTCACTGTTTTTTTAATAAATACAGCTGTCCTACTTTTTTTAGGAAAGAGTTGAAAAAAATCTGAATGAAAATCAACTTATGTCCACTGAACTGAACTTTATAGGTTTGAAAGGTTTAAGATATTACATTGGATCCAGGAGTAAAAATACAGTGCTTATAATCCTGTTATAGATTTCCCCCCTTGGCAACATTAAATATGTCTAACAGAGGTATTGGAGCATAAGATTTTGTGGGTGAATACTCACGTCATCGGATGCAAGCAGTGGAAATGTCCAGGGGCAGATATAAATGTGCAGGGAAGACTTAGGCTAGAGATAACGAGGTTAGCTCAATCAGGAAGGGTGAGGCCCTCTTCTAGCAGCTGAGGTGTGAATACCAAGGGAGGAGAAACTGCTTTTGTAGTTGGCTAGCCATTCATAATCTTTGTTTAATCCTGAGTTGATGGTTTAATCCTGATCCTGACCATCAACTCAGGATTAAACAAAGACTACAGATCCAGACTAACACGGCTACCCCTCTGATACTTAAATATGTCTGAGTAAGGTGAGGTCAGGGTAGTGATCCCAGCATTTTTCCTTATAACCTGCATTATGCATGGCTTTTTAGTGACTAAAGACTGCAGCTGGAAGTAGTTCTTTGTTTTCGTGTGCATGTATTTTTTAAATTAGAAATATAGAAGTAGTAAAATTAAATAAGAGCCTTTTTGAAAGCAGAATTGTGTGGAAGTACAAACCTGTCCACCTCCTTCAAAACCTGGAAAATTAAGAACTTCCACATGTTGTGACTGTCTCCCTGATTTTGTGTATACTACCCAGGGATAATAGGGTACAGTGTTCACAGCATCCAGTACAGCGGTTTTCAAACTTTTTGAGCTGTCCCCTGCCTTTGAGTTACAACAGTTGGTTGTGCATCCCAGACAAAAAGAGGTAAGTCCGGGGGTGGAGATAGTGCTCCCTTCCCAAGCCCAATGCTTCCCTCACCCCTCCACATGTTCCTTTGGGGTGTGCCCTACAATTTGAAAACCTCTGATCTAGTGAATGGAAAGGATTGAGATTGTCTATGTACATTCAATGGATGACGGTTTGGCTGTTTCAGAAGGATTGCTTGATTAAACTGGAATTCTACTAAAAATATTCTCTGTAGGTTTAAATACATATCAAGGTTTCAGGTAAAACTGCTACAAGTATAAAAAGACAATGGATTTTAAAAAAAATCTTTATTCAAGGCTCCTGATCAAAGCAGCAGCACAAGACTTCATCTTTTAAATGGCATTCTGTATTTATAGTTTCCATTTAGGTTAATGTGATCCTGGATAATATGCAACAGGACATCACTGGTTTAAAAAAATGTTTAACTGAAAGTTCTAAATGCCTTGCAAGTTGTTGCAACATCGAGTGATGACTAGCAGCTGCTCTACCTCTTTGTATCTAAATTAATGTTGTAATGTGCTTTTTATTAAATGTAAACAGAATCTTTAAACCTCAATATTAGAAAAGATGGCCCCAAGGGCAACTTTGAACAAGAGAGGTGAGTGGTAATCTAACCTCTCCCAAGAAACTGAAGGCTCAAAGTAATGATATAAATTTCCAATCTATTTGCTGAGGTTTTAGGTGAGAGAGGTTCTCTTTACAACATTGGGAATTACCCTCTTTCATTATGTATTTTGAACTGATGCCTACAAGAATGGTTAAGTACAGGCTGATCTGCAATTGGCTATGTTTGTTTCTTCATCCCTGATGTTTGCTTTGCTCTTGAAATACTTTCCATCAAAAGTATTTGGTTTTTTTGACTAAATAAAATTTTTCACAAGTGTTTGCTTGTCACAGAAAATTTCAGGTTTTCGTCAAAAAAACTCAATTCCCAAAATCCAACTTTTTTGTTTTTTCAACTGAAAGAAATATTTTGGCCAAAACATTTCAGCTGAAAACCAAAATATTTAGATTCTAAAATGCTGCTGCCAGGGGCGACTCTAACAATTTTGCCTCCACAAGCAGTCGCTGCCAAATTGCCGCTGCGGCGGGTGAGAATGGGGCGGCAGTCCGAGTCCCACAGCGGCAATTTGGCAGCGGGAAGAGCGGCGGACCTGCTGCTGAAGTTCCGCCATGGGCGAGAATGGGGGCGGCAGTCTGAGTCCCGCGGCAGCGGCAATTCGGCGGCAGGAAGAGCGGCGGACCTGCCGCCGAATTGCCGCCGCGGGACTCGAACTGCCGCCCCATTCTTGATGCCGCCCCAAGCACCAGCTTTCCAAGCTGGTGCCTGGAGCCGGCCCTGGCTGCTGCAAAGCCTCATGGGAATTAGAATTTGGTGCCTCATACTTCCCCTTTTCCTCTGTAGGCCAGGGTCCCCAGTCAGACATCCTCTCATCAGATGCACCATGGCTGTATGACTGCCGTGATGCATTGCCTCTCCTTATGAAGAGGAGAGGCTGGAGTGCATCATAGGAGGTGTAATCTGACAGAGGCCCAGGCTATAGAGGAGATCAGGAGGCACTTGAACTGCAACTCCCATTAAGCAGGTCAGAATTGAGATATTTCAGTCTTTTGGTTTGATTTTAGTTTTCTACCAGCTCTATTATGAACCACTGAGCAGTATTTAACTTAGGGCACCTTTATTGTTGTTTAGTGCCAGCCTGGGGTACATGTCCTGCCTGATTCATGGATTCCTTCTTAGAGACTTTCCAAATAATCAGACAACTGCCTTATCCTGTTCATCTTTCCTCAAACTTCTTCCTCTCAGAAACTTCCTCTGCTCCTATTCGTTTCTCCCAAATAGTATTTGCAGTATTAGCATTAGTAATCAGTGTAATCCAACCTAGATCATTTGCAAGTCTTTCTCAGCCACTACTCCTTTCTGATAAAACTTTTTTTTTAATTCAGTAAGTATGGTTAATGGTTATTTTAAAAATCGGTTTGCAATTTATATTTTGGTAGCCAAGAGCCTTCCTCGGGCAGTGGAATATGTCATGAATGGAATGAGGCAAAGTAGCCTAAAATGGCCAGTTACATCCCTTGGTTTAAAAAGATCAGTTTGAGGGGATCTAATTTGTTCAGGATCATGTGACCTTTATATGCCTGCTTTTTTCTAAATTTTTACTAATCTTTGGGTTTTTTCCTTAAATTTATGAGTTTGAAGGTTATCTTGAGGTCAAGTCTTCCTTGGCTTGGAAGTGGATTAAGATCAATCTGATCAAAACCATGCAGCATTCCCTTACCTTTCTTCTCTCAAATTTTATGGTGTTTTTGGAACAGGCTACTAAAATGAGCCCAAAAAAAAAGAACAAAACGAAACCCATCCTGTTGAATTGGATCTTTGTATGTAGTGGTTGTGAGTTTGTTTGTTTGTTTGTAAAGAAGGTGGAATTTACTGTGCAGAAATATTCTGATAACTCTCTGACAAGGCCACTCTGGGTGGTAAAACATAAACTAGTTAATCCCTGATCCAGGATGTAGATGAATAATTTGGGTTACCCATGTGAGTACAGTTAAGCTTGTTGGCTGAGCAAAACAAAACAGTGGAATGGAATTTACACAATGGAATTTCTCTCTGTATGTAACATAACTTTTGAAAACTGCATCTGATAAAGTCCAAATTTTCAGGGAATGGTCTAGACATCAGTGAATAGAATTCTGTCATGGGCAGTAGCTTACTAGAGGGTTGCATGCTTCATTGATTATGTAGATTGGGCTGTACACCCAGCCAGGCCCTCCTACCCCCAGCCAGGCCCCTAGTCTCCCCACTCCAGCCAGCTCTCATGGCTGTGCTGTCACCCTTTTCCCCACTCTGGCCAGTCCCCCCAGCAGGGCTGGAGTAATTTGGGTTACCCATATGAGTAAAATTATATGTGAATTAAGTTAGTCATCTTGAAACACTTACATATCTCCAACATTTAGAGGGACATCAATTCTATGTTTTTAATACCCTTGCTCATGTTACTAATAATTCAGATGGTTAAAACCAAAACACTTTAAAAAAAATCTAATTGACAGTGTTTATGGTGTTTGTTTATACAGTTTGCACATCACAGACAGTGAAAGTAGACTTGAGTTTTAAGTTTGTTTCATTTTCTGTTAACTCTGTGTAGTCACTTTCACTTAATATCAAGGCCTGGTACAGTACTGTAATTGGGTTTCTGAATGAAAATGAAGAGAAATGGTTAATTTTAAAAACTGTTTTCATTTAAATTTATAAAAACCCCTCATAAAGGCATGTTCTTTCTTTTTGGAAAGAGTGAGAATCAAAGAGCATGAATATCATGCAAAAGCTATAAATCTAGAATTACCCTTTTACACCATATGGCCTACAAACATCCCTGTTTCTAAAGATAAGTGAAACAAATATCTTGATGTTTTAGCCTATGGGCAAATTCATCCCTTGTGTAAATCCATTTATGTGAAGGATGAATTTGAGCTGGTATGTCCTCATCCTTTTACCCAGAGCCAGTGAGCCTGATTCTGATCCCACTTCTAATTTACACTGCTGAAGTAACTCCACTAGCATCAGTGAGTAATTCAAATGACATTGGTATCATTCAGGGTTACACTGATGTAAGATGACTGTGTGTGAAACTAGAATCTGACTCAGTCTTATTTGTAAACTGATATGGTCTGCCCTCACATAAATTAGCTATGGGATCAAAACAAAGGAAAGTATCTGAAAAATTCTTTGCTGATCTGGACTGTGTACTAATGACAAAAACTGGTGATCTGCAAAAAGGGTACTGGCTGCTGAATAAGCAGTGTAGTAAACACCCCATGGAAACTTTGACAGTTTTACCACCAGTAGTGTTTACAGTCATTTTGGAGAACTGTTGGTTGCACTACAATGCATTGATCATGATCCCATGTCATTTAACTGATAAGTCTCTACAGCACTGTACAAAGGGTTTTCAATTAAGTGAGTCGTCAGCCAAACAGACTTCATTTGAAGATTTTTAGTATCTTCTCTATCACATGCAGTATTAAGGAAGGCTTATTTTTTACTTGGGCTTTTTTCCCTTTTTGAGGAAACAGAACTCAGGAAGAATGTTAGCTACAATGTGCAGACTTGTAGGGAGCTGTTATTTATTTACAGTTAGACTACTTGTCTGGAAACCTCTTCCAATTCTGTATCGGATCCCATGCCCAGCTCATTGTAGCAATCTGTACCAATAAAAGCTCATTTATTCCTGACTTCAGACCCATTCCTCTTTTCATTAATGCTGTTAATCTTATGTTCTTATTTGCACTTATCTTTGAAGCTGACAAATCACCTACACCTCATTGTTATACAACTACATCATGCTGCTGTTACTTACTCATCCATTTAAAATAGCTAAGCACTCCCAAGGTTCACAAGCAGCAGGTCAAAAGTGCACAACATCCATCTAAGGATTTAAAAATGCATAGAGATCAGATTCTAAAGAGCCTGAGAAGGGAAAATCTTAATTTGAACAACCACTTTAAATACATGGTGTTCTGAATATACCACCAGCAGGAGAATTTTGGATCATCTTCTTTTGAGTCCACTGTTGGTGCTTTAATAGATAAGTACGGATAACGTGAATTTTGTTGAATGCAATATGCATGAGGCTTGCTCTTAATGATCCCTTCAGTGCCAGTGAAATGCTGCAAAGATCTCAGGAACCCATGGCAGACACCATTAAAATGTGACCATGTCAGGGACAAGAACAGAAAAATCTCTCATTCTCCAATTTTTTTCTCTTTCTTAGGTTTACATTTTTGCGTGCAACTCCACCGCTATATAAGGGACCAAATCGGTACCCAAAGCCCTAGATATTCTGAAGGATCAATGATCTCAAGAATCAGGTCACTGTGTTGATAGGGGAGGGGGGGAAGAATTCTGCCACAGCATACTAGGCAGTTAAGTGTCAGCTACACATGCCTTTTATTTTTGAAAAAAGGATAGGAGTTAGTTTTGCATAGCCAAGCTCTCTAAGTGGGGAGGGAACATAATCATTAACTTAGCACAAAGAATTTATTATTTGGGGTGTTGCCCAGAAGTGATCTGATAGAGACAGACAGTCTCCTAAGGGTCAGATATAATGTAGGCTCAGTGAAACAGGAAATAGTCCCCCAAGAGAAGTGGTGTAAGTCCTCAATGCCACTCTCATGTAAAACTAGATCTATCCTAGAAAAAATACATCCGGGAATGGTCCTGCATTAGCAGAGGAGTGGACTGGATGAGCTAAAAGATTTTCATTTCTAATTTTTGGGTTCACATAATCAAAGATAGGCAAGTTTAGTTCAGCACATAAAATGCACTATGTGATGTACCGCACACAGACATGAGGTCCAGAGTGGAGATAAATGAGAGAGTATGATATGCACCCAGTGGATTGTATTCCACATGTCTTTCATATCACACTAAGCATAGCATCAAACATAATTTACCCAAGGGTATACAGTGTTCTGCCCTTACAGGTATTATGCCATCACCATAATTCAGGAGAGTTCTCACCAGACAGGTATTAATATGATTCATCTTAGACCTGTTAGGCTGCTCATAGGCTCAATTATACACTGTCATAGAGCAAAGTAGTGCACCTGCTGTACCTTTCACAGCTAGGCAACAAAGAATGCTTAAGGCATGACCTAGTATGCCTCAGCAGTGTGATGACTGTATCCATTAAAAGAATCTATGGTGAATATTTATCAGACATGTGTACATGACATCAGTCAGTAACTGAAGTCAATCACATATATGAACACATGAGAAGTATGTGCTAGTATGCAAGTGGATGTCAGTCCAATATCTCATTGCATGAACATAACAACCACGCTGTCACTGGTCCCAGTATGTTATGTTGTTTTCAGTACAAATGTTGCCCCTGAAAGGTGTGAGCCTGGATGTGATGACATATACTAACGCTCTCAAGCTGGATTTGTGTTATGGATAGGTCTGATTCATATTTCCACTGAAGTCAATGATAGTCTTGCCTTTTAACTCTAATGGGCTGTAATGTTTTTAACATTACAAATTTAGATAACTGAGTAGTGGTTTAATGGCATAACTCCTTCGGCCCAAGGGTGGAATAAGTGAAGAGTCAATGTAGAGAGGATGGCTGGCCCAGTGATTTAAGTACTAGCCTCAGACTTGGGAGACCCTGGTTCAGTTTCCTGCTCTGCCATAGACTGCGTGTATGACCTTGGGTGAGTCTTTTGGGCCCAGATCCACAAAAGTACTTAAGCTTTGAAGTCCCAATTATAGGTGCCACTGCGATCCACAAAACTCTCGCTTGGTTGCCATTTAATCCCAAAGTAGACACCTAAACTCACTCAGCACCTAAATTTTCAGGGTAAAAGTTCCCTAGACAC
The DNA here is from genome assembly GCA_037349315.1 of Chelydra serpentina. Classification (NCBI taxonomy): domain Eukaryota; kingdom Metazoa; phylum Chordata; order Testudines; family Chelydridae; genus Chelydra; species Chelydra serpentina. The sequence continues at coordinate 31,581,267 of JBAIAC010000014.1, forward strand.
CTAATTTTCTGCCTCTGGGCACATACACTGCACAGGCACACCAGGACACCTATTGCCCGCCTAAGCTCCAGAGTGATCCCTGAATTGAGGGAAGATAGGTGTTCATCTGCCTAACTTACGGGTGGGGCTTGAAGTGGTAGGCATGCTCAGTGGCCACTTACCAGAGCAGGTACCATTCAAAATGTGGCCGGGGAGAAGGCGGCGATGAGCTAAAAGTTGGGCAGTGATTAGAGGACTCACCTGCGCTGTGGGAGACTTTCTGCCTGAGGGGGTGAAAAGTCACCCACCAGTTCAAATCCTAACCAGCAGGCTACAGAGTTATTGTCACTAGATTTCACTGTTTATCCACAGAAGAACAGCTTCAGCAGGAAAGATGAGGAAGCCCCACCTCAGACTATCCCATATCCCAGTGATTAGAGCACTTTCCTGAGAACTTTGGGAGACCCCGCCCCCTTCAAATCTTTTCTCCCACCTCAGGCAGATGGGGGAATTGAACCTGGGTCTCCCACATATGGGGCAAGCCATCTAACCACTGGGCTAACAGCTATCAAGGTACCACTTCCTCCTCAATCCATTTTGTGTGGAGTGAGGCTGGTACCTAACCCATTCTCACAAGAACAACTTAAGTACCTAAGCCTTCTGACTCCAGGAGAGGCATTCCTGGTTGTGGATTGCTACCAGAGATATTTGTCCCCTTGCAGTCCAGACTTAGGTCTCCTTGAGAGAGCCGGGGCTTATGACACATCTCTATCATTGGATCTTCCATAGGCTAGCTGAGGCAGCTTCCCATCTAGCATGCTGGCTTTTGTGGATTGCATTATTAGGGGCTTAGTTCTCCTCATTCATTGTATAGGGAGGCCAGGCATCTAAATCAGGATTTGTGCATCATATGGTTGTTCCTGTGATATTTCTAGGTGCCTAAAAGTTAGATGTTGCAATGCTGAGCTAAGTCCCTTTATGGATCTGAGCCTTGGACTTTCTATGCCTCAGTTTCCCATGTGTACAATAGGATAATAGCACTCCTCCACCTCAGATGGGTATTGTGAGGATAAACAAGTTAAAGATTGTGGGGTGCTCAGATACTACAGTAATGGGAGCAAGACCAGTACCTAAGATATCTAGATACCTAGGACTGTAAAGTACATAGTGGAGCTGATGGTGGAACACAACTACTGAATCCTCAAATGAGCTCTGCCCTACATGTAAGCTGGGAACAGTGTACTTACTGTATGAGGCCACATCTCAGTAAACTGGCTAAGAGGATGTTGCTTAATGATGATCTTGTTTCAGGGGACTTGAGAGTATTGGAGCTATAGGGAACTCACCACAGAGGTCAGCTCACCAGCAGTAAACAATGTTTTCATGCTTCAGAGCTCTAAACCATGCAGCTGCCATTTTCCTGTTTGGAGCAATGTTTTATCTTATTGACAGGCTTGCTGGGCAAAAGCTTGGAGACGCCTAAGCGGTTCAGAGATGGGCTGCAATGCAATCCATTCTCCTTTATCACTGCAGCAGGATAAGAGCACAGGATGCAACATGCTGAGGGTAGAAAGTGCTAGTGTCAACACCAGTAAAAGTACTGGTTTGGTACACTGGCATTCATGTATTAGTCTGAGCCCTAGTGGGGAGAGAATGAACAATAAGATATTAAGCACATTAGGATCACATTCCTCCCAAGCACATATTAGGGAGACAGAACAAACTTAGAATCTGAATGCCTGTCAGATATGAATGCCACATCATCATGTAATGTCTTTAGAATGTGTGGAATGAACAAAGTACTAGTCTGCGGTAAAGAGGAAACTGATGTATTGCAGCTGACTTTTGAGTACAGGCGAAGAGCCCAGTTTTATTACACATTTGTGCTATAGAGCAGTAAGTAGAAAATACACAGAATGAATGAATACTAATGGCTATAATAATAGATGATGATGCGTACCTACATCACAAGGCTTTTATGAGGATTAATGTTTATAAAGTGCTTTAAAAATGAAAAGCATGATGTTAATGCCAAGTATTAACATTCGCATTCTTGGTATTATATAACTAATAGCTCCATGGAGTGAGAAATCTGAAGGGCTGATTAGCTGATCTCATGGAGATGCACATGTTGCACAGACAATACTGCATTCAAGTACTGTGCATTTCACATACCCCACCATCAGATAATGTTCCAAAACAAAGCATGAATCAGTAATGTGTCATGTTGGGTCTGAGCATAGAGTCCACTGGGTAATCTATGTTCCTACAAGCTTGTGTGTTCTAAATAAAATACATGTGCTGTTGTAGTGACTGTACAGATTGTAACTTGTATATTGCTAGTAGCATCGAGAAACTTCAACAGAGATTGGGGCCCATTGTGCTAGGTGTTATGTATACAAATATTAAGAAATCATCCCTGCCTCCAAAAAATTACCCCTCTATAGAAAAGACAAAGGATGGGAGGGAGTAAGTATTCTTTTCCCTATTTTACAGATGGGCAATTGAGACATAGGAAGATTAAATGACATGCCCAAGGTCACTCAGGAAGTCAGGGATGGGGATTGAACCTAGATCTCTTGCGCCCATTAAAGTGCCTTAAACACAAGGCCATACTTCCTCTGACAGTGTCACAATTGTATTTCTTTACAGTTTGGCCTGGTAATTGTTTTTCATTCACGGACTGATTGGGCCAGAAGGGGGACTCTTGATTTCGGATAAAACCCAATTTATGAGAAGCATCTCTAGTTATTGACATAGTAGGTAAAGTTTTCCATTAGGTGTTCCTAGTGACCACTGAAGACATCTGAGACTATTGACCTCTCATAACACTTAGGTCACAAAAGTGCCATGTGTTTTCTGAAAAGCCATGGGGTGTTGCCCTAGGGTCCTGAATTGCTAGGTTATCTCTGAAGGGCAAACCAGAAAATCTTCTGTAAGATTGACATATTGGGATAAGAATGCAGGCATCCTGCTGGTCAATGCCAGATGTTATCCAGTCACACTGCTAGACAGCTGAAATCCTGAACACTACATATATAGTTTACTTAATCATTGAATTGACAAAGATGTAAATTAAAATTAACCCTGAGCCTACTGAGTTAAAATCCATCTTCCGTCTCCTGCTATGCCCTGGGGCTCCTGCAAATTTTGTAACAATTTCTGCATTTTCTAAAGTCCAGCTCACTTTGAGGAACCCTATGGAACATGGGTGTAAATTAGTCCTGAGAAATGGAGCAGAGAAAGAAACAGGACAGAGAGGATACAGGAAGTAAATACGTAAAGAACTGTTTCTTAATAGAAATGGAGCTATATGCTTTGAGCCGTATGATTGGTCATTTGTGTAATGATGGTGATTGTGGGCTAGATTCTCAGCTGGTATAAGTTGGTTCTGTTAAAGGAAGGTAAGTATCCCTATCCCCATTTTATAAATGGGGAAATTCAGGCACAAAGAAAAACGCTAACTTGGCCAAATAATACAGTAGATCATTGGCAGAGTTGAAAATAACTCTTCTCAGATCTCCTTATTGCCAAGGCAGTATGTTATCCACTGGGCCATATTGCCTACCTGTGCTCCTCTGTGCACACTGCCTCATATACATGACAGGAGGTGGGCCATTACAAAACTGGAGAAAGTATTTCATAGTAAGTATCAAATTGGGCCCTGTCACAGATTGGAATGGAGATAAGGGATAGACCCTTTTCTTTCTTACCATTCTTATCCTTAACTAATATATTTACTGATAAATGTTTGCCAGACTAAAAAAGAGGATCTTCAGTATTTACATTACTTGTTTCTGTGATAATTCTGTGCAGAGAAATATGTTTCTACTCAAAAACTGCATAATCTGTTTCTCTGGAGTACAATTAAATCTCCTGCATCTCTATTGATATATAAAACATACTTTTTGATTAAGTTTGAATTCTTAACAGAAATCACCAAAAGTAGTTCTTTGTATTCTGGACAGGATTAATAGATTGCAAGACACACTTAATTCATTTTATCACAATAGATGCCTTCAGGAAAGAATATACTGCATGTAGTTGTTTTGTGATTAGGACGTATGGTAACTTTGCTTCAGATAGTACTCAGTGCCAAATTCCATCTTGCATCTCTGCAGTGTCGTCCATAGAAAGGAAAATCGGAAACGTCTGTCTTCTCCTCACCCCATCTCTTCCTCCCCCCACCCTGAAAAGAAATGTTACAAACAGGAAACTGGCATAAGTAGTAGAAGTTAATGCACAAAAATAGGATAATAATACAGAGCCAAATGGATACATATTCTGCACATTAATTAAAAAAAGACAATCACTTGTCACTTACTAGCACCAAATATTGAGATGCTCTTTGGGAATAATCATTGCCCATCTTGTGTAGTAATGTGTTTAGTAATGCCAAGAGTACACAGCTGTGGTATTTTAGGAACAACCATTATCAATGTGCCCTTTATTGTGATGAGACAGCATGTTCAGATCTGTGGCTGAGAAACCACATGATAATGGAAAAGGAACCAAGGGTAACAAATACTTTTTCTTTTCCCTTTCTGCAGTACGTCTGTCAGCCAGCATTTTTTTCTCTGAAGGATAACAAAATGGTCCCTTAAGTTTTTTCATATGATTTTTATATTTGAGCCACCCAAAGTATGCTAGGTCCTTCCCAGAAACAAGTACAGATGTAGCTTTGTCCTGTGGGGCTTACAACATGGAAAACAAATGAAGGTCACAGCTGAGAAATAGCGAAGGCAGGGAGGAGGAGTAGGAGGAAGGGTAAATATGATAATGACATGGCTATTCATTAAGGCCCTGTCCAGAGCCCGCTGGAGACAATAGAAGACTTGTCATTTACTTCTGTAGGTTTTGGATCAAGCCAAAGGCAAGTGATGGCTCTGTTTAATCAGTATTTCTATTTCTATTTTCTAGCTCATGTCTCATTAGCGACACAGTAGAAATGAGAGAGATGAATGTTGAGAGGGAATTGGCTGTTCAGACAAGTTTAAGGAGAGCAGTCCATGCAAAGGGGTCATGGACACTAAAATTAGGAGGAGGATGCCAGGTTAGCCAAATAATTGCTACAAATCTTTGTCCTTCGTAATGACTTTATTGACATGTAAAGAAAAGTGTTTCCATGCATAAAGAAGAAAACAAACTATAGATAACATGACAGACTGTAATTTAGTTAAAATCTTCCAAACATTTTGGGCAATTTCTAGAAGGACATAGTGACATTAAGCTAATTTTTTTTTAAAAAAAGTCACTATCATTTTAAGGCACTAAAATACTGCTGAGTGTTGGTTTTGGGAAATCCTTCCATTTTCATTTATGATAACTATATTATTACATTTAGGGCTGAAAGAGCATAGATTTCTACCTCCTGACTATTGACTAAGGTCCTGATTTAACTCCCTTAGAAACCAATGCAGTTTTTTCACTGACTGACTTCAGTTGGATCAGGCCCAGAGGAAACTACTATAAGGCCTGGTCGACACCTATACGTTAGGTTGACCGAGCCATGTCACTCAGGGCTCAGAAAAATTTTGCATCCCGAGCACTGTAGTTAGGTCGACCTAACTCTCAATGTAGACGCGGCAAGGTTGATCGAAGGAGTTACCTCAGAAAGGTGGATTACACTACATCAAGGGAAAAACTGCATCTGTTGATTTAGGAAGCCTCTACACTACAGTGCTACAGCAGCCACTGTAGCGCTTTAGCTGTGCTGCTGTAGTGGTTGTAGAGTAGACATACCCTTAGAAAGGGCTAATCAGACCGTGTATAATGTTGGTCAAAGAGCAGTTTTACTAACATTGGTCAACGTTGAAGAGCAACTAACAAAAGACACACAAACTATCAGAAATGTTTTATTAAGTACATCAGAAGCAGGAAACCTGCCAAACAATTAGCAGGGCCACTGGATAATTGAGGTGCTAAAGAAGCACTCAAAGAAGTCAAGGCCGTTATGGAAATGCTAGATGATTCTTTGCATCGGTTTTCACTGCAGAGGATGTGAGGGAGGAAGAGGGATAGTTCAGTGGTTTGAGCATTGGCCTGCTAAACCCAGGGTTGTGAGTTCAATCCTTGAGGGGGCCATTTAGGGGAGGGGACTGGACTCGATGACCTTTCAAGGTCTTTCCAGTTCTAGGAGATTGGCATATCTCCATTAAAAAAAAAAATTTATCAGACACACAGATAAACACAATATATTGTAGAAAAGTCAATATGGCTTTTGTAAAGGGAAATCATGTCTCACCAATCTATTAGAATTCTTTGAGAGTATCAAAAAATGTGTGGACAAGGGTGATCCAGTAGATAGATAGTGTAATTGGACTTTCAGAAACCCTTTGACAGGGTCCCCTCCAAAGGCTCTTAAGCGAAGTAAGGAGTCCTGGGATAAGAGGGAAGGTCCTCTTCTGGATCAGTAACTTGTTAAAAGATAGGAAACAAAGGGTAGGAATAAACAGTTTTCAGAATGGAGAGAGGTACATAGTAGGGTCCTCCATGGTTCTTTACAGGGACCAGTGCTATTCAACATATTCATAAATGATCTGGAAAAAGGGGTAAACAGTGAAGTGTCAAAGTTTGCAGACGGTACAAAATTATTCAAGTTAGTTAAGTCCAAAGCTGTCGACAAAGACTTACAATGGGATCTCACAAAAATGGGTGACTGGGCAAGAAAATACCAGATGAAATTCAGTGTTAAGTATAAAGTAATGCACATTTGGAAAAAATAATCGTAACGGTACATACAAAATGATGGGGTCTAAATTAGCTGTTACCATTCAAGAAAGAGATCTTGCGGGTCATCGTGAATAGTTCTCTGAAAACATCTGCTCCAGTGTGCAGTGGCAGTCAAAAAAGTTAACAATGTTAGAAACCATTAGGAAAGGTATAGAAAATAAGACATAAAATATAATACCACTATATAAATCCATGCTACGCTCACCCCTTGAATATTCCCTGCAAGTCTCATCACCCCGTCTCAAAAAAAGGTAGATTAGAATTGGAAAAAGTACAGAGAAGGGCAGCAAAATGATTAGGGGTATGGAACAGCTTCCATATGAGGAGAGATTTAAAAGACTGGACTTTTCAGTTTAGAAAAGAGATGACTAAAAGGGGATATGATGGCAGCATATAAAATAATGAATGGTGTGGAGAAAGTGAATGAGGAAGTGTTATTTATCCCTTCACATAACATAAGACCCAGGTAACTAATTGAAATTAATAGGCACCAGATTTAAAATAAACAAAAGGAAGTACTTCTTCACACAATGCACAGTCAACCTGTAGAATTCAATGCCAAGGGATGTTGTGAAGGCCAAAAGTATAATTGGATTAAAAAAAGAATTAGATAACCCCTGATGGACTTAGTCTCCATGAATTTATTAGCCAAGATAGTCAGGGATGCAACCACTGTTCTGGGTGTCCCTAAGCCTCTGATTGCCAGAAGCTGAGACTGGATGATGGGGCATGGATCACTCAATATTTATCCTGCTCTGTTCATTCCCTCTAAAGCATCTGGCACTAGTCACTGTCAGAAGACAGGATATTGGGCCAGATGGACTATTGGTCTGACCCAGTATGGCCGTTCTTATGTTCCTATGTCCTCAATCTTAATTTCCCCTTTTAATAAAAAGTTCTGCAATATTCTGTTTTCTTTTTTCTTTTTTTGAGATTACTTACTTTTTATTTATATATTTTTTTCTAAACAGTCAAAAATTTCTAGAAGGACCTTAATACTAATGTAGAGAGTACCAGAAACATATGACTGGTTAGGGAAAAAAAGTGTTTCTGTTTCAACCAGGAAGGCCAACTTGTTTCAGTCATTTTGGTGATATGATGGTCACGTTGATGACACTGGTGGGTGGGGAGGGGTAATCCGCTCTGGGCCAAATCCTGCTCACCTGGCTCACTCAAGTAGGCCCAGTGTAAGTCACCATATTGTGTCCAGCTCTTTGATATTATAGTTAGGACTTTTGAAACAGCAGTTTCAAATTTTTTCTAAAGATGCCACATTCTTTTCATTTTACGGCTAGATGGCCTCTAATTTATGGTAGATTTTTTAAATGGTATTATGTATCCAGTCATTTTATACTATCTTACACTCACACTAATGTGAAAAAGAAGATAGTATAAAATGACTGGATACATAATACCATTTTAAAAATCTACCATAAGTTAGAGGCCATCTAGCCGTAAAATGAAAAGAGTGTGGCATCTTTAGAAAAAAATTTAAACTTCTGTTTGCACAACTAATTTATCCTTTGTACATGGTAAAGAAGTTAACTGAATTTAAATTGGGATCTCTTCCATTCAGGTGGGTTTTATTTCCATCATCACAGAATTGTGAACAAACAGAAACCCATCTAATTTATAAATATAAAAATAATGCTTACTTGTGTTTAGACTGGGCTTTCAGTCAAGATTCAGGTCTATAATTAGAAGAGCAGCTGGATAGTTGAAAACCATCAAAATGCCTTAAAGGCAGGAGGGGAAAAGTACATTACATTAAAAATTATTTTAAAATAACTATAGAAAATACTTTAAAAATTCTTTATACTGGTTTAAAAAAAAGAATGTGGCTCTGATAATTTCAGGACAATGTTTTACTGGATCTGATGGCAAGGGAAAGCTCAGCCAGTATCTTTAATTTATCACATAAAAACTAACTAATCTTTATGTATATTTGTGAAAATCACAACGGGCATGAAATAATATTGTGCTTAATAACAAGCTATTTCTTTGTTTTATTTAAAGATTAAATGAACCTTTTAGGCCAGGTCTGAATAATAATAAAATACAAGTTTGTCATTCCCATGCATATCCTGTATCTTGCAGAAATACAGACAAAGGCATAAATATAAAGGTCTAAGTTCTCTGCTGGCACAATTCTGTTGACGTCAGTGGAATTACACTACCACAGAATTTGGCTCTAAGTTTTGTCCTGGGAGAAGGTGCTCAGGTTCTGGCCTGTTGTTCAAGCATTGTGTGGAACTTTCATAGAAATCACTATCTAAAAACTTATCTGCAAAGAGGGTTAGAAATTAGTGGAAAGAAAGTTCTTGTGAATTAAAATATGTTTTGATATTCCCCTTAAATAAAAGGAAAATATTACATGTTTAGCATAATCAGTGACACCAGAACTAAGGCCACGAGGGAGGATTCAAGGCTCATTTATACCAGCTTTAAACCAACCTAATTTCAGTCACTTAACAGAGTCCTTGGTTTTAAACCAGTATAAGGCTTGATCCTGCACCATTTCAGTCAGTGGGAGTTTTCCCATTGACTTCAGTGGACATAGGATTGGTGAGTTCAAAATCAGACCCAAGTATCTTTAAGAGCTCGATCCTGCATGTTATGAAATGCTTCACTGAAGGTGAGGATGTTCATTAACTCTAAGGAGGCACTCGGTACCTCACAAGATGAAGCTCTAAATACAGTAGGTGAAATCCTGGCTCCTTTAAAGTAAATGGGAGCACTGACATTGATTTGAATGTGGCCAGGATTTCACCCAGTGAATCACAAAAGAAAGACAGTAGATGTAGATGTTGTATGTAGATGTAGATGTAGATGTTGTACACTTCAGAGCAAATGTACCCATATTCCCAGTCCATGGTCCTTCGAGGGCACCTGCTCTAGGTCCCAGCTCTTTAGCTGTCACCTCTCTCTCTCTCTCTCTCTCTCTGCTAATCAGGGATTTTTCAGGCTGCATAGTTCCCTGCCTATAATGTGATACTCCCAGCAAGCCAGACTGCCAAAACAGGCCAGCGTCTGTGCTCTGCTTCCTCTTCGAAGGCTATAAACAACATAATTGCCAATAGGTATAAGTTACCACACTGCCCTTTCAAAGCAAGCACATTTATTCTTAATGTGAAAGCCTTACAGAGAAAATATTAAAAACAATAAAAGTTCCTATATAGATGCTAAAAGCTTTCCAGAGGTCACCCATCAGACTTATGGAGCCTCCATAGGCCAAAGTCCTTCAGTCTCTTCTCAGGAAGGATTGGTGTCCTCCTTGGACAGAGGGTTCTGGTCCATTTGCTGAATCAGAAGGAAGGCTGAGTCCATTTAAACTAAGGCTATTTGTCCAAAAGTCCTATCTTTGACTGTTGGACTCTGGAGAATCCAGTTTGAGCCAATATATGTGAGCCTCTGCAGATGTTACAATCTGAGTGAATTTGTTTAATCACCCCCTACAATTCTTAGTTCCTGGAGGGCTATGGTCACCTTTCCTCATCCGACGAAGTGGGTATTCACCCACGAAAGCTTATGCTCCAATACCTCTGTTAGTCTATAAGGTGCCACAGGACCCTTTGTCGTTTCCTCATAGAATTACATGGCCCACAATGATATGCAAACTTAATATGGCAAAATCTCCCAAAGATATTGCAGGAAGTTTCCATATCTGTCACAGTACACACTTATGAAAATAAGGAAATCTTACATTCTCTGGCTTGGTGTTAATTTGTTTGCCTGGCCCTCTGAATACTGTATAAGCACTTTGATTCCCCCCCCCCCCCCCATGTGTACAATGAAATGTAATCCAGATAACTCTTATTTCTGGTTAGTGTCAAAGAACTGTAGCAACTCCCCAAATGTGTCTCTAATAAAGGTGGGGGAGGGTCACAGTGAACAAATCTGGTGCAATTTCTTCTCTAATGTAAATGGAAGACTCACATTCAGCTCGTCAGGCTCAGCAGTAGCTCCTCCCACTACATGGGAATGCATAGGAATGGCAATTTATTTGCAAATGTATTATTTGAATAATGGGTTTTGTATTACACAGAGTATAGACTTTCTTGATCTCATACTTGCAGCTGTAGCAAAGTAAAAGCATGGGTGTGGTTGCCTGGTGGCTGGCCAGGAGGATAGAGTACAAGGGGGGAGATGAAATAACATTTACACTTACAGTAACTGTTTAAAAATGTAACTGAGTTCTGCCTAATCCTCAGAAGTCCAATTTGGGAATCTACATTGTTAGCATTGCGAACAGCTCAACTTTTCTCACCTTGCTTTTGCAGTTATCATTTCCTGCCGGACAAACGTAATCACAGAGTCAAGGTGGGTGAGGTAATATCTTTTATTGGGCCAACTTCTGTTGGTGACAGAGACAAGCTTTTGAGCTTACACAGAGTTCTTAAGAGAATGGGTTCTCTTAACAGCTCTGTGTTAGCGCAAAAGCTTGTCCCTGTCACCAACAGAAGTTGGCCCAATAAAAGATATTACCTCACCCACCTTCTCTCTCATATATCCTGGGACCAACAAGGCTAACAGTGCAAGCAAACTTAACTATAGTCATTCTTATCATAGAGTGTGTGTGTGCGCGGGGGGGTGGGGGGGTTCACCACCCTTACTCATGTTCGGCAGTACCTTTCTTGGCAAATAATTGCATGGATTTCAGAATAAAATTGTCAGATGCATAGAAGAACATAAATTGTTGGGCAAAAGTCAACATGGTTTCTGTAAAGGGAAATCATGTCTTACTAATCTATTAGAGTTCTTTGAAGGCGTCAACAAACGTGGACAAGGGGGATCTGGTGGATATAGTGTACTTAGATTTCCAGAAAGCCTTTGACAAGGTCCCTCACCAAAGGCTCTTACGTAAATTAAGTTGTCATGGGATAAGAGGGAAAATCCTTTCATGGTTTGAGAACTAGTTAAAAGACAGGGAACAAAGGGTAGGAATAAATGGTAAATTTTCAGAATGGAGAGGAGTAACCAATGGTGTTCTCCAAGGGTCAGTCCTAGGACCAATCCTATTCAACTTATTCATAAATGATCTGGAGAAAGGGGTAAACAGTGAGGCGGCAAAGCTTGCAGATGATACTAAACTGCTCAAGATAGTTAAGACCAAAGCAGACTGTGAAGAACTTCAGAAAGATCTCACAAAACTAAGTGACTGGGCAACAAAATGGCAAATGAAATTTAATGTGGATAAATGTAAAGTAATGCACATTGGAAAAAATAACCCCAACTATACATACAATATGATGGGGGCTAATTTAGCTACAACTAATCAGGAAAGAGATCTTGGAGTCATCGTGGATAGTTCTCTGAAGACATCCACGCCGTGTGCAGTGGCAGTCAAAAAAGCAAACAGGATGTTAGAGAATAAGATGGAGACAATCTTATTGCCCTTATATAAATCCATGGTATGCCCACATCTTGAATACTTCATACAGATGTGGTCTCCTCATCTCAAAAAAGATACTGGCATTAGAAAAGGTTCAGAGAAGGACAACTAAAATGATTTGGGGGTTGGAATGGGTCCCATATGAGGAGAGATTAAAGAGGCTAGGACTTTTCAACTTGGAAAAGAGGAGACGAAGAGGGGAGATGTTAGAGGTATATACAATCATGAGTGGTGTGGAGAAATTGAATAAGGAAAAGTTATTTACTTGTTCCCATAATATAAGAACTAGAGGCCACCAAATGAAATTAATGGCAGCAGGTTTAAAACAAATAAAAGGAAGTTCTTCTTCACAGAGCGCACAGTCAACCTGTGGAACTCCTTGCCTGAGGAGGTTGTGAAGGCTAGAACTATAACTGGGTTTAAAAGAGAACTAGATACATTCATGGAGGTTAAGTCCATTAATGGCTATTAGCCAGGATGGATAAGGAATGGTGTCCCTAGCCTCTGTTTGTCACTTTGGAGGGTGGAGATGGATGACAGGAGAGAGATAACTTGATCCTTACCTGTTAGGTTCACTCCCTCTGGGGCATCTGACATTGGCCACTGTCGGTAGACAGGATACTGGGCTGGATGGACCTTTGGTCTGATCCAGTATGGCCATTCTATGTTCTTATGTTTATGTTGTTCTTATTAGCCTTTTTTGCCACAGCATAGCACTGGGAACTCATCATCATGTTCAGTTGCTTGTCCACTGTGACCCCTAAATCCTTTTCAGAGTCACTGCTTTCCAGGATAAGTGCCCTATTCTGTAGTTAAGTCAAGTCTGCTTTTCTTGTTCCTAGATGGATATCGTTGCATTTGGTGGTATTTAAATATATTTGTTTTATTGGGTCCAGTTTACCAAGCTATCCAGATTACTCTGTATGACTGCATGGTATGACAGCTACATTCCCCTGGCCCAATGGAGCTCTCTACCATAAGAATAAATCTTTTCTGAGACCGAGCTTTCTCAGGGGTCAGTTTAAGATTGTGGAATGAAATTCCACAGGAATGAAGGACTACCACAAACCTCACCACCTTCTGCTCTGTAAGTGCAAGGCGCGCAATTTTCAACTACCTCCTCTAATGGAAACACAGAGCAACATACATATTTTAAAAAAACAAAACACCCCAAAAAAACCATACCAAGCACACACAATTCTCCCTCTGGGAAAAGGATGAGAGGAAAAAATAAACTACATGTGACAGATGTCAGTGCACATCACTTAATGCACTACAGGAAGCTGCTCACATACTATGGTGATGAGGGTAGTATAAGAATTTATAGAAGATAATTGTTCAACTTCTCCAATACACTGTTACATTTCCCCCATTGTGGGATCACTGCAGATTGTTTATCTGAGACCCTAACGAGGCAATATCACCAGATGGTCACTATTGCATTTCTTGGAAGTATTGTGTGAGAGGATACAAGCCCTGTGGTCTGGATATACTTTACCTTAAATATCAGCTGTATGAGTATGTACCAGTGTGTTTTGTTTGCCTTTTCAGTGTGATTAAGTGCTTCTATTATTATGAAAATATTATAATCAAACATAAGTTTATACAACTGAAGTGGACTAGCATTGTTTGGATAAGAAAATCCCCTTGGAGAGAGTATAGATTGTATTTACTTTAAACTCTCCTAAAGACTACATTTTCTTTTTGTAATTCAGCATGCAATTTTAAAAGAATTTTCTGATAAAAATCTGGCATGTTCCTTGATGCCTTTAAACTAGGTTATGAATGGTTTCTTTTCTTCGCAGGCTGTTATAAAGAGCATTGGCTGAGTTTAAATGAGCCAAACAGTAAACCTTCCATGGAACAGCAGCATGGCGTTTACAGTATCAAACAGTCAGAAATCTGGAAGTGATTCAGTAAACTGGGCAGCAACCTTTGGTGTGTGTTTTTTTTTTTTTTTTAAGGTCTGTTTAATCATGTTAGTAAAGAAAACACAAGACTGTTTAGACATTCAATCAGTGCACGTTAATTATTAGGAAAACTTCCTATCTTTATTCACTAAATAAATCCTATCCATCAACTGTGCTGACAGCATCATCCAAAATGAATGTTTAGGAGTGTATTGTTTTAATTATCAGATGGCAGCTTTAAAAGTGAAGTGTAATTCTGAAACTGATACGTTCTAAGATCAGCAATGTACACAGCATAGTTCCAATACACACTTTTAAACATTTCAGCTCAAAATCTTCTCTTAATGACTATAATTTCACAAGATATTCTAGTCCGAAGCCAATAGTCAAATCAAGACCCTTGTGGGGTTTTCCCAACATCTCCTGCCCCATGCCAGACATATCATCATCTGCCCACTTGTAATATTATCATATCAGAATTTGTCCATCTGTACTGAAGTGTGTGTTGTCAGGATAGTAATACTGTCATGGTTTGGGGTCACTCAGGCCAGTAAGGGGTTCAGTCAACATCTGCCTTGTAACCCTGGGTATCTCCTGGCCATGCAGCTTTGGTTCAGAGCTCTGACCCGAAAAGCTTATTAGCAGTCCACAAGCCTCACCCTGGTTTTGCTCACCTTAGATGCTCCTTGCAGAGTGACCTTAGTATCCTTCCAGCCCCGAATTTGCCAGAATCCTCTTACTGCGGGGAGTAGTCCCTCCCATTGGACCTACACTGGTTCACTGCCTTTACAGAGACAGTACAGTCTACTAGAAGCTTTACTGAACTGACATGGCACTGAAAGCAAAACAAGTTTATCAAGAAACAAACCTAGAGTGAGTGATACCATGTAAAAGAAATAAAGGTGGAGATGGTTACAAGCAAATAAAAGTGAAAACATCAATTTCAAACTCTAAAATGTAATCTAGCAAGATACAGTCTTTGTTCAAGATGCCTTCTCACACCTACAATGTCCTTTCCAGTTTTTACTGGCCAGGATCCATCACAGAGAGCAGAACACTTGGTTTCTTTGTCTCCTTAAAATGAAGGGAACAATGGAGTCTCTCTCTGTTCCTTATATCCCCAAAGTGATGTCTTTGTCCTACAAGTCGGGAAGGCCTCTTGGGGATTCAGTCTCCTGTGTCTCTCTGGTGGGCAGGAGCCATGTTAATTCTCTCTTGAGTTCTGGCTCAGGATAACACCCCTGGTTTAGCTCGATAGCTTTGTTTGTGGCTAATTGAGGTAAACCCACATTCCTTTGTCTGGGGCAGACCTGTTTATCACCTTTACCTAGACTAGGCTGTCTTGTTTTAAATGTAACCCTTCTGCCAGGTGGAGCTGGCAGCAACCAGGGCTGGGTTCAATATCTGGAGGTTCCTCTTCAACAATACAACACAGAACCGTCTCGAGCCCCCACCTAATAACCTTGGGAAATTACTCACCACCCCTGGGCGCCTCTGAGAGGCAATACTTCCCCCACTCACAAGCACAGAGTCTGAGGGCTGGTCTACACTAACCCCCCAATTCGAACTAAGATACGCAACTTCAGCTACATGAATAACGTAGCTGAAGTCGAACTATCTTAGTTCGAATGAAAAAGCACTTACCCGGGGTCCACATGCGGCGCGCAGGCTCCCCCGTCGACTCCGCCTACTCCGTTCGTCAAGCTGGATTACCAGCGTCGACGGGGGAGCACTTCCTGGTTCGATTTATCGCGTCTAGACAAGACGCGATAAATCGAACCCAGAACATCGATCCGACGCCTCCGATCCAGCTGGTAAGTGTAGACCTACCATGAGTGTAGAAAAGATCCTTTTTTAATGAAAGGAGGGAAGTCACCTGATATTAATTAGGGAAAATGCCACAAGCAGGATTCATAATCATAAAATTATGAGCAGGACACCTACCCCAGAGTGCATGGGGCAGTGCCTTCTGCCTCATGTTCTTGAGTTCTACAACCAAATGTGCCCCTCTCTGCTCCCTCACCATACCTCACTCTCAGTGGTGGTAACTACTAAGGGAACTGGAAACCCTAATTAAGCCCAAACCCACGCAATGCAAGCCTGTCCCCCTGCCACATCTATCATCAGTTAATGATTTATTCCCAAGAAACCAAAGAGGCAGGATTAGGTGCAAAACAAATAGCAGTTTATTAAAGGACCCCCAACAACTATACCCAATAAGGAAACAGGAAAACCACTCGGATGTTAACAATACAAACAGGCTTTAAGCCAAGAACCCAAAACCATACAACACCAGGGGTGGGTAAGACAAATTAAAGGGGTTAACACATCACCATTCTTCTTGTTGTTTACACAGGACCCTGGTCACACTGGAAGTAAGGACTCCACCAGGACCACAAGATATCAAAGGACAGGAACCACGAACACAGACACCAGGATACTCAGGACAGGATCAGGTAAGCAATCTTCTATCTTCTTTCTTCTCAACTTGCCACGTCGTCTCAGCAGGGAATAGATCTTAGC
Organism: Chelydra serpentina; assembly: GCA_037349315.1. Taxonomy (NCBI): domain Eukaryota; kingdom Metazoa; phylum Chordata; order Testudines; family Chelydridae; genus Chelydra; species Chelydra serpentina. The sequence goes on from JBAIAC010000014.1 coordinate 31,597,803, forward strand.
ACTGGGCTGCCTCTATGATGGACAGCAGCTGTCACAAGGCACTGTAAACTTTTATCACCTTTTACTTGCCAGGAAGAATTCTCTAGGTCACCTAACCCTTTCCTGCCCAAATGTACAAAAGGCACCAATACTTCCTGCCAAAGTGCTGTTGCTAGGCAGATTATAGACAAGGGGGAACAAGAAGGGCAAATACAATATGGAGGGTGAAATACAACTCAAGGAAACCCACATGACAAACTGAAATTTCCTTAAATTGTCCTTGGTCAGTGAGGACCCAGGTTTCAGAGGTGCATCTGTGTGAGTTCACCTCCCCCCCCCCGGGGAAGAAGGCACCTTGCTTGCTTTGCCATCTGAGCACTTTTTCTGGCCGGCTCTCCTACCAGCCACAGTTCCTTTCTGCCTGGCTGCCCTGCCAGCCATTCGTTGCCTCGCCAGGCGCTCATTCGCCAGCCAACCGTCAGTCACCTTCTGCTGCCACTTGCCTCTCTGCTGTGACCTCTGCACATCAGTCTCTTGGTGATTTTCAACTCTTTTCAGGCTGGGCAGAAACACTGCCCCACCACAAGTGATTTCAGCTCTCATTTGACCACTTTAACATAACAAAAAGGTTCCGAATGAAGCCTCTTTGGTTCTATCTTTGAACAGTGGGGAGGGATGGGTTAAACCAGATTTGGGGACCCTTAGGCAGAGTCCACATCTGCTGGCTGGGACACCTGTCCCCACCTGTCTCTTACTTTTACAGAGGTCTGTCATTGGAACCCCAGGCTTAACAAGTTCCTTTCAGCTGAGGGTGACCCCTCCGTCGGGACAAGCTCAGCACAGTTCTGCTCCCCTTTAGTCATACAACGAAGATAACAATATTGATAACATTTCACTACCCCTGCATTTAAGAACAGATTTAAAAATTGTATTAAAGTTAATGGTTAAAATCAAATGTACACAAGTTAAGAAGGAAGGTACTGTACATCTGGGGTCAGGCTTGGGTTATGGGGGATTGCAAGTATCAGTTAGAAGGTTCACGAGGTACATACATATCACATAACCAGCAGAGATCCAGAGTGGGGTGTGGGAGTTTTTAAAGCATCTGTGGATAAATCGGCTCAGGTACGCCACCCAAGGAATGTATTAAGAGTCCAAGTCAGTAGTGGTGTAGAATACTAAAGTGATTTGTAATCCTAATATCAGCCAAAGCTGATCACTTGGAGCTACACAACTCCTGTCTGCTAGATACCTACGCAGAGTAGGTGTGTTCATGCAAATACAGTTTGCTCCTGAAGTCTCTCCCCGTCCCAAACTAGCTGTCAGTGAGAGTTCATTCATACCCTGCTTACATCAGCATGGTCTAATATAATATAGAGGGAATTTGGAACTTCACATATAAGATTAACACATGAATTTTACAATGATATTAATAACCAGCATGTTATTAACTTTCACATAATAATACCTCTCAAGGCATATTTTGCACACACACTATTGCAGTAGTGTGCAGGTGTGAATACAGGAGTCCCTAGGGCAGTGTTTCTCAAATGCAGCCACTGTGGCCACATGCTGCCACCCGGGGCTTTTCTTGAGGCCTTAGCCTTCTGGGCACTGATTGGGGAGGTGGGGGAAAACAGCGGCCCCTCACCTGGGACCACCAGGACTCTGTAGCCACAAATGCCAGAGGAGCAGACAGCCGGTGTGAGTTCCCTGCCTTCCCAGGGGCAGTGGGGCTCTGGATGCCAGCTTCAGCCCTGGGGTGGCGGGCAGCGGGCTCCAGCCATGTGGTGGCAGGTTCCAGCCACAGGCTCTGGCCCCCCAGCCGTAGGGTCTGGCGAACTCTATCCCCTGATCCATCACCTCTGGCCCCCACTGCCTCCCTATCCACCTCCCCATCCAAGGCTTAACTTATCCCCCAGCTTGCCAGGGCTGAGAAGTCTGCTGTGAATAATGATATTAACAAACTTACAAATAAAATTTTTCACTGAAGCAAACTTACTAGGTAGCAAGTTTTAAAACAAAAATTCAACCAAAAAAGCAAAAGACACAAGAAGACACGAACATGCAAAGCACCTTATCTGTGTTTGTCCTGTGTAAGTCTAGTAAAGAACAGAGACAACTGTACATTATTTATATTATTCAGTCTGCAAAAAAACCTTACATAAATAAATTACTATGATTTGGACGTGTATATGTTTATATTTATATGTTTTTCCTACAGTTAATTAAGTGTTTTAGGAAAAATTGTCATAGTGGCAACCAGCAAGAGGCCACCAAAAAATTTGTTGTGAGAACCCCTTGCCTATGGTCACAAATATACAATACAGTAATCTCATATGGACATGTAAAGATTTGTGTGTGTAACCTATTCCTGTTAACACTAACATGAGTATTTATGAATAACTCTTACCAGGACTTTAGAGGAGCATAAGCCCCTGAGGGTATATTTTTCATAGCAGCATGCAGTGTTTTTTTTATAAATGACTCCCACTGAGTTTAATGAGGACGGGGTGGCACTGAAGGCCTGTGAGGTGTTTAGTAAAGATGTATTTGATTTATGTCCAGATTACAGATGTAGCTTTTTATCTCCTTAGTATATAACACCTGCACATGACAGCAAAATATATTACATGTCCTGTATCTGACACAATTAATCCATTTACAAAACATGACTATAAATATATGATTAGTATAATTTCAGCATATCCCACAGAGCTTCATTATTCTCAAAAGCTGACGTTTATGGTATTTAACATAATTTGTTTAATAGTCTGAATGTATATTTTCAGAAATATCTTTATATTTCTTCCAGATGGGTCACTTTCCTCTCTGTCTGTGCTAGGATCCTGCACTTAAGATTCATGGGTAACGGAGTACTGGGGTATTTTGACCTAACCTAATGCTGGAACATCCTGCAATGGTTTAGGTGGGGATTTTTTTTTGGGGGGGAGGGGTGTTGCCTGTTTGTTTGTTTTTCAACATTGTTGTTCTACCTATGCTTTTATCCTGACTTTACCTCTAGCTATGCCCTGATATTCGCCATCTAGATACTCCACATTTATTATTTGTATAAACCATAATGAAAATGTCCTTCAAGAAAACCAAACAGGGAGGGACAGTCTTAGATTTTGAGGGTCCATGTGCTTGATAAGCCACACAGAGACTTTCAATACTGAGTGGCTGGAGGATTTCCTTAGTTGAGGCAGGACCATAGGTGGGAAAAGTAGACACAGAGTGTATTTCTTTGCAGCTCCATCCACAAACTTTACCCTAATGAGGCACCTGCAACCTTCTCTCTTGGGACACCAGATCTTCCTCCTCTAGTTCTGTAGGCTGGAGCTCTTGTCCTTTCTGCTTTTCCTCAAACATAACCTTTAAAAATATCTCTCTGGCCCAACGTATCTGTGTTGAATCCTGTTGTGTTATCCTTCCATCCTTCTCTTCCTACTGAGTTCAGGAATCTTGGGAGATGTGGTCTCTGACCACTGTTTTTTTTTCTTTCTTTCTTCTGGCTATAACAACTGACTGTCTCCAAATTAGAGGACTTTGCTAGCGGGGCCGGCTCCAATACTTCCTTCTGCCTTATCTATAGGAGAAGACCAGTTATTTCTTTGTATTGGCCACTGTGACGTTATTGACATAAGCTGGGACTGTATAGGTCATTGTTGCAACCAAGGTCCTGTAGTGGCACCAAATCTTATATAAAGGGGGTCAAATAAGGTATCTAAGACAAGCTTATGGTTTGCTGGTTATGATTATGCTATCTGTATGCATGTATCATTTTTGTTAAAGTTATAAGTATTGGCTCTATACTGTCTGTATTTCAAACTTGTGCTATGCTTCTGGGTGACACCCCAGACAAGTTGGTGTCAGCTCTGCCTAGCCTGCTTGATGGTCCATTAAGGACCATCAACTATACAATTGACCCATTGAAGGAAGGGAGATATACCTTGTGACTCAGCAAGGTATGCAGGGATATGCCTATGGACAGAACTCTGAGGTTTTTCCATGCCATGTGATGGACAGCTTGTCTTTGGGACAAAGAAAGCAGAGATCTCATGGCAAGAGACTATAAAAAGCTGCTGCAGCTCCTCCATCTTGTTTTCAATCCTGCTTCTTACCTCTGGAGGGACTTTGCTACAAACTAAAGCGCTGAACAAAGGACTGAATGGCCCATCCCAGCTGTGGATGTAGTCCAGAGACTTGATTTAAACCTGCAGTTTATTCTATCACTGCTACAAGCCTGAACCAAGAACTTTGCCATTACTGTATGTAATTGATTTCATTTAATCAATTCTTGCTCTCATCTATATCTTTTTCCTTTTATGAATAAACCTTTAGATTTTAGATTCTAAAGGATTGGCAACAGCGTGATTTGTGGGTAAGATCTGATTTGTATATTGACCTGAATCTGGGACTTGGTCCTTTGGAATCAATAGAACTTTTTTTCTTTTACTGGGGTATTGGTTTTCATAACCATTCGTCCCCATAACGAGTGGCATTGGTGGTGATACTGGAAAACTAAAGTGTCTAAGGGAATTGCTTGTGTGACTTGTGGTTAGCCAGTGGGGTAAAACCAAAGTCTTCTCTGTTTGGCTGGTTTGCCTTAGAGGTGGAAAACCCCCAGCCTTGGGCTGTAACTGCCCTGCATGAAGCAATTTGTCCTGAATTTGCACTCTCAGTTGAGTCCTGCCAGAACCAGCATCGTTACAGCCCCTAATACAGGTAGCTGTCTCTTTCAGGACAAACTACCAATTACTTAAGCATCCAAAAAACTATAACAACCTGACTAAACCCTCACTCATTCATAAAGCGGATAGACATTGTCATAGAAGAGCAGAATGGTAGCCTAGACCACTGCAGGGCTGCTCTTCTTTCTGAGTCCTTGCTCCAGCCGTTAATACTGTACATGAATCAAACAAATTATAAGCAGATGGAGCAGGAGATTGGCTGGATCTTGGGAGAAAGTAATTATTTTTTAAGAAAGTTGAGTAGAGTAGCTGGGCATGAGCACAGCACAGAGAACCTATGCAAGTGCATACTCAGTATATGCTCACTGTTGGCTCCGAGACTAGAGTTGGTTATTCTTCCTTTCCTGGGGGGTGGAAGCATTTAGCATTTTAGACTTCACCGTAGGAAAGGCAGAGTATGGAAGTGATATGGAAGGAAGAGTAGATTATGAAAGCTAGAGCAACTGGCTCTCTCCTAAGAGGTACTTGTGTTTGGGGAAAGGTAGTAAGGTCCAGAAACAAATTAGAACAAAAAAAATGACCTGAGCCATATTAAAAGCTAAGAAACTTATTTAAATTTGGATGTTCAAGATGGAATCACCTTTCAGCTTCATAAAGACCTCCACTCCCCACAGAACAGTAGACAACAACAGTCGCCCCATGAAACACAAGAGAGAGAGATTGCATCAACAGAACAAAACCTCATTGGCTGATCAGTGATTCACGGGGCAGAAGAAACTTCTGATTAATCTCATTCAGGATGTTACACCACAGTAGTACTTATTTCTTGTGATCACCATGTAGCCAACACAGTAAATCTATAGAGGGAGTAAAGAATTTTCATCTCTTATTGCTAGTTTTTCTTTACTTATTATTGGTTTCATACAATGTGAAAAAAGTATTAGAGAAATCTTTTAGAAAGATTCCATCTGTAAGGAAGGCATCTTCCCTTGTTTGCTAGTTCAGTGCAATGCTACCAGTCTGGTTGCTGCATGAAGTCTTTTTAAGGGCTATTTAAGTCCTCAACTGACTGAAAGGGAAAAAAATCTGTTTCATATTTTTCCACACAATATATTATGTTTATCCTTAATATAATAATAAAAAAAACTTGATAATGTGGATTGATTTAAATAAGGGAATTCTTCAAGTTTCCAGATTCACAAATAGTCCTTCCTGAGTGGTTAACTGTTCCCCTGTTTATAGAAAAAAGAGAGAGAGGAAATTACAGAAGAGATTTTAAATATTATCCTAGACGTTAATAGATTTTAATTCTAATAAAAGATTTCTCGGGTCATGCTGTATTCTGGAGTTCTCTTCTAAATGTCTGCATGGGAAATAACAATTAAATTGGGAACAGTTGTGTGGAAAGAGGATTTAATCTTTAAGCTCCAATGTGGTTTGTTTGCTTTTGCCTTGTAAATCACTGAAGTTGAATCACTAACCTTGGGACTGGATCCTCAGCTATGCCATTTAACATAAAGGACCCAGAAACTCAGCTGATGTAAACTGGCACGGTTCCATTGGTTTCATTGGAACTGCACCGATGTGTATCAGATAAGTATCATGCCCTTTATGTTTAAGGGTATGTATATATGTCAATGTAAGCTCAGGGTCTCTGAGACTCAAGCCCACAGGGTTGGTGTTTGTAAGCCTGGGCTTGAGCATCCACACTGCATATTGACAGTAGGTTTAGAGTTTCTGAACATGGGTTGCTGTCACCTGCATTTATGCGTCTACACTGCACTATGCAAGCCCAAGTCAAGTCACCTTATCCCAGGCTTCCTAGTGCCTTCTCCAGCTTTGCCTAACCCTTTGCTCATGATGCACTGTGAGAAAACTCAACAGTCTATCCTGCTGCACTTTACAGAAGGTTGTCACAGCCTGCCAACACATCCAGCTGAGCCACCTTTTAGGCCCACCGGCTCCTAGCAACTGGAGCCAGTGGTTCGTCTGAAGAACCTGTCTTGCCCAGGCTTTCGCTCCAATTTCAAGAAACGGGCAGAGCATCTATAAGAACATAAGAATGGCTGTGCTGGGTCAGACCACAGGTCCATCTAGCCAAGTATCCTATCTTCCAGCAATGCCTGGTATCAGATGCTTCAAAGTAATCCATCACCTGTCATCCAGTCCCAGCTTCTGGCAGTCAGAGGTTTAGGAACATGAAGAGCAGGGGGTTGCATCACTGATCATCTTGGCTAATAGCCATTGATATATAAATTCATGGAGGATAGGTCCAATTATTTTTTGAACTCAGTTATAGTTTTGGCCTTTACAACATTTCCTGGCAATGAGTTCCACATGTTGACTGTGCATTGTGTGAAGAAGTACTTCTTCGTGTTTATTTTAAACCTGCTGCCTATTAATTTAATTGGGTGACTCCTAGTTGTTGTGTTTATATGAAGGGGTAAATTACACTTTCACTTTCCCCACATCATTCATGATTTTATAAACCTCTGTCATATCAACCCTTAGTAGTCTTTTTTTCTAAGATGAGCAGTCCCAGTCGTTTTAATCTGTTCTCATGTGGAAGCTGTTCCATATCTCTAATCATTTTTGCTGCTCTTCTCTGTACTTTTTCCAATTCTAACATCTTTATTAAGATGAGGTGACAAGAACTCTTCACAGTATTCATGGAGTGGGCGTACCATGGATTTATATAGTAGCATTATATTTTCTGTTCTGTTTTCCTATTGGTTTCTAACATTCTGTTAACTGTTTTGAATTCTGCTCGAAGTTGAACAGACGTTTTCAGAGAACTGGCTGTGAAGATTCTAAGATCTCTTTTTGAGTGGTAACAGATAATTAGACCCCATCATGTTGTGTGTATAGTTGGGATTATGTTTTCCAATGTGCATTACTTTGCACTTATCAACGTTGATTTTCATCTGCCATTTTGTTGCTCAGTCACCCAGTTTTGAGAGATCCCTTTGTAACTCTTCAGTCAGCTTTGGACGTAACTATCTTGAATAATTTTGTACCATCTGCAAACTTTGCCATTTCACTGCTTACCCCCTTTTCATTTATCCATATGTTGAACAACACAAGTCCCAGTACACATCCTTAGGGAACCCCGTTATTTATCTCTCCATTGTGAAAACCAACCATTTATTCCTACCCTTTGTTTCCTATATTTTAACCAGTTACTTATCAATGAGAAGATCTCCCCTCTTATCCCATGACTGTTTATTTTGCTTAAGAGCCTTCAGTGTGGGACCTCAAGAACTTTCTGAAATTTGAAATCCACTATATCCACTGGATCACCCTTCTCCACGTTTGTTGACCCTCTCAAAGAATTCTAATAGATTGGTGAGGCATGATTTCCCTTTACAAAAGCTATGTTGACTCTTCCCCAATGTATTGTGATCATCTATGTGGCTAATGATTCTGTACTTTACTGTACTTTCAACCAATTTGTCTGGTACTGATGTTAAGCTGACTGGCCTGTAATTGCTGAGATTGCCTCTAAAGTATTTTTTAAAAATAGGTGTTACATTAGGTGTCCTCCATTCAGCTGATACAGAGGATAATTTAAGCAATAAATTACATACCATAGTGAGGAGTTCTGCAGTTTCATATCTGAGTTCCTTCAGAACTCATCACTGAACACCATCTGGTCCTTGTGACTTATTACTGTTTAATTTATCAATTTGTTCCTTAACTACCTCTATTGACACCTCCATCTGGAATAGCTCCTCAGATTTGTCACCTAGGAATAACTCAGCTGTGGGAATCTCCCTCACATTCTCTATAATGAAGACTGATGCAAAGAATTCATTTTGCTTCTCCGCAATGGCTTGGTCTTCCTTGAATGCTCCTTTAGCACTTCAGTTATACAGTGACTCCACGGATTGTTTGGCAGCATTCCTGCTTCTGATTTACTTTAAAAAAATTTGCTATTAATTTTTGTGTCTTTTGCTAGATGCTCTTCAAATTGTTTTTGACCTCTCTTACTATACTTTTACACTTGACTTACCAACGTTTATGGCCCTTTTTATTTTCCTCACTAGGATTTGACTTCCAATTTTGAAAGGATGCCTTTTTGTCTCTAACCACCTCTTCTATTCTGTTGAGCCATGCTGGTGGTTTTTTGGTCCTCTTGCTTTTGTTGTTGTTGTTTGGGTTACACATATAATTTGAGCTTCTGTTATAGTGATTTATTTAAAGTTTCCATGCAGCTTGCATGCATTTCACTCTTATGATGGTTCCTTCTAATTTCTGTTTAACTAGCTTCCTCACTTTTGTGTAGTTTCCCTTTTTCAAGTTACATATTGCTGTCGTGAGTTTCTTTGGTATTTTACCCCTACAAGGATGTTACATTCAATTACATTATAGTTGCTATTACAAAGTGGTTCAGCTATATTCTCCTCTTGGACCAGATCCTGTGAGCCACTTAGAACTAAATCAAGAATTGCCTCTGCCCTATGGGTTCCAGGACTATCTGTTCCAAGAAGCTGTCATTAGTAGTGTCTAGAATGGGATGCTGGTGGACATTTTGGTGGTGCTTTCTGACCTACTGATGCCACCTGTTAGGGCATGTAGAGTATGAAACAGAGGTGGCAGACTCTAACTGGCTGATGCTGCTTATGACTCTGTGTATCTCCTGATGTCCCTGGTGTAGACTGAGACTTCTAGAGCAGGACCACAAGCCCAGAGTGGCAAGATCACATCATCATGCAGACCTGGGATGACCAGCAGTGGCTCCAGAACTTTCCCATGAAGAAAGCTATGCTTCTGAAGCCTTGTAAGCCGCTTACCCTGACCCTTTAGCATCACAACATATGCATGAGGGCAGCCATGCCAGTCCAGCTTGCTATAACCATCTGGAAGCTGGCTTTCCCAGACTGCTACTGGTCACAGGCTAACCAGTTTGGTGTTCGACAGTCAACTCTGGGAGCAGTGGGGGCAGACGTTGTGTAGGCAATCAGGCAAGTGATTTACCCAAAGGTGGTGGGCATAAGCAATATCCCTGAAGTAACTGCTGGCTTGGTGAGAACAGGGTTTCCAAATTGCACTGGGGCCATTGATGGGACTCATGTCCCCGTAGTTTGCCCTTCGGAAAGGGTACCATTCCATTGCTATGCAGGCCCTTGTGGACCACAGAGGCCAATTTTTGGACATCAATGTGGGATGCACTGGAAAAGTTCATGATGTCAGGGTTTTCCGATGATGAAGGGTCTGCCTTCATGGACAAGGTAGGAAACTATTCCCACCAAATGACATTGTCCTAAATGGAGTAACTTCCCCCTTTTGCCTTGGTTTATGAAACTCTCATTAGGTGTAGAATGGTGGATGAATCCCCAGCACTAGTGGGATTTTGGCAGATTGAAATCCCACGAGTGCTGTTTGCAGAACCTTTTGGATTCCAGTGTAATCAATGCTGTCTCCATTAGTGTGGCTTTCTGTGCTCTTCACAATCCTTGCAAATCTAAAGCTGAGCCATTTTGCCTCTGAATGGATCTAGTAACAATAATGGATTGCTGAACTCAGCCAGAAAGTGCACCTGTCACAGCTGGGACAGGATGCACACTCGCAACAGAAATCAGAGATTCTTTGTACTCCCCCAGTATGGGCTTGCATGGATCAATGGAAGAGGGAGACTAGTACGTTTGTGGATGTATTTGTACAGCAATTTGTACCTATGAATAGGGTGTGTGATATTGTCTTGAATTGTTAATTGTGGGGGAGATAAGTGCTTATACAATATGGAAAACTGTGGTTTGTGTGACGTGAACTCTGGATTTTCATCATGGATTGATCTGAATAGATGTGCTCAGAAATTGTGTATGGATACAACTTCCCAGTTGTGCCTTATCACGTCTTTATCTTTATTCTTCAAAATACACATTATATGATGTAATGCAGTGATGGTAATAAATGTTATTAAATAAAAGCCTTTATTTGTGAACATGGCTGTATTACAAAACATTTTTAAAGCATTGTCAGGCAGGCCAGCTGCCATTATAACACACAAACACCAGTCACAAACCAACACCCAAACAGTAATAAAATAAAGTGCATAACACAAGCATTGAATGGTGCAAAACAGTGAAACCAGGGCAAACATGCAAAAGTAGGGAATTTGTGTATCCTCTGGCCCCCCATTCTCCCTTCCCTCTCCAGCATATTGCATGGGGACAGAGAACTGCAGTGAGTACATTTGCCACGTCCAACTAGCATTCAGTCCCAGTTGCATGGGTCACCTACCACGGTAATGTCCAGTGTGTTGCTGGTCTGTGGGACATGGTACCATGGAGGAGAGACAGGATGTGGTATGTATGGAGCAGGAACCTGAACTCTCGTGGCCATCAGACCAAGCAGACTCTCAAACAGGACTTCCTACTGCGGTCTGTCTTCCTCCTTTAAGCAATGTTCTTGCTCCCAAAACTGTGCTGTAAGTTTCTCCTCATGCTTGACAGCCTGTCTGGGCCTTGCCATTTGCCATGAATCCTTTGTCCCTTTGGTATGGTACCTGCTTTTGTTGGCCCTGACCAGGATGTCCACATAAGTCCATCATGGAAATACTTCCTCTGACTGCTCCGTAAAAGTTCAGAATCCCAGGCTCCTGCTGGAGTGTGGCTGGGTTGCAGAGGTGGGAGGGCTGCAGCGATGGAAAGGGCCTGAAATCTGACCTCAAACAGTACATTATTGTCTTAGTCCTTCAAAAACATTCCAGTGATCAGAGAAAAGTGCCCGTTGAATCTCAAGGCCACAAAATGATACTTTGTGAAACTCAGCTTCAATATATTCTCAGTGGAACTCGTTGGTTCCCAGAAGTTCCGTGGACCCAACTGAGTTAAGCAGACTGAAAAGAGTTCATGCACAATGGTAAGGTGAAATTTACAAATTTGAGATTTAAAGATCTCAGACCATTGTAGGCTGAAGGGTCTGTGTGGAGGGGCAGGGATTTACTACCTAAAGTTTCTCCATCCTTCTCAGGCTTTCCACATTTTGGAGGACATAATCCAGGAGGTTCCTGAATGGCAAAGGGACATTCTATTCCAAGATACTGGTGGCAAACCAGCCATGTATGACAGAGCCTTTCAGGCTTCTGGTGACTGAGCAACACATCTACGAGTGGAGTGGGCTGGTGTCCATAGAGGAGGGCCCAGAAAATATGCCGTTCCCTTTTGGGGAAAAGTTTGCAGCTATCAGCATTCGGGAATGGGTCTGAGTGAATGGGGGAAGTCAACAGGATGCTGCATTAGCATCCACATGGATTACTGCCTCCCTGCTGCTTACCATACAGCCTGCTCTGACTACAGGCAAACACACATGATGATACGCATTCTCAAAGAGCTGCACACCCAGCTCCCACTCCTCTGGCACATGTCTGGACTGCATGCAATCCCCCTGCTGTATTGCAGACATTCATTTAGATACTCTTGCATTATATTCTGCCATTGCGGACAACTTTACTGTTCAAAGGAGGCTGATTACACTGTGTTATGGTTGATTTCGACAGTGCAGCATATTAAAAGGGAAGGCTATGTTAGGCTCTTACTTTTAACTCCCCCGGCACACTCTTTGTAAAAAAATGCAAGTATCTAGTAACAATTTAATGTTAAATGCTTGTTTAACTATTGTTTGTGCTTCCTGGTCTCCATTTTGAAATCCACGAGGTGGTAGAGGAGGTCATGGTGTGACTCCAAGATGCTGGTGTGCATGCCGCTATTAGCGGATACATATTGCTACCCGTGGCTTGTAATAAAAATGGTATTGGGTCATAAACCAGAAATCCTCTCATTTGTATATTACTAACAACATCTATGGAGCCCAACACTTACCAGACTCCATGGCTACTTCTGCCTCTTCTGTTTATCCTGCCAATTCCATGGCAGGCTGCTTCTCTGAGTACGGACCCAGGACGTGCTGCATCTGCTCTGGTGGCAAAGCTTCCTCAGGGACTAGTGTGACCACCACAGTCATTTCACTAACCTGATCCAGCACCTGCTGGCTCCACTCTGGTCCTATACTAAATTTGGGGGTCAGAAGGTCACCACTCTGGATGACCAGGCTATTGTGAACAGCTGGGGGCTCTGCTCAGCACAGTACCCAGCACCCGGTCAGAGTCCTCATAAAAGAGGTAGGATGACAGGGAGCTCTCAGAAGTGCAGTTCTCATCCCTTGCTTTCCGGCAATTGCTCTTAAGCCATTCCCTGCACTGATCACCAGTCTGTTGAATCCCCAATAGAATAGGAACACTGGCCCATGGGACTGTGAGATAGAATTGGCAGGCTCTCAGGAGACACGTCTGGGAGACCCAGGCCTGAGCTGCATCCATACTACAGAATGATGCACTGTGGATGCAAGTCCCCATGGGACTAGGGTTCAGACCCACCCCTCTTTCTGGGGACTAGTGTAACTCCGACAGACCCCGGTTGTTGGTAGGTGGGATCGAACTGGGACCTCTGAAGCTTAGTGCATGAGCCTCTACTGCATAAACTAGAAAACAACTGGCTGTTAGCTAAGGCTGTAGAGCAGACTCCTTTTATCTGTCTCTCTAAGTGGTCTTGGTGCCAGTAGATGGGACACAACACCACACCCAGAAGGTGTGTGGGTTACACTAGCATCCAGAAGCCTGAGGGCTTGCTGGCCCAAGTCCGATAGATTTGTGTGTAAACAGAAAGGGAGTTTGGTTCAAGCCTGCGCTCGGGCTTACACCGCAGTGTAGATATACACTAAGAGTCCTACTTGTGAGAGACTCTTTATTGTTATTGTTGGTACATAAATCATCCATGGAATACAATTATTTTTATATTGATTCATTGTCAGTTAACTTTGAGAGAAAATCATATGTGGGTAGTATGGTAAAAGTAAATGACATTGTAACAATCCATAAGTAACAAGAAATCAACATCATGAGATGGTCGAGTTCAGGATCCTGAAGAATGGACAGCAGCAGAATGTGGACGTTGGACTTCAGAAAAGCAGACTTTGACTCCCTCAGGAACCTGGGAGGCAAATATGAGGGGGAATGGAGTCCAGGAGAGCTGGCTGTATTTTAAAGAAGTCTTATTGAGGGCGCAGGAACAAACCATCCCGGTGTGCAGAAAGAATAGCAAATATGGCAGGTGACCAGCTTGGCTTAACAGAGAAATCTTCGGTGAGCTTAAACACAAAAAGGAAGCTTAAAGGAAGTGGAAACTTGGACAGATGACTAGGGAGGAGTATAAAAATATTGCTTGAGCATGCAGCGGTGTAATCAGGAAGGCCAAAGCACAATTGGAGTTGCAGCTAGCAAGGGATGTGAAGGGTAAAAAGAAGGGTTTCTACAGGTATGTTGGTCAAGGAAAGTGTGGGACCCTTGCTGAATGGGGGAGGCAACCTAGTGACAGATTATGTGAAAAAGCTGAAATACTCAATGCTTTTTTTGCCTCGGTCTTCACAGACAAGGTCAGCTCCCAGACTGCTGCACTGGGCAGCACAGTAAGGGGAGGAGGTGAGCAGCCCTCAGTGGTGAAAGAACAGGTTATGGACTATTTAGAAAAGCTGGACATGCACAAGTCCATAGATCCAGATCTAATGCATCCGAGGATCCTGAGGTATTTGGCAGATTTGATTGCAGAGCCATTGGCTGTTATCTTTGAAAACTCATGGCGATCAGGGGAGGTCCCGGACGATTGGGAAAAGGCAGATATAGTGCCCATCTTTTAAAAAGGGAAGAAGGAGAATCCAGGGAACTACAGACCGGTCAGCCTCACCTCAGTCCCTGGAAAAATCATGGAGCAAGTCCTCAAGGAATCCATTTTGAAGCAATTGGAGGAGAGGAAGGTGATCAGGAACAGTCAACGTGGATTCACCAAAGGCAAGTCATGCCTGACCAACCTGATTGCCTTTTATGATAAGATAATTGGCTCTGTGGTTATGGGGAAAGTGGTGGACATGATATATCTCGACTTTAGCAAAGCTTTTAATATGGTGTCCCACAGTATTCTTGCCAGCAAGTTTAAAAAGTATGGATTGGATGAATGGTCTATAAGATGAATAGAAAGCTGGCTAGATCGACGGGCTCAATGGCTCGATATCTAGTTGGCAGCCAGTATCAAGCGATGTGTCCCAGGGGTCAATCCTGGGGCCAGTTTTGTTCAACATCTTTATCAATGATCTGGATGATGGGATGAATTGTACCCTCAGCAAGTTCACAGATGACACTAAGCTGGGGGGAGAGGTAGATACGCTGGAGGGTAGGGATAGGGTCCAGAGTGACCTAGACAAATTGGAGGATTGGGCCAAAAGAAATTTGATGAGGTTCAACAAGGACAAGTGCAGAATCCTGCACTTAGGATGGAAGAATCCCATGCACTGCTACAGGCTGGGGACTGACTGACTAAGTGGCAGTTCTGTAGAAAAGGATCCGGGGATTACAGTGGATGAGAAGCTGGATGTGAGTCCAGCAGTGTGCCCTTGTTACCAAGAAGGCTAACAGCATATTGAGCTGCATTAGTAGGAGCATTGCCAGCAGATCGAGGAAAGTGATTATTCCCCTCTATTCGGCACTGGTCAGGCCGCATCTGGAGTGTTGCATCCAGTTTTGGGCCCCCCACTACAGAAAGGATGTGGACAAATTGGAGAGAGTCCAGCGAAGGGCAACGAAAATGATTAGGGGACTGGGGTACATGACTTAGGAGAGGCTGAGGGAACTGAGCTTATTTAGTCTGAAGAAGAGAAGAGTGAGGGGGGATTTGATAGGAGCCTTCAACTACCTGAAGAGGGGTTCCAAAAAGGATGGAGGTAGGCTGTTCTCAGTGGTGGCAGATGGCAGAACAAGAAGCAATGGTCTCAAGTTGCAGTGGGGACGGACTAGTTGGATGTCAGGAAAAACCATTTCACTAGGAGGGTGGTGAAGCACTGTAATGGGTTACCTAGAGAGGTGGTGGAATCTCCATCCTTAGAGGTTTTTAAGGCCTGGCTTGACAAAGCCCTGGCTGGGATGATTTAGTTGGGGTTGGTCCTGCTTTGAGCAAGGGATTGGATTAGATGACCTCCTGAGGTCTCTTCCAATCCTAATCATCTATGATTCTATTATTCTAACACAGTATAGAGTTCTCTCTTTGACTATAATTTGCCTGTGTGGCTGAGTTTTATTTATAAACTAAGCTAAACATCTGCTTATAGACTGCATATGCAATTTAATCTTAACTCAAACCTTCATGTGCAGTAAAACACAGGTTATGAGGTGGTTTGCTGACTTTTTTCTTTTTGTGCCTTTTGGAGTTTTTATGTGTCCAGCACCAGTCTTCCTCCTCCCTTCCCCCTTTGCTGTCCTGGCCCCCAGAGGTATACCTGCACAGCTCCTAGAGTCTCTCTGGCTGTAAGTATTCTCACTGGGTGTAGAAGAGATTGTTCATACATAGTCTAAGCACCACAGACTCTTGAATGACCTGAATGGTGCTAGGTCAGCTGAATTTCCTCCCTCTCTCTCACCACTGCTAAAGGATACACTTAAGCCTTTCTATTGAGGTGGCAAAGCCCATATGACTGACTATTGTAGCCGCTGTTTAACCACAACCAAAGTGTGCTGACAGTAGCAGGATCTTAGAGTCCTGTGCAACCCACAAAAAGGAAACTGCCAGCTTGTAAAAACTCTTCACTAGTAAACACTAATTTTTAAGTTTATACCAACCAACTATGTTAACAAAATGATATCCAAAAATAAATGAAGGGCCACCCTAGAGGCCAAGTGGTAGCATTCTCCATTGCCCTGTGGGGAGACTGGCTTGATTCCAATTCCCGTTGTCTTGATCCCTGAACTGACACTGAAGACCAAATTGTTAAAGACATTCAGATGTAGATAGGCACCAGGGGAATGGGGGTGGAGAGAAGGGTTTCAAAAGCCTAAGGTGCCACTGCAATTTTGAAAATCCTACTAGGTGCATATCTGCATCTTTAGGTGCCTAAATACATTTTAAAATGTGGCCTGGCATCCCCAGAGAGAGGGGGAGGGATCATCTTGGTTTCCCGCAACAGCAACCTTTATGTCTGACTAGGGATCTGAACAGGCAGGTCCTAATGAAAGCCCCATTCAAGCCCCTGCCATTAAAAAGGATTTGGCTACCTTACAGGACCCCAAAGTGAGGTCCATCCTCTACCTCCATCCTCTCTCTTGCCCTTTGTTGGAGAAGAAGAGAAAAACACAAGCTATAAGTAGTTCTTCAAAACAAGGTAAGCAAACCGTGAAGTGGGGCTGTCGGCACTCAGCCAGGTAAGACCTTCGGTATCGACATATGACTCCCATTGGCATCATTGGGAGCTCTGGAGCGAGGGCAGTATCAAGCCCATAGACAGGATGAGGCAAAAAAAACAACCCCACATGTCCCTATGCTATGATTATTCTACTGCATGGCTGGGGAATTTTGTACATCTTAATTTAAATAATTTATGGTCAGAAGCAACACTGCACAGATTGGCGTTTAAATGTCCTACTGTCCAACCAAGACTTTTTGCTCCTTACTGCAAGAGGAACATGTGCTAGAGGGTCTGTGTACAGCGTAAGTACTAAGTATGGCTGCAGAACAAGTCATTTCTGATTTGTGCAATTTTGTAATGAAAGCAAAAAGTGCCTTGTTTAAGATCTGGGGGGGTTCCTGGGTTCTCCTGGGACATCAAAGATCCATACACGTGTGATCAAAAAGGTGAAGCAGCCTAGCTTCTGTTACACTCAGTGCAAAGTGCAAACACAAGAACCCCACACTCAACAGAAAAACCTAGCTCTGCCAAGCTATGAACTCGTTCCAAGAGAGTGTTTTTTTGTTTTTTTGTTGTTGTTTTTTAAATGTAACCTCTGTAGAAGGCACTGGAGACCATCTAACCCCACATTACAGGATATGGTTGCTGTAGTACTGTGTGTGGATCTGTTGTTTTTTCCTGTTCTTGACTCTTAGACTAACATTATTGTGATTTTTTTTTTAAATCTGCTTTTTCATCGAAGCTTGGCTTCTCCCTCATTCCTTCTCTCACCTACGTAGTGAGGCTGAGAGGAGACGGGGCTAAAAATGGAGGCCAGTTTTCATTCCGAGCTGCCAAGCAGTCTTAAAGCAGTGGGCTACATAGTATCTGTTCTCTCTGACATTCCAAAGCTCTGCCAACATGGTTAGTAACATAGGTCTGACTAGTCACTGCTCCACTTGCTGCAACTCTGTTGTTCAGTCAATGATCCCTCCATCATAGAGCTGACCTGACTACAGCCTTTCATTGCTAAGGGTTTGGGGTTGGGGAGGTGTTTTGAAAACTATCCTTGTGTTTTCCCTAAATTCACCAAATGTTAAGAAGGGTAGCAGAGATCCAGTGGATTGAGCATGAGGATAATAGTCAAATGACCGGGGCTCTGTTCTCAACTGTACCATGACTTATATGACCATGAGCCTTTCTCTGTTTGATTTACCCCATCTGGCGATAAGATTAATTCACAGATACATATATGCTAGGTATAATATGCTGGTTTAAATATATATAATAAATAGTAATACTTAAGTCTCTTATATGGCTTTCCATGTTTTTGGTGATATTTTTAAGTCATATTGATTTCTTTTATACATTTCAATAGCTTACTTTTAAAAATCAGCCAAATAAGGAACTGGTTTAAAAGCTAACAGGAATCTATTTGTAATCGATGCACGGAGTTGAAATGGGAGGTTTTGTTTTCTGATGCTGAGCTCCTCCAGATCAGCAGAGAATTTTAATTTAAAAAAAAAAATTTAAATAAGTAACCAAAATGAGATATTTTAAAATAAGGCCTAGGTAAGAGGATTTTCAGGGAAGATCATTCTTTTTACTTTCAATTAATCCTGTAGGTTTTACAGCAAAAGTGTCACTTCTCATGTACAGTATAATACACGTTTGCATAAATCACCCAGAGAACTGCTCAATATATATGATAACAGAATAGCACTTTCTTCACTTCAGCTCATAATTCTATGAAAAATTAGGAGTCCATGTACAAGAATAGACCATTCTCAGAGAGTCTGAGCACAGGTTTGGGATCAAGGAACAATTAGCTTCTGATTCTGACCCCTGACACCTCTCTGGCCTTCAGAAGTAATTTAGCTGTTTTGTTCCACTGGTAATAACCATACTTCGTAGATTTTAGTGAATAACTAGCAACGGTTGATTTGCTCAATTTATCTTTTCCTGCAGAAGGAATGTCTTAATGGAACTTTTGTTTCTCTGGGCTTTTTGCCCCCTCTGTGATTGAGCATGAACAGTTTGTGAATATGTTACATACACCATATCTGAAGTTCAAGCTGTGTGTGTGGTTGCAATGGGCCACAAGTCACACGATATTGTTTTATTCCAGAGGTGGGCAAACTATGGCCCGTGGGACCGCCCTGCCCGGCCTTTGAGCTCCCGTCCAGGGAGGCTAGCCCCTGGCCCTTCCCCTGCAGTTCCCCCCTCCCCCGCAGCCTCAGCTCACTGTGCCGCCAGTGCTCTGGGTGACGGGGCTGCGAGCTCCTGCCATGCAGCCAGGGCCAGCGCTATCACTAGGCGACCCTAGGCAGTCGCCAAGGGTGCCTCCTGCCTCCCGGCTCCACGCTCAGCTGCTGCGGCCTGCGGGTGGGGGGGCCGAGCTCCCACGGGTGGGGGGGGCTGGTTGGGGGGGGGGGGCCCGACATTAGCTGCAGGGGATTGGCTGGGGGGGGGGGTGGCGTTAGCTGGGGGGGGGGGGGCGCAGGGCTGGGGCAAGGAAGTTTTGCCTAGGGCGCAAAACTTCCTTGCACCAGCCCTGCGTGCAGCACGGTGGCATAGCTGGCTCCAGCCGGGCGGTGCGGCTGCCAGTCCTGCTGCTCTGAGCGGCATGATAAGGGGACGGGGAGTGGGGGGGGTGTTGGATAAGTGGCAGAGGGTTCTGGGGGGCAGTCAGGAGACAGGGCGCAGGGGGCAGTTGGATAGGGTGGAGGTTCTGGGGTGGGGGCGGTCAGGGGATGGAGAACAGGGGGGGTTGGATAGGCATGGGAGTCCCGGGGGGCCTGTCAGGGGGCGGGGGTGTGGATACGGTCAGGGCAGTCAGGGGACAGGAAGCAGGAGGGGTTAGTTAGGGGGTGAGGTCCCAGGGGGGCGGTTAGAGGCATGGGGTCCTGGGAGAGGACGGTCAGGGGACAAGGAGCAGGGGGGGTTGGCTGGGTCGAGGGTTCTGGGGGGGGGGCGCAGTCAGGGGGTGGGGAGGGGGAGGATAGAGGGCAGAGGCCAGACTGTTTGGGGAGGCACAGCACTTCCCTATCCGGCCCTCCATACAGTTTCGGAACCCCGATGTGGCCCTTAGGCCAAAAAGTTTGCCCACCCCTGTTCTATTCCCTAATTGGATGAACATACTCATCATTGGAGTTTTTAAGAACAGGTTAGATGAACATCCATATGATCTAGGTTTACTTTAACTATGCCAGCAACATTTTTGAGTGTAGACAAGGCCTAAGAAATGTAATTCTGACTGCAAAAGTTGTCAGATTCTTGTCTAGTTCATTTAATTGCATCTGTGCCAGAACTCTGGCAAGGGGTTTTGGTCTTGTTGTGTCAAGCAACATCTCATCCTATATAAAATACAGTACTTGCTTGTATAAATTTAAAATCTGCCATCCACAAACATTTGCATATTTTATGTGATTTATTATTCTGGTTTATTATTAGAGCTAGATGAATAATTCAGTATATTCAAGATGTTGTGTCTTTTTTTTGTCTCTTTGTGAATTGTCGGTAAACAGACTGAAATTCTCAATTTTTATTCATTAAGCTTTCTTCAGCAAATAATTCTTGGACTGCAGATTAATACAAACAGGTATGCAATTTGGAAGGTACACTGTGTAGGTTAGTTACACAAATCATCTAATCAAGGAACAGAAACAATACCATATGACTTAGGTCAGGGGTTTTCAACCCTTTTCTTTCTGAGGCCCCCCTAACATGCTATAAAAACTCCATAGCCCACCTGTGCCACCACAACTGGTTTTCTGCATATAAAAGCCAAGGCCGGCATTAGGGGGTAGCAAGCAGGGCAATTGTGTGGGGCCGCACACCCCAGGGGCCCCGGGGAAGCTAAGTTGCTCAGGCTTCGACTTCAGTCCCAGGTGGAAGGGCTCAGGGCCCTGGGCTTCAGCCCCATGCGGTGGACTTCAGCTTTCTGCCCTGGGCCCCAGCAAGTCTAACACTGGCCCTTCTTTGGCAAACCCCCTGAAACCTGCTCATGGCCCCCTAGGGGGCCCCAGGCCCCTGGTTGAGAACCACTGCCTTAGGTAACTAACCCAGTCACTGAATTGTATATTTGATTGTTAATCTTGCAATTTCCAATGCATGCTGCATTGGTTAATGTTAGTTGTGAATCATGAATTTGACAATGATGCTTGCAATCAAAAGCCATTTTGATAAATTTTCAAACATCTGAGACAAAAGTTTGCCATTAGCCAATATTTATAATAGTAACCTTGAACACTCAGATGTTCGCAAAAAGGAAAGATAAAATGGGTCATGATCATGCCTGATCAAAATTCTCTTCAAATGTCAATGTATAACTGGAAAAAAATAACTATTATCTCAGCTCTGAGTATTTGTTAAACTGAAATCTGAAATTACTATCAATAAAATGTTATCCCCAAAATTATTACAGAGGTAAATTTCAATTCTCCCCTCCCCCCCCGACATTTCATGTATCAGTTCAAGCCCTAAATAAAAAGTGACTAAGTTGAATATTTTAAAGCGGATAACTACACATAATTCTGCTTGGTCAGAAAGGTCTCCTCCTCCCTGAAGAAGACCTTTAGAAAGGTTGTGAAAGGTTACAATGGTTAGCTCTGTCACTAATGGCATATGTTGCTCATCTAACCATAGAAATGCTAATCAGTCCCATTTATTACATAGGGTGACCATCCATCCCGTTTTTAAAGGGACAGTCCCGTTTTTTGGGACTTTTTCTTATATTGGCACCTATTACCTCCACCCCGTCCCGTTTTTTCACGGTTGCTATCTGATAACCCTGTTGTTACATATGCTGGAAGTTCACCAGTCATGTTGTAAATGTGGTTGAACTGATACCACTTGTAGTCAATTAATTCAATTTAAACGCTCTCTAATGTCCAAGAACCACCAATGTACGAAGGAAGGGTAAATGTTGCTGTTTTGTTTTGCCAATAATTACACTCAGGGTTCAGTCATAAGCAGTGACTGGCAATTCCAATTTGCATGTAAACCCTGAGGTTTTATTTTAACAAAGGTGCTACAGAGCAGGGCTGTCAGATCTGCAGTAGCATTAATTGACAGGCTGCTTTGGAGTAAGGGATTTACATATACCCAAGGTATTCTTGAGAATATTTACTTTACTCATTAAACACGTTCTTTTTTTTGTTTAACATTAGCTAAGTATTTACCAGTTGAGGCTTTAGAATAATCCTTTTGCTTCATGGGAAGAGTTTAGTTTTGCTCCTGTTTTCACTGGTTGACTATCATATTGTTATTTCCTTTGCGTGTTTGTGAAAGAGATTACTGAATATGAGCAGGAAATAGCCTCTTTTGGACCATCTGCATAAGCTTCCTGCAGAGGTGAGAACAATGCAGTTTTATTAGTGTAAACTTTTAAATACTCAGATTGCAGATTCCAAATATCAAATTGTGCTTTGCATTTGTGCTTTTGATGCTAGGTCCAGAAGCACAAATAATAAAGATTATTTCCTGCATTTAAAAAAAAATGTTTATTGTTGGCTTTGTTTAATAATGAGTATAAATCAACCATGTGAAAACATCTTTGTGTGAGAGGATAAGTGCAGTTAGGCTACATAGTCAAGCATAATACAGTAGTAACTTACAGTACATGTCCTATCTTTTTAAAAGATGAGCATTCTGTTCCATCTGTCTTCCTATCTACCCAGCTCATCAACATGGAGGAAATGTAATCCATAGTGTGCCGTACCAAAAAGGGAGTCATGTTCATTTACTCAGTCAACACTCAGCAGACATATATAGGTCAATACACTGTTAGACAGACCTGTTATTGGATACATAGTAATCAGGAATAAAAAATGGTGATCAGATGCCACAAGGATCTTCTTGCCAAAATGGTTGAGTCACTGGATAAGGGATCAGAAGATCAGGCTTCAAATCCTGTATCTGCTACAGATTTTCAGTTAGACTTTGGGCAAGTCACTTAGTCTCTGTGTGTCAGTTCCCTATCTTGAAATATAGGATGATAATATTTCCTGTTCCCATCCCTGTGCCTTTCACGATGGGGTGCTACTGTTAATACAAATAATAAAACATGGTTATGTGCATTGTTGTCTAGACTGCAGGTTTTCTGGGACACTTTTTAAGTGGCGGGGGAAGGAGCATGAGTAAAAATCAGATTTTTCTAATTTAAAAAAGGGTCTCATTTCTGGCAGAAGAGATTCTGATCTGCACAAGGAATATAAATATTATTTATACCATTTAGCAGTTGGATTTTGGTCACGTTGGCACACATGCAAGCACCCACTTCTCCATCACTGGAATGTGACTCAGGAGTGGTGAAATAGTTTTTTATGTTTCAATAAACAAGTTTTGGTTTAATTCTCTCACTAAGTGTCTAAGAGAGAATTTGGTGGTTTGCATCAGTTGTGAATTATCCCTCATTCTTTAGCGTAGATCTGTTACTTCTAAGCTAAAATATTAAAATATTACATGCTATGGCGGGGATGGGAATGATGGGGGGGAATGTGGAAGAACATAAGAATGGCCACACTGGGTCAAACTAGTGTCTATCTCAGTATAATGTCTTCCAACAGTGACCAGTATCAGAAGCTTCAGAGGGAAATTACCAAATTATCCATCCCCTGTCATCCAATCCCAACTTCTGGCAGTCAGAGGCTTAGGAACCCTGATAGCATAGGGTTCTGTCCCTTACCATCTTGGCTAATAGCCACTGGTGAAACTATCCTCCATGAACATATCTAATTCTTTCTTTTTTTAACCCAGTTATACTTTTAGCCTACACAACATCCCCTGGCAATGTGATCCACAGGTTGACTGCGTTTTGTGAAGAAATTTGTGAAAATTTTATTTAAACCTGCTGCCTATTAACTTCATTAGGTGACTCCTGGTTCTTGTGTTTATGAGGGGGTAATCAAGACTTCCGTATTCACTTTCTCCACACCATTCATGATTGCATAAACATAAGAACATAAAGGCCATACTAGATCAGACAAATGGTCCATCTAGCCCAGTATCCACTCTTCTGACAGTAGCCAATGCCAGATGCTTCAGAGGGAATGTACAGAACAGACAATCATCAAGTGCTCCATCCCCTGTTGTCCACTCCTGGCAAACAGAGGCTAGGGACACTCAGAGCATCATGTTGCATTCCTGCCCATCATAGCTAATAGCCATCAATGGACCGATACTCCACGAACATACCTAGTTCTTTTTTGAACCCTGTTATAATTTTGGCTTCCACAACATCCCCTGGCAAAGAGTTCCACAGATTGATTATGTGTTGTGTGAAGAAGTACTTCCTCTTGTTTGTTTTAAACCTGTGATATTAATTTCATTGGGTGAGCCCTAGTTCTTATGTGAAGGATTAAACAACAGTTTCTTATCATTTTCTCCACACCAGTCAAAATTTTGTAGACCTCTATCATATCCCTCCCTTAGTCCAAACTGAAAAGTCACAGACTTGTCCAAGCTGAAAAGTTAGTCTTATTTATCTCTCCTCATATGGAAGCTGTTCCATACCCCTAATCATTTTTGTTGCTCTTCTCTGTACCTTTCCAATTATACTATATATTTTTTTTTGAGATGAGGCTACCAGATCTGCATGCAGTATTCAAGATGTGGGATACCATAGATTTATATAGAGGTATTATAATATTTTCTGTCTTATCTATCCCTTCCCTAATGATTCCTAACATTTTGTTAGCTTTCTTAATGCCACTGCACACTGAGTGGATGTTTTCACAAAACTATCAACAATGACTCCAAGATCCCTTTCTTGAGTGGTAACAGATCATTTAGACCCCATCATTTTATATGTATAGTTGGGATTATGTTTTCCAATGTACATTACGTGGCAGATGAAATTCAATGTTGATAAATTCAATTTTGTTGCCCAGTCACTCAGTTTTGTGAAATCCCTTTGTAACTCTTCACAGTCTGCTTTGGGCTTAATTATTATGAGTAATTTAGTATCATCTGCATATTTTCCCACCTCATAAATGATCTGGAAAAAGTGAATATATTGAACAGCACTGGTCCCAGTACAGACCTTTGGTGAGGGACCTTGTCAGAGGCTTTCTGAAAATCTAAGTAATTTCTTTCCACTGGATCATCCTTGTACACATGTTTGTTGACACCCTCAAAGAATTCTAGTAGATTGGTGAGACATGATTTCTCTTTACAAAAGCCATGTTGACTCTTCTCCAACAAATCATGTTCCTCTGTGTCTGATAATTCTGTTCTTTACTTTGGTTTCAGCCAGTTTGCCCAGTACCGAAGTTAGGCTTACCAGCCTGTAATTGCTGGGATCGCCTATGGGGCCTTTTAAAAAAATTGGCATCACATTAGCGATCCTCCAGTCATTTGGTACAGAAGCTGATTTAAATGATAGGTTACATACCACAGTTAGTAGTTCTGCAATTTCATATTTGAGTTCCTTCAGAATTCTTTGGTGAATACCATCTGGTCCTGGTAACTTACAGTTTAATTTGTTCCAAAACCTCCTCTAATGACACCTCAATCTGGACAGTTCCTCAGATTTGTCACCTAAAAAGAATGACTCAAGTGTGGGAATCTCCCTTGGGTCCTCTGCAGTGAAGACTGATGCAAATAATTCATTTAGTTTCGCTACAATGGCCTTATCTTCCTTGAATGCTTCTTTAGCACCTCGATCGTCCAGTGAATTGTGAAATGTGTTGTCTCTTTATTTTATGGAGTTTTAAAAATGTTGACAGTTGTATGAAATTTACTCCAAGGAGGATGAGAGATTAATCTAGTGGTGTCACTGGTTCTTTAGCAGGCTTCCTGTTTCTGATGTACTTAAATTTGCGGTTACTTTTTTAGTCTTTGGCTAGTTGCTCTTCAAATTCTTTTTTGACCTGCCTAATTATATTTTTACACTTGAGTTGCCAGAGTATGTGCTCCTTTCTATTTTTTTCAGTAAATAGAACTTATAGAATAGTATAACTTCCTATATGACCTCTATCATATCTCCCTTCAGTTGTCTCTTTTCCAAGCTGAACAGTTCCAGTCTTTTTAATCTCTCCTCACATGGAAGCTGTTCCATGCATCTAATCATTTTTTTGCCCTTCTCTGTACTTTTTCCAATTTAATACATCTTTTTTGAGATGGTCCACCACAACAACACGCAGTATTCCTCACTAGGATTTGACTTCCAGTTTTAAAGGATGTTTTTTTGGCTCTGCCTCTTTTAGCCATGGTGGCATTTTTGGGGGGTCCTTTTGCTGTATTTTTTCATTTGGATTGTACATTTAGATTGAGGCTCCATTATGCTATTTTTAAAAAAAGTTTCCATGCAGCATGCAGGCATTTCACTCTTGTTGACTGTTCCTTTTAATTTCTATTTTTGTGTCGTTCCCATTTTGAAGTTAAACGCTACTGTGTTGGGTTTCTTTGATATTTTCCCCGCTGCAAGAATGTTTAAATTTAATTACATTATGGTCGCTATTACTGAGAAGTTCAGCTATATAGACCTCTTGGACTGTTCCTGTGCACCACTTATGACTAAATCAAGAATTACCTCTCCCTGTGTGCTTTCCAGGACTAGCTTCTCCAAGAAGCAGTCATTCTGGTGACTAAACGTTTTATCTCAGCATCCTGTCCTGCGGTGACATGTATTCAGTCAATATGCAGATGGTTGTAATCCCCCATTATTAGTGGGTTTTCTGTTTTTGTAGCCCTTTTAGTTTCTCTTCAGCTCCTACCTGTGCTTTATCAACTTCTATCCTCTCCTCCTTGCTAGGATTCATAGATTCATAGATTCTAGGGCTGGATGGGACCTCGAGAGGTCATCGAGTCCAGCCCCCTGCCCTCATGGCAGGACCAATTAGTGTCTAGACCATCCCTGATAGACATTTATCTAACCTACTCTTAAATATCTCCCTGGGCAGTTTATTCCAGTGTTTAACCACCCTGACAGTTAGGAACTTTTTCCTAATGTCCAACCTAAACCTCCCTTGCTGCAGTTTAAGCCCATTGCTTCTTGTTCTATCCTCAGAGGCTAAGATGAACAAGTTTTCTCCCTCCTCCTTATGACACCCTTTTAGATACCTGAAGACTGCTATCATGTCCCCTCTCAGTCTTCTCTTTTCCAAACTAAACAAACCCAATTCCTTCAGCCTTCCTTCATAGGATTAGAGTACCCTTTTAATAAATCCTCCCATAAGGAGTCTCAGTCCAATCTGTGTGCTCCTCCACACTTGTTGGCTTTCCCCCAACTCTTAGTTTCAAAACTCCTCTGACCTTTTTACTTTTACATGCCAGCAATCTGGTTCATTTTGGTTTAGGTGGAACCCATCCTTCCTCCTTTCCCAAAAGATTCCCCAGTTCCTGATAAACCTAAATCCCTTCTCAGAAATCATCATATCATCCACCCACTGAGACTCTGCCTGTCTAACTGACCCTGCACATGGAACTGAAAGCATTTCAGAGAATGCTAGCATGGAGGTCCTGGTCTTTAATCTCTTACCTAGCAGCCTAAATTTGGCCTCCAGGACCCCTCTGCTACCTTTCTCTAGGTCATTGGTACCTACATGTACCACAACCACTGCACTGCACATAAGTCTATCTAGATATTTCCAGAGGTCCATGCCTGGCAAGCAATTCACCCTGCGTTTCTCCCAGTCATGACAGACCCACTATCTATAATTCTAACAATCAAATCCCCCACTACTACCACCTGTCTCTTCCTAATAACAGGGGTCTCCTTCCCTGAAGGAGTAGTCTCAGGATGAGAGGATACCATCACATCATCTGGAAGAAGGATCTCAATTATGGGATAAGTATCAGAGGGGTAGCTGTGTTAGTCTGGATCTGTAGAAGCAACAAAGAGTCCTGTGGCACCTTATAGACTAACGGACGTATTGGAGCATAAGCTTTCGTGGGTGAATACCCACTTCGTCAGATGCATGCAGTGGAAATATCCAGAGGCAGTAGCACATTAAGCAATTTGACTGTATTGTGTCAGTGTCTTAACTCCAGTTGGAGTTGGATAAGAATTTAAAAGCAAATGGTTTGCTTTTACTTTAAGAAGTTTGGAGGTTGCCATTCAAGTCAATGACCCATCATTCCAGGAAAGCTCAAGAATAAATTAAATGCAACTGCTATCAAACGCTTTCTGTTGTATTTCACTTTAAATTAACATCTCCTCCCCGGAGTACATTTCATACAGCTGTCAGCATTTTTATAACTCCATAAAATAAAGAGAAAACACATTTCACAATATTATGACATGCACGTCATTCTGTTTTTTTGCAAGATTAAAGTCAATTAAGGATCTATTTTTGCATCAAAAGCATGTCAGTGGTTGGAGAGTGAGAGAACCAACCCCTTCTAAAGGGAGAAAATGTCTCAAAGACATGTGTGTTAAGATAGTTTTGAAAATATCTGATATGTTAGATCTAGCAGTAGCAAATTGCACTGACATACAGGAGCCCTTCATTCCTGGACCAGAAATGCAAGACAAGCAGCACAAACAGCCCCAGGCTCTCCATTGTCTTGCTTTTGGAAGCATGTCCCATTTTCAGCTTTTTTCCTGGACATATTGTTGGTATGTCCTGCAATGTGAGAGCAGGCTGCTGGGTCTGCTCCACTCCCTATGATCAGAACTCTGCTGCTCTAGGGAATGGGAAAGGGAGCTGCATGAGCAGCCACTGGTGAAGGGAGAAGAGGAGGAGATATAGGGGGAGTGTGGAGGAAAGTTCATGGGAGAGGGGCAGAGAGAGCATTAGAGAGAAAGTGTGATAGAAGTAAAGGAAGAGGAGATGCAGGAGCAGGAGGAGAAGAAATGAGACAGCATGAGGGAATAAACTATGTCCTGCAATGAGCTCCACATCTTGGATGTCACTGCCTGTCATGTTTACGGTGATTACATGCCACTCTGCAGCTGTGAGGTTATTTCAGGAAGAACGCTGATTGACTCTGGAGGAAGACACAGGCCTCTGTGCTCAACTGCGGAGACAATCATTGTGACATGATGTAAGAGCCTGGAGGATTGGGGCAGTAAAGAGCAAACATGGGAGACTCCTCAGGGCTCATATTGTTGACAGGCCTTGATATGATACTAAGGAAAGTGTCTGTCATTATTCTGGGAAGCCCTAATGGCTTTAGCAGTTGACTTCCAAGTAACCTTGAAATTTTATCCAAACAGTACTAACTGTAATTGCAGCTTTGCTGGGAAATCATGAATAAGCTGAATGTAGCCTGAAATGAGGCAATGGGCCTCATTCTGATCTCACACCCGATTATTGTCTTCACTGAAATTATTCCAGATTTACACTTCTATAATTAAGACGAGAACCTGTCCCACTGGAGATATTAGAAGAAATAGGAGAGCTTTAGTGTACTGAATTATTGATAGACCGGGGTTTTACAGGCAGCTCCTGCAGATTTGTAGGACCAGCTCCAAAAGTCAGGTAGACGAGCGATGATCGTTTTGTCTTAGCTCTACAACATTTTAGGTCCAAAGGTTACTCTAAAAACAAGAAATCCCCAAAGCAGCATGTTTCAGATGCTGGCCCAGATTGTGCTAACCAGCTCCACAATGGGCACAAGAGTTGGGAAGGATTCAGAGAGCTGTCCTGGCTGACACCCTGCTCAGCAATCAGGCACATCTGTAATCCCTGCCGTAGGCAATGACTATTATAATGTAAGGGAACAGAAATGCATTTTTATAGGAGATAAATGAGCCCACAGCATGCTTCTACCTGGGGGTTTTCCTTCTGCTCAAGTGTCTCCTCCCCTTTTATGGCTGTTAACTCATTCTTGCTGCCTGTTTTTTTATTTGATTTTTCACCCAGGCTAGCTGCAGGACATTCCATGGAGAGGGCTTGTCCTTGTAGAACTTGCTTCTTCTGACAGTCTGCAGAGCAATCGGCAAGGCCTGGTGTGAGGCTCTCCTGTTTACTCTGCCTTTTTAATTATCACAGTGAGGCATGATCTATATTTAATCTTCCTGAGTCATCCATTTGGGTGACTCATGTAGTCATCTTTGTTGAATTTTAAATTGAATGTGAGGCACCCAGATGACAATCCGTCTCTTGGTGAACAAAGAACAAAACAGGAAGCAATTATTTCTGGATCTTTTGATCTTTACCTGCAAAGAGTCAGCATGGTGTAGTGGACTGAGCACGGGGAACCCTGAGTTATAATCCTAGCTATGTCAGTCATTCACTTAGTGGCCTTAGGTTAAATGATTTGCCTTTCTCTGTGCCTGATTATGCACTGCCCTGCACCTTGTGTAGTCATTGACATTTCTACGAATGGGCCAGATTCTTAGTTGCAGTCTGACTCCTTTAAATTTCTCTGACAGCATAAAGAAACGAGAAAGCCAATGGAAATGGCCCCAGGAAATACACCCAGTGTGAGGAGATTCTCCAGGCTGAGTAGAGCTACTGGAATAGCTTTATGCCAGCTCTGGCATCCCACCTCAGTGTAGAGGATGGGGAGGGGATGCGACCAAAGCACACTATGCTGCCCTCCAGCTATTCTCAGCAGCAGAATGGCCTCTTGGGGCTGTTGCAGCTGAGTGTAAGTAAAGCACCCTGGTGGGTGCGCTGATTTTTGCCACAGCCGGATAGGCCTTACGGAAGGTGAAGGATACAGGATGCAAAGGTGGATTAAAGCCAACTTTACCCCTACCCTCTTATCCCGTGAATCTTGGGAGAATAGAGAATTGGTCCAGTGAGTATAAAGTGGATATAAAATATCAAAATAGTAGGTTTGTACACCCACTTGGCATGCCGTGTGCAAGTGTAAATGGCAACACAAGGGACAAAGAATCAGGCCAAATATCTGTTTCTCCATATGTGATAAAGGCCCAATGATAATAGGCTGGCAGTGTTTGTCTTAAACAACCTACCCTGTTAGCAGGTGTTGATCCTGTGGAGAAAGGGTTCATGTAAAATGTAGACCAGTTTTAACACTTTTAAAAACATTGTAGGCTAGGGCTGACCACGAGCAGCTAACCTGTTTATAAAGGTGTTAAAACATGTCTGCACTAGACTCTAACATGTTCTTAAACAGCAGGAAATTAAAACGTGTTTGCTAACACACCTAAAATACACCATTTCCCCTAGTGTAGACAAAGCTGGGCAGGTAGCTAGCAACCCCAGCTGGATATAAGGGAGACAGTTGTGACCTCCTAGAGAGCTCTAGAAAAGGGCTGAAAGTTTTAAGCTAGTAACCCTAGAAGCAGCCAAGCCGGGGAGAAAGTCTGAGCTGGACTTTATGCTTTGTTGTTGTTAATTTCTGCACTAATAAAACCAACCCCCCGGAAGGGTTTGGATTGCGCTAGAGAATAGCTTGGGAAAGGTGCCTGCTCGCAGATACCTGCCTCTCGGGGGTATCAGGGAAGATTAATGAGAACTTGCACAGCACTTTGAAGCGGTTGAATATTATTAGAAGTGCTCTTGTCAGCAGTGCGTATAGAAGTGCAACTGCATCTGTGAGGGATCTAGTCAGTTTACATGGCTCTGAATGGAAGTACGTAAACTGTGCAGTTTAAATCCGGCTGAGTGCTAGGGAGAATTGTGGGGAGCCCAGACAGAAAGACTTCTCTACGTCAGACCATCAAGTGGCTTTGGAGCTGCTCTTCAACTGCTTATGCAGCCCCAGGGCTGCAATAGCCTCTAGATCAGGGATGGGCAAACTACGGCCCGGTGGCCACATCCAGCCCTCCAGCTGGTTTAATCTAGCCCTCGAGCTCCTGCTGGGGAGCAGGGTCTGGGGCTTGCCCTGCTCCCGCGCTCCAGCTAGGGACTGAGGTCGGAGGCTGCTCTGTGTGTGCGTGCCGAGGCTCCCGGAAACAGCAGCATGTCCCCCCTCTGGCTCCTATGTTTAGGGTCATCCAGCGCCGTCCCAAGCACTACCCCTGCAGCTGCCATTGGCCGGGAACTGTGGCTAATGGGAGCTACAGGGGCGGTGCCTGCAGATGGGGCAGTGCACAGAACCTCCTGGCCGCACTTCCACATAGGAGCTGGGGGGGGACATGCCGCTGTTTCCAGGAACTACTTGAGGTAAGCGCCACCCGGAGCCTGCACCCCTGACCCCCTCCCATGCCCCAACCCCCTGACCCAGCCCAGAGCCCCCTCCTGCACCCTGAACTCCTCATTTCTGGCCCCACCCCAGAGCCCTCACCCCCAGCCAGAGCCCTCACCACCTCTTACACCCCCAACCCCAATTTCGTGAGCATTCATGGTCCTCCATACAATTTCCATACCCAGATGTGGCCCTCGGGCCAAAAAGTTTGCGCAGCCCTGCTCTAAAGCTTTGTGCTCTCCCTTGATGGATCCACACAATTCCAGACCCATGGCCCTGACCCCATATCATAGCACCTAGTGTCCCTTCCCACCTAATGGTGGCAAATGTAGATGACGAACATTACAGCAGTTTCAGAAACTTTTCATGTCATTTCTACAATGAACATTTCTCAGTGTCAGGGTCTCCTGTGTTGGGAAGATGGATGCAGTACTGTCAATACAATCATGTTTCCTAGTCTCCATTTAAAGGGGTGAATGAAATCAACCCGATTCTCTGGATGATAATGAAATGGAAGGTGGAAGGAAAGTGTTGTGTCTTTACTGGATATGGATAAGAAACAGATAGGAGGTTGTGCCCTCATGCCATGGAGAAGGGTCAGTGGCTTCTCTAAGGTGGGTAGCAGATGATAGCTCAGTGTGCACAGTATGTGAGCTGCAGGTCTCATTATGAATGGAAATATAGAGGAGGAATCATGTAGGAGAGGGTCATGTCCTTTCTTTGGCCTTTCACTTTTCCTCACTCATCCCAAGCCTTCTATTTGCTCTGCCTCCTGCCAACTTAAGCCATGTCTGCACTATGGGCATTAACAAAGCGTAGCTGTGAAGCCATAGTGATGCTGCTGTAATCCCATAGCATAGAGGCAGACTACGGTGAAAGGGCTTTTCCATCACTGTAGGACTCCAGCTCCTCGAGCAGCAGTAGCTAGGTTGATGGAAACATTCTTCTGTCGGCCTAGCTGCACTCTACACTGGAAGTTAGGTTGGCATAGCTGTGGTGCTGAGGAGCATGGATTTTTCACACCTCTAAGCGCCGTAGCTATGTCAACCGAAGTTTTAAGTGTCAACCAGGCTTTATTCTTCTCTTCAACTAGCGTCTCTGCCTTGGAAGACCTCTGTCATCTACTGGCTCTCCTGTGTGATTGCCATATGGGCTAATACTTGTCACAGGAAATCTACACAAGACAGTGGTAGAAATACCAGCAGCAACTGACTCCTTGTCTACACAAGAACACCCACTTTTGCAACCACCAGTAAGTTGCATTGACATCACAGAGTCATTAAACCATTCTGTGTGGGGAAAACTGAGCCAAAGGAGAACAAGTACATGCCATGCCCATAACAAAGTATAGCAAAAAACTATAATGTTATAAACGATGCAAATCAAGACCATGGTTAATATATTGCATACATGTAAGCAGCCTGCCAGTTGAAGAGATGCTGTGATAAATAAAGCCGGGGGGGGGGAAGGGGGAGCTCCCTTTTATGGACACCCAGCCAGCCAGTAGCTATAAAATCCCTCTTAGTAGCTGTTCTCTAATTGCTCTACCTGTAAAGGGTTAAAAAGTCTCACTGCTATGCATAGGTAAAAGGAAGTGAGTGGGCACCTGGCCAAATGGGCTAATGGGAAGGCTAGAACTTTTTAAAATTGAGAAAAGACTCCCCTTTGGTCTGTCTGGTGTTCTCCCGGGGAGAGACGGACAGGGCAGCAGCTATATTGTAAGAAGCTTGGGCCAGGTATGAAAAAATCATCAGTATCATATCTAGAAACTACTCATTTAAAACCCCAGATATGTAAGTAGATCAGGAAATGTCTAGGAAGATGCGATTATGTTTATCCCTTTTATTTTTTTATGGCTTGTGGATTCCTCTGTGCTAATTCCAGGTGCTTTTGTTTTGCTTGTAACCTTTAAGCTGGACCTCAAGAAAGCTATTCTAAGCCCTGGGCTACACTAGAGGGGGGGGTCAATCTACGATACGCAACTTCAGCTACGTGAATAGCATAGCTGAAGTCGGCGTATCGTAGATCGACTTACCTGGCTGTGAGGATGGCGGCGAGTCGATCACTGCCGCTCCCACGTCGACTCTGCTTCTGCCTTTCACCGAGTTGGATTTCCGGAGTTGACGGGGAGCGCGTTCGGGGATCGATTAATTGCGTCTAAACGAGACGCGATAAATCGATCCCCAATAGATCGATTGCTACCCGCCGATCCGGCGGGTAGTGAAGACAAGCCCTTAGAGCTTAATCCTTGTAGTTGCTCTTTTAAAATCTAGCAATAGCCTAAATTCCCAGATGTATTTTCTTTTCTTTTTTTTAATTAATAAAATTTACCTTTTTTAAGAACAGAATTGGATTTTTGTGTTTTAAGAGGTTTGTGCACATGTTGTTATATTAGCTGGTGGCAACAGCTGATTTCCTTTTTTTTTTTTCTTTCCCTTTCTCAGCTCTTCCCCGGAGGGGGCGTGAAAGGGCTTGAGGGTATGCCACAGGAAGGAATTCCCAAGTGCGCCTTCCTGAGCTCTCAAAGGGGTTCTGCACTTGGGTGGTGGCAGCATTTACCAATCCAAGGTCAGAGAAAAGCTGTAAACTTGGGAGTTTAATACAAGCCTGGAGTGGCCAGTATTAATTTTTAGAATCCTTGCGGGCCCCCACCTTCTGCACTTGAAGTGCCAGAGTGGGGAATTAGCCTTGACAGATGCCTTGTATCCAATTCCAAATGTGCACAACATAGTCTGATGCCAGTATGGATGATTACATCTTATACCATTTTAGTGAATTGTTTTTATTCACGTTGGTAAAGTGAGGTTTCTCTCTTGAGAATTACTGTCCAGCATCCAGTATCTGAAGTAAGTAAAATATATTCTCATTATTCATAATGCAGTGTCATAAATTTTCATCTTGGTTTACAAACTTAGAGTAAGATATGGTCCCTGCTGCCTCATATGCATGGCTTTGGGAATTTATTCTGATTCTAGACTCCTCACAGGTGATCTCAGTCTTTTCCATGCACAGACGATTACTTTCTTAAAATGCTTGCCTTGTCTGGATTTATTTCTACTGTGTAGTTCCATTTCCTGGCTGTCTGAACAATGTCCTCCTTATAGGAGACTTTCTAGCACAGCACAGTACAGTTCTTATTACTGCAGCTGACTTCCTTTTATACCAAGAAGCATTTGTTACCACTTTCTAAGATGCAGAGGCACAAAATAGATGCAGGCAACCCTGTGGAAGAGCAGTCAGGGCTAAATTATGCATGCTAGGGAGAGGAAGCTTCTAGGATGTAAGTGGGCGGGAGACATGCCTGTCTAAGGCACAGTACCTCATAGGAACTGGGGGAAATGCGATGAGCTGGAAGACTTGCTTCACCTTCAGAAAGGTGCAGCCAGCGCTCCTCCCAAAGCTGTCTTGATGCCATCTGTCTGTGTGCCAGGACAGCATGACTGTACTGTTTCCACACCCAGACTGTTTCCACACTCCTTCTCTGGGAGGTATTCAAGCAAACTGCCCTGCTTATCAGACACCATTTTGAGTTATTTTTTGGTAAAGGTCCCAAGAGTGCCTTGAGCATGGGTGCCTCTGAATTGGAAGCTACTGATTATAAAAGTAATTGGGTCTCATTTAGCCCCCCCTAAATGTGCCAATATAATGCTGCCTCAAAGTCTGCTGTAGCTCGGCAGACTGAAACAATGCTACTTTAGCTCACGACTGAGAAAGTATGCTGGAAATGTATATGGGTTATGTAGCCACCACTAGAAGTGTCTATTTCCACAGTCATCTTAATGGGGTGTCAACTTCAAAACTAATCATTGACAATTTCACTAGGTAAATCTATGCTGCATTAACTCAGTGGTCATATTTTCACCAACCAAAGGACAGCATTTCAAAGCCATGTGAAACATTGTTCAAATGCAGGCACTGCAAATCTGTTTCTAACACAATTTGGCTAACTTTTTGGACAAGGCCAAACATGGGTAATGCCACCAAAATGGGTTAGAAACAGGAATAACACAACTTGTGTCCATTTGACCTGCCAGCGTGTGTTATAACCAAGCTATGTTTAAACACGGTGCTAAAGCATGTTTCTTTGGACAGGGAGTTTGGGGTCATTGGGGATATGTCCACGCTACAACTAGATACCTGTGGCTGGCCCATGCCAGCTGACTTGGGCTCATGGGGCTTGGGCTAAGGGGCTGATTAATTGCAGTGTAGATGTTTGGGCTCAGGCTGCAGCCCAAGCTCTGGGACTCTCCTACCTCACAGGATCATAGAGTCCAGGTTCCAGCACGAGCCCAAATGTCTACACCGCAATTAAACAGCCCCTTAGCCAGAGCCCCGCGAGCCTGAGTCAGCTGGCACAGGCCAGCTGTGGGTTTGTAATTGCAGAGGAGATATACCTGAGTCTGGAGCTTCCATGTCAATTGGAATGATGATACAATTTTATGTACTCCAGAATTATGACTTCCCCCTTGGGAGTTAACTATTAGAAGCCAAATTGTAGCTCCTTCAATAGGTAAATCAGTGCACTGCTTCCTTGTGCAGTATACTATATCCAGTCAGCCTGAAATGATGATACAACCACCAGGATGTAAACTTCCCCATTTTTCTTAATAGGGTGTTAATGTAAAAGCCAAGCTGGGTAGATTTTTAAAAGCTGACATGATGAACAAGTAGGCCAAACCCAAACACCCACCTTAAGTAACTGAAATACAATTATAAAGGTGTACCTGTGACTCCTTTTGACTCTGAGAACTGGTGGTGGGGAGGGGTTGGAATGCACCCAGCTTTTGGCACCAATTCAGAGGACCCAAGTCAAAACATTATATGCATGTTTCCCAACTGCTTCTAGTCTGTTATCTAGTCTCAGAAATATATGCTGGATTTTTTAATTAATACACTTGTCAAGTAGCAGAAAGTTAGCATTTTTCTTGCAGAAATTAGAGAGAAATGTCCTCTAGATTATTTCCCCTCTGAAGTAATTTCTTTTTTTCCACAATTTGGACTGCCCTTAGACATTTCCCTTTGGTCTGTTACTATTCTCACTAGTTCAAATCTTTTCTTCTTTGCTAACATCTGAGTTTTTCTAAGATTATGGCACAAGTTTCATCAGTACTTTCCTTTGGAACTCGGTGACTTCCTTTCAAAGGGCAAACTGTCTTTATCTAGCCAAAATATTTTGCTGAAGATTGGTACTTTTCTGAGATTGATAGTAATATGCATGCAAAAAAGGAGTTTTTAAACTAATCAAAGGTTTTTGGAGGAAAAATAAAACTTAATGTGAGATTTTAATTCCCCATGTTTCTTTTGGTTAGCTAAATTTAAAAGCTTTATTAACTGATTTTTCTTAACAAAATAGGTAATTGTCGCAATCAATTAATACTTCTGTATTGCCAATTATTTAATATTTCAAAGTGGCGTTGGTTGATTAGAATGCGTGTAAGGGCTTTAGGCAGGGTACGGTATGAAAAGAGCCCTAGTAGCACTAAAAGATGAGCTCCTCGTGGAGACTAATAGAAGCTGTTATCACAGCACTCATTCTCCTCAATCTCCGTCCAGCGTTTGAAACAGTTGACCATAAGGTGTGGCTGATCGGCTTAATGACATAGCTGCAGTAGATGGTGCAGAAGTACAGTGGCTTTGATCATTACTCTCAAACAAGGCCTCAGGTGGTGAAGGGCAACTTGCGCCTCTTCCACCAGAGCTCTCACTTCTGGTGTCCCAGAGGGATATAATTTGTCCCACTTCCTCTTCAATGTGTAGATGAATCTATTAAAAGCTTGTGAGACAACATGGACTTCCTAACCAGCAGAATGCCAGTAATCGCCACCCATATATCTAATATTCCACCAATGCAATCAATCCCATCACAGGGATGGCCCAGTGCCTACAGGAAGTCAGCACCTGGACGAAGAACAGCTGGCTGCATGTAAACCTGGACAAGACCAAAGCAATGCCTGTAGAGAGAGGGAAATAACTGACTGAAACATTGACCTCCTCTTCTAGTACAGGTATGTACCCAGGTTTTTCAAAGTGGTATGATCTTCAGAGTCCTATTTCACTTCACTTATCCTAGATAAACAGGTACAATCCGTGCTGAAAAATGTTTCCATTTTCAGCTTACTAGGAAACTTTTCCCCCACCTCACAAATGAAGATCTGGCCACAGCGTATTCATGTATTCATCATTTCCCCACTGGATTACCACAATGTGCGGTGTCTGTGTCTCAGGGTGGAAACAAGGCAGAAGACCCTAGGTTGTACAGAATGCAGCTGCCCTCCACTGGCTGGGATGTACTTATGTGCTCCAGTCCCTTGACTGGATCCCACTCTACTTCCAGTGCCAGTCCAAGACCCGGGTCCTGTTTTTCATCATGGGAGGGACCCAGCTGCATCCGTGACCATATTCACATCCAGAACCCACCAACACAGCTGTACTTTCTCTGAAACAATGCAGTTTATAAACCCCCAAGCAAAATGTGAGGTTAATAGAGTTGTGGAAAAAACCTCCAGAAGAGATTAGAGCAGTCTAAATGTTGAGTGCATACTGCAAGACTCTCCAACACCATAACTAGGATATTACACCAACTTTTTCTTTTCTTTTTATCTACCCCAAACACAATTTCCTATGACCAGTGAAAGGAGAAGAGCAAATGACTCCATGAAGTCCATTAGGGACATTGCCATGCAGATGTTAAGGTAGCTGGGAAGTGCTTGGGTGGATGGATACTATAGAAAACCCTAAAACAGGCAGAAAGATAGGATTTTAACTCCATTAGCTAGCATTAGAGCAAAGAAAGCATTTTTTAATGGAGACTGACCCACTTTCTCAGGGACTGTTTTGCAGGAATGTGCAGATAATCATGAAAAAGGCAGAAATATTTAGTTTTAACAAACGTATCCATTATTTCATTATGAAAGAAGTATAAAGATAATGACCCAAGGAAACTGAAGTAAGTGTAGAGAGTAAAATGAATCTCCTATTGCATAAAAAGAGATACAAAAATCTCATGTCTACCATTTAAATAAAAGAACAGGATCCTCCACAAAAAATGAGAACCAGAATATTTTTTTAAACTAGAAGAGATACTTTTTCAAATGTTGTTCCAATTAAATCGGTCTATTTCCTGCTGCTATGCACTTTCCTTTTCCATGACTGTTGTGATTATATCGTATAATTACATTATAATGACATTTCAGCTTGGTTTTTGAATCTCTGGCCCTACTGGAACTTCCCACCCATGGTGAGAATGACACTCTAAAGTCATAGAACTTGCTTTTGCTGAATACTATCTAGAGATGCTTACTGCCAGTGAATGAGTAATTTTGGCTTTGGAGAGGAGACTTGTGAAGTCAGACTGAGATCAGTTCTCATTCATAACTCTTCTGTATGCTTTTAAGGGAGCCATTTAAAGCTGTCTTTCCCTTGTTTCCAATTTACATCTTTTACTTGGAGAATACCAACTGTGCGATGTCTATCCCCTTCTGCTCTGAATTCTCTTAAATAAGCAGGAACAGGCATTGTCATTCCAGCTGGCCAGCAAATGGAGTGTGAAGAGGTTTTACTTTTCTATTTTAAAATAAAATAGAACTTTAAGCCACTCTAAACATAGAGATATAGGCACTGAAAAAAAATCACATAACCGTATATATATGGTGGAGCAGATGGTGAAAGAGGAAAAACCTCAATCTTTCAGTTTTTCCTATTTTTCTTCATGTGTTTCATGTGGCTCCATTGAGACAACTTAATGGTTATAAATCACCTCACCTCAACAAAGATCTCCAAGAACCATGCCTATCTGTAAAAGAACTAAATACATCACTCAATAAATCATGAGTAAGCAAAGCAAAAGGATCATCTGTAAAACAAAGCACCTCACTTCATTCAGACTTTCTATAGTTTGTAAACCAGGAACAAAAATAATGAAGGTAGAATAAGCAGATTTTAGACTTTGTCTTCCACATCTTCTATGTCCTTGGGAGTCAGAAATTCTACAGACTGATGATATGCATCCACTGAAGTGAAGTGAAAAATATCTATATGCCCAGTTTGTCCAGAGAAGATCTGACTCAGCAGGAGAAAGTACAGTCCAACCACAGAGGAGGGTAAGAGCTAGAACTAGTTGTACTTGAAGGCAGAGAGTTCTAAAGAGCATGTTATTTTAGTAATTCAAATTAGTGCTTTGGCTCTCTCTTGACAAACTGCCAACAGGCCTGCGGTAATAACAGAGGCATAAAGAACTAATTGTTGAGAACTTCCAATAAAGATGAAAGAAAGAAAAACGAAGATGTCATAATACAGTGACCTGAAGCTAGAGAACATATGTTCTGGCTTCCTTTTACGTTCAGACAAAGTTCCTACAGTTTGTCATATTCAGCCTCGTTTGCCTCATCAGAGTCAATGAAGAAGCCTGCAGCTATCAACCCCTTGAAAC
The DNA here is from genome assembly GCA_037349315.1 of Chelydra serpentina. NCBI lineage: Eukaryota > Metazoa > Chordata > Testudines > Chelydridae > Chelydra > Chelydra serpentina. Next base: position 31,638,159 of record JBAIAC010000014.1, read on the forward strand.
AATGAGATCGAGCTGCCCTTCTCCCCTCCCAAGCATACAAAGGAATGCTAGGGAATGGGATATTTCACTTTCTTGTCTCCACCTCAGCTTCCTAGCTGGGAAGAAGGCTTATTAGTTAGCAGCTGCTGCTGCAGATTTGGCAGCATGATCACATCAGCCTAAAATATTGTTTTGGGGAAGTTTCCACAAGATGAGTTGCTACTAGGGTTGGAAGAGAGGAGGTTTGTTTAACTTCTCAGGAATGGACTTCTGGAAGACTGGTTTTTTAAAATAAAAATAAAGCATTGTTATTTGGCATCCACGTTCCTAACTAGATTATGCGGATTTTATGGAGATCAAATTTAGAGCCTCTTAAGAATCCAATCTAAATCCTATTAAAATTGATAAAAAGACTTTCATTAACTTTAGTGGGAGTTGGATGAGGCCCTAAATGAGAAGTGAACAAATTGACATTTATTTCTCAGGTGCACAGAAAATGCCATCTCCAAACCACGTGATTTGTTTTGTTTTGTTTTCAGTAGGCTGAAGGTTACTTTTCAATGCTAGCTGGAACCCAACCAGAAAGCTTCAGCCTGTAAAGCATTATCAGTGGCTTGTCCTGCCAAACGGAAGCCTAAGGTTAACAAAGGAATATAACTTATAGGTGTGTGTGACAAGAAATTAAGGTGGGGAAGAGTAGTATGAGGAAAGATCTGAAGTACTGGCCCAACTAGCCTTGTGGCAATTAGTCATTGACTCTAAAGAGGAGCTGTCTACTTCACTTTTCACCTGGAGTAAAGATGCCACAATATCAGCCAACAGTTGAAGGATGTTAAGGGGAAGGAATTGTGACGGAGACAGTAGCATACAACATCAAATGACAGGGGTGCTGGAACAATTTGTATAGTGGGGGTGCTGAGAGCCATTGAACCAAACTGTAAACCCTGTATCTGATGGAAACCACTTCAAGCTAGGGCATGCAGCAGCACCCCCAGAACTCCTAGTTCCAGCACCAATATCAAATTATCATGAATGTAAATCCAATCTGCAATATACATGGCTTCGCAAAACATCTAGTTACTTAACAAGCAAAATCAGGGAATCGCTTAGATTAAATTTGTGGAAAATCAGAGACTAACCATAAGAACGCCATTTCGCTTTTATATCCCCCACTTCCTACTTTTAAAAACCTACTTCTTCTACAAGCCACAGATAGATTTTGTTTATAATAGTGCAATTCACTCTGTTGCTACCATAGATCATACTTAAGTTTTAATATGTCCAGGAAAAAAATTGTAGTGTCTTAATTTCTCGTTGTTCTGTCTCAATTCCCAATTGTCAATGTTTTTCAGTTGTTTATAGCTTATAATTTTACAGAATGTCCTATTCCTCCTTTGTTTCCTCTCTGGCACATCCGCTAGCTTTGCTAACATGCAATGAAGAGAGGTTTTTCTATGTAAAAGTGGTTAGACTTGTATTTCTATAATTTTTGTTATAAAACCACTGTAACCCTAGAAAAGGGGTGGCCAACTTGAGCCTGAGAAGGAGCCAGAATTTACCAATGTACATTGCCAAAGAGCCACAGTAATACTTCAGCAGCACCCACCCCCCGTCAGCTTTCCCACTCCCCGCCCCAGTGCCTCCTGTCCATTGGCAGCCTCACCAATCAGCGCCTCCCCATCCCTCCCGATTAGCTGTTTCATTGCGTGAAGGAGACTTGGAGAAGTATTGGGAGGAGCAAGGACACAGCAGACTCAGGGAAGGGGTGGAGTGAGGGCGGGCCTGTGGCAGAGCCAGGGGTTGAGCAGTGAGCACCCCTTGGCACATTGGAAAGTTGGTGCCTGTAGCTCCAGCCCCAGAGTCGGTGCCTCTACAAGGAGCCGCATATTAACTTCTGAAGAGCCGCATGTGGCTCCGGAGCCACAGGTTGGCCACACCTGACCTAGAACCTCTTAATGCCAACTGGCAAGGAGGTCTAGACAGATGCGGCAGAGCCTTCCCAAAAGTGGGGAGGCCAGGGGCCTCTGTCCCCCATAGCCCCGTGCCTCCTCTTTCCCCCCAAGGCCCCGCTTCTTCCCGAGGCCCCACCCCTCCTCTTCCTCTGGAGGCCACGGCCAAGCTGGAAACCGGAGTGGGGCTGGGGGACCCCCCCCTCATCTGGGGGGGGGCAAAAGCAGCCCCCTGCCTGTGTCTCTGTCCCCTGGGTCCACCACCCAGGGCAGGTGTAAGGACCCAGGCTCCCTCCCCCCCCCAGCTACCCGCGCGGCTCTTACCCCGACTCTCCTCTGGCTGGGGGGCGAGGCCTCAGAGCCACAGCCCGGCCATGGTAAGAGCCGCAGCGGCAGCTGTGGGGAGCCAGAGCAAGGCCCCTCCGCCTGCCCTTGGGTGGAAGGTCCAGGGGGTGGAGACATGAGCCGGGGGATGCTCTTGGGCCCCCTGCACCAGGGGCAGGTGGAGGCTCCTTGCTGTGGCTCCGCACAGTTACCTGCATGGCTCTTACCATGGCTGGGCTGTGGCTCTGAGGCCCTGCCCCTCCGCTGGAGCCGGGTCGGGGTAAGAGCTGAGTGGGCAGCTGTGGGGAGCTGGCACGGACCCTCCACCTACCCTGGGCCGGTCCGATGTGGGCAGGGACGTGGGCCAGGGGCTGCTTTCGGGCCCCCTGCACCACAGGAAGGTGGAGGCTCCCTGGCCAGGCTCCACCAGCTGCTGGCCTGGCCCGGGGTTGGGGCCTCCGGGGGAAGAGGAGCGGAAGGGGGCAGGGTCCACCACGGCAAAAAGTGGATGGGCCAGGCCCATCTATTTTCAAAAAGTGGGAGGGGCATGGCCACCTGGCTCCCTCTGTTCTGGCGCCATTGCATTACAGGTTACAGGTATCTCCTGATTCTAGGATGTACCATTCTGGTTACCCAAATAATGTCATGTGAGGGCTCAAATGAAAGCCAGTGTCACACTGGTCATCTATACCATTTTGAAATGTATGTACAAATACTATGTAAAAAGTGATGTATACATAACTGAGAATACGTTCTTAAAAGCTGTAACAAGGTATTAGTCACCAGCAAATGTGAAAAATGGGTTTGTCAGATGGAAAATGTCCATCCCTCCATCTGTTCACATGTAAATTGAATATTGTGTCATTCACAAATTGTCCCCTATCACCAGTCTGAACTGAATGCAAATGAAGGATTATAAGAAAGAACTTCAGAAACAAACTAACAGGAAGAGAGAAACAGTGCGGGGAAGAGAACCTTATCTTGAGGTGCCTATCATAGGTTTGCTTGAATATAGTTGAGGGGACAAAGAGGACACCCAGGCACCCTTCACTGAGGGAGAAAAGGACAGTGCTTTTGCTTCATGAAAAGGGGTCTCAACCAGGCTTGGTTGAAAATGCTGAAGAGAACTTTGGTGAGAACCTTCTTTAGACAAGAGTTCAGTTGTTAAGTTTAGTCTCTAGAAAGCATGTTAGGATTTTGCTTTACATGTAACCGTTTGTTTCCAATATTCTTACTCACTATTACTTGAATCTCTATTCTTTGATAATAATTCTTGTTTTCACTGTAAATATAGCTACGTGCTGTGGGGTTAAACAAAGTGCTTGTCCTGAGTTGACTCTTACAAGCTTTGGGAACAGGAGACCTGGTAACTCTGTGACCGTTCAGTGGTTAAGGGGCTGGACGCAGCAGGGAATGCTCCGAGAACTCGGAGGTTGGTGCGTGCCTATCACTACTTGCACACAGAGAGTGAGGCCTGTTGAAGCCTGGAAGGTAGTGCTTGTGCTGCCAGAGGCTGGTGGTTTCAGGGAGTTGATCCACAGCAGGCCCAGACAAGACCCCTTCAAACTAAGGGCAGGCGATGGTGAGGTGTCTCACAACCCTGGGAACTCCTGGAGAGCATCACAACCACGATAGCAGCTATTCAGTGGCATATATGTGCTGGTTACTCCTTTCAGGCCTCGTTGTGAATGTAGAATCTCTACTTGACGCTGTCATAATTAAAAATATTTGGCACTTTCAACAGGAGAAGTTGCATGTTCATAGAACCATAGAGTTAGGAGGGACCACAAGGGTCATCTAGTCTCTCCCCCTGCCAAGATGCAAAGTCATGTCCAAACCATCCAAGACAGATGGCTATCCAGCCTCCTTTTGACAACCTCCCGTGAAGGAGCTTCCACAACCTCCCGAGTCAGTCTGTTCCATTGTCCTACTGTTCTTACAGTTAGGAAGTTTTTCCTGCAATTTAATCTAAATCATTGCAGGAGGCAAAATTGGGAAGGGGAGGAAGCCTCTTCCTCATACTGCTTCTGACCCCCAACAATCTATGCAGCTAAGCAGCAGGGCAGGAACATTCCTCTGTGTATAGGAGTGCCCTAGGAAGCAGGCCTTCTAATGTGCCTGTACATGAGCTATTCTGAGGGAGACATGGACAGCTAGTGTTTATGCTGCTGTCAACACCTAATGCTAGTTGGCAGACAGAGGGGATGGCTGTTGCTCAAGCTGAGAGGCACAGCAGCAGGCACAGGACAGTCCAGTACTGTAGACCTTCTGATAGAATCTTGCCCTGGGCAGTGCACGTACCAAGGCTGTCTCCCTCTCTTCTCTGGTAGCATGCACCCTTTGTATGTCAGTTGTGTTCTGAGGGGACAGCCAAGCTCAAAGCTCTTTTTTCTTTCAAAATGCCTCTCCTTCTGTATGTGGAAACCAATAAACACATGTATAGAAGGAACGATAGAGTGCATGAAACTACTTGAATGGACCAATAATCTTGGTGGGTAGAGAATTAGGTTCAGGTATCAAAACATCTGCTTTGTTTTTTGTTTTGTTTTTTCAGATACCACTGTAGGTATGTAATTACCTGCAGATAGTGTTAATAAATACCAAGCAGCGCAGGCGGAGGCAGGTATTATTTTAGCATTTTAACCATCCCTCCCATCTTCAGCGAAGAAAATAAATTAGTTTATTTTATTTTGAATCCTGTAATCTGGTTCTAAAAATTGGCATCTGGGTTTAAAGATAATTTATGACTTGTGAGCTTTCTTAGCAGGCTGCCACAGCCCACCTTAGCACAGAAGAGAAATCCGAAAGACCGCAGAAGACGGCTCCTTCTACAAGACAGTGTTTTGGAAGAATATGAAGAGCAAGTTTTTTGACTGGTTGACTTGCAAAACTCTCTCTCCATTCCAGGCTATTTTAAAGGTTCAGTCTTCTGCTTGCATTTCTACTTGTCCCCTAAGGGGATGCCCATTCGGTTTCTGCTGGGAAAGATGGATGGTTCTGGCTCTCCATCAGTCACTTAAAGACTGAACAAACAAGCAGAATCAATAGCCTCTTTCATGCATTTTATCTCTTAAGGACCAAGACCACTCTTTGCAACCTCTCCTATTTCTGTTTCCCCATCCACCTCCTGTCTTCATAAATATGACAAATTGCACTGCACTATACAAACTAATCTGCCACAGTAGAGACATCTGTAGCACTGAATAGCCTTTGCAGAAATGCCACTTGAGGGAATAGCTCTTCTTTTTATGAGAGGCTTTATTTTCAAGCCCTTGGAGGGGAACCATGTTCCCTTTGACACTATTTCTGTATAGTTTTTCAGGGATTTTGTGGAAGAATGTTGTGTGTGTGTGATCTAGTGGTTTGTCAAAATGAAGACCGATGGCAGTGGATTAACTATAATAAACACCATAACTTTATTGTCCTTGAGTTCTCTACTTAACTCTAACTAGAGCAGTCTTCTCTTGTCTACCCTTTCATCTGTCACATGCCACCTAGTGATCTAGCAGGGAATTGCAGCATGTTGTAGGAGAACTGCAACTTAAAGGATACATTAATAATTTTATGTTTATTGCATGGAAGTGTTAATAGGAAGCTATATGCTTATGCAACCCACACACCTCCTGGGTGTGGTATTCTGTCCCCCCTAGTGGCCACCAGGACCAAGGCACTAATGCTGTAGAGCCAACTCATTAATCTCTAAGTGCCGTATGGCTTTTAGCTCATGCAGTAGAGGCTCATGTATTTACCTCCAGAGGCCCCAGGTTTGATCCTGCCCACTGATGACCGAGGTCTGTTGGTATTATACTTACTTACCTTTTTCATCCTTTGATCATTAAGAATTTATTTACTACATATTGATTCTGCAAAACTATTAGTTCATAAAGTTTGTATATCCTATATGGTCTGCTTTCTTACTTCAGAAATATAAAAGTAATTAGGAAGGATGTGAATTTTACCTTGTGAGACTTACATAGCCTTTTCTGGACCTTTCATTAAAAGAAAAAAGACAACTGAATTTGCTTTACAGCTGGAAAATGTAACGTTGTCCTCCCAGTGTTTCTTTTCCTGGATGTATGTTTTGTTACATTCTGGCTGTTTAGCTTTACACAGCTAACAGAGCTTCTCATTAGGACTGTGTAGTGTCACTGCTTTTGTATCACAGACTTAGAGTTCAGTGGGACTTAGCCCAATTCTGTGAAGGCATACCCATGATTTGCATTGTGGTTGACCCCTTCAGATCACATAATTACTGCTAATCATACCTCTAATACCTACCATATAATTTATTGCATCTAACCATTCACTGTAAACTCAGTTCAAACCAACAAGACCTGAGCCTCAACAAATCTGCATTTCTCCATGTAGATCAACAAATGTCAATTCCAATTTTGTCACAACATTTTTGAACCTGAAAAAAAGGTTCAGACAAAAACCTACTGGTTCAATAATTGAGTGCCAATTACAAACTAGGGAAGTTCTGCCGTGGATCTTTGGCATAGTTCTATTTCTAATCCTGTCTTCTGAGATCTTGCCAATAATTGTAAAAGCTTGATTTAAAGTGATCTGCTACGTTCCATAATTATAAGGAGTTTCACTATTCCTCTTTGCCAAGCCATCAGTCTCTCCATATTCAAGTCCTTCCCTACGACTCACTTCTTCCATGATACTTTCAAGATGTGAACAAAGACAAACAAAAGTTTGAATAACACAAAGTTTCTCTGTGTTTCCTTGTGCAATCCTGTCTTTTCTATTTTGTTGCTTAGCTTGTTAACTCTTGGATGCATAAGCTTTTTGTGTCTTGAACAGCACTGAACACATTGTCTGTGCTTAAATAAATGCTTGGATTTTGGAATTAAACAAATTCAAAATCTAAACTTTTATATTCCACGTTACTTTTGCTATTGCATTAGATCAGATTGTACTATGGAATATTGATACATATTATGTAAATCACTACAACAAAGTGCAGTAACTCATGATTATTTTTGTTGGGACCAGATATAATTGAGCAGTTCCGGACCCGGACTTCTTGTCTGCAGTTTATTGAGTAACATCACTTCTTGAAGAACTAGAAGGAAAAAAAAGTATTCAGGGTATGTGAGGGAATCCCTTCAAAGATTTCTGAATTCTAGTATCCAGGATATAACCTATCAATTTTTGCCAATATGTTGGTGGCCTAGAGGGAGTAGTCTAACACTGACTATAAGTATACCTCCACATTTCTTGTAGTAGGAAGGTACAAATTAACTATACTTAAGAATTCCACCAATGTGCTCAAAGTCTATTTTAAGTAGTTAACACACTAATGATACATTTTTCATTAGGCAAAAGTAGTTCTGCTGTGTTTGGTGTGTTTTGTTTTTTCTCAGAAGTATTTTTCATTTACAGTGTGAGCCTCTCCCCTTCAGATCCTTCCCCTGTTTTCCTTTACTGTATCCTGTTGTAATATTCCCTTTGGAAGGTCTATTACAGAGTATTTTTATACAGATTCTGAAAACTTCCTTCCTGGTGTTTGCATCCTCTGTTCAGATGTCAAAATCAAAGATAATGGTCCATTGCTAAATTTTTTGAGAGGGGAGGGAGTTTGCAGTCTCCACACACTTAACAAGTCAACATATTTTGTGTGGTGTGAGGGACCTAGTGTATTCCAACAGTAGTTCACTGTTAGCTATTACAAGGAGGCGGCATTGAAATTCAAGGCAAGCATTGAAAATTGTCAGTATTTTCTGATCCATGTCTCCAAATGAAAAGCAAACAAAGCTTCTATATTATCAGGAGTGTTGTGAATATGACACAATGTCTGAATGTAAATGGCAATTTCCCTTGTAATACATTAATGTAAAGTTATTCTGTCAGCAGTAAGAACACATTTCTATGGTCTGTTAAATGATTGCTACTGCTGAAACCTTTGACAGTTAAAAATAGTGTATGTCCTTTTAATACACAGTAAGAGTTGTGCTCTGATCACAAACACATGAGTTAGTTAGCAGGGGACGTGTAGGTGTAGGATTAATGCATCAGCCTTAAACTTCTGGAGACCTCAGTTCATCTCCTGTCTTGGGTTATGTACAAAAACTAGTTTGGGAGTCTTAGTCCTAATTTCTCTTTGTGGGTATTGCAAAACTCAGGATGTTTCTTTCTTTGCTCCAGAGAAGCCTAAGAGAGCAAAATTGTGTGTTGCAGGCCAGGCCTGAGGTTCATTGGCAGAGCTGTGTAAAGAAATTTACATATCACATACGTGGCTTAAGCACCTGCCTTTTACCTTTTGTAATGTATTTATAAAATGCTCCTATCATATTCTTTAGGTGCACATATGTCACTGATATAAGCCCACACATTAAATTATATCAATTAGCACAATGTTAACTGCAGAATTCATCAAGCACAGAAGACCTCAAACAAAGATCTGAATGTTTGTAATTGTCATTAAGTCTAATTTACTTAAAGCCTTTTTGATGTCTTTAGAGCATGTTCATGGTGAGCTGAGCTCTAATGGGATGGTGTCCCTAGCCTCTGTTTGCCAGAAGCTGGGAATGGGCGACAGGGGATGAATCACTTGATGATTACCTGTTCTGTTCATTCCTGGTGGGGCACCTGGCATTGGCCACTATTGGAAGACAGGATACTGGGCTAGATGGACCTTTGGTCTGTCCCAGTATGGCCGTTCTTATGTTGCCTGAAGGGGAAGAGCACTGAATTTTGGGCTGATCTTCACAAATTCATTTATAAATGAATTAATTTAAATACTGTGAACAGGGGACCATTGATGCCTGCAGACAGTGTTCACTCTTCTTTACAAACAACTCCTACCTCAGACCTGACAAACTCACTGCATCTAATGCTACCCTTCATAGATAAATACCCGAAGTGATGTATGTGAGGTCTCTATTGAAAGCTTGTAATTTACCAATGCTCACAATCATTGCAAGATGTGTGTATGGGAAATATTAAAGGAATAATGTAACTGTATCAAAAATTATGCCCTTATGGTCTTGGAGTAAAAGTGAGCCAGGGCTCAGTGATGACCCATTCAAGAAGTTGAGAGTTGTCACCCCTTCCTGGCTAGCCAATTACATAATGTATTGCTCAACTGTCCGCCATTGCAATAACCACAGAAAAGCCAATGGAAAACCTTCAAAGATGAACTGTAAGCATCAAAAACAGTTGGAGGTAAAAAGGAACATTGTAACAGACAGGGGAATCACCCTGTCTGCCAATAAACACAAAAGACTGATTCAGTATATCACAGGGTGGAGAAAGATGCTCGGCATCCATTCGCTGAGAAGACATCTTGCTGAGCAGGGGTGTTTCCCTCTTTTCAGGGCCGGCTCCAGTTTTTCGTCTGCCCCAAGCAAAAAACCAAAAAACGGCCGCCCCAGAATCCCCGGACCGCCGCCCCTTACAGGGCGCAGCCCCAGGCACGTGCTTTGCCGTCTGGTGCCTGGAGCCAGCCCTGCCTCTTTTAGTTTTTGTGTTGGTTTCATTCAACTAGATTTCTACTCATTATAGTTTTCTACAATAGACGGCCTGAATTTGTAAAGGAGAAGATTTAAACCAAAAAAAATTAGGCCTTTGCTAGACAGCATAAAAAAACAAAAAGAGGCACAAGTCCTCAGGCAAAAGCATTACCAAACAGATAGGCCTTGTACTATGCAGTGTAGGTCAGCAAACCAAGGGCTTTTCCTTTTTACCTTTGGGTTTGCAAGTAGATCTTTTAGAATAAAGCAGCACTTGTTCATCTGAGCTTTTGGGGTTTATCAGAGAAGTATTTATAGGTTCACCTAATACTGTTTTCTAACTTGCAATAGATATTTTTAAAAGAAGAACACTTTTTGTGTGTGTATATATATGTGTGTGTGTGTATATGTGTGTGTGTGTATATGTGTGTGTGTGTATATATATATATATTTCAAGCCTTTTTTTTAAAAAAGTTTTTCCCTTATGCACTGTACTCCTCATGCATAAATGAACAGCCAGAGCAAACTATTAATTTGCATAGAAATGGTGCTCTGCTTAGCTGTGTGTTACTTGAACTCACTTAGCAAAACAAAAGTTAACTGAAAGCTATGTACCCCCCAAGATTTTCTGAGGTAGCTAGGCTAGCAACGTTGATTGCTTCTGTGGCCAAACAACCTGCTTGAAATGGACTTGACAACTGCACAAAATTTGTGTATATTGGAAACATTCTATTTAGAAGGAAATGATGCTTTTAGGAGGATGGTGTTTAATGAAAGGTCAATAGGTATCTCGGGTTATTGTTCCTCCTTCCTGCCCCTACCCATCTTAGAGGTAGGTATGTTTGGCTTTTTCCATGTTTAAACTACGACTGAAGTGGGGAAAGGGGAAGACACTTCCTCCCAGGAAAAGGACACCACAGTGTGTGTGTTCAGAAAGAGACCAGTTCAGCTGTTGTATGGCACACTGCTTTCAAACACGGTTTGAAATAGGTAAGTAACAGACTGTAAATGAGTTTAGGATTGAATCTTTCAGTGCACTCGCCCTCTATACCTTACTTCTTACCCAAACCAAGTTCCCATTATTCGTATATCTTTGCTTAGAGCCTCAAATCAGCTGGGTGCTGTACAGAACACATAGCAAAGACGGTCTCCCAAAGAGCTGACAATCTCAATTGAAATTGGTGGAAATGTTGCCTCAGTGAAAACTGTAGAATAAGGCACTTTTTCTTTGAGTTTCTACAAGCGGACTGTACAACATTCCTAGCCTGCCACTAATAACTTTCCTACCCACATGCTCTGCTTGAGCCTAACACCTGTCCACAGCCTTGATGCTGCAAACAAATGCATCAGTGCAGACCCTTGCACTTGCATGAAGTTCCATTGGCTTAACTGGGATGCCATTAGGGTGTAACATTTTGCACTGACACATCTCTTTGAAGTATTGAGGATTTATTTTGCCTGTTCTGGACCACAAAATCCTAACTTGAATTTGCACCTTTGAATACTCCTAGTTTGTGTATGTGGGCTTAACACACTACAGCCCCTGGCCACAGCTGGGGCAAATGCTGATGGATGATTTTATGTTTGAAATGGGAGTCGATCAAAGTGCACTATAATAGTGTTGCTCCTGTATCCAGTATTGTGTGCTGGGAGTAGAAGTCTTTGATTTAAGAAAAACCAACAGGAAGCAGAAAATGTAAGTGGGTGCGTGTCACAGCTGGGTCAGGGGCTGCTACTGCTGCAAGTGCTTCTGGATCTACAAGATTGTTGTCTTAATAAGAAACCTTGTTGTATTTTACTCTTTCGGTCTCTGTCTCCACTCCTATGCTACAACTACGGAACTTTTAATGTGCACCGGGGTGCACATGGCCAGGGAGTGAGTGGCAGGCTAGTGCACTGTAGCTTTACATCCCGGGTTGCCACGCACTAACTCTCCATATAGACAATTCCTAGAGAAAACTGCCTTGTCGTCTTACAGAGAGGTGGGTAGCACAGTGGTGTCAATGATACCTGTATAATAGTCACGCGCACTGAGATGGCTGCCATCTCTGCTCCAGGGAGGGGCTTCAGAAGACTTGGTGGTAATATATGTGGTATGTACAGAAGGGCTAAATTACCTATAGGTAACAGATACTGTCACAGATGAGTACAAGATGTTGTCTCACATAATAGCAATCCATTTCTTCTTCTTGTGTGAAATGTAATTGTGTCTCTTTAGAGACATTTCAACAATATTTTTTGGCTAGGTGTGGAGCTGAATACCGTGGCTTTATATTCGAAGTCTGTAGACAGTGGTTCTTTGAAGCTGTGTCATTAAGCCTGAATGCATGACGTGAATAGAATTGTTACTGACATTTACAATTTTACTTGTTGAATTAATGTACAAAGCCACCTGCAAAAACAGCAGGTTCCTATGTAAAAGAAGAACACTGAATGCCATTATTTAAGCTGTAGTGCAAATAAAATATTCCATCCAGTTTGTGTCAGCATCCCCCATGTCAACAAAAATAGCCTGAGTGTTTGTTGTTTGCGCCAAAAACAATACAGGACTAAATTCTCTGTGGACTTGCATGTGTTGTAATACTACTGGAGTTAATGGGATTGTATGGGTGTAGCAGATGGCAGAAATCTTCGTTTTGCATGACTACGAGGTTCGAGAATAGCTTGAGCCTCTGGGAGGGCATTAAACTAACAACCCAGGGGGTGTTACTAAGGAGGCATATGTGATACAAACTCAAGCACACCAGGGCAGGAACAAATTGAATAGATGTGGCAAGGAATGTGAAGAGAATAATTTTTTCAGTTGCTTAAATACCACTGCTAGGAGCCAGGGTAACAAGGAAGAGGAATTGGAAATTCTTATTTCTGAGAAGAAACTAGATATAATTGGCATTATGAAAACCTGGTGGGACCCTTTTCATGATTGGAATGTTAAAATCATTGACTATATTCATTGGGCCAGAGACAGAGTGACTTTATAGCCCTGCAGTGAGAGCAGTCACCTGGGAGATCTGGGTCCCTGCCCTAGCTCCAATGAATATTTCAGTATTTCATACAAAGTGCAACAGCTTCAACGGGAGAGACTGAGAGAAACCCACCCATCCCCAGAATGCCCCATATCCCAGGGCACTCACCGGGGAGGTGGGAGACTCAAGTTCAGGTCCCTCCTGATTCAGAGTACGGTGGGGATTTGAACCTGGGTATCACACATCTTGGGGGAGTGCTCGGACCACTGGGCTATAGGATGACAGCAGCAGTGTTGTGTGAGACCCAATCTGGTAGGTGCACACTTAAGTGATCTCCTGAGAATGCCTATCAGATTGGGCACCACAGGCAAAAAAGGTAGAGGAACGCCTAGTTTGTGAATCCCACCAGGGTTTACCCATTGGTTAGGTGCTGAGCTGCTCAGAGCTGTCAGGACTTAGGTGGCTTTGCACATGCCCGCTGGCCAAATTTAGATACCTAAGGGAGTTAACCAGTAGGTGCCCAGGGAATTTAGGGAGCTGCTGAGGGGTGGTTTTGTGAATGCCAGTGGCATCTAAATGTTGGATTTAGGTACCTAAAGTGGCAGTTTGGTGCCAAAGTCCTCTTGTAAATACCTAGCCCAAGGAATGCAGGCCAAACCCATAGAATGTGGGGACTGTGTCCTGGAAAGCAATGACACTGAAAGGGATTTAGGGGTCTTAGTGATCAAGCAACTGAACATGAGTGGCAAAAAGAGCTAACGCATTCTGTAAATGTATAAACAGGGAAGTAGTAAGCAGGAGTAGGGAAGTGAGTGTACCACTGTATATGGCATTGGTGAACCCAGTGCAAGAATACTGCATCTCATTCTGGTGTCTACCCTTTAAAAAGGGTATTGAAAAATTGGAGAAGGTGCAGAAAAGACCCACACAAATGATTTGAGAGTGGAGAAAATGCTTTACAGTGAGAGACTGAATTCAGTCCATTTAGTTTAAAAGAAGATTGAGAGGTGATTCTATTATGGTGTGTAAGTACCTTTACATGGAGAAAATACTAGGTACTAAGGGGCTCTTTAGTCTAGCACAATAAGGCATGACAAGAACCAATGGTTAGAAGCAGAAACCTGACAAATTCAAATGAAGCACAATTTTTTTAACTGTGAGGGTGATTAACCGTTGGAACAAACTACCAAGGGAAGTGGTGAATTCTCTGTCTTTGGGTGCATTTTTGGAAGATATGTTTTAGTCAAACACCAGTTATTGGGTTCAGTAGAGGCATAACCGAGTAAAATTTAATGGCCTGTGATACATAGGAGGTCAGACTAGATGATTGGATGTTTCCTTCTGGCCTTAAACTTTGAATCTATGAAATTGGTTCTAAAAATAAAACTGAATGTAAAAGTTAATCTGAGGATATCTTGTGTATCTGGTGCATGTCTGTATGTACTAATTGGAACAAATGGTTGTGACAGATCCTAGCTAGCATCCTTTACTGGCCTCCCCCTAGGACTGCTGGGAGGGGAATCCAAGCCCCTGTGCTCTAGATTACCAGGGGGTTTCAAGCCCCTGGAGCCTGAACCAAGTCCAGCCATTGCCCCAGTCTCAGGGTTCCTAGGCATGCAGTTCTTCTGTCTGGCACACTCCCTCACCCTCAGATGTTGGGACCTGCTGTCCTAGCCCCTCTGGGCACAATGCTGATCCTTCAGACTCCCCAATATTCAAACACACCTCTCCCCCAGACTCCACCTCTGAGTGATGCAGTTAAACCAACCTAACCCCTAGTATAGACAGCACTATGTTGATGGAGCTACCCCCTCTCGGGGAGGTGGATGACCTATGCCAATGGAAGAACTCCTCTCGTCAGCAGAGGTAGCGACTTCAGTGAAGCACTACAGTGGCACCGCTGCAGCGTTTTAAATGTAGACCTGCCCTAACTCTTTGTTGTGAAGCAGTCAGCACACTCACACATTGCCCAGTCTAACATCTTTCTGCTCTTTTATCCTTAATCATGTAAAGCACAGGAGAGCAATAGATCATACAGAACAACACAACGGCATAAATGCAATGTCCCTCACTAGCTCACCCTTCCATTGGGCGTCCTTGGGGGATCATCTGTGTGCCATCAGGCAGGCAGAGTCCTCTACCTCCTTTCCTCTCTGTCCCTGCAACAGCCTCCCTCATCTTTATCTGGTGCAAAATGGGAATCACTTCCTTCTTTTCTCCTCCTGGTAATTTTCCATTACTTCCAGCCCACCCCACTTCAGACAAGAGGAGGGAGTGTCTTCTCCCAGCTACAGCAAACCCATTGTCCCAAGCTACATTATTTACTTTGAATATGATCAGTCATTGAGTGCTGATGACTCACCATTGTCTCTGGCCTGGCAAAAACACGACACAGCCCTGCTAACTCAGAGTGGATCCACATACATGTAGGCTTTCCATGACACAGTAACTTCATGATGCAATTTCATAAAATCATCTACAATTCAGAGGTGGTACAGACGAGACCCCCAAATTGTCATGATATTGTAGTAGACAAGTGTTATTTATAATTATAAAGACAGAAGGGACCACTGTGATTATCCAGTCTGACCTGTGAATGAAGCAAAGAGGCCTGCCAGTGCCTGGGACCCTTTAGATTTTCAGTCAAACGTTCTCCCAACTGAGCTATTGTGGCATCGGCTAAACTATGGGATCTTTACCCAGGTTAAATAATTCTGCCTTTTTACATATAATCAATAGGAAGAAGATGGCTTCTTGGTTAAAGCTTAGGAGTGACCGTCATGAGCTCTATCTAGATCTTACTTCTGCCACAGACTACATATATAATTGTGAACAAGTCATTTAACCTCTGTGCCTCAATTTCCCCCACCTGTAAGATGGGAACAGTATTTGTTTCTTTACCTCACTGGGAGACTGTAAAGCAAAATTCATTGATGTTGAAGTGCTTTGAGATCTTTGGAGGTGTTATGTAAGGGCAAAGTATTATTGTGGGAGGAAAAAAGTTAATTTGAAAATTGCTGCAGTGCAGGGGAGATTTCTAGTGCATCAAAGCACTTTCATCTCCATGGATGGATTCCCTTCATTTTGGTTAGAAATCCACTCTGAACTTTAAGGAGATAGATATAATTGTCATAGGATTGGTTATGTAACAAGCTTGCTTTTCAATTTAACTAATGAATGCGCTGAAAGCCGAGATTAATCCTTTAATTTAACTTTTCTCCTGAGAGAGAACATATAGAACATGTTATTTGTAGTATTGTCATCTCATAGGAGACAAAGAGAATTTGTAGTTTTATTAGGTGCCCACTGAACATAGGGTGACCATATGTCCCATTTTAGCTGCGACATCCCCTTTCTAAGCCCTGCCCCAAACATCCCAACTTTTGGGGCAAAACTGGGCATTTGTCCCGTTTGTTCTTGCCAACTGATCATCAGTTGGCAGAGCCATCCCGTCCACAGGACGGACTGGGGCAACTGCCGGGGGCCCCGCGCTTTGGGACACAGGGTCCAGGGCAGCCTGGGGGGTTAGCGGGGAGCCTGGCACCAGCAGCAGCGAGCAATTCGGCCCCAGCCTACTGCGACCTGCCCCACCAGCTCCCTGTGTTGCTCGGGGAGGGGGCGGAAGCTGGAAAGAGTTGGGGCGGGGGCTTGGGGGAAGGGGTGGAATGGGAGCGGGGAGGGGTGGGAAGAGGTGGAGAGGAG
Source organism: Chelydra serpentina (assembly GCA_037349315.1). Lineage (NCBI taxonomy): Eukaryota > Metazoa > Chordata > Testudines > Chelydridae > Chelydra > Chelydra serpentina. The sequence goes on from JBAIAC010000014.1 coordinate 31,654,539, forward strand.
GGTTGGGGTGGAGAGGGAGAAGGGCAGGAAGAGGTGGGGCAGAGGTAGGGTTTGGGGGAAGGGGTGGAATGGGGCAGGGCCTGTGATGGAGCGGGGAGTTGTCCCGGGCACAGCACCCCCCTAGGGACAGCCCTGTCAGTTGGCAAAAGCAAACGGAACAAATGCACAGTTTTTGCCAAAAAAACTTTAGTGGGGTGCGGAGGAACATTTGGCAGGGAAGCAGTGGCAACACGAGGCGCTGGGTGGCGGGGCGTGAACTATTAGCCCTGAGTGGTGCGGGGCTCAGGCTAATGCTGACACCAGGCGGCTCAGGCCAGCCCCGCATGTTGTCCCATTAACTGTACATCTGGGTAACTTGCATTACCATAGACATTTCAGAAGATGGAAGACCCACTTTATTGACTGTAGATTGTATAGGTGTGGATTTGAATCCATCTCCAGTTAGATTTACAGGCTTTCGGCATCTAAGCTCCTTGTGAACTAACACTGGGCGATCTTCCTAAACTTAAAAGTTTGCTCCTAGAATTAGTTTAGGTTTTGGCACAACACGTGCTATTAATTTGTCTGACAGAACCATGTTTAATGCTGTGATTGCTCAACCCATGAAAAGTGTAGCTCTCACCCTGATGCTTATTTGGTTAATTTATAACAAGTGGTGATTTTTAGTTTGGTGTCTTTTAATTTATTTTATTATTATTATTATTATTATTATGGCCAACCTCTATTTCTCACTTGATTAGATTCAAATGGTAATTTAGAAAGTGAGACAAATTTTAAAAGATTTTTTTTTACTGGGCTGGGGAAAGGGGTTGGGGTGTGGGAGGGGGTGAGGGCTCCTACTGGGGGTGCGGAGTCTCGGGTGGGGCTGGGGAATGAGGGGTTTGGGGTGCAGGAGGGAGCTTCAGGCTGGAGCCAAGGGGTGGGGGTGAGAGCTCTGGGCTGGGGGTGCTGGCTCTGGGGTGGGGCCAGGTATGAGGAGTTTGGGGGGCTCAGGGGTGGGGCAGGGGGTTGGGGCTCAGGGTTGGCACACGGGCTTACCTTGGGTGGCTCCCGGTCAGCAGCGCAGCAGGGGGTTAAGGCAGACTGCCTGCCTGCCTGTCCGTCCTGGCACCCACTGGTGCTGGAACATTTTTAGTAGTGGGGGTGCTGAAAGCCAGCTGAAAGCTTTACCCCTGTCCCGCCCCCACCCCCTGAGGTTGGGAGCAGGGCTGTGTCTCTGGGAGGGGGGGGACCAGATAAGGGGTCCAAGGCCACAGCTGGGGAAGGGCATGGGGCCAAGAGCAGAGCCCCGGCCGTGGGGCCAGGCATAGGGCCCCCGGAGCAGAGGCCTGGGAGTGGGGGTGGAGCCGGCGTGAGGCCCTGGGGCCAGCAGCCGGGACCCGAGCCCCCCTTAGGTGAGGTGAGGGGTTGGGGGGCGGAGGGCCAGGAGCAGGACACAGGTGCAGGAAGCACCCCCCGCACTCTTATTTCCCGCGCCTATGCTGGCATCATGCTGCGCACGCCCTGGAAGTAGGGAAAAACCAGCAGGTCCGGCTTCTAGGCAGGGGGGCCAGGAGGGTCCACACACTGCTCTCGCCCGCAGGCACCACTCCCCCACCAGTGCTCAGTGCGGGGGCAGCGCACAGAGCCCTGTGGCTCCCCGGCCTAGGAGCTGGACGTGCTGGCCGCTTCTGGGGCGCAGCACGGTGCCAGCCAGTACAGGTAGGAACTAGCCTGCCTTAGCACCTCAGCACCACTGACCAGACTTTTAACGGTCCAGTCAGTGGTGCTGACCGGAGCCAGCAAGGTCCCTTTTCGACCAGGTGTTCCGGTCAAAAACCAGATACCTGGTCACCCGGACATCTACACAGCCATTATACAGCCACACCCTATGAGCCCGAGTCAGCTGTCTCTGGCCAGCTCTGGGTGTTCAGTTGCTGTGTAGACATACCGTATAGTGCCAATTGTGAGGGCCCTTCATAGAACTTCACAGTATAAGGTGTTTTCAGTCTGGCGTCACTTGACTAGTGGTTAAAAGAGAGTCCATAGGCCTGTCTCCTAGCAGACTGGTACTCAGTGCTCAGTGGTTATGAGAGAGTCCATAGTAAACTCCCTTTCCAATGTGGTACAATCCACCAGAAGACTATATTTCCAGGTTTTGTAATCTAATTTTAAAATGTTCATTCCCCAAAAGGAGACCAGAAACAAAGACAATGGCCTTAAACCTAAAGCCATTACTAAATTTCCCCTAACTCTGCCCTTCCAAACTCAATGGGCCAAATTCAGACCTGGCATGAGTGGAAACAACTCCACTGAAATCAAGGGATTTTTATCCACTTATGCCCAGATCTGAATCTGGCCCACTGGTTCCCTTAGGGCTGTATATGGGTAACCAGAGCCAGTTTAAGGTAATCTGGAGATATAGGCACATCATGAGACAGCATTCCGCAGTGGCTCTGCCCCAGCAGCCCAGCACTACTTGGAATGGCTGGCTGGGGCATCAATATGGGGCCCTACTTCTTTCCCACAGGAGCAGCAGCAATAGCAGGGGTCTCTTCCCTTCAGGAGCAGCAGAAGTGCTCTCACCCCTGGCATGGCAGGGGTGGCAGCTGGGTCCCCCCCTGCACTCATTTCAGCAGCAGCCAAGGTATATCTGCACAGGTTGGTGATAGGCCAGGCCTGCTGCACTCTTTCCCTTCCATCCCTCGCAGACTCCTCTGCTGGGGTGGTGCAGCAGGCTCCTCTCTCAGCAGTGTGTTAACCTCTTGAGAGGAATGGGGAAGTTGACCCCCTCGGAGTTATTGTTCCAGCCTGTCTTCAGACCCAGACAGATGTCTCTGCCTGGGTTACACTTGGGTCACATTTTCAATGCTTTTTTGTTTTTAATGAACGTTTAGATTCTGATGTAATCACATGACTCCAGGAACTGGGACCCTAACTGCAGGCCTTTAGTATCCCTGCCTTAATCCTGCCTTGGGTGTGTAAATGAAGGCAAATTTTGGCACTCAGGAAAATTCATCCTGAGGGTTGGACTCGCAGATGGCATCCAACATCGCAGAAGAGCAGGGAAGTGATTATTCAAGGGACTCTGCATCTTCTGCATATTGCACAGCTTGGCTCCATGCCATCTCCACATAGCCCAGCATGCAGGGTATTACTGGGATTGGTGTAGCCGCTAGCTCCAAAGTTACAGATATCTGCTGGACACAAATCCTCCGTTGGAAGGACCAAAACGGGTTGTAATAGTGACCATCAGCAAGCTGCACAGATGACCATAGACTAGTGTCAGTTCTGACCATAGAGTTCCCTGCAGAAAGTTCCGGTATGTGTGAGGAAGGGCAACTTCACCCTTTAGGAGAAACTTCAGTTGAGGCTGTGTGGACAGTATGTTTATAGAAAAGGACTAATGCTCTTATCAGAGCTCCACACAGATGGCACCTATAACAATATTATCTAACATTTTGATTATTACAATTTTCAGTAATTTGACTCTTCTAATCTATTCATTTGTATTATACTGAGCCCATACCTTGTGCCAGTGAATACACTAGAAGCTGAAGTAATTTAACTGAAGAAAATGAATAACTGAATAAACCCAGTATGACAGAATGTACACTATGCTGTCCTGCTGTAAATATTTTCAGTAGTTTGGAAGGATAAAATGCCTTCAATTAGAAAGGCCTCTCATTAAAATCAGATGGGATATACCAGCATTTGTTGTGGTGGTCAGTCAATTGAGGCAAAATGTACAACGTGTTGTAATTAAAGACAGCAAAACTGTAATGAACCATTTTTTTGGTTTTGCATACCACAAGTAAACTTCTAAATCATGAGGTACAATTTCATTAACTGGTGCATCTCCAGCTTTAGGCCTTCCAGTCTTTGTTCTCATTCCAGTGGGGTAGAATGAATCCCAACTGTAAAATATTCCCACTTTTTATTTTATGGTTTTGCTGAAGAAAATCTAAAACCGCCTTGAACTATTTAAAAGAACTAGCTGAATGGGTCTGTTAATTGTGCAGCACCAGGCATTAATTCAAAGAAGCATCTAGTGTACTCAACCGGTGTAGATCAGAGGCAGATTTAACATAGAACCTCACATAAAAAGACACTTCACTACCCCTATGGCCCTGATTCTACAAAGCATTCAAGCATGTGCTTAATCCTCTTGGAAATCAAAGCATGTGTTTAAATCCCATTGCTGAATGGGGAGGGACTTAACCACTTGCTCACAGTTAAGCATGTGTAGCTTAAATACTATTTTAAGACTTTATTGTATATAATTATGACATTTCATTAGTAAATATTTAGCTTAGGTTTTATATTGATTCACTGCAATTCAGTTTTTAGTATATTTTGAAGGATAAACAAAACTTATAGCATGAATCAAAGGATATAAGCAAAGATCTATCTGCCACATACATCTGCATTAGTGAATGAGTTTTTTCTTTTGTTTTTATCATGAAATAGGATTACTGCAGGATCCATGTTTTCTAATGAGTACATCTTCAGAACTGGCCTTCTTTCCTTTGAAAACAATGTTTGAACTGAATAACGCTTCCTTTCTTAGTGGAAAAATTATCATTATAGTAATTGAAGGCACTGTATCTTTAGGTTTCAGTGTAGTAGCCGTGTTAATCTGTGTCAGCAAAACGAAAATAAGAAAGAAAAACTTGTAGCACCTTAGAGACTAACAAATTTATTTCAGCATATCCGATGAAGTGGGTATTAACCCACGAAAGCTTATGCTGAAATAAATTTGTTAGTCTCTAAGGTGCTACAAGTTTTTCTTTCTTATTTTCGTTTTACTGTATCTTTAGTGATTCATGTAATCACTAAACTAGTTTTTCTCCAATGAAATATTCTTTCAGACAAAAAAAAGAGATGCTCAGTCACTTTATTGCTATACTGTATACCTGTATGGCTTTTTACCTCGTAGATGTTTATGGCCTGGTACTTTCTTTTTTAATTCTTATCTATAAAAGATAAGATTTTTGTTATGTTTAGCTTGCTTGTTCTAAAATAGTCAAACTTGAAATCAAGACTACAGAATATGCCCTTAATTTTTAAAAGACCAGTCATTCTAGTACCGATTCTTCAGCAACTGACTCCTAAGAAATTGACTTTTTAAAATAAAAATGTGGGTTTAGGATTATTTTCTTTTTGCGTGGTTCTAAACTGAGCTATTTAAACCACTCTACTTGCAGCCTATAATTGGTCAGTAGCATCTGACCGAATATGCTATGTTCTGAATAGATACTTCAAACTAAAAAAAATTTGTACGAATTTAAAAGTGAAGAGAGAGATTTTTTTAACTTTAATATACAAAAATAACTTACAACTATCATATTTTAGGGAAGGTGCTATGATGGACTTACAGAAAGGAATATATAAATTTATTTTAATTGTGGTTTTGCTTTACAAAAACAGTGTTCTAAATAATATTTAGCACTTCCATAGTACTTTTCATCTGTAGCTACTGAAAAAACACGAGAGAGATTAAAAAATAGTGAAACAGGTAAATATACCCATTTTATAGATAGGGTGAGACAGTTAAGATAAAGGAGACCTGCAAGATGAAGGGAGGAGGCAGAGAAGGGAGTGGAATAAACTGTGGTCTTTTTTGCTGCTGTACGCTATATAAAAAAGGCTTGAAAGGTCTCTCTTTTTTAAAAAAAGGCTTCTTTTTCCCTGCTTCTTTTTCATATTACAAATATTCTAGGCCTGAAACTCTGTGATGATTGGAAAATTAGTGAAATGGTGACATCTCAAGAGCCAAGAAAGTGAAAGTTGAACAATTGAGGGACAAAGTGATTTCTAGTTAAACTGTTGTTAAAAGTCTGGTTTTAGTTGTTTTTGCTAACACCTATATACTTCCAATGACTAACTAACATTATGGATAAAACAATCTTTTGTTTAAATTCAGCACCTTTTGCTTTTCAATTAAACTGTTAGATCTTACAGTTTCTCTGATTCCTCCCAGAGGACCTTTAGCAAAAGCAAGGAAAACCAAACCTGATATTTTGACTGCTAAAAATAAAGTCAGTCAGAAAAAATTGCTCAGGCCTCATTTATGCACCATAAAGAAACAAAAAGGGATAAATGATATTTAAGTGATTTGCCTGGGGTCCCAACGAGTCAATGGCAGAACCAGGAATAGAACCTAGGATCCTTGAAGCCAGAGTCTGTGATTAGAGACCTAGGTCTGTGTTCAAAGTCCATTTTAAGAAACAAATGAAGCTTAAATTTCAAAAGTTCTAAAGCAGATTAGGGTTACTCAGTCTTTTCTGGCTGCCTCTTCCTCCTTCAGTGGAAAACAAATACAAATCTTTGTCTTGAACCAGTAGTCCTTAGGTTTTCAGTCAGCTCTTTAAACCTGTACTAAATGTTGATAAGCTGCAATAGAAAAGACATGCTAAGAAAAGCATAAAAGCAAATGGAATTTGTATATGTTAAAAAGAAAACTAAAAACTACAAATGATTTTTGTTACCTGAGAAGTCTGAACATGCAGGTGTGTGCAGCCTACCTTCCTCTGTGGTAAGTAACCAGTAGGGTGTGGTTTGCTGAAAGCTTTAAATCATTTAGGAGCATGCAGCGAAGCTTGTCTTTTCTACCTTTTGTGATGTCATGCATTTCCTTGTGTGGTCAACCAATAAGAGTTTTCTTCCTACAGAGATCAGACTGAAAGGTTGTTCGGCAGACATCTGCCAAAACACTGTTGTTCGGCAGACATCTGCCAAAGTTCATTAATTTACACCTGCAGGAATCTAGCAGCAGCATACAACCCTGTATATGAATCAAAGACAAAGTAAGACAGAAAGGTGAGTTTAAACCATTTTGTTCTGACTTTTATTCTTCAGTTGGCTACACATTTGTCTAAAAAAAATGTGAAAGGAACTGATCATGTGAACAAAACACTGTACTTTTTTAGAGGAAAAGACCATTTAAGGGTCGATTAGTATCTCAGCTTTTATAATTATGAAGTGACACTCTAACATGGCCGCAGCAGTGAATTTTTACTACTTCATATATGTAGGGTTCAGTCTGTCCATAACCTAATACACTGATCATTTTCATACTCCAGAAGAGAAGGCTTGTAACTTTATTGCAGTGTTAAAATATTTCTTCCTAACTGCTTTTAAAATACTAGTCTAGCTGATAAGGATAATGGCAACTTTCATCCACTAAATCTCTGTCTGCTAGTTTTGTTTGATTTTATATTTGTATTTTTCTAAGTAAACTTTCATCTGTGGTAAAGTATGTTAAAATCAAAATGATATCCCTTCAGATCAGAATGTTGAATTACATTTGAAAAGAGAAACTATTTAATTCAATTTGTGTTCATTTGCTTTTGGCACATATTGTCTTTCACTAGCTTAATCTTGCAGTCAAATTTTAACTTAAAGCAACTAAAGTTTTTAATAATATACCTGCAGACTATGACCTTGATCCTTTAGGCAGTTACACTTATGAATAATTTATGCATTTGTTAATAGTCCATTAACGTCTATGGGTTGTCTGACCTATGTAAAATTAAACTTGTGTAAAAGTTCACAGGACTGGACCCTGTATTGGCACATAGATGCTGAAGCCCCAATTTCAGCAAAGTGTTTAAGCATGTACTTAAGTCCATCCCATCCCTGCAAAGCACTTACGCACATGTAGTCAAAGGGACTTTATCGGGTGCCTGAAGTTAAGCAGGTACTTAAGTGTGTTGCTGGGCTGGGAGGATGGACTGCTGAACTGATGTCTTGTACACATAGCTCACAAATATCATAAGTAGAATATACAGAACACAGCTGCAGTAATTCATGCTTTCCTTTTATTGGCAGACAAATTGGTAACAAATTGTTCAGCCAGCAATAAAAAGAGTAAGACTGGCCTTAAAAGTTCTCACTGGGGAGCTACATCAGGTGACTGATTTTTATTTATTTACACAGAACTGTGCTGTGGAATCCTATGTAAAAATTGAGGGCCTGGTTTTTCCCTAGGATCTATTTGTATTTGCACAGTCAGATTCCTGCAATACAATACCAATAGCAAGGCAGTTGTTCCAGTGAAATAAAAACAGCACTTTATATTATCTGCTATTATTAGAACAACAAAAGCACTAATCTATAAATGGAATGCTAGGATTCACCATTGGGTTATATAAGGCATTTGAAAAGATGCTTTCTTTGAGGAGTTCTACACTAAATACTCTAATCCACTTCTTTCCTGAGATGAAATTAGAAAATTCTTCTTAAGGAAGTAATCTGTTAGTAATTTACTATCCTATACTCTTCCACCCAAAAACTAAGAGCATATATTTTCCAAAAATATAAATTGAAACAAGCTGTCTGTTAGCCTTCTCTTGCCACCTGAAAATATTTCTACCACTGCTGTCAATTCCTTTCACTTGCTTGGGACCCGTCTTGTTCTTGATTCCACTAACATTAGTGCTATTTAGAGGTTTGTTCTTTGTTTGTGTGTTTGTGCGTTAACTGCTGCAGTGCTTTATTGTACCACTGAGTTGGAAAAAGGAAGGTCCCTGACTCAATATTATGCTTGTTTATCAGAGGAGAAAATTAAAATATCCTATGTGAGAATTCTGAAGAGTGTCCAGTATCTTCCCCAGGAAAGCATTTTTGTGCAAAATTCCAATAAAGCATGCACACAGGATGAGATGATAGATAAGCTTCATTTCATTGTAGAACATTCAATTACTGTGTTGCATGTAAAAATATCCAATAAACCAAGCAACTCTTTTTCAAGCAGGAAAGCAAACAATAAGGGGATTCTCAAAGTGAGAGAGCTATCCAAATTGTCTGTTAAAGGGATACTGACAACTCCAAAATGTGACCTATTTTAATATGGACCGAGTCCTGTAGACTGATCTGCCTGGGCAGACACCGTGCCCAGGCACAGGCTCATTGACTTCAGTAGAACAGACTTTTTTATAGTGTAAATAAATCAGTTTTTTATAGTGAAAATGGCTATTCACTGAAGACATTCAACATTTTCCCATGATTGAAATGCAGAAATAATTGCTTCACTGAAATTTCACCCAAAGAAATCAGGGCATGCAAAGCTGTACATCTTTTTCTATTAAACGTCTGAAAACACACGTTTTGATTTTTTTCACTTGAGTTTGGCTTTAAAAAATCACCTGAAATCAGAATAAAATATGTGACTTGAGGATATTGAATGTGCAAATGAAACCTTTCACCTTAAATAAATCTAAGAGCAGCAACTGCACTTACATGGCTATGATGTAGCCATGGTGGCACATAGAATGGACTTTCATCCTGCACACTTCCTTCAGCAAGAGTCACTATGGGAGGACTTAGGTTTCTTAAATCTTTCAAAATTGTGTCTTCCAACCTTGTTTGTGGTTGACCTTATGCTCTACTTCCTTCAGCCTGTCTCTATAACCCTTCTGTAAAAGCATACCTTCTTTTTCATGTTGGACATGACCTCACCATTGCAGGTGTCTTGTTCTCAACCTGATGCAAGACTGCAACTTGCCAGGAGAATACTGCCAACAACAAATGGGTGTGGTCGGATTTGGCTGAACCAGACTCTGCATCACCTAAATCCCTATGTCTGAATTCATACTGGATGCTGCTTGGCAGGAAACTTCATGAAATGAACCCGCTGCAGCTGCCTATGGCTGCCTCCTACAGATTTGTCCCTGGCAGGGAATGGTTTGGCCCAAAACACAGTGAAAAGTGGGATCTCATCCCTTCCCTAAGCCATTTGCCTCAGTGATGTGAACATCAAAGCCTACGAGTACTATTTAAATACTACTATTATAAAATACAGATAATTGCTGATTTTTCTTTGGAGTTCACCTTTAGGGCTGATTTTTGAGTGCAGACATTCATAACACCAAAAATGTACTACACAGCTTCAGGACTACAGCAGTATTTTGCAAATAGAATTTAATGCTAGGAAATTTGTACCACATCCCTGTTTCTTGTAGTTCCATTGCAATGAGGTCATCTAATTGCTCTACAGCTACTTAGGAGGATATGGAGATATAGACTCTGAGAGGCCTTATTGGGCAGAATGGGTCTGAGGTTACTGCAAATGGCTAAGCTTCACAGGAGGAAAAATAAATATTAAAAAAAAAAAAAAAAAAAAGCTTTGATCCATGCAGCCACTTTCACCTGATCTTGTGGCTTGTGCCCATAGAGTTATGAATCCACACTAATTGGTCTCCTCCCACCAGATTAAGCTGCACCAAATTGGTCTCCACACCCACAAAACCAGTTCCTGGAAGAAGACATTAATTCAACCACAGTATTCACGAACTTCTTTAACCATAAGTTACCAGCATGTCCTGGCTGACAAAGCAGAACTCTATTAAGCCTCTTCATTTTGAGAAGAATGTTCCGAATGCATTAATAGTGGGCTAACAAAGCATGAATGTTAATTAGTACTGTACTTTAAAGGGTGATTTAATGGAGTTACACTTGCATGAAACAGGTGTAAAGCAGTGGTGAATCAAGTCCAGTGAGTAGTATCTGACTCAGTGGCACTATTCACGGAATAAAGTGCTCCTCAACATGAGTAAATGTGGCAGAATCTGGCCCTGAGCAAAGTATTTTCAGGACAGAGCCTTTAGTCAGTAGCCTGCTGAATATAGGGGTTTAGAATGGGAACACTTATGCAAAACTTAACCATAGCAATTGCTTCTACTTCCACTATGATGCTTAGTGCTCTTATAGGCAATGTGCACTGTTACTGTGTTTTACAGATGAGATAAACTGAACAAGAGAGGGTGCGTTGTGTGTCCAAGGGCCTGTAGGGATTAGAGGCAGTATTAGAACTCAAACCATGTTATTTGGGCCACTAGGCCACATTTTTGTCTTACCAATTATTCCCTTATTTTAAATGACATCTTACTTTTGACACAGTAATTAACATTCAGCCTAACAGCAAGATTCAGTTTTTAGAACAATATCCAAAGGTTCAGATGCTCATTCAAACTTTTTAAGCCATGGCTCCTCGAACCATCCGAAAGCCTACTCTCACCCTCGGATTGTCTTTTTTTGGAGGGCCTGATCCCCCAGCATATTCAGGGGGCTGTCCACTGGCCTACTTCTCCCTCCTGTTTCACCCCATCCTTCCTCCTGACGGACTTAGGATTTGACCCAGTGCTCCCTGGGGTATCTCAGTCCCAGAGTGCTAATGGATTGCCAGGAGCAGAAGCCACATCAGGACTCAGGGGAATGTTCCTGAGTCTCATTGCATTAAAGCAGAGTTGAGGGCAGGCTGTTGTTTCTGGACAGTTCCTCCATGGGGATTATTTGCTGGTGGGAAGTGAGCCATCCATCTCGCCTCTGAAAATCCAGGTGTGGGGTTGGGAAATAGACAGGCCAGTTCCTCCTTGAAGTAACAAGAGGCTTAAGCAGAAAACCACCTGGCCTTTCTCTGCCACACTCACAGGAAATGGTTCATGTGGAGAGGAGAACTCTATCTAGGCATGTTTACAGCACTCCTCACTGTGGTGTCTGAGCACTTGGACCTGTTAGGAAGAGGAGAGCCTGTCTTGTGGGGAAGGAAGATGGATAGGATTGGGGGAATTACCAGACATCCCTGATTTCCCTCTGGAGGGAGATTGGGAGATGGGGTCATCTCTGGGGAAGTTTTGATTTCCTCCAGCTGGAAATAAGAAGTGCAGAACTTCTACCCAAACATTTCAGAATCTCGCCAATTTCAGTTGAGGTTTAAAGAACACTGACTAGTGTTCGTACCATATCTGAATAAGTTTGCCCATCATTAATAATAACTACCTTTATGTTAAATGCACCTAAAGGCAATTTTTTTAGCTTCACCTCCCCATAAATTATTTCCTTTCAGGAATGCTATCAAGCAGAAACAATCACCTATAAGACCAGCTGCCTGCTAATGAATTCAACCAACCAGCCCTCACCTAACCTCTGAAAACTTGTCTCCACCTTGAGTTGAGTTGCATGAGTAAAATAATTCTCTCCTTATTCAATACTAACCCCTTCAAGTGTTAAGCAGCTAACTGCAGTATGCTGGAGAGCCAATCCCTATATCTGAATTGGGAACAGAATACTATTCTGATCAGCAGAATCAGAACTGAGCTCTCAAGCAGTGTTGAGGTATCGACGGTGAAATCTCAGTTCCATTGAATTCATTCAGAGTTCTGCCATTGACGTCGGTGGGGTCAGGATTTCACCCAGAATGTTTTCTCTGCTCAGGCAAGTCAACAATGAGGGTCAGAGTCTCAGCTGGTGTGAATCAGTGTAGTTCCATTGCACTCACCAATCTATACCAGCTGAGGATCCGGCCCTGAAAAAGTAAACAACCTGTGTTTTTTTCCCAGATCCAGGATGCAACAATGTTCCTACAGTTATAACACAACGTGTGGTCTAGTGTGCAAGGATTGGGAATCGGGACTCCTGGGTTCTGTCCCTGACTGCTAATAATTCATTGTGGGATGCTGGAATTCAATTAACCTCTCTGCAGCTCACCTGATCACTCTATGAAATGGGCATTAAAAAAGCCCAGGGTCACATGGGGTGTTGTGAGAATGGATTAAATACTATGTAAAGCATTTTAAGATTTATAGAGGAAAGGAGTTATGTAAGTATACAGAACAATTAATGCAGAATACTCACGGCTACAGTATTAATGCAGCTACCAATTACGTGTACTATGTTTTATAGTTAAGCTATTACTATTATCTGATGGACGTGTCATGGTACTGTTAAACATCTTCTTTGTTGCCAACAAACGTAATAATAGCTGACATAGCTGGCGTTTGTGAACATTTTACCCTAGAGCTAAGTCCCCTTTTCAGAAGTGACGTGAGCGCCTCCGATCCTGTGTACCACTATCTTTCAACGCACTTCAGGGCTCCTAAGTGCCTGTGTCATTTTTGAAAATGAGAGTAGAGCCTCCTTCAAAGGTTATCCCTTGTTGAAACAGCAGTTTCAAGAAAATTATGAGAGCAAATTTAATGTCTGAAACCAGAAAAAACATCAGTTGACAGCATTAGGCTTCCAAGTTACCAATGGAAGACCCGGGACTGAGGCGGTGTGGGGAGAATGTGAGCACCCACCTCTCAAGCCTAGCGAGCCCTGTGCCCACTCTCCCTTCTTCCCTTTCACGGTGTACCTTCCTCCCATTTAACACTCTTGCTGGAACCCTTCTTCTCACTTTATCGTTCCTTCCTTCCTCTCCTCGTTCTACGTCCTGGGAATAATCATCCTGCAGTCCTGGGGTGTATTTTTGTTTCTAAAAACAGCACTCCTTTATGCAGCATGAGGAGCTCCCCACACCTCCAGCTCTACTTTAGTAGCACCTCTGATCAGTGCTCCCCTCTCCTCTAGAGCTAGCAGAGAGCAAGCCAGTCCAAGGACTCACTACTGCGATACCTGACAGGCAGGAGCCAGATGAGGGTGCTCAACAAAGCTGTACAGGGAGAGTGGATTGGAATAGTTTCCTCTAAAATCAGGAATGAGTGCCATGGTGCAGCATGCCCTTGGGTGCTGATTGCATAGGCTCAGTCCAGGGGGTAAATCTAATACAGACAATACACTCTGCTAACCCAATTGGAGGCCCGAGAGAGGAATGTAAAGAGAGATTAAGACTATTGGTAAATCTGTATTAAGATTAAGACTTTCAAATGTCCATACATTTCCGTTTCTTTTTAAACTATTGTAGCTTTCTAGTATATAGCTGCGGTAAGTAGGGTATGGGAACACACTGCACAGTATGTATATAGGATACACAGCGATTGGAGAAATGTTCCATTGTTAGTGTCCAGGGTTATTAGGGTTAGTGGTTTGGCATGTAAACATACAGTAAACCCTGGCTACCTGGGCCCCGCTAACTAAAACTCTGTTATCAGAAGGTTAGTTATATGTCCTGGGTGTTACTGCAGTTTTCACAGCAGTCTGGTTCCAGGAATCTGGAGCACAGTCAGCAGGAAGCCAGCTGGCTTCCCTACGGCCAGTCAAATGAGGACCAAAGCAGAGTGAAGCTGTCCACCCACCAGCTTCCCCTAGGCTTGCCAGCTGAATTTACTAAACCCTTCAATTATCCAAAGGTTTTAACAATTATTAGTTTCTATAAAGAGGGACCACAACCCATGAAAAATATTAATATGGGTAGATAGTTCGTCCCATTTTAGATCTGTGTGATGGATATGTTTATCTATAAACTATATCTATTGTAGTGGTATTGGGTCATCTGTAGTATTTTCCTCTATATAGAGTGTATAGTTAGTAGAGTGGTATAAAGTTATTATTGGGATGATTAAGTTGGTGACATTACCCCCAAGTCACAAAGCCATGAGTGAGTCAGGCAGGTCATTCTAAACTAGTGCCAACACAAATATACTACACAAGCACAAAATATATTTATGCCACATTTTAGAGTAAAGCTACTTAGACGTTTTTAGAGGGTTATTTTGTTTGCCTGTTTTAGCTTTATTAGTTTTTCGTATTCCATAAATTGGACAGTCTGGTTGGCTGAGTTATCCAGGTGCCTAACTAAGGCTACCTGATTTTTAGAATATAAGAACGGCCATACTGGGTTAGACAATGGTCCATCTAGCCCAGTATCCTGTCTTCTGACAGTGGACAGTGCCAGAAACTTCAGAGGGAATAAACAGAACAGGGCAATTTTTGAGTGATCCATCCCCTGTCATCCACTTCTGACTTCTGGAAGTCAGAGATTTAGGGAACATGCGGTTGTATCCGGAAGCATCTTCGCTAATAGCCATTGAGGGACCTATCCTCCATGAACTTATCTAATTCTTTTTTAACCCAGTTATACTTTTGGCCTTCCAAGCCCTTGGCAACAGATTCCACAGGTTGGCTGTGCATTGTGTGAAGAATTATTTCCTTACATTTGTTTTAAACCTGCTGCCTATTAATTTGTGGTTCTTGTGTTATGGGAAGGAGTAAATAAGACTTCCTTATTTACTTTCTACACACCAGTCATGATTTTATAAACCTCTATCATATCGCCCCTTAGTCGTCCCTTTTCCAAGCTGAAAAGTCCCAGTCTTATTAATCTCTCCTCATATGGAAGCTGTTCCATACCCCTAATCATTTTTATTGGTCTTTTCTATACCTTTTCCAATTCCAATATATCTTTTTTGAGATGGGGCAACCAGAACAGCACTCAATATTCAAGGTGTGGGTATGGATTTAGATAGTGGCCTGATGATATTTTCTGTCTTATTATCTATCCCTTAATGGTTCCTAACATTGTTAGCTTTTTCGACTTCTACTACACATTGAGCAGATGTTTTCAGAGAACTATCCACAATGACTCCAAGATCTTTCTTGAGTGCTGACAGCTAATTTAGACCTCATCATTTTGTAGTCATACTTGTATTTTCCAGTGTGCGTTACTTTGCATTTATCAACATTGAATTTCATCTGCCATTTTGTTGCCCAGTCACCCAGTTTTGTGCAATCCCTTTATAACTCTTAGTTAAGTCCAAAGCTGATTACAATCTTGAGTAATTTAGTATTGTCTGCAAACTTTGTTACTTCAGTGTTTACCTCTTTTTCCAGATCATTTATGAATATGTTGAACAACACTGGGCCCAGTACAGATTCTAGGAGGATCTAGCTCTGTACATTCTGAAAACTGACCATATATCCCTACCCTTTGTTTCCTAACTTTTAATCAGTTACTGATCCATGAGATGACCTTCCCCTCAACCTATGACTCTCTGCTTTGCTTAAGTGCCTTTGATAATGGACCTTGTCAAAGACTTTCTGAAAGTCCAAGTACATTATATCCACTGGATCGTCCTTGTCCACGTTTGTTGACCCCCTCAAAGAATTCCTATAGTTTGGTGAGGCATGATTTCCCTTTACAAAAGCCAGGTTGACTCTTCCTCAATATATTGTGTTCATCTGTGTGTCTGATAGTTCTTTTCTTTACTATTGATTCAACCAGTTTGCCTGGTACTGAAGTTAGGCTTACTGGCCTGTAATTGCCTCTGTACCCTTTTATAAAAATCATCATTACATTAGCTATCCTCCTGTCATCTGTTCCAGAGACTGATTTAAGCGATAGGTTACATACCGCAGTTAGGAGTTCTGCAGTTTCATTTCTGAGTTCCTTCAGAGCTCTTGGGTGAATACCATCTGGTCCTGGTAACTTATTACTGTTAAATGTATCAATTTGTTCCAAAACCTCCTCTAATGACACCTCAATCTGGGACAGTTCCTCAGATTTGTCACGTAAACACAATGGCTCAGGTGTGGGAATCTCCCGCACATCCTCTGCAGTGAAGGCCATGGGATGCAAAAATAGTTTAATTAGAACAAGCAGAAAGTTTTATAAATCAAAATGGGGTTAAGAACCTGCTGGTAACTCCTTCCAACACCATTCTAGCTAAACGTTTCCTGTCCTCTCCTAGCTGCCTCGCCATCTGCCTTTTTCACTTCATTCCCCCACGGAGTCTCTTACTTTCCCCCCTATTTAGCTACTGAAGGCAGCCTGGGCATTTCCTATGGGCCCATTTCATAGGCACTGTCTTTTTCCTTTGCCGGAGGGTGCTCAATCCCCGCTCCGCCCTTGCCTGACCCCCACTCCACACTTTCCCCCAAGCCCCCACCTCTTCCCTGCCTTTTTCCACCCCCTCCCCCAAGCACGCCCCATCCCCGCTCCTTCCCGTCCCTCCCAGCGCCTCCTGCACACTGAGGAACAGCTGATCGCAGCAGCCAGGAGACGCTAAAGGAGGGGGAGCAGTTGATCATAGGGGGCCACCAGCGGATGGGAGGCGCTGGAGGGGAGGGGGGAGATGGCTGCCAGTGAGTGCTAAGCACCCGCTAATTTTTTTCCGTGTCAGCCCCTATGGCCCAAGGAGTCAGCCCCTGTGGCCCATTTCCCTATTTGGGAAGACAGAGCTAGAGAGAACAGTAGAGCTTCTCTTTGCAGCTAGATGAAAAGAGCTGAGGAGTAGCTTGAGGATCTGCTCCCCAGTGTGCAGGCGAGGGCCAGAATGTTTCTTTAAAGGAGGATGGGGAACAGGATTTTGGAATATAGAGACGGGCAGATTTCCTTCCTGATCCCAGCTCAGCTGGAAACCAGGGTAGTGGCTGGGGAACACATTCTGCCCTGATGGGTAACTCACTGGGAAATATGCGCATTTACCAATTTCAGGCTGCCATAGATGGGAAGGGGGGAATAAAATTTGCTTTTGGAGTTGATGTCCTGGGTATAAAAATGCTGGAATAAAGCACTCCCAGTGGAGTTAGATTAATGAGCTGAGTGCATGTGAGAAATCCAGAGGTATAAAAAAAATGCAGTTTATTCCAAGCTATTCTATAGCTGCTAAAATACAGAATGGGTTCTTGTTACCACACAGTCTATGCAGGGGGTCTGTAGCCATCTGTATTCTGTCACGCCAAAGTAACCATGGGTCTAAATCAGTGGGAGTTGGGAAAGGGCATCAAGTGATACTGTCAAACCAGCAATTCTACCAAATAAAGAAAATCATCATTTGATCAGATGGCTTTAAATATGGTCATGTTACTAAAGAGGTTGCCTGTTTGGTAAAAGTATTTTAGGGCTATCAACCAAACTACAGAGTAACGCAATGTATATTACATAACTATTAATACCATTATACAGTGCAATTTAGTGCATGAATGTTGATGGCATTTATTATGCAATTAGGTGGAGCACATGTTTAGGAAGCAGTTCAGGAGCTAATCATGATTGCTCACATGATCTGCCTTGAACCATATGATGGACTTCCTCTGTATAGATAGAACATGCGTTTGTGAAGCAGTTAGCTTCTGTCTGTTGATTTTGCCACAACTCGTCCTCAGACTTGTAATCTTAGCTTGTGGTTTACTCATGGAACTGTCTGTCAAACATTGATTGTATTGAACCATATAAGAAATAGGAACTTTGAATTATTTCTTATACCAGTGGTGGAATATTTTCAAATTATTGACCATTTGACCTGTGCAAGTAACAAAACTAAATCTCATCAGAAGTACTACATATTGTCAAGGTAAGTCCATTTATATTTATATTCATATTCATCATAGTGTGAGTAACAGCTATAGTAAAAGATGAACTGTAACTTTTATTTATTGTATTTCTCTTCGTTCTGTACCCCCCCTTTCCTCCTTTTCCCCTCTTTCACCCCACATATCTTGTTCAGTTCCTAATATTCTTAAATAATTTATTTTGGGGCTGAAATTTTCCGTCCAGGGTCTCAGAGCTTTAATTTTGTATTTGTGAAAATGTCAGTAAAATCAGTTCAGGCATTTTGGGAAGGGTGTGGGCACGCATGAGAAACAGAACATTTCCATATGTTGTGTACAAAACTCAACAAACCAATTTCTCCAATTTTGTTTATTTTGTACATTTCAATGTGATCCACAAAATAAGCCATGTTTCAAGGAAATTGGTTCAGTGCTATTTAAGTTACTTGGAGGCACAGTATGGATTTTGTCAGGTTTCATAGCTTGATCTAAAGCTTAAAAACTTGCAGGTATTAACTTGCAGTACTGTGCTATTAGGGGTTTTTTGCTCAGTCTAAAGTGGCTTCGATCACTAGGGGCATTGTGGAGATCCACGTTTATTGATATTCATGTTTGATTCCTGATGAGGAACAAAAACCAAAATTTTAAAATCCTCCAAGAAAAGGAATGGAGCTCTGGCTCTAGAGCAGTCTGCCTGGTTGATTGCCCTTGAACCATGGACCCTGGAAGCCCTGGGATCCCTAACTCAGAGGCAGTCCAACAGGCAGACAGCCAAGGAGCCTGGCAAGCAAACTGCCAGAAAACCAGGCGGGTTTCTGATAGATCCCGGCAGTCAGAGTTTTATTGGATTCCTGCCAGCGTCACGTCAGAACTTTGTCGAAATTGAAAAATCTCTACTAAATGTTTTGGTTTTGATGAATGGGCAAAACTGACAACTGTTGGAATTTTGCTGACCAGCTCTAGTATGCATAGTAGGAATTGTGCTTTAAAGATCTGAATGAGAGAATATTTTATTGGTCTAAACATCAGGGTTGAAATATTTTGTTGCCCTGGGAGCAAAGGTTCAGATCTAGGGAGGGTTGACTCAGCCCTTCAGCCTATGGTAGATAAATTGAATTCTATGCAATTTACTATGTGAATTTTCCAATCAAGACCTTAAAAATGAAAGCACCCCTCTGCTCTTTCTGGATATTTAAGAGCGTGTGGTGCATATTGTAAGAGCAGGGGTCAATGTATAATGTTTTTCTACCATGGTTTTACAGCATCCCAAATGCCAGTTGGCTGCTTCCATCCACACCTGAGGCACTGAGGCTGGGTGGCTAAATATGCAAAGTATGTCAATATGAAAGGTGTTGTTTAAATGCAAAGGAGCATTACAGGATACGTTACTGTGAAATGCTGAATTAGGATGGCCACTCACAGGAAACTGCTTAGTTTCATAATTAATGTTGCTTAATTAGAACAATATTAGAATCAATTTAACTAGTTCCAGACAGTTATTCTGGTATTCAACCAGATGTCCACTAAGGGCTAGTCTACACTTACCCGCTGCGTCGGAGGTGTCGGATCGATCTTTTGGGTTCGATTTATCGCGTCTTGTCTAGACGCGATAAATCGAACCAGGAAGTGCTCCCCCGTTGACGCCAGTAATTCTGCTCTGCGAACGGAGCAGGCGGAGTCGACGGGGGAGCCTGGGTGCCGCTGTGTGGACCAGGGGTAAGTACTTCGAAGTTCGAAATAAGATACTTCGACTTCAGCTACGTTATTCACGTAGCTGAAGTTGCATATCTTACTTCGAACTTGGGGGCTAGTGTAGACCAGCCCTAAGTGTGAAGTTCTTAGGGCTGGTCCACACTACCCCCCAAGTTCGAACTAAGATACGCGACTTCAGCTATGTGAATAACGTAGCTGAAGTCGAAGTATCTTATTTCGAACTTCAAAGTACTCACCGCTGGTCCACATGGCGGCGCGCAGGCTCCCCCGTCGACTCCGCCTGCTCCATTCGTGGAGCAGGATTACCGGCGTCGACGGGGGAGCACTTCCTGGTTCGATTTATCGGGTCTAGACAAGACGCGATAAATTGAACTCAGAAGATTGATTGGACTCCTCCGACGCGGCGGGTAAGTATAGACGTACCCTTAGTTGTGGTGTTTTTATATATAAGTTACAAAATAACAGTTATGTGGTATGTTTTCCTGTGTACTTTATTAACTGACCCTCTTTGGACTGAGAGTGGGGTTTGAACCCTGGAACTACAGTGCAAAATGCATGAGTCACTACAATTTGAGCTAAATGAGTAACACTGCGTTAGCTGGCAGCTGTAATAAACTTGCACCCTCTTACGGGGACCAGCCACTAGGTAGGGACAAAGATCCACATTCCCCTACTGTCGGTTATACTTGTTTAGTCAAGGGCAGCTGGGTTCAGGAGTCATGAAACCAACTGAATCTGAATTATGGAATTTACAGACTTGACTAGCAATTATTACCCCCCTTTCTCCTTCATTTAATAGAACAAACATACAAAATACCCAACAACAACTACAAAAAATAAAAATAAAGGAAATGTCCATTTCAGTGCAATCTAAAAAAACAGCTCAGTATTAGGAATATCTACAATGACTAAAGCAGCAAGCTGATGTTTTCATTCAGCATTTTAGAACCATTCTCAGTGTGGCTCTTTCAACTTTAAATATTAATGTGGTATAAAGTTGTATAAAACTTTAAAAACAGAATAAGAAAAAAAAAAACTTCTTCTGCAAATCTCCTGGATGATACTGTCCTGTGTTTGTCATTTTCCTGAGTATCACCTCAGTGTGTCTGATATGTTGTTCCTGTTTATTTACATATTATTTTTCTCTGTTTATTATTTATCTCAGCAAAGTTGGGGCTCCGTTGTGCTAGGTGCTGTACAGACAAACGAAAGGGAAACCCGTGACCAAAAGAGCTAATGGAGATCAGGTGGGCTTGAGAGCCTGAGCTGCAACATCTACACAGCTATATTTATCGTGCTAGCTCGAGCCCTGCTAGCGCAAATCTGTCTACCTAGGCTAGATGGTCTCTCCCAGCTGGAATATAGATGTGCCCTCTACAAGCTTAGTCCTGCAAACACTCTCTCATGCAGCTAGTCCCGTTAACCAGTTATGGGAATAAGGTTTTATATGATCAAGCCATTAGGGGCCCAGGCCTGCTCCCATGTTGAAGACAATGGCAAAATTGCCAGGGGGGAAATCCTAGCCCATTGAAGTTAACAGGAGTTTCCCTATTGACTTTAGTGGGGCCCGGATTGCACCCTCGTTATCTTCAGTGATGGGGATCTGTAAAGTCCTTGAGGAAGAAATCTTGGGCCTGATTATAATCTCACAAATGAGATCAGAACAAAGCCTGCTGTCTTTTAGCATGGTTGTGAAGCGCCATCAATATGTACAGTGCTTCTTAATCATGTATTGTTTATTCATTGCAATTAATGAAAAATCACCCAATATTTGCATCATTGTTTCAGAGTAATTTTAAATAACATTAAAATAACATTTTTCTTTTAAACTTTTTGGTTAATTTTCACACACATTTAAAGAGAAAATCAGTGACACTATCTTAACATCATGCCAGTATAAAAAGACATGAAGTGAATTATGGAGGTTGACAACACAGTGCTATAAATACAAACTATTGTAAACACCACAGATTAATTCCTCCCTCTCCAGGAGTCTTTTAGACAAATATTTTCCATACCTGAAATACAAAATAGGTGATAATATAATCTCTTATTGAAGGCCAGTTTGTGATTGTTTTATCACATGAGCAGACCCAATGATTTAACAGGCCTGCTTGTGTATATAAGGTGATCAGAGTTAAGCCATACGAGTTTAACTTAGTGTTCTGATTTTTTGCACAGTAGCAAGTACTTGTAGTTATATATACTTTCGACATTCGGGTATAATAGCCACACACTTAATAATTGTAAACCAGATGAAGGAAAAGTGTACTGCATAACCATGGAAAATACATATGATGGGCCCAATGGAATCTAGGGATGTGTGGAGTGTAAATTAGGACAGATTTGTCTCATTTTCTCTTTGTTTTAACCTTTACCGTAGAATCCATACCATTGTCTAATATAGCAAGAGATCAAGCCATTCCAGTCAGCACAATACTGTGTACTTAATCTGCTTACAAAGGGTACACTAAAGAAATACAGCCAGTAGCATTTCCCCTAAATTTGACACAGGCCGTGTAATTTCCATGGCATACCACTGCCTACAGGCTCTACCACAAGAGTCTGCCAGTGTATCTTAACACATTGCCACTTTAGAGGGCTGTGTTAACTAGACTTGTTTGCAGTGGGTCTTGTTGATCTTTCTTACTACACCAGGATGTGGCCTTAGGGAAGCAATGTCTCTCTTTCTCTGTTATCATGTGAAAATAATCTCAGTCACTTAGAAATATAACATCATTTCCAGCTGAACCTAATATGAACTGGATAACCCTTTTGCATGGGAGAGATAGGGAGCATGTTCTGGGGATTAGAGTAATAAATCAGGAGTCTAGAGTGCTAAATACTGTTCCTTGCTCTAACACTTAACTTGCTCTGTGCCTTTCAAAAAAGAGTGCTGGGAAAGTCACAGTGTAAGGCAGGGAGCCTTAAAACCCCTGGTCAAAAGAGAATGGGACAAGGGTCCTTGCCCAGAGACAGGTGATGGCTGGAGACCTGAGGTCTGACTGGGCACTCCTGGGGTGGATCACAGAGAGGTGGAACATACAGATGCAGTTATCCTGAAACTGAGACAGTCAGCTTTTCTGAAAATAGAGCCTACTTATTAAGGGGCCTGAATATGAATTTGCATGCCGAACTTCAGGCACCCAGGTTTGAAAATCTTCCTCTCCACACTCCCTTGACCCTTGGATGTTGCTTAGGTAAACTTCATGTATTCAGTTCTTTAAATTTTTCCTCATACTCAATCCCTCCAGCTCCTAAATTCCTTCAAATATGTCTAATCTTTTTGGTAACACAGTGTTCAGAATTAAGGCCCCTATTCAACACAGCACTTAAGCACATTGATTTCAGTGGGACTTAAGAGCATGCCCAAGGGTTGTTCTGAATTGGGGCCTATATGCAGTAGGCCATGGGGAGGTCTCACTGGAGTCTTAGACTGTTACCTCAGTGCTCTGTGATGTGATACCTCAGAATATGGAACCCAAAACAGCTTTGACTCTTTTGGAGGGATGATTGATGGTGGGATAGAGGAGTTTAAAAATTAAAACACAAAATTAAAAATTACATTTATGTTTTTTCTTAATCAGACCCTCTGCAGCTAGCTAGTGCAGCATTTATGGTAGGTAAAATGTACTCTTGTGTAGAGAGAGAATATCTGTAAAATCTTCATATAATTGGAGAAGTAAAAGATTGAGCTTCATGTTTGTTGGTTTTGGTCAATAAGCAAGACCCCTGATGGTGCTTGGCTGTAACATGTTTATATGTGCATTTCTCTGTAGTATATAGTGCTATACTTCCCTTTGGACCAATATATGTTTTGCATTTTTGTAAAAGTAAATGTATAGTTTGTGAAAGGGGCTGAACGGAGAGCTCTGAAGACTGAAATCGTCTAACATGGGCAGCAGCAGCAGTATGCAGCCCTTCCTCAACCCACTCTAGTAATGTGCCTGAGACAACCATGATTTAGAGGTTTCATATCTAGGGGTTGGAGGGTAACTAATTCTTCACGTTCAATCCCTGTTGCCTCTGGGACTGCCAATAGGGTGTCCAGATTTGGTGATGACACATTTCCACTAGAAACAGGACTGAGACTGACAGCTATTAAATAAAAATATAAAAGACCTATTCTCATCTCATGCTGGTGTAGATCAGAAGTAATTTTTCTGAAGACAGTAGAAGTACACACATGTAAATCCAGTGAAGGCAGATCATAATTAATCCCTACAAATATTTTCTGCCCCAAAGATCCATCCTTCACATCTCTATAAGAAGATAGTCTTGCTCACTAGTTGTTTGAAAGATAACATTTTATGTATCAGAGGGGTAGCCGTGTTAGTCTGGATCTGTAGAAGCGACAAAGGGTCCTGTGGCACCTTATAGACTAACAGAGGTATTGGAGCATAAGCTTTCGTGAGTGAATACCCACTTCATCGGATGCAAGCAGTGGAAATGTCCAGGGGCAGATATAAATGTGCAGGGAAGAGTCAGGCTAGAGATAACGAGGTTAGCTCAATCAGGGAGGGTGAGGCCCTCTTCTAGCAGTTGAGGTGTGAATAACAAGGAAGGAGAAACTGCTTTTGTAGTTGGCTAGCCATTCATAATCTTTGTTTAATCCTGAGCTGATGGTGTCAAATTTGCAAATGAACTGAAGCTCTACAGTTTCTCTTTGGAGTCTGGTCCTGAAGTTTTTTTGCTGCAGGATGGCTACCTTTAAATCTGCTATTGTGTGTCCAGGGAGATTGAAGTGTTCTCCTACAGGCTTTTGTATATTGCCATTCCTTGTATCTGATTTGTGTCCATTTATCCTTTTGCGTAAGGACTGTCCAGTTTGGCCAATGTACATAGCAGAGGGGCATTTTTGGCACATTATGACGTATATTACATGGGTGGATGTGCAGGTGAATGAACCGGTGATGGTGTGGCTGATCTGGTTAGATCCTGTGATGGTCTCCCTGGTGTAGATATGTGGGCAGAGTTGGCATCGAAGTTTGTTGCATGAATTGGTTCCTGAGTTAGAGTTATTATGTTGCGGTGTGTAGTTGCTGGTGAGAATATGCTTCAGGTTGGCGGGTTGTCTGTGAGCGAGGACTGGCCTGCCTCCCAAGGCCTGTGAAAGTGAGGGGTCGTTGTCCAGGATGGGTTGTAGATCACCGATGATCCGCTGGAGAGGTTTTAGCTGAGGACTGTAAGTGATGGCCAGTGGAGTTCTGTTGGTTTCTTTCTTTGGCTTGTCTTGCAGCAAGAGGCTTCTGGGTACACGTCTGGCCCTGTTGATCTGTTTCCTTATTTCCTCATGCGGGTATCGTAGTTTTGAGAATGCTTGGTGAAGATCTTGTAGGTGTTGATCTCTGTCTGAGGGGTTGGAGCAGATATGGTTGTACCTCAGTGCTTGGCTGTAGACAATGGATCGTGTGGTGTGTCCGGGATGGAAGCTGGAGGCATGTAAGTAGGCATAGCGGTCAGTGGGTTTTCAGTATAGGGTGGTATTAATGTGACCATCACTTATTTGTACCATGGTGTCTAGGAAGTGGACTTCCTGTGTAGACTGGTCCAGGCTGAGGTTGATGGTGGGGTGGAAGCTGTTGAAATTGTGGTGGAATTCTTCCAGAGTTTCTTTCCCATGGGTCCAGATGATGAAGATGTCATCAATTTAGCATAGATAGAGAAGGGGTGTGAGTGGACGAGAGCTGAGGAAGCATTGTTCCAGGTCAGCCATAAAAATGTTGGCATATTGTGGGGCCATGCGGGTGCCCATAGCGGTGCCACTGGTCTGGAGGTATATATTGTCACCAAATTTGAAATAGTTGTGCGTGAGGATAAAATCACAGAGTTCAGCAACCAGTTGTGCTGTGGCATCATCAGGGATACTGTTCCTGACAGCTTGTATTCCATCTGTGGGTGGGATGTTTGTGTAGAGAGCCTCTACATCCATGGTTCTTTTCTTCTACAGCTGAGGCAACGTTTAGAAGAAGGGTCATAAAAGTTTATTAGTGCAGAAAAGTGCAGCATATGACATGGGCGTAATGCTAATTCAGAACATAACTATTTTCCTTTATATCTACTTCACAAGTGGCTTCCCGTTCTGTGTTGGACTGGTGGTAGGGGAGGTAACCATTATTCTTAATGATATTTCTACATGCAGTGTCACGCTGCTCTGCCTTCACATGGGGCTGCTTTGTCACTGCCAAGGTTTCCTGTAGGGAAAAAATAATCAGCTGACTTGCCTGCTTTAAACTCAGGTATTATGGAGAAGTTAAAGTTCTCAGACTCTGATTTTATGTTTTTTTTTAAATGTTTTTAAGCCTTAAGTTCTTGCAACCTTCTCTCCTCTCCTCCCTATTCCCCCGCCCTTGCAGGAATACCTTTTTCGGAGAGGGGATGATAAAGAACAGCAAGAAAAAAGCATAAGTTATAGAGTTAACTCTTTTTCTTATTTTCCTGCCCTAATGGTGCATTCTTTCTGTAAAAACTACTAAAGCATTTTCTTACAAGGCACAGCACATCCAGATAAATCATAAATGATGTTGAAAAACAGCCACCCCAAAATGTAATTCTTTGGCTTTTTCCTACAGGTTTGCTGTCTCACAGAACTTGCTGATATTCTTCCAAATAGAGAGCAGTTTTTATTTGCTCTGTTTTGCATCACATCAGATCTTATCATGAGTCAAAAAGATTTGTCAGAAGAAGTGGAGGAGAGCCCTCAACCCTTATGTATCACCTGTGGCCAACTACATTTACCAGAAGAGAACCACCTGTACAGCTACACAGAAGAAGTGGATGATGATCTAATATGCCACATCTGCCTGCAAGCTTTGATCCAGCCACTGGACACTCCTTGTGGTCACACCTACTGCACAGTCTGCCTTACAAACTTCCTAGTGGAAAAAGACTTCTGCCCTGTGGATCGCAAAAGTTTGATTCTACAGTCTTGCAGAAAGTCCAACATACTAGTAAATAAACTCTTGGATAAGCTAATGGTTAGCTGCCCTTTCACAGAACACTGCTCAGAGGTTTTGCAACGTTGTGACCTTGAACAGCATTTCCAAACTGGGTAAGTCCCACCCCCAACCTTTGTTTTTTGCTTGCTTGTTTGTTTGTCTGAGAAGGGACTGAAGCATCAGTAATCTGAAAGGCATCCAACACACTCTGCTTAAAATGGACAGTTAATTTAAACACAGATTTCTCAAATTCAGTCCTGATATAAGCTCATTGTATTCAAAGGAGTTAAGTTAGGGCTAAATTTGGCCCATTCATTTGAGTATGTTCTTATTCTCCTCTCTACAACAAACAAACTCAAATACACCAAGTTCTTTTGGGCAGTATCCTAGGGCTGATCATAGAAGATTTCTCCATGGTAAGTTATACAGTAAAAGTGTATTTAATCATCCAAAATGATCTTTGAGTTATTGGGAGTAAGGATATCTTAAATACATTGTAGTTGCTATAAGGGGGTATAAATTGCCTTCTCTTTCTCTCTCTCTCTCTCTTTCTTTAAAAGTTACCTATATATGAAACTGAGAAGAAAACATTTCAGGTAAAATGTTCAAAAGCACTTCAGACCCAATTTCAGAAATGACTTAAGCACTTAGAAGCCTAAATCCTATTGAAAGTCAGTGGCACTTAGGCTCCTAAGTCACTTTTGAAAATGATACTTAAGCTCCTAAATTATGTAGGTGCTTTCGAGCCCTTTACCTGTGACTTTCAATGATGCTATCCTGCTCTACACCACCCGAGGATCTGGCCAACTTCGTATTGTCGAAACTGAAAGACATTTTAAAATGTGGGCCCCCAACATGCATGTGCTTGTTCCTTGGTGTTTCTGCAACCATAATTTGTGGATACATATTGGTCACATGTACTTCTGCAATTAGATTTCGTTGCTCACTGTGATGGTATCTTAAAACTCATGATTTAATCCCCTCCTTTTTTAATTTCCTGGTTCTGATTGGTTTTTTATCAGCTGTGGTGTGTTCTATGTTGTTTTTAGCTTTCTCTCCTTCAAGGGGGATAGGTTAGCAATGTCACTTAAAGTTTTAACCTTTGGCCAATACTTTTTTCATGCCTCAGATAGGAGTATTAATAGTGATAGCGGTGAACTAACCATGGTACTCTGGTTGTATAATACTATTGCACAACATTGCTGCTCTTCTACAGTAAGTGTATTTGATTCAAGACTCTGTGAGTTGGAAGACTCTAGTTCCACCAGCCTCTCTCTCCTCCACAATTCATACAATTTGTGTATGTATTCTGGATACCTCTCAACTAGATCTCAGTAGAACTGCTGATTGTATAACTATTGTAGGCTTCTGTAACGATGCTGGTTCTGGCAAGACCCAACTGAGAGTGCCAGTTCAGGACAAATTGCTTCAAACAGGGCAACTACAGCCCAAGGCTGGGGTTTTTCCACCTCTAAGGCAAACCAAACCAGCCAGACAGAGGAGACTTTGGTTTTACCCCACTGGCTAACCACAAGTCACACAAGCAATTCCCTTAGACACTCCAGTTTCCCAGTCTCACCACCAGAGCCACTCGTTATGGGGACAAATGGTCATGAAAACCAATGCCCCAGTAAAAGAAAATAGGTTCTCCCGATCCCAGCGGACCGAACCTCAGAGCCAGGTCAATATACAACTTAAATCTTACCCACAAATCACACTGTTGCCAATCCTTTAGAATCTAAAATCTAAAGGTTTATTCATAAAAGGAAAAAGGTATAGGTGAGAGCTAGAATTGGTTAAAAGGAATCAATTACATACAGTAATGGCAAAGTTCTTGGGTCAGGCTTGCAGAGATGGAATACTGCAGGTTCAAATCAAGTCTCTGGATTACATCCCCAGCTGGGATGGGTCCTTCAGTCCTTTGTTCAGAGCTTCCATTTGTAGAAAGGTTCCTCCAGAGGTAAGAAGCAGGAAATGAAGACCAAATGGAGATGAGGCAGTTGCCTTTTATAGTTTCTTCCAGGTGTAAAGACACCTCTTTGTCCTTACTGTGGAAAATCACAGCAAAATGGAGTCTGGAGTCACATGGGCAAGTCTCTGCATACCTTACTGAATCATAAGGTGTGTCTGCCTCCTCTCAATGGGCTAATTGTATAGTCAATGGTCCTTAATGGGCCATCAGCATGCCTGGCAGAGCTGATAGCTTGTCCTGGGTCCCAGAAGCCCAGCCCTAGTTTGAAAGACAGACATACAGTATAAAGCCGTTGAACTACAGACAGTATAAAGCCAATATTCATAACTTCAACTACAAAACTGATACATGCATATAAATGGTATAATCATAACCAGCCAAGCATAACCTGGTCTTAGACACCTCATTTGACCCCCTTTATGTAAGATTTGGTGCCACTACAGGACCTTGGTTGTAACAATGATCTATATGGTCCCAGTTATTGTCAATAACGTCACAGCTTCTCTGCAGAGTAGTCCTGTCAATAAACCTAGCAAAGACCAAACACAAACCCAGTAACTTGGTCACTGCAGATGCCCAAAAAAGCATCTACTAACATGTCATAGTGGGTCAGAGACCTAAGAGGTAGAGGGTAGATACAGTTTTCATTTTCCAGAAGCTAATTAAAACATGGAGTTTTCTAGTCATTATTCATTTTTGAATTTTAATTAACAGTTTTTACATAGAGGCAGAATGATCTATATTCTATGGAGTAAGTATTGGGCCAGAATTTAGGAACTCATGATTCCTAATATCCACTCTGATACTGACACACAGTGTGTGGTGTGGGACAAGTTACTTAATTTTTCTATTTATCTCAGTTTCCCCATTTGTAGAACCCACTCTGCTCCCTGAGGATGGTTCTATGGGCTGAGTTACGATAGAGCCAGGGGCTAGATAAAAGATAGGAGGAAATGCAGAGAGAGCAGGGCCTCTTTGTGGATGGCACTTGGGTGATCTACAGTTTTTGAGGGCCAAACCCAGTGCACTTTCCATGAGGTCATGAGGCGACCCACACAAGCACGCCCCTCCACAAAGGAAGAGTTCAGAGGAAACTTCATGTTTACCAATTGGCTGAGTTTTCTTGCCCCTACACCAGAATGACCTACCTAGGGTTTGAAAGTCCCCCTATGTTTGTAGATACCCAGAAGCGTATTAATTGTTTAGATACAACCATTTGGTAATTATCACTTCCACTCTTTGTTGCTTGTGACTACTTTAGCCCAGTGAGGTGCAGAAACCCCACTTGCAGTCTGAATTCCTTGCAGTTCATAATAGTACAGGAGACAAGAAGGGCTGCATGTGCTTCAGGGTAGGAATCTGTCTTGTCTAAGCACAACGCAGATTGAAATGACAGTGTTCTGTTTAGCACTGGCAAATCAATACGGCGGGGGGGGGGGAAGCCAGGTGTATGATTCTGCTAATAAAGTAGTCTGATGCTTGTGGAGGGAGCAACTCAAACCCAGACTGAAATCTCTGCTAAATGTGACTGTTGTTCTCAGTGAATAAATCAAAGTGGATTCTATTAGAGTCATCAGTGCAGCCAGCTATTGCCACATTCTTTTATAAATCAGTCTCCAGCCTGTTCTTTTTCTCGGAGAGAAAATGTAAGCTCCCTCCTTTTCACAGATGAGATCATTGATAGGACAAGGTGAGTTTCCTGCGCATTTATGCTTGTGCTTAATAAGAGAACTTTAATTGCTTATAACTGGAATTGGCACAAACATGCATTAAAAACATTCTCATTTAAAATTAGTTATTTGTATTATTTAAAAAAGACAGAGAAGACGTGTCCGGGTCCATTAAACTACCTTTGCACAAAAACATCTAGCTGAATGTTGAGAATTTAGTATGGTTCTTGATTCCAGTTCAATCAGTTAAGCTCCTTTGTGGTATTTTACTTTTAAAAGGTGTGGTCATCCTACATTGCTTTCTTTGGAGCTGCAGTGGGGACGGGGAGGGAGGTTCATTTGCCATGTTGAGTCTACTACACCCTTCTCTGATGCAGTTTAGCTCATAACCCATCTGCTTCTGGCCAGTGATGTAAATGTACCAGCTGCTTCTGAAGAACCACTCTGAATACTGCAGGAGGCAGGTCTCTTTCCTGTGCATCAGCCTACTCTGCAGCATAAGTCACTATCTCGCCAACCATGCTGTGCCGTCCCTAAACCCTCACATCTACCCATCTGAGAATCCGATCAAGTAATCCTCTTACAGGTCAATGATTTTTCAGCATAGCTTCGTTTAAGGGATTTAAATTTGATTCATAATGTGCTACCAATTGCGTTGAAATGGAAAGGCTCGTTTAGAAAGGGTTTGGCTGACAAGCTTGAAGTTCTGTGTCCCATCAGCAGGCAGAGAAAAAGTGGGAAGGAGGAAACCTAGCAGCAGTGCCAGCCCTACGCTGAAAATGAAGGCTCTTCTGTTACTGGTCCTACCTTGGCTAAGTCCTGCAAACTACATAGACAATGTGGGCAATCTGCACTTCCTGTACTCAGAGCTGTGAGTACTCACAGTCGTGCTGTTGTTGTGGTCTCTGTGTGTGTCTATGTATTGTCTTTTTAATGTAGACATTTTCGGTAAACAGTACCTGTGTGTGTGTGTGTGTGTGTGTGTAAACTACAAAGCATCTTGCCAAAGGCTTAAAACAGTGCCACACACAGCCTGCATCTGATTGGAAGGACTAATAATAGCAATACTTCTCTAGCGTTTTCCACTTTTGAAATATGGAAGCAGCTGAGAGACTGCTTCACTCAGCTTGTTTCTGTCTCCTTGTCAACTTTGCTTTTCTGGGCTGGTGTTTCTGTTTGTTGGGTGTCCTCCCCCCCCCCCTTCCCCGTGTCTCCTTTTCTGTCCATAAATAGACTCAAACAGAAGATGAGAGTAGAGCGTGGGATCACAGATACACACACCCTTTGTAAATCACTGTGTGCGTGCGTGTGCGCACATGTGTTCTCTGTGTGTAAATCTGCACACCTTTGGTAAAACACCCCATCGTTGAGAACGCTTTCCCATACATAATTCACTTATGAGAGGAAAGAAATCCCCCATGTTTGTGTTTTTTGCCTATAGCAGAATGTTATTTTCTCTATAATATTGCCTATTTTAAATGTAATGATCCACATTTACATCATCCGGTACGTTAAAAACATAACTGACCTTGCCAAAGCTTACAATAAATATTCTGTCACTTCATGCGTGGTCAATAAATGATGCTAGTTTAATTAATGCTTAGATGCAATGGTAATAGGTGCTGTTTAAAAGCAGGTAAATATAGCAATGCATTATAAGAATATTAGCAAATATGGTTTGAAGTAAAATAGGTTTTATTAATTTCAACATGTTGCTTGAGATGAATGAAGTGGCTAATTTTGCTCAGGAATTATAAGGTAACTACCCTTTGAAGGGGAGTCGATCAGAACAATTTTAATTCACAGGGAGTGTTTGTGGTTGTATTGTCTCTGCTCTCATACCAAACTCGTAGCATTTGAGATAACAAAAAGTCCCCTTTTGAAATTCTTGTTTGATGTGCATGACAGCTATTAATAATTCACTAATTCTTTATGGTGCTACTCAGGATTTCTATCTGCCATACAGTTTTTTTAAATGTTAAAAAGAATGAGGCTTAGGAGATCATAGCCAAAATGCAAAATTAAAATCAGGATTGTCCTAAGAATGTTCATTAAAAAATAAACCACTTAAGCAAAGCAAGCTACAGAAAATCAAGCAGAAACCGGGGCAGATGAACATTTATAATGGAAACAATGGCATCTGGGGCATCCAGTTTCCAGGAAAGCAAACTGATGAGATTAATCAGAGCTTGTGCGCGTGTACACACACAACGCGCGCGCGCGTGCCTGGTGCTTTTTCTTGGAGAATTCTGGTTCGTTGGCTTTACAGGGATAAAGGGCTACTATATACAGTAGTTATTCATCTCCAATTTACATTAACCTTCCAGCCCACAAAAATGTTAGTCTCCCTATTTAGCTGTTCTTGTAGAGAGACACATTCTTTGTCCAGTGGCTCTGGAATTGGACGTGCTTCTCCAGTTATGAGTAATGGGAGATGCGCATCTATTCCCCTGGGAACTGGTCTGAAACACAACCCAGCCACAAAAGAGTAGTTTAAATCACTGAGGATAGGATATGGATTGTGTGATTGGAGACTGTTTCTTTAACATACAGGAGCATTGGTTGGTATCCTCTCTCTTTGACATAATTCAAAAGGACATTTGTGCTAGTTTTAGAATTGACTGCTATAATTTTTCCTCTTGGTTTTTCTGTGTTGGCTACTGATGGATACTGCACAGTCAGTGACATACTCTGTTAACATACGGGTTGGATTCGAGGCCCACTGTAACATCAGTAGTTGAAAGAGAGAAATGCTGTTTTCAGTCCCTTTGATCAGATTGCATGAATTTTTTAAGCCTGCTGGTTGCTTTTTGGGTTACTTGGACACATTGTCCAGTGTGTATTTCTGTATTCATAAAGATTTGTCTGCTTGACAAATTCAGTATCAGTACCCCCAGACAGTCTACAGACTGTGTAGGCAAGTTTTTAACCCCCTGCCCTTTAGTGGGCTAGGCTGGGGGCAGGCAACATTTTTAATCCCTGACACAGGCAACAAAGAGTTAGTCCATCACTGCGTGCAACAGATCAACTTGTGGGTGTCACTGGAGATTAGATTGCAATCAGTGGAATTATTATTTACCACCACCTACACTTTTGGCTGCAGGCCAATGTAAGTATTGAACTTGGTCAGAACTCACTTTATTGGCATGCACCAAAAAGGCATCATCTGAGGGGGCAGGACGGGCAGGAGTGGCTGCCAAGGGAAGAAATTAGTGCACTCTGAGCATGAGTTGGTATTGGTGTGAGGCTAGATGAAGGTTTTGTGAGGGCCACGTTAGACAAGAGCTAGGGAATGAAGTAGTCAGGAGACTCCTTCTTCCTCCCTGTCTCTTCTTTTCTATATCATCCTGTACTACCATAATTTACTAGGTACTAAGCTGGAGGAAGGCCAGGAAAGGGGCATTGAAGGTAGGAATGCCAGGTTTTGTTCTACACAACGGCAGAATGGATGATCTTTTGGGGGTGGGGATCATGATACAGCCCTGAGTCCCTTCTGGCCCTCTAGTAGTGTTCTTGAGCTATGGAGAGGGATTGGCTGTCCTCTTTCAGCAGAGTAGAGGAGGAGCAAAGATGGGGAGAAGGCTATTGTAGAGCACAGAGCAGAGGAGCCTCAGACCTCTCCTTTCTGGGATAGTTGAGGGAGGGGATATTGGCGAGAGGAGTATCAAAGGGGCTTGGGGCCCTTCATCTGGGACCATGTAGGTGGGAAGCTAATGGTGCATGTGTAGTGGGGAGAGGGGGTGTCCCTGCACCCAGGAAAATCATCCTCTCTGGGATTTCCCTAGGGTAGAGGGCGGGATGTTGTCATTTTTAGCTCTCTATTTTTTTGCAGTTTGTTCAAATTAGGAAAAAATAATATTTGGTAGTTACAGGTATTCTCAGTGAGCAAATGTCCATCTCCTGTTGAAGTCACCACCACACTGAAACCACTTCCCCAGGGAGGATGGCCCCGCCCCTTAGGACACATAATACATATTGCTCTCATTTTCTTCTGGAATATTTGACAGATGTTTAATATTATTGGGATTTATTATTAGACCAGATTGCTCCATCCTGCAGAGAAGCCCTGGGGATAGTGCTAGAAGGGCAAGCCATGAAGTTTCCCTTGCCAAGTCTCCTTTCCATTGTTCAGAGAAAGGCAGCTTGTTCATCCCAGCAGTGTGAGTAAGGTGTTCAGACACACAAGCCCACACAACCCCTGACATCCATGCAGGGGGAGCCATAGGAGACCCAGGCCAGCTGCATTGTTTTGAGGATCCACTCCCCCTCCTCTACTTCCTGGCAAAGCAACTCCAATTGATAACGTTTTTGCACTTAGATAAAACATAGTAGCACTGTTTAAAAATAAATGGGTTCAAGAAGTTCTTCTGAATGAGGATGGATTTCTTATTAATTTGGAAACAAAACATGTGGACATCGATGTAAATCATGTATTAACATGAAGCCATTTTACAAGAGCATTCCTTAAGTAAAAGACATGAACTACTTGTGGAGTCAATGTGAAGGCATCAAAAAATATGGCCCTAACTAAACCTGATAGAAATAAAATGACAATGCTGGTCCAGTTGGTGGGAATTACTTGACTTTTACCTCTGAAGAACTGCTTTCAGGCATGCAAAGAATTTTTTTTGTTGGTTTTAGCCCAACTTGACCATTTAGTTCAGCTGGTTTGGCAGTCTGTGTGTTCAGTAGAGATCCAAGACTGGAATAACAGTTGTCAGGATTGAGTGCTGTGTGGTAAAGTTTACACAGCACCTGGTTTTAGCCAATGCCATTAATTGACCAATTTCAGAGCACCATTTAATTTGAACCCAAATATTTTTAAATCTATTGTTTTATAGGTGAAGTCATGTTTTTGACCTGTTTCTTGTATAGTGCTGAGAATTAATTTGCATTCCTTTTGCCTTTGCATTAGAAAGTCAAGGATAATCTCACCAAATTAACTGGATTGGGTTTCCCATTTCATTTTTTTTGGATAACTATTCTCTTAACATTAAAACAACACTCTGAGCTTTATGGGTTCTCCATTAAAATTAGTCCTCCAAAAGTTTCTCTTTCATCAAATTAAAAAACAAACACAGCTGTCTTCTAGTTTCCTTGGATACATTTCATGTATCGTAAGCACAGTTTGGATCAAGCTACTAGGAGAAGGAGGACTTGCTTGCATAGTGAGAGATGATGGTTAGAAATCATTGCACATTTGATTTTCACGTTTTCAATAAAGATCTTGTATTCGTGCATGCACAACTTGCCAATGCAATGGATAGGCTCTGATCCTTCAAAACTTTACACCTGTGGGCAACTTTGCACTTATGAGTAGCCCCATCATGAGTGAACTTACTCCTGATCCTAAAGGTTTGCAGGCTCAAGGCCTAACTATTGCACTGGTTAATTTCTGCATTGTACATTTTCAGTGTAAGTATTTGTAGGACTGGCGCTTTGGAGCTTAGTTCTGCAAGATGCAGAGTACTCTGGCCCCAATTCAGCACAGCACTTAACCACACACTTATCTTTAAGAATGTGCGTACCCCCGTTGAGTTGAGACTACACATGTGCTTTACAGGATGGAGCTAAGGTGCACATGTGCCCGTAGTGCAGTACATATTGCATTCACTGTCACCTATGACAGAATTCATAAACACAAATCCCATTTACACATGGGTGCTAGTGCATCAAAAAATTGTGAAGGCCACTGACTGTGGACACATAAATGGCCTGGTTGAGGAAAATTTGTCCCAGAATTAAGATTTTTGGTTTTGTAAGGAACAGAAATGTAATGCAGGTCCAGGTTCAAAAGAAAATATCATTCTTGATCAGAAACCACGAGAAGCTTTAAATTGAATTAGTAGCCCAAAACAAATTCAAATAAACCTATTCCCAGTGTACTAGAATTGGATGGATCACAAGAAAAACACAACTGAGGAGCAATAAAAAGGAAATAGCTAATTTCTTGGGCTCTGTTTGTTAGCCTCAGACATACTCTACAGCCTTGCAAAGGTGCTGTGCTGGAAAGTTGGTGTCTTTGGTAAAAAAGCTCTCCAGTCTGTTTGGTTCTGTAGACTTCCTGTCTCTGATATCTTCTTTGGGCCTCCCCTGATCTGGATATTATCTTCTGGCTCTATGCCCTCCACTTAGTATGAGCAACCACTGCAGGATGGATGAGTAACGGGCTGGAAATTTTCAGCCTCCCTTTTTATTTCTCCCTAACCCCTTCACAAGAGCAGCACACCCTCCCATTAGTTATTGTTCCACTAAACTCCTGGGATCTCTTACAGTTTCCAGCAGCTATTGTCACTTCCCCCAGCTTGCGGGTGATGACCCCTACCTGGTGTCTGGCCCTACTCTCACTCTCCCTTTCACTCACCGCGGTGTGCCTTTCTAGTCCTGGTCTCTGCTTAGTATCTGTTCTGTCTCCTTAACTTGATTTACCCTCTCCTCCCTTGTGACTTACCCTTCCATCTCAACCAATGCCTCTCTTCAATTGCTTTTCTTTTTTCTTGGACTTGCCCCTTTCCTCTCATCAGCAGCTCTCTCCTGCTGAGGGTGGAGACCAACAAGGGCAGATGCAAAAGTACAATGAAGAGGCCGGACTGTGGTAAGCATTTATTCACACAAGGAGGCCCCTTGAAACCACTGGTGCTACTTGCATGAATAAAATGCTCACCAGCCCAAATAAAGGTTGCAAAATCTGGGCCAAAATGTTCAAAATGCTGTAACTTTATTTAATTGGACTTAAAAAGATTAACGTATCAGAGCAATGGGTCAGAACTGGTGCAGCTGTGTGATTCTATCACTGCATCCTCCCCTTCCCCATGCAATGGTACTAATACTGCTGAGTATCTAACCTATGCAAGGCCTAAACAGGCTGGCAGACCCATCCATGCTGCATCAGTGGGAAATCATAACAATCATAACATTGTGCTGTGAGAAAACTGCCATTTAGGGCACAAGCAGTGCTCTCTTAAATTGTACCTGACTTAGATACCTGAGTTCCAGGCACCTTAGAAAGTCCTCAGAAAGACAGACAGTGCCTCTGTGGATCCAGCTTCCAACAACATGTCTTGTTGTATAGTTGCCTTATCAAGAGAAAAGATAGAACATTTGTGGGGTTGAGCGAGCAGACCTCAAACTCTGTGTTGCCAACTTTAGTGATATTTGATGCTTTACTTAAAGCCCCAGCTCCTGGACTAAATTGATTATGGGAGAATCTCTCCTCTTTTTTTTTTTTTGTTCTTTTTTAAAAGTACATTTCTATTCTTCATGGTGGCAGGAAAAAGTTTGAGACTGTGACCTCAGAGCACCACGAAGGCTCAAAAAGCATAAGGAAAATGAAAAAAAAACCCTGATTTTATTTATTTTTTAAAATGATTTTTAAGCCAATCTTATGGTTTGGGGACACAGGGGCTAACTCCCAATTGAACATTTGAGGTCAGCAGTGCTGCACCACTAACTCGCCAGGACACATTGTTACAGACAATGCTGCAGGGTAGGAGGTAGAGCAGAAAGGAACGGCTTCCACTTGACACTGTCTTTTATAGGCAGCAGCAAGCCAGTCCCAGTGACCTACCAATGGCAGTCCTCCTACCAGGAAGGGAGTGCCTTCCGTTGATGGATGGTGTGATGCCACTGTGGTGTTTAGATGTTGCTTGTAATTATTAGAACTGGGAGCACTGGCTGTTGGGAGTCTGAAAGGACAGGAAACAGGAAGGAGCGGGGAGGAGTTGAGAGGCTGGGAGAGCTACAGAGGGTGCAGCAGCAGCTTGGTAAAGAGGTTTCCACTTTAAAATAAAGGCCTGTTGAAGTTTGTTAGTACCTTGCCTGACTGATACAACAGCCACCCAGTCATGTGGCTGCTCTTCAGGCCCTCCCATGACAGTCCAACACTGGCTCATGTTGCTGGTGCCACTTTCTGCATCCATATCCCTCTACGTCCTTTTAAACGTGTGACTATACAGTGCTTTGAAAATCTAGAGCGCGATATAACGGCTAAATATTGTTAGCAACACAGGAAAGGGCCATTTTAAAAAAATGTATTGGGCTACATTTATTTCTAGGGTATATTGCTGTTAACTTCAGTGAGGTTACACTAGGGACAACAACATGTATCCTTTATAGATTCCTGTAGGTCTCTACCAGGGAATTTTGCATAGGAGGCAGGCTCTTGTATCTGGAATAGTTTAGAAAAAAAATGATCAAACCACATTCTACCATCTGGTGTCTGTGTGAAACTCCCTTTTACCTCATTGGTAGCTGCAGACTACCATCTGGAGGCAGACTCTAATCTGCGATGATGCTCTGTACATTTTCTCTGACAGTTTCAGGAAAGGTTACTGTTAGGCTATGTAAAGTAGTATACTCAGCACCTGTAGCGCCCCCTTGTGTTAGGGTTGATGCTGCAAGGGCTCCTTGTCTCTGGCGCCCCCTGCAGGCTGCCTCTCACCAGGTCTTTGTATCTCTGCCCTCTGGCCAAGTCACATAAAGATCCATTCCCTTCCAGGGTAACAAAAAGGTCCAATATGAAAGTTCACGAAATGTCCCAACATAAAAGAGCCTTCAGCCCCCCTATTGGCAGATTCCGTGGCCTGCCCTTTGGGATTAGTCTTCAGCCCCAACCTGGGTTCAGTGTTGCTTACACTGAGCTTGCACATCTCTTCCCCAAGAATGGTAGAGGAACCCTGGCCCATTCTCTACTCTGGGTTCCAGTCCAGAGACCCTGTATTAAACAGCTAGGTCTGCTGCTTCAGGTGTGCTTCTGTTCCCTGGGCTGCTTCCTACCCCAAGCTCTCTTGTTCAGCTTCCCTGCAACCTGTGCTTAATATAACATCCCTTTGGTTCCCCCTAGTTCCTCCCAGTTTCTTCTTTCTCTGCTGAACTCGCCCCTCTTGGGTTGAGCTGCTCCCTGTGGATTTCTCTTCCTAGGAGAGCCCAATCTCCCCACTACTGAGTTCCCTCAGCTTCCTTATAAGTCCCAGATACCTAATGATCCTCACCTAACTCGCCTTCGCCCTCAGCCTCACCGCACCCAGGCCAGGAGGCAATCAATCAATCACAGGTGCACTAATTGACTCTTAACCCCTGGGAAGCCTCCTCCCAGACAACATCAATTAGGGTAAATACTTCTGTAGCCAAAAGTAAAACCTGTGCTAGTTGCTAAAGTTAAACAACACCAAGCTGAAAAGGTAATGCCATAATTGCAGTTGGCACAAAGCTCTTTCCATGAATTAGTTATGCCTCAGTTATGTTGGATTTTTGTGCAAGTTGCCTCAAAAGACTGCATTGCACGCCCCTCTTATATAACCTGTGCACAAATGAAACCTAGGTTCCGCCTAGCAGAGGCTAGTTCCCAACAGGTGACCTGCTCAGGAGATGATGGGAGGGGACTAGAGAAAGAGATCGAGCATTGAAAGGGGCAGGAAATGAAGGGGACAAGGTGCAGGCTGGGTATTGCCATGCAAAAAAAACTGATTCATAATGAGGGCTGCCCAGAAAAAAAAAGAAAAAGCTGAGTGGCCCAACCCCTAAAACTGGCCCTGTTCTTTACCCTAGCCTTCCTTGCACTAATTTGCATTGGTACGGTACATAGGCAGGCCTAACTTGTGCAGCCTCACTTTACTGCAATTAACCCAGTTTATCACTGATCTTGCCAGCATGACAAGGATGATATTTTAATCTCGAGATCTTTCTCTGATGAATCGGGCAGAATTCTGCTATCCTGCAACATCAGGGATCAACATTCTGTCCCCCATATTTATGTGCTCAATAAAAGGTAAATCCTACTCAATAAATATTTACGGTCCCTTCTTACAGTAGTGAAGCAGAGTGGGGAGGAATGGACTCGTTGTGTGCGTGTGTTGGACACCCATGACCTTTTTATAGAATCTGCCTTCAAGCTTGTAGCACAGCAGAGCAGCTGGTTGTGTTTAGTGACCTTCTCCATGAGTAGTTCTATCGTTCAAGGCTTAGAATTGATTTTCGGCATCTTGACGTGTGACTGAGTATCCAAACTGTTCCCCTTGAGCTACAGGCTGACTGTGTGTGCAAAGACACCAACAGCACCGGATACAGAGGCAGAGACTTTATAGCAACACAAGTAGCAACATTAGGATAATAAAGTAGAAAGTATGTTTGGGGTTCATTGGGGATTCACTTTTGTAAGTGAAGGCATAATTTGGCCCCTTCTGCTGAATCAGCACTACAGTGGAAATATTCTGTATCACTAGGCTTGGCAGAATTCAGGGTTTTTTAATAATTCCAATGGATAATATTGCAGTTTATTTTAAAGTGTTTTAGATTTTTATCAATTTAAACATTCACAGTTGAGAGAAATTATAGGGCACCCAACATCATGACAATATACGAAGTAAATAGCCTTCAATCAAACTCTAATAAGTGTCCAAACAGCATTTTTCTTACTTTATCTATCTGTAAATTTTGATTGTTATCAATGGAAATATTCTTTTGGACAGTTTGTGTATTGTGACGGGGCAAGGCCAGAGGACTATAGGAAAGTGGTAAGGAACCAGTATGTTAGCCCCAAGCTAAACAAATCCCTGATACCTTATGGCAGTTGCTCCAGGTTAATCAAGACACCTGGGACCAATTAAGAACTTTCCAGAAGGCAGGGGGGTTAATTGAGACACCTGAAGCCAATCAGGGGCTGGCTGAAACTAGTTAAAAGCCTCCCAGTGAGTCAGTGAGGGGCGCATGTCAGGAGCTGTGGAAGGAGGTTGCGTGTGAGGAGCTGGGAGCAAGAGGCACGAGGAGCTGAGAGTAAGAGGGCGTACTGCTGGAAGATCCTGTGGTGAGGATAAAGAAGGTGTTGGGAGGAGTCCATGGGGAAGTAGCCCAGGGAGCTGTAGCTGTCGTGCAGTTGTTCCAGGAGGCACTCTAAACAGCTGCAATCCAGAAGGCCCTGGGCTGGAACCCGGAGTAGAGGGCGGGCCCGGGTTCCCCCCAAAACTCCCAACTCCTGATCAGACAGAGGAGGAGTTAACCTGGACTGTGGATTCTACTAGAGGGGAAGATCTCTGAGGCAAGCAGAATTCGCCAATAAGCGCGGAACCCACCGAGGTAGAGGAGGAACTTTGTCACAACTGGTTGCTGAGGTGGGATTTGGTGTGCACAGCGCGGCGGAAGAAGGAAGGTGTTTATTTTATTTTTTTTTAAAGGGGAGCGGGTTTATTTATTTATTTTCACCACAATGGAAGATGTAGTACGGGCACTGATACAAGCCACTGCCCAGCAGGAGGCTACCCGTGTCCAGGCAGCTGCCCAACAGGAGGCAGTATGGCTGCAGCAGGAGACCAATCGCCTGTTGATGGACCAGGCCGCTCAAGACCGTACTATGTTGCGGGAACTGGTAAACCAAGTGAAGGCCCTTACAGAGATGAACCATGGCCATGATGGGACGCGGCACATACGGGCCAGCAATTGCCTGCAGAAAATGACAGGGAACTACGACATAGAGGCATATCTCCTGGCCTTTGAGAGGACAGCCCAAGGGAGGCCTGGCCTCGAGATCAGTGGTCTGGCATCCTCGCCCCATTCCTGTGTGGGGAGGCCCAGAAGGCCTACTATGATCTGCCTGAAGAGGCTGCAGCAGACCACCCACAGCTGAAAGCAGAGATCCTGGCCAGATCTGGGGTAACAACCACAGTGCGGGCCCAGCGGTATCATGAGTGGAGGTACCAGGAAGACAAAACCCCACGATCCCAATTGTATGACCTCATCCATCTCGCACGAAAGTGGCTGCAAACTGAGTCCCGGAGTCCAGAAGAGATATTAGAGGTTCTGGTCATCGACCGATACATGAGGGGACTACCGCCAGACCTTTGCGCATGAGTAAGCCAGAACGAACCCTCCACCTATGATGAGATTGTGGCAATGGTAGAGAGGCGAAGGACGGCAAGGGAACTGACTTGACCAGTTAAGGAAGCAGAACCCAGGGTTAAACTAGCAGCACCAAGCCCCAGATTTCGAGTGACTGGGCCACCAGGAGGGTCCAGGTGGAAAAAGAGAGGGGCTGAAGGCCCACCAGAGGCCATAAAGAGTCGGCACACTGAGGGGGAAGAAGATTATGATGTTAGACTTCCCAAACCAAGACACCGGGAAACGCCTAGGGTTCCATATAGATGTTATGCATGTGGTGAGTGGGGACACATAGCAGCACAGTGTCCCAGCACCGAGGAGCCTATGCAATGTAACTTGGGGGATTGGGAGGTCCCATGCTCCCTTATCCACCTTGCGGGCATCGCATTAGCCCCGCATAATTACACTAAACCGGTGAAGATAAATGGAGTAGAGACTATAGCGCTTGTGGACTCCGGGAGTGCAATCACCCTAATATCGGGTAAGCTGGTAAAAAGTAGCCAGCTGCTACAAGCCAAACGCATAGCACTGACGTGCGTGCATGGGGCCGTAAGCCATTACCCCACCATCCAGGTGGAGATAGAGGTTCAGGGGAACCCCATTGAGGTGACAGTGGGTGTAGTTCCTAAACTCCCGTATCCTGTAGTCATTGGGCGGGACTATCCAGGGTTTGATAATTTACTCCCCGCGGAGAGGTTGGAGGGAGGTGGGGACCCTGAGGGCAGCAACTTGTCACCGGGGGAATGTCAACCCCGATGTTCGCTGAGATTTCTCAGGATCTGTTCTCAGTCCCCCAAAAGACCCAGAAGACAAAAAGGGAGAGGAAGGCTGCAAAAGCTTTGGGAACCCTGATCCTGACCCAGGGCCAGAAGATCACCCTAGTAGGCAGATGGACATGAGCAGCCAGAGAAACTACCACCACGGAAGGTGAGCCGGAGGATGGCCCCAGCCATGATGGAAGTGAGCCATTGGAAGCAACAGAGGCTGGCCCCTGGGAGCTCGGGCAGGTTAGTCCCGGGAGAGAGACTTTCGGGCGGGACCAGGCAGAGGACCCTAGATATGATAACGCCAGGAAAGAGGTGGCTGAGATAGATGGAGTACCTGTGGATGGGAAGGTCCAGGACCTTACTTTATAGTGAAGAAAGATCTCCTGGACCGTGTGGTGCAAATGCAGGAGCAAGAGATACATCAACTTCTGGTGCCACGAAAACATCAAAAAGCCATATTGAGCCTCGCCCACAGTCACCTATTTGGAGGACACCTAGGGGTAGAGAAAACCCAGGCACAGATCCTGCGGAGGTTCTTCTGGCCAGGAGTACATGAAGATGTCCGACGATACTGCACCTCTTGTCCGGAGTGTCAGTTACATAGTCCGCGCCTGCACTTCCGGGCTCCTTTGATACCTCTTCCAATAATAGAGGTTCCTTTTGAAAACATAGCCATGGGTCTGATAGGGCCCCTTGAGAAGACAGCTCGGGGCCACCAACATGTGCTTGTTGTACTGGACTATGCAACCCGGTACCCGGAAGCTGTTCCCCTACGCAACACGGCTTCAAAAACCATAGCTAAGGAGTTAGTACAGATCTTTGCCCGAGTTGGGTTACCTAAGGAGATATTGACTGATCAAGGGACACCTTTCGTGTCCAAGTTGATGAAAGATCTCTCTTCATTGCTCCATGTACAAGCCCTACGGACCTCTGTATACCACCTGCAAACAGATGGCCTTGTGGAAAGTTTCAATAGGACCCTCAAGGCCAAGATCAGGAAAGTGGTGAGCTGGGATGGGAAAGATTGGGATACCCTATTACCTTACCTCATGGTCGCCATCCGGGAGGTTCCGCAAGCCTCCACAGGTTTCTCTCCGTTCGAACTATTATACGGGCGCCACCCCCGGGGCATATTGGATAGAGCAAGAGAAGCGTGGGAAGAGGAGCCAAATCCAGAAAGGAACATAGTTGAGCATGTACTACAGATGAGGGATCGGATAGCCCGAGTTACACCTATTGTACGAGAACACTTGGAGAAAGCACAGGAGACCCAACGAACCCATTATAACCACCAAGCAAAGCTTCGACGGTTCCAACCAGGGGATCAAGTGATGGTCCTGGTGCCCACAGCAGAAAGTAAGCTGTTGGCCCAGTGGCAGGGACCCT
Organism: Chelydra serpentina; assembly: GCA_037349315.1. Lineage (NCBI taxonomy): Eukaryota > Metazoa > Chordata > Testudines > Chelydridae > Chelydra > Chelydra serpentina. The sequence continues at coordinate 31,698,820 of JBAIAC010000014.1, forward strand.
ACGAAGTGATCGAAGCCGTGGGAGAGGTGAACTATAAGGTGCGGCAGCCAGGCCGCAGGAAACCAGAGCAAATCTACCACATCAATCTTCTAAAACCTTGGCATGATCGAGAGGCTTGCTTAGTCACCCAGGAGACCCTTCCCCAGGAGGATAACTTACACGAGCAAGTAAGGATATCACCTGACTTGACGCCGATCCAAAAGATTGAGGCAACTGACATGATTAATCACAACCGAGATGTGTTCTCTACAAAACCGGGGCTGACAACTGAGACCTATCACCATATCCGCACGATCCCCGGAGCCAAGGTAACATTGAGACCCTACCAAATCCCAGCAGCCAAAAGAGAAGAAATCAAGGCCGAAGTGAAGAAAATGTTAGAATTAGGGGTGATTGAAGAATCTTACAGTCAGTGGTCCAGTCCAATCGTTCTAGTGACTAAACCTGACGGTACCACGAGATTCTGTTATGACTTTCGCCGACTGAATGAAGTATCCCAGTTCGATGCATACCCCATACCACGCATCGACGAACTGGTGGACCGATTGGGTAGTGCTCGATTCTTGACTACACTGGATCTGACAAAAGGATACTGGCAGATTCCCCTGACCAAAGAAGCTAAAGAATGCAAGGGTCACCAGGTGGTTCTTATCCCTCCAACCGTTCCAGTTCCACATATGGCACAGGGCTGGATGCCACCATGGCAACGCTGATGGTCTGTCAAGAGCACACTGCCTGGCGTCCCAAGTTGCCCAACTCTATGGTGTTGAGCAGAGGGGGGGGATATGTGACAGGGCAAGGCCAGAGGGGTATAGGAAAGTGGTAAGGAACCAGTATGTTAGCCCCAGGCTAAACAAATCCCTGATACCTTATGGCAGTTGCTCCAGGTTAATCAAGACACCTGGGGCCAATTAAGAACTTTCCAGAAGGCAGGGAGGTTAATTGAGACACCTGCAGCCAATCAGGGGCTGGCTGAAACTAGTTAAAAGCCTCCCAGTGAGTCAGTGAGGGGCGCATGTCAGGAGCTGTGGAAGGAGGTTGCGTGTGAGGAGCTGGGAGCAAGAGGCACGAGGAGCTGAGAGTAAGAGGGCGTACTGCTGAAAGATCCTGTGGTGAGGATAAAGAAGGTGTTGGGAGGAGTCCATGGGGAAGTAGCCCAGGGAGCTGTAGCTGTCGTGCAGTTGTTCCAGGAGGCACTCTAAACAGCTGCAATCCACAGGGCCCTGGACTGGAACCTGGAGTAGAGGGAGGGCCCGGGTTCCCCCCAAAACTCCCAACTCCTGATCAGACACAGGAGGAGTTAATCTGGACTGTGGATTCTACTAGAGGGGAAGATCTCTGAGGCAAGCAGAATTCGCCAATAAGCGCGGACCCCACCAAGGTAGAGGAGGAACTTTGTCACAGTATGTATGGTGAAATTGACACTTACTGATAAAAATCTAATCCTTCCAAGCCTGCATATTAGTAAAAAAGGTGTAATATGGTGATTCATGTATTTTAATAACAAAAGGATTTGAGTCCTGTAGCTCCATTTTCATATTCAGAACAAATCAGTTTTTTGAATCACTGAGCCAAATTCATCCCTGCGCCTAGGTGGAGTTATATCAAGGATGAATTTGGCTTTTCATAGAATTTGCTTTTCATAGAATGAATTTGCTTTTCATAGAAATGTGGGGCTGGAAAGGACCTCAGTAGGTAATCTAGTCCAGACCCCTGCTCTGTAGCTATGCCTAGAATGTACTGTTTGATTCATTGGCTATTTGGACAACTGATGCAAAATGTAGAATAAAACACATTCAGGAACATCCTGCTGGAATTGCTTGAGGTTAAAAACTACTACTATACAGAAGGAGCATCATTAAGATACCATAAACTCATCTGTTATAACCGATCATCCTGTGACAAAGTGTATGGAACCCACTGTAGCTAAGTTAGATTTAAGGACCTTGTTATCCAAATATTTATCTTTCCTCTATGTTGCACATAGTTGGGTTTGGGGATATTTTTGTAATACCTCAGACCTCACTGACAGATTATGTCCCGCCTTCCCCAAGATCGTAGGCAGTCAGGCACTTTAGCTATCATCAGGCAGACTATTGTCTTTATCTACTGTAGTCAGGAGGCATATGTTCTCTCCTTCCTGTGCCAAGTCGGATCCCCTGGACTTGAGATGAGGGAGGTCCTGTGGGGTCAAGGTGGGAGAGGAGGAAATCGGTCCTTTTTTCTCCCAGGTTCTAGAGAAGCAGTAGTATTGCTGCATGACTGCCACTGCTGTCAGAGCACATAAGTAGCATTCCCAGTCAGAGCAAGTAGTCTTTGTTCACCGGGTGCAATGGCCAGTGGATCCATGCGCTATCCTGTTCCCACTCTGCCTTGGTCCACTTCCCAATATATCTTATGACTTACTGTATATGAGTAGCTGAAAGGCCATCCTGTTGCATGAGTGTGGCAGGTGGGCCAAGTAATCCACCATCTGTTCAGTCTCCCTCATACAACCAATAAAATTGTTGCTTGCAAACTAGCTCTGGTGCAAGAGTGGTGATTGCTTGAGTTACCTCTGATCTCACAGTTGTCTAGGATTCTTGGCATGGCATAGAGACATGTCTTACTGTAGCTGTACACCACATGAGTGTAATTTGTGAGGTCAAAATGGCTAAGAACTCAAAAATTGGATGGTAACATAAAAACCTAGTGGTGATTCATCCTGGTGATAGTCTGAATAAAAAAAGTTCTCCTCAACCATGCTTGTAGTTGTTTCCATCGCTTCACATTATTTTAACCACTTAGTTAATGGCCCAAGGGGAGTGGTGGAGGCTTCCTCGCTTGGGACTTTTTAAACTAGACTATACGAAATACTAGAAACTGTACCATATTGTACAATCTTGTATGGAAGGGAGATGGCCTGGATGATCCAATAGGTCTTTTTCATTTGTAACTTCTGTAATACACAGGCGGCCCATTGAAGGCAATGAGTACACTGTGCTCCTAGTAGGTGGTGGTGAATGTTTGGGCTGAAACATATGAGTAAGAAGTAAGATTGTTCCGCTTAATATTCTTAATAGATGCCAGCGCTCTTAGTGATGAGTTAAATTACATGCAGAAAAGCACACATACTGTGTACAGCATGTGTAGTAATGCAACAGTTCACAGAACCGGTTCTGCAGTAGCGTTCTGTGAAACAGGAATCTCAAGAGGTAGTTGTGACTTGCGTTGGCCAACACCCAAGAAAGGATCACCAGTAATGTTGGTTTAAACTCTTGGCAAGTATCTCACTGGTATACTAATATCCAATTAATAGTTACAACAACAACCATTAAGATTGCACTACTAGAGTCTTCATGAAAAAGAGATAGAGTACAATTATCTTCCCCATGGATGGCATGAGTGCAGTGTTAATTATCTTGCTATTGGCACTACTGTGGTTATTTTATCATTAGAATCCATTTGGTGGGGAAGGGAGATTGGAAGTGCAATCCACTTTACATTTAATTGTTTGTATAAATACATGTGGGGGGTGGGGGGGTGATTGTGTTAATAAATGTAGCTGATTCAGATTAGGAGGGGCCATTCTGGGTGCCCCAGGATTGCCAGTACACAGCAGCTTTCTGGCCATGCCCTCTTCATGAAGGGCTATAGGCGATGGCTTTGCCAGCTCTACACCACCTGGCGATCCTCTGTTCTGCTGGTTTTTCAGCTACTATGCATTGTCATGAGCCAAAGATCTGTCCCTAGGGATGTATATGTATTTCCTTTTGATGCTGTGTTTTAATTGTCTGCAGTCCCCCATTTGATGTAGTATATATATACATTTTATTTGGTCATTTTCAGGGGCTTTGAGCTCACATAGTTTCTAAGTGAGATTTTCTGCTTCCAATTTCTCCCCATAGAAGAGATTGAATTCCAGTGCATTCTTATTTTATCCTTCCGAGGCATGAGCATAATGAGATCAGACAGTAATGGTTGCTGCATTTCACATTTTTGTGCTGTGTCCCCAGTGGTCTAAGCATCTGTAGGTTTGAAGGCACTTACAGTCATAGTATTTGAATTCAGAATAAATCAGAGGAGAACAGAGCTAAACAGGACAGAACATTTAATAAGATATATAGTGCCCATCTAAACATGCATTTAATACATAGATCTGACAGAGCAAATAAATGTAAAGCCTCATGGATCTGGCTTTTTCAGACTTTAAGCCTGACTAATAGTAATGTGACCTGAATGAAGAAAGGAAGTTTGTAAAAGGGGGTTTAGACCAAATGACCTTTTTGTACATATGATGAACCATAATCCATACTAGACACTTTTGGAAAGCTTCCCCCGCCTCCTCCCCTCCCCCAGACAATGTCCAGTCTGTCAGCTAACACTGCGTTTCATCCTTTGTGCTCATTTTCCAGCGGTATTATGGAGTGCTTGTCCTAGCAGCTATTTAAAAAATGCTTTTTAAAGATTTGTGATAGTCTCTTTGCTTGTTGTTAAAGTCAACTAATGGTTATGCAAATTTTGTTTTGTACTTGATGTCACCGCAGTTATTTCAAATTCCCAATAAATACAAACAATTTAAAAAATCCTAGCATGATTCTGGGCCTAGTAGTGCTTCCAAGCACCAGGATAGCTGGTAGTCAACAGACCAAAGATTTCTGCTTTACTGATAGAGCCTGATTTGTATGCATGCTGTCTAAGGACAACAGGGTTAAATAATATTTAGCACTTTACTTAGGTCTCTACCTCTTCAAAGTGTTTTATAAACATTAATTAATCCTCTCAATCCCACTCTTCGGTAGGTAACTTTACCTAAACCTGGTATAGGTAGGTAGCAGCTTATACCTTACAGATATTTTGAGTTAGATGTACATGTGAAATAAACTGAGAGGAAAAACTTCCCTTTAGTATCCTCAGATATGTCTTGTAATCTCCCCACCCCTTGTCCACCCCACAGTCATATCTTGCCTTGATTACTTTAACCACTGTCGGTCTGGCTTTCACTCCTTATCCTGTCTGTCTAAAATGATTCTGCCAAAATCATCTTCCTCTTGTCCTTGCTTCAACTAAATTTCTGCCCTCCTTTGCATCCTGTCCGTCTCATACTCGTCACGTTCAATCTCCTTGTCCTCTCTTACAGGATGGTTAATGAAGGGTTTCCAAACTGCCCACAACTGGTAATAGTATGACTGATGGTTAACAGGGAATTGCCCCAAAAGAGTACACTGCGCTTTGGCCATATGATGGAGGAGAGAGATACAAGGACCCTGGACAAATAATAGGACTCTTTTTAAAGTAAAAGGCCAAATTCTCCTCTCACTGACACTGGTGTAAATCTGGAATAATTCCATTTTACTTAGTGTAGTTACATTGGCCCAAATCAGGAATGACGAGTGAGGGGAGAATTTGGCTCTTGATGATAGTTATTTGTTTAGCTGTGACAGTTGAGTATGGGAGAACTTGAAATTTGTGAGTTCAGAAGTGTGGCTCTGATGCTTTTGAGTTTGTGTTTATGTTGTCTTAGGAGAGACTGTCTTTAAAAATGCATGTGTGTATGTGGGGAGGGAAATCTAGCGAAAAAAGTGTGAATGTGGAGCAGGGAGTGGGTAGAGTGAAACTCAAACACAGAAACTGAAAAATGCAGCAGGGAGAGGAAGAAAGGCACATTGGTGGGCTTGATCCTTCTCTCACTTACACTAGTTTTGTAAAAAGAACAAGGAGTACTTGTGGCACCTTAGAGACTAACAAATTTATTTGGGCATAAGCTTTCGTGGGCTAGAACCCACTTCATCAGATGCATAGAGTGGTACATATAGTAGGAGGAGATAGATAGATTAGATACACACAGAGATCATGAAAAGATGGGGGTTGCCGTACCAACTCTAAGAGACTGATCAATTGAGGTGAGCTATTATCAGCAGGAGAAAAAAAACCTTTTGTAGTGATAATCAGGATGGCCCATTTCAAACAGTTGACAAGAAAGTGTGAGCAACAGCTTATACCAGAGTAAATGAGAGGAAAAACAGGCTTTGTGCATGCGGATAGTCGTATATGTATGAACACACGCACACACCCTCTTTAAAGGGGGAATGCAAACTTTTTTTTAGAGCAGGGTGCCTCTATCTCCCTTTTAGCTTGAACAACTTTAACTTTTAAAAACTGAATCACCCTCAGAGGTGCAGGAATGAATGAGTTTAAATTACATAAATAAAGTTTCACGAACTCCTGTTTCTGCAAATCCTGTGTACCCCAAAAATAGTTGTTTGTGAGCTTCACAGACCTCAGACTCCATGAGCTTTTCCTTTCCCTAGTGAGGATGGCACACACATGCACACACTGCAAGTTAAGGAAGTTTGACAGTAAGTTAGATCAGGCTGCTTCTGCCTGTGCTAGTTGCCAGTGTCTCTAAGCCCAGGGCTACACTAGTGGGGGGAGGTCGATCTATGATACGCAGCTTCAGCTACGTGAATAACGTAGCTGAAGTCGGCGTATCGTAATCGACTTACCTGGCCGTGAGGACGGTGGCGAGTCGATCGCTGCCGCTCCCACGTCGACTCCGCTTCCGCCTTTCGATGAGGTGGATTTCCGGAGCCGAGGGGGAGCGCTTTCGGGGATCAATTAATCGCGTCTAAATGAGACGTGAAAAATCGATCCCCGATAGATCGATTGCTCCCCGCCGATCCAACGGGTAGTGAAGACAAGCCCTAAGGGACTATAATGGAAGCTGGAGGTTGCTGAGGCCCAGGGTTGTGCTGGTCACCAAGGCAAACCTGGTCCTAAGAGATTTGTTGATGAATGGTTATGACTCACCCGTGGAATCAAATTTGTTTTTAAAACTCCCTTCATTACACATCAAGTTTGTCATACCCAGACCTTCTTGAGATGCATTTTAAAGAAAAGAATCTCAGTATATAAAGCATCAACTTGGAAACCTCTATTGTGGTGTCTGCTAATGACCTCCCATCACACTTTTTTTTTCTTTTAATGCTTCCAAAAAAGAACAGCTGTTCCATCCAAGGTCCCTTGTGCCCATGAAGCTCTTGTTATCATTCTCCTCTTCTCTGGTATCCTTCACAAAGAATGCTATTTCCAAGTCTTTTAAAATATTCATATTGGAGAAAAATTGTTCTTTTTAGTTTTTAGCAGACCTTTCAAATCAATGACACTTCGTTAATACTTGGGATGAGCAAAGTAGTTCAGATGAGCAATGATCCTGAAGTTGAACCTCAGATTCAAACACCCTTGAACTTTTGACATTTGGCTGTAGCCCCAGACAACGTGTCAGGTCCTCAGCTCAGCTAGCTTTCAAATAAAATAAATAAACCAAAGCCTTGAGCTAATTAGGAATTAAAGGCATGGATTTTATTTTCACTGCCCTCTGTTCTCCCTGGTAGAAGTGCTGAAATAGCATGACAATGCTCTCTGTACAGTTAGAGGTGTAGAGAAGTGAGACTCACTGGCCTGGCGCCTCCTGCTGGTCATCCTGGGAATGAGCTCTTCAGCACTTGGAGCGCCCTCTGTTGGCCGATGTCTCGCATGCCTCCGGCCCCTGTGTCCCTCACGGACCCCAATGCCCCTTGCCCTGGGGTTCTGCCAACCGCAGTACCCCCACATGCTGGGTCTCCCCTCCCAGAGGAACTCCCAACCCTCTCACCCACCTTGCCTCAGTGGCTACTGCCAGTCATCATCTAACCCCCTCTCACTGGGACAAACTGCAGTCTCTAAAGGCCACTCATCATTGGCAGGAGTGTCGGACCAGCTGCCTCTGCCTAACCCTGGGCTGCAGCCTCTGCAACCCCAGTACCTGTTTTGGCCTCTAGCAAGGCCCACAGCCTGGGGATTTACCAAGCTGGAGCTCCCCAGCTCCTCTTGCCTTTCCCCAGCCCTGCTCTGTTCCCTGTACCCTGAGCTCCCACGGAGCCAGGTCCTTCTCCCTCCAAAGCTGGAGAGAGACTCTTAGCTCCTGGCTCACAGCCTTTTTATCAGGCCTGCTGTGGCCTGATTGGGGCATGGCCCCAGCTGTGGCTGCTTCCCCAATCAGCTTAGACTTTTCTCTCCGGAGCGGGGTAGCTGCCACACTGCAGAGGTATAGGAGGGTTTTCCCTCAGTCTTAGTATTTGTACTACAGTAGTACATAGAAGCCCCCCTGAAATCAGTGCAAGACTCTGTACAAACACATAGTAAGAAACAGTCCATGCCCCAAAGAGCTTTCAGTCGTAATAGATAAAAGGACGGCCTGAGGAGAGACAGCCACAGGTAGGTAAAATGACTTTCCCGAAGTACCACAGCAGGTTAGTGGCAGAGCCAGCAATATAATCTGGGTCTGCTGAGTCTCATACAATCTATTCACAGGACCAAACTTCCTCTCCTGGGCCAAATTCTGGCTCTGTTCCATAAATGCAATCCTGCATATAAGACATCTGATATTAATCTCTGATCCTTTAACCACTTACGAATGGATTTAATTTCACATACACTAATAGTGCCATTAATTTCAACGGGGCTACTCGTGTATATACACTTTAAGCAGGTATTTAAGTGTTTGAAGAATCAGAACCTTAGAGGCTACTTCTGAAAATTTGAGCCCAAGTGACCTTCTCATAGTCACAAGCCAGTGGCAGAGTGAAAAACAGAGCTCCTCTTCCCTGAATCCCAGTGCTTTGCTCTGACTGGAAGACGAGATCGCCTGCTCATTGACATTGAATCACAGCTACCGTGGTGACTGGATTTACCTTTTTGTACAGGATGATTAAGTAAGTTCTTTAGTACAGGATGTTGACCAAGAAAAGTGTCTTCTAATTTAAGATTTTTTTTCCAAATCAGGCAAAGCACCTATGTTAGTGATATTTCTCAAGATTAATCCACTGAGAAAAGATTGCAAAGGAAAAAAAGAGAATAATCCCAAATTGCCCCCAATATCAGAATGACCTGCTGATTCACTTCATTGTGTTACTCACATCCAATCCCTACTCAGGTATGCGGGAGCCTGGGTAGGCCAGAGTAAGGAGATAAATACTTTCATTGACTTGTGAGTAGAAGTAACTTACATTATATTAATCTTTTTTTTTTAAATCAAATGTAAAGAGTTTCTGGTTTGAGATCACTGCTTTCAGGGTCTCTCCTATGTGATGGAATTGGAACAAGTCTGACATTTAAAAGCATGTATTGGAGAAGACATTCTGATTCTTGCACAATGGAGGTATCGGTGCAGATATTGCAACTATGAGACGCACATAAGCAATAGTAAGTTCTGCATTCAAAGGAGCGAATCCTACCCTTCATCTGGAACACTAGATCCTCTTGCATCAAAGTCAGTGCACTTCCAGTGCAGAAATTGGGGGAGTAGAATTTGGGGGGCCTGTGCCTTGGTGGCCGGGTATCTCTGTATGTAGAACCTACTCACCAGTGGCTCCCTGCATGGCTGTATGCAAGGGCGGTTAGGGAGGACAGAGTGACCCACCTTTTTGTAGATGTTATGATCTAAATTACCCTGCCTTACCCTGTTGTGCGGACTTGTGGCTGCAGAACCTGGAACAGTAGCTGTGGAAGGGCCTATGGAAGACTCCACCCCATCTTTCCTCTGAGGATTTCCCCAGTTCCGTCAGTGCCCAGAGTCTTGTGAGGGGCAATTTGCTCCTAATTGATGGCTTGTCTACACAGGGAAGTTATTCTGGAATAAGGAAGAGTGTGAATTTAAAATGCTTATAGCTAGTCTGGAAAAAGAGTGCCTTTTTCTGGTTTAATTTAATTGACTGTGATTAAGCTAAACTAAAGAAAGACACTCTTATTTCCAGAGTAATGGGGACCTATTCTGGAATAGCTGTTGTAGAATACCTTATTCTGTAATAGACAAGGTGGATGAGGGAGTATCTTTTATTGGACCAACTTCTGTTGACGAAAGAGACACGTTTTTGAGCTACACCGAGCTCTTCTTCAGGTTGGTATAGCTCAATAGTGAGTCTCTTTCACCAACAGAAGTTGGTCCAATATAAGATACTACTTCATCTAGCTTTTCTCTCTACTATCCTGGGACCAACATGGCTACAACAACACCACAAACAACAATGAAAATTATTCCATAATAGCTATTCTGGTCAATTTCCCCCTGTAGACAAGCCCTTAGTAAATAGTACCATGTACTGAAAACTGTAAATTGGAGTGGTAACTTTGGTAGAACTATTTGAGTTCCTTTTGAAAGCTCTACTGTAATGCAAAGATCTAAGTCCGCAGCTGTCCCTGGTGCATGATGTTGCAACATCCCCCTAAGCTTGTTGTTTTTTTTTTAAAAAAGCAGAAAATAGTTTGCTGCGAGTCCCTTGTTATGTTTACAGCCATTAAGATGTTAGGTATTTCTTCTCTTTTCCTCCTCCTCCCCCATATATCCGCCCTTGTAAACAAAAAGTGATGACTGCTGAGAATCTTCTCTCTGCCTTCCAGGAAGAGAACTGATTCCACTAGCAATTTAATACTGCCTAAACCACAAAAGGTACAGTCAGATGAAACTAGATAAACCAAGGACCAAACATACAGGGCACTGAAAACAACCACAAAGATAGAACCCAATGACCAAGTCGTTAATATAAATATTTGAATGCATCTGTGAATTTGTTTAGTCTGTCCCCCCATGGTTAAAAACTTTTTAGACACAGTATTCGTATCAGGGATGGGGTTTTTGGGGGGGGGAATTGAAGAAAATTTCCTATTGTAGCTGTAAGAGTATTACATATTGAAAAGCTGGTCAGTTTGGGTGGATTAGCCATCTGCATTGACAGGCTGTTACAGTAATATTTACAGAAAGCAAGAAAGATTTGTTTTAAATATGTCTGGATTCAGTCTGTCGGCACATCCAATACCCACCGTGTGTTGCAGTCTGCTGGACGCAAGTGTCGATGTCCCACTGGAGCTCTGAGATGTTGCTGCTGCCAATGGCCTTGGATCACCTTGTGCTTACATGATGTGGCTAGTTCCTCCACTCTGTAAATTCTAGCAGGAGGTGAGCCATGCAGTGAATGTGCTGCTAGAGTTTATTTTCTGAGCTGCACACTCACGTCTGAAGGAGTAGGGTCATCACAATTTTAGGGAGGTAGAGTGTAATTGCTCTCCTTTCTGAGTCAGTACTGAACCAGCATCATTTCCTACATCACCTTGGTTTTCCTTGAGGGTCTGCCATCACTGCTAACTAGACTCAAACCAGTTTAGCTTGTGATGCTAACAAAATCACAGCCTGATGTGGTATGGCCGCAGGCTGATAGACTGACTGAGTCACCGAGATGTCAGAACCTGTCAGAAACAATACACAGTTTGAAATAATTTCAAAAGTGTCTCACTGCTTTTTTAAAAAAATGTCCAGATCCATTTTATAGCAGCAACAAGGTAAAGCAGGATGTGCATTGCTAGGGAGTGTGAATGAAAGGGATCAGTGTACACCCAGAGTCTAATTTTGAAGTACTGATCCCTAAGTTTGGGTACCCAATTCTGCCATTGGATATTTTGGTGCTCAGCTGCCCATTTTAGTTGCACGTTTGAGTTTCCAGATTTGGAACAAAGCACCCAAACTTAGGTACTGAAAACTGGACTCCTCATTTGGACATAATGCTATATTGTGTTAAAAAAATCTTTAAAAATATTTCCCTCATACTATTTTTCTTTTCTCTACACTGTATTTTTATTGGAGAGAGAGTAAATGGGCTAATACAATTTGTACTGAGCTGGTATGGTGTCAGTCACTTACCTTGGAATCTTTGTTAGCTAAATGGGTATAATTAAAAAATAGACTGTAGTGAAAAAAAGAAAGAGGAGTACTTGTGTCACCTTAGAGACTAAAACGAAAATAAGAAAGTCTCTAAGGTGCTACAAGTTTTTCTAACAAATTTATTTCAGCATAAGCTTTCGTGGGTTAGTACCCACTTCATCGGATGCATGGAATGAAACATACAGTAGACAGATATTTATACAGTCAGAGAAACATGATAAGGTGGAGGTGCATAGACCAACCTTAAGTGGCTAATTAGTTGAGAGGAACCATAGCAGGGGAAGAAAAACCTTTGAAGTGATAAACAAGATGGTCACACAGGTGTGAATGAGGATCGTTAACTTAAGGGTAATAGATTCAATTAACGTAATGGCCGAGCCATTCCAAGTCCTTATTTAATCCTGAGGTAATGCAACCTAGTTTGCATATCAATTCGAGTTCAACAGTTTCTCTTTGAAGTCTGTTTTTGGAGTTCGAGACTAACAAATTTATTTGGGCATAGGCTTTCGTGGGCTAGAACCCACCTAAGGTGCCACAAGTACTCCTCGTTCATTTTGCGGATACAGACTAAGACGGCTATCACTCTGAAACCTGTCACCATGCAATGTAATAAAAAAGGTTTATTTTTGTTTTTTGGTTTGGTTTTTTTATTTATAATCAGATGCAAAGGGACCAATTGTTTGACAGACCTGAAGTAACTGAAGCAAAGGGTGTGTGTGTGTGGGGTGTGTGTGTGTGTGTGTGTGTGTGTGTGTGTGTAAATATATGTTCCCCAGAAAATCCTCAGTGTATGGAGATGTAGACTGGTTTCCAGGAGTAACTTTGATCCAAGTGTAATTGACATAGTGTTAGAGATTTAAAAAAAAAAATGCTATTTAATATTTATATAACATTAGCATCAAGAGCTCCAGATCAGAAATTGGGCCCCCCATTGTGCTAGGTCAGGCCTGCACAACATGCGGCCCAAGGGCCGCATGCGGCCCGCATGGGCTCACTGTGCGGCCTGCGGGGGGGTGAGTAGGCAAGCGGCGGGGTGAGGCAAGCCAACGGCCGGCTGGCCGGCCTGCCGGCAGGTTGGTGGGCTGGTGAAGAGGTCAGTGGCAGGCTGGGGAGTGAGGGTTGTCCCAATCCCGCAAAGAGGGTGTTCCCAAAGGAAGGTGCTTGCTTCTAACCCCCGAGGCCGTCAGTATGTCTGCTCTTCTCTAGTCAGCCCACTTGACAAGTTTGATTGTCCTTGGTCTGGTTCCCATCCCCTCTCCAAGGGTTGCAGCTGTCTGGAGGTGCCTGCCTTCTACGCCTTCCTCATTCACACCCCATTCATTCAACAGGGCAATTGAATACAAAGTGGGGGGAAGATCTTATTCTACATCTAGCAAAAAGACATTTTTATTTTACCTTAATTATACTACCTTAGGGGCCCACTATAACATATTACCAAGGTTCAATACAAAGTCATATAAAAGTTATACAAAAATGCATAATGCAGAGATTTATCTACAACTGCATTGATTGACTGTTGTGTGCAGTAATATAGTGACCCCTGTGGGGGTGAAGAGGGGTGTTATGGTGGGGCTGAGCGAGGAGGGGGCTTGTCCTATTTTACTGCTGTGATCTGGTCATCCTACGCGCGTTGTTTGTTTCCCCCTCTACAGGCTTCCACACCCCAGTGCTGGGGAAGGAGGGGTTGTTTCCGCGGGGTGGGCGGCGCTGGGGGGGGTGTTTCCGCGGCTCTGGCGGGTTTCGGCCCTCAGCTGTTTTCTTTGGAGTAATATGGCCCTCGCCACTACGAGTTGTGCAGGGCTGTGCTAGGTGATGTACAAAAGACAGTTCTAAAGAATCAGTAACCATTTTTTATCCATTACTTAATTTACAGTTTCACTGTAACTTTCATTCTAGGAAGCATGAAAGGAAGCATGAAAGAAAACATGCATTGCCAGCAAGATTGAATGTAAAGGGAAACCATCTGGGCAATTTAGGCCCAAATTTTAAATGTGGCAAAAACAAATGTTATGAAGTCTAACTTCAATAGAAGTGTTTCCATGACTTTTTAATTTCAATAATGAAGGAATTTTCTTTGATTAAACTTTACGAGCACGGTACAGTGTGTTGGGCACTGGACTAGAAATCAGGAGACCTGTATTTTATTCCCAGTTCTGACACTACTTTTCTCTGCAACTCTGGGAAAGTCATTTCATTGTCATATGCCTCAGTTTCCCCATATATAAAAGAGGGATACATATACTTACCATTCTTTCTAAAGTGCTTTGTTCTATAGATAAAAAGCATAACTTATAAGCTATACCATCTCTGCTCAGATATTCCCTTCTTTTCCATATCTCATGCCCTCCCTTATGGCCTGATCCTATTCACATTAAAGTCAATGGCTGTTCGACAGGATTATGCTCTCACTTTTTAGGTAAGTAAATACCTTTGTATTATCAACAATTCTGCTATTATGAAAAAATTAGAAATTTAAAATGCGAATGCATTTTGTAATTTTTACAGAGTAATCAGTGTTACTTACCATGTAAGCTTTCAGTGGACTATAATCAATATACCTGTGATATTTGTACTATGGATAAACAAGGACTTCTCAAACCTTTATATTTGGTTTTGTCCTGTGTGTATTTTAACGGATTACCAGAATACCTCACCAAAATGCCAGACTATTTCTTCGTTTTTGTTGTTGTTGTTGTTATTTTAGCATATTCCCGGGGATGTTTTTAATACCATTAAACCATCACCATAGGAGATTTTGCCTACCCAATAGGCGTGAGAATACAGGAAAGTTCTAATTCTGAAAATCAGCAGCCCACAATATCGCACTTAACCAAATCCTCTTCCAGTAATAATCATAGCAAGAGCCCTGGGCAGTTGGTAGGACTGGATACCAGCATGGGGCTTTACTACAGTTTAATGAGCAAAGTCTGCTGCTGGATCTGTTAGGTCCACAGAACCTCCAGTGTAATGAGACGTGTATTCAGTAATGTGAGTTAATCTACTTTTTATTCCAGTGTCAATACTCATTTATGTTGAAAGCCATGAAACTAAAGCTGTGTAGTAAGCCAGGAAATGTTCCATTCCCCCCTACAAGAAGCCCCTGCTGGTTCAGGGTTTTGTGCAAGACACTCTGATTCACTTATGTTTTAAACTGTTTTTGCTCCTTGTTAAAGGTCAGATCATGAAGTTAACAGGTCAGAAGAATTACTTTTTAAAGTAACACAAATGCATTTTTAACATCCTGTGATCCTCCTTTCCCCACCCACTCCTATCAATGCACGTGCACAATGCTTACATGGGCACCTGATTTACATCTTTGTTTTTACCACCATTTTAGAAGAGGCCAATTTCTGACCTTTGTTGACATGAAGCAGATCCTCTTTCAGAATTTTTAGTCTCTACCAAGACATGCCCACAGTGGGATCTGAATACTTAGGCTGACCTAAAAGAGGCCTTGGGGGATCTAAGGGTCATTAAGGTCAGAGGCAAGTGTCACTAAATCCAGACTTCTGGGCTGTCATTTACACCTTTTTATTTGATGGAACATGGTGTTAAGACAGTGTTCATTGTTTGTCATAATATGCCTGGGGCTGCTGTCAAAAATCTCCAACTACTTCAGGCAGCAGATTAGTAAAAATAAGATCCTGATTGGAAGCTCCCTGAAATTGAATGTGATGCTTTTAAACTGTTTTATATTTCAAATCTGGACATTTATATTCTTGTTTTATGTCAACAATAGCTTAAAACCAGACATTTTGATCTCAACTAAGTTGGTGTGTTTAGTCTGTTACTTGGTGGGTATTTTACTTAGCTATTGCCAAGGAAATTTTATGTAAAGTGTGTACAGAATTAATGTTATAAAACACAAAATATTAATCCGCCGACACAAAAGGTTGAAATAAAACTATTTACAAGTGCTCCATTTCCATCCTGCCCCACACCACAGACAATAACCTCTCTCTCAAAACTAAATGCCAACACCGGGCAAGCAAAAATATGTCGCCATCCACTAACCTTCTTTAATGTGAGATGTATGTTTTGTATCATTTAAAGGCTTTGCTTTTATAATCAAAATACAGGTAAACCCACAACTCATTAAAAAAACCCTCCCCCTAATTTATTATTTGGCAGGTTTATGAGTTGTATTAGTACTGTCAGTGCCAATATTGTCTTCTCTCTGTTATGCAGTTTTCTTACTTTCGAAGTATGGTAGGAGGGGAAGATCATGCTGAGATATGCTTGAGATTTCTGGGTAGCTAGTTATTCTTGTTTAAATATAATCAAATGATCAAAACACTGAACAACAAACATGAAAAATACATCAAGCAATTAACAGATTTGTGGCTGCGTTTTAACATCTAATTCAGGATGAACCCGTCCATGTAGCCTGAAGAACACGTCACTGTAGCAGATTGTATCAGTTATAAGGCACATAATTGCAGTACTTTGGAAATTTCACTCGGTCTTCACTTGTTGTTTTTGCACCAAACAACTTGATTTAGCCACTATAAAAAAGTAGAACCATTGTATAAAAGTTCTGATTTTGATTAGGCTCTTTTGCAAAGAAAACATGAACCCCTCAGTTAAAATCTGAAACCATCAGAATTTTGAATGATCTGCAGTCTCACTAAGTGTGGTGCTCATTTGCTATTGAAAGGATTGTGTTTATCATTTTATTATTATAAGACAAACCTGATAGGCAGGATTGCCGCTTAATACCAGTGCTTGTTCTCTGGAGGCTCCTGGAAGGATTCAGAAACCAGATGTGAAGTTGACAGCTATGAATGGGGAATATTTAAGCATATGGAACTGTCCAAATGCCAGGTTAACTCCTTGTGGAGATGTACACATAGTTAATCTACAGTACATATCTTCTACATTTAATCATTGACAGAGATGAGAATGTTCTAGCACTGTGGGACCACTGACGTTTAATGGGCAACATAGGCTTTCCATCATTCAATCTTTTGGGGTCAGATTTTATTTAATTAACGTTTTCAGGTCTCCCTCTTGAAATGACGTATTCGTCAGAAAAATCCTAGCTTTCATTTCATTTCTAAAATATTTCTTGTAGAAAATGGCTCAATCCTGCAAGGTATTAAGTGAATCATATAAAGTTCCACCACCATTGGGGTCCACTGAAGTTGAGGGTGCTCAGCACTTCTCTAGGTCAGGCCCATTAGCATATTTTTAGGATTTAGGAAACAGTTTAAAGCCTGAATATATGATTGCTGAGGACCCTCAAATCCTATTGACCATCCATAGGAGTTAAAGGCTCTCTGCACCCAAAGGTTTGAGCCCCGAGTACCTTATTTTTCTGTCTTACTCTGAATATCCATCTATCTGCCTACCTACACACGTGTGTGACACTCAGCACGTTTAGTATCTGTGCTCCTCCCAAAAGTAAAAAAGTAATATCAAATCTCTCTCAGGCTTTCCATCTTCCTTATCTGTGGAAATAAGCTTGAATAGATTGAATGTGAGTGTGTTTAATATGGTTAGGTTAATCTTAAAGTCATTAATTCCTCACTGCAAAAGTTTATAGAAATAGTAGCTCCCAGTTTTTGGTGTTACACGATCATCCTGATTATATACTTGCAGCCAATGATTTTCCTGTGATGAATAATATCAATATCTAGTATTCTTAGTGCATATGATTAGTAGGCTGGCTTCTAGTCTTCCACCTTAGCTTGCTTCCTCATTTTTGTTGCTCCTGCTCTACACCCATACTACAAGAACTACATTTGAGAGTGACATCAGTGTGTCAGAGGGAAGTAAAACCTATCGCTGTAGCCTGAAGCAGAAGCCTAAAATGTGCAACAAGAAATGGTCATTGATCCCATGCTGTGTCTCAAACTATTAATGATTTTGGGGGGGGGGGGGGGGGGAACAGAAGGTGAATCCACAAATTTAATTATAAGCATTAGTTTTTCAAAGAAGTAGCTCTGTTAGGAAAGATCAATAAAGCAGCTCCGCTGTATTAATCCATAAGAGAAGCTGACATTTCCCACCTAAATTCTGACACATCCAACTACGCTGTAGCTAGCAATTTAAAACTCCCCTTACAAATTGACGATGCTACTGCAATCAATTTTTCTTTCCTTTTAACTCAGACAACAGGCCTAAAGATAGGCATGTACAATCGTAGCCTCAAAATCATCACAGAAATTTTAAAAGGCAGAGAAAAGAGATGACGGGGAACTAGAGTTGAGGGCGGCGGGGGGAGGGAACCCTCTAGGACAATGATTCTCTTTTATCTATGTTTGTACAGTGCACAACAATCCCATTCTGATAGAGACCTTTGGCCACTTCCATTTAGGAATGTGTTATAATAAAAAAACAGTTCTGGTGATAAAATACTATGTTTCGTTTTAAGAAAAAGGTTTAACTATGGTAAAGAGTCTCAGAACATAAATTAACAAAAAAAATCATAATTTATTCAAGTGTAGAATTTCAATCTTTGACCAGTATTGCCCATATTTCCATATCTAGTCTTTGGAATTTAGGGAATCAGTGAACTGAACTCTTTCTCCATTTGTTTGTATGCTTAATAACAAATGTGTGTGATAGGATGGCAAACATTTTCCCCCTTCTTATTAATTGGCCTGTTTTTGAAACCACAGTGTAGGTCCTTTGTCCTTTCTCTCTAGGTATTACACAAGGGGAATGCACAAGCAGAACTATGACTTACAGAGTGGAAGTCCTTTTTGGGCCAGAGTGAGCTAGGCTTTAATGCAAAGCAGTCCAGGTTAGTGAAGGGAAGACTATGGGGCAGAAAGTCATTGTGGACACTGTATGTATCTAACAGGAAGTGTAGAGCCAAGAGGAATTATGTTAGACAGAGACACACAGGGGACTCTCGTGCTAAATCCAGCTTCCTCCATTATATTTTTGATGTAATAGTTTATTTAATAAACTCATTTAATTGAAACCTAAGAATCCCTGTTTCCTTGAGAATACTACAGAATGATTCATAGTCTGTATTAAAAATAGGTGGCATTATTTAAGATGCAATCATTAAGTGAGACGTTTGTGGGATAACCAACTATAAATGAGTTCATCCTTGTAGAAAGGACACACGCTTTTCATGTGCTTAGACAGAACATTATTTTTTATTTCATATAAGTCACATGTATGTGGGTTTAGGAAAGGGGCTACTTTTCTGTTACTGCATATAAGTTAATATCTGATGTCAAAGAAGTTTGATATGCAAAACATGATATAATTGAATATATTTTGTTTCATGGGGAGCACAGCATAAGAGCATTTTGAAAAGGGCCATTCTACATTGAGATTGGATCTTTGTAGGATAAGAGAAGATGTAGAACAATGTTAGGCTGCATTGATAAGATTTCACTGTAGTTTGCAGAATTATGCCTTCACTTTAAAAAACAAAACAAAAAAAAATGGAGACTCTAGAAAAGATTCAGAGAAGGCTATCTACAGTGATGAAGGGACTCAGACTATGTTTTATGAGCAAAGATTAGGGGGCTTAAAGAAATAACATTTAAGGAGGATCAGAGCATATATAATATTTATAGAGTAGTAATGCAACAGAATCAAAACACTAGATTCATTGTATACTTGTAGTAAAGAAAGGATCACTGATTGGCAATAAGGAACACATGTAAGATGGAAATTAGAAAATATTTCTGACAACTGGATGGGGAAGCAGTTTGTCTAAAGTAGAATTGTAATATAATTATCGTAATCTTGACAGAGATGCTGAAACTGAGGACAACTAGATTTATGGAAAGTATAGGATAAAATCACTCATTCTAGACTGCTGATTTAAGAGGTCCCTTCCAACTGTTAGTCAACAATAGTTGAGCAGTTGTCCTTAAAAGTCCTCTGGTTTACAACCATTTATCAGTACTCCTATAATGTAGATGAGAAATAGCAGTTGAGACAATTTTGCACTTAATTTATATGAAACATGGGCTTTTTCCATACAAAATGGAAAAACCCTGACAAACTAAATGATAAAGGAGACCTAGGTCACAATTTTAAAACTTAGGTGTCTGAAGTTTTGGTTGCTCAATCCATATTTAGACCTCCCTTAAATAAAAGTGCCGAGCATTGAGAAAGCCTATTGAAGTTCTCAGTACTTTTGAAAATCAGGCTGTTTCTCTTTAAGTGCCTAAATGTGGTTTTAAGAGCCTAACATTTAGACAACTAGTGTGGAAATTTTGGCTTTAAGTTTTGCCAGCGAAGAATGCTTCTCTGCAAAAACTTATGGAAGCTAACTATAGACAGCAGCTTCCTACTTATAGCCCATGACTGTAGTGGTTCCAAGGAATACTGTCAACCTGACATGATCCTCTATAAAGAAATTACAAGGAGGTAGGTTCAAGATATGAACAAGATATTAAGGATGTATGTAGCATTTTTCATATACCAAGTGCATTAACTAAATAATCCTTTCAACAGTAGGTAAGCATTGTTATCCCTATTTTACAGATGGGATACAGAGAGGCTAAGTGATTACAGTAGCTGTCCAAGGCCACCCAGCACTAGGATTAGATGAGTTCATATGTTCCAATGCCACACTCAGTCCACCAGACCATGCTGCTTCTGGAGGACTGGAAAATGTAGCAGTTTAGCCTGATCTCTATGTGACTGACCTTTTGGGTATATTGTGCTATGCTCATTGGTGGTATGAAAGTGGTATAAAGGGTTATATTAGGGAGCTAGATGTTCTAAGGACATAGGTTCCCTTGAGGTTGTGATTTACATACACTTGTGATGCATTACTAATGCCAGAGTTTTAAGTCTCTCTGATCACTGGAGGTGTAGCAAATGCAAATAGTTGCTGTACATTTTGTTGGGTTTCTCCACTTTCACAGCATTCAGATAATTTGATGGTTATTGCTTAGGACCTTGAATATGACCTGATTTCTCTTTGACAAGCAAATGCTATAGTGCTACCAGCAGAGCAAATAGAATCTGCCAATCCTGCAAATCTGCCCATTAGTTTGTTCTAGTACCAGGCCGCTGAATTGATTTTCTGAATCATCCACGTGTGCTTCAAGGCTACACTGTGTATACATCATTATTCAGGAAGAAAAACTAGTAGCCATGTGTTGGTAATGCCAAATAGGATTATATGCCATACACAAACAGCTACTTTTTAAGACAAGGTAGGGAAGCTCAGCCTGACTCTGCCAGGACACCTGATCTAACTCAGGTTGAGAGAGCTCAGAAGAGAGGGCTAATGCCACTTGATTTTTCATGTGTCCTTGCATCTGGCCCTCATCCTCTGTCAATGGTTGTCTACCTTTCCACAGGATCGGTTCACTAAGGACTAGTCCTGCAGGTAGGCTATGCTAATTGATGGGATAGACATTTGTCACTGCCCATCTTGATTTATATTAGGTCTTCCCTTAGCCTGATTTACACCTCTAACACTACGAACGCCTCTCAGAAACTACACCCTCCATGGGGTCTAGCGGAAGAAGGACAGCTATATACTTTAGTCACAATTTAGATGCTGGTAGCTGGTTATGGCCCTCGGTGCAGTGTTCTCTTCCACTGGGCAATAGTAAGTGTGTCTTGCGCTTACTTACTCTTATTTATTATTAGTTGCACCCTGACAACATGCTCAGTGCTGCTCTGCTGAAACAAACTATTGGCTGCACCGATATAACAGGGGTTGTTGTAGGTCAGAGGAGAGGTGGTTTGTTAGCGCTGAGCAGAAGAAACTTCCGGGCTCAAGCAATTTTTCATCGGGCTTGAGCAATTTTTCCTATTCTCTCACTTTGTTCAGCATTCTAGTCACCTCACATGCTTTTATTAAAGTCAGGAGTGGATTAGGGAAAGCAAATTTACCCCCAAAAGTGACAAAGATTAGAAAGAACATCGGCCATTTAAATATGTGCCATAAACAAACACTATTCTTTGTCTGTGTTACTGATATCACTTGTGATTATTTAAAAATGAACGAATTGTGACAATCCCATGTACTTGTCATTGTTTATGCTCTTTATTTACTTTTTGCAAATGGAAATCCCTGAAATCAGCTTCACCTTCAGACCATCCCTGCTGCAGTGTTTGGGTTTCAGACATTACAATGGAAACATTTTTATTGGCCTTGAGTTTGTTGGTCAAAGTTAGTTTGGTCAAAGTTGTTGTTTAGAAAATGTAGGACCAAATTTCAGCTGCTGCTGCTCTTTGAAACTCATGGTTTCGGTGGCTAGGCCAGGTCTACACTTGAAACTTATATCGATATAACAACACCGCTCAGGGGTGTAAAAATTCCCATCCCTGAGCCATGCCGTTATACCGCCCTACCGCCCTGTGTACACAGCACTAGGTCGACGGGAGGGCTTCTCCCATTGACAGTGCTGCTGCCTCTCACAGAGGTGGATTAACTGCCCTGATGAGAGAAACTCTCCTGTTGGAGTAGAAGCGTCTCCACTGAAGCACTTCAGCTGCGCCACTGCAGCGTTTTAAGTGTAGAACTGCCCTTAGGATTTACTGTTACCAAAGACTAGATTGCTCTCCCCTCCCCTCTCCTCCCAGGCAGTGAGGGAGAAGGGAGTGAGGAGCTTCTGCCATCATCCCATAGGTGCTGACTTTTAGTTTTTCCCAGGGGTGCTCAACCCCTGCTCTTCCGCATGGCACCACCCCTGCTCTGCTCCCTCCCTTGAGGCCTCGCCCTTGCTCTGCCTCTTTCCCCCCCTCCACTCCCTCCCCAGAGTCCTCACCCTCACTCTGCCTCTTCCTGCCTCTGCTCTGCCCCCTCCCCGAGGCTCCTGCCCACCCCCACTTGCTGCTGTCTGCCCTCCCCTCAAGCCCCTTCCCAAGCCACCAATCAGCCAATCGGGGACAGCACCGAACAGGTGTGGTTGGTGAGTGCTGAGCACCCACTATTTTTTCCCCATGAGTGCTGAGCACCCAGTATGTTTTTTCCTGTGGGTGCTGAGCACCCAGTATGTTTTTTCCCAAGGGTGCTCCAGCCAGCACAGCCAGGGAGGGGTGGGAGGCACATCTTCTAAAGCTTCCCTGGGATGGTGCAGATTTACATTCCCCTTTCTATGGGCTGTAACTAAAGGGCACAGTCTAGCCCTAAGCTAGCACTTCAGTGCAGGGGAAATCCTAACTTTTGGCTTCCGGAGTCTCATTATAAAAGAGGCTACAAGTATAAGAAGCCAGTTTTTGAAATTCCTGTATGCACCTTCTGACACTTATTTAACGGCGCTGATTCAACGATGCACATTTTTGTAAAAAGACACTTTGCATTATCTCTTCTTTGTAGCCTTCACAATGGGCTGGGCTTCACTATGGGGAGATCAAGGCTGCTGCAATCGATTGCAACAGGGGTTGATTTAGCAAGTCTACTGAAGACCCTCTAAATCGACGGCAGAGCGCTCTCCGGTCAACCCCCGGTACTCCAGCTCCCTGAGAAGAGTAAGGGAAGTTGACCAGAGAGCGTCTCCCATCGATGCAGCACAGTGAAGACACCGGGGTAAGTCGTCCTAAGCTACGTCAACTCCAGCTACGTTATTCATGTAGCTGGAGTAGCGTAATTGAGGTCGACTTACCCCAGCAATGAAGACAAGCCCAATGTTTCTATATCCTGTCACAGCACAAAAGTATTAGTGTCCAGAACAACCATGGGAGAACACAAATCTGCAATTCACCTTGGCCACCGGTCAGTGTTCTAGTCACTTTGTGACATGCCCATGCTAATCAGGGATCCTACTTTCCTTTCCGTCCCTCTTTTTCATCCATAAATCAAGGCACTGAGTATTAGTCACAACAAGAGAGAAAATTAGTACTGGCATGTAGCTATTTCATGGCTCTCTCTCTCTCTGTTTGGAGAGCCAAACACGGCCATATGGAAAGAAACGAAAGCTGAAACCATACAAATTTGATTCTACTTAAGCAGTCACCTCCATTCATGGCTAGAGAAACATATTTGCTTAGTTCTGTTTTCTGTTATCTCAGCAGTGTCGTAAGTGAAACAGGGTTGTTTGAAAGTGAAGAGATGCCACTGCAGATTTTATTGCAAGTCTGAGGTTTTTCTTCTTCTGGGGATAGTATGTGAATCTGAAGTGAGATTGCTGGAGTATTGCTGATTTGTGCCTGCCACAGTTATTTAGAGTACAGATTTGGTGTTCACACTTAAAGAGTTTTGGCTGTCTTTTAACTTCTTCTGGTAGAATTAGAAGAAGATGTCTTTCACCTTAGAACACAGTGCCAGTCAGCCACATCTTAAACCTTGCCATCCATCTATACGTTAGAAGAAATTGTTCTCTGAAACAAACCAGTTGGCTGGACCCTCTAAACTGTCTGTCTATAGCAGAATAAATATCAGCGATTTGGGATGGCCAGAGAACGTGTGGTATAGTTTAAGTAAAATAAAATACTTTGGCACCGATTCAGCAATTGGTTCGATGTTGGTGTGCCACTGTGTGCCTGTGCAGAGTCTCATTTTCTCCAGTGGGGCTTCATGCAAGTGTAAGGATCTGCCCCTGCAGATCCATTTTCAGGACTGGGGCCTAGGTGTGTAGCTAACTGAACCTTGGTCGCATGGTAAAAATATTCCGATTTCTAGTTTAGGGTTAGTCTGGTCTATCTTGTTGCTAAGTGGTGTTGCTCCCTGCTGTGAGTCTCTTACATCATCAACTACCTGACACTGGTTTAAAACTTAAAGTCCCTAACAGTATTGTGACCTATGCACCCCAGTGTTCACACCCTACACACTACTGCAATAATGTTGATATAAAATATGCCTTCTGAGGTATCATTTGAAAACTAATAGCACACTTATTATTAATATTATTGTAAAATGCATGGGTTAACATTATGTATGAAGTTATAAATGTCCCCTGTAGGATGTTAATAGAACATGTTTAAGACCAAACAGCCTACCCTAGGTAAAGGTGATAAACAGGTCTGTTCTAGACAAAGGATTGTGGGTTTACCTCAATTTACATATTAGCAGTAAACAAAATCATCGAGCTAAACTGGCTGGTGTTATCCTGAGCCTGAACTCAAGAGAGGCAGGAGACTGAATCCTCAGGAGTTGTTCCTGACTTGTAAGAAAGACAAAGACATCCCTTTGGGGATATAAGGAACAGAGAGAGAGACTCCCTCATTTTCCTTCACCTTAAGAAAAAGAAACCAAACGATTTGATCTCTGTGATGGAAAGCTGGAAAGAATACTGGGGGAGTGAGAGAATCCATCTTGAACAAAGACTGTATCTTGATAGATTATGTTTACTCTTTTAGATGCTTGTTTTCACTTTAATTTGCTTGTAACCATGTCTACCTTTATCTCTTTTACTTAGTATCACTTAACTATGTCCATTTGTTAAAAAACTTGTTTTATCTTTACTATAAACCAATTCAGGGCTGTGTTTGAAGGGAGGGTGTGTTTATCCCAGTTAAGTTAATGAGCTGTAGTGTACTTACTCTTTAAAAGAGCGGTGAACTTAATATCTTCAGTGAATATACAGTGATAGAATATACAGTGCATTGCAGAGAAATATCTCTGAGAAGCTCAAGGGCTGGAGTACATTCAGGACCGGATTACCAATTAGGGACAGTAGGCACATGCCTAAGGGCGCCGATGTTCTAGGGGCACCTAAAAGTTAAAAGTGGGTTAAAAGTTAAATGGTTAATACATAAAGCTCCCCTCTGGGCGGCCGGGCTCCTTGCATGGGTTGGTGGCCCCCAGCCTGTAGGGCTGGAGCAGGGTGAGCGTCTGAGTCCACCCACCTGGGGGCACTGTGAGCCGCCGCTGGGCAGAGCAGCTGCAGAAGGTTCTGGGAATGTCCCAGCCCTTCCCAGTCTTGGCTGCCGCGCTGTCTCTGCCCCGTGCCGGGGAGGGAGAGGAAAGGGCATGGCCAGTGCCCCATTCACTTGCACAGGCAGAGCCAGAGCACGGCTGCCATTCTGGGCTGCGGAAGGGATGGAAGACATCCAGGGACCGCTGTCCATGGGGAGAGGTACAGTCCCCCCCCACTTGCGCCTCGCCTGAGGCAGGTGGGCTGAGCCCTGGGCTGGGAGCACTGTGCATGGTGGAGGGTCTTATGCCTTCCCGGGGAGGCTGTGTTTATATTTCTTTTAGTTTAATTTTTTACGGAAAACACGAAGGTCAGCTGGGGGGGGGGGGTCGGGGGTGGACGACACTGAAGATGCTGTGCCTAGGGGCGTGTAAAGTGTAAATCCGGCCCTGAGTCCATTGATTGTTTCCTGCTAGGCCAGGTTGGGGCAAGAAGAGCCTGGTGGAGTTGGCTAGTGAGGAAGACAGATGGGGGTGGCAGGGATCTGACACATAGCCTACTCTCCAATAAAGTTCACTCTAGCTGAGGCAGAAGGGTAACGGTGCCTCACAGCTTTGGGTATCCCCAGCTGCATGTTACAAATACCTTCTGTAGTAATAATAAATACTTACATAGCAGCCTCTGCTATTAAATCCTGAATCCTCGCAATATGTCCATGAGGTAGGAAGATAGTAATCAGAGATGGGCAAATAATTCAGAACATGCATTTTGTTTGTTTGTTTGATTGTGGAATGTTCAATGGGTGATTGCAACATTTTGAAATTGTTTATTCCAAATTCTCCACATGTGTTTTATTTCCTGCACAAATAACTTGTGACTGGTTTGTTGTCGTGAGTAGAGCTGGTTGGGAATTTTTAATTGCAACGATTTTCTGACAAAAAATGCCTTTTCTGCAAAACCAAAAATTTCCATAGGAAAACTTCCATTTTGGAAAAAAGGAAAAAAAAAAGAATCCAGTGGGAATATTGACGTGATGGCTCCCTGGCTTCTTCCTGGAACGCTCTTCTAAATTTCTGCTTGGCTGAAAACTAAATGAACAGAAGCTTTCCAGGATAGCAGCCAAGGCTGAGCACTCTGATTTGCTGCCTCCCTGGCTCTCAGCCTGCCCCCTACTCCAGGGCCAGAGAGACAAGGGTGCACTCAGTATGTGACATTTTTTTGCGGAAAAGGAATTCCATTTTCCAGCCATCGGTACTTGTGATATAGACCTTTCAGGACCCAAAAGGCGGGCCCTCATGGTCCTGGTTCTCCATTAGGGTGACCAGATGTCCCGATTTATAGGGACAGTCCCGATTTTGGGGTCTTTTTCTTATATAGGCTCCTATTACCCCCCCCCGTCCCCCGTCCCGATTTTTCACACTTGCTGTCTGGTCACCCTATTCTCCATTCACAGTTTCCCCTAACTAAAGAAGGCAATGTCTGTCTGGGTGGTGGGAAGCAAGGACTTAGAGGACCTCTTTCAGGGCCTTTAGGGCATATGACGGGATAGCTGCACCCAGTTTCCAGAGCTCATAGGAAAAGGCCAGTCTGCTAGAAAGGGCCGCAGCAGTGAGGAAAGCTCTTCACCCCCTGAGGGGAGTCCTTACAAACGTAAAACGAAAATAAGAAAGAAAAAAAAAAGAAAAACTTGTAGCACCTTAGAGACTTAGTCTCTAAGGTACTACAAGTTTTTCTTTCTTATTTTCGTTTTGCTGACACAGACTAACACGGCTACTTACAAACGTAGGTACTTTTTATTTTGCTGGTTTTGTTGTGAGCCTTGTTTTGGAATAAGCAGCCCCCAAGATCTGAGGACCTTCAGGGGACACTTTTACTTTTTGCTGGCTCTTTAAAATACTTAACCAGGCCACTGTCCCAGAGGAGAGTTTTTCTTCTACCCCTCTCCTTCTGTTTGAGAGAAAGCTCTGAAACTGGCCTCTGCCGCAGGTGTTAAGAGCCAAACTCTGAAATGTACACAAGGTGGTTAGATAGTAAGGCAAGTTGTCATTTGTCGCTTGGCTCTCATGAGTATTTATAAGCTGAGGCAGCTCTCTGCCCAAGAGGGAATTGATGTCAGAACCAGTGTCACGACAATGGGGATAAAACATGATTTAGTATTACAGGACCCATTTTTAATCCCTCTCTTAAAAACACTGCTGCTGTAATTAACAGTAGCTGGATTAAAATACAGTTCTGAAATGAACACACCAAGTTCTGTAACTTGTCTACCTCCCATCTACACCTCTTCTACATGCCAAAAATATCTCCATAAGCCATTTCTATTTCATGAGCGTCTGTTCCATGTATTACAGTTTCCCTGATGCATACTCCACCAACATCATGTTCTGTACGTATTATGCATTCCTCTATGTGTGCACCACATATTACGAAAGGCTTTGTGTCCCTAAGGGCTTCGGGAACTATTTCTGTGATTGCATCCTAGAGGGCATTTATATGAAAGTCATCAGTTAACCTTAGCCATGAGGAAGATATAATAGTAACAGTAAGTAGAGCAAGCTCATTAAGCAATGATTAAAAAGCAGAATTCATTACAATGAATATGTTTGTGATGGCTGCAGTGGTGGAGTAGAAATGATGCTGGAGAAAAGTGACAGGCACTGTTCCCTTGAACCCCCATGGTTTTGTGGTTATTGTGTGACTCTGATTAAATATAGAATCAGTAGGAGCACAGAACCCTTCTTTCTTCAGGCAGTCCTAGGAGTTTTGAAAGCAACTGTGTGTGTGTGGTCCGGATTCTGTCATATAGGATCAATCACACACAGACAATAGGCTCTGAAAATAAGTTTATTTAAAATTAAAAAACTTGTATTTTTATCTTCTACAATGCCACATATTTAGCTACCCTCGATTTTTTTTTAAAGAATAAATGTGTTGACTAGTAATGGGCTGACATGGATTTGGTAGCTGCCAAGCTTAGGATTCAGGGTTTGGATTTTTATTTGTGAGAACAGGCTGGATCCAAATTTGGATCCAGAATCTAACCTCAAACAACAGCTATATCCGTTGAACAGCTATCGTCAGCCTCTCCTGGGCCCCCACTCACCACTTCTATATTCCAGGTGGGACTCTCGGACCTCCATCCTCTCCTAGGCTCTTATGGTGATGGCGGCTGGCCACTGCCTACTGTCTCTTGGGCCTTGTCTACACTAGTGGGGGGAAATGTGCTTTTTACAATTGTTAGCCCAATGGAGTCACTTAACTCAACTGAGAACCGCACATAAACACCAGTGTAGACACAGTTTAAAATAGTTTAATTTTTCAATCTAAAGGTGCTAAACTGTGTCTGTGTTACTGTGAAGTAGGTTCAAGCTAGCTGGGTCTGGATCTGTCGTTCCATTGTTGAATACACCCATATTCAGGGGTATTTATATCTGAAGTTCTGGCTCATTGATACTGTTAGCCAAGATTTGAAGTAGGTGCTGTCAAGGAAGAGGTTTAAAAGGAAAAGGGGAGGGAGAGATGTCTTCTGTGGACAGAGAGGTGCTGCTACGCTAACAGAGTGACAGCTCCTCTGACAGAGAATATTTGTCATGGTGAGGAGCTCACAAAGGTACTGTGTATGTGGCTTTTTCTTTCACAAACATAAGCTGACACAAACAAGCTTTCAAGCCTCACACTGGTCTCTTTCATTAATTGCACACAAAGGACAGATTATGGATTCTGGTCTTTGATTTGATCAATCACCTGCTATGCCTGTGTCTCCCATTTGTGCCCAGTAGAATTACAGCTACCAACAGGCTGTATCTATCTAATTGTCTATTGAAGTAGATTTCTCAAGTAAAATAATAATTTAGCTAATTATTCAGTGGCGTCCATTCAATTTCTGTTAATTCTGTGAAACCTCGACAAGGCTGGCATTTTCCCACATTGCCTGGTGTCTGTATTTCATAGGTCAAAAAAAAAAATTTAATTGCAATCGTTACCCTTGGTACCGTTAATCATTTGTCAGTGTCAGACACTTGTCGTAAGCAGGTAATGTTTTAAATGCAACTTTTACTAACGTATCCTTTTCTTTTGCTTTGCCTTAGATGTAAAGGAGCATCCCATTATGGCCTTACCAAGGAACGAAAGAGACGTTCACAAGATGACTCTCCAGACTGTAGTGCCACTTTAACGGTAGCGGCTCTTGGCCCAGAGCTCTCTGCAGCTGCAGCGATAGCCTTAATGACAGATGAGCCAGGCCTAGTTAATCCAGCCTTCAGCCCTGCCTCAGAAGACAACCAGTCAGGGAGCAGTTCTGGGGACCCCAGTAGAAGCAACCGAAACAGAAGTAAGAACTAAGGAGGATGGTCTCTGAGGCTAGGGGGCCCCTCTCTGAAATTAACTTTGCTGAAAGCTTTAAAAATGTCAGAGAGCAGAGAAACCTGTTTGTTTTCTGTAATAACCTTTTTGTATTTGTCTTGTTAAGGAGTGCTCCCAATAAACCAATATATTTAAGGTAAAAAATGCATTCAGCAATATCTTGAAATGAACCAATGTTTTGTGGGTATAAAATTTTCCCAGGGAAATGAACCCATGACCCTGGGGGAGTGTTTGCCAGCATTCCAAGATGATGAGGAGCTCAGAGGAGCTGGCATTGCTAAAAATGAACCGCAGGATTGAACTAGCCACATCAAAAAAAATTTCCCTATTTCTTCCTCCCCTACCCTGCCCTGCCAAGCCCCAGTGAGTGTAGCGTATTGGAAAAATGCAGTATGGCCAAAGGTAGCCATCAAGAAGTATAGCCAGTGAAAAGAAGAGTATAGTACAGATAGAACTAGTATTTGTGGGGGCATGGGAGCCAAAAGGATTTTATGTTGGGAGGATGGACACAAGGCTACAAAGGAAAAATTTAAACTGAGTTGAATTAGTGATCCAAGACCAACACTTTGGTCTTGAGAGCATGGAGTGGGCGGGCAGACGGAAAGGTGGGGAGAGAGCACCAGAATCACAGACCTTCATCATAGAATTGAACCCTGCTGTTTTGGTTGGGCCGGGGTTGGGGGTGGGGGAGTTAAACCTGATTTTGAGGAGTTTTGTACCACTAGATGGTGATGCACAGTACACATATTGTACTGAAAGATACAGAGTAAGAAGTGGTATGCATACCTATGGACCTGTAGAAATCAGAATAGTCTGTATTTCAATTATTATACATTTGTACTGTCTTGCAAGTCCCTTTTGCTCTTTTTTCCTCTCCTCCATATAATTATTTTTGCCCAATTTTAAAAACCCTTTCAAAAAGTTATTTTGCCTGCTTTAGAACTAGGACCCCTTTTGGTTTCTCACCTCCCTAATTATTATTCCTAATCAGGAGGATGGAATGCCATATGGCTAGCATTGCTGGCACTTCTAATTTTAGCCATTAAAATATTAGGCACTGTTGGGGTGGGGTGCTGGAGGGACCACCATGATGGTTTTGCAGCAGTACCGTGTGCTGCTTCTATAGCAGACCTAGCAAGAGCCTCCAATTTCTCTCCTTCAGGCTGGTGGAACATACTCGGCTCATTTGTTGTGGCATTAGCTCTTCACCTTACAGGCATTTTCCACTAGCCAATCCATGGTATGGCTTTGGCTTTGAATAGTGCTGTTCCCAGGCCACTACCCCTGGAAATCAATGCTGCGTTTATGGCTGGCTAAACAGATGGAGTTAAAGGTCCTGGGGCGCAGGATAGCAATCCTTCAAATTAAGGTTAATGAATTCTCAGGCCTGAAACTCCATTTGGGGCCAGATACAACGTAAGGGAAGCCATATGCAGCGAGGAGGGGAGGGACAAGCTACAGCAGCCCTGGTGTCACCGCCCACCACCGCCTCTGCCTCCCCTGCGCATAGCTGCGGTTACAGAAATGACGTAGTTCTGTAGGCTGTACAACCCAAAGCTGCTGCATTGTATTTATTTCTCTCTGTCTGTTGCAGGTCGGCCCTTCGAACGTTCCACTATAAGAAGCCGGTCTTTTAAAAAAATAAATCGAGCTTTGAGTGTCCTTCGAAGGACGAAAAGCGGCAGTGCCGTATCCAACCAGGCTGACCGGGAAAGGGAGTGTGTTGAAAACTGTCTTGCCACAGAGGAAGGTAACACTTTGTTGAGCCTGTGTATTTTTCTATATACCATGACGGGGTTGGGAACCCCACTCACATGACGATTTAACACCCAGGTCTTGCAGTACTTCTGTTATTATTTATGTATTGTGTGACCGTAGTGCCTAGGAGCCCTAGTCATGGATTAGTTTGTGTTTTTAAAATACTTCATTGTTTTATTTTTTAAATGTACCAGCCAAGCAAGGAGAGGGAGAACTTAGAGATATGTGAAATCTGATTGGGTCTATTCTAACAACAGAACACATGCTACAGAGACAAGGGTGGCCTAGTGTTTAAAACATGGGGTTGGAAGTCAGGACACCTGAATTCTGTTATTGGCTCTGCCCCTGATTCACTCTTTGATTTTGGACAAGCCACTTATCCAGTGTGTGTCTCAGTTTCCCCCTCTATACAATTTGGATAATACATCTCACAAGGGGTTGTAAGGCTTCATTGATGTTTTGAAGTGTTTGGAAGTCTGTAGGTGGAAGGTATTATACAAATGTAAAATATCATCATCAGTGTTCCAGCACTTATGTTTGATATGTTGGTAGCACATGTGTGTTAACATGGCCAGACAGGTGACACTGCAAGAGCATTGTGCTCTGTGATAGGGAAATAGACAAGTTATGATATGCTATCTGTCAGTGACAGGGAATGGTGGAAAATAATACTTAGCACTTGATATGCTCACAGCACTACATAAACGTTAACTAATTGCTCTGCATCATATGCCAACGCGGCAACCATCAGGATGGAGGAGAAGTGACAATATCTTTGGAGTGATATTGCCTAAATCAAGCTCATTATTTCTCTTCTCTAAACTTTAACTATGGGAACATGACATAGAATGTCTTATCCCCAAATCAGATATCCATTTGCATCTTGCTTAGGTCAATGTTTTAGGACGACAAAGGGTCCAGTTCCCCACTGCACTGCAGTCATTTGCACCTGAATACAGCAAGTGTAAAATGCTGCCAAGTCAGAACAGGAGCATTTTACACCCCCTTTGCACAGGAGTAAATGACTACACAAGGTGTACGGCAACAGAGAGCCAGGCCAGCATCTCTCACAGTTTATTTGCTTGTTCCATACGGAAAGCTCCATTTGGTTTCTGTATTTTCAGGTATTTTTCAGTACTTATTCCACATACTGAGACGTTATATTTATAAAGTGACTTAAAAGTTGGACTTAAATGACAACCAGGTAACTCTAAATGCATAAACCTTTCTCTAAAGATATTATGGTTCTGATCTTTGACCTGATGGCATCACTGATAACTTCACTGAACCAAGTAGTTTCACTGATATTTAAAGTTAAAGATTGCAAGCAAACTTTAAAAAGCCTAGGTTTACAAAACTCTGCATGTGCTATTGCATGTGAAAAGCCATGCGTGTACAGTATTTGACTGTTCAATTTGCAGGTATAGTTACCATCATAGTGATCACAGTAATGATGCGTTCAAATGTCCAAAGGGCTATTTGTATGGACATTACTATAACTGTATGAACTAAAATTCAAAAAATGTATGCAGTTGTGTGATCACAGTTCTGGGAATCTGTCTTTAAATGCCCTATTACATCTTGGAAACAAGCGTGTAAACAAATAACCTGCAAGAATTCAAATACACCCTGAATATGAATCTGTGATTTTGATACTTGACAGTTCATTACAACATGTGCTTTGTGTAGCAGAGACTCAAAGGTTCTTGCTTATCTCTCTCCTCTTGCTGGAGGAGAAACTGAATACAGTTCTTTCTGAAACAATTGTAATCATCGTGACAGGCAGCAGAGCACTCCAGTTCTGTGTGGGTGCGGGGGCTCCCTCAGTTCTCCATAGTCTATGGTCTGACTCTTGTTAATTGTGCTGTCACTGGGTCACACTCTGGAGATGGCTGGAGTCTGATAGCTAAGCAGGTCATAGCTCTCCAGGCTGGATTTTCAGCCTGCTGCAGATTCATCCTGCCTTGCTGAGTCTCTTATCCCTTTTGGCTAGATTTTACCTCTTGGAGAGTGTGGTGCTGTGTGGGAGGGGATACCTTTCTCTTAGTGGCCCATTGGCTTCCAGGCATTGCTGGTACCCTTCCAGGATCATCCTGACTGGTAAATATTGGGATGAATTGAATACTGGCAGGATTCAAGATCTGGCTGGTTTTACCAACATTATATTTTGTACCTCATGCTTTCACAGAGGTCAGCAGCAGTTCGGATGGTTTAGCTGTCATTATTATTTTTAAAATTTTTCTGTAGCTGTCAACTTCACTTCAGTTTATTTCTAGACATATGGCCTGTGCCACTCAATGATTCAAAAGCCAGATATTCTCCTATGCTGAGCAGTTCTCGGTGCAGGAGAGACTGGGGCCATCAGGGAGCCAGTTATGGTTCCTTGAGTCTCGAGATGCCTCAGCCCAAGTTAGACCAAGTTTAGGGGCTCCTGTAATTTATGACATCTTACTCTGGTTCCCAAGGGCCCATATACCAGTTGTGAATTGATATAGCAGCGCTGCCTTCTGCCCTGCCCTCTCCCCTTTCCTTCCTGCCTCTGACATGCCCTCTGTCTCCCACCACATGCCCCTTGTGCCAGGGTGGTTGGGAGGTTTGGCACAGGTGCCAGAGCTGGCTCTGCTAGCTTTACATTGTCACATACCTCTCCCCTGTTAGTGGGATTCTCATCCAGTCAGCTGTGGCCAAATTACCCAACTTTCCCAGAGAGAGAGAGAGTCTGACCTTTGTTTCCATCAGTGTAACTCCATTAACATCAGCAGAGAGACCCCTGATTTATGCCAGTGTGAGTGCAGAATCAGGCCCAAAGTCTTCATGGTTTTTATGCCCAGGCCATCTGAATAGCAGAAATGAAGTTGCAGTAAACGCTTTTGACAATGCCATGTTACTAATTAAAGGTGAACCTTTCCGTGAGGAGCTGCCATCTGTTTGACAAAAGCCCAACTGAGCTTGAGTTATTAACGTCCGTTGTGGCTGATCTGCTGGTCTGTCAGAACTCCCTCCCCTGGCCTGGTTTAGGGGTCTCTGACTGTTTTGTGTTTGTCTGTACCTCAGGCACAAGTTCTCCATGGATAAGGGGCAAGTAAGAACTTCATTTGTGATGCTTGCGCTTCCTGCAGCTGCACAACATGAACAGCATTTAAAACAACCTCCTTGCCATAGCCCATGTTGTCTTGTATAGTCTCCCTTATATGATGGGTTTGATATCATCACTGTGGCACTGCTCTGATTAATGTGAAACCGGTAGGCTAGCTGCTGTGTGCCTGAGGTGATGATTAAGGCTATGATTTTGTCACAGAGGTCACAGAAGTCATGGAATCTGTGACTTCCAAAGGCCTCCATGACTCCAGCCCTGCGGTGAGGTACTCCCACCACCTGAGGAAGCTGGCCCTCAAGCTCCCAGCCATCATGGGCAGCAGGGGTACCCCACAGCTCCCAGCTGCTGCAGACAGGGGGGTATCCCGCAGCTCCCCAGCCACTGCAGCGGTGCAGGGGGTCCCCCGCAGCTCCCAGCCGCAGTGGCGGGGACACCCACAGCTATGCAGCCATGGGGGCAGGGGAACTCCCAGCCATGGGGGCAGGGGGTCTCCTGGTGGCAGGAGCAGGGGGTCCGTGGAGCCCCCAGCAGCTTTGGTGGGGGTAGGGGGACCCTGGAGCTCTGAGCCCCCACGGGTGGTGGGGGCCCCAGAGCTAGCCACCCACAGCTGCCTAGTCCCTTCCCATTTTATCATGGATATTTTTAGTAAAAGTCAGGGATAGATCACGGCTTCCGTGAATTTTTCTTTATTGCCCATGACCTGTCCGTGACTTTTACTAAAATATCTATGGCAAAATCTTAGCCTTAGTGATGATCTATAATCCTCTTAATTGTGCTTTTCATTAAGGTGGAAAGATCCACAGTGAAACAGTCTTGACTCTGTTTAGCTTGCCCTCACACAGTTCTTTTACTCACCATGGATACTGATGCATTGGATAAATATTAAACAATGCTGATTGTCTCTTTAATCTGATTATATTATCGTGTCCTAGAGGCTCTCTTAGGAGTTTAATGATCAATTATAAATGGATCTGGTAGTGCCACCTAAAGCTAAGATTGCCTGACACTTTCCATGGTAAGCCCCTGTTTTCAGTTGCTGATAACTTTGTCAAACCCTAACCGTTAGGATAAAAAAATTTAGACTTGCTCTCTGCCTCAGCCTGAATTTTTCTGAAAGTTTCAGCAAAAACTGTTCATTGCGCAAAATGAAGGAAATGCTAAAAAACAAAGCATAAATACTGAGAAGTAAACTGGATTTTTAAAATTCTTTCATTTTTAAGAATTTAAGATATTTTTTCTGGAAATATGGGCAAGGGAATGTTTGTTTACAATATGGTATCCAAGTTGATCGTGTTTAAATGAGGGTTTAAAAATAATTCCTACTTCATCCCTGAAACGCTGAGAGTCTGAAAATACATGGTTTTTCATTTTGAGAAGTGAAACAAGGTGTTAAGCTTTTGAAGTAGCCTCTCCAACTGTGTTGCATTTAAGATGTAATTTCTTATGACTAGGTCTGTCACTGTGAGTTATCTCAACAGTCAACTTAAATGATCAGGTACCATGAGCAAGTCAGTACATCTATGGTGTACTCCATATGTGTCAATATACTCCTAGTTTGGCACCACCCTGTCTATGTTCATTTCTGTCCAACAGAGACATATATACTCCTCATTCAAACCAGTCTACAGTATTAATTTTAAATCACCTAGGGCTAATACTAACGTGGGAACAGGCATTTTGGGTCTTCCCCTGTAACAGGTACTCACGCTGATGGTTTTCAGTAACATTCATTAGTTATTTTAGGAAGCTGTAAAATAAATGGAGGTTGTGATTGCTGAATGACATTTCCTGCTATTTTAGATAGAATGTGTTCCACACTGCATCATTTTTGCAACTGTTGCATTATAATTATTTTATTAGTAGTAATGTGGTAGCCCCTAGGAGCCAGGACTCCATTGTGGTAGGCACTGTACAAAAATAGAGCAAATGCATCCAGACAGCAGGTGTATTTTGGAGTAAGAGTGTGTGGTCTGCTTGTTGGCTCTTTAGAGGTCTTATGAGAGTATCCCAGCAAGGAAAAAAAATTTAAGGGAAACTGCAGTGTTCTATAAAAAGCATAAGAATAAAAGGAAGGTGAGTTAATAGTGAGCGGTCAAGCGAGAAGCTGCCATCTTGACAATCTCAAGAGGAAAAGTTAGGCCTAAAAAAGATTCAGGACTCATTGGAAACCACTGAAACTCCGGCAACTTCAAAGCTGTTTATACGTAAATATTTAATTGGTTAATTTAAAGTAATTGTTAAATTAACTGAAACATTTTTTTTTTAAATGGGCTTTACCTTAAAATAACTTTAAAATAGCTGATTATCTGAATGTTTCTCATTCCCATATGTCTCATGAGGCTTGGCTGCCTCCTAGGGACTGCAATGTTGCAGGTGGCAGCCTGCAGTGAGAGACACATCTTACCCTTTCCTTCTCCGCTGCAGAGTGCAGTAGAGCCGGTGTGGACATTGCCAGGATCTCTGCCTCCTTGTACACCGTGGAGTCCTTTATAGGGAATCAATACAAGTGATTTGCTGGCAAGGCTGTGGGCAGGCTGGGATACGAGTGGTATAGGAGTTGTGGATCCTGTGCTTACAGAGATCCACCAGCCTCTACCCCACACCTTGTAAAGAGCAGACTCAGGGCTGCAATAATGGCTGCTGAGAAGCTTGTAGAGGTAGATTTCTTCCTTCCCACCCCTGTGACACTCCCTGTACTAAGCCTGGCTAATTGGCTTTGGTGCAAGAGGCAGGAATTGATCCAGAGCAAGATGAGAGTCCTATTCACTGAATGGAGATACTGAAAAGATGAGAAAAAGTTACGACTAGGGAACTAGAATCCCCTTTTCAGCATCATGCCTGTGAGACTTGTTATATAAAGAAAGGAAAATGGTTTATACAGACCAAAGAAAGAACACCAAAAATCAAGTTTATTCTAGAGGTGGCCCAAACCCAGAATGTGGAGTCTAACCTGCTTTCAGTGATTTTCAAATTAAAATCTACCACAGCAGATTGGAATTTCTGGTTCTGTTTTTGCCAAAATCTCACAAAACAGCTGTTCGAGATCTCATAAGGATGGATCTTAAGCACTCTGATTCCATGGTGATGCACAAGGCATAAATACCTAGATAAAGAGTAATCCTGCAGCATTTCCACCATTTGAGATAAATTCCTGTTTTAGCCTGCCTGTGCAAGGCAAGAATTGACTATAAAAGGGAAATGTGATTACGGACCAAATAAAACAAGTACAATTTTACTGAGATACTATAAGATCTTAAACAATCACATCATCAGTCCTACCAAACCTTCTTTGAGAAAATTGAGATACCACTGGAGAAGCCACAGAAGCAATAAGATGTTAAAAAAGGTAAAATCCCAAAGTATAGACTACTTCACTGGAGAATTAAAAATAGATAGATCATTTCTGTCTCCAAAGTGACTGAAAATCATTAGGAAAATCAAATATTAAAGCAGGTTGCAAAGGACTAATATGCAAGGCTCAGATAACTCTAATGTAACACAGAAACCAAACTGGGTCAAACTTGTGTGTGAGAATGATAGATCTGCATATTTGCTAACAATTGGTTATAGCATTGGTTATATTATTGGAATATATTCCAATTCTGGAAACAAGGATAAAGGAAACGATAGTCTGCACTTGCATAGCCTTATTTAGGTGAGTAGTCCTTAGTCATGCAAATGAACCCATTGACTTCAGTGAGCTACTCATGTGAATCAGGCCTATAGCATGAATATAGATTTGCAGCATAGGCTACAAATTGTGTTGTTAATTCAGTCT
The DNA here is from genome assembly GCA_037349315.1 of Chelydra serpentina. Taxonomy (NCBI): domain Eukaryota; kingdom Metazoa; phylum Chordata; order Testudines; family Chelydridae; genus Chelydra; species Chelydra serpentina. The sequence goes on from JBAIAC010000014.1 coordinate 31,737,279, forward strand.
AATCAAGATGAGTTAAAACCTAATAGCAGACATTATCCAGCACTCATCACACCTGATGAAGTTAAGGAAGTTAAGGAACAGGATATTTCCTGTTAAGGAAGTTAAGGAGCAGGATATTTCACTAGCAGCATTATCAGTAGGTGCATAATAAGCATATGAGTTTGCTAAATTTGAGCATTGAATTTATGCTTACGTTAAGTAACATAAATTTGGGGGACATAAACTCTCATATAAAAAGGAAGGTAGCTAAAGTACTTATGAACACATCTTTTCAAGTGAACAGAGGTACTGTCTTAAACAGGAATGGCCATTCTCTCCTGTCTTATTTAAAACTGTAATGTCAATAATATTACATGCTGCTATCAAAGGAGTATTGCTTGAGGAAGAAGTACATCGGATATTTCTGAACACAGATGACCTTTTATTATTATTGACAGATTCAGAGTGCTCCATACCACTCCCGATGAGAAATATACAAGAGTATGGAGAAATATCTGCAAGCAGAGTCACCAAAAACAAGACAGAAAGTTTACTTCTTTCTAGATTCTGCCGTTCAACGATATGTAAAGACTGGAAGTGTAAATGGGGAAAGAAAGGTATGAAATACTTAAGGGTTTTCCTGCTCTGGAAAACCTGCTGAAAGAGGATGGGGGATAACGAATTAATTAAGAATACAATAAAGATTGGAATAAATGAGGGACACACAGATTAAGGCTCTGACCCTGCCACTAGCTGTATGTGACGCATGACTTGCACCTATGCAGAGCCTTGTTGAGGTCAGTGGGGCTCTGTTCAGGCACAGGCATCCACCCATATGCAAGGAGTAGCTGGATCCAGGTCCTAACTCTTTTGGGTGAAATAAATATATTAGTAAATTAAAAGGCCATTCCGTTGTTTTCTTGTATATTGCTATTTTAAATAGGTAAAGTACATTTTAATCAACCATTTTCATAATTGATATGGACAATGAAATGAAAGCGGATAATAGATTTGTTCTGCTTAAAAGGGGGCCTAATCTGGTTAGCAGCTAGTTTTTAATCTGGTACAGTTTAGACAAACATACAGCTGAAAACCAGGCTCAGAGTAGAACTGGATATTGTGAATATAGACCATACAGGAGAGCATTAAAGAAACCATCAGCAGAAATAAAGAGATTAATCCAGTTATTTCACCTGGATTATGGGCAGAAGTGTCTACTTTTTATAAAGAACATTCTGTATTTTACAGGATGGTCTTTACAGACCTCAAATGCACACAGTTGAGTATAAGAGGAAAATCTGTCTAATGGGCGACTGGCAAGGAAAGAGAAAATTCTCGGAGAGAATTCTTTGTAGATTACACATTTGATTAGAGTAAAAGCAAATTAGTTGCAGATATGCCAAGAAGAATTTTAATATCTAAGATGCTGTAAAAGTTTGTAGTGAAGGACAGGAACATGCCACTGCAAGACTCAATAGGTTACAAACTAGTTAAAAGCATCATCTATACATGAAGCAAAGAACCAAAACTATGTAACAATTGTTCCTGTACTCCACTTTTATGGTAGTACAACTCACCTGAAATCTACAGCAAGACTGGTGTAAAACTGGAATAACATAGTAGTGTATCAGGCCCCCATTGTTTAACTGATCAAGAGACTAATCAGTATAATTCACTAGAAAAGGTTCTGAGAATAAAATGTAGAGACAGAGTCTGATAAAATCAAATGGCGTAACAAGTCGCCATGGAATGTGACATTCAAGCGGCTTTTTGATCAGTTGCGTTGATCACACTACAAGGATTCCATTGGCACCTAGCTAATACAGTGATGAGGGCATGAAAAATGCTTAGGACAGACTGACAAGATGGTTTATAGGTGATTAGGTACAATGAAAAATATTGGGGTTCTGATTCTCATTTACACAATAGCTATACACCCGCTTGGCTGAAATGAGAATCAGGCCCTGAAAGTGTGGATCCTCTATAAAAAAAATATTTGGGGCCAAATTCAGTGGTGACTTAAAGTGGTTGGATAAGTTACAAACTGGATAAAACCTGGTCCAAAAAAATAAGTGTACATGACTTCCACCTATCTGGCATTTAGTGTGTGTGCAAAACAGAAAGGGGCTGGTATTGTAGCAGAAACAACTAAAAGGAGGGTGTAAGAGAAACAGGCACTCAGATATTGCAGTGATGAGGCTGTATAATTACCTAGATCAGTAATAAACTGTATCTACTGTATGTAAACAACAAAGACCAAGTCTGTGCTGCTGGTAGGTGCTCTTTACAGACATGGTGGAGGAGAGTTTCCTGTCCTGAAGAGTTTACAGTCAAAGGAGTGGTAAGGGATGCAACACAATGCTGCTATTCTTTTTCAGCTTCTCTCTCTCTCTCTCAATCTATTTGCTCTTTCACAAACTTTGACTAGGAAATACTGTGCTCTCTGATACTGTTCTGCTGTAACTCTAGTTAAGTGTTAGCTTTTTAATGGCAACCTCTGCCCATTGATTTAAAAAATAGGTAATTACAGTTCTTTGAAAGGAATGATGATACATTATTTCTCTACCAGTGGGTTATTCATGTGAGCTCACTCTTACAATCAAAAGATCCCTTGTGCCAAAAATTCAAAATACCTTCTCTCATGTGTGGGGCCTTTACCTCTGTAATAGATGGTTTGGGACAGATGGATACATTAAAAAATACTAAGGCATGTGTAAAATAATATTGAACCAAATACTTCCTTAGTGTAACTCCATTGATTTTATTTGGATTTAGACAGGAATGAATTTGAACCAAAAGTTTTTAATACTCCTAAAAGGGAAGAAAATTACAGTAACATGGTACAGACAAACATGCCATTTGGGAAAGGAGCATACTTCTGCAGTAAATTATAGTTTAAAAGATAATACACCTATGCTCAGATCCTCAAGTACAGCAGAGCTCTACACAATACAGCTGAGGAGACATCATGGTTTTGTGCCACTGGGTGAGGGCTTCTTAAATCAGGTGAAAAATATTCCAGCATCGAGGGGAAATAAGGTCATTGTTCCCTTCAAATAAATTTCCTTGTACTGAAATCCAAGCTAGTTTGTCTCTGTATGGTATAGTGCTGCTATACTAAAGCACATGCCAGACTTTAAGAACATGAGCAATCCCATGATTTCAGTGGGGCTATATATATGCTTAAAGTTTAGCACGTACTTAAGTTCCTGGCTGAATTTGGGTCTGTATTGGGAATAATGACATATTGCTTTTCTATAGATGGGAGATGATACCATGTAGTAATAACCAGGACACCCAGCTGCCTAGCTGTATTTGTCTGAAACTAAGGGGCTGTAGTAATGTTTCACCAGCCGTAGATGACACGGGGGAGATAGCACATCCCCTATTGATGACTGCAGATGTATCTTCCCTTTCCACTAAATTGGCTCCATGCTAAGACACATTTAAGTCTGCATTTCCCAATTAGAATTTAAACTAAACCCTTATGTATTGTATATGACTGATTTATCCGCAATGAGTCATATTTTCTCATTTAGCTGCACCCATGAGTTTGGAAAGCCCTTGAAATTTAGAGGGAGCCTTGTCTACCTCAGATCCTTAGGGATCTCTATCTGCTCTGTGTCCAAGGGCATGCTGCTTTAATATGGACATTTTGCACACTTAAGTTAGGAGGAACAAGGGATTCCTATTCCAGTGAGTTTGTTTGAGCTCCATACAGTGAAGTAGGAAAGGTCCTATAGAGAAAATGTCACTTATTTTGGGTACCCCAGAAGATCTTCTCCTCCCTTTAATTTGGATATTAGGAAATGTTCTAGACATGAAGATGTGAGGAAATATTTCCTCAGGTTTTGTGAGCCAAACGTCCCTTGGAACTTTCTGTTCTGGTGCTGAAATCCTGGGCTACTAAATCAATAGTAGGCAATGTTCAGGTCTGTCCTGGACAGACAGACAGACACACACGCACGCACGCACACACAAAAGTCTATGACAACTCAGATATGAGTTCTGGGCTAGTAGGTCAGGCTGCGGTCCCTGCAGGCTCTTGGTTTGTCTGGTAGTTACACATGTCCCTCTGAGACACTCCTGGGGCCAGTAAAGAACTGCCTCAGTTGGGAGGGTATTGGAGAGGTAAAGTATCTATTTAGTTCTCCTAGGATATTAGAACAAATCACTGCAGTTTTCCTTTAGATACATTTCACTGGCCTGGATCACTCTGAAGGGCCGAGCAGTGTTCTGTAGAATCATACTTATGAGTGAGGAACACGCAGTCCATCAAGGTACAAGATGCAAAGAAGAACTGATTGCAGAAAACATTAAACCTTGAATTTACTAATTACAACAATCCCTCAAAAAAACAGGGCATCCTCTCCTCCCCTTTAACATAAACCATATCGACTGCTTAAACCTGGTTGGATCTGCTGCAGAGACCTGACATTATGTTGGTTTTTTTAATAAAGCAAAATTATTATTTCAGATGAATACCTTTTTATGTGCATTTCAGTCTTCCCCAGATTATATCACCTGATTCCAGATGGAGAAATTACCAGTATTAAGATCAATCGTACTGATCCCAAAGAAAGTCTTGCCATTAGAGTTGTGGGAGGCAGTGAGACGCCTTTGGTTCACATCATTATACAACATATCTATCGAGATGGGGTGATTGCCAGAGATGGAAGATTACTGCCGGGAGACATGATACTAAAGGTACGGTACTGTGGAAATGCCAGGTGAATGGTTAACATCTTAACAAAGAACAAGTCAATGTAAATACATCCTGCAGTAGGGATGTAATACACGGAAGTAAGACTTACCTGTTTGCGTATACAGAAGCATAATGCATGACAAGATGTGTCATTAAACTGCAGACTCTGGTGCTTGATATGGTTCCTTCTGTCATATATGCATGTATTTGAGTGCTGTCCTGAGTAGGCATGCTTTCCCGAATTGGGGCCTCAGTGAATAAGGATGGAGGAACTGCATTGCACAAATAAGAACTGACCCTAACTTTTGCTCAAAACTTCAACCAAACCTTTTTTTGAAGATTACTGATTGGTTTGCTCATTTTCCCTTGAGTTTCAGGCCCCCCTGCTTCCTGGCCTGAGGCGGAAGGACCAAAATACAGTAAGAGAGAGTACTCCTGTGCCATTTCTGACCCAGCCAGAATCAGGAAGTACAGTTCAGTCTGTTCTAGTGACATTTCGAGATCCACTTCTGGATGAAAGGGGCCTAATTCTCCATTGCCCTGCTCCTTGCTTACTGTTTTACACTAGCACAAAGGGTGTATGAAATGCTACCATTCTGGCTTGGCAGTGTTTTACACCCCCTTTGCACTAATGACTACACAAGCTGCAGGGTTAGGAGAATGAGGGCCAAGATGTTCCTATATGCTTCTGATATACAGAATGACTCTTAACCAAATAGACGCTCCAAACCTTTAATTTCACCCGTCACTGTCCGGTGTCTGGTTTAACCACACCACTAGAAATGCACAGGTGTTTTTCTAAACTGGCAGGGGGAAGGGAAGGTTTAGGAATGTTTGTATATTTGAATAAAATAAATGTTAATTTTTAAAAATCTTTCATTCAGTTTAAGGGCATTGCAAAGACTGTTCTAATATTAGGGCTTGTGGGCTTGTGTTTTTAAAGGAAGTGTTGTTCATACATTGAGAGCTAAATTCTCAGTTGATGCAACTTTAATAGAGTTCTACCAGAAGAGAATTTGGACCTGAAACTCCTACAGGCCTGGTCCAGTGGGTGGTTAGTGTCTTCAGTTCTCATCAGCACTGAGAGACTCTCAGCACCTGGCAGGATAAGTCCCTAATTCTGTAGGTGCTGTTTGGTAAACAGCTCAGTCAGTGGCAGCAGCTGAAATCTATAAGAAAGCTTGAATAACTAGGTGACGTTGGCTGTCAGCTGCTACTTCCATTCCTGTTTCCATAGAAATGGATGACGGATGGGCAAAAAATGAGGCCAACTACTTTAAAATAATCTGGTTTTTGTATATTTCAGCTGTGGCTTCTGCTGCAAGAACCATTTCTCACACTGTGCCTGTGAGCTTCTGAGGCCTGCATGGCTACGAAAATCTATAGTATTTCAATTCTTAAAAGAGAAGAGCAATAGCACAATAGTACTTAACAAAGACAGTACTAGTTCCCTTCTTTCATTGCCTTGAGAGTGTGTAGTTGATGGAGTCCCTGTATATTTATACTGCAGGATTCCCTCAGAACTGTAACTTTTGACAGCCAGCTTTCACAATCCCTGTTATATGACCTTTGGTGTACAGTACACCTAGTGGGACTGAACACTGTGCTGAATTCTCTTACTAAGTTTTCTTTACTAGTAATCTAACAGGGGCTGATCTTTTGAGATGCAGAGCTTTCTCAACTGCCATTGACATTGGTGATAACTGAGGACACTCCGTGTCCTGCTGGGGAGATACTCAGCACCTCACAGCATCATGACATTAGATGTTAAGATTTGATTGTCCTCTTAGGGCCTGATCCTTTCCCCTTAAAGGAGTCTTGCCATCAACTTCAATGAGAGCAAGATCAGAATCAAAAATTCCATTTGTAATCAATAATGCAGGATTGTGCTCTAGGTCTATTTATTCCTTGTCCTAGTTAAATCCTCCTCTACATAATACTTGTAGGTAACTGGGGAGAAGCCTATCCAGTTACTGAATTTTTAAGACCAGGTCTACATTAAAAAGTTAGGCTGACCCAGCTACATTGCTCAGGAGTGTGAAAAGCCAGTAGTTAAGCCAACCTGACCCCTAGACCAGAGGTGGGCAAACTTTTTGGCCCGAGGGCCACATCGGCATTGCAAAACTGTATGGAGGGCCTGGTAGGGAAGGCTGTGCCTCCCCAAACAGCCTGGCCCCCGCCCCCTATCCACTCCTGCCTCTTCCAGCCCTCTTCAGAATCCCCGATCCACCCAACCCCCCCGATCCTTGTCCCCTGACCATCCCTAACTGCCTCCCGGAACTCCACCCCCTTTCCAACTCCCCTGACACACACACCCCAGAACCTCCGCCCCATCCAACTTCCCCTGCTCCCTGTCCCCTGACTGCCCCAATCCTTATCCACACTCCCACCCCCTGACTACACCCAGGACCCCCTTCCCCTTATCCAACACCCCCACTCCCGCTCCCTGCCCCCTTACCATGCTGCTCAGAGCAGCTGGAGCTCGCAGCCACACCACCGCGCTGCCCGACAGGAGCGGCAGGCCAAAGCACTGGCCGCACGGTGCGCTGAGGCTGCAGGGGAGGGGGGACATCAGGGGAGGGACCAGGGGTAGCCTCCCTGGCTGGGAGCTCAGGGGCCGGGCAGGATGGTCCTGCCGGCCGGATGTGGCCCGTGGGCTCTGGTTTGCCCACCTCTGCCCTGAGTTGTTTTACCCCTGCTGGGGATCTTTTGTGTTGTGTTGCAGTATGGAAACATTTTTAAATGTTAAATAGACACTGTTGTCTAGTTTGGTTTTTCCTCCAGCAAATTAAAACCCTGCAAATGTTTTTCATTTAGTAAGGATAAAGTGCAGTAGCCAGTCCTTTTTACAGAACAAAAATTGCAGGATTGATTTAAAGTTCTTTGTCTGACGCCATTTGAGAGAAACGTGAACTCTTCTGACCCGGGAAATGGAGGGAAACATGAGGGAAACAGTTCCTCAGCTGATGTAAATCAGCATAGCTTCAAACTGAGATTCTGGACCACAGTGAATTCAAACTACTCAGGGCTTTCTCCCCCCCCCCCCCCCATTTTAATTAGAAGTTCTTTAGTGAGGTCAGAAATTGAGGATACAGACTGTCTACTTAACCACAGTGGTTGTGAGATAATGAACAAGGACACAGCAGAAAAGGAATGGGAGTGGGAGGAAGGGTAGCTGGGTTTGAAATCAGAAACTAGTGAAATAAAATGAAGATACACAAAAGGAGTTTGGGGCCTGAGGAGGGGCAATAATAAACTGAAAAATAACAGTTATGTCTGGAGACAATCAGTGAGAGAGGAAAAAGACAGTAAGTGTCTGTATGCTGCGTCCTGTCCTTCGGGGGAGGATATTATATAATAAAAACTTGGCCTCTTGTGTGACACTGTTTCAAATACTGCACGTCAGTGAACATGGAGACATCTGTGTAAACAGATCAGCTGTCTGCAGTGCCAGTTCGAATGAGATGCTTCTTTACATTGCTGATTTATGGTTCTTTCTTCCAGGTGAATGGCATGGACATCATCAATGTTCCTCACAACTACGCCCTGTCAGTTCTGAAGCAGCCTTGTCAGGTGCTCCGACTCACTGTGCTCAGAGAGCAGAGGTACCGATGCCGAAACAACGGACTTTCTCTTGATGCTCACTACAACAGGGATGACAGTTTTCATGTGGTTCTAAACAAAAGCAGCCCAGATGAGCAGCTGGGAATAAAGCTGGTCCGCAAGGCAGATGAACCCGGGGTATTTATTTTCAACTTGCTGGAAGGAGGTGTGGCTGCCCGTGATGGACAGCTTCGAGAAAATGACCGGGTGTTAGCTATTAATGGCCATGATCTTCGGCACGGCAGTCCGGAAAATGCAGCCCAGCTGATACAGGTTTGTCATGATGACTTGACCCCAGTTTCTGAACTCCTTTAACTAGACTGAAAAAAAACCTAATTCCCCCATCCAATGCTATGCCACACGATGAACCATATCAAGTGGCAGGGTGGATGCCACATGCCAGATTCTGCTGTCACTTAAACCTATGCAACCCCATTGCCTTCAGGGAGGGTACATGGGTGAAAATGAGAACAGAGTTTTGCCCATACTAGCCAAGAACTCCATAAAAATAGCGGACATCTTCTATATGTACAAGACTATTCAAGAGGCCTAGTCATGATTTTAAACTAGATTTAATCTCTTTGTATATTCTGCTTGTCAGCAATAGAATTTTTAACTTGTTGGATGCCAGACTTGCTGATGTGCTCAGTACTACCACTCTTGGGACAGGCATCACGGTAAGGGGTGATGGAAGCATTATAATATATACCCTTTGTCAGGACATTAGAAGTTCTATTGCCCTGCTCTGTGCCAAGAAGAGAAAACACTGGTAACATATGTATTATCTTCCAATCTCAGTGGTTTCTGTGGATACCATTTACAGTAACTGTGGCTGGGAAGATTTAGTTGGGATTGGTCGTGCTTTGACCAGGGGCTTGGACTAGATGACCTCCTGAGGTCTCTTCCAACCCTAATATTCTATGATTCTATACCAGATGTGGGCCACACCTATACCCTGCATCTGGAGAGCCAGGCACTATGGGGAAGATTTGTATAGATTAGGTCCATTGTTTGTTTACATATATACAAAGAATTAAAAGGAGCATCTATCCAAGGTACTAGGCATCCCTATCAAAATTACAAAACCAAATACACTTAAGTTGCCCACAGAACGCTAAGCTCCGCTCCTCACTACAAACCTGATTTCTTTCCACATCCTCCTCCCCCACACACAGCCATTTGGCTTAGTCTTTCTTTGAGACCTAATCTTTACAATTTTCTCTTTATAATGGCTCAGTGCTACCAGCAAAACAACCAACAGTCATTTACTGCTAAGTCTTGCATTTATGACAGAGTCATTGTGCTTATTCTGCTTGTCTGGTTTGGTGGGGTATAGCATACATGTGTATGGAAGCATTTTGCATGTAGAAATGTAACAATAACAAATCAGGCCAGATTCTCCCCTCTGTCCTTTGCATAAGCCTACTGACTCCAGTGAAGTAACATGGGCTTGAGCGAGAAGAGACTTCAGCTCAGCGTACTGCTTGTAACAGGCTTATTTTTAGCATAGATTCATGGGCTTCAGTGATCAATGTGTATTGAAAGTCTGTAGCAGTTGGAAAATGTTCATTTACTCAGCTGTGTTTCAATGGGTATATTCCCGTCAGCCTAATCCGAATACGTTCTGCTGGGGAGCAAGATTGTACACCATTTTGCATAATGTCAGTTGCTGGAATCCTGACGGAGTGTTGTTCTGGTTTTCTTTGTGTTGATTACTAATAGAAAGGAGGATGCTCTCTGGGGAGAGCAATGTATGAAATGAAACCCCCATGAAAATTGGTATTCCTGGAACATTTCCTTATGCTTAAAAAACAAAGCAACAATGCTTCACACGCAGAAAACACACACTCAGTTTTGGGAAGAGATGGAAAAAATGAGACCATTCACACAAATGTTTAAAAACACAACTAAAGCTCTTACTAGTTCTACAGAATGGACGTTATTTATATAAATACTTGAAATGCACACCAGCCTCTGGGGATTTAAACAACATGCCCATCAAAGACTTTGACTCATGTTTCCAAACAGGCCAGGATTACATTGCACCGATGTGAGCTCCATGAATCACATTTGCCTAGCACAGAATTCCCAGACTGTGTGTCCTTTTTGTCATGTTTTTCATAAATCTCCTTGCTTGTTTCCACATTATTTCAGAGGAGAACGATTATATAGAGGCCACAAATGTTTTGCATCTGCTTTTTACACAGCACAGTACTTCCCCCTCATCTTTCTCAACAACACTCCACCTGCCAAGACCCAAATGCGGGACACTCATGTTAGACAAAGAACCAAAAAATAATAGTACAGGAAGTTCAAAATATGGGATCAGTTTTAAAATATAAATAACCTTAATTAACATTTGTAAAGAACTATATGTCTTAAGTGTTGATGGTGATTATCCTTTTATTATCTTGTCCTATAGCTTTACTTTCCTGACTCATTGCACTGAATAAAGCTGAGAGAAAATCAGATTTCTGTAGAGCATGATTAGATTTGGCTCCTAAATGATGTATAACTGAGAGAGGTCTGACTCATCAGCCCTAGCAGTTAGATATTAGCACATATTAAGTAATTGTTAATCAGTAGATTAGGTGTCTGGCTGTTATAAACTCAGTCACAAAAGCTGAAATGAAGAAAACGTAAAGGTGGTAATTAGGGATGTGTATAAATCACAAACTTTGGATTTTGGACTTTTCACATTTGCCCCATCACCTATGGTGAGGATGGGTCAGATATCACATGTTAAACTTAAATTATAAGCAGGGACCCCAGAATGATGGAGCAAAGTCATGGAATTATGCTCCCCAAACCCTCAGATGAAAAACAGTGAAATCTTGTTGATTTTTGAATCTGCCATCCAATCACTTCTTTCCAGACCAATGTCTCACTTAATAGGCTATTCACTTTAAAGGCAAATCCTTATCCAGTGGCTAAACGTTCCCCTCAGCCACACTCCCAAAAGCTGATTCGCCACAGTTCCTGGGGCTTGTGCAGTCATCTACACCTGTGCAAAGGGAGTGCAAATTAAGGGTAAAGAGCTACCAGTTCAGGATGGGAACATTCTATACCCACTTTGCACAGGTTCAAATGAGAACAAATTGTGCAAGGGAGTAGAAAATCAGGCCTCAGCCTGTATGTATGTCAGTGCCGGTTCAGGAAACATAGTAACAGCAACACATTGTTTATCTCCTTTCTCTTCCTCTGTGTATTTTTTCACACTAGATATTGCCATATAATACAATTTTTCTGATATGAAGGAATGAGTGTCAAGCCAAAGCAAGATGAGTTTTTTAAATGAGTACAATAGAGCTCACCACTTCTCTATGGATAAAGTTGATTTCTCCATAATGGTAATCTGGTGGATTATTCTCCTACCTTCTTGTCAAGATTTTTGGGCTAGTTCCTCCAGTGCAGTGTGTCTACTCTGCACTGACCCAACATGTAATTTGGCTGTAAAGCCAGTTTCACTGGACCAGAGGGGATCTGCCAGTGGCCCAGAACCAAAGCTGAGGTTTGGGCACCACTTACTCTCCCTGTTGCTAATGTAGCTGGAGGGAAAGAGGAAAAGACAGAATCCTCTGAGCTGCATGGAACCGCCAATGGTGGTTTTGGCCCCTGTAAACAATTTGGGATGAGGATGTCTCTTACTATGGGTTGGCACAGTGCCCCATCTCAACTGAGGTATCTGGGTGATGCCATATAACAATAATACTGGTGACTATTACAGAGCAGTGTAATTAGAGGAGCCCTCTGGCTCCTCTAGCACAGTGCAGGGGAATAGCCTGTACAAAGCAGTTCCAGAATGAGGCTAGTGTAAAAGAGAGTTTTAAGACACAGTGACCTTTTTTTGTGTGTGCATTTTGGTCTTAGCAGAGGATCTGACCCTTGTAGGCTCTTTAAGCTACAGTTTGTGTTCAGTACTGAAACAAAGCTAAAAGTAAGTGTATGTATCTTTACTTCTTTTCTGGTCATGAATAGCTATGGAGGAATTGGGGCAAAACAACTAGCAGAGGAGAGAAACCAATTGAAACAACAATGTATCTATTAATCAGCAAAAAATTTAATGGGTTTTTACATGGAAGAATGTAGACTTGGAAGCTGTGGTGTTTTGTTAACTTTGTAATATTCTCTGAATTTATGCGAAATGACCCAACTAGACTGACCTAGAGACAAATGGGACATTTGCTACAGATGCTCTTGTTGAACTTTTGCTAGTCATTCTACAAGGAATTAATCAAATTTACAGCTGCCTTGTAAATAATTAATTTTGAGACAAGCCACGTGGGGAGAGATCAGTTTTAAACTGAAGTTGTAAAATATTTCTTTTACAGTAAAATTGCATGTTAAGGGGTTTTACACCATTGGGTCATTTAGTCTTGTGTTGTGCTTCTAGGTTTTAAACATCTTCACAGATTAGGGATTACTGTGTTTCTTTTCTACCAACACACCAGATTCCAGTCTCAGGTATCATGTGGATTCAGATTCAAGGTGGTAATATACCAGAGCTTACAGGGAAATGTATGTTTCTAACTTGTTTTGACTTCATTGGAAGTAGTAACTAGCCAGTATGAGGAATTCAGACTGAAAATATTGATTATTTTTATTATTAGTTTAAAACCCATCAAAACATTTTTTGAAATCACAGCAAAGAACTTTGAACCAGACTCTAGTGAGGAAAAGTTTAACTGTAAAATACAAAACTCAGGGACCTAATCTAGCTCCCATTGAAGTCATTGAAAGAGTTGACTTTTGGTGAGAGTAGGGTTGAATTCCAGGTTTGGTTTACATCTTCTTTTAAATGCCTTTCCACACTTCTCTCTCCTTGGAGCCTCTTCCAACCCAGACCAACACCCTAGGGTTCTGAAGCTCTGTGGTGTTTTATCCCCTTTAAAATCTTGCAGGGAGGCTCCACATTACAGTAATAGCCTGAACCTAAGTGGACAAGACTCCCTCGGGAGGCCATTTGCAGCTCTCCTTGTCCCCAAGAACCAGTGCTTAATTTGTAATGAAAGAGGTGCTGGGGCTCAAGCAATTAAGTGCCAAGGCTCAAGCAATTTTTTACATTCATAACAGATGCAGCAAGCCCAGAAGTGCTGGGGCTGAGCCCTGGCAAGCCCTGGCACAAATTAAGCACTGCCAACTCAGCTTTTTATATCTGCAACCTTTCCTGCCACTTCAGCCCGAAGAGCAAGAGATTATAGATCTGAAAATTAACTTTGGATTTTCCCATATAGCAGCACGTCTCTAAACCACTGAAGCTACCAATACATTTTTCTTTCTTGTATTAGTTTGTTTTTATGTTAGGAAAGTACCACATATTGGATTTACTCAACTAAATTCTACTCTCAGTTATACCGGTATAACACTGTTGACTTCAGTGGAGTCAATCTAACTGAGAACAGAATTTGACTGTCTACTTCTGTGGGTAGGACTGGACTCTCAAGTACTGATCCAACTGTACTGAGACTTTATAGTTATAATAATTAAACTAGTATAGCATCTTGCAACTTCAAAGCGATGTACAAATCAGTGACTCCTCACACCACTCTGTGGGACACAGTCTTTATGATTAGGCTGACCATATTTCCTTGAGACAAAAACGGGACATTGGGATGGCAAAAATGGGACGGGGAGACAAGGGGCAGCCGCAACAAGCCGCCCCTCATCTCCCCGCTCAGCAGCTTGGCGAGGAGACAAGGGGCAGCCGCGGCAAGCCGCCGCCCCTTGTCTCCCCGCTCAGCAGCTCGGCGGAGAGACGAGGGGCAGCCACAACAAGCCGCCCCTTGTCTCCCCGCTCAGCAGCTTGGTGGAGAGACGAGGGGCAACCGCAACAAGCCGCCCCTTGTCTCCCCGCTCAGCAGCTCGGCAGGGAGACGAGGGGCAGCCGCAACAAGCCGCCCCTCATCTCCCCGCTCAGCAGCTCGGCAGCGAGACGAGGGGCAGCCGCAACAAGCCGCCCCTTGTCTCCCCGCTCAGCAGCTCGGCGGGGAGACGAGGGGCAGCCGCAACAAGCTGCCCTTTGTCTCCCCGCTCAGCTGCTCAGCGGGGAGATGAGGGGCAGCTGCAACAAGCCAGCGTTCAGTTTTTTACAAAAAAATAAAAACTATATATAGTTTATTAAAAACGGGACAAAATTGACATTTATATTAAAACGACGGGACGGTCGGGAAATATGAAAAAAACGGTACTGTCCCGTTTAAAACAGTACGTATGGTCAGCCTATGTATGATCCCTATTTTACAGATGGAAAAAGTAGACAGACCAAAAAGCTTCATGACTTTCTGAGGTCTACCTGAGCAAGCAATGGTGCCAGGATTTGAATTTTGGAGTGCCTGGCTCCCAGTCCTGTGTTTGGTCCATGCTGCCTCTTTCCTGTTGCACTTGTCTGTTAAGATTTTATTGTTCAGAATAGTAGCATGGGCCCTTCTCTAAGTAAAACTATGTTTTTCATGTTAACAGCATGCAAAATTCTGCCACTAGCCCCCCTCAATGTGAGCATTCCCATCATTCTGAGATAAGCGGCATTGCTTCCACTGTTTCCGTCAATCAGTAGTAGACCTAGTTTTACACATGTGATGTAACCATGAGACACTAGTTAGCTGTGCTAATGTACACAGGTGAATAGAATAAATGTCTAAAAGCAAGAACTGAGCAGCACTATCATGTAAGAGGATTGTTAATTCAGGGGAAATTTTGAATGCATGAAAATAGGCTTTTAGAGGATTAACTTCAGTTTTGCAGTCTGTGTTGTACTGAGCTGAACTTGCATTATTATTTCCTCCTGTAGCAAGCTGATAATAAGGGTAGAGGCCCAGAAAAGAATTGCCCTTTTATTAACCAAAATCTGCAACCAAAATATCATCTCAAAAGAAAATGAAAATAACAGCAAGCTTAACTCAGACCTGGACTTTGTGAATTTCTAGTGCTGAAAAGATTGCCTTTGTAGCTGCATAACAGACGGATTTACATCTGTGTCTCGTCATGTAGGCCAGCGAGAAGCGGGTTCACTTTATTGTGTCACGGCAGACCAGACAGCAGACCCCTGACATCTTGCAGGAGGCTGGGTGGAATTACAACGGCAGTCCTCAGCCTTGCCCATCGGAGAGAAACTATCCTAACAAGGTGAGGCCTGGATCTATCTTATATTTACTGTTCTTTCTGTGGGAAATGGAAGGTTTTCCAGACCCTATCACCAGGAGAAGCACATCTTATTCTGCGGTATAAATGTAAAAACAGAAATCGTCTTTATTTATACACTAAGAAGTGCTTCTGTCTTGACTCAGTTTGGAAGGATTGGGAGAGAGGAAGCTGAAGGATAATAATGAGACGAAAGTTTTATACACACATACTATACTGTACACAAACCTGCCTCCCAGCCTGAGCCAGCAAAATGTAATGCATTCTAACAAAAATAAGAGGCTTATCTGCACTTACTCCATCTGGAGAAAAGCATAAAGGCAAGAAGCTTGCATAGACTGGGGGTGATATTCCCAAATCTGGGTGTTGATTACTGTGACTGTTACTCGATCATTCACTTTTTAGTAAACTGGGTGCAAGCAAACAATATGCATTTTAATACAGTAAATATAAATATATACATCTGGGAACAAAGAATGTAAGGCATATTTACAGGATGGGGGACTATCATGGGAAGCAATGACTCTGAAAAAGATTGAGGGGTCATGATGGATAATAAGCTGAACATGAGCTGCCAATGCAACACTGTGGCCAAAAGAGTGAATGTGATCCTGGGGTGCATAAGAAGGGGAATCTCGAGTAGGGGTAGCAAGGTAATTTTACCTCTATAATTGGTACTGGTGCAACCGCTGCTGGAATACTGTGTCCAGTTCTGGTGCCCACAATTCCAGAAGGATGTTGTTTGGAGAGGGTTCAGAGAAGAGCCACAAAAATTAATAAACTATTAGAATTTTTGCCTTTATAGTGGTAGACTAAAGAGCTCAATCTATTTAGCTCAACAAAGAGAAGGTTAAGGGGTGACTTGATCATAGTCTATAAGGATGTATGTGGGGAACAAGTATTTAATAATGGGCTCTTCAGTCTAGCAGATAAAGGTACAACACCATCCAATGGCTGGAAGATGAAGCTAGACAAAGTCAGACTGGAAATAAGGTGTAAATGTTTAACAGTGTGTGTACTTAACCACTGGACAATTTACCAAGGGTTGTGGTGGAGTCTCTATCACAGACAATTTTAAAATCAAGATTGGATGGTTTTCTAAAAGATCTGCCCTACGAATGATTTTGGGAAAATTCTATGGTCTGTGCTATACAGGAGGTCAGACTAGACGATCACACTGGTCTCTTCTGGCTTTAGAACAGGGGTCTCAAACACGGGCCGCGGAGTTATTTCCTGTGGCCCACCATAGGTGCCGACTCCACTGGCAGCCAAGCTCCAAACATTACTGAGTGTTTATATTTTATTAAAACCCCTCTTTGCATTACAGTTTTTAAGACGTTAATACATTGACTTTTAATAGAATACTATATTACTCTTCATTTTTTTTCATTTTTGACTATATTTTTGTATCATTTTATGAAAAGGTTTCAGTGATGTGGCCCTCAGGCCAATTTACTAGTTCTCATGTGGCCCTCGTGTTGATTTGAGTTTGAGATCCCTGCTTTAGAATCTAGGACTATATGAAAACGGGGATGATGATACTGCTCCTGACCTCCTTTGTAAAGTGCTTTGAGATCTATGGAAGAAAAGCCCTATATAAGGACTAGGTATTGTTAGATTAAGGAAAATGACAAAGAACAAGCATACAGTTTCCACAAAGGTGACAGCAGTGTGTGAGTCATTCAGCATATCCTTCACCTGGAAGCCAGTACACAGAAAGCAGAGTCCTAGCTACATACACCACACAAGGGTGGAATCCCTAAAAGGAGATCGGTGCCACAGCACGACTATCCAGCAAAGAGAGAGTTCTGAATATAGACAGGACCGTGTCACTAGTGGCTTTAAAAAGCAGCAGGGCTCATTTAAAATCAATCCTTACTGATAAGCAGGCAACTGTGACCTTAAAGGACCACATGCCTCTAGACTGCACTGCCAGCTGTCAGCTCCCGAACGCAGCTGCCAGTGGGAAGAAAGGGTTGGACCCACATTTTAAAAATGTTTATAAATACCCCTTTGTTGTTTTCCTCCTTTTATCAATTATGCTCATTCAGCCCCTTACGTAATGCTTCCTGCAGCATATTCCATCTTACCTGTACCCTTGCATGCCATTCACAGACATAACTCCTCCCTTGTGCTGTAAGAACAGACCTACGTCTGCTGTCCAGAACAGCAGAGATGACACAAGGCTGCTGCCATCCTGTCACAAGACAATCCTAGCTGATACTGCATCTGCAAATCATTACTTCCCAATGAAATAATGCTTTCATGATTCTTAGGGAGATCTGTGAGTGGGATAGCAATTAACTCATTTCGCTATCACATGATTCCCAGTGACTGCCTGAGCGTCTGCGATATCTAATATATTTGTGTTACTGGTCTATGGTATGGTACAGGGGAATTCAGTACATTAATTCTATTCCATACCAACTTTGGGCCCCTTTCTTCTCTTCCTGTAAAAAGAGGTGCAGGAAAGGAATTCTTGATTAGTTACAAGTTGATCTGGGGAACTGCATTGACTTGTGAGATTTAGGGAGTTGTGTTTGCATTGCAGTACCCCGTGGAGCTGGTGGGGTCTTATTTTGTTGCATAGGATATGGAGATAAGGGAATTCCTGATCCACTGCAGGAATCCCCCAACAGATGTCTGGAGCGTGTGTCTGTGCCTCTCTGTCTCCTGTCCCATCAGTGACGGCACAGCTGGCTTAGTGGCTGTGCTGCTTCTGGCCAGTGGCAGCACTTTGTGACCCCTCCAGTGGAGGGCACAGCGAAGACGGAGATTTTCTCAGAAACAAATCTCTCTCTTGACAAATGTCTTTTTTTACAGTTTTTTGGCTGTGTAGGAGGGGGAACATGCTAACTGGAGCACCTAATCCCTGACTCCTCCCCTCTGTGGCCTTTTCACCCCAATACAGATGAGCTCTGGGGTGTTTACATCGAGATTGGAGAGAGCCGGCTGCATAGCCCCCTTTCCCTTTCACACGTCCCCTCCATGCCCCCACAAAAGGAGATCCTGAGCCTTTAGGCCTTCAAGTCTTGTCTGATTTTTGACAGTGAGTGTAACTGACCAAGGAACAATTTACCAAGGGTCCTGGTGGATTCTCCATCACTGAGAATTTTTAAATCAAGACTGGATGTTTTTCTAGCAGATCTGCTCTAGCAATTATTTTGGGGAAGGTCTACGGCCTGTGCTATACAGGAGGTCAGACTAGATGATCACAATGTTCCCCTCTGGCCTTGAAATCTGTGAACCTAGGGTGCACCAGCGGGGTCTATATGGACCAATTATTGCACACTGTGAGTGCTCTTTAGAAATCACACCCCTATAGTGCACATCACCCACCATGTAGACATACCCTCAGTCATACACATGCCCCTGGAACCATTTAGCTGAGGGTATGCAAACAGCCCCATTCTTTCTGAAAGGGTGCACGAGGAGGGAGGTGGTTTTGTTTCCCTTTCCCCACAACACTGATGCTGTGGTGCACTCCTGCTCGTTAGCTAGAATCTAGTCTTTGCTTTTCCAATGTGGCACCTATGATTCAATAGACTGAACAACTCCGAAGGAGCTTATACAGCCTGTGCGATTGATTATGTGCAGGTCCCGTAGCGTTTTGCTGTGGTGCACTCTGTCTTTAACTCACTGTTGTAGTGTTGTTTGCCTTTTGTCAGGAACATGTGAGTATTGGTCTGGATTTGTCTCAGTATTTACAAGATATTTCTCAGTACATACCCTGTATTTTTTTCACCATACTCTTTCATAATTCACTCCCTTTAAAGTTAGGCTTTGCAGGCCATGAGGGCTTAAATATTTTTTTAAATCAGACCTTAATTCAGGGATTAAGCGTGCCAGCCCAGAATCTTGTAATACAGTATGTGCTCTTGCTTAGATCTAATGACATCTTCTTGGCCATGCTTTCAAGTCAAAGCAATTTCCTTTGGATGTGTGGCTTGGTGACTCTTACACCTGGCTTAGTCAGTGGGGATTGTTAAATTAAATGTGGCTAATAGAGAAATTGCTAATTAAAGTAACCTGATGTTATTAATTTGAAGTTTATGGGGCAGATAATTCATCCTTGGGAGAGGTGGATTTTTGTTAACATCACTGATCCCCTCTTTTAACTCTCTGAGAGAGCCAGTTTTGTCCTGGTTAACTATATAACACGGATGTAAATGTGTGCTGGATTTTGCCTTCAAAACTCCAACGTATTCAGTGCCAAGAATAAACTCCAGACTCCAGTATTATTTGTTATTGTATAATGACTCAGGAATCCCTTTTGGCCAAGTCACTGCCCTCATGACATCCTGCCTCCATCTGGAAAGAGCAGAAAAGAGGCTTTCTTTTAAGCAGATGCCAATGGTAAACAGAAGGACAGCCAGGAGAGCAGTGATGAAGTAGCAACACAATCTGTATTGAATACATCCTCTTTGGTGCGTATTGGGAGTGTATTTTGCGTACAGTGTGGTGCATGATTGGTCATGGACAGGGTTCTTAGTAAGATATCCTCCCATGTCTGAGGAACAAGGCAATGTAAAGCCTGAGTTGCTGCTGCTGCCTGATCTTGAATAGAAAAGATGTCAGAAACACTCTCCTATACTACAGAGGGATCTGTTAAACAGGATTTGTAATATATAAATAGAGCCAGATTCTGCTCCTTTGAAGTCATTGGGAGTTTTGCCATTGACTTGAATGCAGATGCAGTACTAGACACTAAAATAGCACTGGTTTTAATTGCAACTATTTCTTCTACTCCTATTGATTGTTTATAATAAGTTGTTGTCCAGTCCTTAAAGACCGAGCCCATCGCCCTTGCTGCTCAGGCACATAATGTTCTGTAGCTGTGTGAGTGGGTTAGCCTGTAGGTAATATATATTTTCCAAGCAGCTGCAGCTGTGTCCGTTGCCTGTGAGACACGCGTCATGACTTTGAGGTTGTGATAATTTACTGTAAATATTTATTTTACAGTAAACTTTACAAAAAAAAAAAGAACAAGCTGTATGTTTTCCCCCTCATAGCCTCCAAGGTCATTTCAAAACGATGGAGAAGGGTAGTTGTTTAGAAGAGAATGTATTGAAATGCATTTGTTAATAAACATTGCCTTTTAACTGGTTAACTCATTATCAGCACTACCTCCGAGAGAGCGCTCCATGTGTTTATTAAAAGGGCTTTAATTTCCTTTTATCACTATCTTCCCCTCATTTGAGAATTCGCATTTCTCATCTATCTATGATCATTTTAAAAAATAAGATGCTGCAAGGAATCTTCAAAGGGAAGCGGATTGTGTGTGTGAGCGCAGAAAAGCAGTTCTTCAATAATTTTTCATTGAAAAGCAACATATGACAATTTGTTTCTGAACATAACTCTTAATGCAGATAGTGTCTGCACTGTTTCTTCAGAAATATGGCATAAACAGCCTATTTTTATCAGTAACATTCTTGATGTCTGAGACAGAATGGGTATAGAATAGCTAACAAGCATACTCTGAATCAGAGGATATAATTTTGAGCCGTTGTTACAAAATCAAAAACTGCCCTTTTGTGAAAAATTAGCACTCCTTCCCCCCATCCCCTCGAAAAGGGCTATTCTCAGTTAAATCAACCCATTCTCAAGGTGAAAGCGGCAATTTTTTGCATGCAAATGGGTAAACCAAAGCAAAATTAGGTTTATTTTTGAGCAAAGGTGGAGTCATAACAATTTTATACATTCGTGTAAAATATTAATTTTGAAAAAATAAAACCATATTTTCCAGGAATGAAGCTACCTGAAATAGAATAATGAACATTTTTTGTGAAAATCCTTGTGGAAAAAATGTGGATGATTTCACACAGCTGTGCTGTAGATCCTTTAGAAGTGTTCAGTTGCTCTCAAACCACAATAGCAAGTCGTCTTTTACAGAGGTTCTGACTCTGTGTGTTCCATCTCAGGCCAGGGGTTACGTGGTATGCAGCATCCATAACACTGCTACCTTTGCAATTCCTATCCCTACGACATAAGAAGGAACCTGTTCAGATGGAGTTTAGTGACTTTATTATCTGAAGTGTTATGGAATGTCAGCATTTTGATATTTCTGCTTATTTTTTGAAGTGTCTAGAAGTCCTTTGCTGGATGGGCAGCTGATAAATGCAGCTTGTTTGTTTAATCACGGAACTCTTGAGATGGAATTATAGTCTCATCATTCTAAATGTGCCTTTAAAAATAAAATGCTGTAAATATATACATACTCAAGCCCACTAATCATTCACCGGCAGATTTCCCAATGCAATTGTTCCCTTTTCCTACTTTCCCACTTCTGTCTTTCCTTGAAGTTTACTCTAGCCATTGCTAGAAGAGCCGTTCATTTCATAGAATATCAGGGTTGGAAAGGACCTTAGGATGTCATCTAGTCCAACCAACCCCCTGCTCAAAGCAGGACCAATCCCCAATTTTTGCCCCATATCCCCAAATGGCCCCCTCAAGGATTGAACTCACAACCCTGGGTTTAAGCAGGCCAATGCTCAAACCACTGAGCTATCCCTCCCTTGATGCCTGAAGTTAAGCACTTGAATCTAAATCTAGGCACCTAAATAAGTGGCCTGATTTTCAGATGTGCTGAACACTCAAACTTTTTACTAGTGTATAATCTCTGATTACTTTCTAACTGAAAACTCAGGCCACTTTATTTATGTGTCCATGTGCCCTGATTCTGCTCCCATTAAGGTAAATGACAGAACCACCACTGACTTTAATGGGAGCAGTACTGGATCCCAAATACAGATTTAGTGACCGACTTTACTCATCCAAGTTTGGAGTGCTTTGGTCATAGCTGTGACCTTGCAGAATCCCAAGCAGTAGGATAGTCATCTTTACTGTCCACACAAGTGTTGTGAGGTTCAGGGGTTGTAAAATGCTTTGAGATCCTCTGAATAGTCATCATACAATTGCATATTAATTCGTTTGATTATTCCAAGTGATGAAGCTATCAGAAGGCTGTATGTGTACACTGCATTTATCCTTGCTATTTGGCCTCCACAGAACACCCTTCATGCTGTCACCTGTCATGAGAAGGTGGTGTCTGTCCAGAAAGATCACACAGAGTCACTGGGAATGACTGTGGCAGGTGGAGCATCTCACAGGGAATGGGATTTGCCCATCTACGTGATAAGCGTTGAACCTGGAGGAGTCATCAGCAGAGATGGCAGAATGAAAACAGGTAAAGCTAATGGTGGGGTTTGGAGGCCTGCTGGAATGGAAAGCTCCCTTTTGACTAACTGAAAGATCACAAAGGGGTGCCACACTCTGTATGTTTCTGTAGACACGTAGATATCTCTCAGAGATGAGAAACTAGCCTGAAAGAGTTTTTAAAAGAAGGCAAACTCCTTAGCTGAGCATGTGCCTCTGAGACCTATGGCTGGAGGGACCTCCACCTGTGGACCCCTTGGTTCTCTCAGCTACCTCTGCAGTGCTGTCCCCCTACCCTCCTCTCCGAGCCTGTGGTTGCTCTCTATGTGGTCCTGCGTGTGCACGGAAGCAGTAGAAGTGGACAATGTGGGGGTGAGTGGTAATGTAATGTAAGTCATCCAACCACCCCCAAAGACCTGCTGAAGTTAATTAAAACAATACAGTCCGAGGGTGTATATAGTATAGCCTCTTCTACTGAGCCTCCATTCCCCACAGTCTTTTCCGTGGGAGGGGGGGCAGAATCTCTCCCCAACCAGATGATGTAGTGGGACCTTAGCGAAGGGATCTTTGCAGAGATTTTCTTTTCAGTATCAATTCCTATGGGTTTTACCATGAAGAGAGGGTGAATGGGCCTATATTATTTATTACATACAAAAAAAAATTAAAAGAACGTTAAGGCTGTAAAGTCAAGCATGGAAAGTTAGGACAGAATTCAGGTTGCTCGTGCACACTTCATTTAGCCCCCTTGTCTGCATATGTATTATAATAAAGTCTTCAATTACATGGTCGCATACTATTTTTCCACAGGACCCCGCCTCATTCAGTGCACAGGATGGACGGTGCTCACTTAATGGGCAGCTTTTCAATATTTTGTTTTATCCTCATTTTTCAATGTGCGGCCCTAAGCCTTATTTACTGCACACTATTCAAACCCTTCTCTGAAGGCAGAATTATTCATTTTCTCAAGGGCTTTTCAGTGGTGCTCTTCGCAATAGTATTAATGTCAAAATTGTTCACTAATATTAAGTGCCCAGTTAGAGATGCCTAGGACCTGATTTTTTCAGGTTATGTAGCACATCCTATGTTCAAAGCACAGCTCCCATTGATTACAGTTGCAGCTGTGAGTGCTCAGCTCTTCTGCAAATCAGACTCCAGGGAATCAAGCTGGGTACCCAGAAAATGAGGAACACACAATTAATGTCCACACTGAAGTTTGGTTTAAGTGACTTGTCTCAGCTAAGAGGACACTGGAACTCTGGGAGAGTAAGAGAGAGAATCCAGTTCTCCAGGGCAGCATTTAAGTACCCAAAGCATGAAACCAGGACTTTCTGTCCCTGCAATACCCAGCCCTGCCTCATTTACTACACACCTTCCATCTTCTGCAACAAGTGAGGCAGGGATTTACACATAACAACCTCCTTCACTGTATGACCTTGATTTATTCCCAGAGCACCTCAGCCATTCTAGACACTGAATGAGGCTGGGATACTGTGGAAAAAACAGCATGTGATCCTGTAATCAGTGGCGTAGCCAGGTTTAGAGCACAGGGGGAGCGGAGCTTAAAAAAGGCACCGGGAGCAAAAAAAAAAAGCTTCACTTTGGCTGCAGCGTTGGAGCAAAAAAAGGCGCCACTTCTGCTCAGTGGGGGAGCGGCCGCTCCCCCTGCTCCCCCCCCCGGCTACGCTACTGCCTGTAATTCAAGACTTCATCATAATACTCCCACATGTAAGGGAGCCGAATTAAGGCCACATGGGTAACCTTAATTCTTGCATTTCCCTACTTTTGAGTGCTTGACTTTGCAACCTTAACTTCATTTTAATAGTGTTTTTGTATGTAATTTCTTAGATTTTTTTTTAAAAAGCAAACTGGAAAAAAAACAGAATTTCCATAATGTAGACCCATATTTACTCCATGTGATTCATCAACAGGGTTAGACCCTTTAGATCCACAGCACAGCTTGACTCTTGAGCTAACAGAGTAAGTAATAGCAGGTGTAGGTTTCCATCCTCTATGTGGGCCAACCACTAAAGGGAGATGAGACAAACATTTTGCCAGTGGATCTGACAGCAGAGAAATGTTGAGACTATGGGTTCTATTCCAGGTTCTGAAGGGAATGTGCGATGGTGGTTACAGACCCTTTCCCTCAGACCCCTTCAGCCTGTCCCAGTCCCAGACTCCATCCCGCTTTGGCCCCTCATTCTAGTACCCTCCACCGCCTCCAAACAGCTCCAAATCCCACTCTCCTTAACCCCTCTTCATTTCAATCTGGCTGCTTCCTCTTTTTATTTTTTGCTGCCTGTGTGCCAGCAGGAGGAGCACTGAGAGCACAGTAGAGAGTCTCCCTGCTCTGTTCCTGGCAACAAAGTCATGCTCAACCCCTGAAGCCCTGGGCTAGAGGATGCACCATACAACAGAATTATAGGTATTCTTGTTCCAATGCATGGAGCTACTAGAGCTTCTCCACAAAATGGATGTAAGAATTTTATACATATTTTATGCATTAAAACAACGCATGTTCCCCTAGCTTCACTCTGAGACATGGCTGAATCATCTTGGCTTAAATTTTGCAAAAATATTCAGCCTGAGGCAGACATTTAGCGTGGAACATTTCAGCCCAAATGCTTAAAGTTTACAGCTGTTTATAACTTTGCCAAACACAATCTTATAATGGAAAATGTTGGGCAACCTTAACTATAGGCATCAGTATTTGTGTCACCTACAATTAAATGCTGATTAGGTGCTTAGCGCTGATCAGGGTGCCTGTCCATATAGTCCATGCCACAAGGGGTGTATGGTCTAAGGGTATGTCTGCACTACAACTACAGTAGTGGAGATACTTCCTACATCGATGGAAGGGGTTTTCCGATGTAGCTAATCCACCTCTCCAAGAGGTAGTAGCTAGGTCAGCCTTGCTGCATCTAGAGTATGGGTTAAGTCGACTTAAGTATGTCACTCAGGGCCAGGGGTGAAAGTAACATAAAAGACTTACCAGTACGGGGGCCTGGCTCCGGGCCCCCAGAAGTGGTGGGGCCTTGGGTGGAAGGGGCGGGGCTGGGGTCAGCCTCCCCCAGCCAGCCCATCTGTGCTGCCTGGGACTCCGGCGGCCATTTAAAGGGCCCAGGGCTCTGGCTGCTGCTGCGGTAACAGTGGCGACCGGGAGCCCCGGGCCCTTTTAAATCGCCGGCTCCGGGGCATCTGCCCCTTTTGCTCCCCGCCCATTGGCAGCTCTGCCAGTAGGGTGCCTACCGGCAGGGTCGCCACCAGGGGACGGGGGAGCGACGTTAAAGTACTGGCGGTCACTTTTTACCGGTACGCCATAGCGGCCCGTACTGGCCCACTTTCACCTCTGCTCAGGGCGTGAAATGGTGTAGCTAAGTCAACCTACATTTTAGAAGCAGACCGGCCTAAGAGGCAGGCAAAGATAAGACAAAATGCACTGGAGGCGCCACAGGAAGCTTTTAGCTTGGAGTTTGTTCCAAGCTGAAAGGGAGCACTTCGTATTGTGAATTACTGTTTCTTCAAGAGTGGTGTCACATAGATTCCCCCTCTTTTGTGTGTTTTCACGCTGGTAATTATGGGGTCATTCTTATTTCTAAATAAGAAATATTTCATTTGTTGTATTGTGTGAGGCAGCCAGAGACATTGGGCATATTTAAATAAACATTAATAATATATTGGTACAAAGTTTACAGAAAACCTGCTAAATTTGCTGTTCTCAGTTTAGGACAAGTAATAGCATCGGGGGAGGAATCAAATAAACAACAACCCTTAATTCAGTTTGAAAACAAACACCTGAATGTAAAACAATGGCACATACAAACGTATTTGAAGTGCACTTTACAGACCTTAATTATCACAGTGCCATGTGCAGTTGTGTCTGTGTATTATCCCTATAGTAGAGCTAGAGAAACTGACGCAGAAAGATGGTGATTAATCATGGGGGGGAATCAACATCCCATATGGGATTAAAATTTTAGAATTCAAGTCCCATGCTCTTCAGCCCCATTTTGTCCCATTTTTACTGCTGCATCAGTGTACAGAGGCCTTAAAGCTGCCCTACATGGTTAGCTGATGATTGCCTCCATGTAAGGGACTCCTCATCTGGTGCATAAATACACCTCTGTGGCACTCCCATTCAGCCCCTCACCTGCTCTAGGTGGTGTGCCAGGGGTGGGGAGAACATCATCAGAGCACCCTGTTCGGTGGAGAGCCTCACCCAGCATAACAATCTCAATGGATCATCTATACACCCGTCCTGTTTAGAGTAGCCCTGTTGTGATAATTGAGCCTACAAATTTACCGTAATTTACCCTCAAAAGTGAGTGTAAATTCATAAGATGTCACAACAACCTGTAACAACAAATGTTGATGGGAAAACTTGCAAAAGCAAGTCTGAAAGTCTGAATTTGTCCAAACAAAAAGGCTTGGTAAACAAGAGAAGTATGAACCCAGAAATCAATGAACCAATAATTGTGTGTCAGAAACTAGGCCTAACTGGTAGATAAAATATCGAGATGGGCTATTCTGCCCATCACTGCCTTTTGGAGTCCTTAGAGAAACTTTTTTTGTTGTTGGAGGGGGGGAGGAGGAATTAGCTACTGGAGTGAGCTTCACCATCATGAGTGCAACCCCCATCCCATCTCCTGGGATGCCAAAGCTCCTTCATCCTAATCCTGACGAGACAGAGTCAAAGGAAGAGAGAACCAGATGACATTTCCACCTCTACCAGCTGAAATCCAACCTCCACCTAAGATCTGAAACTTCCATCCCTCCGTGTCCTTCTCTTTCCTCTCTCTCTCCTTTTTCCTTGTGTCCGATAAGAGTCGGGCTTAGCCAGCCAAGACTGTATATTCTGCAACAGTACTGTAAGCCTGTGAACAGAAAGAGGCAGCAAAAGCAATGTTCTACACAGCCTGATGCTGACATGAGTTTGCCAGGTCTCGGAGTGGCTGATAAGACCATGGGCCATGCCTGTGTTTTTCCGCAGTGAGGTTGCAAGTGAAATCAATATCAGAGAAAGAAGCTGCATTTTCTATCTTTGCT
This sequence comes from Chelydra serpentina, assembly GCA_037349315.1. NCBI lineage: Eukaryota > Metazoa > Chordata > Testudines > Chelydridae > Chelydra > Chelydra serpentina. The sequence continues at coordinate 31,764,901 of JBAIAC010000014.1, forward strand.
GTTCTTTTCTCTTCCCTCTTGTGTGTGTTTGTCTTCTAGGAAATGGGATCAGACTTTAACGATGACCACTCCAGCCAATCTCAGCTACATTCTTCTCTCTTCCCCATCTTTTATCCCACCTAAAGACCAAAAGACTGTCAAACAAAGGACTTTTCCATCTAAAAACTCCTGCCAGCAAAAGGGAAAGGGATATTGTTAAAATGAAAATCTTATTTAATACTTCACATTAACTGTGTTTCCTTCTTTTCTGTCTTTTAGAAAAAGTTAAAGGGATTTGTAATGGTGTTTGCCATGGTTCAAAGCAGGCTGAAGTCTGTATATGCCAAACCTTGTTTAATGCCGGGCAGTGAGCAGGTTGTGTTATTCAACAGCCCTTAGACTGCTCTGTTACCTCAGGGCCTTTGGCTGCCCTCTGATCCAGGGTGGAGGAGTAGTGTGACCAAAAGCACTACCTTTGCCCATCCTGGCTGCGCTGATGCATGTTTGAATTCAGCCCATCTCACTCTCAGGGTCTATTTTATGCCTCACGTTTATTTCGTATGAAAATATTAACAACCACTTTTGACAGGCAACAAGTTCCCAGCCCTGGCCTATTCCTGAAATGCATTTTGTTTAAAAGGAAACATTAATTAAAGCCTTAAAACCATTTTCTCCTTTTATAATGGTTCTGCTTATTGTCCTTCAGGTGACATTTTGCTGAACGTGAATGGGATTGACCTGACTGGTGTCAGCCGTAGCGAGGCAGTAGCCCTGTTGAAAAACACCGCCTCGTCTGTAGTGCTCAAAGCCTTGGAAATGAAAGAATGTGAGGCCCTGGAAGACATGAGCCATGTATCACTCCCTGACACCAATCAGAACACATCAGATAACAGTGAATGGTCACCTTCCTGGATTATGTGGCTTGAGCTGCCACGGTAAGTCCAAAAATTACATCCTTGTGTTGAAGGGGAGTGGGAGGAAAGATTTATGTTTCTTGGATGGCTCTTGCTTTTTGGCCTGATTCATTACACTGACATCTTAATTAAATCCAGGCTCTGTCAAAAACCTTTATTTTAAATACCTCCCTTTTGGAATTGTATATACATATATGGAAAATAGACAAATAGGGCTGCTTTTAAGAGAGGAAAGAAAGAACCTGAACCATCCTATAGTTGAAAATGTGTTAGAGAAGGGAAAAGTCTGAATGGATGCAGGAGCTTATAGAACTTAGATCTGGGCCCTCTGGACCACCCTGCAAAGTCCAAAACTACCCCTGCAGCGCTCAAGCTTCACAGATCCTGTGTTAGTTAAATACAGCTGAACTGTTTGACTTTGCCCAGATGTTAAAAAGTGCACGCAGTTGGTGCATTTCTCAGAATCGCCTCCCCTGACTCCACCACCTGTCTGAGAAAAGTTCATTTGTAAGATACAGGAAGCAGCTGTTGTGTAGTTTTAGTAAAAATAAGCCGTGTAGTTTAATTGTCTTACATACACAGGGCATTTTAACATCTTCAGCACGCATACATCTGCATCTTGCAATGTTTGAACCTGAGCTTTTAATGAAGACTTGCCCTGTATCAGGGATTACACTGAGCTAATGCTAAAATTCCAATTCTTAAATGGAACAAAACTCTCATTGAGTTCTAGGACTGTAGAATTTGACCCAGCAGTTTATCGATGCTTTACCTATTAACCTGAACCCAATGGCTGTTCAGAATATCCCATTTTCTTTTAAAAGGGCAATGTCAGGTGGCTCTGCTGCATGGAGGGCAAGGGTGAAACCAGTTGGGTTACTTCAGTTTTATGTACACAGCTTCATGGTTTTGCTTTTTTGGGGGTATTTATACTCTAGCTGGATTCTGTTCCTTACTATTCCATGTTAGGCCATTTTGCAGGCTCTTCCTCAGCTTGCAGCAAGGCCTGCTGGGAAGGCCCAGGTGAAGCTTCTTTAGGTTTTGTTGTGTCTTACGGCATCAGGCCTGTGGTGAGGTGGTTCTGAATTCAGTCTGAGTGCAAAGACAGAATACCCCACTTGTATGTGGGTGGAGGGCACAAATTGTGAAAAGCAAATTTGTGCCATCTTTAGGGATCAGGTACATCTCTTCATTCGGGGCGGGGGGGGACGAGGGGGGGGGGGGAGAGAGAGCCTAGACCACTAGATTTTCCCCTTCTTTACTTTTACGTAGAAACTAGAGGGTTTATCAGCAACTGAGGGTGGATTTTATTTTACCCTTTGCCATGGTTCTGGTGAACCTGTCAGATGCCCGTATCCCCCCTAGAACACACCCTCTGCCTCTGTATTGCTGCATAGCTGGCCCTACTGCACCCCAGGGATTGAGAGCTCCCCTCTCTACAACGTACAGTTCTCCCTCCTAAGCTAACAGAAATCTAAACTTTACTCGTAGTGGTTCAGTATAAATACAATGCATTGCCTATCACTGAGGAAAATGCAGCTTAAGTCCACCTTTAGGAAGTTTTCCCTCAGTCAGCTCACTGCACCTGCTGTAAACACTGAAGGAGGATTGTGGTCACCCTGTCTTGGGTCCTGCAGTCAAGATAAAGTTACTGTCAGAGATGCAGAGTACCAATAAGCAATAGCACACTGTTAAGATCAAGCAGTCAGATATCTTTGGCTTTCTGTGCTGGAAGGGAATTTTACTATTTTGAACAGCATCTGAGTTTATTAGCCTCCCTGCTCCAGAAAATGCACATGTACAACCCCCAACCTTTTAACTGAAGGGAAATTACCAACCATGGCAGCAGGTCTGAAAACAGGAAATTCATTGTAATCATATCTGCAGCTGCAACTCAACTCACAGAAAAGGCCCACAGTGTGGCTGAAGACTAGGGGAATTAGTATGCTGAACTGGTGCGCTGGTCCTCTTAAATTTAAATTAAATGGTGGGGGGGAAATAAAGATGGTTAGAATTGACAGTAACAGAGGTGTATTTCACCCTTATTAGTACTGGCTTGTTTGGCAGGCCCCAAGCATCAGATTTGGATTTATTCACTTAACAATACATGTTATCAGATACTTCAATCTTATCTAGCGCAAATACTGGTTACCCTTCTGTTCTCATTGACTCTCTGGCGTCCACACTACACATCTGGAAGTCCTTCAAGTTCTGTCACCAGGACATGTATCATTAATACACATTAACTCATTTCCCCCCAGTCTGAGAATTTAACCTTTCACGAGGCTTCCAGGATGTTAGTGGCAAGAGCCACTCCCCACTAGATTTCAAGGGTGTTTTCAACAGCCTTGCTACACAGGCCAAGCTTGTCTTGAGAAAAGATGATTCAATTCAAATACAATCCTGCTTAGTCAGTGTTAATCTACATTGCTTAATATTCAAGTGTGGTGCAATGGGAGGAAGTCTTGGTGTATCAGAGTGTGGAACATTTAGATACTATAATTAAAGTTCAACAGCAGGAGACAATGCCCCTAAGAAAGAGGAATGCAAGGAAGAAGCAGGCCTGGTCCTGCAGGATAGGAAGCCAGCGAAGGAAGAGCAGGCAGAATAAGAGAGATGGGAAGGGGACACAAAGGCGAGAAAATGGTAGGGGGAAATATAGAACGATATGGAGACATAGGGCAAGGGAGAGAGAGAAAAGAGACACTAACCTCAGCAACAACCTGGAGTACCTGTTTTGTTTCCCCTTAGTTTCTGTGATTGTAGCTGTATGATTTAAGATTATGTTTCTCTGGGCATACTTCTGCGCTGATACCAATACTGTAAATGAGCAATACATTCCCCTAATATAGCTCACTTCTCTTCCACGGGTCATACGCACATTACAAAGGTTGGTACAGATGAGGAAATAAACACTGAGGTTTATGCAGTTTGCTCAAGCTCCCACAGCAAGTCAGCAATAGAAACCAAATCTGACTTGTCAGACCCTGGCTCCAAGCACCAGAAATCACTGCCTTTCTACATCCTTTAAATATGTAAGCACTTGCTGAGCTCAAGAAATGGGCAGAAATTTCATTTCCAATGATATTTTAGAACTGGTCTTTGTGAGTCATTTTTAGATGACTTGTTAGTGTATAAATAACTACTGCCCCCGTTGACTCTGTAGTATGATACAGTGTGCTTCTAACAAGTATCTGAGCTAGATACTAGGGACCGTGTGTGAGTGGCGGGTATGTTTGCTGGTAGTCAGATCTATTGAAGTCAAGACTGATCATCATCCCTAGCCAACATAGTTATTTCATGTGTTTTTTTCTACTCAGTTGGCTGTTGAGGAATACAGGTCATTTATTGTTGAAGGAAATTTATACTCCGCCAAGTGATAAAGAAAATACTGCACAGCAGCTAGAGCGAAGTTACGCTTTCTACCCTTGCTAATTTTGCCCTCCTTCCTTCTCTTTATCCTCACATTCCTCCCCCAACACTACTTTAAAAAAATACATTATAGATCAGCCTGTCATAACAAAAAAGTACTTCACAGATGTACTGTGAATAGTCTTTACTCAGCGGTGAAGTGAAGCAGAGAGATTGAGTTATCCAAGGTGTTCCACAGAATCAGTGGCAGAACTGAGTATGAAACGTAAAATTGGACAAGAACTCCCCCATTTTAATGGTCTTGCTGTAAGTAGAACTTTCAAACATACCTCCAATCTCCATTAAGTACACAAGCAAATGCCAGTTTTACAGACACATTATTTTGAAAGTTTGGACTAAAGTGTTCTGTAACTTTGATCCATTATAACAAGGGGAAAACAGATGATTTCCCTATCACATGTATCAAATTTCAGTTTTGTCTGCCGACACAGGCTGTCATTCTGAAGTATACGTGTGAAACAATTTTAAAAAATCTTTCAATATTCATTGTTGCAGCGACAAAGATGAAGCAGCCACAAGCAGGGCATTGTACATTTTACTATTTGAATTGAAGACAAAGTAAAGCAAACACAGTTAAACTGTGTTTTAATCTCTTAATGCATCTGTGAAAGCTTCGTACCAAGTGCTGGACTAGTTTGCCAAGTACATAACATTAAGATAGGCAACTGTATTTGTAATGATGTTATAAACAAGGGTCTGACAGCATTGTTATCCTCAGGGCAGTACAGAAGCTACTTTTTGTCATGCACATGCTGAGTGTGTTTGTATGCAGAGAAAATTCACCTAAACATAAAAAAATTACCAATCACTATTTGCTGTAGAGTAGCAATCTGTAAATTAGTATGGTCCCAAGTGGACATTATTCCCTATACTGCAGCAGCTCCAAAGGAACCATTGTGGTCTAACTAGGTCAATAATCCACAGATTAAAGTTTTTCCTTGTATACCACAAACCCTCAAGCTGCTCCACAGCAATCAGTACAGATGATGCAAGTACATCATTTCATTTTCTCTTTGTGGTGCTATTTAACTCAATTTTTACTTCTCCAAAACTCACACCTACCCCTTTCTTATTCTCAAACTCTCCATTTGTAACCCCCTCTCCTCCAGCTATGCATAGCAGGCAGCTTTTCATTCCTTATGTACTGAAATATCCAGACAACTTCATTAGAGCCTTACTTATTTCCTTGTTTCTGTGCAGCTTTCAGGCCCTTAGCAGTCGTTTCAATGTATTAGCATATAGATGGTGTGCACTGCTGTAAGTTATTGTCATGTCTCTAGTAAAGCAATGAAAAAATGTAACAGTTTGTGTGAATACAAATTCACCTACTGGTGTGTATTTAGATGCTTAACTTTTGGCACCCAAGTTTGAACATTTTTAGTCTGAACTCCTTGTATTTCTGGCTAGCCAACTAAGAAATTAAAGTGGAAATTAAGACGTTAGTTCAAGAAGTAAAAATACAAATGTCTTTTTTTTTTTAAACACTGGGCAGTTTCTATTGCCCCAGTGCCAAGCTATTGCAACAGTAAGCGCAAAGTTTTCTTCTCCAATCTGGCCTGCAGATGTCACATTTTCCACCTTTCACAGCTATCAAAGACCAGATGTGCCCCTTCAGCCATCTAAACCCAAAGCTAGGCATTTAACAGCAAGTGTTTCAGGGCCATGAACAACCAGAGCAGTTGAGGGCATTCACCTTTTCTGAGCTAGACACACCACTGCTATCTGGCTAGTCTAGAGAGGCTGCCAAATGAGCTCTACTAGGAAACCAGTGCTAAGTTCCTGTCCATTCTGGCAGTGTCATCTTCAAGGTTCATGATTATTATGGGACTCCTGTACTCATGTAGTGCCAACTCTAGGATTCTCTCAGATGTTCTCTGGCCCATGAAAAACACTTGATATATGCTGTTTGTAGTAGCACTCATGATATTCTGTGCACTTTCAGGCAGGGACAGGCCCTGGCTCACGAAGCTCACTGTTTATGTCAACACTTTGGCTGAAGATCAGATATTCTTAAAGGGGCATGTGAATCATGCATTGCCCCAGTCAGCCCATCACTTCCTGTAGGCCGTGGTAAGACATCTACCCACTCTCTACAGTAGAGGAACCTGGCCACCATGGTATGCCCAAGGACTCAGCAAGGTGTTGAACATAATTGTAGTTGCTAGTAAGATATGGGGAAACCTATGAATAATCACAAAGTACACTATATGCCTAGAAGAGTTTGGGGAGCGGGGGAATAACAAGCAGGTTATTTGTTCCTATTCAGTAAGGAACATTCAGAATATAACACCTCTTGGAGCTGGCTTCTGCTCCCAATTGATCGATTCTACAATAGGGCCAGGCCACTATACTTTCATCTGAACCTGGGAGAAATACTGTTGGTTAATGAGCCCTTGTTTGCATTCATCAGAGCCAAATATTGGCCTAATCTCCTCCAAAATTAACTGGATTTTTAAGAATATTTTAGATAACGGAGTTGTTTCTCTGCTTTGCTCTGCTTTTTAGAACAGGGATCTTTCAAAGGTATGTTTCTTGCAAATCTAGCTCCTATATAGACTGCTGCTGTTCAGTGTGAACATTAGAAAATTGAATGCCTACAACACAAGGCAGTTCAGCTAATGGCAAAGTTATTCACAGCCATAGAGGAAAGGTTACCGAGTAAAGATAGCATTCCAGAGCCAGTCTCTTCTTTCTCAAGTCTAGGTTGTTAAGAGTAATGGACAATAGAAACCCAAATCACTTTGCCATCTGGAACTTGAATTTGTTATTAATAGGACTCCAACAGTCACAATTAACCATCAATTAGACACCTTTACACAAACACAATTGGTTCAAATTAAATGCACACTAGATCAATCACATCCACAGCATGTCATAGCTCTGTTACCTAAATCCAACAGTTAGATTACAAGTATAAGGTATACCCTATAGTCTAATGGTGGTAATTTAACTGAAAGTCCTACAGAATATACTCATACACCTTATTTCCTTGTAATTATACTTGGACTAGCAGGTTAAGGACACAAGAACAAATTCCTTTTTAAAAAAAATGGACATAAGTATTTACTGTAAAATTGCCCTTATTCAAGCGGTCAAGAAACTTCCTCCTTAAGGTAATAAGTAATGTCCAATTACAGCAAGGTTGTTACCCATTCTGCATATCAGGCTCAATTAATATTAATGACGACTAAATCCTGGCAACACTTGGTTGTGACCTTGTTAGCAAATCTTGTGAGCTTAGGGTAGTTGTGTTCCCCCCCCCCCCTTTTCTTTAAAGTGATTCTGCATGCTCAAAACCCCACAGATGGGAAAGTAATAGAGCCTGCCTTCTGGGGAATAACTAAGAGTCACCTGCTTTTTCCATTAGCAGCCAGTGAACTGTTGTGCAAACACTATACCTAACATCCTGGCAGCAGGTGAATATTTGTAGGTCCTAGGGGACTAATCTAGTAATACTGTAAAATCCTGCTGTGAAACTTAGCAAACATATTATTTTACAAGAAAAATATGACAAACTTTAAAATACACACACACACACACACAATCTTTAAAGGTACAATTTTGCCTTTTTCAGCAGAAGGGTCAGCTCTCAATGAGAATTTTAAAATGTCTTTCAATACAGAGTAAAGTCAGCTGTAATGGATTGGCTTGGAATATGTGCAGAAAGTTAACTAATCTGTTATAACACCAAATGGATTTCAGCTTCCTCTGCCAGCCTTAGGCTAGATGGTAAAGGCTTATCAGTATCCCGGGCAAAATTTTGCATTACTATATCTCTAATGAAGATGGCAACAGTCTTTTCTGATTTTCAGCAAATATCTGACTGGTACACGGAAATATTTTAGAAGGTTAGTTTCATAATAAACACTAAAATTACTAACAAACAGGCATTTAAACTAATGCAAGATTGAGATTGATTACCACATACCACAAAATACAAGCTTAATTAACCTAACAGTTTCTCCCCCTTTTTTTCTTCAAGCCAGAATCAGTTACGTATAGTTGTGCAATACGTTATGTTATCAGGTAATATAACCAATGGATTAGAACAACGCCAAACCAAAAGACAGAGAGGGTTTTTTAATCATTCTTTTTTAACATAAAAAACCCACTGAATTAAATCTTGTACCTGTAACAAGCCACCTTCTCAATAACAGCATAATTACTCTACAACACTTCACCACTAGGGTTCTGAAAGTATAATTCTCTTCTCTGCACAATTCCCACTCATTGCTCACTAACAGCAAAGCTATAAATCCCTTCCCTGAGGTGATATTTTTCCTTGTGTGATATCTTTGATTTTTGTGGTTCGGGTTTTTTTTTAAAATGGACATCTGGTGTACTACAGAGCTGAGTAATTCAGAATTCATATCCATCCTTATCCTGAGAGTTTGGGGGTATTTTTTTTAAAGCGTGTCCTAAAAGCACAACTTATTACTGATGGAATAGCTGATCAGATGCAGGTAACAAGGCACTTGACATCTGCAGACAGCATCAGTGTTGTTTTTAAGTTATGATTTAAATGAAGTCCAATATCAGTTGAAATATTTTCTTCAATGGAACTTTGGTGCTTTTTAGCAGTCCCCAAACATGCTACCAGTACCTAGAAAGGCAGATGCATCAACAAATAAACTTAACTTAATCCTGAGACATTAATTAGACTGATTTGTTTCAGGTATTTATACAGCTGCAAAGAAATTGTATTACGAAGAAATACAGCAGGAAGTCTTGGCTTCAGCATCGTAGGCGGTTATGAAGAACACAGTGGGAACAAACCATTTTTTATCAAATGCATCGTTGGAGGCACACCAGCATACAATGATGGAAGAATTAGGTAAACTAATGAAACTAATATTTAAATAGTACTCTTCATCCAAGGAACTCAAAAGGACTTTATAATATTCATAGAATTAAGTCTTAAAATAAGGAGACTGGTCCAGAGAGACCAAGTGACTTGCTGAAGGTCACAAAGAGGGCTCAATTTCATACCAGTCCAATGAAAACTTCCATTGAAACCAGTTGAGTATAAAATTGGGCCCTTTTTGACAGAGCTGGGAATAGAACCCGAAATAGAATCCTGTGCTTTAACAACTTGCTTTCCTGGCAAAATATTATCAAGTGTATAACTATCAACAGTTACATACACTACTTCACAGATGTCTTTTATTATATGTTATTTACAAAGTAACAGTTATCTCAATTATACATATACTTCTACATTGACAACTAAAAATGTAATTTAAATCCAATACTAAGTGTGTGAGATAAAATATAGGTGACCTGTAAATACTTACACAACCTTTTGCTGTCCAATAACCAGTTAATTTTACCTGGCGCACACACATCTGAATGAAGAGCTCTGATTTGTTAAGGAATGCCAGGAAAGAACAAATACATGGTAGAGTAAGAATACAAGGATTCTTTCAACAGCTTACCTTCAGAAGCCTCAACTTTTTCACCCCCAATCTTTTGGTCCTGCTTAGTAGTTGCCATCCTTCTGGCAAAGTGGTGACACAATGTTATAGAGCCAGCCAAAGCAGCTCAATTGGCAAGAAAGTTTTCTGAGATCAGGATCTCTTCTTGGTGTTAAGTGTTTTAACTAAAATCTTTATCTACATTTTTAATTTTCCAGATGCGGTGATATCCTCCTTGCTGTCAATGGCAGGAATACATCAGGAATGATGCATGCCTGTTTGGCAAGGATGCTCAAAGAACTGAAAGGAAAAATTACTCTCACTCTCATGTCCTGGCCTGGAACTTTTTTATAAAACAAGTATTCATGGAAAAATGACAAATCATTTGACACAGAAAACAAGCTATGTACTATGGACATCAGTTTTCCTACAGTTTTTTGGTCAACTGTATATTTGTAAATAAATAAATAAAATGTTTGTGAAATGCAAGTTTGCATGTCAAGACGGTCTTGAGAAAACATGGCACCTGTCAGAGTAACGTAACGCACTTTAGAAAAAAGCAAAGCTACTGAAATTATAGATCAGGGTACAATTCTCATGTGTTTAAGTTTGTATTTTTATATTTGATTAATTATAATAATGGAAGCCCATTAAGAAGCAGCAGCAATTCTGTTCACTACCATTTTCAATTTATAAAAAAAAGTTATGGATATGTAACTTGGAAAAATACGTGGCAGCCTCTTGAAATGATAAACTTGAAATATTTTTGTAATGATTAAATCAGTTGACTGTTTCTACCCAACATGCGAAAAGCACTTTGATCAAATGTTCCTTTTCATGGTCAGTATGATGCTGATATTTTCAAGACTTTCAAATATTTTGTCTGTTAGGATATAATACTGTGAATGAGATTTTATTTCTTATTAAAAATCAATGTAACTATTGTACAGACATGTTCTTTTCTTCAAGAAAACCAGAAAAAAGTAACTAGAATTCTTCCCAGAGTTTCTGATTAACTGCAGATAACCCAGCAAGATTAAGACTTCATACTTAAACACTATTTATCCATGAATTAAAAAAAATTAAGTATTGCCAAACTGACTACTAATTATCCACTTGGATAGCGGCAGTGTAAGTTTTGCTAGACTCAAACCTTTTCTGGAGTGAATATGTCCAAAAGCGAGAAGATGGTTTAAGCAAAGAAAATAAACTATTATATGGAAATTAACAATATTCTGAAGTCAGATGCTCTTTCCCATGAACTTTGAAGGGGAAAAGGATCAGGCCATTAATTTTTATTGTGATGTGGACAGCTGTCTCTCAAAAATATGCTAAGACCAACTTCATTTTACATAGGTCAGAGCAGCAGGACTGATAGATAACTACTTTTGGTTTCCATTAACTGGTTATCTAACCTCCAATCCTATGAGCTACTTAAATTATCCTCATGCACTCACTTGTACATTTGAAAGTTGTGTTAAAGGTTTTAACATTTTATATGCAATATAAACTATTGTCATACTCTCCAATCACATGAAAAATAATGTGCATATTTAATGTTTTTGCCATACCTTCCAGCAAACGTTTGTCAAATGCCTTTTGCTCTTCTATGGCACACAAAAGGATGACCTGTTTATATAATGAACTCAAAGGGCAAAGCTAAACTTCAGAGATCCATTAGCACCGTTACAGATGTATTAGGTAGGTATTAGTATGCAGTAACATAAACACAAACCAACCTCAACCCAGGAGAAGAATAAACTTCCACAGCTCCTACTGGCTTAGTCAACAAGGGAAGACTGAGTTCAGTATTTTGGGTGTAGGTTTCCTGTACAGTACTGCAACAGCACCACCCTCTAGACCTCAGAAGCTACCGCTGCACTTTTTCTTATAGTATCTTAAAAATAAGACAAAGTCAATCCATGAATCTTAACTTAACATGAAAAATTCACTCTTTTATTTTCAAAAAACAAATTAACCTTATATTTTGTACTAACAGAACAAGATTAAGAGCAAATTTCTTTAATACCCAGAAAAATAACAAGATTTATAGTAATCTATTTCTGGCACTAATATATGCAAGTAGGCAAATACCACACATGCCTATTCCACTGGAGCAGCTTCGGTGTTTTCCTGTTCAGGGGCAGGTTCACCACTAGCTTCTTTTCCTTCTTTGCTTCTTTTGGATTTTTTGTGTTTGTGCCTCCTGTGGCTGTCCCCTTCCTCACTGTCATGACGACGCCTGCTGTTACTAAGACAAAGAGAGGAAAATGCTCAGACAGATGCATACTCTGCTATTAAACAGCCCCTCAAACATCATGTATGAAAAATCTGCCTCTTGCTTCCTTATAAGAAAACTGACACCTGCAGTTTTAATGTCATGTGCGGTACTTGAAGATGTGGACAAATAAGACTAGGAAGTGATCAGAACATAAATGTGCATCGCAATCAAGCTTCATTTTTAATAAATGGTTTATATGCATCCACACTATTTTTTTTTAAAACCAGGAATGATAAATCCTCTCCCCTCCACCTTTATCTCATATTCTAACTACAAGGCTTTATACTTACAGCTTAAGAAAGTCCCTACTGTGATTCTTTTAATTTTTTGTTACTCCCCCTCACTTATGCTCCTTACACAAAGTGTATCAGTAAGGTCCAGACAAAGGATTTTACACACTGCCCCAGCTGAAACTGGTAGACGTTACACAGTAACCCTGGACTAACATCTCTTGTCAGCTACACATCTTTTACATGGCAGATTTGCTGCAGGCAGCACACTGGGATCTTTGCAACCTTTTCATGATCCTCCAACTGTCATTTTTCTACAGATCAAGTCTTTTTCATATACTATTAAAAATCAAACCTTCGAGATGATTTGTGTCTAGTCTCTTCTTTTTCTCTATGTCTCCTTTCTCTGTGTCGTTCCTCTTTCTCTCTACTTGTTCTGTGACGCTCATAGCCTCTTTCTGCATATTCTCTGTACCTATATCGTTCTTCATCACTGATGAGAAGAAGAGAAAAATCACATGCCAGTGAAATGTTAAAGCAGCCTGGGGGAAAAAACCACACATTCTAACATTTACGCAACAAACGGCAAACCAGACTTAACATATTTGTCAGGATTCAAAAATACTATCTACAATGTATGTTAAAAAGACATTAAAGTTGTTTAGCTTAAGGACTGTTGTAACTTTAGATTTGAAGTCTTAATATTTTGACATAAGGGTATATTGGGATGGGGAAAAAGGAGACATTAGCAACATCTTATTAAATATATGCACAGTTTATTATACAACAACAAACTTTGTATGAAAATTTATTATACTTAATCCTCATCTGGATGGTATGTTATAGTTATATAGTTTTGAGCTCACGCTTTATAAATGAAGTTTTTGAAAGAACATACTGGCTATTTCTTAGCAGCACCTCTGAGGTGTTAAAAAGCATTTGAGCATGTTCAGTGAAATCTTCAGTAAATCTTAGTGATGACATGCAGTAACAGCCATGAAAGAAGAAACTAAGTATATAGGAGGCCTCAATGCACTGTAAAAGATACTATAAAATAGGTAAGATCCTGTAAAATATTGTAGCTTTGGTAAGGCTTCATAACATCTTAGTTTAAACATGTACTGCAACATGTTCCTGTCCTACTAAAACACACACAAAGTCAATGAAGTGTTCCATGAAATAAGAAGTTGATAGTAATACCTATTTGAGTTTAGCCCAACAGAAAACACAATAGATTCTAACAAACATTATCTTCTTATGCACCCACTGCCAATAATATGTATCCAATCTACTTTCTCCTTGCTTTGAGATCTGCTTATGAAAAAGCTCTATGTAAGAGCTGGGTATTATTTATTACTTGGTTAAAAAACAGATGCAGTGTCATAGGTGCACTTTAACACCTATGCTGCTCAATGAAGATAAACTGATTGAATAGCAACATGTCATATGAATTCTTAGTTTCCATAGCTCAGAAAATAAAGGGGAAATCTTTGCAAATATAAGATTCTGAAAGAAAACTACAGACTGATGTGATCAAACTTTTTGAGTCAGTAACTAGCTAAAAGGAATTAGAACTTAGAAGCCATTAAGCTAAAGCAAAAACTAAAGCTCCACATTTTCAGTCTAAGCCAACATTTACTAGCAACATGTTACTGTCTTTTCCTTCATGGTACTGGGGACCTTGTGTGCAGAAGAATCCGTGTGGCTCCACTAATGAGGAAGGATTTGGGGACGCTGTGCAGGGAATGTGCCTTCTACACACATTAGAACCCAGCTCCACAGAGATGCCCCACGTCTCAATGAAGTGAGAAATTGGATGACAGAAGACTGGATTTGCCACAATATGGCTCCAGTGGCCATTTCCCTAATAGGACTACTGCATCTCTGACTACTCCAGGCCTGAGCATGGACTTGGGGCGGGGGGGGGGGGGGTGGGATCAACACTTGAACAAGTACTGCCAAGTCTCACTACGGGTCTCTATATATTGCTTTTTCATGATTTTACTGCTGTAGAGCAGTAAAATTAGGGACTGTTATTGGCAGTTAAATAAATCTTGGGTAAAAATTTGAAGTATTTCCTTGGAAGCTACAGAATACTAATTCCCAAAATATTACACAGCACTTTAACAAATGGACAAATGATAAAGGAAGCCAAGAAATGTCATCTGTTTCTCAGCAATATGTTAAAATATTTTCTCTGTCAAAATATGGGACAACCATAACTACCATTGGTTAACTCATAGTAATGATTCACTGCTAAGTGATACAATTGGGTAGACTAACAATATTTTTCTAAATGTTTTGCATTATAAAAACCTAACTGTAGTTACAACCAAAGATGAGGAAGTATACAAATTAATATAAAGCATGGTCTATGTTGTGGGAGACACTACTTTAAATCTAAAAGAAATACACGTTTATTCAAAAGCTTATGCAGATTCACACTATGGCTCAAAATAAAACCTACAATTACAACATACCTATACAAAAAACAAGAAATAGATAGGGGACAGATTAAGGCTCAAAATCAGACTGTCCATGACCAGTTTGAGGAGTATGGGGTAGTATTTAATAAGCTACATGAAACACAAGGTGCTTATTGTGTTGAATCCACAACACACACTCACTCCTCTTAGGTGCCCAACACCAGAATAAGGTGAAATAGTTTTGCTAGAAAAAGAAACTTTGCTGAATCCCAATTGTAGAGAGAGTATAACAGATTTGAAATTAATGAGTTTACCCTTCAATTTCCACGCTACTGTGAGATGCTGTGAAGGGAAAAAGTCCATAACCAAACTTCCATTCCACTACATATTTCCTCACATCACAGCCATTCCGCTAAGGGGGAAAAAAACTGTTGACCAATCAAACTCTCCCACATCAAACTTCATATGAATTTAAGCAGAAAATTCTGCAAATATCAATCCACAATTTCCAGAACATGTCATAGTGAGAGAGGGCAGCCCAGGTTAACAATACTATACAGGAGACAGGGCTGAATAAACTCAAAGAGGACATTAGGCCCTTGTGGAGTGGAGCTGCAGTGGGGCACACATCAGTGCGGTACAGCACTTTTGACATTTCCCAACCTATTCAGTGTATACAGCATTAGAAACGCTTATTATTTAACATTATTAATTAATTAGCAATTATTTATTAAGAAAGACTTGGTGGATAGTTCACATTACTTTTCTAGTTCAGGATTCCAATCCTGATTTGGCCTAAAGTGGAAGGGTGTCCTAATCCTGAATAAATTTAGCCTATGCCACAAAAACTAAACATGACTAGGCAGTCTAGTTATGTGAGGCTCAGCTCTGGAATAAAAAGGTTGTTTCAGATTAGAATTAAGAAGCACTGATAGAGATTATGGAAAGCTTACATAACATCTGTCTAGCTCTAGATACTGCTTCAGTCCTTCACTTAAATGATCATCAATTTTAAAGTATATATCCCTTCTATTAAAAAGAGTAAAATGTTTTAAATGTCTTATAATACAAAAAAAATATTGAAATTGATAACATATTGTAGGTGGAGAAAAAGGAAGTTTAGGTGAGCATTCACATGCATAGGTGGAGTTTTATGAATATACTTGTTGAATATAAATTATACTTCTATGTGTTTCAAATATTGTAAATTATAAACTGAAATTTCACCCCATGTCTAAAATCACACTGGCATTAAAATGGGTAAGCCAGGTCTGAAAAGAGAGAAATTGAGTACCAAATTTTAAATAACTGGACAGCAATTCCCTGAATGAAGACACCCTTGAAATAGAGATGTCCAGCACAGTTCAAAGAGCCTAACATTTTTGCCACTTTGTAGCAAAAAAACAAAGCCAGAGAGAAATAAAATATAATTTAGTCGATTTCCCCCAACCTGAGATCTAGTTCCCAAGATCAAAAAACTGCTGATTACTGTTAAATGTAAAAAAATTAACTTTGGAATATGGAATGTTACCTCTGATGAGTTTAACATAGGAAGTCAAATGCCTGCTATTCTTTCAAGTTTAAAAAATGAAGCCTTTTTCATCACACCTTTTTGATATTCTGTATTAGCCACAAAGAGCTATAGAAAATTATTTTAAAAATATTCTAGAGAGGTTTCAAAGTTGACACTATTTTTTTATCCCTCTGAGGCTAGGTCTACACTACCCCCCCCCATCGAACTAAGGTACGCAACTTCAGCTACGTGAATAACGTAGCTGAAGTCGAAGTACCTTAGTTCGAATGAAAAAGCACTTACCCGGGATCCACACGTGGCGCGCAGGCTCCCCCGTCGACTCCGCCTACTCCGTTCGTCGAGCTGGAGTACCAGCGTCGACGACGGAGCACTTCCTGGTTCGATTTATCGCATCTTGACAAGACGCGATAAATCGAACCCAGAACATCGATCGCGCGCCTCCGACGGGACGCGTAAGTATAGACCTACCCTTATTTGACAGTTCAAGATCTTACCACCAAATGCAGAACAAAAGATTCAGCAGGAACTATGAAAAATTCTAAACATGACCAAACCCAGCTTTTCTACATGCAAAACAAAAAATCACAATTTGAATGGTCCAATATGTTGGGACCTTCCAGGCTAGGAGTAAGTCCTGTGCGCCCCACTGGCAAGCTAGGAATTCCCCTGTCACTTTACACCTGGTTTCCATCTGTAGTCATTAGGCATTTCCTATGTGCTTGTAGGACCACATCCCTGAGGGAGAGAATCATAGAATCTCAGGGTTGGAAGGGACCTTAGGAGGTCATCTAGTCCAACCCCCTGCTCAAAGCAGGACCAATCCCCAATTTTTGCCCCAGATCCCTAAATGGCCCCCTCAAGGATTGAACTCACAACCCTGGGTTTAGCGCGCCAATGCTCAAACCACTGAGCTATCCCTCCCCCCCTGAGGGATGAGAAGGTTAGCTACTTCGTGCAGTAACTGAGGTTTTTCAAGATGTGTCACCCTATGGGTGCTCCACTTTAGGTGTGCTGACATCTCCTGCATCCCTGTGCCTGGGATTGGATATCTTTGGTAGCAGTGTCCATTGGTCCACATATGTGCTCCTCCCTGTCACGTGCCATGAGCAGCGTCTATATAGCATGGTGCAACCTAACCACCCTGTTTCTTCGCCACTGCCAAGTCCATGTTTGAACTTCAAAGCAGAGGGGAGGAGGGCAGATAGTGGAGCACTCACAGGGACAAACATCCCGAAGAAACTCAGTTACTGAACAAGGTGAGTAACTCTCTCTCCTTCTTCGAGTGGTGTCCCTATGGGTGCTTCACTTTAGCAGTGTTGGAAGGTTGAGGCTTCAAAGCAGTATTAAAGAGTGAGGATAAGACGGTGTGTCCTAGTAATGTATCGGATGTTGAGTCATGGGTGATCACATAATGTTGTATGAATATGTCTGAGGAAGCCCAGGTGGCAGCCCCACAAATGTCCATTATTCGGGGCACGTTATTCAGGATGGCTATTGAGGCGGCCAGCGATCAGGTAGAATATGTTTGAGTTCCTGCTGAGGTCTGTAGATTATGTTGTCGATAGCAAAGGTGAATGCATTGAGACATCCATTTTGAAAATCTTTGCTTTGATCCTTTTGACTTTTCAGTCACAGAAAGGAATAAGCGCGGTGATTCTCTGAATGATTTAGGTCATTTGAGGTAGAAGGCTAAGGCTCTCACTTCCAGAGTGTGTAGCATTGCCTCATGTTTGTTTTTATACAGTTTGGGGAAAATGATGGAAGGTGGAGCGGTTGATTCAAGTGAAAGGACGATAAGACTTTGGGTAAGAATTTCAGGTTGGGTTGTAATGTGATCTTATCCTTGTGGAGGGTGCGCCACGAGGGCACCTATCTCACCTACTCATCGAGCAGGTGTGATTGCTATGAGAAAGGCATTTGCATGGACAGGTGGATATAGGAACAGGAAACCATGAGTTCAAATGGGGAGTTGGTGAAGCAGCATAGGACTAAGCTAAGGTTCCAAGACGGGGCTGGATCTTGAACCTCAAGATATTTTGGAGGCCCTTAGAAATCATTGTGTCATAGGATGGGTAAAAACAGAATGGTCTTTTAACTATGCAGTGGAAGGTGGTGATGGCAGCCAGGTGTATGCAAATACAGCTCAATGAGTCCGGATTTCTTGAGTTCGAGAATGTAGTCCAGAATGAGTGGCAGAGGAGCAGGAAGCGCTAGAGTATGCATAGTGTCACACTCGGACTGGAATCTTTTCCATTTGTGTAGGTAAGTCTGGCGAGTGGTTGCACATCTACTATTTTAAAGGATTTCTTGTACGTCCATAAAGCAGGTCATCTCAGGAGCTGAAACCATGAAGGAGTCAGGCCTTCAGATGAAGAATTTCCAGGTTGGGGTGAAGAACTGTGTCTGCATGCTGAGAGAGGTGTGGCTCTGGGTGAAGGGTTATAGGAGGACAGACCACCATGCACAGGAGATAAGGGAACAATATTTGTCAGGGCCAGTTCAGAGCTATCAAAATGACTCTGCCCTGTTCTACTAGTATCTTGTGCAGTACTCTGAAAAGAAGGAGAAAGAGTGGAAAGGCGTGGAGAAGGGTGTGTTCCATGCAGTAAGGCAATTGTCTCTGAGGGATTGATGGCCAAGGCCCGCCCTCATACAGAAATGCGAGCATTTGGCATTGTCGGGTGTGGCAAACAGGTCTATGCTCAGAAACCCCCATTGATTGAAAATCGTCTGTAGAATTGGCGGGTGTATCTCCCACTTGTGATCTTGTGAGCAATTCTTGCTTGGGGAGTCTGCTGTGGTGTTCTGGTGGCCAGGTAGGTACATGGCAAAGATATGGATACCGTGTTGGATACATCTGTTCCTCAACCTTATGGCTTCAGTGCACAGGGACTGAGACCTGGATCCCTCTTAACCTACTGATGTAAAACATGCAAGAGACATTGTCCGTCAATACACAATCCTTGTGTTCTTGATTAATGGAAGAAAGTGGAGGCATGCATTGCATGCACTGCAGACTGCACGTAGCTCTAGAAGATTGATGTGGAGCATAGATTCTGAAGGGGACCATTTGCCCTGTATTGTGTGGTTCTGTAAATGTGCACCCCAACCAAAGAGGGAGCATCTGTCGTCAGGAGCAATGACAGAGGAGGTTGGAAAAAGGGGACTCTCCCCTGCAGACATTCTGGGGCTTTGTCCACCATTCTTCTAATGAGAGTTTGATCTTGAGTGGTACCGATAGCGATTTGTTCAGGTTGTGTCGGTGTGGTAAGTAGACTGTTCGAAGCCAGTCCTGGAGGCAATACATAGGCAATCTGGCGTGTTTGACAATGAATGTAATTGCTGCCATGTTGCCGAGTAATTGCCTGCGAGTTCTGGCAGAGATCTGTGGACTGGTTTGCACCTTGGAAATTGGACTGACAATCGCATCGAATCTGTGAGTTGGAAGGAAGGCTTTGACCTCTATTGTGTCCAACTATGCTCTGATAAAGTCCAGTTGTACTAGTGTCAGTACTGATTTTTGCGTGTTTATTTCAAGGCCTAGACTGGAGGTTCATTGTCTCGCCTATAGCCTGGAGTGCATCATGTTGAAAGGGAACCTTTATTAGGCAGTTGTTGAGATAAGGAAATATCATGACTCCTTGTTTGCAGAGGTGTATTCCCACAGCTGCTAAGACCTTGGAAAAAATTCTGGGAGCTGTAGAAAGGCCAAAGGATAGTACCTTGTATTGATAATCATCCAACCGTAGCGCAAATCTGAGAAACCGTCTGTCTAAAGAGTGTATAGAGATGTGGAAGTATGCATCTTGGAGATCGAGGGCTCAGAGCCAATCCCTATATTGCAAATCTGGGATTATCAATTACTAATGTGACTACCTTGAAACATTGCAGTTTGTTAACTTGAGGTACTTGAAATCAAGGATAGGTCTCCATTCGCTGTTTTTCTTTTTTATTATGAAGTAGTTGGAATAAAAGCCTTTCCCTCTGTGATGGAACGGAACTGGTTCTATGGCTCCCAGTTACAGAGGTGGCTTAATTCCTCACATAAAAGAAGGTTGTGAGAAAGGTCCCTGAAGAGGGATGGAAAGGGGGATGGGTGTATGGGAGGGAGAGGAACGGAATGGAGTATCCCTTGTCTATAATTTCCAACACCCACTTGTTGGAGGTGATTATCTGCCATGTTGGGTAGAACGGGTAAAACGGCTGCCAAACTGGTGAGATAATGTAGATAGTTGCTGCATTTGATTCAGGGGGAGAGCTCTCAGGGCCTTGACCTAACTTTCAAAACTGCTGCTTAGGGCTGGTCCACACTGGGGGGGGGGGGGGGGGGGGGAGAGGGAGAGATCGATCTAAGATACGCAACTTAAGCTACGTGAATAACGTAGCTGAAGTCGAATATCTTAGATCGATTTTAAAAAGTACTTACCTCTGGTCCACACCACAGCAGGCAGGCTCCCCCGTCGACTCCGCTTACTCCTCGCGTGGAGCTGGAATTCCGGTGTCGACGGGGAGCGGTTCTGGGATCGATTTATCGCATCTAGACGAGACGCGATAAATCGATCCCAGAACATCGATCACTACCCGCCGAATCGGGCGGGTAGTGTGGACATAGCCTTAGAGGTAGAAGGATGAGGAGCAGTTGACTGAGCTGGGCCCTGCTTATGTTTAGGCGGGGGTTTCTGGCGTCTATGTTGTGTGCTGTAGTATCGGTAGGGGCCAAAAAGTGGAGGACGAGAACTAGCAGTAGTTTGACATCTACTTTGTGTTTGTTTTGATGTTGGTGTATACATGCTGAGGGAGCATAGTGTTGCCCTCGAATTCTTCAGGGAATGAAGGGACTCATCAGTATGCTCGGTGAAGAGTATAGATGTAGCCCCGATAGATGTAGCCACAAGGTGTGTCTCATGACCACAGCTGTGGCTATGGATTGGGCTGCAGTGTCAGGCGCATCCAGAGAGTCCGGTAGCATGTCCGTCCCAACAGCTGTCCTTCAGTTATGAGCTCCTGAAATCGCTCCTTCTTGTTGTCCAAGGTATGTTGCAGGAAGTCAGTGAACTTAGAATAGTTCACATGGTTATATTTTATAGAAGCACCTAGTAAGTAGCCATCCTGAACAGGAGTGTGGTGGATGAGTAGGCTTTGCAGCCGAAGAGGTCTAGCCTCTTCCATTCGTTATTGAAGGGGTTGTCCGAGAATGACGTTTTCTCCTTCTCTCGAGCACTACATTAACTATGAGGGAATTAGGGGTAGGGTGGGAAAATAAAAACCCCCATCTCTTTTCTGCAAGGATATATTTTTCGTCCACCTGCTTGCAGATTGGTGATATGGATGCAGGGATCTGCCAGATTACCTAAATTAGGTCTAAAAAGGCTTCGTGGACAGGAAGCACAATTCTTGCCAATGTGAAGGCCTGTAAGATGTCTAATAACTTATGTTGCTGCTCACAGACTTCCTCTAGTGGGATCCATAGAGTGTCTGCTACACTTGTCTGTGTCGAAAGAGTTCTTGGAAGTGTCTGAAGTCATCCGCAGTGGGAGGTGGTGGCATGATTGCCTCATATGGAGAGAGCAAGATGTTGGCCAATGGTCTGCTTTCTTCCTCTCATTCCTCCTCTTGCTCCTCCAGAAATTCTAGCTCTGGCTCCAGGGGCCTGGATACCGAGGAAGATGGAGAGCGGGTATGGAAGGCCCTCCTGTGAGAGGATGGCTGAGGAAAGGATTGTCTATACACTGCCCATGGGTCCCAATATGGCCATTGTGGAGGAACAGGCATGTTAGGTGGCATCCACATGTGCCTATACCAAGGACGTGGTTCAGCTGGGCACTGCTGATATCGGGAATGTGTATGGGATTTATGATGCACCATGCTGTGGGGTATGATGGAGGGTTGCGCAGTGCAGTGGAGTAGTCTTCGTCGTCCTCTTCTTCTTCCCTACTGGAGAAGGGGAGGGGGGCAGCTCTAGGAGGTGAGGGAGAGTGGTAGTGCGTGCATTTCTGGGGAGAGACGTGGATTGTGGTAGTTCAGTCTGGAGGACTCTGGGGTGTCAGAAACTGCCAGGTCCCTCGGGAACCTAAACTCCTGAGATATCAGCAGAAGCATCATTGGCATCATGTGTTGAGATGTCCTAGGATGAGGCATCAGTGCGAGGCTTATCGGTACCAGTAGTACATCAGACAGGGTGTAGCTTGACAAATGGCCACCAGATGGCGTTGACAGCTTCATTGATTCTGAGGGCCTCTGCAGTGCCAGTGGTTTCATCAGTGCTGAGGCACTCAAAACCGTATGTTTCAGTATGGAAGGCGGAGCTAAGTTGGAGATTTTCACATTACCCTTGTCAGTCTCGCATGGTGTAATCCTTTCATGCGGTCCTGCCCTCTTAGAATCTTTGGACCTGCCAATAGCACTGGTACCGGAGGTACTCATGTGATCAGAACAGCTACATCACAGTGAAGAAGACATGGCAGTCACAGATCTCACTGGGACTTTTTTTTTGGGGTTGCTCCTCGGAGAGTGAGCTTGGGACGCACTTTTTGTCTTCTGGACAGGAGAAAGCAGACTCCCTTCACAGCGCGCGAGGAGTCGGGGTTGGCAGTTGATGCCGAGGGGGATCAGTGCTGCAGAAAAGAGGTCTCAGGACAAGGATCTCAGGTGGGCTGTAATGTGTTCGCCATCATAATTAACTTAAGTTTGAGGTCACCGTCTTTTCTGGCCTGTGCCTTTAAGTTAAGGCAGCGGGAGCAACTGCTGATATATGTGCCCTTCTTCGAGGCACAAAATGCACCCGGCGTGCCCATCACTCACGGGAATGGCCTCACAGCAAGAGAGGCACCTCTTAAAGTCAGGGGATCTGGGCATAGTCCCGTGAGGGGAGAACTTCCCGATTGGGAAGGACTCTGGAATCTCTACTAGGAAATAACAGGGAGGAAAGAAATTTTTTTTCCCAGGGAGAATAATAGAGGGAGAAAAACTGCTAACTACTATCTAAAACGGAAACCTAAATAATCTAAAAGGCACTCCAACGAGCGATGAAGGGCTCTGCTAGAGGCTCTGTCCCAGACAAAGGACGGTTGAGAAGGAACTGACGGATGTTGGGTCACACAGTAGTATATAAACACCAATCACAGTGTGTGACGGGGATGAGCCCAACAGGAAACTGCTACCGAAGACCTCCAATCCCAGGCACAAGTACACCAGCACGCACAAAGTGAAACACCCCTAGAGACACCACTCAATGAAAAATCTAATATTTAATCAGTGCCCTTTTCGACAGAGAAATCCAAGTGCGATAGGATCCAGATAAGCTTCCTTTCGCTACCTCTTCGTAGGAGGTTGAAATTATTCTACCTCTTCAGTATGGTCTGCATGACATTCTCAGTCTAAAGCAGGGGTCGGCAACCTCCGGCACAGCATGCGAGCCAGTTTTTGATGGCATGTGGCGGCGGCTCAGCCCGCCGCCGCTCTGGGATTCCCCCCACGGGCTCCTGCCAGCCAGGGTCCCGCCGCTGGCCCCACCAAGCACCCGCTGCTGGCCTGGGTGCTTTCACCCAGGCTGGCAGCAGGCTGAGACCCCGGCTGGCAGGGAACATTATTATTATTGTGTAATATTGGACCTTAAAATGAGTCACTGGTGCAGGACTGAACAAATATAACCACCAGTGGAGCAATGGATCAGTGGGTCTTTGGAGCAGGAGCAGAGATTCCATGACTTCGGACAAAAGGAACCAACATTTCTCTGCCTGGCAGGTAGCTTAAAGTAATAAACTATGGGTATTTGAAGCTGCTCACATTCTGATTGTCAGAAATATTCCCAATGAGAGATGGATTAGCGTATAGAGGGGAGTCAAAGGTGTAGACAAAACACAGAACTTCGTAATAAAAAATTATCATGACTCCACTATTTTATCATATAGGTGATACCACTGCATGTGCGCACACACAATAACTGAACAAACGTACACAATAAGTGTTAGTGTAAACCCCGCCCGCCCCCCACTTTATGCCCACAATTTTCAAACATGGGTGCCTAAAGGTCAACAGCTGAATCTATATTTAGGCATCAAATCAGAAATGGCATAATTTTAGAGGTTCTGAGAACCTACAACTGTTCACTTCAATGACAGTTGAGGATGTGCTCAGCATACCTGAAAATCCCACTTCTATTTAGGTACTTAACTTAAGGCATCCATATTTGAAAGTTTTATCATATATTTTGCTAAAACCGTTCAAACTGATTTAAACAGTAGAATTCATTCTTTATAAGACACCCAGCTAAGAATGAGTTCCAATACAGAGCGGAAATCAATCAAGTATTTGCACTTTACATTGTTAGTAATAACTAACTTTAAAATTGTAACTCAGCACAAAGGAAGACATGGTCCTTGCCTTGAAGAGATTACAATCCAAGAAAGAAGGCACCATTTTGAACGGTAGGGAGTGGGATGTAAGCAAAATATGCACAATTTTCATATACAGAGGGGGGTAGTATGGGAAGAAGGTGGCAAGATGGTTGTGGGATAATTTTAAAACCACATTAACTTGCACATTTCCAGTAACATGCACTCGGGTTATCTTCTATTGCATTTCTTGCCAGTGTAACCGATTTTTCATTTGCAGGGCCAATTATAGAAGTGCATATAGCCTCATTTTAGTTTTCCCTGCACAAAACATGATGTCTACTTTAAATCTCATAGAAGTTTTGTTTCTGGTAGTTTTGGTAGTTTTAAACAGAGAGGAAAAAAGACACCAATGGTAAGTATTCTTTCCCTGAAATTTAATGCATCTTTGTGATGTGTGAAGTTCTCGTTCCCTTCTTCCTCCTCACAGGTGTTTTTATTTTTGAAAAGTGAATGAAACTGTAAATAAGCTTAAAAAACAACATTACCGTATGTGAATTATCTGTCCTTTTAAATCTTCTCCCACCTTCTCCGTTACTCCCAAATTTATTTTTTACTAGTTAACAGCCTCTTGGTTCCTTACATAGCAATGTGGCAGCAGCTTTACTGCAGATGGTGGATAATTTAGTCACATTTATAAAAAAAAAAAAAGTTGAGGCCTCCTCTTCCCCCTCCTTTACTGATATCTCTGGCAGCAACACAGAGACTTCTCTGGGCCTGGAAGTCATTAAGGTTCATTTCAAGCACCCTTGAATGACCAGTCTTCTTTCTGGCCTTCAATCAAGCTGCCTGAGAAACAGATGTTTAAATTGGACTTAAGTTCTTAAACACTGACCCTGTAATTTGTAACACAAAACACAGACACAGTACAGGACCACAACACCACAATGTCAATGTCTGCACAAAATAAGAACTATGTTTTCTTGCACCTAATTTAGGTCTTTAACAATTCTCTTATGCCTGTAATGATTGATAAAGATGATAAAAAAAAACATTTCTCTTACCTAAGGTAATACTAATTCCTGGTGTTCTGCTCAGATTCAACAACATACAACAATTAAGATGACAGTCCCAAAATCAATTTAATGGCTAATGTGTATATCCTGTAAACATTAAACTGATCAAAATAATTAACTGAAGAGTCAAGGGACTAATCCCAAAATATTTTGCAACCACTAGAAAAGCACAAAATAAACTGCCTTAGCAAAGTAAGTTTATACTAACTTTGTAAGTCTATAGCCCTCAACTTATTTGTGTCGCATCCAATTCAACATTAAATGCTCTGTTCTTGTGCACAAAAATCATACAGAAGATAGCAGTAGTGTCTAAGTTTAATCACTTAAAAAATAAAAATTATTAAAGAGTTGAAATGTCAATAAAGGAGTTACCTGTCTGAAAACAAAAAGTTCTTGACCTTTTAGTGAAGCCTGCAGTTCACAAATAAATAGCTTGGACAGAACATTATTCATTCCCAACTACTCTCAAAACTAATCAACCCATTTTTAGCAGGCAGTAATACCACTGTTTCAAATTAGAGTCAACTGTCTGTGGACACTGCGCTTAGAAAAGAAGTAGAAATTCCAATAGTACAATAATAGAGAACCCACAGATTCCACAGTTGTTTTTGGAATTAATGAGGTCAAAGAGCTGCTTCTCTCCCTCATACACAAAGCTTAAATCACATTCTTAATGCCTGCAGTCCTACAAGTAGTTTGTATATAAAGTATATTTTTACACTTCTGTTTTACATTTGGAAATTTTTGCTAGTTTCCAACAGAAAACAAAGGGAGAAGAAAACCCACACCCTCTCGTCCCTTGAGAACATACAGCTGCACACCAAGGGTTTTAAGTGTTGAACCACACTACCTAATGACACTACACTTAAATACAGTATTATAGTTAACTATTTTATTACTAAAATACAATATTATAGTTAACTATTTTATTACTAACCTGTTGAAAACACTTGGAGTTGGGCTGTGATCACGTTCCCTCTCTCTCTCTCTGGTACGTTCTCGTTCCCTATCACGATCCCGATCCCGATCCCTCTCTCGGTCTCTCTCTCTCTCTCGTTCCCTATCTTTCTCTCTTCGCGCATAATAATCCCACTGTTTGCTGGTGTCCACAAGACTAGGCCACGAAGGAGCAGAACCTGCAAGGTGCGGAAAAGTGACTAAAGAAAAAAATGCTGGTATTAGCAAGAACAAAAGCTGGTAAAATATACGATTCACTCTTGAAATGAGACAGAGTTTTGTACATGCACAATTTTTCTTTCACAAGTCTATATACTACTTGAAACTAGGTACAGTATTTTACTATGATGGCAATCCAAGATCTCAGACACTTGGCAATCCAAGATCTCAGACACTCTTCTGTTGCATTTTAAATCTGAAGATGTATGGTTACCAGTGTACATTTTGTTTCTTCAGATACAGATCATGCAGAATGTCTGAATTCTAGATCACTACAAATAAAACAGTCATGCAAACACTTCCTAAGAAAGGTCAGATTTCTTTATGTGATTAGCTTAGTTTTAATTTTGCAAAACAAGCAAACAGGAAATAAAACAGCCAGAACAAATAGATCCTTTTAAATGTTGTGGCTCTGAAAGTATAATTAAAAAAGGGGGAGGAAAGAGTGTTTCTTACTTTGCTCAGTTTAATTATTTTAAAGAAAAACATTATGTAAGTAAAAAGGTTCACAAAATAAAAATAGTTGCAACTAAATGTACAATTTTTGACAGTTACATTCCATATTTTCTATCAGGAGTTCATATTCTACACTATATATTTTTCAAAGCATTTCAAATTATAGAACATAATAGTAAATGTTGAAGTCTCTTCTGTAAGTTTTGAGAAAATAAAATACAATGTCCTTCAGTTTAAGACTTTTTGTAAAATACAATATACTTGTTTAGAGGAGAAAAATTTTAATCAGACTTCCTGATAAGAAAACATCCTCTCGCACTCAACAATTTTCTGTAACCAGCAGTGGGATAGAAAGACTCTGCAGTATGTTCTGCTGTCAGGAAGACACCAAAATGACTATAGAGACTTGGCTTAGTAGCCCAAAGATAATGCTCAATGGGGCAACTGGAGTGCCTCATTCTACCCAACAGTGACTGCTTTATTTTACTGAGACACAGCACTCTCTAGTGGACATAGGGTCTCAAAGTTAGGAATTCCCGAGTGCTCGTATCTACTTTGCAACCAACTCACTGTGTGGCCTTAGGTAAATCAGTTTAACGCAGTGAGTTACCACTTTTCTCCATCTGTAAAATAGAATAATACTTATCTAACTCACCTGTTGTTATGAGGGCGAGTTAACAACTGTACAGAGCTTTCAAAAATATAAAGTGTTACATAAATGCACCAAGAGGCAGCACTAATGGGTTCTGATAAGAGTCATGTTCGGTCGTCTTTGTCTAAGATGCCTGTGACTGTGCCTGCAGCAGGGTGCTTGAGCAGAAGTGTAAAATACTGGGTTTGCCAAGGGCTCCATGAACTAATACAAAAGATCCTTTGAGAGGGGACACATGGGGGGGGGGGGGGGGGGCTTCAGCAGTAAAATACTATTTCCAGTGACAACCCATATAATGCATAACAGCAGCAGCAATACAGTGCTTTACATCTACAAAATGCTAAATAAACATTAGCTGATGTCTGAGTTTAGGAATACAGGGAAAATGAGTTAACAAAAAAAATCCTAGAACAACAGTGTTTTGTTTATTATGCTGCCAAACCTGAAATTCTTTTATGTAAGGAAAGCAACCAGAAATAGAAAAACACAAAAAATAAACAGCTGGACTTTAAAGACTGCTGATTTCAACAAGGTATGTATGGTCTTCAGGGCTTGAATACACTGGATGATAGAGACTATTCTAATTTAAAAATATGAAATTATATTTACTTAATTCTATTGGTTACATTAAATGTAAGTTGCAAAACAAAAATGGTAATGATTTTTACTTATTATGGAATCTACATCCATGCTGATTGTCTTCTCCGTCCTATGCAATAACTACACTGAGCTCCATATCCTGCCAGAAAAACATCAGAAAATTCATCTGACATAAGCAAAAGTATGTCATTTGTATCTCAGTGACCTAACGTGACCCAGTGCTCTGGCTTTATATAGCTCTGATTGCAGCTATTCTGATTTTATCTATAAGAGTTCTCAACATGCAAGAAGTTAAAAAATAGAACACTTTCAAATACAATCAAGATTAGTATTTTGTGTCTTCTACTAGGAACCAATTTCAGTATTTTGTTACTTCTTGATGGATTTGTACTAAACTTCACACTGAAACAGCACTATTGATCATTTCTAGATTGGGAGAGAGGAGCACCAAATAAGTTTTGAGACTGATTTCAGGTACAGGAAACTTTAAATTTATTCAGTACATCTGGAGACATTAACTCTGGTTTGGAGAACAGTTTCATACAAATAAGACTATACTGTGTCATGTACAACAGCAAAACATTAGCTGATCTTATTTGTGTTGTAGAAAAAGCTGTTTTTAGAATTGGTTTTGCAATACTTATACTAAATTTGTAATTCCATTTAAAATGGATACATTAGACTGGGAAGAGTATCAGTACTCACAGACGTATGAATAAAAATCACCTCAAAACCAAGAGTTACGGGGAAAACCCGGGGCACCAAATTAAAAATTCTGATCATGTCTACTTCATTTTTCCTTAAAGACCCTATGCACAACTGGAGAACTGATAGCATAATGACAGATACATTAAGTGATTTTAAACTGTTTAAAATATTGTTTTTGTTAATACTTATACAACTGCAACTTTCAAGAGAAAAGATGTGTTTGTTAAGGATTCAAACAACTCTGGTCCTTTCAATTAAGAACTAAGAGAGCTCACAATCCATGTCTCAGACTTCTAGCAAAGTCTGAGAAGGCTAGACAACATTCCTGACATTCTAAGATAAAACACCAGCAGGAAAACAAAATCAAAAATAAAAAGCCCTTTATAACATTCATTTATAAAAAAAGAGAGCTAGCAAGCATTTTTTATACATTATGAAGCAAAAAAACCAGACAACTTGAGTTTTTGCTCTTTGAAGGTCACCTTTAAACATCATCTTTCATACTCTCCTTCATAAAATTCAGTCTAAAAAAATCTAATATGTTCAAGCAACATTAATTAAATTGATTATAGTAGGCCAACTTCTACCATGCATTCAAAAACGTTCTTAAGGAGTAAAAATAGATATTTAGTTGATAACAATTTAAGACAGAATCACTCTTCAAATCAATCAGAAAAGCCAAAGCAGCAGGAATCATGGCAAGAGAAGTCTGTTGATTTGCAGAGTATGAGAAAAGTGCTAATGTGAGCACAGAAAACAGCAAGGCTCCCATTTTGTCAAATGATTACCATATAAAAGAATAGCGTTTATATATCCCTACTATATGCTTAATATGTTTAAACTACTGTGTAATCAAAAAGAAAATATATAAATATAAAATATTGATTATATCAGTTAACATGTTCCATAAAACATTTTAAAAACTATATGTCTATAAATGATTGAAAATATGTAGGGCTATAATGAAAATATATTATTTTTCTCAAAAGATGACATTTTTATATTTAACATACTGCTCATTTAAAAAAAATTCATGTTTTCAAAAATATCTCTACAACATGTTTCCCTCCTTGTGGGTCACTGAGCATTTCTGGAAACTTTAAGGCCCTTTCTCTATCATTAGTAACTGAGTGCATTAATATTTTTGCCTAAATTAATGTTGAAGATGTCTGTATTCAGCTGAGTTTTTTGTTTTCTCTAGGTTTTTCTTTATTTCTTTCTTTCCTCAACACATGGTGCTGTCTGGTTTTCTTCAATTCTGTCCCTCTGCCCTTTGGGAAAGTAACTGGAGTTTAGCACATTACTGACAGTTCCAATCATCCAATGTCCCTACATCAGCATCCACAAAGAATGTCTCTTGGGATTTTTTCTTCTGCCAGATGATATCAGATGAGCAACCTTATTCAGATGAATGAGACAACTAGTCCAGACCTTCGCCCTAAAATCGAGTGATGCATACCACACCAAACTCTGGCTGGATCTGATGGTAGAATCTATACTTGAAATCTTTTCTGCATTGTGCAGCCTCTCAAGATCACCAGTCCTTCCTTGGCTCTATCCAAAAAACTTTTAACCTGAGCCTTTGGAAATTATTTTGACAAGGCCCACTTAAAGACAACCCCTTTCTAATTGAAACTTTGCATCAGGTTACAGCACCAAATGAGAATTAGCAGGTCACTGCTTGTGCCTTTGGAGACTTTTTTAGGAGAAAGTCTCCCAGAGTCATGATAATAGAGCTTCTTACAGAAGCTGGTACTGAATCAGTGTTTTAGTCCTAGACTCTTTCTGAGATCCTCCATTGGTCCTAAAGTATTAGGGTGACTTATACCAATACTGGGAATGTACTTATGCCATGCTGAAGAACTAAAATGATTCTTTTATATCTGTTAGTTTGATGTCACTAACCATAGGTGTTTTTTCGTTTGGGGGGGGGGGGGGATTTGTTTTGCTACTGATTGGGGAGACAGGCTAGTATGAATAGCCAACCCTCCTTTCAACAAGATTTCGGAGTGATGCTGGGAAATCACTCTTCAGAGAGCTCTTTTGTGTAGGGTTCCACAAAATTTGTTATTCCTTCTCCAGTGGGCTCATAGACCATTGAACAGAAGATAGCAAGACATTTGGGCTGAAATCATCAGTATGCAGGTAACACAGCCTGATGCTTTTTTCCAAAAAGAGATGGTCTAGTGTCTACTTTTCCAGAAATTAGAATATGAATAAAAATGAGTAGTCTGAGGCTCAATCCAGACAAAACTGAGAAGATACTTGGTCCTAGTGGGCTGGGTAAGGAACTGGTGGGTTTGGTAAAGCTGGCACTTGGCTCCTGTTATTAAAGGGGCTCAACCACCTGTTTCAAAGCAGGCCCACAATTTGGGAGTATTTTTGAATTCCCAATTACTCTTGTTTTCTTCTCAGGTAGCATCTGTAGACAAAAGTGATATTTCTCCCATCTGAGTCTGCTAAGATGTTTGCAACCACTTCTCCATAGTTGTGTACTGTGGCAGTCATTTCTGAGTAGTGATCCCCAGTATAAGATTATTTCAATACCCTTTTGGGAAGCGAGGGCCAACGCAGTTTATAGCAGCATTCTAACTTTATAATGTCACCCATAGGGAACATTCTTTTATCTGAAAACTGCAAACTTCCAAATTGCACCTGAGTGCAAATGCAAGATATAGTCTATAAAGCTCCGCATGGTTTTGGTCCACAATCTCTCCTTATACACTACTGCAACAACTGAGATCAGATGGGAACCTCTCGCTAACAGTCCCTATACATGAACATATGCAGGTAGGTAACAGGAGGTCTATCTGGCAGAAAGTCACTAACCACATTTGCTTAACAAAGTCGAAGTCTACTGACCTTCAAAGAATGATTAAAAGCCATCTATTACCAAGATTTCATCGGAGAGAATTTATTATGAAATATGTACTGTATCCAAGGCAAATATATTCATGAAGAAAGCAGCTTATTTTTTCAATACTGTAGATATCCCCAGTGAAAACTGATGGCACATTTTAGACATTTAGTAAATAAAAATGTTATGTAAACTAAAAACCAGGAACTAAACCTAGAAAAATTATTAAAATGTACATGAGAAAACTGACTTAATAAATTATCAATTAATACTTAAATTTAAGTGCCTTTAATAAATGAGATCAAGAACTGAGCCCCTCATTTTATCTTGAGTTTCAGCAATTCCGACAGACAGAAATACAGAGAAGCCATCCATGTAAAACTTGTATTGTATTTTGATAATTGTAAAATATTTTGCTTTTTAGAAATTAAGTTGTGCGGCTTGAAAAATCATGTACTGGATTTGCATCTTTTAAGGAGCCAATACATTCCTACTCTCTGAAATAAAAAGTGATGCTCAAAAGTTACAGTATCAAACTTGTTGCCAGCACCTAAGACAGCTATGCGCCCAGAGGGGGCAAAAAAAAAGGAGAGAAAGCACCACATGTTCCTCTCTAGTTAACTTTTCCAACTGACTTAATGAGCAACATTCATAGGTTTCAGGAGGGAGCCATTTCCAGCTTGTCTTCACTGGAGAGAGATTCACCACAATGGATCATGTTAGAGAGGATAAGAAGAGAATGGGAAAAAAATCCAGATACAATATTATTTAACGTAGAAAAGACAGTTTAAAAAATAAATACTTGCATTAATCAGATCACATCTGTCTTCTATTACAGGAGTCAATTTGACCAACATCTGTGATCAGTTCCCTGAAAATAAAATTTTGGTATGCCCATTCACAACTAAATGTCCCTTCAACTTTCTGTTTTTTTTCTCACTTGCTGCTTGGTCCCCACAACCACATATATGCACTGTTCTTGCTTTTACTTTGCACATGAGACAGGAAAATATTCATTGCAAGGATGATCATCTCTGTGTGAGCTTTTCTTTTCTTTTTTTTTTCTGGCGCGTCAATCTCAGTATGACATTAATATCAACCCTGAAGGCCAATCACAGCCTTCTAAAGTAGAAAATGCTGAGCTGGTTCTGCCACTATCTAGAGGAACAATAAAGATGGGCTGGAAATAGCTTAGCCCTTGTAACCAAAACATTCCCCAATGTGAAATAAAGACTTCAACTGAGAGTACCGCTCCAGCCAAGAGCACACTATAGTGGGTGGATGGGGATTTTTTTCTTTATAGGCAGTGCAGTTAGTAACATCTACAATTAATGTTCAGCACTTTCCATGGTAAGACCCTTTTCCATTTGGTTATAACTTTGCAAAACTTTAATACTTGGGTTCAAATTTTCCATGCTGGGTGTCTGCCTTAGTCTGAATTTTTGGGGGGAAATTTCCAGAAGCATGGTTCATCTATTTCTGAGAACAAAGTTAAAGACAAATAGGATATTTTGCCCATATTCAAAAATGCTTCCAACTGTTTCACTAAGACGCTCCAGGATCTAGGAAGCATTAAGATGATGCTTTGGAGCAAGGACTTTAACTTTGGTATTCGAGATTACCCCGAGATCAGGGATATGTCTTTTGCCATTCCTATGAAAATCCACCCTAATTTGACCAAGTGATGAGCCTCTAAAAATCTCAAGCATACTCTGTCCCAGGTCTGCAGGTCTGAGCAGCACTTTGTCTGAAATTGCTGCTTTCAGCACCCAGGGGGCCCTGTGGCACTGGGCACAGTAACTGAGAACAGGGAGAACTGGAATTGGGGAGAAAAAGAAGAGACAGTCATGGAAAAGACAGAGTGGGAATGCGGGGACTGGAATGAGAAGTAGAGAGCAGAGATGGTGACCAGTAAAATGTGCACCGTATATCACTCTAGTGGCTGGCCCACAGAGCACAACAACCTACTACTGTTATCATTTACTCTTAGCTCAAGTGGCAGATACTGTGGATCTCAAGTTTCTAATCCTAAAGATAAATCATTTGGGTATTAATATGATTACACAGGATGGAATTGTTGGTTTTTCAGTTTGCTTTTTAAAAAGCTAGGAAATTTTTAAAAACTACCAAAAATACATTGAAAAATGTTTGCAAGCTCAAGCACTCAGAAGTTAGGAATGACAGAGTTAAGGTTATCTGTGTAAAATTAATATGATTTACATTAATTATTTGCAGGGTACATAAAAATGTCTTTTTAATTTAAATTAAATATAGTTTTATTTTTTAAATAAACCTACAGTAACTCCTCACTTAAAGGCGCCCCGATTAACGCTGGTTCGTTGTTAAGTTGCTGATTAATTAGGGAACATGCTCGTTTAAAGGTGTGAAATGCTGCCTTCTAATGTCATTTGCAGGCTATCAATTGCAGCAGTTCAGCTCTCCCTTCCCCCACTGCCATGTGCTGCTCCCCGAGACTCCTGCCTGTTTGCTGTGTGGGGGAGACGAAAAGAAGAGGGGGGCTATTGTCAGGGTGCGTGCTTGCTGTGTGGGGGGGGAGGGGAAGAAGAGGGCGGCTAATGTCCCCCTGCTCCTGCATCTCACTTACCCCATCTTCCATAGAGCAGGGGGGACACACGAGGGAGGGAGCTGCTGCCTTAGGCAGAAGCTGCAGCTGCGGGGCTTGCTGATCTAATTAACAAGGCAGTGCACTTCTGACCCCACTCTTGATACTTAAAGGAGAAATGCGCATCTCTCTCTCTGAAACATCTGTCCTCCCTCCTTTCCTGCTGGCTTGTAGAGTGTGAGAGTTAATCCTTGAGGGCTCAGCCAACTGCTTAGTTCATTTAGCAGTAAGGCATTCCTTGGGAAATATCCCACCCTCTGACTCCTCCACCTCAACCAAGCTACACGATGATCATCGCTGTGTACCAGTATTCAATTGTTTGTTTAAAACTTATAGTGTGTCTGTCTGTCTGTGTGTGTGTGTGTGTTTGGATTCATTTAACATCGTTTCACTGAAAGTCGCATTTTTCAGGAACATAACTACAACGTTAAGTGAGGAGTTACTGTAGTTAAATTTAAATTTCAAAATTGACAACTTATGTTGAGGAGACCTAACCTTATTATAATCACTTCAATAAGGTATTAAATAATTTAAATTAAATACAAAAAATAATATTAAGCAGTACATGTTTGTTGCCAAGTTTTAAAAAAAGACAAACCACTGGACTGGTGGACGTCACTGGCTAAGCACCTAGAACCAGAGTCTGCCGAAGAGCTAGATCAGCTTTTGACAGCCGTTGCCTCCCTTTTGCAAGTGCAGAAAAAAATATATGTCATTTCAGTTTATTCATCTAACTCAGTTAAATTACTCATTCAAAGTTATTAAACCAATTTGGAATTTAAAAAGGAGAGCTTGTTTTCCTTGTGCAATCTATGAATAAAAACTAAGTGTGAGAGGCTGAGATCTACTAGTTCTAAAGCATTGATGGACATGGTGATGCAGAAACAATCAGCTTAATTAACTAACTACAGACAATACTTCCTTTCTTTAATAAATCAGTTAGCTTTAAAAGCAAAACGTGTTTTGATACATTTGATAATTTTTTCTTGTTTCCAGCACTTACAGTAGTTTTATTTAATAAAAAAGAACGTGCTGTTGTGCATTTTAATTGAATTTGAATTACCATCCAAACAGAACTTGACACAAATCAGAAGTAAATTAATCCTCATCTAGTAAATAAGAAATGCATTATTCACAATTTTCTAACATGTAAAAATTAAAAGAAACTGAATAAATGTAAATTAAGTTATATAAACTGCTTAAGTAAAAGTGGAGAGATATTGTGTATCCTCCTGGTTAGCGAAGCAAAAAAAAAAAAAAAAAAAAAAGGTGTCAAATGTAGTATAAAGACTGTACTGAGTTTCAAGTCAATATGTTTTAATGGTTACCAACCAATGAAAATCAATCTTTCTTTAGGAAAAAAATGAAAGTACAAATGCAAAACACAATTAAAACACATGATTTAAATCAAGAATTCCTGCTTGCTGATTTAAATCATTATTACAATCTGTGATTTAAATCAATCCACCTTACTTTTTTTTTTTAAATAGTAAATGAAAAACTTGCTCTAGAAAGGGGACAGACACACACACACACACACTGGGAGTGTTGGAGTGTACTAGATTATTCAGTGCCCCACAGCGCGCACACATACCGAGAAAATACCGAACTACTAAATTACTTGCCTTCTGTTGCCATCTGCAACAAGTTTACAGCATGCTGCAGGGAAAATAGCTTAACAAAAAAATTTACATCTTTCCAACCACTGTTACAGATTTTGTTGGGTACAGTTTTGAAGGTACATGAAGAGAAAATGATGTCTGTCCACCTGCTAGTGATACACACTGAATTCTATTGGTGTTTGCATGGTTTTTAAAAAACAAAAAACAAACACATTTGCATTGAAGCAGAATGGAAGGATGCCCAACATAGAAATTTCAATTTAGAGGACAGAAAATGAATGAACAGGTAAGCAGGTATTTATTAGTAGCTGCTAATATGAGGTGCTAGGTATTCAGTCATGATAATACTCATTTTGATCTTTTGCGCCATCTTATTTTGACTAGTGGATAGATTCTTGTTTACATTTAAACTGAAACAACATAGCTATCGCTATTTCAAACAATTTTTAACAAAGCTTAAATAAAATCCTCAAAGCAGATAACCATACTCACATGGAAATGCACGAGCAGAGCGGCTGTCATAGCCAGAAGAATGTCCACTGTTGAAAGGTAAATATACAAATCAGGTTCCTGCCCATGCCTGCATGGATCCATATATATATATATATATATATATTTCTCACAATTCTTAGAAGTATGTGACTAAAACAGCATATTTTTAAAGGGGATTATATCTAAATAATATGCCCTCCATCGTAAACCTTCCTACTATAAAAAACAATGTAATTATCAATTGCACTGAACAAACACAGATGACTAATGTATAAATATTTTAATACTGATATCAAAAGGAAGATTCATATTCTCCCTTAACATTCCTAATTTTTTTAAACATTTGTTCCCAAAAGTGTCTGAATATGTTTTATATTATACATAAACTACTTTGTCTTGTCCTCACTGGATTTTCTATTTCAATATGTTGCTTATATTCCAAAAACAGTTACAAATACTGGCAGAGAAATCATACTCCATGCCCAATTCCTTGGCAACAAGCAAATTTGCGAATGAAAGCTTCCTGATATCCTTCCTTTAAATAAGTAGGTATGGAAGTGAATCCAATTTTTTCAAACATATGCATATAAAAGCAGGTGGGCTTCAAATGGATTGTTCTATAAATATTCTTCTAAATCAACTTCATATTTTCTAGAGCTACTTCTTTCAATGGTAGCCAACTTAAATCGGTAAAATATAGAGGTTGAAAAGGATGATGTGCACATAGGGTTTAAATTCAATTTTCTATAACCTTTGATAAGTTTTATCGCTTCCTAAATAGCTTGAATTAATCATCTACACCTTATTTAACACATTTACTTAAGTGCTACTTTTGTTCTTGAAGACAGCCACACAGTATAAAAAGGCTTTTGGATCAGTACGGTTTTAAAAATAGAATAATGAAAGCCTTATGCAATGTCTCAACATTTTAGGGTATTTGTCAGAGCTGGAGATGCAAGGTTTTAATATAAACTAGATAAAGAATTTTACAAAGTTATACTCTACTGAGAAACCTATATAATTTATTCTCATAATAAATAAAAATAGCCATAAAAAACACAATGACCCAAAGAAACAAAGTCAAGCTAGCATATACTTCAGGCCTTTTTAACAGTTCTCTGTATTGCTATGTCTTCTTTACTGGCAAAATCTTAAGAAAAGTACTTCATATATATTTTATTTCCTTCAGCAAATGTTAATATTCCCATTGGTGGGAATGTAAATCTTGGGTTGTGCATGACCTATGTTAAAAATAATTCTTTCAGCTGTTTCACTGAGAAGCTTTATCACCTCCATACTGTGGAGTAGGGACTTGAAATCTTGCAAAGGGGCTGCTCTGATGTCAAAAATGTGCCTTTTACCGTCTCTGTGAAATTCCACCCAAATTTGCCCAAATTATAAGCAACTGAAAATCTCATTTTGCACATGCTCACTAGAGGTTTGTTAGAGGCTGACAGTGGATAATAGCAAACTGATATTACCAGTTACCCCATAAATTCAAATGGTAGAGGTCTGTCCTATTAATCTAATAGGTTCTGAGAGTGCTGTTGACCTATGTGAAGATTAATATGGTTCTATATGATAGAATTTCTGTGGGGGGGGGGGGGGTTTCATCTAAAAAAGAAATTTAGGATACTACATACAAAAACAACTATATTACAAGAATGTTAGGGTTGCAAAGGCAAGCACTCAAATAGTAGGAAATGCCAGAGTTGAGGTTGTCAGTGAAACTTTAATTTGGCTCCCTTGAGTATATACATTATGAAATCAATAGGAGTTAGGTGCCTATGCACTTTTGAGAATCCCACTAGGTTCATTCCTGCGTCTTGATTAGATATCTTTAAAAATCTGGCCCATAGTCTTTAATCACATGATCACATACTATTTTTTCCAGAGGACCCTTAATTATTCAGCATACAGATGTTCAGGACCATCTTAACACTACGAGCACTCCAGCGGCAAAACTGCAGCTCGGTGGCTGTAGCACCATAGTGCAGATACTTCCTACAGCAATGGAAGGGGTTTTTCCATCACAATAGGTAATCCAACTCCCTGAGTGGTGGTAGTTAGGTCAACAGAAGAATTCTTCCAATAACCTAGCTGCATCTACATTGGGAGTTAGGTAGGCTTAACTACGTAGTACCAGGGGGTTGAATTTTTCATGCCCCTGCGCACCTGGCTATGCTGACCTATCTTTTAAATGTAGACCAGGTCTGAATTAGTGTGTTGTGATTTAGGATGTTGCAAGCAGGACCTGATTTGCTGCAAAGCAGGAAGGTTGGGGACTACAGGAAGAGAAAGGATGGTCTTGTGGTTTAGACATTTGAAATGCCTCCCTGGAGAAATGGATTCTATCCCTTCCTCTCCCACAAAATTCCTATGTGATGCTGGGAAAGTAGTTTAAACCAACTTTTCACAAGTGGCTACTGTGCGCATTTCATTATCTAGGGACCCTTCTTGAGATATTTTGGGCCTGATTTGCAGAAGTGATAAATACTCACAACTGCAACTGGAGTCAATGGGGCTGAGCTTTGAATAACAAGTGCTTAAAATTTTAAGTGTTTAAAAAAAATCAGGCCCTGGACATCTCAAGTTAGATTCCCAATATTTGTGGACATGACAATTTTGGCCTTAATATCTCTCTCTCTCAGATCCTCATCTACAACATGGGGATAATTTTGCATCTTACCTTATGGAGATGTTGTGAAGCACTCTGATACTATGGCGATCAGCATCAACAGTTGCATAGACAACCTGATTTCCAGCATTTCCTAGACTTTGAGTGCTTGACTTTGCAACCTTAACTTTTTTTGTGTGTAATGTATATGCTGTTCCAGAGAAACACAGTAAGATTAAATTAGATAATCCAGGTGCTGAGAATCTCTGAATGATCAGTACGCTAACTAATGGGAGAGATGCTCTGTTCTTAAATCTTGCATCAATATAATGGGATAGATCTACAGGATGACAGATAGCAAAATACTTTATACACAATGTTAGCTGTATTAAA
Organism: Chelydra serpentina; assembly: GCA_037349315.1. Classification (NCBI taxonomy): domain Eukaryota; kingdom Metazoa; phylum Chordata; order Testudines; family Chelydridae; genus Chelydra; species Chelydra serpentina. Next base: position 31,804,716 of record JBAIAC010000014.1, read on the forward strand.
GCCTTCTGAAATTTTAGACGACAGTAACTCCAGGGAAAAACCAAGACATAAAATGATGACAAAAGCAGAATTTTTTTCTATATAAGGAACATAAAAGTTATTATGCTTACTGTAAGGATGTTTAAAAAAAAAAAAAAAGCCCCATGTTGCAAGGGATGAAAATTAATAAATGATTTCAAACAAAATGTACCTTTCTATTGTTGGTATAAGAGAAGGTGGCGGACCTCCAGGTGGGGGAGGAAAACCTGAAATATTTAATTGGAAAACATAAAAAATTGGATTAGGTATACAATGGCATACTAATTCCAGAGCAGCTGAGCTGAAGTAAAGAATGACCGTCTACACAGTTAACAATTATGTAAGACTGTACAATATAAGTACTTAACAAAAAGCAGGGTCAAGTCCTAAATATGTATATATTTTCAGTGTCTTCATTTCATCTGTCATCAGTCTTAAAACATTTATTTTAAGTATTTTCTATTGTGCTGCAACTCTTGAGAGCTTATCAAGAATGCTTTGCACCAGCAACAAGTTTCTGAATAATTTTAATGAGCCTCTTCTTGGGGGGCGGGGGAGAGAGAGGGGAGAGAGAGTGTAGTTCGCAGGGAAGTGGCACGTTGGTCCCATAATCAGGAACATTAAAGCAGCTCCATCTCTACCTTGCATAAATTCAACCAGGCCTATGTTTACACATATAGTTTCATGTTTATGAACTTTTATCTTGATATGAACAAGCAGATGTAGGCAACTGCGTGTTGCACATTCAAATTTAAGTTTCACAATTTCTTAACAATGCTTCAGAAAATATGTAAATAAGTTACCTGGTGGTGGCACAGTTATTGGTATACCTAAGAAATAAAAATATATGATGCATACCACGTCAATTTTAGCAATAACTTGTGTTCATTATCAGCAGAGCTAATTCAAGTTATGTCATCAAAACAAAGAACAAAAGTATCTAATTTCTCTGTCCTTAGAGTAAGAATAATGGCAGTCTCAGTGTCGTCATTTTATCTCAAGTCTCATAATATTTGGGGTTTTATTTAAAATTTCAGCACCTGAGAATTGTTTTCAATTAATACAACAACAAAAACCCCAGTAAGTTTCAAGATTTCAAAGTTGCAAATAATACTTTGAAAATGTGGCCCAAGCACACCCAAAACATTCAAAAACTAGAAGGCAAATAAAAAACACACAAAACTGTTTTTTTCTTGTTGTGTTGTCGTTTTGCTTGGTTGGCTTTTAATGTGTCTTTTAAGGAACTTTTGGGAGCAAAGCTGAATTACATATTTTAAAGCCCCTTCAAACTCTAAACTAGCCTCAGGTACAATTGGGTTTAATAGGATATGTATCACAATACTTCACCAAGTACATACCTACTTTAGGCTCTGATCCAAAGCCCACTGAAGTCAATGTAAAGACTGACCAATTCTGCATCTTAGTGCCCAATCCTAAGAGTAGTCCCACTGAGTTTTAAAAAGACAAGTTTTTGCAGGATCAGAGGCTAAAGTACTAAGACTAAAATTTTCAAACTTGGGTGCCTAAAGTTCAACACCTAAATGAGAGAACACATCCCACTAATTCATTTCAATGCAAACCTTTTCACTGACATAAATTGGAATTATGGATACTCACTGTGACGGTGTACCCCATAAAACTGCATGGGGAGATGCTTATAAATGTATATATGTAGCTAGAATATGTTTTATGCTACATGTGCCATGTAACATATCTCTGTGAAAGTTATGACCTACTGAATTTATTCCTCCTGTTTATATGCATGTATCATTGTTGTGGTTGGAGTTATGAAGATTGGTTTTATATTTGCTGGTTTTGTACATAGCCTTTGTAAGTGCATGGGATCATGTTTGGAGAAAAGAATGTGCAAAGAATGTGCCTGTTAAGTACGAGCACTTAACAGACAAAAGAAGTTGCAGACCCCAATCCACATCGGGGCCGGGTCTGGAATGCAACTGGTTAGGCTGGTTGCCGAAGGGTGCATGGACAGGTGACTTGCCCATGTGATCCCAAAACTCCATGGTAACAGGATGTTACACAGGGAGGGGGAAAAAGACTACAAAAGCCCGGGGGAGACCCTTCCATTTTGTCTTCAGCTGGCTAAAGAAAGAAGCTCTCCACCCCCCAGGGACACCTGAAAGAGACTGAACAAAGGACAAAGACATTAGGGGGGTGAGTGATTGCTGGACCCAGGCTAGAAGGAAGATAGCCTGTTTACTGGACCTAGTGAGGTTTTTATCTGTACACAGGGTGATTAGACATAGAACTGCGTGCTCTATTTTATTTTATTCAGTAATTAACTTTGTTCTGTCTGTCACTACTTGGAATCACTTAAATCCTACTTGCTGTACTTATTAAAATCACTTTTTACTCATTAAGTTTCCTGGAGTATGAGTTGTTACCTGGGGAAGGCAAACAGCTGTGCATATCTTTCTATCTTTGAAATAGAAGGTGAACTATTTATGAGTTTACCCTGTATAAGCTTTATACAGGGTAAAACGGATTTATTAAGGGTTTGAACCTCCTTGGAGTTGGACACCTGGGTGTCAAAGGCAAGAGCACTGCCAGGAGCCTTACAGTGGTGAGTGGACTTGGTTCAGACCTGGGTCTGTGTTTGCAGCAGATCAGTGGAATCTGGCTCAAAACAGACAGGATTCGGGAGTCCCAAGCTGGAAAAGGCCTGGAAGCAGGGGCAGAAGTAGCCTTGGCACACCAGGTGGCAGCACCAAGCAGGTCTCTGTGAGTCCAACCCATCACACTCACCTCAAAGTAAAAATACTTTCCTTGGATATCAAAATATGGATTTAAGTGTCTTATTTTTAGGCATCCAAATTTGAAAACATTTGCCTGAGGATCTGTGCAGATTGTATTAATGATCTTTTTCAGTTCTATACACAGGTAAAACAATATGTTTAAGGTTTTGTTTAAAGCTATATTTCCTGTCTAAAATTATAACTACAAATAATATAACATTTTCTGTTCGAATGGTGACAATTCGTTAATATTTATAGAAAGTTCCTTGAATTATCAAATCGTATCAGCTTGAAACATTCAGTTCCAATATGAAAGAATTTGCTAATAATTTATTTTTCACAAGACTCCAGATATGTATATCTTCTAGAAGATCATAAAGGACATTTTTAAAATATAAAAATCTAACAAAATCAGGGGTAATTTGAAGCAAGCATATTCCATTAAGACATATTTCAGTAACTGCACCAAGAAATTCTTCAAATAACCAAATATATTTGAGTATTTATTTTGAAATAAAATCACTAGCAAGTTTGTCCCTTCCTTCTCCTTTGCATGTTGGAGAAACTCAATACAAAAACCCCACCCAGCATTAACACTGAAGATGTAAAAGCAAAAGAGCCATGAAAATCAAAATCTAAAACCCCCCAGGAATATTAATGGGCCACAATGTACTCTAAAAGAGAATTCACATTAATGGCACAAATGAGAATCCAATATAGATCACACGGGCAACGTGGCAGACTTAATAGCAATGTAAGGGTCATTATGGACAACAGTGCTTCCACTAGGAAAGCCAGCATCTGTGGAGCTCAACAAGACTCAAATCTCTCCTTCATGTTATTCAGAAAGCGTGGGTGGAAAGGTGCTTTCATCAGCTTTGTGGGGACTACTTTAATATGCACACCGAACACAGCTCAGACCCAATCACAGGGTCCATTCTCAGACTGTCTCATGACTTTCACTAAAATACTACACATCTATAGGTAAGATACCTTCACCTTGCAGAGGTCAGCATTAAGGTTTTGCTTTGGGCAAGATCGACAGAAACTAGATGTATATATTTGAGTGGTTCTAGTCTAGAATTGAAAGTGAATATATTGTGGAGTCTGAGCATATTATGGTATAAAACGGAAGTATAGCTGTGTCAGCCACATTCTGCAGGCACTGCAGCCTGTACTGTCTTACCAAATTTCCCAATGACTTATGCATGATAACAGGGTGTTTAATATACAAGCTGAGATAGAGTACTCGATAAGACTTATATTAACTGGTGATGTGCTTGCTTTTTAATGCCTGAATTGACATGTAATGCATTTCAACAACCTTAATTCTAAGGCAATTACATTGTTCATGTTGTAAAATATAGTTTGTTGTTCAAAACCAAGAAATTTAAAAGCTAATTTTCCACCTGAAATGTGAATCAGGAGATGGCAAAATCCAAAAACCTAGTGGCTTTGGACCTAGAGGCAACAGAACTTCTGAACTCAAGGAACTCCTTGACATCTGGACTAAGGGGATTACAGGACCCTGGCAATTCCAGAAATCCATTAGTTCCAGAAATAAAAGCGGTCAAGATCAGCTAATGCAACTAGTAGACCTTGTAAACTGTGCTGTCTCTTCTACCTTCTGGCTGTGGGGTTTTCTACACCCACCCTTATTAATAATCTAGAAAATCTGATAGAAAAAAGCTAGCTAGCATTAATGTGATGGTTGAGAGATCAAGCACCAAGAGAGTCAGAAAACACTTCTCATGACGGGCAAGTGGGCTATATTAACTTAGTTAAGTTAAATGCAGCAAAAAAACTTCAGGACCAGACTCCAAAGAGAAACTGCTGAGCTTCAGTTCATTTGCAAATTTGACACCATCAGCTCAGGATTAAACAAAGATTATGAATGGCTAGCCAACTACAAAAGCAGTTTCTCCTCCCTTGGTATTCACACCTCAACTGCTAGAAGAGGGCCTCACCCTACCTGATTGAGCTAACCTCGTTATCTCTAGCCTGACTCTTCCCTGCATATTTATATCTGCCCCTGGACATTTCCACTGCTTGCATCCGATGAAGTGGGTATTCACCCACAAAAGCTTATGCTCCAATACCTCTGTAAGGGTATGTCTATACTTACCCGTCGCGTCGGAGGCGCGGGATCGATGTTCTGGGTTCGATTTATCGCGTCTTGTCAAGACGCGATAAATCGAACCAGGAAGTGCTCCCTCGTCGACGCTGGTAATCCAGCTCAACGAGTGGAGTAGGCGGAGTCGACGGGGGAGCCTGCGCGCCGCGTCTGGACCACAGGTAAGTTCGAACTAAGGTACTTCGACTTCAGCTACGTTATTAACGTAGCTGAAATTGCGTATCTTAGTTCGACAGGGGGGGTTAGTGTAGACCTGGGCTAAGTCTATAAGGTGCCACAGGACCCTTTGTCGCTTAAATACAGAGTATTTTCTATTCCTCTTTTCTTGGAGAATTAACAACATGTTGCACTTTATCAACATACACCATTAAATATACCGAAAATGCAACATCTTAGAGATGTTACTCCAGCAATACTTTTAGAATTCCAATGACTGATATTTCAAACTTAACACTGCATGAATGCTGGCTTTTTGCATGCAATTTTCCATGACTGTGCTAAAACAGTCTAATTTGTCAAGTTTCTGGATAAAATAAGTTTTTCTCCACTATAGGTAATGCTACAACATTTTATTTAACTATGAAAATCATCAGTGAACACCTTCTACAAAATGAGTCCTGTTGCAACAATTTGTACAATCTCAAGAAAATATACATAAATATAAAGCACTACACTTGAGTCCAGGTAAAACTAAGACTTTCCCTTTAAGATATGTACTCTACAGAGACATGTGTACAAAGATCAAAATTAGACCTAGTAGGGCTAATTTTTATATCTAGAGACCAATATTACTAATAGTAATTGTCTCAATACAGAAACTGATTTCCAAAGTTGGAAAGATTAACAAAAAGTAAGTTAGGCTCACTAACAGATCTTTATATTAAATCATCACATTTCAGATTCTTCTATCTCAAGCCTTTAACACTAGGAAAGGATTATTTGTTATGCCACTTTAAATAATGGATTTGAATCTATTTGGTGTTAGCATAGCAGTTCTTCTTTATTTCAAGGTAGCAGACACCAAGTGAAAAGATCTAGACCAGCACTTCTCAAATTGTGGGTTGGGACCCCAAAGCAGGTCACAACCCTGTTTTAATTGGGCTTGCTGGAGCCCGAGGCCAAAACTGAAGCCCGAGACCCACCGCCCAGGGCCACAGCCTGAGGGCTTCAGCCCTGGGCGTCAGGGCTCAAGTTATAGGCCCCATGCCCAGGGGTGGAGCCCTCGAGCTTCAGCTTTGCCCTCCCTGCTGCCCAGGATGGTGGAGCTTGGGCTTTGGCCCTCCAACCCAGGGTGGCAGTGCTCAGGAGGGTCGTGTAGTAATTTTTGTTGTCAGAAGGGGATCGCGGTGCAATGAAGTTTGAGAACCCCGATCTAGACAGAAAGTTATACTATGGAAGGTAAGGTAGGAGATAAGTGTCAAAAATGTGTAACATAATATCAGGAGAATCAGGTAATTAGCATGAGGGACACTCTAGTCCCTTATCTCTGATTAACACAATGATTAAAAAGATACTCTTAGGACAAAATGGTTAGCCAATGATTTCTTTTGAGAGAGGATAGCACTGAAGCACGGATTCATTCCTTGCAATGCTGTACTTGACCTGAAGGCTAGTCTGAAAAGATGACCTAATCTACTTCCAGCACTTTATTTTGGGACCCTGCCTTTAAACACCCCACTCAGTCCAAGTGTGTAAAATCTTCACAAAATGTTACAGCTTCCACTAAAGGGGAGCAGGGCCACAATGTGCGGTCACTAAGATTCAGAAACTTAAATTTATGTGGCATTCTTGAATGAGAATATAACAATGTACAAATATTTTTTTAAATGTATAAATGGAATTTTTTTTAAATTCAATATTAAAAAGTAAAAAGGTAATAAGCTTTAAAACTATCACAACAGCACCTAAATAGATTTCCTCCCAAATTTCAATTATCGTACCACATTAGAAAACCACACCTTTTACCACAGCCAATTAGACTGACTTTCCTAGAAGTATTTCATAGTTTTCCAGGTTCAGCTTTCTGAACAATATTAGTACTTTTTCCTCAAAAGGCATTTGCATCACAAGAGAGTAAGTGAATACAGTACAAGAGACAGAACTTCAAAGCAGGATCCTTTTTCAAAGGGGCTTCTGGAGGATGTTTTATATTTGGAGTACTTAAATTTTCTGGCAAGTAGTCCCAGTTAATATTAGGTAACAACAGTGGATTTTTTCCCCACTGAACCTAGGAGGGATGGCAGATTCTATTTTAGTAAAAGCTTTGAAGATAAAGAGCTGGCAGCAGCACAATTAAAGCATGGGACTGGAGGAGCCAAAGCCACAGCTCTTAATCGTTATTTTCAAATTACTCGAAGCACGGAAGGATGTTGAAGGAGACTTTTTGAACAAGTGCATGTCATAAACCTGTCTGTAAAACATCAGACTAGACCAAACCTGCTTGACAGATCTGCAACACGTGTGTATATTTCATTAAATGCCTATTCTCAACATGTGAAAGGTTTTATAAAAACATTACAGTATACCTACATAACATCATCATCTCACTTCATTGGGAAAAAAGGAAGATCAGTCTAACTTCTATAGTATGCAACTCTGATCCTTTCCATCATTATAAAGAAGGTAATTATTTTCAAACTCCTTCCATTGAGTTGTACAAATTCATTTAATGAAAAGGTCACTTTAAAGTTGAAAGTTTGATTAGCTCTGTTTTTAACAATAACATAACTTTTACAAAGGCTACACACACACACTTTTATTTTTAACTTTTTTTCCCCTCTATCTCCCCTAGGTTGCACCATTTCCTAGATACAGGTCATTGAGAAGGATTCTGTTTTCTAGGGATCGGGAGCTGACAATCCTAAAGGTCGCCAGCAGCAGCTGCACTGGCACCCTCTTCCAAGAGAAGGAACCAGACCACGGAAAGCCAAAAAAACAAAAGGAAGGGGTGCTGCCTCTACAGCAGGTATCCCCATCCAGTTCATGTGCGGAGAAGTTTAGAAGGGAGGATTCTAGAAGAGCACCAGACGGCAGGGAAAACAATTAAGCAAAGGAGTGGCTGAGTGGGATCTCCACAAGGCCACAGAAAGGAAGAAAATCTGCTCAGCAGTGGGGGCAGTGGAGAAAGTAAAGAGCAATGGGGAGGCTAAGGAAAAAATGAGTGTGCTTCTCTGGTTCCACGTTGAATCAGTCTCTCTCCACACGAGTAGTATACCTTTCCAAACTTTATGAGCTCTCACTCAGCTGCTCCTCTGCTCAAGAACTTCATCACCTGGCCCCACTGCACTTTTAGTATTATCCCCTCTAGTCCTTTTGCCATCCATAGCTCCTCTTTAAAACATACCTCTGCAATATTAACAATAGCAAAATATTCATAACAAAAGCATCGGACTTAAAAGGGCACTTTCAAGGATGGAAGACTCCAAATTTGATAATCTCCCCGTTTTAGCTATTTCTATAGTATCCAGGTCTGTATTTTATAAGTACTGAGGCTGTAAAAACAGATTTCAGTCTCAGTCTTCCCAGTTTAATTCTGAATGCGGGAAGGGAGGGAGCAGGAATGTTCTGAAAAATCTCTTTTAGGATTTCAAATACAAGTAATTTAGGATCTAACGCATTTAAAAAAATAAATAATTTCATTCCTGCTTCAATCATTCTATAAAACATACTGTATTTACCTGGTGGAGGAATCAGAGGAGGAGCAGTACTGACAGTTGGAGGAGGTGGGAGGAAAGGAGGTGGTGGAAGGTGGGTAGGTGGAGCTCCTGGAGGGAAAAATGGAGGTGGCTTGGTAAAACTGTCTACATCAGCACTGGATCTTTCTGAAAGAACCTGTAAGACATGAAACCTACAGTTACAATTGTTATGTAGAGATAGAGAAGAAAATTATATTTTCCAACCTTTCTAGTTCTTCCCAGGGAAGGAACATACATGCATACAAAATACCTTCTTAAATATCTATGTAAGGATTATACATTTGCAAAAAAGCAGCCTTCTATGAACCAAACTAAATATTAAAAACAAAAACATTTTGAATTCCTAGATTAAAAAAAACTACATGAAGATGGAGTTAGGGTTGAGACTACATATCAGTAATTTAAAAGTAAAAAACATTACAAGAAAATTGTAATTATTACATTCAGAGTTAGGATTTCTTTTCAATTTAACCTGAACATGTGAAAGCAGCAGGAATACAGCTAGAGCACCCAAAACCCTTAATTCTGCCATATAGTGATGCCATTAGGGAAAAAATAGACTAAAAACCCTGATTACCTTCAAAAATCAATTTAATTTAATCAGGGACCACAAACACTAAAATTTCTTATTACATAGTGTGATAGTGCCTATCACAGAAACACAGTGACACAGAAATTCATTAAAATGTCTCCCTTCATTATGAGCCATTTATGCCTTAAGTCAGATTTTTATTTCTTAAATTTTATATTAAGAAAAAAACTCTCCTCACTTCTTTTTAACATCAGTATCATTTGGGGGGCAGGCATGCATGGCAGATGACTATTTCAATATAACATCCACCCTTGCCATAAAATTGATATTTATAATATATGTGTGTGTTTACAGACACACACGCACACACCAACCCCATACAGGCCCGATTAAGTCAATGTAGCTGCCTGGGGTGTAAGTCAGCAAAGAAGTTGGATCACTGCTGATTTTTACTAAAAAGTACATTAAAATGGGGAGGGGTTTTTTGAACTACATCAATTTGGATTTCACAGAGAAAAACGTGTCTTGGAGTTAAATACAACACATTAATTTTAAATATTTGTTCCTTTTCCTTGGTTGTTCATATTATTATTATGCATCCATGCAGTTTAGAATTATTTATTCATACGATAAGGTGAAAGAAAAAAAAGGCCCTCTTTGGTCAGTGACAGAACGTGTGAAAATCTATAATACGAAACCTGTATGTTGCTATTTTCATTGGCACGCCGCCTTCCTTCCACTCTGCTGATAGTGATGGTCTGTCCAATCACATCTATTGTACCAGACAATCTCCTGCAACACAGGAAAAAATGGAATAACCAAAAAGTACTAAAGGGAATTTTACAAAGCTTAGAACAAGCAAATTAAACAGCCAAGGCAAATAATATATGAATCAATTAATGTCCATAAGCTCCTTCCTCTGTACAAAAGCTATTTACAAGTTGCGTAAGGTTTCTGCAGAATGCTAGATGCTAAAAACATGTTTCATTTATTGAACTTTACAATCTCAGCTTTCTTGTTTCTTTAGAATTAAGGAAAGGAGCAGTACAGCCTTCTCAAGAATAAAGGGTGAATGTTTCCACATTCCACTCCCAACTCCCTACGGTAAAAGCCATATGTTTCCGCCTATGTTAAAAGAAAAAGATCGGCAATATTGCAATTAAAGAGTACTGGTAACATGTAACAAACAAGAAAAGAGTATTCTCAGAGAAATTCTATAAAAATTAGCAAATGCAATTTTAAAAAGTGCTACAGGAAACACAGGAAATTTAGACTTGAGGCTGTGAAACTATACCTGTAATGGTCCATGGAAGATGGAGAGAATGACAAGGTAAATAATGAGGCACTGATAAAAATGGTTAGCCAGCCCTACTTTGCATACTGTAGATATTGCAGCACATATTACATGAAATCACCCATTATCCTTCAGCTTCTGCAACATCTAGACATAGCAACATACCATCTAGTGGGGAACGTCAAATGGAACAGGGTACTAGAACCAAGAGACCTGGATTCTGGTTCTTGGGTTGATAGGTCTGCCTGAAACTCAGAAGCCCAAATCCACTTATCCTTTGTTACCTCAGTTTCCCAAAATGTAGAAATGAAATATGCAAGGAGCTGCCTTTCCCTAACTGCTCTAAAAACAAATTAGAGGCAAACACTTAACTCCTTCCTGGGTTTGCATTTATTAACAAAGAAATTAATAGTAGGATAAAGTTCAACTCAAGCCTCTCGCCAGACTTTGTTTTAATTTTGTTTTTTGGCAGGGACCCCCAGCGTCTCTCAACCTTTTTTCACCTAGGATCCAAAATCCATCTGTAGTTTATTGCCCAAATGTCAAATACTTATGATTCTAAGGACTGATTCAGAGCATAAACCCATAACTGGTTTTGAGTGCAGCTAGGTGGGGGGACTGGTGTAAGTACTTCTCCCTTTCTTGCCTTCACAACAGTCAGGTCCAACAGCACTGTTAGGCAGGTGTGGAACCAGTTACACAGTTTCTTGAAGTGGTGCTGCCCCCAGAACTGAAATGAAGGCAGAGTGGAATGGTAGCTTCAATAGAAAGAGTAGTAGAAGGGAGCAGAGTTTCTACTACCATCAACTTCATTTGTTCCTGCTGGGCCTAGTGTCCAAGGGATTTCGCTGTTTCCATCCACTTCAATCTGAGAGGTGCAACCTAGTGGTCACCTCCTCATGAATAAGGCTACGTTTTAGTCACAGGTATTTTTAGTAAAAGTCATGGACAGGTCATGAGCAGAAAACAAAAATTCATGGCCCGTGACCTGTCCATCACTGTTACTATATACCCCTAACTAAAAATTGGTGGGGATAGTTCAGGGGGGGGTGAGGGGGGGGAAAGAGGAGGGCTGCGCTGCGGGTGCTTGGGTGGGGGAGGTCGCAGCCGACGGGGCGTCGCGGGTGCTGGGGGAGGCGGTTGGCGGGGCTGGGGCAGGTTCCCTACCCGGCTCCTGGGAAGTGGCGACATCCAGCTCCTAGCTCCACCTGCTGCCTCTGCTCCGCCCCAAGCCCTGGTTCTGCAGCTCCCATTGGCTGAGAACTGCGGCCAATGGGAGCTACATGGGCAGTGTCTGCCGGCAGAGGCAGCACGTGGAGCTAGGAGCTAAGTTCCTGTCGCCCTTCCTGGGAGGCCCACCCCCCAAGGTAAACACTGCCCTGCACCCCACTCCCTAGGCCTGAGCCCCCCGGCCCCCAAACTCCTGCTGCTGAGGAGCGGGGGCCCAAGACTACCCCAGCAACAGCCGGTGCAACTGGCCCAGGGGCTGGCCGAGCTACTCAGGTGGCTCCCAGGCCCGTAGCACGGGCCGCTGCAGAAGTCACGGAAAGGCACGTGATCCGTGACCTCTGTGACAAACACGGAGCCTTACTCGTGACCACCAGAGGGTCCTGAACCAAGTTCTACTCTACATCTACTCAGAGATCCTTGAGATTTTCTGCATTTTGTTGTCACTTTATATTACTGAAGATCTCTCACCACCACAACCACCATCCTTCTTTTCATAGAGGAATGGATCACAATTACATAGAGATTTGAGATAGAGATGAGATAATACATTTCAGAATTCCACAGATTGACAAATTTTCCAAGTTCCTTAAATATCAACACAAAGGTCATGTACAGTAACTTTGTTTGAAAAACCATTAGTTTAAGATTTACTTTTTTTTACACAACAGGGAGGGAAGGAGGGATAGCTCAGTGGTTTGAGCATTGGCCTGCTAAACCCAGGGTTGTGAGTTCAATCCTTGAGGGGGCCATTTAGGGATCTGGGGCAAAAATCTGTCAGGTGACAGTACTTGGTCCTGCTAGTGAAGGCAGGGGACTGGACTCAATGACCTTTCAAGGTCCTTCCAGTTCTATGAGATAGGCATATCTCTATTTATTTAACAGAAAAAAGAAACATGGTTGTTAAAAAATCTGTGGTATTTGTGTTAGAGCAAAGGGTATTAATCTTGGTACCCTAAGCAAATTATAGCTCCAATAACTGCACCCTGGCTACCCAATTCCTCCTGAAATTTCATTTGACTAGTCCAGTCCCTTCCAGTTCTAAGCTGTCATATACTATTTCTCTGTGCCAGTAAACAGTTTCCACATGTCACCACAGAGGTGGCCATAGTTCAAGTGCAGTTTAAATGTCCTACTTATATCCCTTAACAACTTAACAATGCTTTGAGAGATTCAGTTTATAATGCTCTTTGAGATCCTCATATGAAACTCGCAATATAAGTGCAAATTATTAATAAAACATGCAAGTTGTGCCAGCAAAGAGACTTTTCTTCACTGTCTCGAAGTTAACTAATCTACTTTCAGCATCATACTAATACTCCCCTACCTCTGTACTATTTCCTCAGCTGTGTTTTACTACATGCTTTCAAATCTGAGACGTTTTAAAATGTTCTCTCAAAATATACTGCTCTGATAATGTAGGAGAGAGGTAATGGCCCTTCACAAAACCTGGACTACTCAAATAATTCCCAAAGGTCTGCATTTTGGAGAGGACTTCTAAAACTAAAGGATACTAGTTCTGAGGTAGGAGAAAGACACGGTCTTCTAAAAGTACATTTAAAAGAGGCAAACACAGACTAAACAGAACATAGCAATTCCAGTCCCTTAGAGAAGTTGACACATTTTTCATTTTAGAAACAGGAGTCCAAAGAGTCTGTGTTCCCATTTTTCTTCTCACCCCCACTGTGGTAAGTGTCCTAGTCTCTCTCTCTCTCTCTCTCTCTCCCCCTTTATGAAGTGATACAGCTGTGAAACAGCTTGAGAATTTTAACATTTTGTCTTTCAATATGTTGCTCTTATTTTACTCCAACCTAATTTTTTTGCATGTATTTTGTGAATTGAAAACAGGGAGTAGACGAGGCTGCCTCTTTTCTCTGGTTTATTCTCTTTGGTATTAGAATCTTTAATGACAGCAATAAGGAAAGAAAGTGTCACAAGATATCAAATCATGGAGACTGAATGCAAGTCTTTAGTAATAGAGAATTGTCTGTATATAGTAAAGACCCAGCTACTAGTAAACCAGACAAGTAACAGAACACTGCAGTGCTTAGAATAATATCAGGCTGTAAAGCCAACTGGGTCCAAATGGAAATTCTGCTATCTTTTACATTCTGGCATCCTTCTGTTTTTAAGAACTAGCAATTTATATGGGTCACAAAAAGCATGAATTATTTAAGAGTGACATTAAACAGAGCTTTAGAACATATTGAGAAAAAAACAGGAATAATTCAAAAATCAACACTATTAGACAGAGGACTTTTGGAGACAGTCATAAATTCTAAGGCCTGAAGGGAGCATTGTGATCATTGACTCTGCCCTTCTGCATAATAGGCCACAGGACTTCCTTTAATTAATTCTGTTTGAACTACAGCATATCTCTTAGAAAAACATCCAATTTTGATTTTAAAATTGCCAGTGATGGACAATCCACCACAACCCTTAGTAAGTTGTTCCAACGACTAACTGCCCTCATTGTTAGAGATTTGCGTCTTATTTCAAGCATGAATTTGTCAAGCTTCAACTTCCAGCCACTTTGTCTGCTAGATTGAAGAGCCCTCTACCACCAAATTTCCGCTCCCCACATAGCTACTTATAGACTCTCTCTTATAAAAGTCTCTTTAGGTCTACTCAGCTTCACAATTAACAACTACTTTGTCCCCAAACTACTACTACTAACCAGCAGGAAAATTAACTTTTGGAACTAAAAGTATTTTTTTAGTTTTAGATGGCAGAAAAAGCATAAATTGAAACTGAAGAAACTATATGCTTCCATGAGCAAAGCAGACATTCCTCTACTAAAAGCTAAGGTTTATCAGTCTTACACAAATTCATTAAATCAAATGGATGAGAACATATCACCATAGGTGAAAATCAAGCATTACTTACATACAGTAAACTGCAAGATTATGTCATAAAGCTGCCAGACCATATAATAAAACATATCAACACAATAGGAATGTTTTTAGTGACATTAGTCAATACAGATACAGGAGAGTGAAACGTTTTGGGAACAAGTGGGTTGAAGGTAGGGTGAAAAGAATGGAGGACCTAGCTATTTGGGTCTGAAAATGCAGGCAACACAGAAACTACACCTCATACACAGAAGTTATCAGCTGATTTTCTAAGCCAAAAAAACAAACAATATATCTCATCAGTGTTTCACACTCAATTTCTAAAAGGAGGTGAAAAGCAAAATACAACTGGTGAATGCTATGTGAATATAACGCATAGTGTATATATAATGCTTAGACAAAAAGAGGGGTCTATTTGTGTTGTGTGTACATGTGCATATAAGGAAGAAAAGAGGTGGAGGGGTGAGGGAGAGTAATATCTACCAGTATTTACAATTAAAATACATAATCTGATTAAAGGTCTTGGATTACCAACCCTTAAATCCAAAGAATGAAAAACTGGATAATCAGCTAAAAAAAAAAATCAGAGTTAAATAGGTTCTGAATATTTAAAGCATGGTCCTAGATTTTACAATTAAGTCACCTACACACTAAAAGCAAATTTGGGATGCAGAGTTTGGAAGCAGATTGGCCCAGTTACAAGTCAGTCTGCATCCAGAGATTATGCTGAAATTCACACAATTAAAATCTTTACATGTTATACAAGACCCCCTAGTGAAAGCACAAGACAGGTCCATGAGATAGCAGCCGACGTTGAATATCTGGCAAGGTGAGCGCCGGCAATTATCGCCACATTCTAGGAACGTCCATGCATAGGGTGGTTCTGGGATAGCATTCTGACAAAATAAAAGAACCAGAGAGTGGATCTCCAGATCACCTACTTTATACATACAACCACTGTCCAAAACAACAGTGTAGATTTTCAGATTCTGAAAGGGGGATATGAAGGTTCATGGACCTTGTTTTCCTTATCTCAGATTGTTCCCTTTCTTCTCCCCTTCTCCATTCAGTAAACTTTGTCTGTTTTGTGTAGGAGTGAGGTATACATGTAACTAATACATTGGAAGCTGCAAAAAGTGTTACTTGACAGAATTCTTTAATAAAATGGAACAGTTCAAAATCCTTCCTTTTAAAAACACACTTAGTATTTTGTTGTCTACTTCCTGAAAAACAAGCAGTGAAGAGTTCTCTCCTAAGTTACTTACCTTATAGTAACTGGGATTCTTTGAGATATGGTATCTACATGGATTCCACTCCTGGTGAGCATGTTCCCCATGCAAGACTGGATTATTTTTGGCCAGCAATGTCTGTTCTAGGTGCCCTCTGTTACAAGCCTGGATGAATACATTTCTTCCAAATAGGGAGCTACTCTGTCTAGTGTACTAGGACACTCCCAAATCCCATCCACAATCTGAACAGGAGAGCTCATCAGTATTGTGGTGGTATTTGTAGACGATACCAAGGCAGATGCACCTCTAGCCAGAGATGAGTCCAGCGAGGATGACTCCAGTTATGTGGTCATCGTGAGATCACTTGGTACTGAGAACTTGGGCTAGAAACATCTGCACCATGGAGGTCAACATCAATCATGGGCACCGAGGTTATCAGTACCAAGTGTGCTGTGCTGACAATGGCACCAAGTCAATAGTACTGGGGGGAGTATGAACCTTGGTTTCAGATGGTACCACAGATATCTTAGTGACCAGCCAACATACTTGGATCCATCATACTTGGATCTAGCCTGTGAACTCCCTTTCCACTGAAGGGTAAGAGCCAATACAGAGGCATGATGGGCCTTCTGCCTCATTTTACTAAGCACCAGAGAGGATGACCTATGACTACACTCGTCCTTGCAGTGATGCTCCTTCCTATCCCTTTCTGATGACTGGGTAGAGGAGGTCTTGACTGCTCTTCAATACTCACTAGTCAAAGAGTTAAAGCTCTTCAATGAAAAAATGAGCTAAGGAGCTCACAGCAGAGCCACTGCTCACAGGAGCACTAGCTGAAAGTTCAGGCTTCAAGGGTTCTTTTTCTCATCCTTTGAAGAGGCTCTTCATTGAGCATTCCAGCAGAAAGAGCCTGAGGCAGGCCTAGCTTGCTTTCTGTGTCCTCTTGGAGAAGGAGCATCAGATTAAGCTTGTCAGAGACACGCCCTCGCCAAAGCACAAGAGGCACCTAGAGTGTGCCCATCACTGAGAAGGAGAGCAACCCCACAAGAGGGACAAATTTTAAATCAAACAGACTTTAATTCAGTCATAGTGTCTTGAGTTCCAGTACTGGGGATATGTCCTAATCTACTATAAAAGGGTTTTGTTTTGTTTTTTGCCAATGGGCATAAATAAAAGTAAACTAACTACTACTAACTAGCCTAATGAGAACACGGTGTAAGTGTACGCTAAAGGGGTTCCATCTTGCTGCCATGGGCAGTAAGAAGGAATTGAAGGACAATTTTGCTTGCTCCACCCTTTATGCCCCAAAGGCACATAGGGTGCAGGCACTGCCCAAAAGGACCCTGTGTGCCAAAAAGAATCTAGTCTTGCGGACATGGGGCACATATACACCAGAAGTATTATCTACGTGGACAATCACTAAAAAAAGAATGATGTTCCAGCAATAAATAGTGAATGGTTCCATTCTAAGCAGAGAATGGTTATTTATAAACCATTCAAATTACACTATCCCTATTCTCCAAGGAAATCTAGTTCAAAGAAAAAAGAAAATAAGAAAAGGAATACCTGTGGCACCTTAGAGACTAACAAATTTGGGGAAAGAAACTTTTGACGTGATAATTAATTAATGGGCCATGTTGATTATCACGTCAAAAGTTTCTTTCCCCTACTGACAACAGTTCCTTTCAATTAATTAGCCTTTTACAGTTGGTATGGTTACTTCCACCTTTTCATGTTTCTCTGAATGTATAAATATCCTCCCACTGTATGTTCCATTCTATGCATCCGACGAAGTGGACTGTAGTCCACGAAAGCTTATGCTGAAATAAATGTGTTAGTCTCTAAGGTGCCACAGGTATTCCTTTTCTTATTTTCTTTTTGCTGACACAGACTAACACGGCTACTACATTGAAACTAGTTCAAAAAGGTACTCTCTTATATGGCATGCTGAACTTGTTTAGGTTTTATAAAAGAAAAGGAAAAAAAATAGAAAGGAAACTCTTAAGAAATTCCAAGTTGCTATAAACTGCTTCATACCTTCACCAGAAATGAGACCATGAACAATGAAATGTGTTTTAACAGAAACAACTTTTTCCAAATGTATAAACTAATAAAATCTGAAAGATACCAATTATTGACTAGGCTACTCAGTACCAACTGTACATTTATATTTTGCTCTTCATCGTCATAGTGTTTTAGAAATCATTAACTAATAAAATAATGCTTTTCTTTGTTTCTTCTTATCCTACCTTCATATGTACATTTTGTTACCCTGTATCTCCTTACGAGGACCAGGGATTTGTTGAGACAGTTTTACTTGCTGTTAATTGTTGGGCACAAGTAAGCAAACAAATGTAAAAGTAATCCAGGTTCAATTCTCTACAACATTTATTGAACAGACATACAGTACTTCAACTCTAGTTGATATTTCACCCTTTAATCTTGCAATGCTGATTCAGGGCATTTGAGGTATTTACCTATTTAATTATGAACAAGCACAGATCAATGTTCTGTGGCACGTACAGTGCTTTTTCTCTGAACCATGCAGAACTGAGAACATGACTGTCAAGGTGACAAGTCATTTTTCCCCTAATGGAAATATCCATTAGAAACATAAAATTATAAAATTAACAGAGCAGACAAGGGATAAACAACATAAGAATACTACCAAAAAAGTAATGCTTCTTTACTAAAGTTACACTATATATTACTAAAAATGTGCTATATCAATTACAATCTAGATGCAAGAAATGTTGCACTTCACTGTTCAAGTTCATACTTAAGACTGTTGGAAACACACCATTTTTATAAATGTTCCACTATGACCTGTGAGAACAGAATAGTCTACAAAGACCTAAACCTTCTGTGAGCTCGCTGTTAAGCTAGTCTGAAATATACTTCATAAATGTTCAATCTGTTCACAATCTAGCTATCAATATGTTCAAAGAGGTTCCTTCATTCCTTTGTATTTGTTGTAAGTAATGCAGGTGGGTTTTTTTTATTAATATGATGTGTAAATCATCATAGTTTCCCTATCCAATTTTATATTGGTGCCTGACCAAATGCAGAGAGCTGTAAGGGGGTGTGACAGGATGCTGAGTGAGAAGCACTTAATCGGCCCCTGCCACTCCAACCCCAATCAAGGGGAATGGATTGGGGATGGTTGGATAGCCCTGTGTCTGCCTGGTAACGGGCAGCACCTGCCAACCTCATTAACCAGGGCTATAAAGGCTTGGAGGAAGCAGAGGAAGGGAGGAAGAGAAAGGGCAAGCACAGAGGGAGCCTTCTGGTCTGTTGCTGGCCAGGCCTGCACTTGGCAAAGTTGGCTGCGAAACCTACACGCAGGTGGAAAGTGGTGGTGGAAAAACAACTGTAAATAAAGAACACTGGTGGTGTATCAAGCTGAGGCGTTCCTGACTGATTGGAGAGGGCAACAGGGTCCAAAACCAGAGGGGTGCAGGGTGCGCCTTGTTACAAGAGGCTTCTACAGAACTGAGCAGGAAAGGTAAAACAATAACAGATATAATTTAGCTTTAGGTACACGCCTTCAAAGCAGCTAAGCACACAATGACTGGGCTATCAACTGAGGGAGCAGCTACCTAGCTGCTAGAACTTTTCACTTTCTATCACTGAGATCAAAAGACCATGATCAGTTAAAAAGGTGTTGCTGGCAGGAACTGAAGAGGTTTTTGGGGTGAGATGGTCTTGGGGACTGTCAGTGGGGGAAAAAAATAAGCTGACAGGAGGATGCACTCAGAGACAAAGGGAAAAGGCTACAAGCAGTGTAGGCTGGTTCTCCAAACTCAGAGATGGGGAAATAAACCAGACCCACCGGAGCTGTGGATAGAAAGATTATTTCCTTGCCTAAACTATAAGTTTAGGCAAGTAAATATTTAAAGTACGGCCTCTTATTTTGTATCCACTGATCTAAGTACTGTGTACCCTTTGGGCAAAATAAATCATGTTTTGTTTTGAAGAAGCTGATTCCGTCTCACTACAAGCGTACGCTGTCACAGGCTCCGAAAGAGAAACCCTTGCAGGGTCATATCTCAGCAGGACCTGTCGCATTAGTTACGGTTGATTCCCAAGGGATCCTGGTGCGACAGTGGGCAATCTGTGGAATTCCACCCCAGAAATGGTAAAGGCCAAAGGCCTGACACCTCTAGGTGGTGCTCTCACAGAGACCCCAAAGAATGGACAGAGGTATAGCTAGCCCAGTGACAGATCAAGACTCACCCTGTAATTATCTGTCTCTGTTAAGCTGCTAAAAATTCTAACTAAATACTGTGTTATTTAGACATCTATTAGATGACTTCCATAATGTTCTAGTTCTTTCAGAAGTACATAGTTAGATTATTGAATAATCTTTAACCTTCTACATGATTACATTTATACTGCAGTTTCTAAATAAACCTAATAACTGAGCTATAAATAGTTGAGCTATCACTAAAGATATTTAATCAACTAGAAGTCTTCCATTATACAGGAGTATTTATATGATGTACATTCATGATTTTTTTTTTCCAAATGAAACCTATTACCATCTGGCTAACATTGATCATTAGTTTTTTAGTAGCCAATGATAGTTCTGTTTGTATCATTTGAACAACAGTTTCCATGCTCCTGGCTGACCACTATTACCGATTTACATACTAGAGGAAAAGCTATTTGGGTATTACGGTTTTCTAGCTGATAAGCCATTGGATGGAAGCAATTAACAGGCTCTAAATTCAAACACTAGAGAAAAAAATATTTTTAAAATGAAATGCTTTTTAATTTTTGCTTCTCACACATATATTATGTGGTCAGACCACCACCTATTTTCAGACTGCCAAATAAGGGGAAATATGTGCTGCAATATCTAGGCACAAGAGTATATCCAGGAAACAACATGGCAGCCCTGACTAGGTAGATTTCCAAAAATCTGTCTAAGGGGGACGATGTCCCACCAATGACAACAACAACAAAAAATAAAATAAAAAAATGGGGAGGTTGAGGGGGGAGGGATTAAAATGTTAAATAAGGATTGTGCCCTAATTGTTTTTGTTTTTCTTACCTTAGTTCAGGTGATTCGGCCCTCCCATATCGCTCCTGCCACTTCCCGATGCCTGAACTGGCTTTTCTGGAAGCACTGCTTGTCTGTGACTGAGAAGAGGTGCTGTTTCTGGTGAGATAAATTTTCTAGGTCTTTCTTTTCTTGTGTCTCTACCTTTTCTATTCTCTGAGCTCCTCTTCTCTTCCCTACTCCCATTTCCACTGTCATTCTTCCACTCCCTCCACCCAGCATAATCATCTACTGTTAAAAGCTAGCAGGAGTTCTTATGTAAGGCAAGAAGCTTTACTAGCAAATTTACAAACAACACTACTGCTGGCGCCTCATACTACACTGGGAATTTTTAACAAGTGACATCAGACTGGGATTGCAGTGCAATCCTACCACCTGAAATAATCTGTACCTAGTTAAAATTCTCTTATTTTAAGGGATAAGCATCTAAAATAGTTTTTCCAAGTTTTTTCATTAACCCACTAATTTGCAAAAAAAAAAAAAGTCAGAGTAACTTCCCTCACATACAAACAGGGTGCAGGGAAGGTGGTGGTGGTGGTGGTGATGAGCTTTGTGCTGCTGTTACTGCATTCTACCAAAAGTGCTTTAAGTAGAAGCATGCATTGCAAATGATCCAAGACTAAATCGTTTATAATAATTTATAAATATTTTTCTTTCAAAGTCTCATCTGACCATTTATAAGAAACATTGTTTTTGGCATAGCAACTTATAACTCAGTGTATTCTACAATAGCAGACATCAAATACTAAAAAAAGTCAGCTTTGCCATTAAAAAGACATGCAATTACAATGATTTAAACAAAGTTTATATATAATTCAGACACACAATATACACACCTATTCTAAACATGTTCTGTTGGGGAAGGAATGGATAGAAATATAAATGCTGGCATGCTGATTTGTGCTCTCTGTTGCCATGCAAGAGAATCAGGTTTGATTTCCAATCTCTACTCCCAAAGACATCAAAAGTTGGGGAGTAAACTTGGTTCTTTAAGAAAAGGAGTGCACCTCCAATTGCTCAAGAATAACTCCTCTAATTAATAAACAATGTGTACTGACTTTAGTACCACTGGAAAAATCAGAATATGGTAGCTGCAAGCTGAGACTCAAAGATAAGGAATGTATGGGGAAATGAATGTAGGCAGGGGAACACTGGGAAAGGGAAGAGGCATGGCATGACATTTTAATTCCATCTGCAGCATGTCACAGGGATTTTCCTTACAAAATAACAAATTCAATCTCAATACACACACTGCTTAAACTAAAACTGCACCCTCCTATAATATACATCCATAGAATATGCAATCCATATCTACACTACCACTGTTTTCCACATATTTTAAGCTAAATGGATATATATTTAAAAGTCTAATTTCATAGCAGTTCATTAACATTATCTAAAGTATTTAAAATACCAATACAATAATGGGCTGTGTTACACAAGGTATCATATCATGGAACAACAATGGTACTCTGCACAGTTCTAAAGCAATCACACCTGGAATACTGTGTTTAGTGTGGGAATCTCATTACCAATAGAGACAAACTACAGGTAATTCAGAGAAGAGAAATAAAAATTGTTAGGGGGCTGGAACAATATATAAATGCGGAAAGTTTAGAAGTTATACTGTTTCTTCCATAAATAACAGTTGGTGGAGGGACTTGAAAATAACCTACCAACATCTCAACAGTGTAAGCCCCAAGCACAGAGAAGAACTATTTAGTTTAGTACAATGTAGTATAACTCAGAGCAACAGGAGGGGAACATTTTGGCTGAATATCGAGCCAGGATTTCTTTACAGAGACATGTATTTGCCTGTTAAACAGCCTTTCAAAAATGTGATAGAAGCCCCCTTCTTTGGGATATTTAAAATTACTCCTGACATAGTACTAAAAAATAAATAGCAAAAAAACCTTGAATTGGGGAAGAGTGGGACTGGATGACTCAATACATTTCCACTGCCATCATCTGTAACGTCTACGATACTATGATAAAATGCCTTCAGGTTTTTTGAGTTGCCAGCAGAATTGCTCTTCAGGACCATTTGATAACTAGAACAAAGTAGAGTCATGAACTCCAAAGACAGCCAAGTTCATAATCACAAACACAGTAAAAGCTTAGAGTTGAAGGGAGAAGGACACAAGTAGTACATATTAAAGCCAGGGAGGTGTGGAACAATACTACAGTCATGAAGTTATTTCCTCCACTTTTAAGAAAAGTATGCTAAGTGTCAACCAAGTGCAAGAAAGCAAGAGATATCTTGTAGGGAGGGGACTAGATGTCAGGAGCCCTGAGTTGTTTTTATTCTAGCTTTCCAACTCTAAATTTTGTTTATTTCAAAAAAATATTTGTGTTAGTGCCAGTACTGCAGTGTTAACAGGAGACATTTTGGTGGGTACTCTACTCTTTGGGAGCCAAATTAACTATATAGAAAATACTATATAAGATACCAAGATTGGGATTTTCATCGTTGTCATGTTTGGTCCTATCACTTTTTCCTGGTCTGTCATGCTACCATTTCTTTTAGGAACATCACAGGAGTCGCATTGCATGCACCAACAGAAATGCTTCACTCAGAGCTGGTTACAAACTGAAACTGAGTAAGATCATGCTTCCTTGCATATTTTTAACTAGCCAATTTTTTTTTATTTCCACAACAGATCAAAACCTTTAAAAAGAAAAAACTCTTTATGACAAGTTATGAAATTATGACTGTCCAACTGACCTGTTTGCCGGGATTCCTGATTTGAACAGTGGGGGAGGAGACGTAAACTCAGCTTTGGTCAATTGCACTGCCATCTCCTTCTCCATATTTCCAGTTCTGCCCTGCTGTACCTTCAAAATAATGTTTTCCTCATTAGCTCAGCCTCAGAAGTTTAACTACCATCACTCGATACAACAATACACACTGGAAAGAGACCACATGATTCACAACTTCAATAATATTAAAACTATTATTCTTGCACAGTTAATAAAATCCCACATTTTATAAGGAAGAGTTACTTACAATAAATTTTTTTTGACATTAAAAAAAGGAAACCAAAGAGCTTCACATTTATCTACGAAGATCAAAATTCCTAACTTTTTAAAGGCATATGACCAAGGAAAAATAAAATCTGGGTTAAATTAGTCTTCCTGCAGACTCTTATTTTGTAAAATAACATTTTGATTTAAAATATCAAATTTATTCTCAAAGACACTCATCATCAAGAAAACCAATGGAATGTAAAGTCTTCACATCAAAAACAAACTGCAAAACAAGGTGAAAGATTCTCCATGTAATGAGACTGTAACTACAGTCTAATTAATTACTTCACTGTCATATCAAGAATATTCAATTCATATACTTTAACCATGTAGCTACTGGCATTTACAGTTTAGTAAGAAATATTAGAAATGTAGAAAAGTTTGTAAAGTACTGCAAGATTTTGTAAGATTTCTATTTTAAGTACTTCTATGCAAATACCTATAATACCTATTTCCCTCCACAGATTTTTCAGCTCTCAGTGGCACAGTATATAAGCAAAATATTCTGAAGATTTTGTTAGGGAAATATGTGAGCACTATGAAAGAAAGAATAAGTAGTGATTCAGTAGTGGAATGGACATGCTAACTGGTGCTGGCGACACATATATGCCATCTCTTCAAAGACTCTCTTTGGAAAAGCAGTAGCAAAAGTGGAATTAGGAGCCAGAAAAAAAACTAAGACTTTTCTAAGTATACTGTATGAGATATGCATTAGCCAATAAGGTTGATCAAGAACCAAAATTTTAAATGCAGAATGAGAAATATAATAACAAAAAGTTGTTTTTTTAAACAATACACACTCAACTTTCCAGTCCTTAACATCTGTAAAACAATTTCCATTTTATTAACAACATTTACTGGATGATTGTTTAGACAGCAATATCTCAAAATATGATATGGGAATTTAGCTAAATCATGGTATACTTCTATATAGGCTCTGACCTTGTAACTTTTCACGACAGTGGACTGCAGAGCCTTTGCACAGCCCCAATGCCTTAAACAGAGCTCCACACAGGCACAGTAGTTCAACCTTAGATGGTAAGCTGTCTAATGCAAGGATTGTGTCTTCCTTTACGTATTTATGTATAACACCTCAGAGACTTTCAGTGCTTAAGTAATTAGTAATGATAATAAACAATCTTGGATTCTTTAATCTCACAGGATATCCACCTCAAAGAGAAATCACCCTGGAACTATTTCCATGTATAGTAAAGTAATTTTGTATTCAACATTTTGTTGCCATGGTCACACTGGATTTTAAACAAATACTTTAACATTAGAAAATTTCTAATCAAACATGCAAAAGAGTGGCTTAATTGTTCAAGTTTTCAGCCAGAATATGTATGTTGCTGTAGCTCACTGACCTTCCTTTTAACCAGAAATAAAAAAGCATAATAGCTAGAAAAACTGAATAACTAATTATTACAGACTCTTCAGGTGAAGGATAAAATCCCTAAAAATTTCTATTGGCCAACTGATTCTGGAAAATATGAAAATACTGCAAGATTTATTTTTGTTAATTACTTCAGGGCTAGTCTAAGCCTACAATATTAAGGCAAATAATATTATGGCTTTTATAGTTTCAACGGAGAATGAAAAGTGTTTGTTAACAAAATGATAAAATAAGCCTGTTCTTCATTACCCTGTGCAGCTTACTCTATTTTCTCATCCTAACCAAATGTATGCCTTTTTATGTTTTAGACCCTTCAAATGATCAGTCACACAATGCTATTTCAATAACTAAAACCATACATTTACAAAATTGTTTTGTCACATTCTAATTGTAATCATAGCTCAAACATGAAGTCTGGAGTGGTTATGAACAAATTGTATTCAAATAAAAGCTATTGTTCTTAAGTAATTCATTCATGGTTCTATTATGGAGAAATTAACAAGATTAATATTACATGATAGATTCTGTATTAACCCAGACAGAAGAAAAAGTGTCTTTGTCTTCAGACATCTATAGGAGATATGTACATATCCTCCTCATTACCAGAAAAGGCACGTAAATTGGAAGACACGCATGGCAAACAATCTGTTGTGTTTAGACAATGAAAATACTTACCTAAACAGTGACAGATCACTAGCTCTTGCCCCCCAGGCTGTCTTCCTGTTAGACCTTCAAACCTCAATCCCCAGACTCAAGTGAGGCAGCTTCTGAGTCGGACCACTTAAATCTCCCCCTACCAGGGCAAGCAGCAGGTCCAGAAGAGAGTCTGACCTTGTAATGGTTAGCTGCAAGGGGAGACCACACTCCTTGCATTTCCTGAACTCTGCCATGATGAATATGGAGGAAAGAAAAGCTACAGAAGCTACTGCAAAGAATATCCTCACTGAGACAGAGAAGAAAACTAGTGGACACTGCAGCAATGTAGGCGTGAGAAATGGCGCCAAAAAAAACAAACAAACCCTGGCTACAATTGCTGTTTCCGTTACTGTAGCATAGAATAGAGCAACAGCAATCATCTGTTCTGAACTGGTTTTAATGAAGTTCAAAAATGCAATACTTGCCATACATTATAACTCAACAACCAAAATAAAATATGACTTTAGTATTGCAACTGAATCTACAGACGAATTTATATTAAAAGCAGTTTTAATATAAATTGAATTATTAAAGAGTGACTTTAAAAAAAGAGAAAATTGAAGTCAATGCTTCACTCCAGTCTACTGAAGATAAAAACAGGTAGCTAGGTTGTTTTTCTGTTAAAATACTGATATTTTCTTATGGCAGTTTGTCCTCATTTAGACAAATATCAGATCTAACTTACATTAGACAACAGAAGAACTTAAAAAAAAAGACATCTCAGACTCATCAAGGATGAAGGGTACAAAACAAAGTATAATAACTACAAGGTTGTGGAGTAAAATATCATGCCATAATCTCCAAAGCCTCTCCAGAACCTCTGCGGGAATTCTTTAACCTGCATAAACAAATGCACTATAACTAAAAAAATACAACCACCACATAAAGCAAGTAGTTTCACTTAGCAGTTGTTAGTGCACTAGGCCATTAACTCACATGCTTGCAGCAGTGATGACAAAACAAACAATTTTTTTAAATTCAGCAAGTTTGTGAGAAACACTGAAAGTCGCTGATGTAAAATGAGAGCTTAGAAAAATAGCTATGTCCACTTCAATCTTGCCTCTATCACTTGGGAGTGGTATGGGAAGCAATACTCAACAAAAATTAGAGCAACCAAGGAAAGTTTACTAAAATTCACCTTAAAAAGATTGTATCTGCCATCTTGAATCTCTGCACCTGGTGTTACTTCCATAGAATTGTCTTCGGCCTAAGTTAAATAACACATTGCCCATTAAGATACCACACAACTTTGAATTGATGGGCTACATCATGACTAACACATGGTTACAGCCTAGCAGTGCCACTATCCGCACAAATAGTCAATGAAACAATAGAGAAAGATTCTGGGTGGCAGGAAAGGAAAGATAAGGTATGAACTTATTAACAATGATATTGTACCAGACGGAAGAGGTTTCTAACACACACACAGTGACACAGCACCATAACAGCTTTATGGGGGGGGGGGAAAGTGTTTACATATTATGGAATACCACAAAAATTTTATTAATTACCATAATTTTATTTGTAGTTGAGGTAACTGGTAAAATTTCAAGTCCCATTCGTATCCTCTTTTGTTTTTCACAGTAAGCTTTCCAGGTATCTTCATTAAACCCATAATTGAAATAATCTGAAAGATCAGCACCTTCAAACAGAAAAGCACACAAATTCTAAGAATTAAGCATTATAACTTATCTTTCCTTTTCTATTTCTGCTTTGTTTATAGCAACAGAAAGAATCAGAAATTAGGGAAAAGTCCCAATGTTAAGAATTATACATTTCTTATACCGAATAATATGCAACCTTCTACAGTTCAACATATTTGATGTCTATTCTGGTCATGCTATACATTTCAATTTTGCAGAGATCAGGCTTCAAATAAAAATCAAAAAGCAATATGCCTCTTACATCTTTGTAAAGACATCATTTCCATCTTCAAAGCAATTTACAAAATACTCCAATGAGCAGTTCAGAGGGATAAAAAGAACGCAAATACTGGCCAAATCTGTCTCTACCATATGTATGGGAAGAGGGGTAAGCAGAAAACAATGAACACATGCAGAGACCCTAAGAGTCAGTCTTCTCCTCAAAGTCTGTGGGTGCCCCCTGCATGAATACAATACATCAGAGAGTGGCTAGAGCCAAGGGGCAACCATTCTATGTAGCTTTTACTGCTAGTAACATTACTTTCTGCTTTATCTCTGGTAGCACATGCAGGCATGGAGCCAATGGCAACAACCCCAGAGAACTTTGGATTTTCCAGTCATGGATCTCTCAGGATGTCCATTAATTTAGCTGGGCATATGCTATGCCCCCTTTTCCCCTCCCCTTCCTCCCACTTCCCCACTTGTTGACAGGTGTTTGCAGTGGATACCCTGGAACTCCATGTAAGTTAATACATTCTTATCAAAGTAACTCGTCTCCTTTTACAGGTTTTTTCAAGTAGGACTGGATGATTTAGCTCATTAACTGTACAATTAAACATTAGTGCAATTGTGTATATTACTTCCATTTGTAGGGCGTTACCACAAAATTAATCTGCTATGGATAAAAACTATCCAAAGTACCTGTATTTCAACCAATGTGTACATTATTATGCAATAAGAATGTCATGCAGAAATATTACCTGGTTTTCGCCAAGGTTTATCCTCAAAAGAATCTAAATCTACTTCTAGCAGTGGAACACCATTAATACTTCCTGGTGCATCAAGATCCACTCCTTTGACTTTTGCACCTATAAAGAAAAGTAACAAAAATCATAACTTATCTTTGTAAAAGGGATTTTAATAAATGCAACACTTTTCATGTGACTTTCCTAAAATTAAAATTTTATTTTTGACAAGTTATATAGCACTAGAGTGCGAGGCATTTTACAGACAAGGAAGAAGAAAGCATCCTTGCCCCAAAGAGCTTGTAATCTAAATGAAATTATTTTCTTTACTATCTTAAACACATTTTATCCTTCCAACTTACCTATAGTGAATTAATAGCAACTACATGGTCTGCAATTAATTATTGTAGACTTTAACTACACCAAATGCTCATAAAACAGTAGTTTTATTTATGTGTTTGTTTTATCAGAAATTTCAATTAACATAATTGCTGTTTTGAGGACTGGTTTTAGAGGAATCACAGTTATTTCTTGTTTCCAATAAACTTAAGTGTATGACATGAAAAAAGTCCCTGTGAAACACAAATCCTCCTCTCAGGCAACCCCCACGCCAAAACCAAAAGGTCAGGGTACAGACCATCCAAACAGCCACATGCTGAAACCGTTCTACTGCAATCTGAGCCGTGCTCTATGCATGCACTCACAGAGCAGTCTCCAATTATGGCTTCTCTGTGCCCTGCCCTCACCTTGAAGTGGCACCACACCTTTTCCACTGCACTTAGGACATCACATGGCCCTTCCACATTCAAGAAGATATCATCCAAACCTTTACATATAGTAGTATTTTTATAACAAAATGCAAGCATTGTATATTAGATCTTAAATATATATATATATTATATATATATTTATTTCTGCCATGTAATTTGACTCATTAATTTGTGCAGATCTATCAACATTATTTTATAGTGCCATAGATATACATGGAACTTTACAGATAGTTAAAAAGAATTTTCTTCTCCAAGCAGTGTATCATCTAAATTAGACATATAGCAAGGGAAGACAACAGTCCAAGTCATGACACCTGTTATGCATCTTGTTAGCTCATATTATCTAAGTAGTTGTAGCTCATTCATCACTGCTGGAATGCAAATAGAATTTTTACGAGAGCTGAGAGAGTGCAATAGTAGAAATCAGCAAAAGAGGCTAACCAAGTGTTACCCTTTAAGTGCCTTATGGTATACAAACGCAAACATGTTTCTCCACGGACTTCTGCTGTACAATTGATAATATACTATTTATATTATTTTTCATTATTTGTATTACCTTAAATGTTAGGATTAAATTATACATAATGCAACTATACAATTTTGATGGCCCTAATTCTGAACATATCAGCGGATCTAATACACTACAGCATTGGTTACAAAACTTTTCAGGGTCGTGTCCCCCTTATCCCGGTCTACCCCACTTCCCCCCCAGGGGCCGAGGCTAGGGGTGGGGTCAGGTCTGTGGGCAGGGCTGGAGCGGAGCAGAGCAGGTCTGGGTGGCGCACCCTCCCCGCCCCCCACGGGAGTTGGCCCAGGCCCCGCCCCTCCAAACGTTCCTCCATGGCCCCCTGGGGGGGGCGCACCCCTCAGTTTGGGGACCTCTGCACTAAAAGCTAATGGGCTAAAATGTTAAAGATTTTATATTTGTCTAATTCACTAACACTGTGCAGAAACTTTATGCAAACATTGTTACTAAAAACAGAGTATGTGCTACTTCTACAGATTACTGCATTTGTTACATTTTCTATTAATATAAATGTGTAAACATTTTTTTACCAGAAGTTCCATAAACTCGACCTCCTGTCTTGATGTTGAGGTTCACAGGAGCTGTTCCATAGCTTCAAGAAATTAACAAAACTGAATTAGGTAGAGAAAACTGACAAAAATGGTTAGCTATATCCAGAAACAAGAAGAGGACCTAGACTTAATTGTCATTCTGAATCTCTAGCTCTCCAAACTAAGGCTACATACACACTACCCGCCCGATTCGGCGGGTAGCGATCGATGTTCTGGGATCGATTTATCGCGTCTCATCTAGACGCGATAAATCGATCCCAGAAGCGCTCCCCGTCGACACCGGAACTCCAGCTTCGCGCGAGGAGTAAGCGGAGTCGACGGGGGAGCCTGCCTGCGCCGTGTGGACCCGCGGTAAGTACTTTTAAGTTCAAACTAAGATACTTCGACTTCAGCTACGGTATTCACGTCTTTTGCTGAAAATGCTATTTTGTAGCATCTCAAATACTCCTCAGTAAATTAAACAAATATCTCATACCTTTACATTACAAAAACAGCGAACAAAAAATAGGCCAATAGAACTTTCTTCACGATACCAACAGATCTGGAACTTCCAGAGCATATGTAAAAATACATTAACTATAAACAAGACACTACACTGCTCTAGTAATAGAGTGCTGTCACTTGAAAAGGCCCAGTACTGGTACTGTAACTCAGGATACCAAGGAACAAATTCTACCCCAGGATGTGTGCAAGTGGCTCATCCCCACAGGTAGTATTTGCCCCTAAACGTAGTGAGGACACTTTTATTATATAATCTTGGTAAGTAAAATGAAGAGTACAATTTACTGTGCAACTACTCTGCAACATCTTTCTCATTCCAGTTCTCCTCCTAAATAAAAGTAATGTGCATTGCAATAATGCAAGGCTGACAAATAGCATTTTTCTTCTGGTATGACATGCTACATCAGTCTATGACTTTATTGAGAAATTTTTATAGTTCTCCTATCAATGGCCAAAACGAAATATTATACACGGAGATAACTTAAGCTTGTAACATAACTTACTGTACTAAAGTTTATTTAAACTAAAACTGAATTAATTTTAAAATCTTTTTTCCGTGCATAAAAGCAGGAATGGGTGACAAATCCATTGTATAACCTTGTTCTGGAAGGGCTTTTTAGAAAAAATTGTCATTTTATTTAAAATTCCTTGTACTCAGTTTAATAAACTTTAGTATAATATGCTAATAACCTTATGTTCTCAGGGTAAGAAGGGCACCCTGCCCATTAAAAATTTAATCCTAATCTTCCTCCCTATTTTTTTCAGGTTCTCCTTATTCAAGTGTGACCAGCTCCAGAGCATGCAGTATGCTGTTGAAATGACAATCAATCACAAATACTGATGACAGAGTTGGCATTTTTTAATACTGCACAGTTTGGCAAATTTAGTTATTTTAGGATATGAAATACTTAAAGCTCTGGAATAGCGAACACTTTGCAAAACTGAAGAATATGCAACGTAATTCTGAAGTTAAGACTGTGTACTTAAGACTGTTAAACTAGTGTACATAACCCAGTAAATTATGCCTAGAAAATGTACAACTGCAGCACATACAGCATTAAACCCTACTAGTTCTATTAATGTAAATAGTCAACTAGAGTACACATATGAGAAAAGCAAGCAGAATTTGGCTCAGTATTATCATAAGCATGAAATTAATAGAATTTTACTCTACAAATGAACGGCAACCCTAAAGCAGACTTTCCATTCTTTAATGGTGCTTTTCCTTCAGAATCCTTGTAAATACGTAATTCACTTGGAAATTGTATTCCATAATTTTAAGTGAACTTAGTGCTCTTTAAAGTTGTTGGGGTAGAAGAAAGTGAAAACGAAGTCCTATATTCACAGGGGGAAAAAAACAGGACAGTGATAATGCAAGTTTTTTTTACACAGCCCAACTGCGTGCCTGAGCCCTAACTTTGAGGGACCATCTCTAAGGATTGCCAGTTCAACCCTGAAGTCCACTAAATCCTCTATGAACATCATAAAAATGCCAGCTACGATGGCGTTTTAATATGCACCTTGTCCACTAGAAACTAGATGGAGAACAAACATATTTAATGTTCGATTTGTGCATAATACTTTCCAGTTTGCAAAGGAAAAGTCAATATATCATAAATATTAACCTAAAATGGTTATACTGACACTTAATTAAAACTGTAAGTCTCAGCCACCATACGTTTCTGGTGGATAAAAATCAATGATTTATTTTTTTTTAAATAAAAGTCCACCCAACAGAACAGATGTCACAGGCAAATTGCTGGATGAAGTGTATGCAAGAGGATTTGAGCAGTGTGCAAAAGGTCTAGAGGCTAAAATTGTTGACCTGAGTCTTGATGGGTGGAGCAATGTCTACAATGATCCTGTTGTATGTGCTTGTGTGACAACAGAAGAAGGGAATGTCTTCCTTACAGAAACAACTGATACATTAGGAAATGCACACACAGCAGAATACGTACAAGAAGTAGCAGTAAAAGCTATAACAAACTACGAAAAAAAATTCAAATGTCTAGTATGCAGCTTGGTCACAGACAATGCTGCAAATGTATCCAAGATGAGAAGAAATTTTTTACAAGAGACTCCCAAGCTAATAACATACGGTTGCAGTGCTCATTTGATGCATCTCTTAGCCAAAGACTTCAGTGTTCCAGAAATAAAGGCTAATGTTGTTGAAATTGCAAAATACTTCCGTAACAACCACTTCGCAGGAGCTGCCTGGAAAAAAGTGGGAGGAACCAAGCTAACTCTTCCACAAGACATGTGATGGAACTCAGTAGTGGACTGTTTTGAGCACTATATCAAGAACTGGCCTAATCTGATGACAGTTTGTGAACAAACTGGTGAAAAAATGGATGGCACTGTCACAGCCAAAGTTCTCAACATTGGGCTTAAGAGAAATGTTGAACAAATGCTGAGTACCCTGAAGTCTATTTCTGTAGCCTTGAACAAAATGCAGGGAAATAGCTGTTTTATTGCCGATGCTGTTGAAATTTGGAAGGAACTGAGTGAAATCTTAAAAAGAGAAATACGCAAAGACAGAGTTAAATTACAAGCATTAAAAAAACGAATGAGACAAGCACCATCTATAGATCATTTTCTTGCAAATATTCTCAATACTTGGTACCGGGGTCAAACCTTAACTGCTGAAGAAGAGGAGTTGGCTATGACATGAACATCCAGCAATCATCCCTCCATAATGCCAACTATAATAAACTTCAGAGCTAAGGGTGAACCTCTCGAGCAATACATGTTTGCTGATGATGTTTTAAAGGAAGTCACACCAGTGAACTGGTGGAAGTCGCTTAAGCAGTTGGATTCAGAGAGTGTTGAAGTGATAATCTCAATTTTAACAGCAGTAGCTTCTTCTGCCGGTACAGAAAGAATATTTTCTTCCTTTAGACTAATTCATTCCAAACTGAGGAATCGTTTGGGGCCTGTAAAAGCACGAAAGCTTGTTTTTCTTTTCCAGATTATGAACAAACAGGAAAATGAAGGTGAAGACGACTGAATTAGCTGCAGAAACCAATATTTTAAGTTTCTCATGTTGATCTGGCTGACAGTCAATTTAATTTTTTTTTTTTTTTTAATATTTCATTTAAACTATTATAGTTAAACAATTTGAACAAAAACAAACCTGATTTTAAAAAAACATGAATGTTTAACTAAATTCAAAAATGCATATGCTTGTTTTGTTAAAACATGTTTGCTGTTGAAGAAAAAAATCCAGAATACATAACGTTGTTTTAGTTAAATAAAACCATTTAAATGTCTGTCTGGTGATGTTCTCCTCCTTAATATTCAGGTACTGAAAATAACTTACCCATACTGTGGTGCTCCTGTTTTAATATCTCCTATGGTGACATGAACATCATCCTCATCATCATCGCTGTCACTGTCACTGTCATCCTCAGCCTCGGTCACCTTCTTCAACAAAAAAAGACATAAAAGGTACAATCAGATATTTACCTAAAATATCATTGACTGAAGCACCCATTCCAGAGAACTTTGGTGGAAAAACAAATTTACATTAACAAGTTAATTTATACTTTTTGGCTTACAGCTAGCATCTACTGCTTAGCACAACAGGGTCCTACCAGGAAAACCAAACTTATCCATTGAGTCTACGTGAACATTGATAATATCTGGATGCAAAGAGGTGATTAGACTTAAGTATCTTGAATGTCAATACGCTATTTGTGAAACGTAATATTTTGCAAAGTAAAGAAAAACTGGTTTTGGCTACCCAGACTGCGGTTTGTCTACCTACTCCATAACAGATCAGCAATACGATCATCTGCTCAACATGGAAAGAACAAAAATAAGAGAGATCAAGTTCTCTGCATCTTTAAATCCACATTCGCAGCAAATCAAATACTAATATATACAAATGCTGGTAAAATAATGTTCAGGTACATGAAATTCAGCAAACACCACAAATTTTCATTACATAATTTACATAAACAATTT
Organism: Chelydra serpentina; assembly: GCA_037349315.1. Classification (NCBI taxonomy): domain Eukaryota; kingdom Metazoa; phylum Chordata; order Testudines; family Chelydridae; genus Chelydra; species Chelydra serpentina. Next base: position 31,839,553 of record JBAIAC010000014.1, read on the forward strand.
CTTTTCTCTATAGCTGGGTGAATACTATTCATCAAATACATATTCAATGTTACCAATAATAGTCCTTGAATAAGTTTTTTTTTTCTGTTATTCAAGAATTTATAACATTAAGGCATGCTGTTGACCCTATATGTATACCCTTCCTATTCCCCCTTTTCCCTTGATAACCCTAATTTTATTAAAATGTCTGAATATACGGTTCTTCTCTGTAGCATATAAGTTAATTGCCTAAAGATGCAAAAGGGGGAATGGGCAGACGGTATTGGAAATGAATATTAATATGCATGCACATTTAAAACATTGTACTAATTAGTTGTCTCCATGTATCCAAAATATTAAAACTACTGTTCATTTACAAAATCAGAATTATCCCTTAAAAAAAACCTTTGCAGCACTAATAGTAATTAGCATTTACTATGCTATTTATATGGGGTTCAGCTGATCGCCATATTTGGGGTCGGGAAGGAATTTTCCTCCAGGGTAGATTGGCAGAGGCCCTGGAGGGTTTTTTTGTTTTTTTTTTTGCCTTCCTCTGCAGCATGGGGCACTTACCAGAGGATTCTCTGCATCTTGAAGTCTTTAAACCATGATTTGAGGACTTCAATAGCTGAGACATAGGTAAGAGGATTATTCCAGGAGTGGGTGGGTGAGATTCTGTGGCCTGCATTGTGCAGGAGGTCAGACTAGATGATCATAATGGTCCCTTCTGACCTTAAAGTCTATGAGTCTATTTACACAGTGCTTTTAATCGGACAACCACAAAACACTTTCCAAACATTAGATAAGCTTCAACACCCCTGTTAGGTCATTGTTAGACCCATTTTAAAGGTAATTCTTAGCGAGAGGTTAACCCATTAGACATGCACAAGGTCACAGAATAAGTACTGTTTCAGGTGTTATTAAGAAATTTCTGGCAAACACTGCACATAAATAATGAACTGAAAATTAGTCAAATAAAGTGACAGAACTTACAAACTAACAAGTAAAGTCAGTTACTTTAGCGAAGTTCTTGAGTCACTGAAATTATCATTGCCCCACGTGAAAGCAAAGCATATTAACGAATGTCTGTAATATATATTTAAAATTACCGTTTTCACTACACCATTTTCCGCAGCTTCCTCTTCATTTGCAGGAGGTGGAGCACTTAAAAACAGAAAATGCAAGCTAGTTACTATGTGTACCTATATGTTACAGTGAAAAAGCACTGATACAGTATTTTGAAGTATAGCCAACGTACCAGCAGTCTTTTATATGACTGCTAAGCAAAAATATTCTAAGAGAACTTAATGTCAACTTTATGCTATCATGTGACACAAATTATGTGAACTAGATATTTCCAGAGTACTGTATTTTCAATTTTTTACCCATGTTTGGATCCTGCACCTATTGAAGTCATAAGGGAGCTGTTTCATTGAGTATAATGGGAGCAGGATTTGGTCCTTACTATGCAAAAATGAGGACTCAGATTTTACAATGACTAGGTTGTTTAGACACGTCTTCGATTAAAATGATGAAAGACATATGCCTAAACATCCAAGAATGCTTCAAAAAAAAAAATCTGTCAAGGTTTCTTTCTCTTTTTTTATCTGGCACAATAGTATAAGATATTTTAGATACAACATTTGATTAGCCTTTAAATTTGTTGTAACCTGATTTGTAATGTCCACCAATTCTGAAAATACTGTTAGTTTTTTAAGTCATTGTGGCACTCTGAAATTTATAAAAACAAGTTAACTCAATATCCAGTGTTTTGTTGCTTCTGAGACAGCAAAAACTGACTACTAAACTTAATTTCTAACACTGTGTTGACATAATTAACAAACAAAACAACATGCAAGAGCCACACTGGCCAATGCTCCTTAACTGAAAAAGAGAATATTGGGACTTTTCTCGAGCCCCTAGATGGGGTCTGTAGTCCCAGCTTCTTTCTGGATGGGCAGTCAGACAAAAAAAAAACAAATTCAGTACTAGCTTAAATTGGCAACACTCCCAATGCTTCAATGAGCGTTGCACCTGTTCTTTACCAGGGCTGAATCTGGTTTTGGGATTCAAACCTAGGTGTTTCACATCATTGTTCACCAGGATGACATACTGGTTACTGTCAAGTTAAAAAACAATCACTGAATTTAATGTTTTTGAATTATGCTGGAATGGAGACTAAAGCAGTCGTAGTAGTAGTAGTAATACAACCTTCCCCACTCTGTCCCAACCTGAAATAAGCCAATGTAGGGGTTAGGAGATAGTGTATTGAATGGATACTAAACTGACAATAATGATGCCAATTATTGTCAATCAGGACCGTTTGTTTTGTGGTCAGGTGTGGTACTATTGACTAAAAACTGCAGGAACCAACTCATTTAACAGCTGACCATTTTAACTGCCACATAGTCAATACTCTAAAAAGAAAACAGATTTTCCAGTCTGACTTTAATTATGAGATCACTAAAAGCCTTAAAAAGTAACCAATACATCAAAGAACTAGCCCAGCACATTTTATTACTATGGCAAACACAATTTAAAGTTTATTTGCCACAGAGGCTGGTTCAATAAGCATGAAAATATTTTCAATAGACATGCTCAAGTACAGTGAATCTCGGAGAATGCAGATACATTATTAACTTTTCATGGCTCTGTGTTCTTTCAGTATTTTTTTTCATCACCAGTTGTACTCAAATGTGACAAAGCACTTTTACTGCACACCTAACTAAGCAAACTAGCACAATAGCCATTTTGACAAAAGTTGTAGAAATGGAACTGGTGGCAGCAAGATTAGGAAATCAAACAACTACACTAAAGGCTAGATTCACAAGGGGGACTTAAACCCCCTGCCACCTAGTGGAATTCACAACCCCGAGTTGACTCCCCACACAATGCATAGGGAGAGTTAGGTGCCAAAAAGAGCTGCCTAAGCTAACCAGTACGAAATGATGAGAGGGTGCAGCCTAAATACTATCCTTCAAAGGTGATTAGGCAGCAGCAGTTTAGTGAATGCCAGTGGCACATAAATGTTGGACTTTGGTACCTAAGCCCTTTTGTGAATCTAGCCCCAAGGGTCTGAAAACCTAGAAAAGAAGAAAGGCTCACGGGCATAGCAATGAAACACTATGGTGAAGAAGAATCTGGAGATTATTTACAGAAAATACTAGAAAATCAGAAGACAACAAGATAGTGTAATTTCCACCATAAATATCAAAAGACTCACCAATATGAAAGTAGAATTAGAAAACAGATTGAAACAAAAGGGATTATTTCATTATAAGGAATTCATTTACATTTTCATTGACTCCTGTCCACAAATATGACCCTGTGGGTAGCAAAACTGGATTCAAATGTTTACAAGAAGTAGATACAGTGGAACATGATCATAATCGATCATATATAATGATTCTACTTCCATATGAAGCGAGTATGAAAGTCCAAAATTGCTTGAGTGCATTTTAGTGGCCTTTCATTACTCTTATAGTGAAGCTTCGCTCCATTAGAACTGAATCCACTGTGGAATATGTAAGTCATTATATAATAAACAGATGTAAAGCACTGGATTTCAAAGGGATCATCTCTACCCCACCAATGCCCTCTGGGGGGAGGGGGTAAAAAAAATCCAGTCTTGATGCAGCTGCTCCAGAGAATTCAGAAAAGAAAGCCAGTCTTGCAATAGTTGTTTCCAGCAGGGAATAAAGCACTTACTACAGCTACTCCACATTGTGGCCTTGATGACACTGAAAATTGTTAGCAATTCTTCCACCATTGGTTAAACACCAGTGTAGTCTCGGCATCAGTGTTGGCAAAGATGGAAAAGGTAGAATATATTGGTGTAGGCCTTTTTAACACTGTCATCTAACCCAGCTCGGAGCTAATTATAACTATAAGTAGGTTTGGAAGGATTAGATTTTTTAATTGGTACGTGTGGATTTCTACTTTACACACACACACATTTCCATAGATAACCAAAATTTACAGATAGGCACAGTATAGAGTCAACATCCAGGGATTTAGACTTGTTACAAATTCACTATGAATTAATAGTAAAAACAGGTATAATTTGTTGATTTAAGGATATTTGTATATTTTGACATGTGATGCTGAAAAGTTGTGTTTTAATGGTTTATAAAGCTTTAACTTTTTGAATCTCAACATCTACTTTCATTCCATAATTGTCTGACCCCCATAATTTCCTGCAACTGTGCTATTTATTTTTAGCATTTTTCCATTATCAATGTAAACAATATTATCTGCTGAAATTATAAAATAAAATTGTCACGCCTATCTATAGGTTAGTGAAAAAAACCACACTAAAACAGCATGTCTATATGACACTGTAAAAATGCCAGACCTCTAATCTACTTTAGTGCTTCCATCAGCAGAACTGCACTGCACTAGACTAAAGATGGAAAAACTGCTAAAAGGCCCAATTTGTAAAGGTACTTGGGCACTGCTGAGCTCAGTGTCACAACATCTGATTTAGGAGCCTAAATCTCTTTTTTTAAGGGAGTCTAAAACCATAGACTGTTGGGATCAGACTCTAAAACAATTAGGCACTGCAATGCTGAGCACAGCAACACCTAAATACCTGGGCCAAAGTCTTCAGTATAGTTGCAGCCTAGAAATGAAGATGCAGCCTCTCTGATAGGTTTAAGTGTAGTAGCCGTGTTAGTCTGTGTCAGCAAAATGAAAATAAGAAAGAAAAACTTGTAGCACCTTAGAGACTAACAAATTTATTTCAGCATAAGCTTTCGTGGGTTAGTACCCACTTCATCGGATGCATGGATTCCATGCATCCGATGAAGTGGGTACTAACCCACGAAAGCTTATGCTGAAATAAATTTGTTAGTCTCTAAGGTGCTACAAGTTTTTCAGCCTTTCTGAGTTGTATCTTGGCAGGATTTCAGTCTCCACACCCTGCAGTTGCAGAGGACACTGGGCATAACTGCAGCTGTAGGGACCTCTGGATGATCTCTGTCACCAAGTTAACCCAATGCTTGGCTGAGATATGCTCTTGGTGAAGAAAAGCTAGTTGACGTTAAACCACTGTAAGACTTAGGTTGTACTGATAGGTAGAATAAAATACCAAGAAGAGTTTGTAGGCACTGTGCAATTTAGGAGGCTTCCCTGGATTGCTTGCTGAAGTTAAACTCTCACATAGCAGCACATGCAAGTAACATGTTCTACCATCTCTCGCTGGCCAGAAGTCATGTTCTATCCTTGTCAATAACGACCTGGCTTTGGTAATTCATGTCTTTGTCATCTCCTGCCTGAACTGCAACAATACAATCTACGTGGGCCTGACAACTCCACTGTTGAGGAAATTAGAATGCAGCAGCGCATCTCCTCACTAACACAAGATACTGTAAGCATATCACACCTGCCCTATGCTCACTACAGAAAATCATATCAAGTAGAAGATTTCAGTCCTTACCATCACGGCACTAAGTAGCCTGGTCAAGGGATACCTAGAAAACACTTACTGCTCAGGAATCTCAGTCATTCTTGACAATTCCACTCCTCAGGCACAATTTAAAAGGGTTTAACTGAAATCTAATATGTACATCCCGACAAGACAATCCCCAGGAACATTCAGTATATGTTTCTGCCCTAGAATCTGACTTTAGGAACACACTAATCAAGTCAAACTAATAAAAGCCAAGAACTAGCAAAAGTGAATGGTTCCATGCTGATATTTTTAATGTCATATTTATTGTTCTGGATGCCTTTATTTGCTCAATATCTTTTGTGTCACCTGCCCTCAAAAGAGAGCAGTAATCTCCTGGAAAACAGAGTGAAATGTTCTTGTTTCACTGTAGCTTCTATGCCAAAATTTTATATGTTGCATGTTCATAGCAAGGACTGTAAATTACAGCAGATATCCCTATACCTCCTACAATAATCCATTTAAGTGTGTGGGGGGGGAGGGGTCCCTCATTCTACAGTAGTAGGCTCCCAATGTAACAAAAGCTATGTTAAAGAAATCTGTTAGTCCTTTCTACAGTGATTTAGATAACCCTAAACTTAAACAACTAAAAGTGGACTTTCATATTTAAGATTGAACAGCCCAAATACTAGGTAAAACCATTTAAAGAGTTAGTCGGACTGTCAGATCACATACATGATATGAAGGAGATATTCAAAGGCACCAATTTAGGTGCCCAACTTCCAATGACTTATCAGTGGCTATCACTTTGCAAGAAACAGGTGTGAAATGATTTGTTCTGAATACACTTTTTGCACAACTACATTAGCAGATTCACAACTGTCAAGACACGCACCTAGCTTTTTGTTCCTCTGGTCTCTCTGGTTCATTTTCATCTGTCAAAAGAAAAACACATTATTTAAGAATTCTGTATTAGAAACCATGGAGTCAAAAATAGCAGAGTATCTTACAAGCTCTAATTCTGATCCTATACCAAATGAGTTTATGTAAACAATGATCCCTTTTAAATGTACCACTAAATAAAACTGTGGACCCTCCAATCCTGAGTTGGATCTGTGTGTTGAGACATGTGAGCCAACACAGCACCCCACTTAAGCCAACAGAGCTCCACAGACCGACCCTTTGCGGTATCAGGGTTTTAGTCTGCAGGCAACATTAATGTAGTTAGGGTAAATGGGTATGTCTAAACTACAGCTGGAAGCAAACCTCCCAGTCAGGAAAAACAGACTCACGTTTGCGAGGCTCAAGGTAGCATGCTAAAAACAGCAGTGTGGATGTTGTGGCTTGGGATGAAGCTCAGGCTCTCAAGCCCACACAACCCCTTAGGTTTGACAGCCTGAGCTCTGAGCCCAGGCCACAATGTCCACACTGCTATTTTTAGCATGCTAGCTGAAGCCCCACTAGTGAGAGTCTGTCTAGCCAGGCTGGGACGCTCCTAGTCGCAGGGTAGACATACCCAAGGAAGTCAGGAGCTACAAGTTTCAAAGCAAAAAGAGAGAGAGATTACAGTATTTCAAACATGTTTTCATTTTTAGGTCACTTATTTACTGTTATTATATTGAAATGAGAGTTATGTATGTGAAATTTTGATCTACAACAAGAAGTGCCTAAAATAGTTTATTGGTGTTGAGAATTCAAAGAATTTTAAGACAATTTATATGAAAGGCATGACAGAAAATAAGGCTTCAATCTTGCTATCTTTATTCACACAAGCAACCTCATGGATTTTGGTGGAACTACTCATGTGAATGAAGGCTGTAGGAATGGCCCCAATATGTATTCAGTGCTCCCATACCAATCACACCTTAGCATTTCCTCAAAGTATCTGAGCCACTACTACCTCTCAGAAAATGAAACCCCTCTTAGCACCCATGCATTCTGATCAGTCACTATATTCTAACCCTCCTTTCCAAAACGAATGGATTTGGTACAGATTATAGACTGAAGGATTATATGAATCCAGTGTCCAAACAGCCTTTTCCTCTTAGCTCTTCTAGAGCCAATGGTACAGCCACTATACACGATAGGAAATTGCACTTGGAAATACACACTTTAAATCTTTGGTATTTCAAAGGAGTCTAGATATAGGAAGTGCCTAAATAGGATGGTGACCAAAGAGAATCACGGACTTTTTAAAAGGGGGGACGCACTTGTGGAGCACACAAGCAGCAGCTGCCTCAGGCCCGGGGGGGAGAAGGGGATAACAAGAGGAGCGCTGAAGACCCTCAGGCGGCCGGGCAGTAGGCGGGGACCAGGCAGAAATGGGGCGGAGGGCCCAGGGCCGCAGGGCGGGGGATCACTGTAGTCATCACACTGGTTATTAGGAGACCCGGGCTACGCCAGGCCCAGCCCGGCCGCATTAGCAGGTGGTTCCCGCACCAGCAGGCCCCCGGAGCGGCTCCTGCGGCAATGGGCACGCGGGGAGCGGAGTCGGAGGCAGCAGGCCCGGCCTGGCCCCGGGAGTCGGCCTAGGCGATGCGGGGAGTGGGCGCTGCGCACGCTGGGGCCTAGCGCTCCCCTTCCGGCCTGTCCCCGTCCCACGGCGCCAGGGAGGGAGCCCGAGGCGGCCGAGCCAGGCCAGGGCCTAGGAAGGTCCGTACCGCCATAGAGCCACTCCTCCTCCTCATCCCCGCCGGTCCCGCTCAGGTCTGCCGCCAGCCGCTCCACCTCGCCGGTCGACATGGCCGCTTCCCCCGGGACGCGCCGGCCCCTGCCGAGCGCGGGCACAGGCACCCGCCGCGCGGGCCCCGCAGGCGCTTCCAGCGGCAGCCGAGACGCTCCGAGCGGCGTAGGCCGGTGTGTGCAGCGCCCGCCCCTCCCCCGCCGAGGAGCCGCCGCCGCTCGCTCGCTCAGCGCTTCCCCTCCCCCCGCCGAGTGACTGACACACACACAGGAAAGGGCCGGGCCCCGCCGCCCCCGAAGCACTAGGACGCCGGGCCGGCCCCTGCTGGGGGCAGGACAACGGGGCTGGGGGCGGGGAAACGGGGCCTGCAAGGTACAGTGCGGGAAGGAATAAGGTGGCCTAGCTCTGGGGGCACAATGGGGAGAGAACCCCCTCTAAGGGGCCGCCCTGCCTTAGACCCACAACCATCGCGTCGGACCCTTTGTCCCTGGGCCGGGGTAACCCAGCCCGGCTAACTGGGGCCACAGAAACGGGGGCTTCTCCCTGCAGTTAGGGGAGGGGGAAATACACACCTGCCAGCCACAATGGTTACAGAAATCCTCAGTGAGACCCAGCCCCAAAATAAAAAGGAGATTTAACCAAATCCCGGGGAAGTCTTTGCGGGGTGAGTCTCTAGGGGAGTGAACCTTTCCCCAGCTGGAGCATGCTGCTCATTGCAGCTTGGCGAATCCAGCTCTGAACAGGCCCACATTAATGCAGGCTACTGGCACAGGGAGAAGAGCTTAGCCTCCCTTATCCTTAGGATTGGGGGCTGCTCTTCTGTCTCTAGCTACCCCCTCACTAGCATCCTGCAGCCCTCCACGCTGCAGCCAGGATCCTGCCCTCCTTCCCTCGCTGTTCTCCCTCTTGCTCCTGCAGTCTCTGTATTTCCATATTTCTCCTCCCTTTCCCTTCATCAGCCCAGCATCCTCACCTCCTCCTTTTCTGTCACACCCCTCCCCCATTCCCTTTAGGCATCGCTACTGGTCCGTGTCTTGCTGTGCCCTTCTCCTGTCCATTTAGTATGGGAAGTGAGACCATTTTCCTTAAAGGCAGCCTTGCTTTAGTCCCTTTTCAAAAACAATAGGCAATGGCTGCCATCTTGGTTACAGGAAGCCTCCCTTTCACATGCAGCAAATGGAGGTCATCTTTAATGTGGTTTCAGCCGGGCACCAACTAAGGAAAAGTTTAATGATAAAATGTAAGAAGAGGGAGGTGTTGAAACAAATTTGGGCCACCTCCCTGGGTCCACTTCAGCCCAGGTGTGAGGGTTTTCCTCATCCCACTGCAAACCCTGAAAGAGAAGCTCTCATGCCATCATCCACCCTCTGAAAATGAAAACTGAAGCTTCTGCAAATATTAAAAGCTGCATTTTGTGGCAGGGAGCTCATTCTTTGAATCATCTGCATGGACAATCTTGTTTTACAGCTTTGTACTTTGGCATAGATGTAGTCTTGAATGAAGAAATTTCCTTTTGAAATAAATGTTAAATGTTTGAAAATGGTATGATGAGCATGAATGAAACATTACTTATGTTAATTATTTAACCGTGCAGTGACGTCAGGTCATTTTCGTTGCTACAAGTCAATTCTAGTTTACTATGCACTCATAAATGGAGTGAGAAAGGTGTTTGATTTGGAAAGTTTTCAGACCTGAGTTTCCTATACAACAAGTTTATATACACTTTAAGGAACTTGTACCTTTTATTAAGGGTCAGTGCAGCATTACTCTTTTATTTAGGTTAATCTTTCTATCTACCCAATGGGACTCAGTGCTCAATCTAGAAGATACCATCAGAGGTGCTTAGTTTTGCAGTTCTCAAACTGTGGATTTGTCTCTCCAGAAATAACATGCTTGATAACAGCAAAAATGGTTTCAGATAAATAAATAATATATAGAGGTGAGAAATAACAGACCTCAACCCTATTGTCCCTCTGCAGATTTGTGTACACAGAGTCAATCCCTTACCTAAGTCTTACAGTGGTTTAACGTCAACTAGCTTTTATTCATCCAAGAGCATATCTCAGCCAAGCATTGGGTTAACTTGGTGACAGAGATCATCCAGAGGTCCCTACAACTGCAGTTGTGCCCAGTGTCCTCTGCAACTGCAGGGTATGGAGACTCAGATCCTGCCAAGATATAACTCGGAGAGGCTGCATCTTCTTTTCTAGGCTGCAACTACACTGAAGACTTTGGCTCAGGTATTTCATAAGAAATTCCAAAAGTTTTATTGGTAGACAACAGTTGCCTTGGTAATGAACCAATTGAATTTGAATATAAACAGGAGGGGGCTCTGGGCTGGGGCAGAGGATTGGGATGCAGGAGGAGGTGTGGGATCTGGGAGTTTGGGTGCAGGAGGGGGTTCTGGTCTGGGGCAAAGGGTTGGGGTGTGCTGCAGACTCTGGCCAGGAGGCACTTACCACAGGAGGCTCCCGACTGGTGGCACAGCAGGGCTCAGGAAGGCTGCCTCCCTGCCCTGGCCCCACGCCGCTCCCAGAAGCCGCCAGCTGCTCGCACATCTCTGCGCACCCCTGGGGGGGGGGGCGGTGCCGCACGCTACCCCTGTCCCCAGCAGCATCCTCACAGCCAATGGAACTGTGGGGGTGGTGTCATGGGCGCAGGCAACGCACGGAGACCCGCTGCCCCCCTCTTCCCAAGGGGCGTGCAGAGACGTGCCAGCAGTGGGCCGCTTCCGGGAGCAGCGTGGGGTCAGAGCAGGCAGGCACCTGCTGGAGCCCTGCTCTGGCGCCAGCTGGGTGCCACCTGTGGTAAGCGCCTCCCGGCCAGAGCCTGCACCTCACACCCCCTCAAAAAATGGCTGCCTCGAAGGGGGCAGCCAAAGAGCCACATGCGGCTCCGGAGCCGCGGGTTGCCGACCCCTGCACTAAACAAACAAGAGGCCAAAGCTGAGAAAGATGGGTCCTTCAACCAAAGAGAGGTTGAAGTCTCTGGAACTGAATATAGGTGAGAAACCTGCTTAGGTAAAGATCTTTCACCTATGAAGACAAGGGAAGTCTCACCTTGTACTTTTGTGGAAGGTTCTCCATGAGGGAAAGTCAGCCATAGCGAGGAAAAAGAATGATTGATAAGAGGAACTACCTTGAACAAAATCTGTATCTTGCTAGATTAAGTTTGAGACTTTTAGATGCATGTTTTCACTGTTATTGCTTGTAACCCTTTCTAACTTTATTCCTGTTACTTACCATCACTTAACCTATGTCCTATTGTTAATATTTTTTTTTATTTTACCATAAATCAACTCAGTTCTGTGTTTAAAAGAAAGGGTGTATTCACTCCCAGTTAAGTTAATGTGTTGTGATGTGTTTTTGTGTCTTTAAAGGAGCAAACAAACCATATTATTTCTCTCAACTGACCAGGAGAAGGCTGGACAGTGCAGAGCACATAGTTTTGGGAAAATTTGGGACTGGGAGTGTGTTGGGGTCATCCTGCTAGTAGTAACTAAGGCTGGTAGAAGTAGTATTGCGGGGCTGTACACAGACTACAGAGGTCAGATCTGCTGAACGAGGGCTGTCTAGCACACAGACAATCAGGGTGTGACCTGCATTCTCATAGGCTGGTTGTGAGTGGCCAAGGTTGGCAGCTACAACAGCAAAGCATTGTGAGGCACCCAAGATTACAGAGCTAATGGTGACACAACCCCTCACTGGTCTGGATTGCACCCCAGACTGTGACACCCTCCTTGCCGGCCACCTGCTTGCTCTAGTTCCTCTGGTTTGACCCTGGACTTCAGCTTCCGACTACTGACTCTGGTTCTGATTCTAGTTTATGCTTCTCAATGCCTCTTCCAACCACTAGGCATAATGCCTGCCCTGACCACTAGGCTAGATTGCCCTCATCCCAGTTGCCTGACAGATTGAGCAGCCTCAAAAAATTAAGGACAGGGGGTCTTCGGAGCAAGGTCCCATCAGGACTGGTGGACACTGTCCAGAATCTGCGGGTGCAATTAACCATTCTGCAATCACAGAATGCGGCTCTGCAGGCGCAGGTTGTTCTGCTGGCTTCTCCGAACTCTGCCCCCACTCCTCCCAGAGCTGAAGATTCCACTGCCTGATTAATTTGATGGCAATCAGGAAAAGTTTCGGGGGTTCTTGAACCAAGGTTGGCTCCTGTTTTTACTATGCCTTAAATCATTCCCCCCAGACCAAGCCAATGTGGGGCTCATCTTAAGCTTGTTGATTGTAACAATTAGACAAATTAATTCAAGCCATACGCATCATCAACAGCGCACAGGCGACCAAGACAATCCTTCAAGCCTTACGGCAGGGATGCCGGCCCCTCACCAAATACACCACTGAATTTCATTGTTTGGCTTCTGACACTGGGTGGAATGAGATGGCAGAGCACCACTATTTCTGCCTTGGGTTAACGAGGTTAAAAAGGATGAGCTCACACGGGTAGAGCCTCTGCCTAGTTTGAATGAGCTGATCAACTTGTATATCAGAATCAAATAACTCCTCATGGAGCAGCACTGCAAGCATACCTTGATTCTCTGGAGGTTGCCAGCCATTCTGTCCGCAACACCCCATCCATACAGGTCTTCCCTGGCATTTGAGCTCTTAGAAACACTGACATCTGGTGTTAGGTTTATGCTTGTATTGTGGGTAACCTGGCTATCTTGCCTTGATGTGTTCAGCAAAGACTCAGGCGGCACTGGGCCCAGGAAATGCGGCTCCTCAGCCCCAAGGGCAGAGCTGGTCTTCTTCCCCACTCCAGTAGTTCTCAGCACCCACGGGCCACAGTTGGCACAGCAGGACCCCCATTCAGTTTCCTATGCAACTCCGAATACCTCTATTGATTCAACTTCTGGTAAGTGACAAGATTCATGTAGAGGCCCTATTCAATTAACGGGCTCTGTCAGGGCTGATTCCCCACTTTGGCACTTTGAGTGCAGAAGGTGGGGGCCCGCAAGGATTCTAAAAATTAATACTGGTCACTTCAGGCTGGTATTAAACTCCCAAGGACACAGCTTCTCTCTGACTTTGGATGGGTAGATGCTGCCACCACCCAAGTTCAAACTTCCCCCACCCTTTGAGAACCCAGGAAGGAGGACTTGGGAATTCCTTCCTGTGGGGTACCCTCAAGCCCTTTCACCGCCCCTTCCGGGGAAGAGCTGAGAAAGAAAACAAAGGAAATCAGCTGTTGCCACCAGCTAATTAAACAACATATGCACAAACCTCTTAGGACACCAAAAATCCAATCTTGTTCTTAAAAAAGGTAAATTTAAAAACAAAAAGAAAGAAAATTAATCTAGGCTTTTGTTAGATTTTAAAAACCCACTTACAAAAATTAAACATCAAGAATAAGCTTCTTGAGGTCCAGCTTAAAGGTTACAAGCAAAACAAAAGCATTTGGGGCTAGCACATGAGAGTCCACAAGCCATAAGAAATAAACAAAATAAACCTAATCGCATCTTCCTACACATTTTCTGATCTACTTACTATCTGGGTTTCCAAATAAGCAATTTCTAGGTATGATTCTGATGATTTTCATACCTGGCCTTCAGCTTCTCAGAGCATAACTACTGCACTGTTCCCCTCTTCCCTGGAGAACAACAGACAAAGGGAAGTTTTTTCCCAATTTTAAAAAGTTCTAGCCTTCCCATTGGCTCTTTTGGTCAGGTGCCCACTGACCTTCCTTTACCTATGCATGCAGTCAGACTTTTTAACCCTTTACAGGTAAAGCAAGTAGAGAACTGCTACCAAGAGGGATTCTATAGCTAACTGGCTGGTTGGGTGTCCACAAAAGAGAGCTACCCCACCCCGCCGCCCTCATTTATCACAGACTCGGGTTAATTTTATTGACTTGAATTTTGCTAAGACCCATGAGGTTCCCAACATTTGCAAGAACTCTTCAGATCTGGTCAAGACTATTGATGTGTCTCTTTTCTCCTCAGGACCAGTAACCTACCCAACCTTGTCAGTAATGTTTATCACTGTCTGGGGACATCTGGACCTCCAATTCAGATTAATTTGGGCCCCTGATGCTTCGGTCATTCTAGCCTAACATCTAGGACCCCCACATTCATTGGTGGACAGTGATCCTACACTTCAGATCCCAGTATTGCCAGTTATTCTGCCTTCTAGAAGACCCTGACTGTCAGGGAGCAAGACTACCAGGAGCTTCAGAGCCTCCTGCAGTTCTGCCTACCATGGCCAAGATCCCCCACAAATACCATGCGTTCACCAACGTTTTTCACAAGGGGAAGGTAGACATCATGCCCCTGCATCAGACTTACGATTGCCTGATCGATCTCTGGCCCGAAGCTGAGATCTCATTTGGTCAGATATATGTCCGCTCCAAACCTGAACTTCAGGCTCTCCACGTATATTTGCAGGAGAGCCTTCAGAAGGATTTCATCCGGATGTCCACACCTCCGAAGAGCATGCTGATCTTTTTTGTCAGACATGTATTGACTATCAATCAAGCCTTGAACAAGGTGACTGTTTGAAACCACTCCCTACTTCCCCTTAACAATGAATTCAGATTGGCTACGCACGGCTTGTATTTTCACTAAATTAGATCTGCGCGGGGCCTATAATCTAATTCATGTGTATGAGGGAGATGAGTGGAAGACCACTTTTCATACTCAATATGGCCACTGTGAATATCTAGTCATGCCATTTGGCCTATGAAATGCTCCAGCAAAATCTTTTAATGCTTTATGAACGATACATTCAGAGATATGCTGAACCACTTTGTCATTATCTACTTTGATGATGTTCTGATTTTCTCAGATGACCTCGCTCTTCATGACAACCACGTGCATAACGTTCTTCAAAGACTACAAATTATCTATATTCACACCAGAGAAATACATATTTGACTGGAACACCCTTGAATTTGTTGGATATGTTATCTTTCCAAGGGACTGACAATGGACCCTTGCAAGATAATGGCCATCATGGATTGGGTGACACCAAAGGATGTTCATGGAATCCAATGCTTCTTGGATTTCAGTAATTTTTATAGACTGTTTATCCCAGAATTTTCTTGTTTGGCCAGTCCTCTCACAGCTTTGCTGTAGAAGGGAATCTGTTTTTTATGGTCCCTGGAAGCACAGGCTACCTTTGATCATTTGAAAAAGATATTCATCAGAGCTCCCATCTTGATACACCCAGACCCCACCAGGCCATTTATGGTGGAGACAGATGCTACAAACTTTGCTCTAGGTACAGTCCTTTCCCAATCTGCTGCTCCTGATGATCGGCTTCACCTGTGCACTTTTTTCTTGTGAAAACTCAGACCTATTGACACTCTGATCAAAGAACTGCAGTCCATCAAAGCAGCCTTTGAAGAATGGTGCCACCTTTTGGAGCGGGGTAGGTTTCTGGTCCAAGTTCTGACAGATCCTAAAAACTTGCAATACCTAAAAATGGCTAGGTACCTGAACCAGCTGCAGGCATGCCAGTTCCTCTTCTTTGTGTGATTCAAGTTTGTGGTCACCTACCAGCCTAGGACAAGGCATGGGAAGGTAGATGCATTGTGGTGAAAGGATGAATACTACAAACCTGATGTGGAAACTATGTCCAAAGTTCTCAAGCCCTCAGACTTAATTTTTGGCTTCAAGTCCTACAACTCTACCATCATTTTCTCCTAGCAGGTGACTTTAGCCATTTCATGATCCAAGACCTGGATTCCAGGAACTTTTGGTGACCGGCTGTACATGCCTCTGTTGCGTCCTTCATAGACTCTTGCCATCTTTGCACCCGCAGACCCCCAACCCTGTTCAAGACTGCTTGGTCTCATCCAGGCCTTACCCATTCTGCCCCAGCCTTGAGCCATCATTTCCGTGGACTTTACCATGGAATTGCCACCTTCCCAAGGCCACACTATAATTCTAGTGATGGTTGACCACTTAACCAAGATGATGCATTTTGTTCCATGCTGAGCGCCTGCCTCTGCTCAGAAGACAGCCCACCTGTGTGTGAACAACAGCTTTCATCTCCATGACTCGCCTACAGGCATAGCTGACCAAGGATCCCAGTTTATTTTTTGCTTCTGATGAGAATTTATATGCGGAATATGGATGCCCTACCTCAGTGGCCTATCACCCAAGCACCAATGGCCAGGCAGAGTGGGTGTGACATTTGGGGGTACAATCCAGACTAGTGGGGTGCTGTGTCACCCTGGCTCTGTAATCCGAGATGCCTTGCAATGCCTTGCTATTGTAGCCTCCAACCTAGACTGCTCACAACCAGCCACTAGCATGTAGGTCACTCTTAGATGTGTTTGTGTAACTGCAGCTTGCCAGTCATGCCCTGGTTCCCACCAGGATGTGGTTATACTGCAGGGTGACCCCCAAGACTCCCCCCCCAGGCCTAGACTTTCCCTCAGAAATGGATGTTTTGTACTGTCAAGCCCTCTCCTGGACAGTCCAAATATATTAGGTCCATTATTCCTTAAGGGAATAATATACACTAGCTTATCACGATAAATGAAGTTTCCCAGACACTTTAAATTAAACATGCTGGATTAGATGAAACAGTAAAACAAGTTTAACAACTACAAAGCGATAGATTTTGAGTGAGCACAAGTAATGAAGCATAAAAGTCAGAAACGATTACAAGAAAATAAAGATAAAACGTTTATTAGTGTATAACTTAAACTATATTAGATTAAAGCAAAGTCTCACCACATGCTTCCAGCAGGATTACTGACCACACTTTACAGGTCAGGACCCACCCCTGAGTCCAACGGCTATTTCCTTTTTCTTCTTAGGTGTAGAGAATGTGATGAACATGGAGGGTGTGTGCCCCTTGAGGTGTTTTCCCCTCCTTTTTATTGTTTCAGCCCCCCTCCTGAAAAACATTTCCAGTTGAGAACCAGGAGGCAAAGAGTCTATGTGGAAGGATATTCCCTGCTGTTTTTCCCCCCACCTGTTTGAACATTTTTTGTTTTCCCTTCCTGTTTGCTGACTCTGTTTACTGCTTAAATGCAAATTAAGGCAAAGCACACATTCCTTTGTTTAGGACAGACCTGTTTCCAGACTTCTGTTTGGGCAGAGCTGTGGGGTTTGGAATGTGTGTTAATAACATGATACAGGGAAATCTTTTAACTTCACATTACAATGTTGCCACACATTTTATCAGGATGATACTGACCAGGATGATACTGACCAGCAAATTATGAGTTTTCAAATGATATCTTAGAAGGCATACCCTGTACAAAGATTATTATATTAGCGTGCAGGTTGTGACTACAGGAGTGTATTCTATCAGTTGGTCAATCAAGTCCTTGATCAGTAACTATGTTGCTTTCTAAACTATCATCAAGATGATTGACTGTCTCTGATCCCTCACACTGAGTTTGCTTACAACAATGCTACAAACTTCTCCACCAAGCAAACTCCTTTCTTTGCTAACTATCACACTCATCTAGAGCAGTGGTTCTCAAACGTATTTGACCATGCCCTCCTTCTTTGTGACTATTTTAGTTTATGCCCCACCCTGCCACACAAGTACATATACCGATTAAAAAAAATCAACATGCAACTCTCACTAAATATTAAAAACAGTAAGGCATTGATTCAAACAGAGCCAACAATCGATTGTAATAAGAGCAAAAGAAAAACTGCGATTGTGGTAGATGCTTACAGTTAAATGTCCACACCACGTTGTAACAAACTGGCTAATGTACAGATGGCAACAACTTTGTATAATGCTATGCAAGCTTAACAGAAATCCGTCAAAATGCACAGCACCATCTCGAATCAAATGCACAGCACCATCTGAGGACCTAATATGTCTGGAGAAATCAGCTTTGCTAGTTATTAATTGCTGTGGGTAAAATGTGCGCAGTAAGTTTTTTTCCACTAAAGCTTCTCATGCCCCTCCCCCAAGTTTGAGAACCTCTGACCTAGAGATCCCCTCCAAATTGTCTAGGTCTGCTGTTATCGAACTCATGGCCCACATCCAGCAGGTATACCAAGAATTCCAGAGGCAGTTAAAAGTTGCCAAAGCAACTTTCAAACAATATGCCAACCGGTCCTTCCAGCCAACACCTGGGTTTGGGGTAGGTGATAAGGTATGGTAGTCTGCCTCTCCGCAAATCTGGGCCGTAAATACCTGGGGTCTTTCCAGATCACAAAATAGATTAAGCCTGTTACAGTCAAGTTACAACTACCAGATTCCCTCAAGATTTACCCTGTCTTTCATCTCTATCTTCTAAACCCATTAGTTAAGAATCCCTTCTACCTCTGTACTATTCTCCCTCCTTCACCTACAACTATTAGGGGTCATGAAGAATATGCAGTCTGGCAACTCCTAGACTTTCATGGGATCTGAGGAAAACTACAATATCTAATTGAGTGGAAGGGTATGGCCCAGACTAACATTCGAGGAAACGTGAAGAACACATCTATGCCCCGGATCTCCTGTGCACCTTTCATCACACTTACCCTGAGAAGCCAGGCCCCGAGGCCACTAGACTGGACCCAGGGGGTTATGGTCAGGAATCAGGGCCTGCAGCAGAGTTAAACTCCAGGCAGGCTCATCAGTACAACTGGCCTGCAGCAGGTTGCCTGATTGGCCAAACCATCTGGTTGCTCTTAAGCCAGCAGCAGCAGCAACTTGCTGGCTGCTTAATGCTCATACTCACCATTGTGAATGCTCCTGTGTCACCTTGTTCCTGCTGCTCCTTCCTTGCATCCAGCTTTGCCTCTGTCCTGTGCCCCTATCTTAAATCCCTCCCCTTGCCTGCTACTTGCTTACTCCAGTTCCTGACCTCTGGCTTGATTATATAGTGTTATTTTGACAAATAAAATATGCAGAATTTTAAAATATTGTGTACAGAACTTAATTTTTTGGTGCAGAATGCCCCCAGGAGTAATATATAAAGCAGGAAGCCATCATGGGTAGTTGTATAAGCAATGACACAGACTGTCTGCTTGCTTCTGCTCCAGACCTTGCCTCACTGTAGAATCTAGCCTCTGGCTTCTGACCCTGATTCATCCCTGACTCTGTTACTTGCCTGCTGTCTGTCACCTGGTGCTAGCCTGACCCTGACTTCCTCCTATCCTGACTCAGCTCCCAGCCTTGGGGGCAGGTGGCTCCTCCTCACCATTCTGGTCTGTTCCTCAGCCACTGTGGTCTACTCCTCTTGCCAGTACATGATACTGGTTCCTGACTGAGAAGGACAGGGGTCCTGGATGGGGAGTGGAGCACTGTCTACTGTGCCAGGTGGCCAACCAGTCTCCTTCCTCTAGAACAGCTGATTCTTCTTCCTCCTCTGGTACCACTGAAGTCATGTAGTCAGCTAGCATCCTCCCTCCCAGGAGTTTCCACGTGCATACTGTCGATTAAGTCTTCATCCTCCTGCTGCTCTGTTACCAGCTTCCTGAGGGACTCCACCAACAAACACCTCTCACAGAAGGTAGTTCTCCCTGCCTGATTTTCATTGACAGGGACATGAAGGCCACATTCCCAGCAAGTCAAGACCAGGGTGGAAGCCTCTAGGGTCAGGATGGCTATCTGATGGGGGGGCCCACAGGTATAGTTAGCAGTGATGTTATCATGTCATTTCCCTCCCATTGTCAGGTCTTCCTTGTAGGGTACCTGCAAATTAAGGAAATTCAAAATCATATGTCTCTGCCTTCCTCCACTGGCCAACTCAATTGGCTAACACTCTAAGACAGAGGTCCCCAAACTGTGGGGAATAGAGGACTGTTCGGGGTGGGGGGGCATGGAGGGAGCACCACACAGCTCCACTCCTTGACCTGGCCCCGGCTGCCAGCCCCAGGGCTCCGCTCCCGGCCCTGGCTGCCGGCCCCGGGGCTCTGCTCCCAGCCCCTGCTGCCAGCCCCGTGCCTGGGGCTATGCTCCCAGCCTTGCACCTGGGGCCCTACCTCTGGGCCTGGGGCCCCAGGTCCCAGCCTTGGCTCAAGCTCTGCTCCTGGCCCTGCCCCCAGCTGTGGCCCCAGTCTCAGCCCCGTTACCCCTGTCCATGTCCCTCTTCCCCGCCTCCCAGTGCCGCGACCCCACTCCTGGCCCCAGCTTGGAGGGAGGATGCGGACAGGTATTAACAGGGGCATGACCGTGAAAACTTTGAGGACCACTGCCCTAAGGCCTGATCTATACTTAAAAATTATATCGAGCTGGCTACATTAATTGCTCAGAGCTGTCAAAAATTTCATGTCCTGAGCACTGTAGTTAGGTCACCCTAATCCCCGGTGTAGATGAAGCCCAGTTGACAGAATTCTTCCATGGACCTAGCTCCCACCTCTTGGAAAGATGGATTAACTGTGTGGACAGATACCCTCTGTTGATGCAGTAAAATACCTTCCGTTGATGCAGTAAATCCCCCTCCCCCCCTTGAGAGGCAGTAGCTAGGTCAATGGAAGAATTCTTCCACTGACTTAGAAGTGTCTACACTGGGGCTTAGGTTGACTTAACCACATCTCTCAGGGTTGTGAATTTTTTATCCCCCTGAGTGACACAGCTATGTCAACCTAAGTTTTAGGTGTAGTAGAGGAGGACTGAATCTTTCAGCTGCTTTCATCTTACCAGCAACTGGGCATCTGCATGCTTTTTAAAGTCTGGGCCCCACACACAGTTGGAATGGATGACTCGAACTCTCTCACTCAGTCTCCTCTAATCACTGGCCTATTAAAACAAAAACTGCACTGCTCACACGTCAGAGTTCCCTGCTAGAGCCCTTCAAAGAGCACTGCTGACTCACCTAACTGCAGGACAATCAGCTATCAAACCTAAATTTCAAAACACAACACACAGAGCAATCAACCATGTGTTCCACCAAACTTGATGGCAAGACAGAGCTGCAAGTATTATGAGCATGTAGAGGGTAATGTATGCATTTGCAATCTTATTCTCCCCATAGAATCATAGAAGATTAGGGTTGGAAGAGACCTCAGGAGGTCATCTAGTCCAACTAAATCATCCCAGCTAGGGCTATGTCAAGCAAGGCCTTAAAATCCTTGAAGGATGGGGATTCCATCACCTCCCTAGGTAACCCATTCCAGTGCTTCACCACCCTCCTAGTGAAATAGTTTTTCCTAATATCCAACCTAGACCTTCCGCACCGCAACTTGAGATGATTGCCTCTTGTTCTGTCATCTGCCACCACTGAGAACAGCCTAGCTCCAGTCTCTTTGGAACCCCCCTTCAGGTAGTTGAAGGCTGCTATCAAATCTCCCCTCACTCTTCTCTTCTGCAGACTAAATAAATCCAGTTCCCTCAGCCTCTCCTCATAAGTCAGGTGCCCCAGCCCCCTAATCATTTTCGTTGCCCTACACTGGACTCTCTCCAATTTGCCCACATCCTTTCTGTAGTGGGGCCCCAAAACTGGATGCAACACTCCAGATGCGGCCTCACCAGTGCTGAATAGAGGGGAATAATCACTTCCCTTGATCTGCTGGCAATGCTCCTACTAATGCAGCTCAATATGTCGTTAGCCTTCTTGGCAACAAGGGCAAATTGTGCCCATGACCCATGAAAGAAGGGGATGAACAGGGGGACTCAGATGCTTAGACCAGAATGAACTAGCTTGACCATCTAGCTGAAGTCCCTGCACACCCTTATATCTTATTCTGCCTTTTATCACAAGTCTCATGCTATTTAGGCTATGCCTGCACTAGAGCTGGAAGGTGTAATTTCCAGTTTGAGTAGACATACCTGTGCTAGCTCTTATTAAGCTAGTGCACTAAAAACAGAAGTGTAGCTGCGAGTCGCTAGCCACCCCAAGTACTCAGGCAGCACTGCTGAGGCTGCACTTCTGTTTAGCACATTAACTCAATTACAGCTAGTGCCAGTACGTCTACCAGAGCTGCAAACTACACCTTCCAGCTCCAGTGTAGACATACCCTCAAGCTGTTGACTGTGACTAGGCTACAGGGTTCTGTTGGCAGGGGTAGGTAGTCCACGTCACAAAGCCGCAGCTCCTAGAGTCCTGTGATTACACGTGTAGGTCATGTTTTTAAAAAACTCTCTACCCCTTAGCGTTGCACAGAAACGCTTGAAAATGTGAACCCTACAGAGGACCGAAAACGTGGGCAGAGGCAGTGCTATCCCATTGGGGCCCATAAACATTAATATGGGGGGGGGGCCTCCACACACACACAGCATATAACAAAAAGCCATATAGGGCCCCCTAGCTGCTCGGGGCTCTAAGCAAAGTCGCGGCGGCTCCGCCCCGCAGCGCGCGCGCACACACACCTCGGCTTCCTCCCGAACCCCGCTGGCAGCCGCCGCCCCCCACACAAGCTCTAGACAGGGCCACGACGCCGGAACCGGCGCATCGCAGCGCCCCGCCCCCCGCCTTTACGCAGCCAATCGGCGCCCTTCGCCGGTTTGGTGCGTCACATTCCTGCGGCCGGCCCCGCCCCCCCCCGGGCACGTGTGCTGTGTTGTGCCTGTCACAGCCGCCCCGGCAGAACCTGTCCCGCCGCGGCTCTTCCTGGGCCTGGCCCGCTCCGCGGGGACTGGGCTGCCCTCCGTCCTGCCGCGCGCGCCCCTCGCCCCAGCATGTCCGGCTGCCCCGCCGCCGCCGCGCTCGCCGCTTGCCGCCAGGCCTGGGAGCAGGTGTCGGCCAAGGCCAAGCGGGCCGTGGTGTTCGTGGACGCGGCGTGCGCGGAGAGCCTGCACTGGGCGGGCGGCGGCGCGGGCAGGCTGCTGGAGGCCGGCGCCCTCAACGTCAAGGAGTTCTCCAGCTTCGAGGCGGGCGCGGCGGAGCAGCCCAAGGCGGTGTTCGTGGTGAGCAGCCTGCTGAAGGGCCGGGCGGTGGACATCGTTCGCGACATCGTCAGCCTCAGCCGCTTCCAGTACTGCGTGGTGTTCACGGCCGTCAGCCACGCCGTGCACCTGCTGGCCCACGGGGCGCCCGGCGGCGCCGAGCCGGAGGGGAGCAGCCAGGCGGTCTTCGAGCAGTTCGAGGAGAAGCTCTGCCAGTGGATGGGCAACATGAACTACACCGCCGAGGTGCGGCATGCCCCTCTGCTTCTGGCGCCCATCTCGCCCCATCTCTTCGTGACCCCGGCCTTTGCCTCGCTCTTCCCCATGACGCCCCAGGACCTGGCTCGCATCAACTCCTCCAGGCCCGAGAAGAAAAAGTTTGGCAGCTTGAACGACCTGGACTTCTCCTCTCTGCCTCCTGAGCTGCAGCTTCAGATCAGAACCCTGGTGTCTGGCTTGAACTCCTTGTTTGAGTGCCTAAATGTGAGAGAGGAGTGCTTTGCAATCGGGACCCTGAGCAAGATTATCGCAGGGGATTTGGCGAACTACTCACAGGCCAAAAACAGGAGGAAGACCGCACAAAACCGAGCCTCTGTCATCTTCATAGACAGGACACTGGATCTGACCGGTAAGAAGCTTACATATCGATATCACAATTGTGAGCCACGCTTCATTTACATTATTATGGTGATCACTGCATTTCGAGGTGCCTGTGCAGATAGGTACTCACATACAAGTGTGGCTATAGTGGTCCATTGAGAGTGGTGGAAATAGGAGATGTGACTACAAAGGCATGGGCTGGTGTTTAAAGCAGGAGACTGAGTCATAAGTTCTAGGTTCTGCCACTGACCCTGTGACCTAGAGAGAGTCTGTGTACATCTTTGTGCCTCAGGTTCCCAGTCCTGGGAGGGGTGGGGAAAGGAGAGGGAAATGTGCTGTGAAGTTTAGTTCATCATGGTTTGTAAAGTACTTTGACATCTTTGGTTTTAAAATGCCACATAAGGACAAACATTTTTTTTATAATGAGAGATGAAACCTGAGTTGTATCTTATTTAACTTTTAGTTTTCAGGTTTTATATGTCAGTTGTCCCGATAGAAGCTTTTTTAGCAAATACAACAGCAAAACAAAACAGAACTTTCAGCTTGGGGAGAGGATGAAATAATGGACCATACATGCTGTATGTTAGGCATGTCAGTTAATGCACTCCTGGAAGGTGCTGAAATATTAGTGATGAGGGCAGTATAAGAACCTGTATGGGAAAGAACAGAACAAGAATAAAATGCCCAGAGCTTGAAACATTTACAAGACATTTCCTAGCTAGATGGGGAAAAAATGATATTGATAGTTAGAAATGAAAGACTTGAGTGGGGAAGTCACCAGCAAACTCCAGAGACAATGACCTGTGAGAAGGCCAGACTTCCATCCTTTGTATCAGGATCTGGCAGGTTGTGTGTGTGATCAGTTTGAATACTTCCCACCAATGATGGAAGGGGAAGGATGTTTCACTTTTTCTCCCCCACTTCATTTTATCCGGATTCATTTATCAGGGTTTATTTATCAGGATTTTGGGATTGTTATGGAGAGAGACAGTGATACACTAGCCCTCACCGCTTGGGGGACGGAAAGGAAAATGAGGGTCGGGAGGAAGAAAGCTAGGAAAAGAGTAGAACCCATCCATCTCACAGCAGCCTGGCTGCTGATGAGAATTTTCCTTCCCCATAAATAGCTTCAGTGGATCCCAGAACTTTCCCAAGAAGCAGCAGAGGATAAGCTGCCATATTGAATCTGATCAACATTCAGAATCATGTCTCTGACAGTAGCCTCCAGTACTAGAGGCTTTGGTGGAAGGTATATACAACCCACTCCCTTAATGGATATTTTTATGCTAACATAGAATCATAGAATCTCAGAGTTGGAAGGGACCTTAGAAGGTCATCTAGTCCAACCCCCTGCTCAAAGCAGGACCAATCCCCAATTTTTGCCCCAGATCCCTAAACAGCCCCCTCAAGGATTGAACTCACAACCCTGGGTTTAGCAGGCCAATGCTCAAACCACTGAGCTATCCCTCCTCCCCTCATGTCTATGAGGCACATTTCCTTCCTATTTCCAGGCAGTTTGTGCTTGGTTTATGAGCTTAGGAGAACAAGTCCTTATTTGACTTCAATGAGACTCGTGTTCCTAAATCATTCAGGCACTTTTGAAAATCTGACCCTTATATCCTAAGTATTATAACTATAAATGATTAATTTTTTTAGTCCTGCTAAGATCTTTGGCTCAGTACAGTACCTTGTGACCGTGAGTTTCACAGGTTAATTTTGTGGGATCTTTAAAAAGGATTTTCTTTTATATGTTTGACATTTACCTATTAATTTAATTGTTTGTCCCCTTACTCTTGTATTCTGAAGTTTACATAGAAGCACATAATTTACCCTCTCTATGCTATTTATTATGTTGTAAACTTCTGAAGTCTACCCTTGTAGTCATCACTAAACTACATAACGCCGATCTTTCCAATCTCTCCATTTATGGAGCTCTTTCTATGCTATCAATAACTTTAATTAGTCTTCTCTATATATCTTATTTCTGTTATACCAAAACTTAATTCAGCATCCAAGGTAAGGAGATATCATAGATATACATTATGATATAATATTTTCAGTAAAATTTTCTATCCTTCTGAGGGTATGTCTGTCCTACCTGCCAGATCGGCAGGGGTTGATTTATCGCATCTAGTCCAGACGTGATAAATCGACCCCCCCAGCGCTCTCCTGTCGACTCCTGTACTCTACCACCGCGAGAGGCGCAGGCGGAGTCGACGGGGGAGCGGCAGCAGTCGACTCACTGCAGTGAAGATGCCGCGGTGAGTAGATCTAAGTACGTTGACTTCAGCTACGTTATTCACATAGCTGAAGTTGCGTAACTTAGATCGATTCCACCCCCCACCACCCCAGACCAAAGTTAAGTGTATCCTTGCTTGACTATGGTCAGTTTCATAGCTCTGTTCACAGGGTGCTGAACAGCAACTGTGAAACTGACCTGAGTGTTACTAATGTCATACTGATTGGGAAATCTGCTAGCAGTTCACTGGTTTCCATTGAGAAGGCCATATGCTTAACCATGTGCTAAACTTAATATTCATTAATAAAAGTTTAGATTCTACAGAAATTGATAGTTTAAGTCCCCTACTCTCTAGGGAAAGTTTCCTACTTGCCATTGAATTTTTCAAGCTCTGATGGATAACTAAAAAGACAGCAGGTATTAGAATACTTCATCTATATTTTTACCATCTCAAAGAACTGCAGGAGAGCACACTCAGAAAGAAAAAAGGAACAATTGCTTATTACCACATTTTGAGACTGGCCAAGAAGAGAAAAGAACAAAGTTATGCAAGAGCAGCCCCACACACTCTAACCATGGTTAGTCCCCATTGCAACTCAGCAACATCTCATAATCAAAGGCAATAGACATATTTAACAATATTGGCATGGTACTTGATGTGCATCCATTGGCAGGAGAAAATCAATCACCAATGCAAACAGCTGTGTCTGTGTCAGTTTAGCACCCTGCCTACCAAGCATCAAGGAGATTTGAGACAACAAGGTACCAAGAGAGTTGTTTTGTCACCACCTTTTCAATAAGCTTAAAAAAAATATGAAAGATTAGTAGAGAGCTATAGTTGGCCATATTGTCAAAGTCAAGTGATTGCCAATGCTTTCTTGAGAGAGAGATTATTAGTGGCTTCTGTTTAAAAAAAAAAAAGTACATATGTGGCTGCTGCTCCAGAAACAATCTCCGCCAATGATGATTCTTCACTGTTTTCCCACAAGCTAGGTACAGGTCACAGTCAGAAGTTGTTGAACAAAGTTCTCCCACCACCTCCAGTACTTCAGATAGCAACAGTGGCTGACACAAAAACAGAAGAATTGGCATTTGTCCCCTAAATATATTTCCCAATCTCCACAGAAGCAGACATCTCTGCCTCCATCTGAACAAAATCTGTCTGCAAAATAAGAATTCTCACAGTGGCAAGAACTTAAGATCAGCCACTGAACACAAGCAGTTTGGATTAAACTATCCCAGCACCCAAAACAAATCTGATGATCTGATCTCAGAAATCTGTGCAAAGTTGGAGCCTTGAATCAAGTCATGAGCTGTTGTAATTTTATTGACCACTGATCTTGAATTAATCAAAATGAACCAAAAGCCATTCAAAGGAATTCTTCTGGTGTGGGGCATCTCTTGCATCTGATGTGAAAGAAGGACAGGACCATTGTTTTGGATTGTTGGATGTTTTCTGGTGTGAGCTGTGTTAACTAGTCTGTGGGGACTAACTGATTAGCAGAGGATTGGTGGTGCATTAAACCAGGTCTTGGTAACACACAAGGTCAAGTATCTTGCCCAAAGTATCATCCAAAATCAGATTTACTCATAGTCAACTTTGAACAAGCTGAGGAAGGTGATATCACAGTTGTCTGAAGGATAGTTGCCCTACTAACTATGCTGATGGGGTTTGGGGAGAGTGAGAGGGACATGGTGGTTGTAATCAAGAGGAGAGTCTCAAAGCCAAGTAACACGCAGTGATGGCAGCCTAAGTTGGCTTTCAGGGTTTGTTCTCCTTCCACCCCTTCCTGGAAGGGCAACAGGAACTTCCCTCCCTCAACTCCTAGCTCCATGTGCTGCTTCCGCCCGCAGGCACTGCCCCTGCAGCTCCCATTGGTCGTGGTTCCCAGCCAATGGGAGCTGCAGAACTGGGGCTTGGGGTGTAGCGGAGGCAGCACACGGAGCTAGGAGCTGGAGGTTGCCACTTCCCAGGAGCCGGGTAGGGAACCTGCCCCAGCCCACCAACCCCCTCTTCCCTCGAGCACCCAGGTCGCTCCCCCCTCAGCACCCGTGGCACTTAAGTGGTTCCTGAAAATGTTGTCATAAGTCGAAACATTGCAGCTTGGAACCGCAATACACTCCATTGCAAGACTGAGCGGCGTAAAGTCGAAACCAATGGTCATAAGTTGAGTCAGGGTGTCAATTCAGAAACGTCGTAAGTGGTGTTTGTCTTAAGTCGAACCTTGTAAAGTTGAGAACTGCCGTAGAGTAAAAGTCATGGACAGGTCACAGGGTGTGAATTTTTGTTTACTGCCCGTGACCTGTTCATGACTTTTACTAAAAATACCAGTGACTTAAACGTAGCAATACTCATGCTTAAAATACATAGATCTTCAAGAGAAAGGAGGTAGAACCAAGAAGATAGGGTCTTGTTATAAGCAGAAAAGAAAGCTAATGTATAGTCTGACGTGAGACTCTCATCATAATGATGCCACTTTTCTGCAAGGTAACTTTGCTCCATTTTTTCATAGCTTGCCCTACACTTGGAATGGTTGCCATCTTCCTTGTGCAACAAATCACCTCCCTTAAAACCCACCTTTTAAAAACAAACACATATTTGTCCAGTCAAGCCTTTCCATGACAAACACAAATTATTGGGCTCAATGCAGTGGTACCTGGGTGAAATGTAATGGCTTGTGAAGTACAGTCGGTCAGAATAGCTGATTTAATGATCCCTTCTGTACTTAGCCCCTATCCTTATGTGTTTATATGGCATTGTGAGCTAGCAGTGTAGATCAAATATATACAGTATGTTGGATGATATTTAAGTTTGCTTCCAAGCATGGGAATTGTCAAATCCCTGCTGTAAGCTAACTGGGTGCTGCTTTCTTTTAAACATTAAAAGAACATTCAAATTATTCCATCATATTTTGCTGACCTCTCTGAAACTGCTATCACACTTTGTAACTAACTGCTGAAGAATTCATGAATGCCACCATAAAGCTCTAAATATAGCAAAAAGAACAAGGAGTACTTGTGGCACCTTAGAGACTAACAAATTCATTTGGGCATAAGCTTTCGTGGGCTATAGCCCACTTCATCAGATGCATAGAATGGAACACACAGTAGTAAGAGATATACTGAGAACATGAAAAGGTGGAAGTTGCCATACGAACTCTAAGAGGCTAATTAATTAAGACTAGCTATTATCAGCAGGAGAAAAAAAAACTTTTGTAGTGATAATCAGGATGGCCCATTTCAGACAGTTAACAAGGAGGTGTGAGTAACAGTGGGGGAAACTTAACATGGGGAAATAGATTCAATTTGTGTAATGACCCAGCCACTCCCAGTCTTTATTCAAGTCTAAGTTAATGGTATCCAGTTTGCAAATTAATTCCAGTTCAGCAGTTTCTCATTGGAGTCTGTTTTTGAAGTTTTTTTGTTGAAGAATTGCCACCTTTAAGTCTGTTACTGAGTGACCAGAGAGGTTGAAGTGTTCTCCTACTGGTTTTTGAATGTTATGATTCCTGGTGTCAGATTTATGTCCATTTATTCTTTTGTGTAGAGACTGTCCGGTTTGGCCAATGTACATGGCAGAGGGGCATCGCTGGCACATGATGGCATATCTCACATTGGTAGATGTGCAGGTGAACGAGCCCTTGATGACGTGGCTGATGTGATTAGGTCCTATGATGGTGTCACTTGAGTAGATTTTTGAACCGAGTTGGTATAGGGCTTTGTTGCAAGGATAGGTTCCTGGGTTAATGTTTTTGTTGTGTGGTTGCTGGTGAGTATTTGCTTCAGGTTGGGGGGCTGTCTATAAGCGAGGACTGGTCTGTCTCTCAAGATCTGTGAGAGTGAGGGATCGTCCTTCAGGATTGCTTTTAGATCTTTCTGTTATTTTCTTTGTTGGGCTTGTCCTGTAGTAGGTGTCTTCTGGGTACTCTTCTGGCTCTGTCAATCTGTTTTTTCACTTCAGCAGTTGGGTATTGTAGTTTTAAGAATGCTTGATAGAGATCTTGTAGGCGTTTGTCTCTGTCTGAGGGATTGGAGCAAATGCGGTTGTATCTTAGAGCTTGGCTGTAGACACTGGATCATGTGGTGTGTCCTGGATGGAAGCTGGAGGCATGTAGATAAGTATAGAGGTCAGTAGGTTTCCGGTATAGGGTAGTGTTTATGTGACCATCGCTTATTAGCATAGTAGTGCCCAGGAAATGGACTGCTTGTGTGGATTGATCCAGGCTGAGGTTGATGGTGGGATGGAAATTGTTGAAATCATGGTGGAATTTCTCAAGGGCTTATTTTCCGTGGGTCCAGATGATGAAGATGTCATCAATGTAGCGCAAATAGAGTAGGGACGTTAGGCGGTGAGAGCTAAGGAAGCGTTGTTCTAAGTCAGCCATAAAAATGTTGGCATACTGTGGGGCCATGCAGGTACCCATAGCAGTGCCACTGACTTGAAAGTTTGCTTAATTAATAAGTTCCAGATTCTTCACAAGCTATATTTGAACACAGCCCATACCTTGTCAGACAGTATTGTGTTTGATCCTGTCTGAAATATTTTCAGCTGCTGTCAATCCCTACAGTAGAAGTCTAAAACTACTACTAACTGTAATAATTTAACTGTGAGGCGGCTTCTCTTTGAATGGTAACTATCTGTTAGAATAAGGGGATGATTACAACATTGAGCTACAAATCATAGTTTGTATCACATGTCCAAGGAGACAGGGTCCTTGCCCTTTCTATATGAAATCTTACATTTTCCCTCCAAATATGTACTAATATGCAGATGGTACTAAACTGAGAAATGCTACTAACACCAGAAAGAACACACACAATATAAAGGGAGAGGGGAAAAATTAGGAACTTGGCCAGGGAATAATAAAATTAGATTAATTCTGGACAAATGCAAGCTAATATAACTGGTCAGAAATAACCCAAGAAAAGACATTCAGAGCCACGTTATGCCAGAAAGAGAGAGGCCCACATTAGGAGCAAAGCCACACTCCTGGAGGAGGCATATGGCCTGTATAAGAGGAGAAGTTTTAGTTTACCACTGTTCATTTAGGTAAGAAATGTGTGGTGCGTGTTTTGGGGTTTTTTGTTTGTTTTTGTTTCTTAAATAGCCACTGGAAGCCTTGTCCACTTTTAGATAAGGAATTAGATTCTTGTTTGAAAAAATCTCAAACATCTCTAAAATCAAAAAAGTCCATTTAAATCCTACTTTTTAAAATAAGTTCTTCAAAAAAGTATTGTTCTTTCTAATTTAACATTGGATACTCCCAGGCTCTTGTAGCAAAGTAACTTTAAAAATGTGTGTGTTATATTTTAAAACAAGACTAAAAATCTCCTCTCCCCAGTAATCTAATGGGTTTTTGTTCTCAATACTGTGCTCAGCTTTTTCCCCATGTTTATATCTGACTCCTTATTTCCTTATCTTTTCCCAGGGGCAGTTGGTCATCATGGTGACAGCCTTGCAGAGAAGATATTTTCTGTGCTTCCCCGACTTCCTGGCCACGCAAACGATGTGATGGTTAATATGGTGGAACTCACTGCACTGCAGACTAAAGATGAAACTTGCAGTATTATAGCACCTGGCTGCTTGGCACAACCAAAGTAAAACTGCTTTTTTTCTTTTCTTTTTTTAAATTACATACTTTTTTGTGTGGTACAGGAGAAGAGAACAATAACCTTATGTCCAGAAAAAGGGAAGATTATGGTTTTAGTGCTATTGAAATAGATTCTGAAATAATAATCCATACATACACATGTACAGCGGTTGGTGAAAAAAGCTCCTGATAGAAGCAGGATTTCAGTTCTTCAGGTTAAGTTTATTTTTTAAAACTAAAACAGTCCAAAACAAATCAGAACAGATAAACCGGATCCTGCTGCCTGGCCCTTCCTAAAGCCTCTACCTCACAAGACTTCTGCTCCCGCATAGTGAGCATCTCTAGTCAAGTGTTCTAGCTAGCTGGGGTGGAGAGCCTCCTTCTGGGATCTGTCTCCTACAGGCTCCTTCCTGCTCCTGTAGATCTCTCCCTAACTGAGCTGCTTGCTGGCCTTCTACCTGAGGACCAGGTGACTTGCAGCCTATCACCATATCCCTGGCTTCAAACACCTAACAGAGGGAGCTAATTAGGCACAGGTGGGGTTAAGATCACCTTTCTTTAAAGGCCATCCCACTCTGTGACAACACATAGATAAGAAATATGTGACAATGACATTTAAAAGAAATAACTTTGCTTTGCCTGTGTTTAATTCAGAACTAATATTTTATTTTTGTGTATACAGTGCACCTAACTTGAAATTTCAGTTTCTAGATGTAGTTGCATGTTTGTGAATTGCTGTATGACAGCTTCCATTACAGTATGAAAACAGAACATAAAATATCTATTTAGCTATCTAGCTACCTATCTATCTATTCGTTTAAAAAAAAAAAAGCTCACTAACTGTTTTTATCTTACAGAGTTATACCAGTCTTGCTCAGCATAGTGCTCTGAAAGTCCTAGGGTA
Organism: Chelydra serpentina; assembly: GCA_037349315.1. Classification (NCBI taxonomy): domain Eukaryota; kingdom Metazoa; phylum Chordata; order Testudines; family Chelydridae; genus Chelydra; species Chelydra serpentina. The sequence goes on from JBAIAC010000014.1 coordinate 31,871,682, forward strand.
GGGGAACTAGGTTAGGTTATTTCCCTTTTCCACCACATCCCCACCTCATGTTGGAACATGATTTTCTGGGAGAGGCTATCAAGTGTCTTTTGTTCCTTCTGGGCTGACAACTTTTGGCTCCTGCCCCCCTCCCCCAATATTTTGCAGAGGAGTTCTCGATCTCCTACACTTCATCCTATAACCTTTATTTTATAGGGGTTCTCTGTGCCCTTTACCCTCTCCCTATTCCCACCCCAGACTAGCTAGGTGCTGCTGGGTCCAGCTTTTGAAGCAATGCACAGCTGTATATTTCTTCAGTCTGTTCTTCAGGGGATGGAGGTGGATACATAGGCTCAGCTAGGCGAACTTTACCTTTACTGCTCTGATGACTGGATTAGTAAAAATAAACCATTTGTTGGACCTTCACCAACCATTTTCCAAGGTGCTAATTGGTCTTTTGAGCCTCACTTTAAGAATGTGGTCTCCTCAGACTCTAGGGGCTTGTCTACACTGGCACTTTACAGCGCTGCAACTTTCTTGCTCGGGGGTGTGAAAAAATACCCCCCTGAGCGCAGCAAGTTTCAGCGCTGTAAAGCGCCAGTGTAGACAGTGCACCAGTTCTCGGAGCCGTGTTCCCAGCGCTGGTAGCTACGCCCCTCATGGAGGTGGGTTTTTTTTTTTTAGAGCACCAGCGCTCTGCCGCGACTACACAAGCCACGTTAAAGAGCTGCCACGGCAGTGCTTTAACATTGCCAGTGTAGACAAGCCCTAGGAAATCGCTCTACTCTGCTGAGTTATTGTAAAGCAGATTCTAGGGTGGCTATTAGCACCTTTTATACTGTCTTTGTTCTGTGGCTTGCTGGAAGTGCTTGTGTTATTTGTACAGCTACGTTTATATCTCCACATCTCTCACAACTGGAGAAGTACTACATGGTCAAAAAAAGTTCACATCCCCGTATCAGAATGCTGTTCTGGATCATTCAGGCCCAATTTATTTAATCATTTCTATTAACTATGAAATGTTTGAAAATAGTTTTCAATTACTATTGGCATTTCCATTATGCTGAAAGTAGCAGAATCTGTGACATTATCAGAACGGAAGTCTAACTATTGTAAACCAGTTTCCATACTTCTTCAACACAAGTCTGTTTTAACTGTCACATTACAAACATTGACCAGTGTGAAATGCCGAAGTTCTTCGGCAATACTGAAATTGATTTATAATCCCTAACAATGAGCTCCCATACTGATGGTGCTGTGAGTGATCTCACACTTCATCAAAATGGCTGTTGCCAATGGTAGCAAGCTCAAAAATGCTAGTTGTAATTAAAAACTTTAGCATACAGATATAAAGTACAGTTTATGCATGGCAAGAAGTGTTTCTCTGCTTGTAAATTTTCCAATTACTGTACGGAGTGAAGGTAGCAGCACCTCTGTCAGGGAAAGGACTAGTAATTTAATGTGGCACAGCAGTGGACAGAGTGGCTCTTTTCACAGTGGCTTTGGAACGGTTGTGCCAAATGAAATCGCATTTCACAAATGCTGACTTTTCTATTCAGAATATTTTCAAATACTTAAAAATGTCCCCCCCCCCCTGAGTTAATATTCAAATATATTGTGGTGGGGGAGGAGGAGGAGAAATGTCGACTCTATCCACACAGCTTGCTGTCTTTAACGTTTTAAAGGAATGTTTCTCCAACAGAAACATCTGGGCTCAGTTACAGGGTTAGCAAACAGAATTAATGAATAATTTATGGGTGGTGTGGTGAAATAAAGCAGGGTTCTTTTCTTAAACCTAAGGAAATAATGGGCTTCTTTAAAGATTTAAATGAAAATTTAAATGCCATATGCTGCTTAGGTTGTTATACTTTGAAGGTGATCTCTTGACGAGGAAAAAAGTTAAAGAATTGCTTTTTTAGAATTTTCAATTGTAATAGTATTAGTAGTACAAAAAAAAGTTGAAGGAACAAATGTTGCATTACTATAATTACGGACACATTGCTGTTTCAGCATGAATGGCTGCTAATCAAGAAATATTTGAAAAGAGCCCAAGACTCTCTTACGATTTAAAGAATGAAAAAGTTTATGGAATGAGAACTAAAGACATCCGTGTTGGATCAGTACTGTGTGCTTCTCCATATTTTTTAAGCAGAAAAACCTTGCTCTTTCAAACAAAGAATGTATAATATGAGCAAAATAATGGTATGATGGAAACAGTTGTAGACACTTTAAAAATGAGAGGCTGATATTGATGGCACCTTAGTCTCAGCATTTAGATGAATTGTAGAATACTTTTGGGGTCAAGTTTTGTATTCAAATCATTTCAGTTACTTTTCTCGTTAAAGACAATGGCAGTTCTTTGGGGGGGCACTTTATGACCTCTTTGGATGACTATCTGGGATTCTGTAGACTTGTGAACCATTTGTCCACTTGAGGGCAGAATGTGGCTATTTATCTCAATAAAAAAAAGTGTCAGTCTGTCTGTGGCCCCCCATTACCGTAGTATCTGATCACCTCACAGTTTTACATTTATTCATTCTCACAACATTCTGAGCTGTATTATGAGGCACAGAGAGGCTCAGTGATTTGTTCAAGGTCACACAGAGTGTGTGGGGAAAGCAGGGACTTACACCAAGGTCTTCCAAGTCCTAGGCTAATGTCCTAACCACTGGACCATGATGAATAAGAACAAAGAATACTGACTAACATGGTGCTGAAATGTGGGAAATTTAAATGGTACCTTTTATTATTCAACCATATCTTATATTCTGTGTTTTCAGTATCAAATTAGACAAATTATAATCATGTTGGTTATACATATATAAGTGACTTCCTGAATACAGCTTGTTTTTCTTATCCCACCAAAACACTTGGGAGCTTGTAAATATCTCCTATGTATACATTTTGGACCAGCTTTGTGGTAATATACAACTCAGTAAAGGGCCAGACATTTATGCAGAAGATAAACAGTTTTTATAAAACATGAAATGGGCCATTAGCTACTTACTGTAAACATTTTGTCCATGAAAATGCAAAAACATACTCTAATACATTTAACATTTGGGCTGCTGTGCCTAAAGCAATTCACTAGGCAATAGTAGCTAAGGTGTCTAGACATTTTTGACAAAGCAATTAGAGTCATTAAATCATCTGGGTGTGCATTGGTAAAAATAACAAGCTGAAAATGTGGTGATCTTGTTCATTGGTGTGCGATTCAGTAAACCTTGAAGTGCAGACCAGATGTTTTAAAATACGATACACTAAAAAACTTTCTATTATTTTCACCTATATAAAACATTGGCAGTGGACACTTAATCATCCATTGAGAAACTTTCTTAGACTCTCTTTTTTTTTTTTCTTCAGTCATGCTTCATACTCAAAGAATATGCTGAAGCTGAAATCATGTCTCTTCCTAAGTCCTAAAAACAGTAATGCACCTGTTTAAACTTTAGGTCCATATTATCTTTGGATGGTGTGTGGGTGCACATATGCATGTTCAGTTAGCATTTTTGTTTGGATAGGTACTCTGATCTTACTGTAATTGTAAACGTTCACATTTCAGAAAATACTTGACTTGTTACAATGTAAGCTAGGAAGAAAACAAATCCTAAAAAAATCCAACTCTTCCATTATATTTACATCCTTGCAGATGATGTGGTAATAAGAGCCATGCAGAATACATATGGAACTCCCCATAACCTCAGAGGCAGTTTGAGTGCAGATCTGGGGCAACATGTGGCTCCAAAATATCCTAGATGGCTTATGGTCAGTATTGGTGTTTTTTAAGTGTCTTGTTAAAAGCTTTGAGCACACTAATGATGATAGTTCTTGTCAATAGGATATTGATCTGGGCGTGAGGTCCTGGGTACTAATTCCGGTTGTGTCATCAACTTATGTGACCTTGGGCAAGTCACTTCATGTCTTTGTGCCTGTTTCCCCTCAGTGTCTGTCTTGTCTGTTTGGATGGTAAGCTCTCTGGGACAGGGACTGTCTATGTGATTGTCCAGTGCATAGCAAAAAGGGTCCCTGATCTCAATTGGGGTTTGTTTAATAATAGTACCAATAAACATAATTAACAGTAAGTTCTTGAAACTCTCTTTGCCTATGTTTATTTTTTCATTTTCTTTTAACATTGCATCACCTGCAAATCTTAGTTGTGTGCTGTTTTTTAATGCATTAGACTTCTTATTGTTGCTGAAAGGATGAAAGACTATATTAGAGCTACTGTGATACTTAGATGTAAGCATCCAACAATCATACATAATGCAAATGAATGAAGATAGGTTTAATTATTCTTGCATGGTGAAGGAAAAGAGCAACCAGCACAACCATTAAAAGAAAAAAAAAATTCTACCTGTATTGGAAAAATGAAACCGAAGGGGTGGGGTGGAGGGAAAACTTATTTCCAGTGGCAAGGCATTGTTTCAGATATTGTACATACATGCTTTGTCCTTTTGACATATGTTTTTGAACACAGTTTAAAAATATGAAGCAGTGTTCTCTTTAATGCTGAATACATATGACACTGAACTTTAACAGTCATATTGGATAATGGTTTCTTTTTGTAATTTTTTTTCTTTTTTGGCATGTGAGAGAAAACTTTGGTTTTCAGAAGGTAAATCAGAACGGTTGTGTTTTTGAATGAAAATTTTTATTTCATAATTAGAATAATGAAATTGCATCCATAGCAAGCTGATGATATCTTGTTTCCTTAGATGATAGTATAATAAAATCCAAATAGTGCTTCATTGAATATTATTGTTGATGGACTAGGGAAAAATATTCCAGAATGATGGCGGGTGAGGCTCCTTTAAATGTAAAATATATGTGTATGTATATTCTTGTATCCCTCTCTGTATTGAGCTCTTCCTCTTTTACCTATTGTACAGACTTGCACTTCATCAGTCCAGTGCTGCTTGGATTTTCTGCCTTTGTCCCATGCATTGGCAGGTAGAGATTCCTCTTGTGACTCCTTTTCAGTTGTTTGACAGTTCCCCCTGCTGTAAGGTTTGAGGTACTGCACTCATTTTTGGAAACCAGTGTCCTGCCTCAACTTTAAGGTTTTTCTTGAGTTCTCCTTCAGGACTACCCTGATTCCAGACATGATAATGACCTTTTTAGCCTCCCTTCCTACACTGGCTGAAAAACCGTTCTTGTGAGTGCATGTGGGTGTTTATTGAAGGGATTGATAGAAAGCAGAAAATTCCCTTCGCTCGCTCTTCCCAGCAGTAGCAGAAGTTGCAGTAGATCTAATACTTAAAATCAAAGTGCTTTCCCTTTCAGGTCTATGTTCCTGCAACCCCTTTCTCCCTCCTGCCCTTCTGCCTGCAGGAGGATGACTCTGTGGACCATTTTGGGTTCTTTTCCAAAGACGGGACTTGGTTTTTTAGGATTTCTCTGTCAACTTCTCCTGCCTCTCCAATTATCAGAAGTCAGATGCCTTCCAGGAGGAATTATCTGGTCATTCTGAGGAAAGGGTGGTCCCTCATTCCCCAGCATTTGATAAAATGCATGTCATGGAATTGCCTTTCTGACTTAAAATAAAGAGAAATGATGTCCCTCCTAAAAGCCTGTTTATTGATCCATCTGCAAAGAAGTGGTAAGCTATTTAAAGACTCTTCTTACTGTGTGTGGACTGTAGCAGCATTTCTTCTAGAGCTATGGAAAAGATCCAGTTCTGTTCATCCATCTTTAACCAGCCTCTATCTTCTTTATTACTAGTAAACCTTACTTGAAAATTCTGTTTAGTTTGTCAGTTCTTTAGGGTTCTTCCCTTAGATATTTTATATTCTCAGTCGTTGCTCAGGTGTGGCAACACTTTCCTTTACTGCTTCATAATTTTTAGGGAGCAGGAGGGGTTCATACCCTTACAAAATTCCTTTAAGTAGCCAACATGGGCACTAGTGTTTGTGTAATGTTACTATCGGTATAATTTTGGCTAATATTATAAGGTACTCTTTGAAGTCTAGTTTCTACTCTACTTTGTATGCTGCCTTCAGGTTGACATGAAAATTCAAAAATGCAATTGTACATATCAGCCTTATTACATACTGTGGAATTATTCCTTGGCTCTTCTGCTAGGTACCGGAATAGCCCGTGTATGAGTGGAAGTGTAATTCAGAAGCCATTACAGTAGAATAAACCTGCTTTCTCTCAAAAGAGAAAAAGATGATATAATAAACTAATGGGAAGAACACATGAAAGCTTATTTTGATGAGGGAGCGATGTTTGGGAAGGAAAACAAGGGTCTGCCTCATAGTTGGCAACTCGTTGCAGTTTTTTGAAGTATGGTTAAGAGTCTCAAGATTTTTTTTTAATACAAATTATAGCTTCAGTGTCTGCTGTTGCAAACTATACAGGCCAGAACTTAAGTTCAAAGTGTGAAACATTTATCTGGCACTTAGTGGTTTGAAAACTAAGCCTACTAGCCATGCTGCAAAATACTGCAATGCCACAACTCCTACATTTAAAAAAAATATTTAATTCCAAAGCATTGGCAATCCCTTTCTGTTCAATACATAGCTTACTACATCTCTCATGTTTTTGTTAGGTCTTCTTTCTCTCCGTAGTTTCATGCTTTTTTTCTTTTTATGTTCCTATAATATATCAAATTGATGTTTTCAGTGTGCCTTCCATTCTTTTACCTTCTTTACTCCCCACATGTTTTTCTTCTGCCTTTTCCTTTGTATTTTCTGTCCTTTCACTGTTCTCCCTGAAATCAATAATTTCTCCCTACTTCTCATTTCTAATTTGTAAGACCCTTTTAAGGGGCAGGTACTTGTGTCCTGTGAAGTGTTTAGCACACTAACGGGTACTATAAAATACTTAATAATTGGTCTCTCTCTTTTCCTGCCTTCTCCGTACCTCATACCCTTCTTACTAAGCACCTAATTTAATCCTCTGTTTTATAAAATGAGGGGTCCCTCTGTCCAGTGACAAGTCAGGTCATTTCCCCATTCCCACCCTCTAGGACCGGGCTACAATGTGGGCTTCCTACTGGGAAGCTGTCCCTTGACATTTCTCAGGGATACCATCTTTTGTAGCCTCTGGCTAGTAGGTTTTTGTTCAGTTTGAAACCCCCATCCCCTCTGGCCACTGGAAGGGAGAAGGAACATTTTCCCTCTCTCTTTTACCACATTCACACCCCAGTTCTGTGAGAATGATGATGGCTGTGGACCTTTCTTTAACTGTCCCTCAGCCTCTGATGGGTTCTAGCTCCCCGGCAGGAGCTCCAGTACCTGCTCTACTGGTGGTGCTGGTTGCTTTCCTAAGATGTATCAGGGTGACATTGACATGATTCTTGTAAATTTCATAGCTGCTCTCCCAGATCCCAGTAACAGGAGTGAAAATTAACAAAGCTGGGTCAGTTTTCACTTGCTTGCAAAGCTCTGAGCAGCAGCAGAAGTACAAGACCTGTTTGTCTTCAGATTTTGGAAGACAGCTTTGCATTGGTTTGTACTCAGTTCATGTTTGGAAGGTTTTAATTGGATCCATGAAGAATATAATTTTAGTCTCATAGACTTTAAGGCCAGATGAGACCATCATGATAATCTAGTCCAGGGGTCGGCAACCTTTCAGAAGTGATGTGCCGAGTCTTCGTTTATTCACTCTAATTTAAGATTTTGCGTGCCAGTAATGCATTTTAACATTTTTAGAAGGTCTCTTTCTATAAGTCTTTAACATAAGCTAAACTATTGCTGTATGTAAAGTAAATAAGGTTTTTAAAATGTTTAAGAAGCATCACTTAAAATTAAATTAAAATGCAGAGCGCCCCCAGACCGGTGGCCAGAACCCAAACAGTGTGGGTGCCACTGAAAATCCATACCATAGGTTGCCTACCCCTGATCTAGTCTGACTTTCTGCACATGGCAGGCCGCAGAACCTTACGCACCCACTCCTGTAATAGGTGGGGTTACAGAAGTCTTCAAACCTTGCTTTACAAATTTCAAGTTAGAGACTTCACCATTTGCTCTAGTTCAAATGAGCAAGTGACCCCTGCACCACTCTGCGGAGGAAGGTGAACCTTTCTCCCCAACCACCATGATGTCTGCCAATTTGACCTGGGGGAAAATGCCTTCTTCACCCCAAACAGGATGATCAGTTAGACTCTGAGAAAAAGGGAGAGACCCATCAGCCAGACACCCGGGAAATAATTCTGTGTAGTAGCTCAGATCCCTCCCCATCCAGTGTCCCATCTCTGACCATTGGAGATATTTGCTAATCTCTTCATTTCTCTCTCTCTCTTTTTTTTTTTAAAGCATAGATTCTGGAGAAGTTTGGTACTCAACCAGGAAAGATTCCAATTAACTGTGGGAGAGTGGATATTTCAGGCCTTACTTAAGTTGTTCCCCTAATGTATTTTTTTTTTAAAGTGCCATTTTTAATTATTAGAAACAGCAACAGAATATAAAATGTTGGTGGTTCAACTTTTAGTCCAAGCTGTAGATTTACCATTGAGAAGAAGGAAATGAAACTTGACAGTGAAACTTGTAGGTCATATTACTGACATGGGGCCATGTCCTGGCTTCAAAAACTTCTTACAGAGGCTAGAAAATAAAAAAATGCTGATTAAAAGGAGCTATGCTTTTGTCATAGCAAGGAGATAATGGATATGAGGCTAAGTAGCAACATCCCTCAGTCATCTTTTTTATGTGAAAGCTCTTCCCTTTTCTTGTATGTCTGTACATGCATGCAAGCACATATGCATGGGGGTGGCACCAGGAGACAATTGCTCAAATAGGAAATATCTCCTCCAACATAGATTGCCAGTGCTGAAGACCTGTATAAACCCAAATAAAATCCAAATATCTTGGTGTAGGTCAAAATTATGTCTCCTAGTCAATTTGTGGTAGGCACTATATATCTGGTCCTTTGTAATAGGATCTCCGGAATAGTGGATGATCTTGTGCAATGTAGGAATGGTTACCTCTGTCTTGTTGGCAGATCATTCTGAGTATGGAAACAGAAACTGAAGTTAGTGCTTTAGGCTTTATTAGAGGGGGTCTCAGTTCAGTTTGGATCGGTACAATCAGCCAGATTAGGCTTGCATGAGGTCTGCAAAAGTAAGACCATGGTTTGCTTTGCAGTCCTAGTTTGTACTGAAGTAATGACATGTCTTTCCTTTCTTCAAAGTTGTATAATAAATATCAAACGTTCTATGCCCACAGGACCAGATCCTCAACTGGTGTAAATCAGCTTTGCTCCATTGAAGTCAGTGAGGAGCTACACTGATGCTTAACAAATTTAAAATAGTAGAACTTTGTAATGTGGAACCTGACTTAGATTAATGCATCTATTTATTTAATTTTGGGGGCTCTAAGTCTCTATTACTATAATAGTTGGATTGGCAGAAAAAGTGTTTTAAGAGATAAGTATCATAAAAATTCATATAAAGTTTGTGGTTGCTGTGTCATTTAGTTAAAGGATCTTTTCACCTTCTGTGATGAAAAAACATCTCCTTGCATTTAAACACGCAGAGCAGCTTCACAGCTTACAATGGAATGAATTCCTAGCTGGGAGGTTGCTTCAGTAACTGCATTTAAGGCCAGAGAACTAGAGAGAGGTCAGAAGATCATGTACCAAAAGGTGGCCTTGCAAATAGAAAACACTGAGAGGCAAGGGGATTCCTCGCATTCCATGGTATCAGAATTCCCATTTCTTGTTTTATACAAATAGAAGAAAATACAATTTTAGTGTTTGAACATTTTCAGTCATATTATCCGCTTTTCCTGCAAAAAGTGATCCAAAATATTAGTTTTACATGTATCAAGGACATCTATTGGATAACTAGCTAGCGCATCTGTAAAAATGGACTTGGCACTCTGAATATAATCCCTGAATGTAGATTCAGTTGTCAGCACCTCATTATTAACTGCTCTTTCATTGGAATTGTTTTTATTAAAATAACGTTCTGTGACAGTGTTAAAACAGAACAGAGGTTATTTTAAATCATTATTATGTTACATGTAGAATTCCCAAGTAATACATATGTTGTAAGGATCAAAATTTATTTTTAGCATAATTCATTTGCTTTGTCCATAAACTACATTCAAATCCCAGACAAGTGACTCTTTAATATGCACTTTGTGAAGAGTTACTTGGCAAGAGTTTTAATATGTCTTCTATTGTGCAAAATATCTGACTTGTTAGCTTTCAGTTAACTAGACTCCTACAATTATAACTCAGTCTGGTGTTCTCTATAAAATTCTCTCACAGCTTGTATGAGTAAATGTTTACAGAATAATTACATTGGGATAAGAGGCAACTAGTTGAAACTCGGACAGGTCTGAAGAAACAGAAGTGGCATTTTGGGGTTATGCTGGCACGATCTCTCAGTATTAAGGCCCATATTGTTATAGTGGGGAAGAGTGGCTATTATGTTGTGCTTATCTAGAAAATGGGCCCATTTCTCTTGCGTGTGGACTTCACCATGCTCAGTCACATTTGGACTAGATTGCTTAATGTCTGTCAAATTGTAGCCTCCAGGCCAACGGTTGTAGAAAAAAGCTGCTCACTTGCTCCTCTGAGTAGGAGGAAGGGGAATCTGTTATGACTACTGTCACAGTATACGCTCATTGCCAATATGACATTGGAAAAAAAATCAGGTATGGGCAGGATATTCCATAATCCTCCAGTGCGGGGTTTTTTGCATCCCCCTCTGAAGTATCTGGTACAGTCCGCTGTTGAGAACAGAGAACTGGACTACTGATTTGGTGTGGCAATTTTTGTGTTAACGCATTTAAAGGTGAACTGCAGTGCTTAAACGATGATGATTTGTGCCCATGTTTTTTTCTGCTCCATAATGGATAAAGTAGGCTGTCCCAATTTCAGGGTATCCCCTCTCCATGGTCCATTCCAGGAGAGGAGTCATCTCTCAGGTATCCGGCCATTGCCTGTCTCTGGGCAGGGACCCTTGTCCCATTCCCTTCTGACTGGGGGCTTTAAGGCTGCACAGCTCCTGGCCTTACACCGTGATATCCCCAGCAAGCCAGTGACTGCCTAATGGCCAGTGACTGTGCTTTGCTTTCTCTCCAAGGGCTATGAACAGAGTGTATTGCCAGCAGTTACAAGTTATCACACAGCTCTTTTTAAGCAAGCACTACAAACAAAACATAGTAAAAACAATAAACAGTTTTAAAACTATGCAGAACATACCAGGGATGACCCATCAATCTTATGGGGCTTTGAAGGTCATAGTCAGTCTAACCCTTCCTCAATGGTTGGGGCCTCCTTTGGACAGAAGGTCCTATTAATTTGCTGTATCAGAAAGAAGGCCCTGAGTCAGTTTAAACCCAATCTTTAAAAAAAAAAATCAAAATCAAAAGCCCTTTCTCTGTTGTTGGTCTCTGGAAAACCCAGTTTGAACCAGGATATCCAAGCATCTCCACTGGGTGGTACCATTCTGGCGGTGTTTTACAACTTAAGTGATTCACCTTAACCACCTCCTACTGTTTTTGGTTTTTGGAGGAGCTGTAATAATCCTCCCTCCTGGAGTTGCATACAGTCGCTGTCCCACAGTGATAAATAAACATAATACCATATAGTCCTGAAAGATATTGCAAAGGGTGGGGGAGAGGGGAGGGACTGCAATAGTTGTATACTCTCTACTGAATAATGTAGGCCTCAGGATTTTTACAATTTGTTTGTTTTTAAACATTAGAAATATCCTGTCTACATTTTCTCATTTTGAGGGAGAATTCCATGGTCTAGAGAACTAGTGGATTTTATGACATCACAAAAGATTGACATCTGAGAAAAGAAGGAATTTTTAGTCCAATTTTTTAAAGCTTTTTGTTCTACCCATTTTTGCCTATACCAATTTAATTCAGATGCCTGATGAACAGTTGAGAGTAAAGCTTTCTTTGCTGAAGATTCAGCTGAGAGGTCAGAACATTTCTCGCTTTGCACTTCAGTCCTCCAGTAGAAACAGGAAAGTCAATTTTGAAAATTATTAGTATGTCTGTACTGCCCATAATGTGGAAGGCACCTTCCCCTCACAAAGGAAGACTTAGTCCCTGCCCCTGGTTTACCATATAAGAAGACAAGCAGGGCATGAACATAACTTTTATATACATTATTAAACAAATAAACATCACCTGTACCTGAGTGCCTTTCAGTCCACTGGTTATTAGTTAGTCAATTTCTTTTAGTCATCATAGAAGTGAGTCTTGAGGACGAATTTGGAGGATGAGAAGGTAGTTTTGGAGGTGGAGAAGATAGTGGCTTTATGGATCAGTTCAGGAAGAGTGTTCCATGCACAAGGCAGCACAGAAGAAGGTGCAAAGATGGTTGTGGAAGAAGCAGATAAGTCAAGGTTAGCAATATCAGTAGAGCAGTGGATATGTGGGGAACAGACAAGATAATAGAGAAGAATGAATAAGCAGGGAAGTGTCTCTCTAAGGTTAAAAACAATTTATTTTTAAAATATCCAAGGCCATTTTTTTACATCCATAAAGGGTGCAAATAATAAACCCTAACATTCTTTCTTTGAAATTCACATTTAAATAACTTTGTACAGTACTGTCAAAGATGAGTTGTATCCTCCAAGTGGTATTTTATACAAAAAGCATCTTAATGACTGGTTTCTATCGAAATTCCAAAAAATGCCAACTAACAGTATCTGTCATACTTCTCTGAGGAGTTTTCAGCCTGAGGTTCAGATGCGGAAAGCATTTCAGTCTCAAGTGAAGATCATTCCTTATTTTTAGCCTTCATTGTTGTTGTTTCTTGCTATTCAATGAAGACTTACTGCTGGACTGCAGATGAAGAAAAGACACTCAGATATGTAAACAAACAAAGCCCTTCCCTCTCCCTGTCTCCACTGAATATCACAAGATCCTAAAAGCCCTAATATTAAATGTTCCTAGGCTCCTGACGTTAAAAATAGTTAAAGTATGATGTTTCCTTGTAATTGATACTTTTTTTTATACTGAACTTTGTTTATATTACACTGTCACCTTGATGCCCAAACTGAGAAAGGAGTCCTGTTGTATTAGGCATGTACAAATGCATAATAAGAGACAGTCCCTGCCCTACAGAGCTTACAATCTTCTTTGCAATCATTTAAAAATATGTACACAGCCTTTGGTAAGCACGAAGGTTCTTGTGACCAAATTATTCTTTAAGCATGGCAATTTATTTTCTTGTCAGATAGAGGATTGCATTAATTACTGTTAGTAACGAACTACTACTAATTGGTAGTACGTTGGTCATTGTTGTTTGCTTGACAGATCAATTTCATTGTTGTTACTTATATAGCGCTACAGCTTAATATGGTGTTTTGCATGCAAAAAATAAGAACATCCTTGCCCCATTATACATATTTTCACTGTTGTTTCTATATTTCTTCCTATAAAATATAGTTCTGTTGGTAGAATTCCTTAAGAACTATACTCATTTGCTCTGATATAGCACCACATTGAATAATCTAATTTCTTTAGGGATCTACTGTCATCTGTCTTAAAATGTACCTATCTAAAAGGTGCCAGTAACACACTCCAAATCCTCTGAATTACAAATTCTGCTTCTGTTACTGTGTGCTGTCTTTTTCCTTGTCTCTTGACATTCCTGAAAAGGAAGAATATAAAAGACCACAAATACTGCCAAAATGGCTCATGTGTTAAGTGCTTCACATCATATGGTTTGCTTACATTTCACCTTTGTTTGACCTTGAAGTTTACAGGTTCAAGTGAATATTAATGGCATTGGGAACAGCTAAACTAAACAGAACAGAAAGGCGGCGAGAGCTCATAGTTCACTAAACTACTGTATGATACATGGTGTCATTGAACTGTGCAATTTCATTTTTGTTTAACATAGTGAAATGCTATATTGTCTACAGTGTTTCACCTCGTAGAGTATCTTTTATTTAAGGGATTGCTGAAACTTGACCACGCCTCTCTTTAAAAAAAGAAAAGAAAAGAAAACAACAAGAAGTTGCACACAAATAAGTGTGGATACTCTTTAAGAAATGTTTCAAACAGCATTCAGTGTGTGTTATGCATTTTTACTTTTTATTTTAATGTTTGTGGGTTAGATTTAAACAGTGAAGTGTTTTGCCTGAACATAAATGCTTTATTTATCTGTCCAAATAAACAGGTTTATAATAATAGATTTATAACCAAATCTTACATTTTACTTTGTGCCAGCCCTTTCCTTTTAGGAATAATGTGCATTTTTGACTACTCTTAGAATGTATAATATGGTTCCCAAGATTATTTTTCTAGGATTCTTGGGTATTTTTCTTGTTGTGGGTTAGCACAGACCAACTACATTGAGTTTCACACGGCTACTATTGAAGTCGGAGGATACAGTGAGCTGAATTGAAATATGTTGTTATTCCCTAGACAGCTGGGTTATATCTTGCACATACAGCGATTAACATGTAAAGTTGTTCCATGTCACAGAGACTAAAATATATCTTAAACTGACATTCTAAAGCCTAGGAACTTCATGTGTGTTTGTATGTCTGAGTACACTCTTCTAGATCAGCATTAAGTAGGACTGTGGTTAATAAGCTTGTCCTTGCAAATTTACAAGATTCTGGGTTGCAGGAAATGATTGATTAAAACTTCAGATACTGTTTTTGTTGGTGGTTTGGCAAGTTATGAACTCACTTCGAATGTTGGTTGACCACAGCAGACGAGGTGGCACACACATTCTACCTCATACGTGCATCTATCTCGGGTCGGCAGCCTTTCAGAAGTGGTGTGCCGAATCTTCATGTAGTCACTCTAATTTAAGGTTTCGCGTGCTAGTAATACATTTTAATGTTTTTAGAAGGTCTCTTTCTATAAGTCTTTAATATATAACTAAACTATTGTATGTAAAGTAAATAAGGTTTTTAAAATGTTTAAGAAGCTTCATTTAAAATTAAATTAAAATGCAGAGTCCCCTGGACCAGTGGCCAGGACCCGGGCAGTGTGAGTGCCACTGAAAATCAGCTCGGGTGCTGCCTTCGGCACACGTGCCATAGGTTTCCTACCCCTGCTCTATCTGTAATATAGATTTGAGAGGCAGCTGATACAATCAGTTTTCTAAGAACTTGGTAAACCATGCTATGTAATTTTTTTTCCCCCTCTGGGGTCATCTCTGATATGATTCGAATCATAGCCAATCTTTTTGTATAGTTAAAACTTCAGTTTTTACTTTATTACATTCTAGTTCACTCTCTGGACAAAAATATGCCAAATGGAGTAAAGTTACTTCATTAATGGTAACCTATAAAGCAAGAATTAAGTAAAATATTGGTGTTCTGCAGTGGGGTTTGGGTTAATCAGAGATGTTTCTAGGGCATTTCAGGATTTCTTGCTCTGCTGTGCTTGGAAGAACCTTTTGAATTCTGTTTGTTTTCAAGTTCTCCCACGCTCCATAGATGACAGGGAATACATTTTTTTGGAGTGCAGTGGTCAGTTTTATTGGAACACAATATTTTACACAAAACAGAACAATCTTGTAACTTAATATTATCTCAAAGTAACATTAAAACAACACCATAACTCTTTGCATAGTCCTTATCTGGCTGAAACACAATTGTGGGTTTATGCGTTCTCTGCATCACTTAACCGTTTTGAGAGTACCTCTGTGGAAAACGTATCTCCTCAGCTAGTATGAGTGGACTCTGGCTACTCTGCTTATAACAAGGTGGACCTAAGTCTTCTGGAGAGGATCCTCAACAAATTGAGACAATATTTGCCTTTTACTTTTAAAAAAGTCACTGGCCCCACCCCACTGGAGTGTGTGATCTTCCCCACTCTCCCTCCAATGATATTCAGCAGCCTATGTGATCTTCCTCTAACAGTAGAGATGATTTGGGGAAAATATAGAAAGTTAATTCCATCAGTCATCTTTGAGATGTGACTAAACATGCCAATATAATTAACTTATCTGAGGCCCCCATCTTCACTATATATTTTACTGTATCTAGGCCAATGCTCAAACCACTGAGCTATCCCTCCCCCTTATGGAGGGGATGGTATGATGGGGGAGCCTAATTTTGGCAATTAATTGGTCTTTGACTATTAGTGGTAAATATGCCCAATGGCATGTGATGGGATGTTAGATGGGGTGGGATCTGAGTTACTACAGAAAATTCTTTTCTGGGTGTCTGGCTGGTGAGTTTTGCCCACATGCTCAGGGTTTAGCTGATCGCCATATTTGGGGTCGGGAAGGAATTTTTCTCCAGGGTAGATTGGCAGAGGCCGTGGGGGGTTTTCGCCTTTCTCTGCAGCATGGCACATGGGTCACTTACTGGAGGATTCTCTGCACCATGAAGTCTTTAAACCATGATTTGAGGACTTTAATAGCTCAGACATAGGTTAGGGGTTTATTTCAGGAGTGGGTGGTTGAGATTCTGTGGCCTGCATTGTGCAGGAGGTCAGACTAGACGATCATAATGGTCCTTTCTGACCTTAAAGTCTATGAGTCTATGAGGTATTTGAAGGCATTCTACCTAAAACACTTTTTATGGCTATTTGGAAGACTGTTGACCTAACTAATCTAGAGCATAGTTTTAAAACTTTTTGACTCCATTCATACTTTCTGGCCAACCTGTGATAGAAACGATTTTAACTGGGTCTGTATTTAAGTCAATTTTAAACATTATACAAAATAAATAAATCACTACAATAATATATGCAGGGGGAAGTGTGCCTTAGTGCTGGGCATACGCTACTTCTTCAAGCTGGTCCTATTTGTATTATGCTGTGGAGTACACCTGTGCTCCATGCGCCCCAGACTTGCAAGCAGTGTCTGTTAGTCTGTGCCTGCACACCTGCTCTCCTTATGCTCTGCACTGAGGGCATAAGGGGAGAAGGGTACCATCCACCGCTCCTGTTCTTTCTTACTGCCACACAGCTTGCATTGGAACCTCCAGTGTCCTGTCCATCTCCTTTCTCTCCAGCCTTCACACCTGTAAATATTTCAAAGTTTTATCTTTAAGTATAGTGTTAATAGTTTTAGTGGTATAGTTAGTGGTTAGTTAGATTTTTCACCCTGGGGAACCCCTCTGGTTCCTGATATGGGAATTAGATTATGTCCAGAACATCGGGCTTCAAAAGTCTTGTCTCCTGCCCTTGCACCTTCTCGGTCAGTGCTACTTATACTGCTTTGGGGAAGTGCGTATCTCCAGCAGGTGCAGTATCTGTCGCTCCTCCCCTAGCTGGAATCAATAGGCACAGGAATTCCTCGTTTAAAAAGCACCTCATGGAAAAGCTATTAGGCTTCAGTCAGAGCCCTACCATTTCTGCCCCCCAAGAGAGCCACCAGAGCTTCCTCCTGACCCAACAGAAGAGGAAGAGTATGCACTGGATCTGCCAATACCAACAAAGGTGTTTACATCTACTAGCCTCCACTTTAGAATGTAGAACTATCAAATGCTGTTGACTAAATACAATTTTCTAAACTACTCACAATTCCAAAATTTTAAGCAGGACAGGGCTCAATTTCAGGCCCTTATCAATGAAGGCATGTTGGTGGCTAGAACTTCATTGCAGTCTGCATCTGATGCAGCTGACACTGCATTGAGGTTGGTGGCAATGCCATCAGCATTCGGGAGTTGTGAACCACTGTTGATGCTGTTTCCACCCAATTTTCCCATATTCTTTCATGGCTGTCTACTCTTTTCTCACAACTGGATTGCAATAACAATGGACAAGCTGGTGTTGGATATAATCCATTCTGGTTATTCCACTGAGTTCCTCAACCTGGTCCCTCAAAAAACCCCTTCCACATTCCACTTCAGGGACCATTCTCACGAGGAGATCCTTTTCCAGGAGGTGGAATCTGTCCTCCAAGGGAGAGCGATAGAGTGAGTGCCTCTTCAACATCAAGGAAAAGAGTTCTATATAACATGTTTCCTAGTTCCCAAGAAGAAGTCAGGGTGGACGCTTATTCTTCACCTGTGACAATTCAACTTTTTTTCCCATAAATTAAAATTCTGTGTGGTTACACTCTCATTGATAATACAATCCCTGGAAATGAGCATATGGTTCACAGCTCTCAATATGAAAGATATGTACTTTCACACATTCACCCTGCCCCCGTACCTCCTGTCCCGATTTTTCACATTTGCCGTCTGGTTACCCTACTTCAGCTGTGCCTTCATTCCCGTCCTGCTACTACCTTGGGTTCTATGGAAGATTCGACTGGACAGGGCACAAATCTGGCCCCAAATGGCCCAGACTGTTCTGGTTTCCAGATTTCTTATAAATGTCATCCTGTCCACTTATCAGCATTCAGTCTTTCACGGGTCTCTTGACCCAGGAGAGTGGCTGAGTCAGGTATCTAAACCTGGATGTGCGTCATCTTACGGCTTTGTATTTGGATAGAAATCACACCTAGAATGTTCTTGTTCTGTAGCAGTGCAAACCATTCTCAATAATAACAGAAAGGTCTCCATCAGAAAATGTTACCTAGTCAAATGGAAACATTTCTCTGGGCCCTGCAAAATTACGTATCTCCAAAACAGTGGATATTCCCACTATTTTAGACTCTTTTCTTACTCTCAAGAGGACAGGTCTTTCCCTTAGTTCTGTAGAGGTTCACCTAGCAGCAATCAGCATCTGTCACCCACTATCAGACAGTCACCCGATCGTTACTTACCCAGTAACAGCCTCCTTCTTAAAAGGTTTGATGAGAACTTTTCTGCCAGTAAATAAACCAACCCCCCCCCATTGCAAACCTTAACTTTGTGCTTTCAGCACTCACTAAGTCACCCTTTGACCCACCAGCTACATGTTCCATGTCCCTCTTGTCAGTGAAGAATGCCTTCCTCGTTACTATCACCTCAGCCAGACAAGTAGGTGGACTCTGGGCCCTAATGACTGAATGGCCACATGCAATATTCCATAAGGACAAAGTCTCACTTTGCCTACACCTGAAATTCATCCTTAAGATAGTTTTGGAATTTCACATAAACCAGTCAAGTCACTTACCTGTATTTTTTCCAAAGCCCCATACCTCTAGTGAGGAGAGGAGACTTCATTTCCTTGATGTGTGACGAGTATTGACATTCTATCTGCAAAGAACAAAACCTATCAGAATGTTGCTTAGGTTTTTCATTTCTGTGGCAGAACAAGTCTGAGGTCAGACTATCACATCTCAGAGGATCTTTAAGTGGATCTCTGGCTGTATCCTATACTGTTATCAGTTGACATAGCTTCTTCCCCCACATGGGGTGAGGGCTCACTCTCTACGGGCAGAAGTGGCTTCAGTGGTCTTGCTTCAAGAGCTAACCCTGCTTGACATTTCCAGGGTAGCTACTTAAGAACATAAGAAAGGCCGTACTGGGTCAGACCAAACATCCATCCAGCCCAGTATTCTGTCCACCGACAGTGGTCAATGCCAGGTGACCTGGAGTGAGTGGACCTAACAGGTAATGATCAAGTGATCTCTCTCCTGCCATCCATCACCCCACTCTGACAAACAGAGGCTAAGGACACCATTCCTTACCCATACTGGTTAATATCCATTAATGGACTTCATCTCCATGAATTTATCCAGTTCTCTTTTAAACCCTGTTATAGTCCTAGCCTTCACAGCCTCCTCAGGCAAGGAGTTCCTCATGTTGACTGTGCGCTGTGTGAAGAAGAACTTCCTTTTATTTGTTTTAAACCTGCTGCCCACTAATTTTATTGGGTAGCCCCTAGTTCTTTTATTATGAGAACAAGTAAATAACTTTTCCTTATTCACTTCCTCCACACCACTCATAATTTTATATACTTCTATCATATTCCCCTTAGTCTTCTCTTTTCCAAGCTAAAAAGTCCTAGCCTCTTTAATCTCTCCTCATACGGGACCCGTTCCAGACCCCTAATCATTTTAGTTGCCCTTCTCTGAACCTTTTCTAATGCCAGTATATCCTTTTTGAGATGAGGAGACCACAATTGTACGTAGTATTCAAGATGTGGGTGCACTATGGATTTGTATAAGGGCAGTAAGATATCCTCCGTCTTATTCTCTATCCCTTTTTAAATTATTCCTAACATCCCGTTTGCTTTTTTGACTGCCGCTGCACACTGCATGGACATCTTTAGAGAACTATCCACGATGACTCCAAGATCTTTTTCCTGATTAGTTGTAGCTAAATTAGCCCCCATCATATTGTATGTATAGTTGGGGTTATTTTTTCCAATGTGCATTACTTTACATTTATCCACATTAAATTTCATTTGCCATTTTGTTGCCCAATCATTTAGTTTTGTGAGATCTTTTTGAAGTTCTTCACAGTCTGCTTTGGTCTTAACTATCTTGAGCAGCTTAGTATCCCCTGCAAACTTTGCCACCTCACTGTTTACCCCTTCTTCCAAATCATTTATGAATATGTTGAATAGGATTGGTTCTAGGACTGACCCTTGGGGAACAGCACTAGTTACCCCTCTCCATTGTGAACATTTACCATTTATTCCTACCCTTTGTTCCCTGTTTTTTAACCAGTTCTCAATCCATGAAAGGATCTTCCCTCTTATCCCATGGCAACTTAATTTACGCAAGAGCCTTTGGTGAGGGACTTTGTCAAAGGCTTTCTGGAAATCTAAGTACACTATGTCTACTGGATCACCCTTGTCCACATGTTTGTTGACCCCTTCAAAGAACTCTAATAGATTAGTAAGGCATGATTTCCCTTTACAGAAACCATGTTGACTTTTGCTCAACAATTTATGTTCTTCTATGTGCCTGACAATTTTATTCTTTACTATTGTTTCAACTAATTTGCCGGGTACGGATGTTAGACTTACTGGTCTGTAATTGCCAGGATCACCTCTAGAGCCCTTTTTAAATATTGGCGTTACATTAGCTATCTTCCAGACATTGGGTACAGAAGCCAATTTAAAGGACAGGTTACAAACCCTAGTTAATAGTTCCTCAATTTCACATTTGAGTTCTTTCAGAACTCTTGGGTGAATGCCATCTGGTCCCGGTGACTTGTTACAGTTAAGTTTATCAATTAGTTCCAGCCACAGAGTTCCAACCACACATTCTTGAGACATTAAGCCTTAGTTCAAGACTCCCTGCTGACGCATCCTTTGGGGCAGCGGTTTTACAAATAGCTATACTATCTGCATCCTTGCAACCTCCTCCTCTTTGAGTATTGCTTGTCATTCACCCACAGTGGAATAGATAGACATAGGAACCAGCACTCGAAGAAAGGGAAGTTGCTTACCTTTGTAACTGGAGTTCTTTGAGATGTATGTACCCTATCTGTGTTCCACTACCCATCCTCCTTCCTCTATGGTTTGGATCTTGGCTAGATTTGCAGTAGAGAAGGAACTGAAGAAGCCGTCGGTCTCCCTCACCCTTTGTACCCTCTGTGTAAAGTACAAGGAAAGCAGAGGCAAGGCATGGACCAACTGACACTGCTTGCAAGAATTCCAGTCTCGAGCGCATGCATGCGTCTCCCACACTGGAATATACATAGGGACCACACATCTCAAAGAACTCCAGTTACAAAGGTAAATAACTTCCCCCTTTAAAAGACTCAAGATGAAATCCTGGCTAAGTAGAAGTCATGGCAAAACTTCCATTGACTTCAGCGAGGCCAGGATTTCACCCTCAGTGCAGTTACCTTTAAGTACATCTTATGAAACTAAATATTTTTTCTTAGCTCTTAAGCAAATAATTTCCCCTTCATCATACCGAATTCTTGAAAGATTACATTGTTTTAATATACGTGCTTCTCCATACATGTACATTTTCACCATTATGCTGTGCATGGCAGTTTGTTACAAAATTAACTCCTTCAAAACATGATGTAATAAAACAATTAAAAATGTGGTATAAATTACTTTAAACTTCAAATTCTCTGATGGTGGCTGGCACTTCCCAGTGTGTATAGGTTCTCTGAACATGCAGCTAAAGGTAATGCAAGTAGACCAGCCAAGAGGAAAGATGCTATTCTCTGGTCAAATAATGAGTCTGTCTAATTACCTGCATTCCTGTACTCTCTTGGTATATGGAGAACAAGATTCTTACAGCAAATTACCACTACTGGTCATCTTGAAAATTTGCTTGTTTATTCTTAACCAGCATACACTTGTAAATACTCCATTTCGTTTGGGGAGAGTTGCAGTGCAGACCTATGTGCAAGCTCATGTTTGACCATAATACAGAAATTTTGCTAAAAGGCTTCCTTGTTCTTTCAGCTACCTCCAAAGCTGTGGGTGTCCCAAGAAAGGCCTGACAGGCAGCCTGTATTATAATTGTTTGTATTTTATCTGCTAAATGCTATGAATACATTTTAAAGTAAATGATCTGTACTGGATCTTTAAGAATCCATTAATTCAGATCTTGGTTTGTCTTTCCAATGCTTTCTGGAACAGAAAGCTACAATATTAGCTGGATCTTTTGTCTTGTTAAAGAATACTTGGAATAATATTTACTAATAATGAAGCTTGTGAACCCCAGGCTGGTAACAAATATATAGGTTTTTGTTTGGGGAAATTTGTAGCTTTTCTTTTGTGTTTTAAAAAAAATGTATAGGTACCATTTACTCCTTGCACATAACTGCTACCTTAAATTTCTCTTCTTAATCAGGTGAGAATGAGTGTGAGTATCTTGAATGGAACTGGCACCAATGGTGAGAGGAAGTAGTGGGTCTTCTGAGTGACTTTTCCTGTTTGCTTTAAGAGTGTGGTGTTTTGAAAAATATTGTAGCACAACATATCTTGCAAACGTCATAACACACTTTTGCTGATTGTCGCCTCCCCCGCCCTCCCCCCCCAAAACAACAACCCTTCTTCCATCATCAATTAACTGAATAAAGCAATATTCTTACTAGTTGGTCTCAAACCTCCAAACCCTGGTCACCACTAGAATTTGGAAGAATTCCAGGAATGTTACAGCCTTGGGGTATTCACAGCTGTTTCCAATTGAAAAGCTGCTGTCTCCAACACACCATGCCCCTGAAATGTATGTCTAAACCAGTTAATCCATTTGTACCAAAAAACTTATTTTCTTAAAGAAATTGAGGCATATTTCTTCTTTTTTTGGCCACACTGCTGCACCACTGTGCTGGTGAAGAAAGAGGAGCTAAAATGCAAGTCCTCCTTAAAGTCCTTCATCAAACTGATACACTGGTGTGAGTCAGCTTATTACAGATCTGTTAGTTGTTACCTTCCTGGAAATAAGATTTATTGCGTTTTCCTCACTATTAGCTCTCTCTGCTACTATGGATATTTTCACTGGAATTAAACTACACTAACCAATAGAGCCAGCATATTAGTTTAATTTTCAAATGATATTCTCATTTGACATATAACATATAATGAATATAATCGAATTAAATAATAACATTACATTTATATAATTCCTTTAATGTAAAAGGATATCGAAACATTCTAGAAACTAGAACTGCACAAAGACCATTTGCCCAACAATGAAAGGCAACTGACTCTGGCAATTCCTAATTACCTAATAAGTCTCTTCTGTATCTCATAGAAGCCAATGTTGGAAAAGATCTATGAGGTCATCTGCATTAATTCACTCCCTGCCAATTCAAGAACGATCCTTTACTGTGTATTCACTAAAGTATTACCCAGTCTAGTTTTAAAAGACTCAAGCAAAAGATGCATCCACCGTTTCTCTTAAGAGACATTCCACAGTCTAATAGACCTCACTCTCAGGAAATTTTCTGGATATTAAGCATGAATTTTCTTTTTCTTTAATTTCATTCTATAACACATTGGCTGAAAATTCAGAACTATCAGACTTTCCATTTTAATCAAAGTCATCTTATACAAGGCTCCTACTTTCAGATACATTTTCATTAAAAAAAAAATTGTTCACTGCTAATACCCATATTCATGCTTTGCATTGGCCTACGTTAAACCATTTTAATTTTTTCATACAAAATCTGTTGCTGTTTTTCTGATGTGCTCCTATTTCATTTTGATTAAAAACAAACTTGTGATTTCTTCTGCTGACTCTTACCTTCAGTCTTCTACTATGTGATTATTGCTTAAACATTGCTTTTCACTCTGTAGAAAAATGCAAATTTTAAGAAAAATGTTTCACCTGGTCAGACACAGAAAAGTTATGTATGTTTTTTACAGAGGTGAGCACTTTCAGTGACTTTCAGTTAATTGATAGACTTATCAATCAAGTTATGCTAACAATAGGCTAATTGGATAACTTGATCTTGATGTGACACAGTCTTCCTTGATTAAATGCAGAAAGCGGGTGAGGGGTAAGTCTGTCCAAACAACCCATGTAAAGGCTGAAGCTAGCAGCCTGTCACTAGTTCTTTATCTGTGGACTTTTGGCACATAAATCAAACAATAACCTCAAAGTTTTGAGACTGTGCCAAAATACACAGGCACAGTTGAGTCTAGAGCAGATTACACCAACCAAGTGGCTTGAGGGTTTGGAATGACTGGTAAATAAGCTTAATTTATTCAAGAAAACATATATATTCTTTAATATTGGATATCTGATTTTTTTTTCCAAATATCCATTTGCATGTGGTGATTTTAGAAAAATCCATGCATCGAGGGCGTTTAAACACAGTAAATCCAAATGAAGATAAAGTCCTATACTGTAATTCTATGATTGTGAGACAGATGTTGTTAATAAAAGTGTTACATGTTGTAGTTAATAGCTCAACTCAGCCTCTAGCTATTAACTCTTCCTGTAATCGACAAGGTGAATCAGCATGAGTGGACTTTTCCCTCATGTTAAAAGTTCAGCCAACTAACATGAGCCATCTTAGTGGTTTTAAAAAGTTGTCTTTGATTATTTTAGAAATAGTCCCATTAGTATTACAAACCCTGGATTAGCCATTATGTTAGTTTGGGAATGAAATGTTTTGTTCTTATTTTTAGTTTCTTTAGGCGAAATCGTTGCCGTGCAGTCAGTTAAATAAATTCTAGTTAATTGTATTGTATCTAGCAAAGTGTACAATTTGTCCTCTCGGTGTATATACAGTAATGCCAGGGATTTATTTTTGAAAAACACATTGTCACTTTCATAAAAATGAAATAAAAGAGTGCAGCTAAGTCAGGGCCAAATTGTGACCTGGATAATGCGGTGACTCAGGCCCCCATTTACACTCCTGTGTCAACTACCAGCATCATGGCTGTCTGCATAATAAGGCCAAGTGGTTTCTCCAGAGCTGATATGTTCCCATATCATGCACTTGGGAGGATCAGAGCCTTGCATACGCGCTAGCCAGTATAACTGGAATATATACTACACCAGATTTAGATTCAGCACAGTTACTGCTCCATGAAGCAGCAAGGGAACTAGGAGGGAGATTGTGACTCTCCGTGCACTGGCCCTTGATCAGGGCTTATAGTCAAACTGTTTAGCTCCTGTCATAGTCTTGGGCTTATCACAGTTCATCAGGGTTCAAATGACACATTGTTGATACACTGGTCTACAATTTTTGAGAAGTCGTCTGCTTCAGAGATAAAATGTGCTATTTAGTATGTATTTTGATGTGCTGAATTCAAATATGACAATTAAAACAACTGGCTACTGTTTCTAAGATATTTAAGTTTTTACATTTTATGTCTATGTATATTGTGTAGATAGTAGAGTTTTAATCATAAATTGTAAACCTAGGTCTTTTCATGTGTTTATGGTTGCTTTACATGACACTATTTCACCTGTCCTGTTTATGTAACACTTTAAAAATCAGCAAAGGGGTTATATAACTAAAATGTATTATGAAACAAAAGGCAAAAAACTATTATGTCCATAGTTTAGTCCTATTCAGTGTCTACTCGGCGCTTCTTGGCTTGTCTCTTGTATTCATTAAATGGAGCATCTCTTGTCACTGTCCAGCAATAGTCTGCAAGCATTGATGGGCTCCATTGTTGCAATGTCCTGGTGAAATCGCTCGCCGTGCTCGTCGCTCACTGCTCCGCAGTTCGGTGGGAAAAAATCTAGATGAGAGTGCAAAAAATATATCTTTAGTGACATGTTGCAACCAAGGCTTTTGTATGCCTTGAGGAGGTTTTCCACCAACAACCTGTAGTTGTCTGCCTTGTTGTTTCCGAGAAAATGTATTGCCACTAACTGGAAGGCTTTCCATGCCTTTTTTTCCTTGCCACGCAGTGCATGGTCAAATGCATCATCTCGAAGAAGTTCATGAATCTGAGGACCAACAAAGACACCTTCCTTTATCTTAGCTTCACTTAACTGTGGAAATTTTCCACGGAGGTACTTGAAAGCTGCTTGTGTTTTGTCAATGGCCTTGACAAAGTTCTTCATCAGACCCAGCTTGATGTGTAAGGGTGGTAACAAAATCTTCCTTGATTCAACAAGTGGTGGATGCTGAACACTTTTCCTCCCAGGCTCCAATGACTGTCGGAGTGGCCAATCTTTCTTGATGTAGTGGGAATCTCTTGCACGACTATCCCATTCGCAGAGAAAACAGCAGTACTTTGTGTATCCAGTCTGCAGACCAAGCAAGAGAGCAACAACCTTCAAATCGCCACAAAGCTGCCACTGATGTTGGTCATAGTTTATGCACCTCAAAAGTTGTTTCATGTTGTCATAGGTTTCCTTCATATGGCCTGCATGACCAACTGGAATTGATGGCAAAACATTGCCATTATGCAGTAAAACAGCTTTAAGACTCGTCTTCGATGAATCAATGAACAGTCTCCACTCATCTGGATCGTGAAGGATGTTGAGGGCTGCCATCACACCATGGATGTTGTTGCAGGCTACAAGATCACCTTCGATGAAGAAGAATGGGACAAGATCCTTTTGACGGTCACGGAACATGGAAACCCTAACATCACCTGCCAGGAGATTCCACTGCTGTAGTCTGGAGCCCAAAAGCTCTGCCTTACTCTTGGGTAGTTCCAAATCTCTGACAAGGTCATTCAGTTCACCTTGTGTTATGAGGTGTGGTTCAGAGGAGGAGGATGGGAGAAAATGTGGGTCCTGTGACATTGATGGTTCAGGACCAGAAGTTTCATCCTCTTCCTCTTCCTCGTCTGACTCAAGTGAGAATGATTCTGGTGCATCAGGAACCGGCAGCCCTTCTCCATGGGGTACTGGGCGTATAGCTGATGGAATGTTTGGATAATGCACAGTCCACTTTTTTTTCTTTGACACACCTTTCCCAACTGGAGGCACCATGCAGAAGTAACAATTGCTGGTATAATCTGTTGGCTCTCTCCAAATCATTGGCACTGCAAAAGGCATAGATTTCCTTTTCCTGTTCAACCACTGGCGAAGATTTGTTGCACAAGTGTTGCAGCATATGTGTGGGGCCCACCTCTTGTCCTGATCTCCAATTTTGCAGCCAAAATAAAGGTGATAGGCTTTCTTAACCATAGTGGTTATACTGCGCTTTTGTGATGCAAAAGTCACTTCACCACAAACATATTAGAAGTTATCTGCACTGTTCACACAAGTACGAGGCATCTCTGCTCACTTTGGCTAAACAGAAATGTGTCCCTTTGCAAAATCAAACACTGACAAATAAGAGAGCACGACACTGTCTGATTTCTAGAGCTGATATAGGGCAATTTGTTCAGCAGAGTGATGTAAGCTTCATTATGATTGCATCATCCATGACTTCTAGGAATAACATGATGCAATTCATATCATGTATGACGCAATACCAGAATAATTGTATCATTCATTGTTTTGCCTAAAAAGCAAGTACTGTCCAAACCCAGTCATAGATTTATTCATAGATCCAGTCAAAGATGTATTTTAGTCATTTCTGGTTTAAACTGAGATCCCTTCCCTTTATAACTCACTTATCCTCCGCCATTCCCAAGTCAAGGGTCGTATATACTGACCCAATAGCATGTCTTGAACACTAGAGCCAATCAAGAATTTTAAGCATCATTTTCGTTCTCAGTGACCCAGAATTAGTAAAGTTTGACTACATTTATTTCAGAAGCATTTTGGCTATAGAGCAGTGAAGGTAGTTACAGCAAGAAACATCTAACAATCACATTATTGTTTTTTTGAACTACTTAGCAATTAATGTGGAAGTTGCTTCCTCCTTTTTAAAACAAACTTGGGAGTTAATGCATAGTTTCTGTGAAAGATACTCTGGCTACCTGCTCATTTTCTCAGCAATCACTCTGTCTTGGGCAGCAATGAAGAATTAATGAAGCTCTAATTTAATCTGTACTGACTTGTTTTCTTTTTGCAAAAATATACACAATTTAACTGAGCTTCAGAGACGTCAAGTGAAGTAGTTCTGCTCACTTGGAAACCACAGAATCTGTACAATGTCTCATAGGCCTTCCATTTTTAAATATAAAAAATTATTAAAAACGTGGTAAACGGTTACATTCAGTTATATTGAAATGCAATTGTGTGAGCTAATCAGGGCAGGAATACTGTGCAGTTACTGACTCCCAATGGTTCAGATGTTTTCTCACATATGCAAACCCCTATACTCCAGCTGTTGCCTTCTGGATGCCAGGAACAGACATGAGTGCCACTTGCTTGCCATTCCTCCCCACCATGTTTCACTCGTACTACTCCACATACCCTCTTCTCCACTTCTCCTTGCTCCTATGCATAACAAGCAATTTAAACAGGAAAAAAGAAGTAAAAACTTCCCCTTCTTCAACTTCAATAACAAGAGCTCTGATGGAGAAGCAAGAATCACAGGTACTGTCTCCTAATTTAGTTTTAAAAGAGCTCTCCGAGGAGCTGGCTGGACTGTTACTGTTGGTTTTCCAATAAGTCCTGGAATAGTGAGGAGGTTCCACAGGACTGGAAGAAAGTTAAAGTTGTGCCAACACTTAAAAAGGGTAAATGGGTTGACCTGGGTGATTATAGGCCTGTCAGCCTAATGTCGATACTGGGCAAAATTGATGAAACTGCTGATACAGAATGGATTAATAAAGGATTAAAGGAGGTTAATCTAATTAATACCAGTCATCCTGGGTTTATGGAGAATAGATCCTGTCAAGCTAACGTAACTATTTTTGATGAGACTACAAGTTTGGTTGATAAAGATCATGGTGTTGATGTAATGTAATATACTTTGTCTTCTGTTTAGGCATTTGACTTGGTACCACACAACATTTTGATTAAGAAACTAGAAGTATACAAAATAAACATGGCACACATTCAATGTATTTAAAAACTGGCTAAATGATAGGTCTCAAAATGCAATTGTAAATGGGGAGTCATCACTGAGCAGGTGGGTTTATAATGGTATCGCACAGGGGTTGGTTCTTAGTTGTATGCTATTTAACATTTTATTAATGACCTGGAAGAAAACAAAATCATCACTGCCAGAGTTTGCAGCTGAGACAAAGATAGGAGGGGTGGTAAATAAAGATGAGGGCTGGTCACTGATACAGAGCACTCAGGATTGCTTGGTAAGATGGGTGCAAGCAAACTATGTGTTTCACTACAGCCAAATGCAAAGTCATACATCTAGGAACAAAGAACATAGGACATACTTATAGGATAGGAATCTATCCTGGGAAGTAGTGATTCTGAAAAGGATATAGGTGTTATGGGCAACATTGAGAAGGAGTAGGAAGATTACATTACCGGTGTGTTAGACACTAGGGCAACTGCTGCTGGAATATTGTGTCGAGTTCTGGTGTCCACACTTGAAGAAGGATGTTGATAATTTGGATAGGGTTGAGCGAAGAGTCACAAGGATGATTAAAGAATTGGAAAACATGCTATAACAGGGCAAGTTCTACTTTCTGTTTAACAGGTCTTTGAATTTTATTTATATTACCTCCACCAAACCACAATCATTATCCCATGCAGCAACTCTGTCTGCAGTTTTCTTTGGTCCACCCTTTCTCCGGGAAGGGAAAGGAAGAGATCTCACCGCCCTGAGATCTTACTTCCTCTGGACTCTACAACCTCCCCCCTTGCCCCTGCATTTTCTTTCAGTGCTTTTTAACTACCCTCTCAGGTAATGGATAATTAGCTCTGTAGTTCATCAGACCCCAATCCGATCTGGGGGTATTAATTAATGCTGAAGTCATCAGAGTGCTTGGTCAGCTCCTGGCTCTCAGTACTCTGTCACATAGGCCTTATAGTGATACACTCAAGGAGCTCAATCTATGTAGTTTATCAAAAAGAATCTTTAGGAGTGACTTGATCACAATCTCTAAGTATCTGCATGGAGGACAGAAGTTTGGTAATAGAGGGCTCTTCAATTTAGTTTACAAAGGTATAAAATCCAATGGCTGGAAGTGGATGCTGGTCAAATTTAGACTAGAAGTAAGGTGGAACTTTTTAACAATGGGGGTAATGAACCATTGAAACAATTACCAAGGGTTGTGATGGATTCGCCATCCATGGAAATTTTTAAGTCAAGAGTGGATGTCTTTCAATAAGATATACTGTAGTTCAAACAGGAGTTAATTTAGGGAAGCCTTATGTCCTGTGTTATGCAGGAGAGCAAACCAGAGTCACTAGATGATCACAATGATCCTGTCTGGCCCTTCATAATCTAAGAACGGGAAAATGCTCTTTCAAAGAGGAGAGGAATTTAAAAAATATATATATGTAAAATATGTAAGTTGACATACGGGCCAATCCTTTCTAAGCAGGAGTAATCAGGATGAAGGAGAGAATGTTTCAGTACAATGCCTTCTGTATATGCCCCCTGTTATCTTGGTAATAAGTTTCCTTGTCTAATTACATATCAGTTTCTGAGTTCATGTTGCTACTTCAAATGTGAGGAGCCCCCAACTTAGAGGATAACAATAGTATCCTCTGGCATGAAGTATAAAAGTTGCAGCTTAACGTCTGTTACAAACCACCCTGTTTTCATGGATATAGTGTCACATCCAAGAGTTTTCTGATTTAAACAAAACTTGTTTACATGTAAAATTACGCTGGATAGGCAATCAAAAATGTAGAATACAGAATGATGTTTTCCACTTCTCATTTCTATGAAATGCATGAAGTCCTTTACGAAAGAAAGAGGAATCTGTAGTAACTTGGGTGTCAGTAAAAAAAAAAATCAATCTTATTCTACAAGGATCAAATGGTATTGCTCTTACTGAGAAGTCTTGTTATATATGGCTATCTTTCTTAACCTTAATGATGAATGTGATGTTGCATACTTGTGTGTACAACTTTTTAAAAAAGCACAAATGTGGAGTTGTAGCACATCAGCGATAGCTGGGGGTTGTACTGGTTTATTAGGTAGCGAAACCACATGGTAAAAATAAGAGACAAGCCTTCAAAATGTCTGTGGTGAAATCCTTTGGCAAAACACTGATCGATGTCAGAGCGGCCCAGATTTTAACCGTGAGTTCTATTCTTTGTTTTCGTCAGGTCCGCTTTCTGGCCTTGGGCAAGTTGCTTAACTTCTGTGCCTCCCATTTTCCTCTGTGTGTTGTAATACCTAAGGGTTGTTGTGAAAGTTAATATTATTAAAGTCATTTAGGGTTCCTTGAATGTAAGCTTCTATGAGTGTAAAGAATTTTGTTAATTTTAAGAATATTAAAATGTAATGGTTATATTTTTGTTTTGCTTTTGTAATAAAAAATTAAAAGTAAAATCCATCATAGCCACAAGTAAGCGCATTGTGAATATTGTGGTTCACAAAATGTCTCTGATAACATATACAGATGTATAAAGCAGAAGGAGATGGCAGGAAATAAGGAAAGAGGAGCTGGGGGAGAGAACTGTATTTAAGTCAGTAGAGTTACAGACGTGTAAAATCAGGGTCTGTGTGATCAGAATAAACTACTTGGGGTGAGAGTAAGGAACCAAAGATGAAAAAGGAGGAGGAGAAGAGCACTGTGGGAGGGAATAGGAAGACCGTGAATGGAGAGGGACTTTCTCTTCCATTCTTTGCTTTGAATAATAGTGGCAAATAAGGTGATCCTATCTCTCTCTTTCATTTAGTTTGGGATTCTAAAACACAACGTGGTAACTTTGTCCGAGTTACAAAGGGGACAGGCAGCAAAGAAAGACCCTTCTCCATGTTGTTCTAATCCGTTTACTATTGTACTCATTACATGTACAGGCGAGTCGCATCTTAGGCGCATTTAATATGCGCGAATTCAGCTTTGCGCGGTCGGCAAAACCAGGAGGAAAAAAAAGGAAAAATAACTATTTAAAAGCTGAATCGGTACTGCGGGCGATCCCGTCCGCCGTTCAACTCAATGGCGTTTCACTATACACGGTTTTTCGCTTTACGCGCGAACCACGGAATGGAACCCCCGCGTAAAATGAGACTTGCCTGTATACTCACTGGACAAATTCTGGAGCTAATATTATTTTTTTTAATTTAAACCATTCTCTAGAGCTGCAATATAGGGGTGTGGGGAGAGAGGAACTGCAGAAGAGTACATCTGAACATTTTTGTGTTCCTCTTTAAATCAGTCAGCCAATAGCACTTGCTGTAATATGATGTACAATACAAAAATAGGCTATTTTTTAACGGTTTTGGCTATTGAGACTTAGAGTTGTTCTCTGTTTAAATTATTTTAATAACTAGTTTGTCCTAACACTAGCACACTAGGTCACATTAACAAAAATTGATGTGACCTACTAAAATATATGTGAGTAAATTGGTCTCGTGCCATGAATAAACAATACATATTAGCAGTTTCATTTTGAAAGATCAGGTATTGGTGACCCATGGGATATGTTTTGTTTTTTTCTCCCTCCACTCACTCCATTTTTCTACTTTGCACTTCATTGAGTCATTCCCATGATTCACTACTTAACAACCTTCTTATAAATGAAAACAGACTCACATTTTATCTTATGATTAGCATTTCCTGTTAGTTTCTAGCAAACTCCAGTTGACATTTATTGCATGCCATAACTATTCAAATGCTTTATCCAGATTGAAGTAGCACTGGTGAAAGACAGGATTTATTCTTGGTGCCAGGCTATTCACTGATAGAACATACTTAATCTATAAAAGTCTAGTTTAAAATCTTGAGGAGCCTTTTGACACAGATTGATAAAACTATGCATTCTGGGTGGAGTCCACTTTCCCAGGATGATGCCAGTTTGCTGGTATATCTATGGATTTTACAGCTGTAAGAGAACACTGTAAAAATGTAGTCTTTCACTTTATGCAAAGTTGTCCCAGGGTCAGTGCCCCTTATAGTTTTATGTTTGGCTGAAGGGATGGTGTTTTGAGAGAGAGAAAATTCTTTGGCTGGTCATATAATTTTTAAAAACTGCTACATTTTTGCTGTGTGCACATTTGTCTTTGCTAACTTTCCTGGTTAACTGCTTCATTAGTTTTTCAGCCATAAAGCACAGCACATAACTGTTAATCAGGAAAGCAGCGTACTCCAGTTTTCAGTAGCAAACATTACAGTTGCTTTTTTTCCCCGTCCCTAAAATTTTCTAATCACAAAGGCCCAGATCCTGAGAGTTTATTAGGCTCCTAACTTCTATTGATTTCACTGGAAGTAAGGAACCTAAATACCTTTGTGGATCTGGGACAAAATCTCTCAAATCTGCTCAGTTTCACCCCGTCCCTCAAAGTTTTTTTACTATTGGATGCTGTTGTTCCTACTCTTTTCTTTTGTTTTATTCCCTTTTTGGATATTCAGTAATATTTTAATCTCTCTTTAAGGAGGGAGAAAGAGTACACTGCTCACCCTTAAAAATTTGCCAATTTAACTGTAAATAACAAAATTACTTTACCCCAGTATTCAGTATTCTCTCTATATAGTGAAATATAGGGCCTACTGCAAATACTTGGATTTCTTTTATTTAGCATCTCTAGATCTGTAAACTGGATTATCCTATTGGCTATCCAAAACACTGAGAGGTGTTGGTTGAAACCAGGAGATTGGGTTGGCCAGCCCAGAAAACTGGAATGGAAAAGACTCTGCCTTCCTGGTTTTGCTCTTAGTTTCACACATTTTGAGACCGCTAGTGATATCTCTTTGAGGTTTGACTGTTTCAACATGCTGTACATGAGGATGCACCTTAACATAATTTGGAAATGTTAAATTCATGCCGGGATGATGCCGTATATATTTACCTACTTATTAAACAGTGTTTAACCCAAGAAGCATGTTACATTAGTGATCCAAAATCCACATCAGATCTAGGATAGCTTCCAGATGAAATTTAAGAAATTGCTTTTGAGATAGAAAGCCCTAAATGGTTGAAGGCCCTGTTAGACGGCCACTCACCGTGTATAATATTAGGGCAGTTGTGATCAGCGGAGGTGCCTGAGCTAATTGCTGCTTGGTTAAAATGGAAGGGGCTGCTAGCTGAGGAGTTTTCTTTGCAGAAATCCTAAGGGCTGGAGCTGACTTCCCCTGCACCCTTGGTCTCATAGGCTTTGTCGACACAGCCGTGTAAGTCCAGGGTTAGTGGGATTTGAGTCAGCTGATCCATGTCAGGGAACTCTGGGCTTGAGTGTCTACCATGCATTTTAACCCTAGGTTAAGAATTTTCTAACCTGTGCTCGAACCTAGGGTTCTGGCGTCCACACTGCAGTGCACAGACCCAACTCAAAATAAATGTATCCCAAAGTGCCCAGCGCCTCCTCCCATCCCCCAACATCAACACTCTAGCCCTAGGAATGTGTTGCCACTGTGGGAAAACTCTACTGCCCTCCTTGTTTCCTAACTGTGATGATGGTATTAATAGGACTCAGGTGCCCATAAAGAGCACATGAATACATAACCACATAATTGGCTCCTCTGGTGGCTGTCTCAGTAGAACGACAGCAGTTTGAGAAGGCTTTATACTGAACTACCATCTAATCTGAGAATTGGGCTCCACGCCTCTAGGCTGAGTCACGTTGGTAGCAAAATGCCCCTATGCCCCTGTTCTGAGGATAATTAGGACATCCGTCTCCAGGGCTGTCAAACTATTAAAGTGAAACTTTACAATTCTTAATGTTTAAGATGGGATGTTCAATGCAGGTGTTTTAGTTTGGTTGGTTTTTTTATGGATTTTTTTTCTGTCTGTTTTGAAGTTTGACATTAAAATGAAGGCATCAGAGGAAAAACACTCCCCCCTCCCCAGACTGGCTGCTGCCACCTATGGAGCGGAGAAGTGGACCCCTGGGCTTAGGGTTCTGTATGCTCCAGCACCCTCCAGGAATCCCTTATCCCTGCCCCTGCCGCACCCTGGGAGGCAGGGATAAGGGATACCTGGGAGTCTATGGGGAAGGTTAGGTGCTGGTTCCCCCTCCCACTTCCCTCACAGTGCTCACTGCCCATGCACCTCTTCAGATGCAACCCGGAGAGGGCAGGGGAGCCCCACGAGCAAGGGACAGAGAGTGGAGCGGGTCCAAGCAGCTGCTCTGTAGGGATGGGGAACGACTGGGGTGTTGGGAGTCATCCCTCCCACAGCTGTATTGAGCTGGGAGCTCTGCTGCCCCCTTTCCTGCAGGGCAGCTGCTTGGTCCTGCCCTCTTTGGGCTGTGTGCACTGTGAGGACAGTGAGTTGGAGCCAGCTCCAAAACTTCCCTGTGGTGAGGGGGTACCAGGGCCTCTGCTGCAGGAGGCTTCAGGGAAGTTTTGGGGCTGGCTCCCACTTGCCGGCGTGACAGTGCATGCAGCCCCATGGAAGGCAGGCGGGTCCCAGGAGTAAGGGCCAGAGAGCAGAGTGGGAACCAAGCACCACCCTGCAGGAAGGGAGAGTGGCAAGGCTCCCAGCTCAGCACACCCGGGGAAGGGATGACCCTCCCCTAACATCCCGATGCCTGGGAGCCTCCTCCCACCTGTCAGCTCTGTTCCCTACTTGGGGCAAACTCTGCACAGCAGTGAGGAGGAGCTGGAGCAGGAAGGGGTAGCGCGCTGGGCCAAGCAGTAATGGTACTCGGACACTAGGCTGGCTGCCTGCAGCACAGCTCCTTCGCTGCCAGGCTTTCTGGGATACATCTGGAAGACTTTCAGGACCCAAGTCAAGCTGGGGCTGTTTGCACACAGGAAAGCAATAGGGCTCGGACCTTAGATCCCAGCTTAGATCATGGGCTTGAACTCTCTAGCCCTGCAGGGTCCTGGGACCCTGGGTGTGAGCCCTATGTTAGCACATTTGCTGTGCGGTCATAAGTGGGGTTTGGCTTGAGCCTGGGCTCAGATCCAGGCTTATACCCATAAGGTCCATGTTTGTTCACTGTCAGGGCATGCTGCATGGCTTACCTGCTATCTCAGGCTTTTCAGGAAGGGGTGAGATGAAGAATTGGGGATTGCTGGTTGTGGAGCATTATTGATGAGGCATTCTGAATTGTTAAGTGGATTATTTTTGAGAGCGTTGGCCTTGAGCAATCAAGTATTTTGCATTATGGATTCTTATTTCATTTTTTGTATTTTAAAATATTTGTATACAGAGACCTATAGCTTGGGTATTTGTTTCTTGGTATATCTGCAGAAAGAAAAATAATATCTCTGGTATCTCTACTGTTGTTTACCCGTCTTGCTCTTTTTCCTTCTCAAGCAACCAGAATTTTGTCTGGAAATACTCATTGTAATTTGTGCAAAGCTCCAGGCACATGGGAATATGGCAAGCCCCAGTCAGCTCTAAGACTTCACCACACTTGTCTTTTTTTTGCTGTTTTAGCACATTAAAACAACCCTCAGTCCCAGAACTTAAGCCAGCAAGAGTAAAGAAAACCCGTTGGGTCAAAAGCTATGAGAAATAGCTGAAAAAAATAGAGCTTTGTTTTAGTACATCAGTCTGGCTCAGCTGTAAGTCTGGGTGTGGTTTTTTTGCTTTAAAAAAATCTGTTATCTAAGTAATATCTAGTTCTTATACAGCACTTTTCAGCAGTAGATCTCAAAGTGCTTTACAAAAGGAGGTCATTATAATTATCCCCATTTTTCAGATGAAGAAACTGAGACACGGAGAGGGGTTGTGACTGGCCCAAGGTCATACAGCAGGATAGCGCCTGAGCTGGGAATAGAACTAGGGGTTGGCAATGTGTCCATACACAAACACAAGTGTCCATGGTAAAAATGTTGAGGTCCATGGGGGTGCTCACCTCAGGCGGCTCCCCATCCCTGCTGTTGCTGGCGGAGGCGCGGCCAGGAGACTCTGCAGGCACACTGTCTCCATCTCCCCTCCCCCAGGGATGACTCTACAGCTACCAACCCTTTGGCCGGGAACCATGGCCAATGGGAGCTGCGGGGAACGGGGCAGCACACAGAGCCGCCTGGCCACGCCTCCCCGTAGGAGTTGGAGGGGGGACATGCTGCTGCTTCCGAAAGCTCTTTGAGGTAAGCGCTGCCCAGAGCATGCACCCCTGACCCCCATCCCTACACCAACCTCAGCCCTGATCCCCCTGCTGCCCTCGGTCCCAGCCCAGGGCAGCCTCCTGTACCCGCCCCCCCAAACCTCCTGCTCCAGCCCGGAGCCCCGTCCCGCACACCAAACCCCTCATTTCTTACCCCATCCCAGAACCCACACTCCCGAGCCTGTACATCCCTTCCCACACGCCAACCCCTGCCTCAGCCTGGAGCCCCCTCCGCCAATGTCGGTCACTAAGTCCGGTAATTTTGTCAAGTGTCTGTCGTGCAACATGGTGGTGCTGACCCCTGAATAGAGCCCAGGTCTCCCGAGTTCCAGTCCTGTACTCCATCCACAAGACCACACTCCCTACAAAGGTAGACAGAGGGTGAGGGAAAAGCATATACCATACAAGTGGAACATAGAAGTTCTATGTTTTGCTATTTCAATATACAGGAGACTCCCGCTATACCGTGCGCCACTATAGCGCGAATTCGGTATTAGCCTGGGGGCGAGCATGGATCCCAAAATAAATTGTTTATATTGGGATCCATGGTAACACGCCCCCCACCCGCATTAACGCGATACTGCACATGGCTCCCAAACCCCGTGTTCTAGCGGGGATGCTGTGTATATACTTTTTGGTGGGTTTTCCACATTTGATTACTTATTTTTAAATATAATATACTGTAGGTCCAGGGGTGGAAGAGAAGGAAAGACAGCTGTTCTGCCAAGTCTCACAATTTCGTCAGGAGCACTGCTATATTTAGTGCTTTTCTTAAAGCCCCAGCTCCTGGAGGCGTGTGTGAAAACCTCAGCTTACTTTTTTTTTTTTTTTTTTTAAATGAAAGTTTCTAGCCTCATGCCTGTGGAGAAAAGCAGGTAAATGTGAACTCTGAAATCTCAAAAACCAGAAGGCCAAAAGAGAGTCAAAATGTATTATCTTCTTTAAAAAATCCTTGATCTTAAGGCAATTTCCTGATACTTTGAGCCAGATTCAGAAATATTTGCGAACTTGGGGTTGGTAATAGAGAGTCTGAAAGGGACAGGGCCGGCTCCAGGCACCAGCGCAGCAAGCGCGTGCCTGGGGCGGCAAGCCACAGGGGGCGGCCGGCCGGTAGCGGCAAGGGCGGCAGTCAGGCAGCCTTCAGCGGCATTTCTGCAGGAAGTCCGCCAGTCCTGCAGCGTCGGCGGCAATTAGGCGGCGGGAACGCCGACAGCGCAGGATTGGCGGAGCGCCCGCAGGAACGCTGCCGAATCCGTGGGACTGGCGGACCTCCCGCAGAAACGCTGCCGACGGCTGCCTGACTGCCGTGCTTGGGGCGGCACAAAACATAGAGCGGCCCCTGGAAAGGGATTAGCTAAAGGAATAAAAACAAAGAAAGGGAGGTAAGAGGATGGGGGACAAAGAATGGAAGAGCATGGGAGAGGGTGCTCCAGTGAAGAGACTGTGAGGATGTGGATTATTGGAGCAAGTAGTCAATCAGCAGAGGGGAAAGAATGTTCAGAATAAAAATTTCGTAAAACCATCTGATGATGTATACTCTAGATGGGCCCATAGATAATTGAGGCATAAGGGAGAAACAGACATGAGAAAAAGCAGTGGCAGGGAGTGGGGTGGGGAACAGTGGGAAAACATTCAGAGGAGGGGAGAGAGAGAGAGATGAGAGCCAACCAGGGCTACTCCTTCCCCCCTCATCCCCCAAGCACCATTGTCAATGATCATTGCGGAAGATTCCCCATCATGCTATGTGTCGGGGACCCAGTTACAGCATGGTTTCATTTTGTAGTGAGACGGGGATACAGCTAAGTTCCAGACAAAGTCTTGAGCAAATCATGTCCAAGGCTTTACCATGTTTTGGGAAGTTGGTTAGGATCCCATGTATGCTGCAAAGTGTACAAGTGTTGTAAATAGAAGAAAGGATAACTATATAGGAACCTAACCCTCAGACACAGTTTAAAATGATAGTGTAGACATGCCCTATATATGAGTGGTCTGAATAGGATAAGTTAGTTACATTTTTGTATGATGATGATAACTAGAAAGGAATTTAAGCACTAAACCCAAACAAGCCAATAATCATAAGTGTAAAGTAACACAGCAGTGCATTAATTCAAGGAAGCTGTGTTGAAGCATACAGTTACTCTTGGAACATCTGCTTTGTCTTGAATTCTAGTCGTATCAAAAAGTACTCCATTTTGTGTAAGTCTGGTGCTGGGCTGGCCATCATGACAGTGCACTCAGACCACCCTTGCGAGTAGAGTGACTTGTATTGCTTGTGGCTCCATCACAAGTTGGCTGGGTGTTCTCTGGAAGGAGCTGTTTACCCAGGCCTCATTGGCCTGAGAGAGATGTAATAAGTGTCCTAGAAATTAGAAATGAAGAGACTCTTTAGGTCATCTAGTCAATTCCTTTACTGATGCAGGATCGTGCTGTACAGGATATTTTTCTAGTGCTTTATCAAGGCTAATTTTTAAATGTCTCAAGTGATGAGTCTCCTGCCATTTCCCTGGAGAGACTATTCCTCCATTTACTCCAATTTTTTTCTGCTATTTAGCTTGGATTGTCTTTCTCAGAGCACATTGATGGGATGAAATGCTTGCTCTCATTCATACACACATAAAATATATACTCTCTCACCCCGCCCTGGTTAGCTGAGGGAGGTGTTTAATTTCTTTCCCATCCTCCACTTCTCCCCATGCCCCCTGTCAAATCCAAATAGAGGTTATGCGGTTCTTGGGCTACTAATAGAGGGGCTTGGAAAGCACTCTCACCTGTGCTGGAGGATGATATGGTGGACTTAACATAACCAGACCGTATCAGTGGAGAGAGCACAACACAGGAATCAACTCAATTATGAGTATTTCATAAAACAAAACTGTTATTTCTGGCGTACGGTAAACTTGTTGTAAGGGTCTCTAGAGGAAATTTAGGAGAAAAAAAATCTCCTGAGAGAAAACAGAAGGAAGATATTTAAAAGAAAACAAACAAGCAAAAAAACCAACCCAATGAATCAAATGTGCGTGGACTTAGCTTAAGGCGAGTTTGTTCCAGATAAAACATTGGAGCCATTCATTATATAAAATACAGTATCTTGGGTGAGACAGAATACTGATGAGGAAATGAATGCAGATGAGCCAAATAAAATACTAGGTGTCTTTTATTAAAAGCTAACTGTACATCATTTTTATGTTCTGTAGATACCAGAAACATAAGGACTGTTAAGATTTATTGCAGATTGTTCATTTCTTATATGTAGGTATGAGGACAATAAACAAAGCCTCGAAATACAGTGCCCATTGTATCAAATCAGCACACCAGATCCCAAATTTTAGGAAGGTTTGCACCAAGATCCAGACCCAAACTTTGGAGTTGGAGCCTATCTGTACTTCAGTTGCAATATTTGAAAAACCTCCGAGCATTGTTGATATTTCCGAAGTGAACAATAGTGGTTACATCTGGGATGTCTTGTTTGTTTTAGCTTATGTTAATATCTGTGAAAACGTGGATGTGTGACTTTTAATGCAAGTTTGTAACAAGCTAATATGAGCTTTTAATATAGAATCACAATAACCATTTTTAAAAGTTAATCTTTAGTCTGTCCACCTCATAGAAGTAACTACGTATGAACACACATTTTAAAATGTAAATGTTGCCTTAAACTTATTTCATTATGCAACAGATGTTTAGTGTAACCCTCTTGTTTTTTTACAGTGATCCAGCTGCCAAAGCACTTTGGGAGTCATTAATGAATCTCAGACAAAAGGAAGCTGTGATGGAAGTTAGGAGACACCTAGTGGAGGCTGCAAGCAGAGAAAACTTGCCCATTAAGATGAGCATGGGTAAGCATTATAATATACCCTTCACCAGATGGCTATAATGTGGAATATTTCAGCATCCATACTTCCTTCAGTCCCAAGCATTTAAAGTAGTGGTGCCCAAACGTTTCCTCTCGTGACCCCCCTTAACAGTAATGGCATGTGTCCATGCTCCCCTGGGCTGGGAGTGGAACCGGCAGCCGGGGGCCAGGAGCTGTGGCCTGGGGACTGGGGGCTGGCATCCTAGGGCCAAGAGTGGAACTGGGGCTGCAGCTGTGGCCAGGGGCTGGAGCTGGGGGGTGCGGCCAGAGCAGGGCTGGGTGGTGCTCCTTCTCTGCCCCCCTGCACGGGCTGGCCTGTGCCCCGCTGTGCCCTCCCAGATGTTTCTCCACACCCGCCCCTAGGGGGGCACATCCCACGGTTTGGAGACCACTGATTTAAAGCATTTACATTATTCTCTAAATTCTTATCCCACCATAGTCAGTTGGCCTCTGGTGAACTTTGAGGCTACATGAGAACAATTTGTGCTTACGCATGATGCAGTTGTGTTTTTGGAGCTTGGTAGTAAAAAATAAAAAATAAAATATTTTTTTAAAAAAAAAGATTCAAAAGCCTATAAAGTGGTAGAGTTACATGTAGGATGATAAATATGCTGACGCAAGTGCTTAGTGTTACCTCTTTCCTTTGTACTATGAAGTATAACAGTTTGGGGCATGTTTACAGAGAGTAGTCTGCTGAGCTTCTGTTCCCGGCAAGCAGACAGTCTAGCTAGTAGCAGAACTGCTGGAATCTGTGCTGATCTCTCTCTCGCTCTCTTTTTTTTTTTTTTTTAAACTGAGTTTTCTGTGAAGCAAGGCTACCTCACAAAAAGCTGAAAACAATATTTAATACGTTTTTAGAGTCAGAAATATCCCCTTAGAAATTTGGTAGCTGCAGGACATAAAGGTTTTACAACTTTTTGAGTACTTTATTCTAATTGAACAAAAACAAAACAAAATAAAAATACATTGAAATGCAAGAAGTTACTGGTAGGCGTACATATTTAAACAAGTCATGAAATACCAAAAAAAAAGAGGAAAATTCTTGTGATAGGTAAAATGAGTGAGTTAATACTATTATATATACTCTATAAAATATGCACCTGATATACTTAAAGTATACATTAATAGACTAGTAATCAGAAATACTATATTTATGTTGAGGGGCAATGTTAATATGCAAATATTAACTTTTTCACTTAATGTGTAATTTATGTTTAAATTACAGCCTTAACATTTTACTAACATACTTAGTTGTGTTTATGTTTCTTGTTTGTTTTTGTTTTAAAGAAAAGAAAAAGAGATTAGGGAAAAATAGAACAGGTGAAGACAGCAAATGGAGGAGACTGACAAAGTCCTTTTCAGTTCTTGGAGAGGTTGGGGAACAACTAGAGATTCTTTACACACACCTAATTAATTCTGAACACATGGACATATTTTAGGGATGTTAAAGAAAACCTTCATGTCTTGAGGACTTTCTTAAAGATCCTGAAGATATGTAGGAGAAGCACCATTGGTAGCCATCTGACCTCTCTCTGGGAGCGGGGTGGGGGGAGGAAGGGCACTGGAATCTCCACCCTATCTCCAGTCGGCCTAGGTGGGAGGGGTTGGAACCTAGGTGAGGAGTTGGGGGGAACAGCTCCAGTGCAGAGGACAAGAGAAGATATTATCAGATCCTAGATCAAGGAGGTGAAGAGCTATGACAGTCCCAAAATCTTCCCTGAGGCTGGAGGGAAAGCACAGAATGAATGAAATATCTCAGGGCGTCTGATCAATTTGACACTAGTGAGACTATAAAGTGTTAGACCTGTGTCTTTGCATGGCTCCATGCTGTTGCTGGGTGTTTCAATTATATAATAGGACTTTCTTGTTGTAATTGTTTTGTGTACCTGGCAGTAACACTTTTTTCAAATGTTTGATCACTTCATTGTTAATATTCATATTTTCCAAAATGTTTACACTGGACAGTGTTTAAGGATGATGTGATTTCCCCCGCCCCCCCCTTTGATCTGACTAGAAGTTAAAACATTCCTGAACAACTTTTTAGTTTAAAAATGTGTGTTTTGCTCTTCAGTGAACTTAATGTATTTTGATCGGTGTGCTAATCAGAGATGGAAAAAACAGATCTTTTTCAATAGAGGTTGTTGGATGAGCCATAATAAACCAGTGATGTATTTTTTTTTCTAATGTACCTTTTCCAGGGCCATGACACAGCTCTGCTCCAGCCAGATTTCCTGCTCCAAGACATCCTGACACGCACTATGCTGTTAACACAAGTAGCTGCAAATGAAGCAGCAAACCTGTTTACAAGGAAAATATGTAGATTTTCCCCTCCCCAGTGTTCAGTGTTTGTTTTTAAAAAGCAAAATTTGTATATTTTTACTCTGTTGTATGTAAATCAAGAATAGAAAACACTGAATAGCGAATAAAAACTGACTTGCTTTACCCCTTAAACAGAGTTACTGTTCTGTCAGTGCTGGTGATACCAACAGTACACTGCAGTCTGGGATGTTTTGAAAGAGTGGGAAGATGGCAAGTGTGGTAGGGCTGTTGTCACAAATCTACCTAGAAGAAAAAGGGTACAGTAAATTGGGAATATTTGCTTAACTAACCTCAAATGATGTGTGTGAGAGCATCCCCCAGGATGACTTGTTCACTTTTGTGTGATAGAAAGTATTAATTTTTATAACGGATTTAATTTTTGCTTTTAAAAATGGTTTCTCTCACTTTTGAGACTTCATGATCCATTAGCCATCTTTGCTGCTTTGTATTGCTAAGAAACCAATAACCTTTCCTCCATCCTGTGCTCCCTTCTCCATTCCCATGGTTTCAAATTAAGGATCCAGTGCTGTAGACTCTTACTCACGTGAGCAGAAACTTCAGTGAGACTACTGGCAAGGAGAAGCATTTTCTGGATTTAGGCCAAAGTAGTGCCACAACAACTCTTCCTCCTTAAGGACTGGTGTTAAAAATGATTTCTAAAAGTGTTGAGTCCATAGTATTTGCTTTTATTGTTTGGGGTTTTGTTTTTTGTTTTGGCAGTGGAGGTGTGTGAAATGCTATTTGTGCTTGAAATACTGTTTGAAGCACAGATATAAATTACTACTATTTGTACATG
The DNA here is from genome assembly GCA_037349315.1 of Chelydra serpentina. NCBI lineage: Eukaryota > Metazoa > Chordata > Testudines > Chelydridae > Chelydra > Chelydra serpentina. The sequence goes on from JBAIAC010000014.1 coordinate 31,915,764, forward strand.
TCTCTCATTTATTTTTTAAACTGTGGGTTCATCAACTCATAACTAGAAGAGCAACAAAGAAAAGCTTTGGGACAGTCTTGCAAATGGAAAAAAGGGAGAAATAAGAAGCAAAAGCTAGAAATGAGGGCAGAAGTGTGTGTGCGTGTGTCTGGTTTTCTAGAAACCATAGCTTCTCATTGGCTAATAAATACAGGAAGCTGCTCCTAATGTCAGGAACTAAAATTGTTCAATGATGCATAACTGTTGAATGAAACTTTAAAACTGTACTGTGTCTTTTGAGTGTGCAGAGCCAAATCTATCATGCTACAGAACACTTAAAGCCCCGTAAGGCAGCGAGAAATTAAGTAGCATGTTGCCTATCAGTTGCTTCCTTTGCCTGGGACAAAACAATTCTAGCTACCTCTTCTGCCAGATGCCTTTATTTAGTTAAAAGGCCACCTGCTTCCAATATGACTGAGATATGGGACAGTGTAGGCTGAAGAGAAGATGGAGATGCTTTGAGTCTCCACACCCTCTGCCTAGGGCAGGGATCTCAAACTCAAATCACCACGAGGGCCACATGAGAACTAGTAAATTGACCCGAGAGCTGCATCACTGAAACCTTTTCATACAATGATACAAAAATATAGTCAAAAATGAAAAAAATGAAGAGTAATAAAGTATTCTATTAAAAGTCAATGTATTAACTTTTTAAAAACTGTAATGCAAAGAGTGGGTTTTAATAAAATATAAACACTCAGTAATGTTTGGAGCTTGGCTGCCAGTGGAGTTGGCACCTATGGCGGGCCGCAGGAAATAACTCCGCGGGCTGCATGTGGCCCGCGGGCCGTGTGTTTGAGACCCCTGGCCTAGGGTAACTTTGCACTGTCATAGTTTGGACTCTGCAGATATTGGTATATTTCAGTGGATAGTGCACTGTCTTCTGCTGCTTAGGAGTAGCACCTTGGTCTCTCCAATATTTAGAGAGGATGATTTGAGGACTCTTAGGCCCTGCCTCATATTAAATATCAGAGGCATCATTTTCCAACATGAAGAAAATCTCTAACACTTACTAAAGTCAGCTGTCACAAGGTAAAAACCTTTTTTATGCTTGACATAAAGAGTGAAATGCATTTGGAAGCAAAGCTTTAAATTCCAGTTAGTATTTCTGAGCCCTCCTGTTGTGGGCAGCTGGCCGAAAAACTGCATCATGTTTGACACCGGCAGCATGGGGGTCCTGTGTCAGAGTTTCTAAACCATATTCTATCCTCCTGTAATATGTGTAGAGAAAGTAAAAAAACTTCTGCTTCTTTCAGTGTACTAAAATATCCTTAACCACTCACTGCAGTGAATCAAATCACTCTCCTGCCTTCCTCAGTGTGTGGGGTACGTGTTTTTCACAGACAGGCCAATACTAAGGATCAGCTTTTTTCTTTCTTTGATTGGTCTTATGTAATGGGAGCAGAGCACCTGTCATAGGAGCGCAGCTTATTCAGTGTTATACCCGTGTATCCTGCAGAGTGCTCAGCACCTCTGTGGGGTGTTGAAGAATGCATCAGCTCTCCCACCCTGGGGTGGGAGGAGAGAGAGAGAGAGAGCTTATGAAACCAGCTGTGGAAGCAGAAAAGTTGTCATTGTATCTGTTCTCCTTACACCTGCTGGCAGCTCCATTTCCTCCACTCTTCAAGCTGCAAGGATGAACAGAGGGAGAAGATTCTGCATAGCTGCCAGGAGAGAGAGAGAGAGGGAACAGGTGCTCCTTGCCCTTCCAGCAGCCAAGAGGGGGTTGTGAGTAAGACAGAAGTCTGATCTCACCACTTGGGCACTGCCTTTGAACCTCACTGGTGCTGGGATCTGTTTCTGTGGTCAGCCTTCACTAGTATGCAACTTCGAGTTTCATTTTCATATTTAAACCCAAATGAAGTAAGCATTAACACACTCAGTGAATGGTAAAGATGAAGATTGTTTAGGAGAATCCCAGGAAGCAGCAGCACCATTTTAAGGCTATATACAAATTACCATTCATAAATCAATGTGGAATTGTAATCATTGTACTTATTAACCACTAAATATCTTCCTATTAGCTGTCAGGTAAACCCCTTTTTGCTAACCTTTCTGTGTTGTTGAAAGCACAGTTGAAGCCAAACGAATGTATTGGTTAGAATTACCCGTAACATATTTCTGTTTTTTTATCCTGGGATAAAGTGACACAGTAGATTTACACCAGATATGACACTGCATACCTACTGCATATCAATGCCCTGACATTGGGGTGCCTTGGGCATTGGTGGGACTCAGTTCCTGCTGTTCTCTGTCTGTGGCACACAGTAGTCTAATTGTGAGCTGTAATACTTTGATCTAATTTCAGTTGTTTGGTTTATTGTGCAAGTGCTAGGTGGTGTTGGTGTCTGGTTATCTATAGGAGGTCAGACTAGATGATCTGGTGGTCCCTTCTGGCCTTAAATTCTGTGACTCTAAGTATTGGAGAACTTTGGAAACTACTTTTCAGTTGCAGACATAGGGCCCCTGTGCTGCCGTTGTCCCAAATGATGTCACTTTTCAGCAAAATGTTCACCAGCTGCAGGAGACTCATTACTGTCCCTGTAAGCTTTCATATAAAAATTTGTGGTGACTTTTACCTTCTGAACTCTCAAGTCTGGACTGAGCAAAATGGCTGGTGCCTTCCTATTAAGGGCTTGACTATGGTTCCATTACAAATCCCCAATTGTAGGGAATTATGACTCACCTGTACAAACTGCCCCCAGGCTTCAGCTGAGTGAATTACTGTGGTTTGTTATTTGAAAGGAGTGGAGGGGTAGGTTAAATCACCCCTCTGAACTCATCCATTTTAACAGGATTTTAGTCTGTAGGGACTAATGCTTTAGAGAAGTGCTGGGAAACAACTTTGAGGACATAATGCTGAGCTGAGTAGGCAAGGTGTGGGGCATTGCTCTAAGGTTCTTTTTGACTGTGTAACATTATTACTGGCAAAACTATCATCAGATTTGATGAGAGAGCTTCTAGAACAGCTGGAGGCTGTGGTGAGAGGCCTGGATGTCAAGGAAAGTGCAGCAGGATGGGGACAGTAGCACTGGCAGAATTTTCTGGGAGCTCAGAAATAAATACAATTCCAAGGTGGTAAGATCTCCCTGATATCTACTGAGGAGAAATTTTGCAGAGACTCTGCTGTTTTCTCCTCTGAATTTTTCAGTCAGCTTGTGCTGTGGTTTCTAGGTGAGGATAAGAGTTCTGTGGAGTGTGTGCCATTTTCAGATGAGTTTTTTTCCCCCCAAAGATGTCAAAAGGAAAATTGGCTTCTTTAAGCTGAGTAACAGCAACATGGTCAAAGACACAGATGTGGTGCCATAATTTTACAATCTCAGTGTGAGATTCCTGTCCAGCTGACTTGCTAGCAAACACTTCAGAAATGTTTATCAAACATACTGATGCTTCAAAGTAGCATCTGGATGAACTTCAGATAATTTTGTCAAAGGAAAACTTGAGGGCCTGGGGAACCATCTCACAGAACTAGACAAAGAACTAGACTAAACTTGAAGGTCTACCAGAGGCCAAAAGTATGAGTTGGCCTCCCTTCTCCATAGGGGAGCCAAATGTGTTTTTTAGGAACTGCTAGATTAGGGAAAAGGGATTTCCTTTTATCCACATGACTCTGCGTCTCAATTAAGAGCATATTTGAATTCCTAATACTCAGATCTGAGATGAGACTTGAAGGAGGCAGACTAAATTCTAGGTACTATTTTACATTGGGACCGTTGTATTATTTTTGAATCTTTATGCTATATTTGGATTATTTATCAATGGTTTTAGAGAGAGGATGGGTGAGGTAATATCTTATATTGGGCCAACTTCTGTTGGTGAGAGAGACAAGTTTTCGAACGTACACAACAATGCTTTGGCATTTAATACTAAAATTTAATCTTAAATTATTTTACAATCCATATGCAAAAATAGTTATTTGGTTTTTGAAGATTTAATTTGCTGTGGTATTCAGTAATATTTTTTACCATTTGTATTTCTTGTTGTGAATTACTTGTTCATTGTGCGTGCTATTTATTGCAATACACTCAATATTGAGAGTGTTTCAAAGGGTGGAACCAAAGTCATGGGGTCGAGATTGTTGTTGTGGCAATAGATCAGAAGATTGTGGGAGTTGCTCTAATTAGTTCCTTCTGATTGGATGCATTTCCCAGAGCAGCCCCTGCTAGTCTGTAAAGTCCAGGTACAACTCTGGATTTTTCGTTTTGGTTGGTTGGTCTGTTTTTGTTAGAGTTCCATAAATATTTGAGAACCATTTGTATCAAGATACTTGGAATACTATGATACTTTATTATTTAAAATAGTAAATGAAAATGAAATAGCTCTATCCTGCCTCTCAAACAACTGTAGTAGGTGGGTACTGTTAGTCTATGTCTACGCTACAAATTACTTTGGTATAGTTTACTTCGCTCCGGGGTGTGTATAATTCACGCCCCTGAGCGATGCAAGTTATACTGACCTAAGCGCTGGTGTGAACAGCGCTGTATCAGCGGGAGAGCTTCTCCTACCGACATAGCTACCGCCTCTTGCGGAGACAGGAGTTATTAAGCCGATGGGAGAGTTCTCTCCCGTCAGCTTAGAGCATCTTCACTAGAAGTGCTTCAGCAGCACAGCTGCATCAGTGCAGCTGCACCACTGTAGTTGCTGTAGTGTAGAAATAGCCTTAAATAACAAGAGAAGATAAATATTTGTTCAGTGTAATTCTGATTTGCCAGTGTGTAGATGACTTAGCCATTATTTCTGTATTTTGGTGCATTAGACACATTGTAGCTTTTATAGAAAACCATTCAGTTAAATTTAACAGTTAAAAATAGTGTTTTCAACAAACCTTTTTCTGAGACCATTTTGGAGGTACAGTTATTTAAAGATCTTTGACGTATCCAAGGAGAATGAAGTCATTTACGAATGGATGTCTGATGCGACTTGCTTTTGCTCAATTAAAGTCAAATTGTTTTTAACAGATTTTAAGAGTATTATACATGATCAATAACTTAGGTGCAGCTGGATTTTATGAGTTTCATTCTGGAGTTAGGGACCCACTTAAACCAGAGGAGAAATGTTGCTGCTTTTTCAACTTTAGTAGAAGTGCTGCTGCTTGTCCAGTCTTGATTTCCTCTCGGACTCCATTGCTCATCTTGTGTATCTCTTAGTGATCCTCTGAATGTGACGGTCCGTGATTCTGTTGTTGAAAGCTGTGCTATTAACATATTACTTGGCAGTAATAGAAACCTTGCTACAAATATCTTTGTTGTCTCAAAAACATACTTGTTTGGCAGTTTTAACAGAGGATGGTAAATCTGAATCCCTTTATTATGTTCCCTTATTGACGTAGTGAATGATCAAAGTTGGAACACCAGTATGGTAACAGAAACAAAGTGCTCTCTGCTGTTGCTTTAATCCTCATTAATGGGAAGAAAGCCTTCTCGGTTTCTTCCTATCAAAGTATACAAAATGGAACTTGAAAGCCTTAGTCTTTAAATTTTTAAAGATCCCAGGAGAGACCTACACTAACTACTTAGCCCAGCATCAGGCTTTGTAAAAGATGGTGGGGTAAGAACACTGTAACTCCCTAGAGTAGTGTGGTAACTCCCTGAGTAAAGTTTGAACTGAACTTCCAAACTTTGGGTAAGAGCGGGGCATGCCTGGAGATTTGGCTTGGCCTTTGGGAAAATGAAAGAATAGCCTGTGAGGTAATTTAGAGAAGATTGGGGATGGGCCTGGAGGATTTTTTTCCTATGGAAAATTGATCTACAATGCTGTTTATAGAGAGAAGACCAACAACTTTTCCATCTACTGGGGAAATGCAATATCTGAAATCTGAAGCAGATATAGAATAGGAAGCAGACTTTGTTAAAAAAAAATCACTTGCATGATGATATAAAGAACAATACATTTATTAATATGCTATTTCTAGAGACCGCATCAGTCCAAAAGTATTAAAGACTCAATACTATCAAGTGGAGGGATCAAATAAACTTCAGAAATATCTCGAATACTTTTCACAAAAATTACCTGATTACTGTGTCGTAGCATTACAACCCTATTGCAAATTATTCTTGTGAAGAGGAATTCTGACTGCCTGGCACCCTTCTGCCTAAAATCTAAACCTTAACAGTGTTGACTTAGCTTTGCATGCAATATATAACTGTTCACAAATACACCGCTACTTGTCTGTTGCATTTCTTAGCATCAGCATTTATATTCAGCCCGTGTGGCCTTGTGCTATTTGGCCATCAACAGTACCACCTTTGGCACTGTTCTAGATAGGGTGACCAGACAGCAAGTGTGAAAAATCGGGACACTGGGTGGAGGGTAATAGGAGCCTATATAAGAAAAAAACCCCAAAATCGGGACTGTCCCTATAAAATCAGGACATCTGGTCACCCTAGTTCTAGAGTGATTATGACAGCCTTCTCCATGAATGTGGCTGGTGCACAGGCTGTCACTTCCGCCTTTCCTTGTTTCCCTTAAGGTGGCAGGGACACAACTATATTTAGGGTCAAATTATTCCCTTTCTGTGTTAAAACCCATTGAAATGGACTGCGGGGTAAGAAATATCCAAAAGGATCCCCTTGCAGAGGTCCCTTTTGGAAGATTTACAAAAGATATTATGTTCTTTGAGAATGTCAGTACATACGTGGAATCTTAGTCATAATCTCCTCCCATCTGAAGTTGGTGATTATATAAATAGTGCTTCCTTCCCGACCCAAGATACATATGGAAATAGAATTTAGCGTGCCTCAGCCTTAATAATTCCTTTCCCCAATCACTGGTAGATTTTGTCTGTCTTCTTCTAAAGGCCTTTCCACACAAATCTTCTATTTTTTTCAGTTGATCTTTTTCTTATGCTTCTGGTAGCCTTTGTACATAAGACTTCCTATATATTTCTTCATTAATGGTTTTCTTGTATAGCCAATTATGTATAGTCCCACTTTCCTAGACATACGTTCATATACCTGTAAATGTACAGTTCTCCTGAGTAGCGCACATGTATAAGGCAAAGAACAGCTCATTTCTTCAGTAAAGGACAGTTTAAAGTTGACTTGCTTACTTTAAAGATTTGTAGAGAATTGAAAGTCAAAAGTATAGGAAGCAAAATGATCAAGTATTTTTTTAATCTGTTCTTTTGCATTAAGGTTACAAGCTCTGGCTCAAAGTGTACAATTTGTGAGGCTCACTTGGAGCTTAAAACACTAATCTTGCTCTTTCTTTCCCTGAAATATCATTTTTTTCCTACTTAAAATGCCCTGTTGTTTTGTTTGTAATTTCACAGCCTTATCTGTGCAGGTCCCACAGCCATGCTTACACTAAAGCAGCATCTGCTTTAGTTTGTTTGTTTGTGTTAAACAAAAGTCAAATGTACTAATGCGTGCAGCCCAACAAGAATCTACACAGCCTGGCTTCCCAGATCCACTGTGCCCTTCCTATCCTACTGGCCCCTTCCTAGCAAGTTAGTGAGGCTGCCCTTCTTTTTCATTGGTGTGGTTGGACTCTATTTTATTAGTTTTAAAAACACAAGTATTTATTTTTGTAAAGGTTTCCCTTGGTTTGTGTGCCCTGTTTTGGTATGTATTCCACTGACTTATTATTGCATGTTGATAGTTAGCTTGATAAGTTACCAGTGCCCTCTAGAGGAGCATAAGAACTAAGAAGTATTTTCACATATGTGTATAAAAGGAAATTATTGGTGCTTTTCAGAATCAGTGCATGATAATCTGTCAAAGAAAACTGATTTCAGGAATCTATACCGAATCTTTCAATTGCTTGAAATGTGTTTGTTTTAATCGAGGATTTATTAAAAATGATTGTGAAAAGAAAAGCCCTACTATCTATTCATTTTTAAAAGGTGGTAATGGTCTTGATATTAAGAAAGCAAATCTGAATGGGAGGACTTAAAAGTTGATAGATTTACTAAATTAAGGGATTTTTAGCGGGGGGTTCTTTAATTGGTCATTCACTAGGTTTTGTTCTCTTTCAGACCAGGGAAAAACAGCAACCCCAAATATTGAAGCTTTTTGCGGGTAGGGTACCAATTTTGGTCCATACACAGCAGATCTTCCTCATTCAAAATTCCTGCTGAAGTCCATCATAGCTGATGTACAGCCTTGGACATTAAAGTCCGATCTATTGAGACATATTGATCAGACAACCTGTGTCATTACATAACCTATCTGAAAAGTGCCTTGAAATATTTAACTTTCACCTGAACTGTCCTCAGAGCATGGTGGACCATGCCACTGTGACTCAGAAACTTCTTAGTGCACCTGGCAGGGGGCACAGAGCGGGTGCATAGGGGTAAGAGGAATCTCCTGCGTCTGGCATGCACATTCTGATTCACCAAAGAATGTCATATGAGGTCTCCGATAAAAACCAGTGTCACAATTGTCATCAATATCATTGCAACATGCATGTACAGATGTCGTGTAAAGAGTTATATGTATATATACTGAAAATATGTTCATAAAGTCTGTGTCTAGGTACTGGTCACCAGCAAAGCTGAAAAACAAGTTTTGTGTCAGAGAAGAGATGTCTAGCCATCGACCTGTTTACATGTATAGTCTCATTCACAGTGGGTATCCTGTCACCACTCTGAACTGAATGTAAATGAAAGATTGTAAGAACTTCAGAAAGAAACTAAAATAAAGAGAGAAACAATGGAAGGGGAGAACACTTCAAAGATTTGCTCTACTATGTTTGGGGGTAAAGATACCCTGGTGTCGCTCACCTCAGAAGCAAATGGACAGCAAATTTGCTTCATGAAAGTGGGGTTTCCACCAGGCTTGGCTGGAAATGCAGTAGAGAACTTGGTGAGAAACGTCTTTCGACAGTAGGTTAACCGATTAGTTGAGTTTAGTCTCTAGAAAATGTGTTATGATTTTGTTTTATGTGTAGCCATTTGTTTCCAATATTTTCACTCACTATCACTTGAATATCTGTTCTTTGATAATAAACTTATTCTTGTTTTCACTGTAATATATCTAAGTGCTGTGGTGTTAAGCAGAGTGCTGGTCCTGAGTTGAATCTTACAAGCTGGTGTGCACTGTTCCTTTGGGGACAGCAGGCTTGTTAATTCTGTAACTGTTCAGTGGATAAGGGGCTGGACACTTCAGGGAGCTCTCCGAGAACTCAGAGGTTGGTGTGAAACCATTGCCACTAGTTCAGAGAAAGCGAGGCCTGGAAGGTAGTGCTTGTGCTGTCAGAGGTTGATGGTTTCAGGGACCTGATCCACAGCAGGCACAGACAAGACCCCTTCATGCTAAGGGCAAGTGGTGGTAAGGTGCTTCACAACCCTGGGTATCCCTGGAGAGCATCACACTGTGTTCTGTTAATGGGGCAACAGATATAGGTCATATGGGAGGCAGTGGAAATAGTTCTGGAAATGTCAGCAATTAAAAAAAAAATTAACTACAGAGAAGAGGCTATTAAAGGAAATTTGCCCTATTTAGCAGGGATGCTGAAATGGGTAAAGGGAAAATTTATTCATAATTGAATGAAATTATGTTAACTAGTGCAGGTTAGCAGGAACATTTTAGAAGAGGTGGTGATGAACCAAAGACTGAATGAATTCAGCCTGTTCAGAAAAGTATGTATCTTGAACATTAAAAGCTTTATACATTGTCATAGGCTAAATGTAGTTGAAGAAGCATAGGTGGGAGCAGAATTTGGCCCTTGATATTTTAGGATGATATTACTATAGTGGGTAAATATTGGGGTTGCCTTTTTTCTTCATCTTATGTAACAGCTGAATAATGATTTATTTTGTAAGTATGTTTAATAGTTGCTTAACTATGTTCATTTACCTTGGAGGAGGAGATATTATGGTCCATTATAATTTATAAGAAAATAAGATACAAAAAATTAAGTTTTCAATAAAATTCCAGTTCTCTGCTTGTATTACAATAAGTGCATACTATAGCCTATATAATTTATTATGCTGCTTCATGTCTTTTGCAGAGTCATAGGCTAAACTGTATTTTGGGGTTTCAGATAAACTATTTTAGTCCTATCTTTACTCAGTGAATAACCTTAGAGCATCTATAATCTCAGTGGTATAAGATGGATAACAGTTCAAGCCCTAATAAAATTGTAAGGCATATCATACTTGTGCCTCCTAGCTCACTTACTTTGCACTTTATTGCTGTAAAACCGTTAGCAGATGGAAGTGAGACATTATTGGAATCCAGTGCAGTGATGTGAAACAGCAATATACTGGTAGTATGTTATCTTTGATTAAATTATAGTTGGCACATGGAAACAGTACTATTTGGCTAACCTTACTGTTATTCCTTTTAACAAGGGAGTTTGCTGACAATAGCCTCTTTGTGAGTCTGGAGTTTTTGGATAAAGCTCTTATATTTTTAATCTCAATTTTTGTTGTAGACAGAAAACTCAAAACACTTAATTTGAATTCATGGACAGGTCTTTTTATATGTCTGGTTGTTATTACAGCTTAAAGGTAATTCTGAAAATTTAAAAGAAAACAGACGTTGATCTTGTAAGAATGCTACAATTAAATTCAATTTTATTATGTTATTGTAAAATTGCAAATAGTGAATATCAACTTCATCAGCGAACTCATAGACTTTAAGGCCAGAAGTCTGTCTGCTAATAAAATAAAATTGTATTAGCTCTTTATTAATTTGCTCTTACTTTACATAATTAGTGGCCTGTTTTCCTATGATCAGTTATGGTAAACATTAAAGCACTGATGCATATCCATCACATTTTAGCTTCAGAAAGTCCAAGGGTTTAAACTAAACTTGCATTATCTTTCACTTATTGTAAATCTTTCCATGTAATTCCTTTGAAACTTGGATTGGCTTTAAAAATGGGAGGATCATGATTTTGTGGTATGAGAAACTGACAAAAATAGTGTCTTAGACTTCTTACTTAAAAATAATGAAAGTTTTGGTTCTGGATTATCAGAAAAACATAGTTTCAACCCATTATAATTGGGATGACACTTTCTAATGTTTAGGAGAGGGGTAATATATAACCATATCTGCAAGAGACTTTTGACCCCCAGGTCGTCATATAACATGTTGAGGCCATTTTAGGCATGTATCTTGAGATATAAGACAGGCAATATGTGCCCCAAAATACCTCCATCAGTGTTTACTGATTATCCACTAACCAATAGTAAATATAAAACGAAGTCAGTGTCCCTGTTATACAGAAACAAACTGTACTCTACCTATTGTGATACAGCATGGCCAGAAGGCAGCAGGAGAGTGATCTAGGATGAGGAGAAGCCTTATTCCCTGTAGATGAATTAAAAGCACCTGAAACCAATTAGAGCACCTGAAGCTAGTCACCTGATAAAATCCCCCTGCTTCAATCAGCCAGAGGAGGAGTTGGAGCAGAGTGAGGAGGAGTTGGAGCAGTTTGGAGGAGTGAAGCAGAGTGGATTGGTGGTGGAACAAAGAGCAGTTTGGAGGAAAGCGGAGGAAAGTTTTGAGAAGTGCTGTGGCGGGCTAAGAAGACCAAGATCCTAGGTAAAGGGACACCTGGCTTGTGCAGAGGGAAGGCAGGAAGCCCCACAAGCTGAAGGTCAGGAGAGGGAAGTAGCCCAGGGGAAAGAATCACTGGTACAAGTGGTTCACCTGCTATCATAGGGCCCCTGGGCTGGGACCTGGAGTAGAGGGCGGGCCCGGGTCCCTCCCTCTCCACTCCCCTTCCCTGGGATACTAGTAGGATAGCTGTTACCCCAGTTCAGGGGCAAGAAATGGCACCCTGAAACCCCCCCACAAGAAGAGAAAGTGCGGGACCCATCATAGTAGTGCCGGCAATTTGCCACATGATAGATGCATCAAAGCCAACTGACAACACTGTGCCCTATGAAAAAGAAATGGGTGTATTTGCCGCATTTTGGTCTCTGCTGAAAGTGGCACAATATCATTACAAGTACAGATGGCTACTTCTTTTATTCAGTGGATCAAGCAAAGTCCATTACATCTCCGTAGTAATTATTTTTATTTTACATTTTCTCACCAGAAGAAAAATCTCGTTGTACAGCAAAAAAGGACAACGCACCGAAACGAATACCTCCACGTAGGTGGAGGCAGCTGAATTGTGGCGTCAGTGGCTTGAAAATGTTGAATGCTACATAGCCACTGACAACGCCAATGATAAGAGAGAGGATAGTTCATTGATCTTAGAAGCATAGTACTAAAGCTACATGAGGTAAATAACCTGCAAGAAGATACAGAGCAATCAAACATACTCAATGTAGAAAAGATTCGCTAAACATTTTGCACCAAAATGTAACTTATGAAACAGAAACTGTGTCTTTAGACTTACAAAGCACCACAATAGATAGATGTTAACCCTCTGAGGGCTGTGCAAATTTGGTTTGGCTAGATTCCATGTTCTAGATGAGTTGTACAATAAATAATAGTGTGATCTATATGTAGGTGATCTCTCCAGGGCTGCTTTTAACCCCTTGCCTAATGGAGTGGGGAAGCCACCCCACTACACCACCCCCTAAAATAACCTTGTAACCCTCTTGCAACTCCCTTGTGGGTCAGGACCCTCAATTTGAGAAATTCTGGTTTCCCCCTTGAATTGGTATAGTAGAGGGCAAAAGTACACAAAAGACCAGATTTCATGGTCTGTGACGTGTTTTTCATGGCCATGAATTTGGTAGGGCCCTACACATGAGAGTGAACCTATGGCATTTGTGGAAAGAAATGTTTTTCTGAGGGGCTCCAAATGCTAGCCGGGTTTTCAAGAACTATTTGTGAATAACACCTGTTTAAAAACAACACAACAATAACAACAACAAAAAACATAATGCAGATACATTCTCACCATCGCTCCTCTGACATTTGCTTTTGATAGATCCCATCCCATCCACTACCCTTTATTCATTATCTATTTTTATTTTAAGCCTTCTGGGTAAGTGGCTGTGTCTGCTGGTCTGCAATATACAGTGCCTAGCAGAGAGAGAGCACCTTGGGTCAGTATGTCACAGCCAAGAAGTCAACTGACAGTCATGTCATCACAAATTTTCAAACTTCTGATTTTCACATAGGAGACACAGAGAAAATGGAGTTTCAGAAAAATTCACCATGTAGGGACTGACTTAAAGTCTGAAGAAGAAGAAGCTGCCTTTGTGTTAACAGCCTACCAAGATGAAAGGGCTGATGCCCCAAAACAAATATGCAATTATTAGACACAAGCATGGAGTTACTGATAATCTGGGTCAACTGTAAATCTGATATAAGATATGCATCATCTTTATCTGCAGAACAAAACCATACTAGTTTCAAAGACAAAGATTTAACATGTTCTGCTGAGAGCTGCGCCCCATGCTGGGCTTCTTCAAATTAAGTGCCAAAGGGAGGATCAACTGCAAAACCTATACTCTACATCACCAAATGATCCTATGGAAACCTGCTTGGAAATACTGATACCACTGTCAGGTTGTTCCTTATACATAATAAAAAGGGTGTCAAATACCTTTGTTGACCAAGCATGCTCCAGTATGTCTGTTAGTCTATAAGGTGCCACAGGACTCTTTGTCGCTTCTACAGATCCAGACTAACACGGCTACCCCTCTGATATTTGTTGACCAAAACACTATGGATGTTCGTATTAAGTCTCCTAGTGAAGTACCTCAACATGTTTCATAACTTAGGGAGAAAATAAAGGACTTCCAGATTTATTTACATAAAGGTAAGACAGCCACACCTGTAGCCCAGAACACACAATAATTTTCTTTCCTACGAGAGAACTATCTGAAAGGAACAAGAAAAGTACAAGAGAAAGACATAATTGAAAAGATCTACCCTGTGGGGTTCTAAAGCTGTAGATATCTTCAAAGCACAAAACGAAGATGCAATACACATTTGTGTGATCATGCATTCTCCAAATGTAACATTTAAAGTGGACCATCGTATGACGCTGAATCTAGATGGACATGCACACTACTTTTTTAATGGAATTGGAATCAAGCCGTACGTCAAAAAGTACTCCTTTTTCTTGGTTCTGGCAAGTGAAATATGGACCTCAGCAAATGTTTACCATCACTAGTCAATAAAGATCAGATTGTTATCTTGCATAAAATGGAACTAAGTTCAAAGTTGCGGATATTTGGCAGAACTTGTATTTTCAGGAAAGTATCCACTTATTTAGTCAATTCCTCCCAAAGCTTATTCCCAATATAACTTGTCCGTTGGTCTTTGTAGAGATCATTAACAAGATGATAGATGCAAAAATAAGTACTAGTGTGTATGTATTTGGAACCATGTGTCAATATTTCTGATCTTTGCTGTTCAGACACCTCATTCATCCATAAATTTTGGTGTAAAGAATAACTTGCTCCTTTAGGAGCCTGAATTTTAAAAACCTGTCACTTTTAGCACTAAATCTCTCTTGAAAAATAATCACCCTCTTGAAGTGAAGCCTGCATAACAGCATGCATCACAGAAAAGACATTGCAACTGTAACTTAGGAAGAAGAAAAAATTAAACTAGGCAACATGATTAAAAATCTTTTGTGGAAATTAAGTTTCACTTTTAAGATACAAAAAGGACTTTCGTTAAACAACTCCATATTTGTGTACTTTTAATATGATTGAAGACGTGAGCTTCAGGTTCATGTCTCAGAATTTAAAGCTGTGTACTTATTGCCTATTAATGCATGCCCTGTTTTACTTTGTATATCTCTCCATACTCCTGAATGAAGCAGTATAACTGGATTTTTTTTTTAATTTGTAAAGTTGCATCCTTTCCCACTCTGCCCTACCAATGTGCCTCAGCTCTGTGCTGCAGACACTCTTCTGAGTGATAAGAAAGAGTAGTGCAGTCTCTCTGCCCTGTCACTTTGTGGTCTTTCTGCTGAAATGCCAGAACAGATGCCTGTTGTGATGGTGATTTTTTGCCTTCTGCTAGGAATCACACTGAGATCCACTACAACTACACCAACTGAGATCAACTCTGTGTCCCATAGGCTCTGTCGCTATTGGGCCTAGACATTTTGGATGACAGTTGTGGTGTACAGTGCTTCTTTTGATGGGACAAAACTTGTGACTCTGCCTTTTTCATGGGGACCTTGCCACTGAGCCATGTGTTTTGTAACTTTAAGGTTAAATTGCTGCATTACACTTTAAGGGCAACCGTTGAAGAGGATTCAGAATTGTCAGTCAGTGCAGATTGATAAGGCGTTCTGAGCACGGAACACCAGTGCTCCATTTTCTGTACTGGATGCCTGCTAACTTGTGAGGGAACTTGGGGTTCTAGTTCTAATCGTCCATTTGGTATGGGAACATGTTATCTGAGGGATTGTCTCCCTTTCTGTGTTCCTGTATCCGATGGAGCACTGTTGTTATGGGGGAAGAGAGAGATTTTCCTCAGCAGGAAAATATTCTTAGGTACTTCAGAGTGTACTTCTCTGGAGCCTACTCCCTCCACGGCTCTAGAAGAGCCAGAGTTTGAGGGCAATATAAGAACTACTTGGATATTTTTGGTCAAGTTTTTGATCGACCTTTAAGCAGTAATATAGAATAGGAGGGGTTTTTTAAGTGAGCAGAAGGGTTTGTTATATTTTGTTTAATTGATGGAAGGCCGATAAGCCTGAGTTACCTCTTTAGAGACCTGCTAGATATTTCTAGAATACATGAACTAACTTCACACGGACTATTCACAGAACAACTAAGAAGTTACAACTTTCATTGTTGTTAAGCAGAACTGGATTCAAACCATTAACTTTTAAGTGACAGTCTTTCTGTTCCATTATGAGTTCCCTGAATCATTTGCTACCCTTCCAGTAGGCTTTCTTCACCATAAACTTTAGAACAAGCCTCCAACATTGTCATTACTTTATTTGTACTGCCTAAGAGTTTTTGCCCAAATATGTTTAATATTAGGCTTTTAAAAAATGTGTACAAGGTTTTATTCCTGGAAGACAAATCACTTCCTCCTCTTCACTCCACCTCAAGCTAATGTAGGTCATTATTTGTGCATTTAATACTCTTATCTTTAATGTGCATTCTTGCATCTGTTGTTTTCAAAGCTGTTATAAAGTTATTTGAACACAACTCTGATAAAGGAAAAAATCTATTATTTCAACAGAAGCTATTGTTTGGCTACGAGGCTTGTATAACTTGTAGTTTGGGGATCTTCATTTGATACGCAGTAATTTCCAGGTGGAATTCAAGGTGTTGGTTTTAGCCTGCAGGGTCCTAAAAGTTTTGGGGCCCAGTTTTGTGGGAAATAGTTTCTTTTCTTTGGACATACAGCCAAAGCTGAAATCAGCAGAGACTCTTGAGCTGATTCTCCTTCACTCCAAACAACAAAATTGCTGTTAAGATGTTCTTTGAAAGGGTCCTCAGACTGGAATTCACTCCTCTCGTTCTGCCAGAGCTCGGATCTGTTAACATTTCAGACATATTGCAAAACCCCCCTTTTTTTTTCTTCCCAGGCATTTGGGAAGTGGGTGGGCTGAGGTTTGAAGGTATTGTCTTTGTTATTTTGCCTTCTGCAGAGACGTTTTCATTTATTACCATGTTTACTAGGGCGCGATTGTATATTTATTGCTGGAGTGGGATTTAATCCGGTCTATTAATTTTCATAATAAATATCTGAATGTAGCGGCGGCCAGAGTCTGAGATGAGTGCTTGTTTGTTTTACAAACATAAATAAATGGTTGCCTCCTGCTGTATCCCTTGTCAAAGTTCACTTCCTAATCTCTACTTAGTTTTTAACTTTTGTGCAGGAAAGGATATTCTTAATTTATTTGTATCCCTTAGAAAGACAGTATAGCCTCTACCTCCGTTATATAGGAGGACTTTAGAATTAGGCAGCCACTTTGCTAGCCTAATATAGGCCCTGATACTGCAATTCGTTCCTTGTGGTCAGACCCCTGTGTCCATACAGAACCCCTTCAAAAAGCAACGAGGTTCTGCGTAGGTCCAGTGTTCTGGAGCTGAGTATGGACAAAGAGGAGCAGAAAGGGAAGCAGGGGGAGGGGGAATCAGACGGGGATACACACACTTTAGGCAGATATAGAGAAAAATGTATGGAAATTGTAAATATTACAGGTGAAATCCCGGCTCAGTTGAATTCAATGGAACTCTTGCCATTGAGTTAATGGGGCCAGGATTTCACCCTATGATTTCATGTGCCGTGGAACTTTCCCTTTTTACTATTCTAGAGCTAACAGAGATATTATACATAACTAATGCTGAATGGATCGCAAAGTAACAGACCCAATAATGCATCTGGATTCATTTGTATAAAGAATAGTAAAAATAATAGAATGAGATGAAATTCTTTTTTCTAACTTGAAATCAGAGGTCTTGATGATCCACAAATTTGACTATATTGTGGGGGAGGAGAGGACTTGCAGCTTCATGTTTTCTCAATTGTAGCAAGTTATCAGATTTTGAATGAGCTTATATATCATGGCTGCTAAAGGTAAAAATGCATTCTTTATCAAAGGTATGTTGCAAAGCATCATGGGGTGACATTTTCCAATCACCATCTAAATCTGCCTGACACAGCTTTAAAAGAAATAAAACACAACTAAAAGTTCCAGTGTTTAGTCTAAAAACACATATGGCTGAGGTTGCTGTTTTAGGCTACGTGAACTAAAACTGTAGAAGTCTTTTGTCAGCTCTTCATCCCACTAAAGCCTTGTCAGCATGAGTAATGTGTTAATTTGCTGACTTTTTGCCTTGATGCTTTAAGTTTCCTATAAATAGTTTGTATTTTTTTGTTTTAATGACTTTCCATATTTTAAATATACTTTTGGAGAGCTGTATCTCCAGTGCTTGCTCTTTAGAATCACTGGGATTAAAAGGAAGTCCTTTCAAGATTGTATCTTTGTGAAGAACTCTGAGGCCTTGTCTGCACTACAGAGTTTTGTCAACAAAAGTTATGCCGACATATAGTAACCACTTGAATTAAACCATTGTCTACACTATGCTCCTTGTGTCAGCAGAATGCATCCACATTAGCAGCTCTTGCATCAACACAGAGAGCAGTGCACTGTGGGTAGCTATCCTGCTGTGCAACTGGACGCAGGGAGCTTTGGGAAGGGTTTGCAATGCCTCATGGGGCAGGTTCAGTGTTACATAATCCCATCATTCCATAGCCCTCTTACTATATTGCCAGGTGCTTTTCAACTGAAGTGTAGGAGGTGGGGGTTGGGGGGAAGGGGGTGACAGGAAGCGTGTGTGTGTAAGACGGGGGGAGAGACAGTGTGTTGTGATACAGGAGGGCCAGGGAGCTGCAGTAGTAGAGTGTGAGAGGGGAAATATATAAGCCCTAGGCTAATTAAGGTGTGGTTCCCTGGAGACTAGGGAGGGTGGCTACAGGTTAATTGGAGCACCTGCAGTCAATTAAGGCCCTCTCAGGAACCTAATAAAACCCCCTGCTTCAGGCAGACAGAGGAGGAGGAGGAAGGAGTTGGAGCAAAGTGGTTTGGAGTGGAACAGAGAGCAGTTTGGAGGAGTTGAAGCAGAGTGGATTGGTGGTGGAGCAGAGAGCAGTGTGGAGGAAAGCAGAGGAGAGTTTGGAGAAGTGCTGTGGCGGGCTAAGAAGACCAAGACCCTAGGTAAAGAGACACCTGGCTTGTGCAGAGGGAAGGTAGGAAGCCCCACAAGCAGGAGAGGGAAGGAGCCCAGGGGAAAGTATCACTAGTACAAGTGGTTTACCTGCTAACCTAGGGCCCCTGGGCTGGGACCCGGAGTAGAGGGCGGGCCCGGGTCCCTCCCTCTCCATTCCCCTTCTCTGGGATACTAGTGGGACAGCTGATACCCCAGTTCAGGGGCAAGAAACGGCGCCCTGAAAACCCCCCACAAGAAGAGAAAGTGCGGGACCCTCATAGTAGTGCCAGCAATTTGCCACAGTGTGTTCTGGGAGGAGTGTGTCGGCATGCTGTCTCTTTAAATTCAGACAGCACCTGGAAGCACACCCACACAAGCAGTCCCGGCCTACGTGCCACTGTGTTCCTAATGCCGGAGAGAGCAGGATTCCATGTTAAGGGAGAGGCACGTGCCTGTGTAGCTGGAATGCAGGGCAGCCAAGTTCAAAATAGTGAGCAGAGTGGTCACGGCGGGCATTGTGGGATACCGAGGGAAGCCAGTGATGGCGACATAATGAACGGCAGCGACTACACTGATGCTTTGTCGCTTTAACTTTGTCGCTGAAAGATTTTGCCTCTCGTCGAGGTGGATTGTTTTTGGCAGCAAAACAGGAGTTTTGCCAACTAAAGTAACATTGTAGTATGTACACATCCACTGTTTTGTCAGCAAAAGCTGCCTTTTGCCAACAAAACTGCAGTGTAGACAAGGCCTTAGAGAGAAGAAAAGAGATGAGGGGCCCCATAAACTGGTGAAGTGGCCAAACAGGAAAAAAAAAAGATACGGTTACCATCACCAGGGTCTTTTCCTTAAGGAAAATTATAAATTATAAAAAAAATCACGATAACATAAATAATAACAGAAAACCCTTACCTTCATTTCAGCTGACTACTGTGATCCAGGGTGTGGAGCCCTACCTAACTATTACTATAATACCAATACTATACCAAAGTATTCTCCCAATTTGATCTTCCAAACCACTCTTAGGCCTGGTCTGCAATAGGAAAATTACTCATTGCTAATTGCTACAAGCATAGTGTATCCTGGTCTTTGCGTTGCAGGTGACCCGTGTTCAGTATGATTCAGCTGTGCACATTGATGATGCCTCTTATCAGCAAGGGGTAATTCTCTTAGAATAGATCAGGTCTTATAGATCTCCTCTTGAGCACTTGTACAAGGAGAGGGGAAGCTTAGAATTCACATCTTGTTCCCGGGTACTATAGTGCGACTTACACCTGGTCACAGGGCAAACTATTGTGGAGGTTTTTTTAGATTTACTGCAGTGGAACCAGGAACAGGCTCATAGTTGTGAAGCTTATTTTCTGAATGAAAAGCACCGCATAAATATAATCCATCATCATTAAAAATGTTTGTTCAGATATTTATGTTTAGTCACTGTCGTGAAATGTTGGTAATATGCCCTGTTTTTCTTTTAACAGGTAGAGTCACCCCAGAACAGCTCAGTTCATACATCAAGCTTTTCAAAAACAATTTCAAAGCTCTCAGGAACCACTGTGGACTTCTACAGCTTGTGCTTGCCACAATCCAGGCTTTAAAACACCCCCAGAATGCTAAATGGGACAGCTTCTTAGCCTTTGAAAGGCTGCTCTTGCAGGTACAATATTATATGAGCCTACTTAACTTTATACTAAGTAAAAAATCAAGTATCAGAGGGGTAGCCGTGTTAGTCTGGATCTGCAGAAGCGACAAAGGGTCCTGTGGCACCTTATAGACTAACAGAGGTATTGAAGCATAAGCTTTCGTGGGTCAATACCCACTTCTTCGGATTGACCCATGAAAGCTTATGCTTCAATACCTCTGTTAGTCTATAAGGTGCCACAGGACCCTTTGTCGCTTCTAAGTAAAAAATGTTATTTTTAAGTAGTTAGTTTTAAATATTTTTGAGCAATTTTATTTTTGCATAATTTGTTTGGGCTACATGATATTATTAAAAAGCTACCTCCTGAACTTTTGTTCTTCATATATTTCAAGCTATTTAAAAGAATGGGAAACTACACCGTTAATATTTTTGTAGTTTTTAATCTAATAATTTTAGATACAAAATTTAAATATTACAGATGAAGGTACATAAAATAATTTGAATTGGGGTTGGAATATTTGCATACTAAATTGCAAGATGACAGCATAGATTTATGTCACTGGTTAGGATCACTATTAAGCTTTAAAATAATAATGATAAATAATGGGCTTCTGGAGCCAAGACACAGTCAAATTCAGAGATGACTTAAAGTGGTAAATTGTATATCTTTATACGAGTGTAAGCTTGTGTAATTTATATATTGAATGGGTGAGATTTAATAGGGAAAGCCACCATTAGGAGAACGTGATATTAATTTGTTCCCGCACACATTCATGCTCTCACTGACAACTTCTTACAACTTCCTGTTGGAAGTGACACTCTAACCAACATGTAATTTATATTTCTATCTATGCTACCACTGAACTTTAAGAGAGATGATATAGTGAACAGACTGTATCCTGCTTAGCTTGGATAAAGCAGGGGTTTTCAAAAGAGTTTAAGGGAGTTCAAAATGGTGCCAAAATCCTATTGAAATTCAGTGGGAGCTGGGCACTCACTCCTTTAGTTAACACCTATTTTGACAGTGAAGACAGCCTACCTTTAAGAAGATGGGTTAGTTGTCTCACTGTAAAATCCTAGTTGAGACAAGGCTCTGTAGTTTTTATCTTAATGTAGCTAGGCAAGGTCAACCCTGGGTAGGGGAGGAAGCATACTGTGACCTCGGCTACCTGCATCAAAGTGAGAACTAACTGTGACTTGTCTCCACTTCCCTTGTTATAAAAAAACAAACCAAATAAAATTTCACCTTTATTGGGTGGTCAAGATCTAGTCCTCGACTCATCTGAAAATCCGAGCCTATGCAGATTGCTATTACTTATACCAATAAATGTTTCCTGGAGGGTAAAAAGACAAAACATAATTAGTGTAGGCAAGTATGTGCTAGCAGTTAACTGAACTATTTACTCTACTTAATGTTTAATTATTTTTTGCTAATGCCCATTGTCTGAAGTATTCAATAGCATATCTTCTCCCAGTAAGGCTATGGCTACACTACAGAATTAGGTCGAAATTATAGAAGTCGATATTTAAAAACCCGATTTTATGGAATCGATTGTGTGTGTCCCCACTAAAGAGCATTAAGACCATGAGGTCGACGGACTGTGTCCACAGTATCGGGGCTAGCGTCGACTTTCGGAGTGTTGCATTGCGGGGAGCTATCCCACAGTTCCCGCAGTCTCCGCCGCCCATTGGAATTCTGGGTTGCGATCCCAAAGCCTGATGGGGCAGAAAACATTGTTGCTGGTGGTTCTGGGTACATGTCGTCAAGCCATCCCCCGTCCCTCCCTCCCTTCCTCCGTGAAAGCAATCTTTTTCGCGCCTTTTTTCCGGGGTTTCCGGGTTTGCTACGGCAGCATGGAGCCTGCTCAGCTCACAATTACCGTACATCTCCAGCGTATGCCTGGACATTAGGTCTAGTGGGGATTCAGTCGCGCTATAATATGGGCAGAGGGATAGCTCAGCGTTCTGAGTGTTGGCCTGCTAAACCCGGGGTTGCGAGTTCAATCCTTGAGGGGGCCATTCCGCCTGAGGCTGGTAATCGCAGGACTACACAGCAGAAGGTCCTTGCCTTCTAGCTGCAGATTGTGCAATAGGCTTGAAATTCATCGTCCCCTGTGTGCTCCTGGCTGGCCTATGGTGTGGCTGGCCGGGGGCGCTTGGACATAAATGGGAGTGACCAGAGTGACTCTGGTCATTCTCTTTTTTATGTTTTGTTTAAGGGAGATTCAGTACTGCCTGGAACACGGGCAGAGGGATAGCTCAGCGGTCTGGGGTTTCCGGGTTTGCTATGGCAAGCAATTACCATACATCTCCAGCGTACGCCTGGACATTAGGTCTAGTGGGGATTCAGTCACGCTGTAATACGGGCAGAGGGATAGCTCAGCG
This sequence comes from Chelydra serpentina, assembly GCA_037349315.1. Lineage (NCBI taxonomy): Eukaryota > Metazoa > Chordata > Testudines > Chelydridae > Chelydra > Chelydra serpentina. The sequence goes on from JBAIAC010000014.1 coordinate 31,938,371, forward strand.
GTCTGAGCGTTGGCCCGCTAAACCCGGGGTTGCGAGTTCAATCCTTGAGGGGGCCCGGAGATGATGATGGATATCAAGCCTACTGAACCATCTGCAGCTAGAAGGGAAGGTGCCTAACCCTTGCTCCCCGCATATTGTACCATCTGCAGCTAGAAGGAAAGGAGCCTAATCCTTGCTCCCCCCTCCCTCCGTGAAAGCAGCGGAGGGGGGAGCCCAAAATCCTTTCGCACCTTTTTTCATGCGGGCGCCATATTGCTGACACCATTGTTATCCACCTGCCGCTTCTGCTCCCACTCTGCTGTCCTGCAGACACCATACCAGGGAGAGCATGGAGCCCGATCAGATCGTTGCGGCTGTTATCGCCATTATGAACACCACGCGCATTGTCCAGGAGTATATGGAGAACGATAACCAGGAGCTGCTACAGCTACAGCAGGCGAGGTGGCGATGGCAGCGCCCTGAGGACATGGACACAGACCTCTCTCAAAAAAGGCCCCCCCGCAAGGTGGACATCATGGTGGTAATGGGGAATGTTGATACAGTGGAACACCGATTCTGGGCACGGGAAACAAGCACAGACTGGTGGGACCGCATAGCGCTGCAGTTGTGGGACGATGAGCAATGGCTGCAAAACTTTCGCATGCGTAAGGGCACTTTCATGGAACTTTGTGAGTTGCTTTCCCCTGCCCTGAAGCGCCAGAACACCAAGATGAGAGCAGCCCTCACAGTAGAGAAGCGAATGGCGATAGCCCTGTGGAAGCTTGCAATGCCAGACAGCTACCGGTCAGTCGCGAATCAATTTGGAGTGGGAAAATCTACAGTGGGGGCTGTTGTGATGCAAGTAGCCAAGGCTATCACAGAGCTGCTGGTACCAAGGGTTGTGACTCTGGGAAATGTGCAGGTCATAGTGGATGGCTTTGCAGCAATGGGGCTCCCGAACTGTGGTGGGGTGATAGATGGAACCCATATCCCTATCTTGGCACCGGACCACCAAGCCAGCGAGTACATAAACCGAAAGGGTTACTTTTCAATAGTGCTGCAAGCACTGGTGGATCACAAGGGACATTTCACCAACATCAACGTGGGATGGCCGGGAAAAGTACATGACGCTCGCATCTTCAGGAACTCTGGTCTGTTTCAGCCGCTGCAGCAAGGGACTTTCTTCCCAGACCAGAAAATAACCGTTGGGGATGTTGAGATGCCTATAGTTATCCTTGGGGACCCAGCCTACCCCTTAATGCCATGGCTCATGAAGCCATACACAGGTAGCCTGGACAGTAGTCAGGACCTTTTCAACTATAGGCTGAGCAAGTGCAGAATGGTGCTGGAATGTGCATTTGGCCGTTTAAAAGCTCGCTTGCGCAGTTTATTGACTAGGTTAGATCTCAGCGAAACCAATATTCCCATTATTATTACTGCTTGCTGTGCGCTCCACAATATCTGTGAGAGTAAGGGGGAGACGTTTATGGCGGGGTGGGAGGTTGAGGCAAATCACCTGGCCGCTGGTTATGTGCAGCCAGACACCAGGGCTATTACAAGAGTACAGCGGGGTGCGTTGTGCATCAGGGAAGCTTTGAAAACCAGTTTCATGAATGGCCAGGATGCTGTGTGAAAGTTCTGTTTTTCCCCAGTAATGAAAAGCCCCGCCCCTTGATTCACTCTACTTCCCTGTAACCGAACCGTCCTCCCCTCCCCCCCTCGGTCACCGCTTGCAGAGGCAATAAAGTCATTGTTGCTTAAAATTCATGCATTCTTTATTAATTCGTAAAACAAAGAGGGGGAACTATGGGGGTAACTGCCACGGTCGGCTGGGATGGGTGGTGGAGGAAGGGAAGCACCAGGATGGGTGGTGGAGGAGGGGATGAGGGAAGGACAAGCACTTTAAAACTTATTGAATGCCAGCCTTTTGTTGCTTGGACAGTTCTCTTGGCTTGACTGGTTGGGTGCACGGAGGCCACCCAAACGCGTTCTTGGGCGTCTCGGTGAGGAGGTTATGGGACTCGGGGAGGAGGGCTGTTGGTTACACAGGGGCTGTAGCGGCGGTCTGGGCTCAGGCGGCCTTTCTTGAACCATACGCCTTTCCTCAGCCATAAGCCGGAGGATTTCCGTTTGATCCTCCAGTAGCCTCAGAATTGCATCCCGCCTTCTCTCAGCATGCTGCCGCCACCTACTCTCTTCAGCATGCCACCTGTCCTCGCGATCAAATTGTGCCTTTCTGGACTCCGACAGTGTCTGCCTCCACGCATTCTGCTGTGTCGTTTCAGTGTGGGAGGATTGCATGAGCTCTGAGAACATATCGTCTCGATTCCTTTTTTTTTTATTTCTAATCTTCGCTAGCCTCTGGGACGGTGATGAAAGGGGTGGCGTTGAAACATTTGCAGCTGCGGGAGGAAACAAACGGGAGAGGAGTAGTTTAAAAGACTCATATTAGAGAACAATGGTCCAAACATTACATAGCACATGTGCATTTGGTCCAAGGTTGCACTTTGCCTGTTATATTGAGGGTCTGCCGGTTTGGTGTGAGAGATCACACAAGCAGGTCCGGCGGGCAACAGAATTCGGCTTGCAGGCAGCCATGGTAAGCCACAGTCTATAGGCTTCTTTAACCTTCATAACATGTGGGAATGGTTTCAAACAGCAACCCCCTCATTTCCCATAACAAACAGCCTTTGGGCTGGCATTTTTAAAAGGGTTGGCAATTGAAAAGGGAGGGGCGGCAGTTTTCGGGTTAACGTGCAGCGCGAACCTAATGGACACCCCCACACACACATAGACACACATCCAAGATGTTCGCTGTTCCCCCTCCCCCCACCGCGTGGGTCACAGCGGGGAAGATTTCCGTTCAGCCACAGGCAAACAGCCCAGCAGGGACGGACCCCTCTGAAAGCCCCCTTAATAAAATTCCCCTATTTCAACCAGGTGACCATGAATGATATCACTCTTCTGAGGATAACACAGACAGATAAAGAACGGATGTTGCTTGAATGCCAGCAAACACTGGGACCATACGCCGCCATGCTTTGCAATGCAATGATTCCAGACTACGTGCTACTGGCCTGGCGTGGTAGAGTGTGTTACCACGGAGCACAGGATTAGGCTGCCCTCCCCAGAAACCTTTTGCACAGGCTTTGGGAGTACATCCAGGAGAGCTTTCCGGAGATGTCCCCGGAGGATTTCCGCTCCATCCCCGAACATGTTAACAGACTTTTCCAGTAGCTGTAGCTGTACTGGCTGCGAATTAATCATTAAACACGCTTGCTTATAAAACATGTATTAATTTAACAGAGGTACACTCACCAGAGGTCCTTTCTCCGGCATCAAGCACGCCTAGGGTGGGTTCATAGTGTACTGGCTCCAGGGTGACAAAGAGTTCCTGGCTGTCGGGAAAAAGGGCTTCTCCACTTTCTTGCTTTATCTCTGCGGTATTTTCAGCATCATTATCATCATCTTCCTCTTCCCGAAAATGCTCCTCTGTGGTTTCTGATGATCCACAGACGGAGTCATACCACATGGGTGGGTCAGTGCTGGCTGCACCCCCTAAAATGGCATGCAGCTCATCATAGAAGCGGCATGTCTAGGGCTCTGACCCAGAGCGGCTGTTTGCATCTCTGGTTCTTTGGTAGGCTTGCCTGAGCTCCTTAATTTTCACACGGCACTGTTGCGCGTCCCTGTTGTAGCCTCTGTCCTGCATGCCCTTGGAGACTTTGGCATATGTATTGGCGTTTCTTCTTTTGGACCGTAGCTCTGCTAGCACGGTTTCGTCTCCCCAAACAGCGATCAGATCGCGTACCTCATGCTCGGTCCACGCTGGAGCTCGTCTTCGGTTCTGGGACTCCATCATGGTCTGCTGATGTGATCTGCACTCACCTGCAGCTCACCACGCTGGCCAAACAGGAAATGAAATTCAAAAGTTCGCGGGGCTTTTCCTGTCTACCTGGGCAGAGCAGTCGAGATCAGACTGCTGTCCAGAGTGGTCAAATGTTGCACTGTGGGATAGATCCAGGAGGCCAATACCGTCGAATTGCGTCCACACTAAGCCTAGTTCGATTCAGCAATATCGCTTTAAGCGCTAATCCCCTCGTTGGGGGTGGAGTGGCGAGATCGATTTTAAGAGCCCTAGAAGTCGATGTTAATGGCTTCGTCGTGTGGATGGGTGCACGGATCAATCGATATAATGCTAATTAATTCGACCTGAACTCGTAGTGTAGACCAGGGCTAAGTAACATGACTTGGGTAAAATACTTGTGGCTATACCGGTTCTTGATTGCTCTCGAATCAAAATAAAATGCACATTCAGCACCGTTTATACAGATAGATGCCTGTTGATGCCCTAAATCAGTAGGGAGAGGAGGGAGAAACAGAGGTAAGAGACAACCAAGGAGAATCAAATCACATTCAACGCTGGATTATACTCAGGGCCTTTGACCCGTCATAATAAGTTAAACATTTTAGCCAAAGCAAACTTTTTAGCCCAATATTATAATTCTTGTTTAAGCACATACTCATTTTCTGCATTTCAAATAACAATCATTTTGAATTACACAATCCATAATGCGTGCACATCTGTACAGATTGTATATTCTGAAGTCAGAGACTGAGATATGTAGTTTATTTTGAGCACATCTCTAGTCTGTTGACAAGGATGGAAGAGAGAGGTACTGGGACACACAGAAAGCATCAGGGGTGTTTCTAATAAAATCTTTCAACTTGAACATAATCTTTTGACTATATAAATATCCTGAATGGCTAACACACAGATGCCATTGTCTATTCCAAGGATATTCAGAAGTACTGCTAATAGATTTATTGTCATCTTCTAGATTTCTGTACACTAAAGATACACTTTAAAACTGAAAAAATAGAGCATTGCTCCAATATGAAAATTATTGATATATCAGATGGTCTAGAAAAAAGTAAAAACATATTTGTGCAAAGCCCATTGGAAGAAATATTGAACTGTGGTCAACACAGGCTTTCCAGATTTTTCACAGGTCACACACCAGGCCCTTCAACTGATGCAAAGTAGATGACCCACCATAAATGACTATTATTAGGTTTTATATTCATGGCACGCAAACAGAGAATTTAAGGAAAAAACATAAAATATTGGTCTTGTCCACTGTAACCCCTAGGTCCTTTTCTGCAGAACTGCTGCCTAGCCACTCGGTCCCTACTCTGTAGCAGTGCATGGGATTCTTCTGTCCTAAGTGCAGGACTCTGCACTTGTCCTTGTTGAACCTCGTCAGATTTCTTTTGGCCCAATCCTCTAATTTGTCTAGGTCCCTCTGTATCCTATTCCTACCCTCCAGGATATCTACCATTCCTCCCAGGTTAGTGTCATCTGTGAACTTGCTGAAGGTGCAATCCATGCCATCCTCCAGATCATTAATGAAGATATAAAAAAAAACTGGCCCCAGGACCAACCCGTGGGGCACTCCGCTTGATACCAGCTGCCAACTAGACATGGAGCCATTGATCACTACCCGTTGAGCCCGATGATCTAGCCAGCTTTCTATCTACCTTATAGTCCATTCATCCAGCCCATACTTCTTTAACTTGCTGGCAAGAATACTGTGGGAGACTATATGAAAAGCTTTGCTAAAGTCAAGGAATAACACGTCCACTGCTTTCCCCTCATCCACAGAGCCAGTTATCTCGTCATCGAAGGCAATTAGGTTAGTTAGGCATGACTTGCTGTTGGTGAATCCATGCTGACTGTTCCTGATCACTTTTCTCTCCTCGAAGTACTTCAAAATTGATTCCTTGAGGACCTGCTCCATGATTTTTCCAGAGACTGACATGAGACTGACTAGCCTGTATTTCCCCGGAACCTCCTTCTTCTCTTTTTTTAAAGATGGGAACTACATTAGCCTTTTTCCAGTCATCCGGCATCAGCCAATTCCTTTAGCACCCTTGGATGCAGTGCATCCGGCCCCATGGACTTGTGCTCGTCCAGCTTTTCTAAATAGTCCTGAACCACTTCTTTCTCCTCAGAGGGCTGGTCACCTCCTCCTCATACTGTGCTGCCCAGTGCAGTAGTCTAGGAGCTTACCTTGTTCGTGAAGACAGAGGCATAAAAAGCATTGAGTACATTAGCTTTTTCCACATCTTCTGTCACTAGGTTGCCTCCCCCATTCAGTAAGGGGCCCTCACTTTCCCTTACCTTCTTCATGTTGGTAACATTCCTGTAGAAACCCTTCTTGTTACTCTTAACATCCCTTGCTAGCTACAACTCCAATTGTGTTTGGCCTTCCTGATTTCACTCCTGCATGCTTGAGCAATATTTTTATGTTCCTCCCCGGTCATTTGTTCAACCTTCCACTTCCTGTAAGCTTCTTTTTTGTGTTTAAGATCAGCAAGGATTTCTCTGTTAAGCCAAGCTGGTCGCCTGCCATATTTACTATTCTTTCTACACATCGGGATGGTTTGTTCCTGCAACCTCAATAAGGAATCTCACTGGTTCTCTATTCAGTCAGCTCATGCGTCTGTGAAAACCACTTAGGTTGACATACAATCTTTAATCTAACCGTTTTTTGGAATCATCCATTTTATTTCTTATTCCGTTTCGTCTAGCTTCACAGCTATGCTCCTTTCCACTATCACTTATTGTTTCAGCTTCTGTGTTTTTAGAACATGCTGGTAAACACTGTAAATAGGCAGCCTACATCCAGATCTCTATCAGGATTAAAATTCATTAACTGCTGTTTTTAGATTTGCAGTATCATGGCTAAGTTGGCACTTTTTCTTATCAGTCTGTAGGCCACTTTCATCTTTGGTATGAGTTGCTGAATTCTACTGAAATCAGTGCAGCTGTGTACTTTACTCCAGGCTGCATTTGGCCTTCTTTATTTATGATGGCTTGGTGCTCTTAAAATAATACAACGGAATTAGGGTCCAGTGGCATTCTTGGCAGTTTTGCCCTTGACTTCAATGCAAAGAGGATCAAGCCCTTGATTCAGAATAGGGTAATGTTCCCGTATTGTAAGTGTGGCTCCTTTTACTGTGTTGTGCTGCTTTTCCGACAGGTTGTGCATTAAACAGGACTGAGAACTATCATTAGTCAGGAGATGCATTTAGTATGTACTGTCAATTTAAACTACATATCCTAGAAGCAAAGTGAAGAGAGGACACAGATCCTCAGAGGCTCTCCAGCGTGTAAGTTCCCTCCTTCTTTTTATACCCCATCAGCAGTAGTGTAACCAGGGGGGGAGCAGGGGGAACGGCCGCTCCCCCACTGAGCAGAAGCGGCGCCTTTTTTGCTCCCGATGCCTTTTGCTCCTACGCTGCAGCCAGAGCGGAGCATTTTGTTTTGCTACCGGTGCCTTTTTTGCTCCTGATGCTTTTTGCTCCCGGCGCCTTTTTTTAGCTCCGCTCCCCCTGTGCTCTAAACCTGGCTACGCCACTGCCCACCAGCCTAAGGTGGATTGCTGGGATGGGAGGGAGTGCCAAGCACTGGTGTGCACTAAGCAGTCTCTGTCCATACCAGAAATTGTTTCTTGGTGTAGTTATACAGGCGAACAGGTGTACAGGAAACCCTCCTAGTGTAGACTCATTTTACACTGGTAAAAAAGTTCTTTTGCTAATATGGCTTATGCCAGTTTTCTGAACAAAATAAAAAATCCTGAAAAAAGGACTGTTTTAACTGCATCGCCACTAGGACTTTTGCCAGCATAGCTATGTCTGTTAAGGGTATGATTATTTTTCACACTTCTAATCGACATAGCTATGTGGGCAAAACTTTTAAGTGTAGACCAGGCTTCAAACTTCCCGCTGCTCCATACTCTGCTGCCTTCTTTCCCTCCGGGTGAGGGCTTAAACATGCAGGGAGAGAGGGTGAAAAACAGTGTTGTCTCTCCCCAGTTTTCATCGTGGGTTCAGACATATCCCCATTATGCCCATACCTAGAGGCTTTTCAAGCAGTAGAAACAAAACACAGGAAAAGGAGCACTCTACAGAGCTTAAACAAAGTGTATTTTTTGGAAAACTGAAAGACACAAACATTTCATGTGAAACTTAGGGCTTGTCTACACAGTATATTAGTGCTCATCAACTGGGGTGTAAATTTTGTGTGCACCAGCATGTTGTGCACTGACTGTTCATGTGGACCCTGCTGGTGCACCATAAACATTTCCTAGTGTGCATTGACATAGTCCCGTTTCAAACAATATTATATCAGAGTGCTGTAGGAAACTTTTAGTGTGCATCAACAGGGTCCACAGGGACAATTAGTGCATGACATACTAGAATTTACACCCCAGCTGGTGTGCACTAATGCACCATGTAGAGAAGCCCTTAGCTTGTCTTTTTAAATGTATGTTTATAGGACAGGAATTTCAGTCTCTTAAATTCAGCATAAAAGTATCCAGCAACAGCAGGCAGTGTAAAGTGGGTGGCTTAACTCAGACAGGCCCTCTGCAAATTATCACTCGCTGGAGCACTACAGAGTGGGCACACAATTAATGTCTTGGATAATGGAGTGGAGTATATGCTTATAAAATTTTCAGATGAGGGGTTGCAAGCACCTGGGAGACGGGATTAGAATTCAAAACGACTTTGACAAATTGGAGAATTGGTCTGAAATCAACAAGATGAAAATCAATAAAGACAAGCACAAAATACTACACTTCAGAAGGAAAAATCAAATGCACAGCTACAAAATGGGAATAACTGGCTAGGTGGTAGTACTGCTGAAAAGGATGTGTGTGTGTCGGGGGGAGTTATGGTGGATCACAAATTGAATATGAGTCAATAATGCGATGCAGTTGCTTAAGAGACTAATATTGTTCTGAAGTGTAATTGTCCCAGTCTGCTCGGCCCTGGAGACCTCAATTGGAGTACTGCGTCCAATTCCGGGTGCTTCACTTTAGGAAAGATGTGGATACATTGGAGAGAGTCTGGAGGAGAGCCACAAAAATGATAAAAGGTTTAGAAAACCTGACCTATGAGGAAAAGTTAACAAAGCTGGGTATGGTAGGTCTTGAAAAAAGAAGACTGAGTGGATATCTGATAACAGTCTTCCAATATGTTAAAGGCTATTTTAAAGAGATGGTGATCAGTTGTTCTCTGTGTCCACTGACGGCTTAATCTGCAGCAAAGGACATTTAGGTTAGAAATTAGGACAAACTTTCTAATTATAATGGGTAGTTAAGCTCTAGAACAGGCTTCCAAGAGAGTCTATGGAATCTCCATCACTGCAGGATTTTAAGAATAGGTTGGACAACCATCTGTCAGGGATGGTCTAGGGTTTACTTGATCCTGCCTCAGCACAGGAGGCTGGACTTGATGACTTCTCAATGTCCTTTTCAGCTCTACATTTCTTTGGCTAGGTCTACACTACCCCCCCCTGTCGAACTAAGGTACGCAACTTCAGCTACGTGAATAACGTAGCTGAAGTCGAAGTACCTTAGTTCGAATTAAAAAGCACTTACCCGGGATCCACATGCGGCGCGCAGGCTCCCCCGTCGACTCCGCCTACTCCGTTCGTCGAGCTGGATTACCAGCGTCGACGACGGAGCACTTCCTGGTTCGATTGATCGCGTCTTGACAAGATGCGATAAATCGAACCCAGAACATTGATCGCGCGCCTCCGACGGGACGCGTAAGTATAGACCTACCCTTTGATTCTGTTAATTCTTTCTGTGGGATGCCCCTGGGGCAGCAGAGCTAAATACTACCCCTTACTATGGGCTGTGTTCATCTGGCACAATTTAGCCCCAAAGGTTCTAAAGTATGTATTAGTAGCCAGAATCTGCCACCCTTACTCACAGTGACTAGCACTTTATTCCATGAATAGTCCCATATGTTTTAATGAGATTGTTCTGAGGGAAGGATTGTTCACGATGAGTAAGGGTTGCGGAAACTTGTTCTAAAATATCATAGGTGGATAAATACATTTAGACGGCTTAAAATATCTATTTTTTCCTGCAAAGAATACAATCCTAGGATACAGTCCTAGTCCTTAAAATTTTACTGCTGTATTTAGAACAAAGTTTAGAAAAGGGCAGATGTAATTTGATTACAAATTAATATATATGGCTTGACAAAAAATTTTTGTTGAGTCATAAAAATAGTTTTACTCCTACTGGCATAATTGCTGTCTAACAGCAGATTAAATGCATGTAATCTACTGACATTGTATGACATATAGTTGTTCTTCACACTTTCTCCTGAGCCAAAAGTATCTAGTGCAGATTTTATTATGTAGATATATCTAGTAAATGAAGTGGATTTAAATTGCCATATATCTCACCTATGATTGTTTTCCCATATTTGGACTCATACAGTGGAAAAGACAGATTGTTATCTATGATGTTTAAAAATATAATGCTTGAAAAATAATTTAAATTGGAAAAGCAAAGCTTCTTGTTTCTACAATATATTACTGATATTTTTGTGTTACTCTTCAGAAGGAAACATTTTATTAGCAGATTATTGATTTTTTTTTTCAAACATGGCAGACTATAGATGCTGAAAACAAACAGCTGTTTTCACAATTTTTTGTGTGTTTTAAATTGAGATTCTTCTTTAGTAGAAGGTTGTTCTTCTCTGTTATAATAGTTTTGGGATAAATTCATTGTAAGAACTGTAAAATTCAACAAAACAAAACTGTTAAACTAAAACAATATTACATGTAGAGCTAAACTGCCCAAAACAAGGAAAGGAAGTTCCCTTATCCCAGAGCTTTTGTCTAAGAATCACTACATAATACTGGCCTTGTTATATGCTTTATTCTATTGTAAAATGGGGAACAAAGTAGCTAAAAGTGCAGTAACGTTGTTTTGCAAAGCACTTGGAAAGTCAACATGGATTAGTAGACTCAACTCTGGACTAGGGGGCTATTACTCCTGTGATCTGATCTCAGTTCTGTCAGTGGTTTTGTTGTGTACTACTGTGTAAGTAATGTAATCTAAGGGTTTGTCTACACTTAAAATGTGACTGTTATTTCAACATGTTAACAACTGTCATTCATTCATTACTCTGAGAATTCTAGCATAGCCAAGGACACAATTTTTTGGTTGGCTTGGCTAACCTTACGATCCATGACCAACTAAAACTCCCCCAGCTTTTGTCTACCACCAGACTTAGGCTGCGAGCTCTTTGGGCTGGGATTATGTCTTGCTGTGTGTGTACATTACATGGCACATTGTGAGTCCACCATAATTCAATAACAATTAATAATAGATTCCTGGGTGCCAGAGCTGTTGGCCTCTCCCCACTTACCATTCACTGCTGGAAGTGACATCAGGGAGCTTGGAGCTCCCTTTTCTTCAAAATCTATCAATGCCAGTTATTTAGTTGGCAAGAGTGGGGCATCAGAGTGGCAAGGTACCTCCAGCCTCTGAGGACCAAGAGCAGCGGACCAAGACTGCAACCAGAACTTTTATTCTGTATGTCTGATAATGCATTATGCGGCTGTTAAACTTCTGGGCCAGCTCAGGAATTAGGTTATCCAATCCCTCAGAGACAAACACCTACAAGATCTCTATCAAGCATTCTTAAAACTAACAATACCCACCTGCTGAAGTGAAAAAATAGATTGACAGAGCCAGAAGAGTACCCAGGAGTCACCTACTACAGGACAGGCCCAACAAAGAAAATAACAGCATGCCACTAGCCGTCACCTTTAGCCCCCAACTAAAATCTCTCCAGCGCATCATCAAAGATCTACAACCTATCCTGAAAGATGATCCCTCACTCTCACAGATCTTGGGAGACAGACCAGTCCTCGCTTACAGACCGCCCCCCAACCTGAAGCAAATACTCACCAGCTACCATATACCATACAACAAAAACACTAACCCAGGAACCTATCCTTGCAACAAAGTCTGATGCCAACTCTGTCCACATATCTATTCAAGTGACACCATCATAGGACCTAATCACATCAGCCACGTCATCAAGGGCTCGTTCACCTGCACATCTACCAATGTGAGATATGCCATCATGTGCCAGCAATGCCCCTCTGCTATGTACATTGGCCAAACCAGACAGTATCTACGCAAAAGAATAAATGGACACAAATCTGACATCAGGAATCATAACATTCTAAAACCAGTAGGAGAACACTTCAACCTCTCTAATCACTCAGTGACAGACTTAAAGGTGGCAATTTTGCAACAGAAAAGCTTCAAAAACAGACTCCAATGAGAAGCTGTTGAACTTGAATTAATATGCAAACTAGATACCATTAACTTAGGTTTGAACAGAGACTGGGAGTGGCTCGGTCATTACGTTAATTGACTCTGTTTCCCCTCGTTAACTATCCTCACTCTCACCTTTGTGTCAACTGTCTGAAATGGGCCATCTTGATTATCACTTCAAAAGTTTTTTTTCTCCTGCTGATATAGTTCCTCTTAATTAATTAGTCTCTTAAAGTTGGTATAGGTACTTCCACCTTTTCATGTTTCTCTGAATGTATAAATATCTGCTTACTGTGTGTTCCATTCCATGCATCTGATGAAGTGAGCTGTAGCCCATGAAAGCTTATGCTGAAATAAATTTGTTAGTCTCTAAGGTGCCACAAGTAATCCTGTTCTTTTTGCTGACACAGACTAACACGGCTGCTACTCTGAAACCTTTTATTTTAGTAGAGTGTTTTAGGTTTTAGTGTCTCCTGGTAATGTGAGTAAGTCAAATACTGTGGTGATGGGAGCTAGAGAAGTACCTAAACAGATAAATATTGGCAGAGTACAATATTTTCATGGTCTCAGTGTCCACAACATAATTAGTTGTTTTAACCTTTGTTTTATTTACTTTGTTCTTGATCTCACAAAATGTTTTGAAAGTCAGAATAGTGAGCTTTTTCTTCTGCTAAGCTTCTTGAAAAAATAAGATTTTATGCATATGTATTTGAAAAAGAGAAAACAGAAATTTAATGCCAGCTGGTCATTCCGGTGTTTTTATTCCTCTCCTAAAGGAAAGTTATGAGGTTAATAAAATGACATCATTCTTTCTCCCATGAATGCCATAGTGCAAGCTAAGGAAAAAGGAGTGGAAAAAAACTATAATACAGATGAACATTTTACATCACAGCTAGTGTTGAAATGCATGCTACACCATACTCTGTGTCCCTAGCCTCCATTTTGCCAGAAGCTGGGAGTGAACGACAGGGAGTGGATCATTTGATGATTGCCTGTTCTGTTGATTCCCTCTGAAGCACCTGGCATTGGCTACTGTCAGAAGACAAGATACTGGGCTAGATGGACCATTGGTCTAACCCACTAGGGCTGATCTTATGTTCTTATGTTTCAATAACAAATATAAGTTAACATTAAAGGTAATAACTTTGAAGTATGGGTATGCAGTGAATCCACATGTGATTCTGTCCCATCTCGTAAGATGAAGCAGGGTCTGGCTGTCTCAGTACTTAAACAGGTGACGTTATGGTTATTATTTATTTGTGTAGGCAGCACACGCACACATACACATGAAAACACTGTCCCTGTACCAAGGAATTTGCAAACTAAGGGCATGATCCTGCCTATTGTGCTGCATTGAACATAGGACTCCACCTGCATGGAGCTCACTATAAGCCCTGGTCTACACTACGAGTTTAGGTCGAATTTATTAGCGTTATTTCGATTGATCCGTGCACCCGTCCTCACGACGAAGCCCTTACCATCGACTTCTAGGGCTCTTAAAATCGATCTCGCCACTCCACCCCCAACGAGAGAATTAGCGCTTAAAGCGATATTGCCGAATCGATGTAGGCTTAGTGAGGACGCAATTCGACAGTATCGGCCTCCTAAATCTATCCCACGGTGCAACAGCTGACCGCTCTGGACAGCGGTCTGAGCTCGAATGCTCCTCCCAGGTAGACAGGAAAAGCCCCGCGAACTTTTGAATTTCATTTCCTGTTTGGCCAGCGTGGTGAGCTGCAGGTGAGTGCAGATCTCATCAGCAGAGGTGACCATGATGGAGTCCCAGAACTGAAGACGAGCTCCAGCATGGACCGAGCGTGAGGTACTCGATCTGATCGCTGTTTGGGGAGACGAAACCGTGCTAGCAGAGCTAGGGTCCAAAAGAAGAAACGCCAAGACATATGCCAAAGTCTCCAAGGGTATGCAGGACAGAGGCTACAACAGGGACGCGCAACAGTGCCGCGTGAAAATTAAGGAGCTCAGGCAAGCCTACCAAAAAACCAGAGATGCAAACAGCCGCTCTGGGTCACAGCCCCAGACATGCCGCTTCTATGATGAGCTGCATGCCATTCTAGGAGGTGCAGCCAGCACAGACCCTCCCATGTGGTTTGACTCCGTATGTGGATCATCAGAACCCACAGAGGAGCCTGATGATGATAATGATGCTGAAAACAGCACACAGACCCAGCAAGGAAGCGGAGAAGCCCTTTTCCCCGACAGCCAGGAACTGTTTCTCACCCTGGAGCAAGTACAGTTCGAACCCTCCCAAGGCGTGCTCGATGCAGGAGAAGGGACCTCTGGTGAGTGTACCTCTGTTTAATTAATACATGTTTTATAAGCAAGCGTGTTTAATGATTAATTCGTGGCCAGTACTGCCACAGCTACTCGAAAAGTCTGTTAACATGTTCGGGGATGGAGCAGAAATCCTCCGGGGACATCTCCAGAAAGATCTCCTGGATGTGCTCCCAAAGCCTGTGCAAGAGGTTTCTGGGGAGGGCAGCCTTATCCTGTGCTCCGTGGTAACACACTCTGCCCCGCCAGGCAAGCAGCACATAGTCTGGAATCAGTGCTTTGCAAAGCATGGCGGCGTACGGTCCCGGTTTTTGCTGGCATCCAAGCAACATCCTTTCTTTATCTGTGTGTGTTATCCTCAGAAGAGTGATATCATTCATGGGAACCTGGTTGAAATAGGGGAATTTTAGTACGGGGGCATTCAGAGGGGCTCCGTCCCTGCTGGGCTGTTTGCCTGTGGCTGAACGGAAATCTTCCCCGCTGTGACCCACGCGGTGGGCGGAGGGGGCACAGCGAACATCTTGCCTGGGTGTGTGTGTGTGTGTGTGGGGGGGGCGATTAGGTTCTCCCTGCATGTTAACCCGAAAACCGCCGCCCCCCCTAACTTTTCAATTGCTAACCTGTTTGTTTTAAATTGCCAGCCCACGGGATGTTTGTTATGGGAAATGAGGGGGTTGCTGTTTGAAAACATTCCCGCCTGTTGTGAAGCTTAAAGAAGCCTATAGAGTGTCTTACCATGGCTGTCTGCAAGCCGAATTCTGTTGCCCGCCGGACCTGCTTGTGTGATCTCTCACAGCAAGCCGGCAGACCCTCAATATAAGAGGCCCAGTGCAACCTTGGACAAAATGCACATGTGATATGTAATGTTTTGTTCAAACAAAATGTGTCTTTTACATTTGTCTCCCGCTTGCTTCCTCCCACAGCTGCAAATGTTTCAACGCCACCCCTTTCATCACCATCCCAGAGGCTAGCGAAGATTAGAAGTAAAAAGAAAAGGAGTCGAGACGATATGTTCTCAGAACTCATGGAATCCTCCCACTCTCAGGCTGGCCAGCAGAATGCGTGGAGGCAGACACAGTCTGAGTCCAGGAAGGCAGAATTTGATCACGCGGACGCGTGGCGTGCTGAAGACAATGACTGGCGGGCTGAAGAGAGACAGCGGCATCAGCGTGCAGAGAGAAGGCAGGATGCAATTCTGAGGCTACTGGAGGATCAAACGGAAATCCTCCGGCTTATGCCTGAGGACAGGCGTAGGGTTCAGGAAAGGCCGCCTGAGCAAAGACCGCCGCTACAGCCCCTGTGTAACCAACAGCCCTCCTTCCCGAATCCCATAACCTCATCCCCGAGACGCCCAAGAACGCGTTTGGGTGGCCTCCGTGCTCCCAGCCACTCAAGCCAAGAGAACAGTCCAAGCAAGAAAGGGCTGCCATTCAATTAGTTTTAAAGTGCTGT
Source organism: Chelydra serpentina (assembly GCA_037349315.1). Lineage (NCBI taxonomy): Eukaryota > Metazoa > Chordata > Testudines > Chelydridae > Chelydra > Chelydra serpentina. The sequence continues at coordinate 31,954,255 of JBAIAC010000014.1, forward strand.
GTGTCCTTGTCCTTCCCTCATCCCCTCCTCCACCACCCATCCTGGTGCTTCCCTTCCTCCACCACCTATCCCGGGAGACAGTGTCAGTTACCACCATAGTCCCCCCTCTGTGTTTTACGAATTAATAAAGAATGCATGATTTTTAAGCAAGAATTACTTTATTTCCTCTGCAAGCGGTGATCGAGGGGGGGAGGGCAGGGCGGTTTGGGTAAAGGGAAGTAGAGCGAATGAAGGGGCGGGGCTTTTCATTAGTGGGGAAAAACAGAACTTTCACACAGCATCCTGGCCATTCATGAAACTTGTTTTCAAAGCTTCCCTGATGCGCAACGCACCCTGCTGTACTCTTGTAATAGCCCTGGTGTCTGGCTGCGCATAACCAGTGGCCAGGCGATTTGCCTCAACCTCCCGCCATAAACGTCTCCCCCTTACTCTCACAGATATTGTGGAGCGCACAGCAAGCAGTAATAACAATGGGAACATTGGTTTAGCTGAGATCTAACCTAGTTAATAAACTTCGCCATCTTGCTTTTAAACGGCCAAATGCACACTCCACCACCATTCTGCACTTGCTCAGCCTATAGTTGAAAAGGTCCTGACTACTGTCCAGGCTACCTGTGTATGGCTTCATGAGCCATGGCATTAAGGGGTAGGCTGGGTCCCCAAGGATAACTATGGGCATCTCAACATCCCCAACGGTTATTTTCTGGTCTGGGAAGAAAGTCCCTTGGTGCAGCAGCTGAAACAGACCAGAGTTCCTGAAGATGCGAGCGTCATGTACCTTTCCCGGCCATCCCACGTTGATGTTGGTGAAACGCCCCTTGTGATCCACCAGTGCTTGCAGCACTATTGAAAAGTAACCCTTTCGGTTTATGTACTCGCTGGCTTGGTGGTCTGGTGCCAAGATAGGGATATGGGTTCCGTCTATCGCCCCTCCACAGTTCGGGAAGCCCATTGCTGCAAAGCCATCCAGTATGACCTGCACATTTCCCAGACTCACAACCCTTGGTACAAGCAGCTTGGTGATCGCCCTGGCTACTTGCATGACAACAGCCCCCACTGTAGATTTTCCCACTCCGAATTGATTCGCGACTGACCGGTAGCTGTCTGGCGTTGCAAGCTTCCACAGGGCTATCGCCAGTCGCTTCTCTACTGTGAGGGCTGCTCTCATCTTGGTGTTCTGGCGCTTCAGGGCAGGGGAAAGCAACTCACAAAGTTCCATGAAAGTGCCCTTACGCATGCGAAAGTTTCGCAGCCACTGGGATTCATCCCAGACCTGCAGCACTATGTGGTCCCACCAGTCTGTGCTTGTTTCCCGGGCCCAGAATCGGCGTTCCACTGTATCAACGAGCCCCATTACCACCATGATATCCACCTTGCGGGGGGGCCTTTTTTGAGAGAGGTCTGTGTCCATGTCCTCATCACTCTCCTCAGGCTGATGCTGTCCCGTCCTCACCTCCCGTTGCTCTAGCAGCTCCCGGTTCTCAATCTGCATATACTGCTGGACAATGCGCGTGGTGTTCATAACGGCCATAACAGTTGCGGTGATCTGATCGTGCTCCATGCTTCCCCTGGTACGCAGTTTGCAAGACAGCAGAGTCGGAGCAGAAGCGGCGGGTGGATAACAGTGGTGGCAGCAATATGGCGCCCGCACGAAAAAAGGCGCGAAAGGATTTTTCGCTCCCCCCTCAGGTGCTTTCACGGAGGGAGGGGGGAGCAAGGGTTAGGCTCATTTCCTTCTAGCTGCAGATAGTACAATATGCCTTGAGCAGGGGTTAGGCGCCTTTCCTTCCAGCTGCAGATGGTACAATAAGCTCTCCTGACCCCCTCAAGGATTGAACTCGCAACCCCGGGTTTAGCGGGTCAACGCTCATACTGCTGAGCTATCCCTCTGCCCGTGTTCCAGGCAGTGCTGGATCTCCCTTAAAGAAAACGTAAAAAAGCGCCCCCGGCCAGCCACACCAAAGGCCGCCGGCCAGGAGCACTGTAATGTCAAGCATATTGTACGATCTGCAGCTAGAAGGCAAGGAGCTTCTCCTATATGGTCCCGCGACCACAACCATTTATGGCATATTGCACGATCTGCAGCTAGAAGGCAAGGAGCTTATGCTGTGCAGTCCCGCGACTACCAGCCTCAGGCGGAATGGCCCCCTCAAGGATTGAACTCGCAACCCCGGGTTTAGTGGGCCAACGCTCAGAACGCTGAGCTATCCCTCTGCCCGTATTATACCGTGACTGAATCTCCACTAGACCTAATGTGAAGGCGTACGCTGGAGATGTACGGTAATTGTGAGCTGAGCAGCCTTCCGTAGCAAACATGGAAAGCACGCAGACAAGGCGCGAAAAAGATTGCTTTCAAGGAGGGAGGGAGGGACGTTTGATGGCCTGATGACATGTACCCAGAACCACCAGCGACATTGTTTTCTGTCCCATCAGGCTTTGGGATCGCAACCCAGAATTCCAATGGGCGGCGGAGACTGCGGGAACTGTGGGATAGCTACCCGCAATGCAATGCTTCGAAGGTCGATGCTACTCTCGCTACTGTGGACACAGACAATCGACCTCATGGTCTTAACGCTCTTTAGTGGGGACACACACAATCGATTCCATTAATTCGGGTTTTAATATATCGACTTCTATAATTTCGACCTAATTCTGTAGTGTAGACGTACCCTAAGATTGGGACCTACATACCTCTATTACAGTACATCCTGAAGGAAATGATATTCATCATTCACTGGTGACAGTATTCACTCTGAATACCAATCCGAAGCCTGAGCACAGTGTTCAGGAGCGCTATTTAGGGTGCAGAATTCTTGACATCCATAAGGGGTCCATTGCACTGCTCATTAGTCAATTATGGATACAAAGCTGCTGCTAACACATGAGAAAATAGTAACACCGAGTCTGCTTCTGTTAGTGAATGAAGTAGTTTTTAGGACTCGTATGCATTGAGGAGGAATTACATTTATTTGCCTTTCGTTATTATTCTGTAGAATCATTGTAAGGAGTTTATAATAATATAATAAAGTTCAGTGTGACAAGTTGCCTTTATGATAGCCTGCAATGTTTGCCAATAAGTATCTTTAAAAATATTATATCGCCGCTAAAGGAAAAAATCCATTACCTTGTATTGCACTTGACCTTTGTATTTATAAAAAAACAATATAAAATATATTTCCTAAGATTAAAAAATTCAATATCCCAGATTCTTGCAATTGACAAGTACCTGATTGTCAATACTTACATACTGGTTAAACATAGCTGTCTAGATTTCTGTTATTTGGGTCACTGACCCACTATGTCTTCTACACTTGTAATCACCATGAAGTTTTATCAAATGTAGCTTAACTAGTTATATCTCCATTCTAAAAAACACTTCAGAAAAACACTCCACTTTGTAGTGTTAATGTATCAGCTATGTGAGATTTTACCTTGATTTAAGAAGAGGAGAGTAGCCATTAGATCAATAATTTTTCAACCATGAAACTGAATATGTAATGAATCTGCTGTTCAGGATTATTACATTCTGTCCTATTGATTATAAAGGTCCTTTTCTGGAGTTTGGCATGTTGCTGGCTAAACTGCAGACTGGGGCAATCAGGTTAAGAAATAATGTGCACTGATAAGGACTCAATCTAGTACTAGAGATAAAAAAGGCACAAGTTTGTCAAATTTAATTTGGCAATAGCTTCTGAAACAAAATGGTCCTTACAACAATCACATACTTAACGTTCCTTGCCATTTACTATAAGTTTTTACCTCAGCTTCTAATATCTATAACTCTCTTACATTGGTTTATATTGTGAATTTTGCATCGTTTGTTAGACTTATTTAAACCATTTTGCATTTTGCCATTGCATTTCCAATGTTATTGGTATCATTAATATCTATTCTTTTTATAACTGGATTTTTAAAAAACTTTGCAGTTTATGCAAGTAGTCAATGTACAGGACCTACACAATCCTGTCACTCTCTCATCTCCTGTCATAGATTTCCTCTGCTTGTTTATTACACACACCTGTTGTATCTTATGTGAATTTAGACTGTAAGCTCTTTGGGTCAAAAATCCTCTCTTACTATGTGTTTTTACAGCATCCAGCAAAACAGGGCCCTGAGTTAATTGTGACTGCTTAAGTGCTTCTGTAATAGAGATAATAAAATAATGGCCTACATTTTCAGAAGTCACTACATACTTTGAGTGCCTTTATTTTTGGGTGCCCAGCTTTGCACACCAGAGCTCATATTCAGCACTTTCTGAAAATCAGAAATTCATTGATTCAAGGCATCTCAAGTTGGACACCCAGAAACCGAGGCACCCGAAATCACTAGTGACTTTTGAAAATCTAAGCCATAGGTAGAATTTTATTAGGTATGAATTAATTTCCCACCTTTAGAAGAATTTGTTTTTCTCTCTTGCTAGATTTTTGAACTCGAAGGAAAAAAAATAGGAGTAGGAATTATAACTCCTCCATATTTAGTGCAAACTAGGTGCAGCTGTTTCTATTGATAAAAGGGTTAAAGAAAACTGTTTTAAGGATTTCTAAAACTACTTGACAAAGGCTGAAAATATCTTTCATTATGCATCATTGGAACAATCATTATGAAATGTCAAGAAGTCCTTTTATGCCCACATAGCAGCAACTTGTCTGTCATCCTCTAGAAAATGAAAAGTACCCTGGCTGTGACTCTCTTTTAAAAGAAGAAATGTTGTGCAGCCAAATAAAATTCATACCTAGCCTTTAAGGTGAACACCAAGTGAAGAAACAACTTTTTGTTAAATGAACAAATGTTTACAGCAATAAAACTTAAAAAGCCTTGGGAAAAGAGCGCTGACTGTACAAAGCGAATTGGAGCTGTTAAATGAATTTCCTGTGTACCAAAACAAAACACGTGCTCTAAAATATTACTGTCTAAAATATTAATTAAATGATTGTTAGGGGAGTTAACTGAACACATGCATTCTTTTATAATAAGAATAAGCATTTAACAGATTTTTCTTGTCAATAGTCCCCAGAATAACATAAGAAAATCATATTGCAATTGATATGGCTTGCTTTCTAGTAGTACCCATATATGATTCAGTTTTATAAGAGCATTAGTCATTTGAGATTTGTTGGAGACATTCATCAGCTTCATGGGAATGTCTGTTGAGAGTTACAGGTCTATATACTCCTGTCAGTCGCATGTCACTCTTACTCTGTTTCCCCCCACGCCCACAGATGTATTATTAACTGTTAACTTCCTATTAAATATTTCACTAATAGGGATCAAATGCTAAGTACTGTGATTGTGTGAAGTACAGGGTTAAGGAATATGGGAACATTAGTAATACTGGGAGCTAATTGCCATGTACCTTTTAAAAACATTTGTTTTCTAAGTATATAAATTAATCTGTTGAGCATTTTTATAGAGATTAATTTACTCACAAAGACACAGATTCTGCCACCCTTACTCAGTGTCAGTAGTCTCTTACTCTGTGAGTAATCCCACTGATGGCTCTATTTAATGAATAAGGTATTACTCAATGGGAGTAAAGGTGGGAGAATCTCTAAAATCCTTACAATAGATTATTGTAAACTTTATTAAATAACTTGGGCACAGTTTTCCTTAGTATAAAATTAATGAATTCCACAAGTTGTAGTGAGTGGTCAAAAATACAGAAACTTTTCAGAAAACAGGAAGAATGAGTCCAATACACCACCCAGGTTTTTTGGCTTACCAAATGTACAGAAAAAGGAGTTGGACATATTTCAGAGCTAACAAAGTGATGGATTCCAAAACCCGGCCAGCTACATCTTGTAAATGTATAATATGGAAAAGAAATGGTGTCTTTAGATGTGGCGTTTGTGGTCCCATAAAAACAAACACAACTATAAAGTATTCCCTGTTGTTCCTTTTGCCTCCTGGTAACATAATGCCCAAAGGAAGACACCCGTTCTAATCTTCATTTTGAGTTTGTTTTGTCAAACAATCATTTTGGAAAGTTTTTCACAGTATTGAATTAACTGGAGGTAAAATCCTAGAGAAGACAAGGCAGTTTGTAATTTTCACATGAGTTAGGGAGTCAAGATAAACCCTAGACTGTCCCATAGTTTTTAACTCAGCCTGCTGTTGGAGAGCCTTGGGTTTACCTTGACCTACTAACTTGTGTAAAAACAGACTGCCTTATCTTCACTAGAATTTACCGTGTTTTAGTTACCTCAGGTTAAGAACACACCTATTTTCCTAGTGAAGACACACCTAAAGAAGACTGGAAAGGCACACTTTCTGTGGAATGAGTTCTCTGAAGGGGGAAAAAAAAAGAGTCCACAAAAAGCAAAGGTAGCATAAAGAGAGTGACTGGGTTTCAGTCCTACTGTGCCAGATTTCCATTCTTTGCAATACTGTTCTTTGTGGACATTGACAGTCCTCCCAAAGATCCATCCCTTATGCTTGTGTGGTGTGTCTCTGGAGAGCAAATTCAGTCAAGTTGGATTCCTCAATTTCTCATCTCTAGACTAGGAAACTAGGTCTTGTTTTAACACATTTTAGCTAACATGATTTTAAACTACTACAGTTAGTGTAGACAGGGCAAGTAGTGTTTCAAAATAAATTTGGCTGGCCAAAGTCCTATCTCTGGGGGAGTCAGGCTTCCACTTTCTGTTACCCATGACAAATTACCAGAGGCTTCACTGCTTAAACAAAAGAAAACATTCTATCTCAGAGAGGGGTAACATGAGGATTTAAATAATCTGAAAACAATGGTGGCCAGGCCCAAATGTATCTCTTGCTAGTACACAAATAATTGATATATATACACACTTGATCTTAGCTCATAGAGCTACTAATACATAAAACAAGCCAAACAACATGTAGTGTTATGGATTGATTTCTAGATCTCCCCAAGTAGAGAATTTCTGAACTTCGTGGGGAAATGGAGAGAGGTTCATTTCTGATTACTTTCTTTTTTTCCCCTTCTTTCCTTAGAGACTCCTGTCCTCACAGCTTCCTGTGTTAGTAGTGCAGCTTCCTTTGTTATAGTGAAGTCAAACACTGTAAGGCATTCAGACTTTCTCTCTGAACTTTCCTGAGCTGTGCAAAGGACTGCCTTGCAGCCCTCCTGCACCTGGTTTACTCCTGAGATGCAAGAGAACTACATTAAGCACACTCTATGGGGGACAAAGGTGGCTCTGTGTCTAAGGCTGACTGGGGGCCAGTGTGGTCCCAGTAAAACTTAGAACAATGTAAGGGCTGATCTAAGCTACTTGATAACAGCCCCGGAGAGCACAAAGGGGAAGTCTTACCCTAGGCCTAGATATGACCTCCAATATTTAGGCTGATGCTACCTTACTGATATTTTCTTCACCTAACTTCATTGGGCCATTGTAGCTGCTTTTGAATTTGGCCTATTACCTTTTAATGCAGTTCTTTAGTAAGAATGTTTTGGTCAATTACAAAATGAAATAAATTTGAAAGGGGGGGAAGGGGAATCCTCTGTGCAGGTTACCTCTAAAGGAATTGTCCTTAGTTTATTTTGTGCATTAGTACCTTTAGAACAAGTACAGTGTGCTTCCATGAGTGTTCCGAAGATTCTGGTTAGCCAGGTCGGCTCTGGAAATATAGTGACTCTGAGATGTAAAACTCATATATTCTAATAAAGTCTGACAGTAGTTAATTTGTGTAGCTGTATCTGTTAAATCATGATGATAGTTGACTGGCATATATACCCTCATACTCACAGATTCGAGCGCAAAGGAGTTGACAAAAGTTTAGTATATCCTCATGGCTATTGCACAAACTGCTTTTGTGAAAGGGTAGCTTGTTGATTACTCCTGTAATAATCTTGCTTCCTTAGAGTTAGTTTATATCTATTTCTAACTTAGACTCCTACTGATAAGTTATTTTCTGACTGGTTAAAATATCTGGTTGTAGTGACAGTAGATAGATGAGTTAGTCCATAAAACACTACCATGCACCAGAAGCGTCTAGTTGATGTTTGATTTATCCTTTATGGGAGTAAAACTTAGGGAAATGATGGTAGTAAATAGCCTTTTGTCTGGGTCTCTAACTAGGGAAGGGGGAAAAGGGTTTCAAAATATCTTCAGTTAGGAATATGAGTAAGAGAGTGGGAAAAGGCAATGTACTAGAGATGAGAAACTCTCCAAATATAATACTGTTCACCAAAGGTCAGAGCATGATAGTGTTAATTTCAACCATTATCTTCTTTCACTAGCATATCTATATACTTATTTCTAAAAGGCTTGAGAAATTAACATAATTGTTAGGCCTTAGGTAAAAAGGCATTCAGATATATAGTCGTGTTAACTCTGAAGCAATTCTTCATCTGTCCTCTTCTTTTTCAATACTGCTGGCTCTCCTTAAGAGAGGGAAGGTACATATCAATAGAATCATTATCTTGAAGCAATATTTTTTTCTTTTATTTGTAGTAATGTCTCCAGGGCCTCTTCTGAACTTCTTAAGGCACCGGAAGACTCTAAGACCTAAAAGAATACAATTAAATTCAATGAGATCTCAAAGTGCTATCTTCACTTAGAAATCAAACTGATCCGTTGAAGCCATAAAATGTACCCAGTCTAAGCTATGTTTTTCAGTTGACAATAACAAAATGTTACTAAGCAAAATATACTACCAAGAAAGATCAGAGTGGCTTCTCAGTTGACCATTGAGAGACCATTTTTTTAAAGATGGGAATGGACTCTTGTTCATGTGTTGTTGTTGTTTTAAACCCCCAAGTCTTGATTTGTCCTGTTTTTGTTTTGTGTAGGCACTAAAACTTCTGATGTCTTTATTTTTCTGATAGATATCTGTTTGAAAAACAAACTAATAGGGGAATTTCAAAAGCCTTTCCTTGTGGAGCAAGACAGAATCTGAAATTCTTGACATCATGTACTTTCATTTCCCTATGTAAGGTTAAAGGTTAACTACTCTTTTAATGTATTGTATCCTTATCCAGACTTAGGTTTTGTGACGCATGGACTAACAGCCATAGTAATATGTTTCAGTCAAAATTTTCATCTATCAAGAAGCAGAGGAGAAGCCATATTCTATGACTTCTGATCTTCTTGCTCATCATAAGTATATCTCTTTGTCTTATATTAATAGAATCACCCCTTTCTCCCTATGAGATGGATTTCCCTCCCCCCCCATGTATATTAGTGGATAACATGTGCCTCAATTATTTCATCCCTGCAAAAACTGCATTCTATAATAGTTAAGAAAGTCACAGGAACAATACATTTGCATTGGTTCAGTGGCTCTCCTATTGTGTAGGCTCTCCATCTACCTTGTTTCAGCTTGTCTTATTAAGAGCCTGTCTTGTTTATGGATTTGAAGGATGTGAGTTTCTGTTTTTCCACAGGAAAAGAACAGATTTTTTAAGAGCAACCCATTGGTTCACACTTGGTAGGTAGATATTCTAGTAAAAATTGCTGAAAGGGTATCCATTACTTTTCACTACATCTATGGCAGCAACAGCCTAAGGAGAAAAAAGGCTGCTAACTATTGTAGGGAACATCAGTGATTGAAGTGGGTAAGGAGGTTGATACCATATTATTTTTGTTTCCCCTTCTGCTTATTTCAGGAGCAGAGATTTACTATTGTATTGATGGTGTACCAGGCTGGATTTAATTGGCAGGGGGTTTAATATACACATCAGCTGTGAATCTATACCCCAGAGAGCTGCCATGCATTTTTTTGGGATTGGGTAGCTGAGAAAATTAATAATGGGATACTGAATCTTTGGCTTCTGGGCCATAGGTTCAGATTTCAACCAGTTCTGTAGTTGTGCTGACAAAAGTCCTCTTGAACTCCTTGAAAATTCAGTTCACACAGGGTTATCAATTTTGGACCACAAATATTACTACCTGAAGATGGGTTTGGTGGCCTATGTGAAATTGGGGGTTTCCTACTGGACAGCTGTCCACAAAACAAAAGCTACTTGTGTTCTGCTAGCAATTTTGGCAGAGATGCTAAGGACAGATTGGTCATGGAAACTGAGCTACCTTTTCAGTTCCTGGTTGGGACACATAGATGGAGCTGTGTGGGAAAGCTTGTACTGCTACTTCCCAGGCTGTACTTGTTCAGTAAATCAAAGGAGAACTTTAATCTCCAGATTTGTTAGTCAAGCATCCTTCGTGAGTACTAAAGTTGCCTTGCTTTTTCTTCAGTGTTATCAGTATGTGCAGCGAGAAAGGGTTCCACTTGCATGAAAATTGTTGGGACAGATGATGACTTTCTTTAATACAGGTTTTGCTGTATATAATGAGGAAGGAATTCAAAATTTTATAAAAGCGGTACATCCTCTTAAACAGCTATCTCACAGAGGGAGTAATATATTTCATGCGACTGGACTCTATAAGAAAGGTGGAAACACAAATTTATGTATGACCGACCGGGTGACCTGTTTTTCTGGCCTGAAGAACTATAAAACAATTGACATATTTTTTGTTGTTTTAAAAACACTTGCATGTCATCTTTGTGCAATTACTATTACATATTGAATTGATTAGATTAAACTTCATTGTCACATTATTCTCTTGAGTCCAAGTGCCATATGTGCTTCACATCTGGTGAACATTCAGGGGCCTTCTGAAAAGCTCCACCACATTTTGTGCTTGGAAATGAGTACTACAAATATCGTGCTTTTTAATCTGCTTCTTCTGTTAGCAGCAAGCAGAGCACACTGAAGTCTAAAGCAGCTATTGCACAATTATTATACCGCCAAGGATAACTGTAATAAATTCTAGAGATTAGCTGTTTTACTATTGGTCCTCCTTTCTTGCATCTGTGTATGATAATGCTTCTTTGATGTTCCATTGAAATCACAATGGATTGTAATGACTATACTGGTATTTCAGGCAGCATTGGAGATGTGGTACTTCTGGCCATGTCTAGTAGGTTAGGCATGAGTTAAGTGGCTAAGAATGGAGGGAAAAAATCCTGCTATATTTATAGCAATTTGTGTGCTTCATTTCAGTTTTGTTTTGTTTGTTGTAATTTTTGTATTACTGATGCTCAATGAATTCTGATGGCAGTATTCCATTAAAACTGCTAGCACAGTATGAAATTAAAAAAGAGAGATGGTTAAGGAAACTAAATGAGATGCAACTATTAACTATACAATTTCAGTAACCTAGAAAAATAGGAACACTTAGTAATCAGTATGTTAAACTATCAACATTAGAGCTACATAGAGTTAGAAATGAAGAAAGTTTTCCAAACTGAAAGGTTCTCTTACATATCTCTGTGGTACAATTCCATGCATTTTTATAATGTGGTTACATAAACATTTACCATATTGCATGATGATGACATTGAATTTATTGTGAACTTCTTATGGTGGTAAAATATTTCCAGAGTGAGCACCATCTGTTGAGAATATTTGGTTCCCAATATCAAATCCATTGCATGTAAGTGGGATTGCACTGTACTTTTCGCAGATTATTTATTGTGTAGGGCAAAGTTCAGACTTGTGATCGGTATCTTCTTACATTTCACCCTTAGGTGCATATAAAATAAAATCTCATTTGGAGGTGCACAATGCCAAACCAAAACCTAAAACATGTTTAGTTGGGCTTAGAATGAAGAAGGAGAAAAATGCTCCTGACTTAATAATGAACTTCATTTCTCTTTTGAGACTTGACTTTTGACACGGAGAGAAGGCCAAAATAAAAACCAGAGTGAGGGAGGGCCCTGACATAAACCTGTGTTTAATTAGGCTTTGTAAAGGAGCTTTTCTGCTAAAACTCTCAGGTTGAAGAGTTCATGCACAAAACCTCTCTGTGGCTTACAAGGAGCCAAACTTGGGACATTCAAGCAAACACTTCTGTACAGTGAAAAGGTCTATGTTTTTCACTAACAAGGCCATTCCCCTTTCCAGTTATCATCCCCTCTTAGGATACTGTGTGTTTCAGTTTAAAACTTAATGCCAATTCAAAATGCTTTGATATTAATAAACATGAATATTTAATTACTTTGATTTCCCTTTTTCCTATTTTTCCTAATTGTATGTGAATCTGACCTATTTCAGCTGGACACAGTTAACATGTACCAGAAATGAATGCACATTTAAAGTCAGGATCTTTATACCTTACTGGCAAAGGCCAAAGTACTTTTGTTGAAAAAAGTGATTAAATAAAGTAATTTTACTGCATGGAAAAATGATCATGCCAGTTGCAAAACCTGAGCCTAAGGGTATGTCTATACTTACGCGTCTGGTCGGAGGCGCGGGATCGATGTTCTGGGTTCGATTTATCGCGTCTTGTCTAGACGCGATAAATCGAACCAGGAAGTGCTCCGCCGTCGACGCTGGTAATCCAGCTCGACGAACGGAGTAGGCGGAGTCGACGGGGGAGCCTGCGCGCCGCGTGTGGACCCCGGGTAAGTGCTTTTTCATTCGAACTAAGATAGTTTGACTTCAGCTACGTTATTCACGTAGCTGAAGTCGCGTATCTTAGTTCGAATTTCGGGGCTAGTGTAGACCAGCCCTAAGTCTACGTTTGTGGGGGGTTGAGTACATTTCAGAAGTGAAGTACACACTCTTTATATGTAAGGTGACTTCCATTGTGTTTACTCAGTGTCCTCTACTGGAAGAATCACAGTGACAGCAGCATCAATTTCAAACAAAGGTTTATACTTCTGCAAAATAAAGCTGTGGCTTCAGTGTGATGATGTAAAGAGGGAGGGGAAGGATAAAACTAAAACCAGCAAAATAAGGCTAAACATGAATAAACAGCTCCCTTTCCCATGGAACTAACAAATACCCAGATCCTAAAACTTCCTTAATCAACCTACATGACTAAATGTGATTATAAACTGAATAAGAAAAATCAGCTTGAATGTAGCTTAAGTTATCACAGTAAAAATCAACTTTCAACAAAAATTTTATCCAGTACGTATATCTTCTTCTTAAATAACCTTTCTAATTTTCTCTTCCCACCTCCACTCCAGTACCTCTAAGAGCTGTTCACTAGTGATAGATGTATTCCTTTACTCTTCCTCATCTGTCCTAAAGCATGGTTTTTAGTTTTTCAGGAAGTGCCAGATGTTGGCAAGTTTTGTTGAGAAGCTAATTGCTTTAGCCTTTGTCCCAAAACTTTGTTTAGTTATACAGCCTTTGTATTTAAACACCAAACATCCTTGGTATTCACAATCTTAAAACATACAGGGTCATCAGCTGAACAATGTAGCAAACTTGCCCAGATTGTGAGAAGCATAGTACATTTGGGCTATATACCAGAAAAACCTTTCTAAAACAGAGATCTATTAGACCAGCGGTGTCCAATACGTTCGCCACTAGCCACATGTGGCTAAGAGGCTATGGAATTGTGGCTAATGCATGTGGCTTTTTTATAATGTGGCTAATAAGAAAAATTCAAAACTACAAGTGTGGCTAGCATCGAATTTCTATTGGACACCGCTGTATTAGACTGTGGAATAGATTCTTGACTTCCATTTCTCAAGTCTTTTAAAAACTTGACTAGCCCAAAATATGTACTTTAGGGAGTAATCTTATATTGACAGGGAAAATGACTAGAAATTCTAATTTCTATAATGATTTAATTTGTATCATGGGCATTCATCATCCATTAGCAGATGACTTTATATTTAGAAGATAGGTTCTTGGGAAGTTAGATGCCACGTAGTAGTGGAACTAACATTGAACTCCTCAAGAGTTCTGTCTCCAAATAGAAAGCTTGACATTGAAAAATCAGCTTAAGTGATGGCAAACCTTACCAGTCTATTTTCATCTTTATGTAGACCTGGGGTCTCAAACTCAATTTACCTTAGGGCCAGTGCCAGTCCTCAAATCCTCCCAGCAGGCCAGTAATGTCACTCATGCTGCCCAGAACCCGCCCCCCAAAACTCTGCCCCACCCAAAAAAAAACTCTGCCCCACCCACCTGCCTAAGGCTCTGGGAGGGAGTTTGGGTGCAGGACGCGGTTTGGGGTGGGAGTTTGGGTGCTGGGTGCAGGCTCTGGGCTGGGGCAGGAGATGGGGGTGCGGGACAAGGAAGAGGGGGTGCAGGTTCTGGGAGGGAGTTTGGGGGCTGGGGTGTGTGGGGAGGGGTTGCAGGCAATGGGAAGGCGTTTGGGGGCAGGAGGGAGTATGTGGGGAGGGCGTGGGGGTGCAAGCTCTGGGAGTGGGTTGGGGCTGCGGTGCTTACCTGGGGCTCCAAGGTGAGGTGGGCCGGGCCGGGGGGCCTTCATGCACTGCTGCCCCCAGGCACCACCCCCGCAGCTTCCCATTGGCCACAGGGGCGCGCGGGGCGGGGGCAGAGCGTGGAGGCACAGACCCACCCCGCCCCGGGGCCACAGGGAGGGGCCGGCAGCCAGTGGAGCGAGCAGGCGGACGCTGCTCAGCTCTGCTGCGCTGCCAGGGCCCCTGTGGGGGGAGGAGGGGAGAGCTCCCAGGAGCGGCAGATGGGGCTAAGGGAGAGACCCGTCCCCAAAACTGCTGGAGCCCTGCGGGCCACATTGGGGAAGTTTGCAGGCCGCAGATGGCCTGCGGGCCAGGAGTTTGAGACCCCTGATGTAGACCATTGTAAAAGACGAAGCTGCATATCTTGAGTAAAGAGTTGTGCTAAATGCTGGCCATTGTCTGAAAAACAGAGGCTATGATGGGTCAACAAGTAGCGGTCAGAAATTTGGTTTGCTCACAGAACTGTAACCAAAAAGACCAAAGGTGTTAAAACTTTAAATATTCCAAAAAGACATGCAGTGCAGCTAGCAACCATGAAACATTTCACTTCCAGGTGACTGCTTTGAATCCCAGGTTGTTGATTGAAAGTCATTATCATATCCCAACTGTGCTGTGGCCTGTGAGTTGCAGATATCAGTCCATTTCTTAGAGGTCTAATTGGTGCCAAATTGGCAGAGGCCAGGGATTGAATAGGAAGAGAGTTTGAAGTACCTTCTGTCCAACCCCTCACACTTCTGCATACTGTTCACAGTGCTGCCAGTTTGGCTTTCATGAGCACTAAACTTTTACTTCTAAAAACAGAGCCTGGACTGACTGGAAGTGGGAGCTGATCTTCCTAGATCCATTTCTTGTGCGCCTTCCCCCCTCCCTCCCCGCCCCCAGGGCTGTTAAGTGCAAAGGTGATGGTCCCTTTAAAGTGATCCCACAAGCTGGGAGTAGAGGTGGTGTGACTGGGGTCTCAGGGGGGAGCCACGCTGAGGTTGCTTAATTAGAGAAAACTGCAAAGAATGGGGCAGACAATCCCCCAAACTGGTGGATATTTCAATATTTAGATTTACCACACCAGCAACAAAACAGCTTCTACAATACTTTACTGGTTACCCAGAAGCTAAAAACACAGCTCCCTTAAAGCAACTCAGCCTTGGGTTCCACCCAGACAGCCAAGTTAAATATGATGAAGATGACTGAAAATTTTGTTTATCATATAAAAAGTTCTACACCAGGTCAATGAATATTTCAGATCTTACCCACATACATGCTTACAGCTAATTCTTATTAACTAAAGTAAAGTTTATTAAAAGAAGAAAAGAGAGAGAGAGTATTGGTTAAAAGATCATTATACATACAGACATGAATACAGTTCTGAGATCAGTTTCATAGTAGAGATGTTTCAGTGTAGTAGCCGTGTTAGTCTGTGTCAGCAAAAAGAAAATAAGAAAGGAATACTTGTGGCACCTTAGAGACTAACAGATTTATTTCAGCATAAGCTTTCGTGGACTACAGTCCGCTTCGTCGGATGCATAGAATGGAACATACAGCAGGAGGATATTTATACATTCAGAGAAACATGAAAAGGTGGAAGTAACCATACCAACTGTAAAAGGCTAATTAATTGAAAGGAACTGTTATCAGCAGGGGAAAGAAACTTTTGAAGTGATAATCAACATGTCCCATTACGGACAGTTGACACAAAGGTGTTAAGGGTTTTTAACTAGGATATTAAACTAGGGGAACTAGATTAAATTAACGTAATGATGAGCCATTCCCAATCTCTATTCAAACCTAAGGTAATGGTATCTAGTTTGCATATTAATTCAAGTTCGGCAGCTTCTTGTTGGAGTCTGTTTTTGAAGTTTTTCTGTTGCAAAACTGCCACCTTTAAGTCTGTCACTGAGTGATTAGAGAGGTTGAAGTGTTCACCACCTACTGGCTTTTGAATGTGATGATTCCTGATGTCAGATTTGTGTCCATTTATTCTTTTGCGTAGAGACTGTCCAGTTTGGCCAAAGTACATGGCAAAGGGGCATTGCTGGCACATGATGGCATATATCACATTGGTAGATGTGCAGGTGAACGACCCCTGATGGTGTGGCTGATGTGATTAGGTCCTATGATGGTGTCACTTGAATAGATGTGGACAGAGTTGGCATCGGGCTTTGTTGCAAGGATAGGTTCCTGGGATAGTGTTTTTGTTGTATGGTGTGTGGTTCCTGGTGAGTATTTGCTTCAGGTTGGGGGGCTGTCTGTAAGCAAGGACTGGTCTGTCTCCCAAGATCTGTGAGAGTGAGGGATCATCTTTCGGATAGGTTTTAGATCTTTGATGATGCCCTGGAGAGGTTTTAGTTGGGGGCTAAAGGTGACGGCTAGTGGCATACTGTTATTTTTGTTTGTTGGGCCTGTCCTGTAGTAGGTGACTTCTGGGTACTCTTTTGGCTCTGTCAATCTGTTTTTTCACTTCAGCAGGTGGATATTATAGTTTTAAGAATGCTTGCAGTTGCAAAGATTTCTTAGAATTAGCCCATAGGTTTAGTCCAATGTCCAATACTAGGGTGATCCAAATGAATTTGGAGACCTCAATCTTGCAGCTCATGCTCCCCCTGAATGAAGCATAAGCAGATTTGAGATAAAAAGGATCAGGTCCCAAGAGCCCTTTATACAGTTCCTGTGCAGCAGGCAGTCCTTGGGTGAACAATAGGCTTTTGAAGTCACTGATTGGTCCATCAGCCCTCACAGAAAGGGTGCCGATCATAACACATCAGATGCGTTGTTCTAGCCAGTCCTCCAACTACCCACTGGCCAAACAGTCAGTAGCACTGGACACCCTATTGACATAGCGCACAGCAGCCTAGAACTCCTGAGCGATCCGCCAACCGCAGCCTCCCAAGCAGCTGGGATTACAGGCGCTTGCCACCACACCAGGCCGCTTTTGAAGTAGCCTTCTATTTCCTAAACATCACTGGTAATTAACTACATGGATTAACATAAGGTAATTATTCATTAAGGAGTTCATAGACAGTTCACCACAAACTTTTAAGAGACATATAGACAATGGTATTATTACACCCAAGTTTCATTTAAATATTAATATTTCAGAGTGGTCGCCGTGTTAATCTGTATCAGCAAAAGCAACAAGGAGTCCTTGTGGCACTTTAGAGACTAACACATTTATTTGGGCATAAGCTTTCGTGGACTAAAATCCACTTCATCAGATGCATCAAACAATACAGGTTTGCATTTCAAAACTCTAGTGCATCTAACATTGCTTTGCTATCTATTTATAAGGAACAGCCCTAATTACCACTTACATAGTTTCCTAATATATCTTTAAAGATAGAATTTGGGTCATTTACCCTGCTAGTTGCTTAACCCTTTCTGGCCCAGCATCACGCATAGTTTGTGAGTTGCAATGGGTATTAGCAGTTGAAATGGGAGATTGGTCATGCTGATTTTTGTAAGGATATAAATGGTTGTGTTTCTGTACTATACTTCTGTGTTCATAAATTCAGCTTCAGTGGGAGAGGCTGGGATGAGGCAACCTTTACTTCATGGTGAAAGTTCTCAAGGGGATGAGAGTTTGATTATGAAGGAGTGTTTTTTTGCAAGGCTCGCTGTTCACAGCAGTTTAGGATAAGACAAGGAAACATTGCATTTCCCTTCTCCATTTAAACCTGTATACTTCTCTAGTGTATGGAGAGCAGGGTTGGATTTTAAAATACATTGCATCCGACAAAGTGGGTATTCACCCACGAAAGCTTATGCTCCAATACTTCTGTTAATCTATAAGGTGCCACAGGACCCTTTGTCGCTTAAACCAATGAAAGTTGATAATCACAAAGGGTTGAGAAATCTCTTGGGATAGGAAGGGGGTGCTATTTGTTCCCCTAGATACGATCATGTTCACATCTTATCCGTGGAGTCAGGAAGGTTGGTTTGGCATTCAAAATGCTCTCTCACCTGAGAGATCTTGGGGCATAGGAATGTATGGAGAAGCATATGGAGAAAGGAAAGATGGGAGGATTGGGCTAGGTAAGAGTAGTTGATATTGGCATTTGAGATCCTAATTTGAGGGACGTAGATTGAGGGTTTTCAGAGGCTTTTTTGAGAAGTTATAGATAATTTGGGGTGTGACGAACAACTCCAAAGTCATTATTCAGATGCTAGGTGTGACAGTTGCAGCACTTAGAGGGACACCTTATGGTCTTCAGGAGGATAAAATGGTCCTGCCATATGTTGGGGATAGGGAGGCCTGGCAGGGTCAGAGGGTTAGCTGTGATGTTTTGGGTCCTTTGCTTCTTATGATAGTGGGCAGTAGGTGACCACACAGATAAGGGTGAAATGTAGACCTCAGATGAAATGTCTAGTTTCAATTCTATTGCTGCTGGTCTGTCTCCTAATGACTTTTCAAGAGGACAGGGCACTGAGATTTGTTTTTTGTAATCCAGGTTGATGGCCAGTAACATTTATGACTTAATTAAGGATGAGGCCTTGCGTATACATTGTGCATGTATCATGAACAGGGCCGGCTCTAGGATTTTTGCCGCCCCAAGCAAAAACTTTTTTGGCCGCCCTCCCTCTTTTTTTCGTGCCCCTCTGCCCCTGGCTCCGCCCCAACTCTGCCCCTTCCCAGCCCCTTCCCCAAATCCCGGCCCCGCCTCCTCCCCCGGGCGTGCCACATTTCCCCTCCGCATTGCTTCCTGTGACCACGCGACCCCTCGCCCTAGCTCATCTCCGCTCCGCTTGCTCCCCTGAACGCGCCACCACTCCGCTTCTCCCCCCTCCCTCTCAGGCGAGGGAGCCACGGCGTGTTCAGGGGAGCAGGTGGAGCGGAGGTGAGCGAGGGTGGGGGGCGCAGGAAGTAACAGGGGGCTAGAGGAACCACTCCCCGCCCCAGCTCACCTCCGCTCCACCACCTCCGCCTTCCTGAGCGCGCCGCCGCTCGGCTTCTCCCTCCCTTCCAGGCTTTCGCGTGTGGCAAGCCTGGGAGGGACGTGGGAGAAGCAGAGTGGTGGCAGCGCGCTCAGGGGAACAGGCGGAGGTGAGCTGGGGTGGCGGGGGCACATTTCTAGGAGTGGCATGGCCGGCACCGGAATGCTGCCCCTAGAAATGTGCCGCCCCAAGCACCTGCTTGTTTTGCTGGTGCGTAGAGCCGGCCCTGATCATGAATAATTGGTTGAATGATACTGTAGGGCTCAGTTTGGCTCAGTTTATTCAGTCCAGGAACTCACTGCAATATAAACCAAAGGGATGGTTGAGAAAGTGGAGGTGATGTGTTGTTACATATGATGTAATGTTTTCAACCTAAGATTGATTTGACTGCAGCATATCCACCTGACATTTGAGTCCGAAGATGGAGTTAAATAGAGCTTGTTTTGGCATCCCAATTGTCTTCCAAAGTCACTGCATGAACTGATGACATTTGTAATTGCTATGTTACAAAGTCGCCAAGGTTGATTGTCCTGTGTGGCTTCAATATTCACATAGGTATTGCTACTTCTGATTCTGCTCAGGATTTCATGGCCGTCATCATAGACATGGCACATTCTCAGGAGGGTTAGGGTAAATTCAGTTCATGCCGGTAAGCCATGCTCTTGCTCTGGTGTTTCAATTGGGGTTGGAAGCCTGGAAGTTTTTCTTTTGTCAAGACCTGATCATTGCTTCCTGCATTTTGAGGTCAGGACTCGCCTCTCTTTTCCTGATTTTCAGTTTCAACCTCAGAGGTTAATGAAACAAGAGGATTTTCAGAAGGGCCTCAGAAAATGTAATCCTTCCAATAGAGAAGATCATCTTTTATGGCCCCCATCAAGTAGGTGGCTTTTGGGCATCCTCTTACATGGATTTAGCCCCACCGTTTACACATCACTAGTAACAAATAAAGCAAAATTGAAGACACCTACAGTGGAAGAAGCCTCAGAATAAATTTAACCAGTTCTGTCATAAAACTTTTTAAAATTATGTGTCATGGCCATACAGGAGGCAAATAAGAGGTCCTTGGTCCCATTTCTAACATCCATAAAATATGCTGTTCCAGAGTGTGAAAGTAAAATGTTGATTTTTGTGCTTTTGTGTTTCATAGTAATGTAGTAATTTAGTCATGATCATTCCCCACATAAATAGCTAAACATTAAGATCAACTAATAGCCCAAAGAAACGTATGAAATCTGTCATTCCTTCTGTTATTTATCTATTCCCCTGTGTCCTTTCAGCCTGTTCACATGTACCAAAGGTTTGTGAAGATAAAATTGTTACTTTAATAGTTAAATCATCAGTCGTTCTCCTTCCTGCTTCTTCAGTGACCTCCAGGGAATCAGATGTGACAAAAAGATTCCATCAGCCAGTTACCCCTACAGAAATGAAGAAGACTAAGAATGACTGTTCCCAGTGTAACATATACTCTTTGTCCATTATAAAGACTCCTCAGTGGAGTGATTCTAGTGTCAAGACCTGGCAAAGAATTGTATTTGGCTGACCCAAAGGGAATGAAAGCTATTGAAGGCAGTGCATATAATACAAACAGTTTCAGTTTCCTTTCTGAACACTACTGCCAAGGTCTTCTAAGACAAAGAAAAGTTCAGCTAAATAGAAGAAAATTGCTGCACTTGTCACAAATATTTGCCTGTCCTGAATATTTGAAAACACCACTCAGTGTATTCAGGTCATCTTTTCAGATATGAAGTACGAAGGGTGGTTTTTTTAATCTGAATTGTTGTGCAGACCACTGGGAAAGTCTGCATTTTAGAAAATGATTTCTGAATATTATCTATCAATTCTGCTTTCATCATTCAGCCATATGTAATGTGAAAATGAAAATTATAATTTTTGTTCCAATTTTGTAAAACATGTCTGCTTTTCTGTGTTGAGTTTTAAAGAGTTAATTGACATTTTCTTCCTATAAATTAAAAAGAACAAAATAAGTTCATACTGATAATTCACCAGTAATTTTGTTAGGTGTTGGAAATTACTATGACATGGCTGAAATTTAATGTCGAAGCCTATTACATCATTTCAGGTGGCAGTTTGTTATTGTGTCAATAAGTATAGTGCAATACTGCCACCTACTGTAATGCTGTGTTTTGGGAGATCTCACTTCCTGCAGCATCGTCTGTGCACAATAAAACATACACATACAAAGTATGATTGTAAGAAGTTAATACTAGCTAGCAATGATTGTAACCATTACATGGGGTACTTAAAAGTTCCAGTATATGACTAATGTTTTTTTTAATTCATAAAGATAGGGTAAGATATTGTGGCATCATCCTTCTTGATTTTTTTTTTTGGTAGTCTGAAATTGAACAGTATTATTTGGGGAAACAATACAGGATATAATTTTGGGCTTGAAAAAGAATGATACTTTTGTCTCTCTCCTGTGCTGCTTTGATTGTTTTTAATAATAAGCATGAGTCCTGTGGTACAGTGTATCCATGTAACAAAATGTTACCTTCCTTCTAAACCAAATGTAGGAGTCTGCAAACAACTGTCATTAGCACAAAGAAAACTAGGAATTCACTTGGAAAAACTCATAGTCCTGATTACTATATGGGAGTGATTTTCATATGAAAGTTTAACTCCTTACATATTTTTTCTTTTTCTTTTCTTTTAATCAGTATTGTTTTATTAAAGTGAAGTTGGTGGCAATTCTGTTGCATATTTTCTGACGTGGAAAAACAAATCAAAACCCACTTATCAAATGAATCATTGTTAAAGTCAGCAGTAATCCTCTGTGTCAAATCTACCCGTAAAAGCTGGGAGGATGGGGGATTAAACCTGGAGCACATTAAATTAGTTCCAGTCTATCCAGAGCAGGCTGTGCATTGCTTGCTTAGGCAGGCACAACGGAAACAGGCAGTTTATAACAAGCAGTCTGGTTTAAAAACTGTGGGGTTCATTGGAAAAAGATTTATATCCCCCACTTATATAAACATTACAAATGTGGGCTGCGAGCAGCAGGCAAATCTTTATCGAAATCTCTTTAAGAGCTTTTTCATTGTGAATAAAATGGACCTTGTGTTTGAAGATTCGCCAGTATTTGTACAATAATTTTTTTTTTCAATGCTCTGACTAATTAAAGTATATCTTTGTGTGGAACAACCAGACCACCAGCCAGTAATTTATTTGGATGCTGAAAATATTGGTATTGATCAAGGTGAGGGAAAACATGCATAGAAGGGGAAAAACGTATTGTTCTGAGACAAGTTTAGCTAATCACTTTTCTGTAGAGATTACTGTAAAAATTCAGTGTACATTTAAAAAAAAGAAAAATAGCTATGACCAAATGTATATCATTCATTTCTTTGCTTTTACATATTGATATTTTTAAATGCTATTGTGGAAATCCTGCTGTTGTGAACAGTAGAAGAACATGGATCAGAGCCTGACAGCTAGTTGTGGAAATTTTGCTCCAATAAAATTAAAAAAGCAGTCTGGGACTTGAAGATCACAATTTAAGACTAGAGTAGCTACTCTGATAAGATATTTTCAAGTCAATAACTAATATTATGTGCTGATGTTGGTGTGTAAGTTTATTTTTAGAAGTATACAATAATACATCAATCTAGCAGAATTTATTTTATTTTTCTTGTTTATTTAATATTAACAGCTAATATGCAGTCCTCTTTAATAATGTCTAGTTGCTATTAGGTCATTTTATTTTGTTTATTTAATATATTTGTTGAACATGTCTGGGTCCTGGTTTTAACAAAGTCTTTTTTGTATTTTGTTTCAATGTTAATAAACTATAGTTCCTCGAAGCACATGAATATTACTAACTCACTTTCCTGAATACGGGTGCTAAGCACATTTCAAATAAATGCCTCAAAGTATATTGTGTGTAGTAACATATAACTGAGATCTATTGGATTCTCCCAGACACCATACAGTGTTTCTTACCTTTTTCTTATTGATGGTAATTGATCTCCACAGGGAGTATGGTTTACCCAAAAGATTTTGTTGTATCCTTGCATGGCACTAAAATCTGATTCTTCTGTCCTTAGAATGAGTTAAAATGGCCTGTTCAGGAGTCAGAAACTGTCACTAGTATGGGATGAGCTGAGAACTTACTAATGATTGCCAAGCAGAAGTAAATATTTAGGCAACGTTACACTATAGCTTATGTCGGCATAATTTATGTCATTCCAGGGTGTGAATAAATCACCTCCCTGAGTGACATAAGTTACACCGACATAAGTTACGGTGTGGACAGCGCTATATCGGTGGGAGAGCTTCTTCCGCCAGCATAGCTACTGCCACTCATGGGGGCTGGAGTAGTTAAGCCAATGGGAGAGCTCTCTCCCGTCAGCTTAGAGCAGCTATCTTAGAGAGTTTACTGCGGTGCAGCTCCACCATTGTAAACTCTCTAGGGTAGCTGTGCCCTTATGCACAGTTAGAATTCTATGGTGTCTGATATAGAAATTACTGTACTAGCTACAGATCCAATTCATCTGGCCCTCATTGCCATAATATCTGGGTACCTCACAATTCTTAGTGCATTTATCCTCACATCACTCCTATGAGCTAAGAAAGTAGTAGTGTTCCTCTTTCACAGATGGAGAAATGAGGCACAGAGAGATTAAGTGAGTTGCCCATGGTCAATAAGTTTGCAGCACAGCAGGGAATCACACCTAGGTCTCCTGTATCCCAGGCTAGCACCTTAAACCACTGCACCATCCTTCCTCACTTTCCCACCAAAAATATGGAAGAAATACTCTGGCATCTCAGAGTCCAGTATGTGGAAACAGAGGGTAAAAGTTGACTTTTTTTATGGAGCACACTATACATGTGTGTTCATAAATGTTTGGTTATTCTTAAAAGTCTGAATGCTTAAATATTGTCATTCAGAACCATGTGGCTTAGGGACAATTTGCACCAATCTGACACCATAAGGGACCATAATGCTAGTTTAAGTAGTCAGCTGAGTGTGAGAAAATTCCTAGGAGGCATAGAACCAGCATAATTGTATCTGTGTCATAGATTCATAGAAGATTAGGGTTGGAAGAGACCTCAGGAGGTCATCTAGTCCAACCCCCTACTCAAAGCAGGACCTACACCAACTAAATCATCCCAGCCAGGGCTTTGTCAAGCTGGGCCTTAAAAACCTCTGAGGAAGGAGATTCCACCACCTCCCTAGGTAACCCATTCCAGTGCTTCACCACCCTCCTAGTGAAATAGTGTTTCGGAATATCCAACCTAGACCTCCCCCACTGCAATTTGGGACCATCACTCCTTGTTCTGTCATCTGCCACCACTGAGAACAGCCGAGCTCCATCCTCTTTGGAACCCCCCTTCAGGTAGTTGAAGGCTGCTATCAAATCCCCCCTCACTCTTCTGCAGACTAAACAAGCCCAATTCCCTCAGCCTCTCCTCAAAGGTCAT
The DNA here is from genome assembly GCA_037349315.1 of Chelydra serpentina. Lineage (NCBI taxonomy): Eukaryota > Metazoa > Chordata > Testudines > Chelydridae > Chelydra > Chelydra serpentina. The sequence continues at coordinate 31,978,822 of JBAIAC010000014.1, forward strand.
GTGTCCCAGCCCCCTGATCATTTTTGTTGCCCTCTGCTGGACTCTCTCCAGTTTGTCCACATCCTTTCTGTAGAGGGGGGCCCAAAACTGGACGCACTACTCCAGATGTTGCCTCACCAGTGCCAAATACAGGGGAATAATCACTTTTCTCGATCTGCTGGCAATGCTCCTACTAATGCAGCCCAATATGCCATTACCCTTCTTGGCAACGGGAACACTGCTGACTCAGATCCAGCTTCTCATCCACTATAATCCCCAGGTCCTTTTCTGCAGAACTGCTGCTTAGCCAGTCGGTCCCCTGCCTGTAGCGGTGCATGGGATTCTTCCGTCCTAAGTGCAGGACTCTGCATTGTCCTTGTTGAACCTCATCAGATTTCTTTTGGCCCAATCCCCCAATTTGTCTAGGTCACTCTGAACCCTATCCCTACCCTCCAGCGTATCTGCCTGTCCCCCCAACTTAGTGTTATCTGCGAACTTGCTGAGGGTGCAATCCATCCCATCATCCAGATCATTAATAAAGATGTTAAACAAAACCAGCCCCAGGACCAACCCCTGGGGCACTCTGCTGGATACCGGCTGCCAACTAGACATCGAGCCGTTGATCATGACCCGTTGAGCCCGACAATCTAGCCAGCTTTCTATCCACCTGATAGTCCATTCATCCAATCCATACCTTTTTATTTTGCTGGCAAGAATACTGTGGGAGACCGTATCAAAAGCTTTTCTAAAGTCAAGATATATCACATCCACTGCTTTCCCCATATTCATAGAGCCAGTTATCTCATTATAGATGGCATCCCTTTTGCTGCTTATTGGAGACACGAACAGGGAGTGTGGCTGGCGTACTGGTGTGTTTCAATAGTCCTTGTCAGCAAGAATGACCTTGAGAGGGCTGTTGCAATTTGACACAATTTAGAGAGGCCCTGAGGCTGCTCTAAGTGGAGCTGGGAGCCAGCTCAGGATCGGCAAATCCGCCTTTGCTGCCATCCAGTGTAGCTCAACCAGGCTAAAGAATCTGGTCTCACATCTGAGAGAACACAACTGCACTGAAATGGAAGTCAAAGACTTTTGACACATTTTAGCAGATGTCAGTGAAATGAAAGTATTAGGCACTTTGGATGAAGACATGACACAAGTGCTTTTCCATGTTAAATTATTTGTGGTGTGTCACAATTGAAAGGCAGACATGTGACATACCTTGAACTTATTGTCTGGCATGCCACAAATGCTACTTTTTAAACATGATTGCATGGATTACCCCGTGCATGAGTTGCAATCTTTTCACCATAGGTATTTCCACTACTGAAATTAGTAATAATATTTGAAATTATTAATATTGATATGGGAAACCACCAAACACTAATTTATCCATAAATCCTTTATTAAATGCAAAAGCCATATGATATTTTATGCAGTTGCTCTAAACATGTCTAACAGCCTAGCAATTAGAAGTTACTAAATCCAATGCAGTAACAATATTTGTAAGCATGCGATCAGTATACTTACAAATAGGCTAAACCGGGGGTGCTTAGACTCATATTGGTCGGCTCCAACGTGGTCAGGCAGGTATTAGCAATGAACCTCTTTAAGAGTTTACTTTTTATACCCTTTGCCAGTGACATTACTTGTTTGTTAATAACTGACTTCAGCTAATTTGCTAGCTTTAGAATCATAGGACTGGAAGGGACCTCGATATGCCATATAGTCCAGTCCCTTGCACTCATGGCAGGACAAAGTATTATCTAGACCAGGGGTCGGCAACCTATGGCACGCGTGCCAAAGTTGGCACGTGAGCTGATTTTTAATGGCACGCTGCTGCCTGCCAGGGTCCTGGCTGCCGGCCCCACTCAACCCGCTGCTGGCCTGGGGTTCCATTCACTCAGGCTGGCAGCGGGCTGAGCGGAGCTGGTGGCCGGGACCCCAGCTGGCAAGGGGCCGGCGGCTGGAACCGCAGACCAGCAGCGGGTTTGACACTACACTTTTGATTAGTGTATGTCTACACTGCAATTAAACACCTGTGGCTGGCCCATGTCACTTGACCCAGTGCAGTTTAATTGCGGAGTAGACATTTGGGCTGGAGCCCAGGCTCTGGGACCCTCCCCCTCATGCAGGGGGAGGCTTCAACATGTCTTTGTATTGCCATTCTTTCTCCTTTCTGTGGTTTGAGCAGGGACTGTGGGGAGAACTAGAATACTTTGCTGCACACACAAATACAGTGTAGACTTCCTTTGTATTTTAGAAGATACATTGTGTAGACATGTAACAGTTTCTGCAAGTATTTAAAATATTTCAAAGTTGGTTAATATTAGCCAATACTTGCAAAATGTTGACACATCTATCCCACTGCATTGTGTTCTGTGATCATCTAATGAAAGCCCCTATCATAAAAATGCTTACTTTGAAAGGTGCAGAGACTTGGTTGGTACAGGAAATAGATCTGTGAATTTCCTGAGTTCTGTGAATTTCAGTTCCCAAATGTAATGGTTCATTCTTACAATTTCTGGTGGTGCATTTTTCTTGTTGGTTTTGTACTGAATTCCTTGGGGTATTTTTCAGAAGGGGGATGGTAAGAGCGATAAGACAAACCTTTATATATATTCCTCAGGATATCTGTGTGCCATTTACAAAATTTACAGCTTGAACTTGCAATGAGCAGTGCTAATACTATTGTCTACAGACAGCAACCTACTTGAAGGCCCAAATTCTGCTGTCAGATCCTGCACGGTTGTATATTTGAGTAGTAATTCAAGGAAGGACTGTTTTGGGTTGTACCTTAACTGGTATAATTTGAGATTCCTCCATATTTCCCAAATGTGTTCTGATCCCGATCTGCCTGTATGGCTGCCAAGTTTCAATGGTAGAACTGAAAAGGGGTATGAGTGAGTGAAAAATGGGCATTTATGGCATAACGCGCAACGTGTTCAGTCGTGTCTGGAAAACTGCTGATGTTTATTTTAAAGTGTGTATTAGGCCCTGCCTTAGATGAAATGATACATTATACATTTCTCTGATGGGAATTGGCTAGTCACTGGTGTTGGGGAAATATATAATATCTAGCAACATTAAATGTTCCGTGGTTGAAATATTAGTCTTGGGTATATTTGTTAAAAAGTCTAATAAGCAAAACATAGGTAAATAAAACACAGCAGGCCAACAAAAAACAGCAGTTGGGTATTGCAAAGGAAAAGGAAGAATGGTGCCTTTTTTCAGTTTGAGAAATTGGGACCAAAATAATAACAGCAAATTAAACAAGGCACGACAGCCCCCCAAAATTATCCCTCACTAACAAACTCCCCTTTTCTTCCCAGATGTAACCCCCACCAAACCCTTCTCCTCTCAGCAGCTTGCACAAATAGGTAACCCTGCTTTAATAAACTCAAAGAACCAAGGGGCTCAAGACCTATTTTGTCTACAGCCTGCCTGCAGAAGATACATTTTCCCATTCCTTTCTATTCTAATCAGCATCATTTTCCTGTTTGTGGTGCCTGTGGCTATGACAGCAATGACTGCCACACTGCCAAAAGTTTGGAGGTATTCCTGAGAGTTTGAGAAACCCCCCAAAAGCCAGAGGTTGGGCAGGTGCAGAGGAGAGAGACTGTAGACAGGGAGTATTGGTAAGAGACAATGCAGTGGAGATGGCTGAGAAAGGAAGGAGGCGGGGAGACAGAGGGAGACAACACAGGGTAGCAGGAGGAAGAAATACAATGTAGGGCCATAATATGGGGCCATTTGTATTTATGAATAGTCTCCCTTATAATTTATTAATGCATGAGAGCCCTAGGAGTCATTTCCAATATTTCAAAAGTGACCTCCCTGGTCCTTTGTGCAGTTCCTAAGTGATTTCCCCTGTGCAGTCCACAATTTTTGTTTTGTCCTCCCCCCCCCCCATTAAACACTGTGCCAAAGGGTTTACAGTTTTATTCACCAGGTGCTTCTCCTGCTTAGTGTTGTATTGCACGTATTAGTGAAGTTATGCTCTTTTCTTGTTTCTGTCCTTAACCAACAGTAACCTGACATTACTGTATGCTGAATTGTATAAGCCTCTTAAAGTATCTTCTCATATGATAGAAATGGGAAAACATAAGCTGAGCTCACAAGAGAGAAGCTTACATCACTACATGAGTTTGCTTGGGGAAGATTTCTTCAACTCCAAATGGCAAGTTGCCCAAAACATAGTCCCATCTTATAAATTAATGGAAAATTAAAAATAAAAACAAAAAACACAGTCCACCTTAATAAACTGGGGAAGCAGTAGTGGATTCAAGATCTACCCTAAATTAAAAAACATGTATGCAAAAATTTAAGGTCAGTGATGCAAACTCTCAAAAGTTTTCTTAAAATCTTGCTTGTGAACTTGCAGGGCTATATTTTTTTCTTGTTTATATATTTAATAAATATTTCTAAGGTCTTTACTATTGTAGTTTCATAGATTTGTAGAGTTTAAGGCCAATTGGGATCATGAGATCATCTAGTCTGATCTGCATATCATAGAATCATAGGACTGAAAGAGACCTCGAGAGGTCGTCTAATCCAGTCCCCTACACTCAAGTAAGGACGAAGTATTATCTAGACCATTCCTGATCTTCCTTAACCACCCTGACAGTTAGGAAGTTTTTCCTAATTTCCAACCTAAACCTCACTCACTCAATTTAAGCCCATTACTTCTAAATCATTGATGAAGATATTGAACAGAACCAGACCCAAAACTGATCCCTGAAGGACACCACTTGATATGCCCTTCCAGCTTGACTGTGAACCACTAACTACTCTCTGGGAATGGTTTTCTAACCAATTACACACCTACCTTGTAGTAGCGCCATCTAGGTTGTATTCCTCTAGTTTGTTTATGAAAAGGTCATGCAAGACAGCATCAAAAGCCTTACTAAAGTTAAGATATACCATATCTTTTGCTTCCCCCTATCCGCAAGGCTTGTTACCGTGTCAAGAAAGGTATTAGGTTGGTTTGACATGATTTGTTCTTGACAAATCCATGCTGACTGTTACTTATCATCTTATTATCTTCTAGGTGTTTGCAAATTGATTGCTTAATTATTTGCTTCATTACCTTTCCCGGTACTGAAGCTAAGCTGACTGGTCTGTAACTCCCTAGGTTGTCCTTATTTCCCTTTTTATAGATTGGCACTATATTTGCCCTTTTCCAGTCCTCTGGATCTCTCCCGTCTTCCATGACTTTTTCAGGATAATCATTAATGACGCAGATATCTGCTCAGTCAGCTCCTTGAGTATTCTAGGATGTATTTCATCAGGCCCTGGTGACTTGAAGACATCTCACTCGTCTAAGTAATTTTTAACTTGTTCTTTCCCTAATTGAGCCTCTGATCCTACTTTATTTTCACTGACAGTCACTATGCTAGATGCCCAATCACTACTAACCTTTATGGTGAAAACTGAAACAAAAAAAGTCATTTAGCATGTCTTCCATTTCTATATTTTCTGTTATTGCTTTTCCCCCTCGTTGAGTAACAGGCCTACCCTGTTCTTCGTCTTCCTCTTGCTTCTAATGTATTTGAAGAATGTTTGCTTGTTATCCTTTATGTCTCTAACTAGTTTAATCTCATTTTGTGCCTTGGCCTTCCTAATTTTGTCCCTTCATACTTATCTTATTTGTTTATACAGGTCTGTCGCGTCTTATACGGGGGTTACGTTCTGCGCTGAGCGCGTAAAGCGAAAAACCACGTATGTTGAGACTCCATTGAGTTGAATGGCAGACGGAATTGCCCGCAGTACCGATGCCGTTTTAAAATGGTTATTTTTCTTTTTTTTTCTGTTTTTGCCGACCGCGCAAAGCTGAATTCGCGCATGTTAAATGCGAGTAAGACGCGACAGACCTGTATTCATCCTTTGTAATTTCCACTTTTTGTAGGACTCTTTTTTGAGTTTCAGCTCATTGAAGATCTCCTGGGTAAGCCAGGGTGATCTCTTGCCATACTTCCTATCTTTCCTACTCAGTGGGATAGTTTGCTCTTGTGCCCTTAATAATGTCTTTCTGAAAAACTGCCAACTCACTTGAACTGTTTTTCCCTTTAGACTGGCTTCCCATGGGATCTTAGCTACCAACTCCCCGAGTTTGCAAAAGTCTGCCTTCTTGAAATCCATTATATTTATTGTACTGTTTTCCCCATTACCATTCCTTAGAATCATGAACTCTTTCCAAAATATAGTCCCTCATTCTTTAAATGCAGCTTGCGTTCCTTGTTCCTTGATAGATAACTTTGCATTTAGCTGTAATAAAACACATTTTGTTTAAAATGGCTGTTTACCATGCAATCCTATCTTTATGATTTTCATCTTCCTGAAACTCTGCCAATCTTTTTGTCATCCATAAATTTTATCAGCAATGATAATTGGTTGAATGTCAATTGGTTGAAACTGTAGTAAAGAACAGAATTATCAGACACATAGATGAACACATTTTGTTGAGGAAGAGACAACACACTTTTGTAAAGGGAAATCATGCCTCACCAATCTATGAGAATTCTTTGAGAGCTTCAACAAGCATGTGGACAAGGGGGATCCAGTGGATATATTGCACTTTGACTTTCAGAAAGCCTTTGACATGGTCTCTCACCAAAGGCTCTTAAGCAAACTAAGCAGTCATGAAGTAAGAGGGTAGGTCCTCTCATAGATCAGTTACTGGTTAAAAGATAGGAAACAAAGGATAGGAATAAATGGTAAATTATCAGAATGGAGAGAGGTAAATATCATTGCCCCTAGGGATCTGTACTGGCCCTTGTGTTGTTCAACATAGTCATAAATAATCGTGAAAAAAGGGTAAACAGTGAGGTGGCAAAGTTTACAGATGCTACAAAATTACTCAAGATAGTTAAGCCTAAAGCTGACTGCAATGAGTTACTACAGGATCTCTCAGTAAACTGGGTGACGGGACAACAAAATGGCAGATGACATTCAGTGTTGATAAATGCAATGTAATGCACATTGGAAAACATAATCCCACCGATACATATCAAACGATGGGGTCTAAATTAGCTTTTACCACTTAAGAAAGAGATCTTGGAGTCATTGTGGATAGTTTTATGAAACCATCTGCTCACTGTGCAGTGGCAGTCAAAATGTTAGGAACTATTAGGAAAGGGATAGATAATAAGACAGAAAATATGATAATGCCACTATCTAAATCTGTGGTACACCCACACCTTGAATACTACATGCAGTTCTGGTCTTCCCATCTTAGAAAAGATATATTAGAATTGGAAATGGTACAGAAAAGGGCAACAAAAATGATAGAGGGGCATGGAACAACTTTCATATGAGAAGAGATTAAAAAGACTGGTACTGTTCATTTTACAAAAGAGACGACCAAGGGGGGATGTGATAGAGGTAAAAAAAATCATGAATGATGTGGAGAAAGTGTGTACGGAAGTGTTATTTACCCCTTTACATAATGCAAGAACACCTCCCTCCCACCCCTGGGTCACCAGATGAAATTGATAGGCAGCAGGATTAAAGCAAACAAAAAGAAGTACTTCTTGACACAATGCATAGTCAATCTTGGAACTTGTTGCCAGGGGATGTTGTGAAGGACAAAACTACAACTGGATTCAAGATAGAATTAGATAAGGTCATGGAGGATAGGACCATCAATGACTATTAGCCAAGTCGGTTAAGGACACAACCCCATTCTCTGGGTTTCCCTAAGCCTCTGACTGCTAGATGCTGGGACTGGGATGCTGGGGATGGTGGGACAACAGGGAATGGATCACTTGATGATTGCCCTGTTCTGTTCATTCCCTTTGAAGCATCTGGCATTGGCTATTGTTGGAAGACAGAATACTGGGCTAGATGGACCATTGACCTGACCCAGTATGGCCATTCTTATGTTCTGTTTAATTCAGGATCATCTATGAAAATGTTAAATAGCATTGGGCCTCGTGTTGGACTGATCTCTGTGGAACCCGACTTTAGTAACACTCCTATTCAATTATAATTCCCCATTGACACCTACTTTTTGTGATCGGTCAGTTAGCCGGTTCTTAATCCATTTAATGTGTGCTCTACTGATATTGTGTAGTGCTTATTTTTTAATCAGAATGTCATGAGGTACTAAGGCAAACACCTTATGCACCTTATACCCCTAAGAATGTTTCATCTACGTAATTACCTTTTATCAACTGAAAGTGTAATCTCATCAAAGAATGAAATCAGGTTTGTTGAACGAGACCTATTTCCATAAAACCACATTGACTGCCATTAACTATACTCCTATCCTTTAATTCTTTATCAGCTGAATACTACATCAGCTTTTTCCATTTTTTTGCCCAGGATTGATGTCAGGCTTACTTTACCTTTCTGATAATGGCACAACATTAGCACTCTTAAGTCATCTGGAGTATCCCTGGTATTCCAAGATGTATTAAAAATTAACTTTGTAGGCCAGAGATGCTCCTCAGTCAAATGTTTTAGGACTCTTGGGTGCAAGTTACCTGGGGATGATGATTTAAAAAACCATTAGCCCTAGTAGATGTTGTCTACCCTCCTCCTCAGTTACTAATGGACTGGAAAGTAATTAATTGTCCTCATGTGGTACAAGTACATCATCCTGTTTTTTCCAAATACAAACCAGAAATATTTATGTAACTCTTCTTTTTCTTTTTGCCATCTCTGTCTAGTAATGGGCCTATACTGTAGTATCTAAACACCCATTACTCTTAGCCTAATGTTTCTTGGCGGCAGTTCACTGTTGCTCTCATATTCCCATCACATAAGTCTGTAGCCCCCTTACAGCTGGTAGTTCACATGTTTTGCTTCCTCCCATATTTCTGATAGATTTGCTCACTTTGCTGATTCATGGTTATTCTATGCATGCCCTATGGAGAGCCATCATGGCTAAAGGCTTTTGACCTAGCAGGGTTGGACTGAAGCCCACATTAACAGTTTCCTGGTCGATGATTCTCTTCTGTTGGACATTCAGGGTATGTCTATGCTTCAATAAAACACCCATGGCTGGCCTCTGTCAGCTGACTTGGGCTTGTGGGGCTATAAAGTTGCAGTGTAGACATCCAAGTTTGGGCTGGAGCCTGGGCTCTGGGACCCTCTCCCCTCATGGAATCCCAGAGCCCAGGCCCCAGCCCGCTCTGAGATGTCTCCACTGCAATTTTATAGCTTCTCAGCCCAATCCCCACGAGCCCAAGTCAGCTGACACAGGCCAGCCGCGGGTGTTTTATTGCAGTGTAGGCATACCCTCAGGGTTTTAAGTAAAATTGTTCTTATGCTAGCAGAGATTTGCCTAATAAAATTCAGGCTTATTTTATATCTCCTTTTTTTAGCATCCTGTTGCTATTGGGCCCCCATGAACTCATTAAAATATCTTAACACAGCTGTAAACTTATATAGTTTCCAAAGAGAGACCAAGAGAAACTGGACATTGTGATACAATGATACATTGCCAGACAGCATAACTCCCTGGGATGGATTGATTTTTGTACTGTGTCCACTAGCAGATTAGTTATTTGTAAGTTTATTATGAGCCTTTGTGTTGGACAACTAAGGGTATTAAATTTTTTATTAGAACACATGTTTAAGCCTTGCAGGTATGGTATAACAATTAACAACTGAATCTGACAGGCATATAACTAAAGAGAAACAAGAAATGATTGAAGATGATGTGAGTTTAATGAAAGCAGGAAATTGCCACTTAAACAATTGGGGAGTTCTGGAGAGGCAGGGAGAGCGAGGTGGGAGAGAAAGGAAGTAAAGGGCAGTATTAATTATACTGTTCAAAAAGGGTTTGGTATGGCCTCTGGAATTAGGTAAAAAAGTAATGAAATACACTTCCATAATTGGTTATGCAGCATAACCAAATCTGAAAATAATATTTTTCGGGGCATGAAGATGGGCTAGATCTGTCCTTAATAACACAAAATACTGTTCCATCCTTTCGTTACAAAATGTTGTTGCTTGAGCAGCTTGTTTCAAATGCTTTCATTATTATTGTGTGTTAACTATTATTTATGTGTCAACAGTGTGCTTGGAATTGTAGAAAACACAGTCAAGAAAATCGCTGGCCAGAAGTTTATAAGTTTAATGCTTTTAGCTTAGTGCAATGAGTTATAATTTCCCTTTGATAGGTCACTCTGGTATGCAGTAAACACCAACAACATAAAAGATCTGGTATTCTTTTCTGTTTTTTTTTTTATTATTATTTTTTTTGGTATCAGGCCTTAAATAGCTACCCTAGGCCAGATCTTCAGTTGGTGTAAATTGGTGTAGCTCCATAGAAGTCCATATAATTCCATTCATTTATCACCAGTTATGTCAGGTGGCAAACTTAGACAGAGCAGGGCAGGTTAAGAACAGAGTTTATTAATAAAGCTGAATTTTTAAAAACTCTTTAGTTGTTTCTATTAGACTCTGAGTGTTGTACCTTGTAGGGGTGGCTGAAAATTTCCCACCAAAACAGTTTTTTGGCAGAAAATTGGGTCTTTGACCAAATGCTTTTTTTTGCTAAAAATTTTTGCTTTCCACACAATTTTTTAAAGAGAAGCTAAACACTTGAAAACTGAAATATTTCAGCTGGAAACAAACTATTTGGATTTGACTCTGCTGCTGCAGTGCCTCATGGGAGCTGTAATTCAGTTGCTTCATCTCCACATTCTCCTCTGTGGGCTGGGGCTCCCCAGCCAGACTGCATGTTGCATGATTCACTTTGGCTGCGGGCTCGCATGATGCAACTGCCTCCTCTCACCATGAAGTGTGACCGTGGTATACAATAGGAGCAGTCCATGCAAGGAGCCTAGCCTGTAGAGGAGAATGGGTGCATGAGGCTCCTGAACTATAAGCACAACAACGCACTATAGCAGCATTTCTTAATTGAAATGCTTTGCAATTTGGCCACAAAAAATCAGTATTTGAATGTCCACAGAAAATTTGAAATAACATTTTTCAACTAGCTCTATAAATTACAAGGAGCTTTTAATCTTCCACTAGTTAAGTCTGTAAAGAATTTTCATCATCACACCACTCTTGTAAGGTATTGTAGACAAGTATCTTGTTTTATGTGCAATCTGGTGCGTATGGGGCCAGATTTTTAAATCTTCTCAGCTCCCATTTAGGTAACTAAAGAAGAGGCTGGATTTTCAGACGTGCTCGTTAGGAACTGCTGGCCCCTCCTGAAAGTTCTGCCCAAACTGGTTTATTGACGTGCTCAGTTTCGTATAGTTCTGTGATTTAGTGGCAGAGCTGGAAATAGATCTCAGGAGTTATTAGCTCAGTGCTAAAACCTCATTTTTATAGTGTGTCAACATTTTCTTTGTGCCCCAATCAACATTTCCCCTTCTTTAATTAAACTTCCAATTGGTGTGATTGTGTTTGCATTTTAAATGCCATGTACCACTTCAATTTGAGATTGTGTGTAGGATTATTGGGGGGAGGGGGTTACGTTGGGAAGAGATAACAGGAGAGAGATAGGGACAAGCATCCTTTGACAGGCAAGGCCCTAAACTATGCTGGAATGGGCAGCCTCCAGCAAAGTTTCACCGTAGAGGAAATGATGAGAATAGGGAAACCCGAATCTCAGACGTTTTGAGGGTATGGCTCCCAAATGCCAATGTTTAAAGGGATGAAATGGCCAGTAAGCACCCAGCTTTAGGAGGGAAGGCAGGGTTGACAACTTAAGGAGCAGCCTCCAGGGGGAGAGGGGGAATAAGAGTAAAGACAGAGGAGTCAGGCTAAGCCTGAGGATCATGCTAGAACCTTTGCCCTTCACCAGGAGCAGCATTCTCTCTTTACTGGCCCCAAGAGCAGCAAGCCAATTAGTCACAACCCCAATCCTCTCCATAGCAGAATACAGTGCCAATTCTGCCTTCATTCTTAGTTATTTGTCTCTCTCTATCTGGAATTGGACTTCTTCAGCAGCACCTACCACCCCTCTGCCCTCAAGCCACTGCAAGCTTGCTGGATGCCACACTAAAAGAATAAAATATTCTTTACATCTTAAATCAAAAACCACTTGTATAATAAAGCAGTTTATCTAAATAATATGTACCTATTTTTTACAGAAAATAGATGGAACTCTTGTCTCTGTGTTCACCCCTCCCAAATAATTTTAATACTGTAGTATGATCTGTTGGATAGACCATAGACTTGGAATTCAGTCTCCTGAGTTCCCTTCTTAATTCTGTGACCTTGAGTAAGTCACTGAACCCCTCTGAAATTCAGCTTCCCAAACTATAAAAGGTGTGTAATGATGCCTACTGGACAAGATTTACATCGGCTTAATTAATATTTACAATAATTGTCCTTGGTTGAAAGGTTCTACAGAAGGGCAAAATATTATTTTTATTATTTATTATAATTCCTCTTCAATGCTGTAGATTCTTGAAGTCAGTTTTAAATGTAATTTTTGAAGCACAATATCATGTTCGCTCTTTAGAAACTGAAAATTATATTCTTACTTTCTCCTGTATTTTCCAATCTGCCAAAACCAGACCCTTAGCAGAAGTCAGCAAACTGACATCAGTTCATTTGCCTTTAGGGAGAGTAAATTATTGCTCAGCTCAAGTTTAAAAAAAGAAAGAAAGAGAAAGGAAGTGTGGGGGAGGGGGGAATCTATCACTAGCTAACTCTCGCTGGAGTCTGAAGAATGTTCAATCATAGGCTTAAAATGTCCAAACAGTACAATTGAGGAGAGGGTGGTAGAGTCTGATTCTACATTGGTGCCAACTTGAACATTGTGAATGTTCTTTATGGATGCTTTGGAAAGCTTAGGATTGGCCTGTTTTTATTGGCTCCCTTGATGATAGACAAACAGGGCTAACCTGAGGCCAACATTGCCAGCAGGAAATTTGGGTCATGGGCAGTTGCATTTTTAAAACTTGTGTTTTAGGAGCTGTTCAATCAGCATAATTGATTGATTGTAACAAGGCACAGAGAGCTCCTTAATCATTAGAGGAGGTTAGATAATGACAAACTGCTCAGGGTTTTGTTTGAGACAAATTTCCAATCTCCCTGTGGTATTCTGCTTGGAAAAGAGGTGGCTTGGTCCTTATTTCATGGAGGTTACAGTCCAACTGGCCTGTTTTCACAAAACAGCCTCTTAAGTTTGGCATTTAAATTTGAAATCCACTGTAACACCATTTCCCAAAAGATAAGAAAAAACATTTCAAAATAGATCATAACCCAAAAATCCAAATGCATGTTTTTAACTTAACAGTTGATTGTAGCTGCTTAAGTTATTATTTCTTTCCTTTTTCTTTGAAGACGTGTTGTTGTTTTAAGTTTAATTTATACCCTTTCTTTAGTAAATGTTATGTAAATATAGGTGGAAAGGCTCAGGTTTTTAAATGTATTTAGTCATTGACAGTCAATGGGATTTAGGCCTCTAAGTGCCTAAATCACATTTGAACATGAGACATAGTCTCCTAAATTAGTTAGCTGTTGCAATGCTGAGCACTGCAATGCCTAAATACCTTTAAAAGTCTGTGCCAAAATTTCAGTCAAGTTTGTGTGCAATTTTGCACATACTTATTTTAGGTTCCTCTGTGTGCTCTCAACTAGGAGGTGAGCATGCTCTATTTTGTGTGTTCCCAAGCAACACATCCGTTTTAGAGGACATGTACACTTAAACAGGGTGCGTGCAAAAAAGAACATATCCTGTTTGAGAATTTGTGCCTGATTTTTTATCGGTGTTTATGGGACCAATAAAAATGTGTTGTTGTTCACTGCAGATGGCTTCCTCCATGCAGCTCTTTACAACTGTTTTTCTTCATGTGTGTCATCTTCCATTTTAGGATCAATAGTGATCTGAAATAATAACAACAGTGTATACATCCATGTGAAATAATTTGTGTCACCAAAAACATACTGCAAAAACACAGTGAATTATACAGAATTAAAGTTAAGATAATAATTAAAAACCACCATGGACTAGATTCTTTCCAGGTACACTGCTGTGCCTGAACAGAGTCAGGCAGATCCCGCTTCAGACTTGTCCAAGTTATAAGTCTGAAAAATTGTAGTTTGCACACAGAGACTGCTTCAGTATTAGACGCTGAAATCTCTAAATAGTTTGTCCTTACTGAGTGTGCTCCCACCTCTCCCAGTTCATAGTGCTGACCAGATAGCACAAGCACTATCCTCACAGAGCGACTGAACGTGCTGCAGGGACTGGGAGGAAGACTATCATAACACATACGCAACAGGGAGTCAGATGAAAGCAGCACAGGCAACTTTAATTCTGGCATTTCTTAACTTTTGAGTACTTGACTTTACAACCTTAATAAATGATTCTTTAAGATTTTGTGTGTGTATAATACATAGTAATTGTTTGTGAAAGAAACTCTACATTGAAAAATTGGCAAGTATTAAGATAGGGTAACAGTGCATAGACACAAAAACTTCTAGGGCCCGAGTCCATCACCATTACTTATGCTGAGGAGTGTGTTACTCTGCAAGTATTCCCAAGAGTGTGGCTTCTCACAGTCCAGGTGAGAGGACACAATCCTTGCCCCAAGGAGTTTACAGATTTGATGCAATGAAGGGAATAACAGAAGGAGAGGGGCAACATCAATGAGATTATGCAGTTGCTCCATAAAGGTTAGTTCATGGCATAATGGAGGAGACCGTGCTTGGATTTGTTTTAAATAAATTACTTGGTTTGTTTTTTGGTGGCAGTGTGGAAGAAGTGGTCTTCAGGAAGAATCTGAGAACAGATGGGCAGCCTTGCAGAAGAACTCAGTAGAGCTGTTCCCACACATAGGCAGCAGCGTCTGTCTGATTGTGACAAAAATGACCTGTTTATATTATGGAAACCAAGATCTTTTCTTCTCTGTTTTCAGAATATTGGTGAGTCAGAGATACCCAGTGTTTTGAACCAGTTATTGCCTATGATCAAGTCTCATAATGAGAGGACAGCTAATGACTATAGCTCTGAAGACTTCCTTGTCTTGCTGGTGTATATTTATTCTGTGGTTGGGGAAATCAAAGCTGGAAAAGAGCTGGATAAAGCTGAAGGAGAGGTGAAAAAGGCACTAGTCCAGACTTTTTGTGATGAACCAGAACTATCTTCCTTACTGCAAAAAATAACAGGTGAGTTTATATTTCAGTGCAATGAAAAAACAGTAGGTATGAAATTTGTACCTAAAGAAAGTATAGAAAGAGCATGACTTGTCTGTGGTGGTTAGGGTATGTGAGTAAGCATGAGGATTTCCTGTAGATTATTCCATCACTGATGTGCACAAAAGCCAAATGCTGACAAGCTATCCTGAATAGTGCTGAGTCTGGTGAAAGTTCTGTAATTTGTTCTTTTTGTTAAAGAGTAGTTACGTTTGTATGTTTTCATAAAGTAATATTTTCCCCAATGTTCTTACATTGATCAGTGTAAAGTTGACCTTGGAAAGTCAAAATTAATCCTGGAAACATGTTCAGCGAACCACAGGGTTGTGAATGCTAGGAACCGCCCAGTCTGTCATTTAAAAAAAAATTCTGTCTAAAAGTAACATTGAATTTTTTACTGAAATAATAAGCATAGTGAGACCTTTTTGGCAAACAGTATAACTTATTAGTGCCTTCTGTAGAATAGCCAAGTAATAACTTGCAGTTGTCCTTGCCACATACTTAAAAATTGTTCAAAAAGATTGTGAACACTAGAATCATAGCAGAAGAGTAGTCTTTCGGAATGGAAGGGGAGCTGTGTTGCGACCATTTACCATGGGTTCATCTGCCTGTTTGCAGGTATAATTATTATTTGTACTGCATTAGTGCCCAGGCCTGTCATAGACCATTGTGCTAGGTGAAACACAGAACAAAAAGCCAGTCCCTGCCCCAAAGTACTAACAGTCTAAGTTTCTGGCATAATTATACCACTGTAGTTATACCAGTGTAATTCTCCATGTTTAGCTTATGTCACTTTGGGAACAGTATAAATGAACCATAAAATGACACTCTTATTCTGGAATAAGCATGTCCACACAGGGATTTATATTACTATAACTATAGCAGTATAATCATACCAGTACATTTCCACATGTATAGAAACTCTTAAGATTATTTTTGTGAGTGCAGGAATGGGAGGTGCATGTTCCACCTTAATGTAATTCACAAGAATCATGCACTTACACACTGCTCCAAAGCCCAGAGAAGATGGTTAGAGCCTTTCCATTGATTTCAATAGGACTTGGATTCGCGATGATATTACTGTTAGTGGTGTGCTGCTTGTAGTTTGTCCATTTTGCCCTTTAGTTTCTGTGTGTGTGTGTGTGTGTGTGTGTGTGTGAGAGAGAGAGTTTTCTATATTTCTTGCATTCCATTTCTGTGACCGTTTTTTCAGTGCATGCTGATTGTCTTGTGCTCATATAATATTTCCAAATGACCTCAGTGGTATTCACTGTTGGATATTCTGCAGACTGAACCCTGCTGTGCAGAACTCCATCTTCATGTTTAGGTTTTTCTTCTGTTGATCAATTTTTTGAATCACTGTTTTATAATTTTCCTTCATTGTGACTAACAAAGAAAGAAAACGGAGAGGTGTTGAATTATTTAACATTTAATTTCATGAAGAATCAGCAGGGAAACTGCTTTCTGATTTGCAGAGAAACTTTGTTCATTGCCCACTACAGTCTCACAGTCCATCAAAGTTGCTAGTACAAATAGAGACTGGACTCACTGGACTGGAGTAAACTTTTCACAGTATTCACCAAGTTACGTTAAATTCTAACACATATATTTCCATATTTTATACATAGATTTCCTTACTTTTTTCCAGTGTTGCGTGTCTGTAGGTTTGCTAAGTAGAAACAAATGTCAGAATCCTCAAGGAAACAAACAAATAAAAAATGGTAAATGAAAATCTAAGTACAAATGGGTTGTATTTTGAAAAAGCAATTCTTTGTTTTCACATTGCAGACATAATCTTTGAACAGTGGAGTTTGAGATGTGCTCCTAATCATCTAAATATTTTTGTACTAGTATGGAGCTGGATGTCATAATTTAGGCACATTTAAAAACTGAGCTCTCTGTCTGCATAATATACCTTGACTAGTTTGGAGGGTTTTAGCTGTTTACCAAAAGTTACGAAAAGTTCATGCCGATGTGTTATAAAGACTTTTGTTTCAGATAAAGGGTTTCATTCACAGTCAAGTTAATTGGGGATCACGAAGGCCAGTTGCCCATGCAGCCTGCTGATATGTAGGAAACATTACAAACACGTCATTAGGAGACAAATTGTGAGTGTAAAAGGCTATTTTTTAAAGATGTGACTGAACTGTTTCTTAGTACACATATTAGTTATACTGTGCTGCTGCAGTTTCTTAGTTACCTGAAGAAATATGGATGAAATGCTGGTCATTCTGTGTGTGTGTGTCTGTCTGTGATTTACTATATAATGTATTGTCTGCTTGCTGGCATGTTTTTTGACCTGTTGCAATTCTGTGGTTTGTATTTTATTTAGAAGTGTCAGTTCTGCTGGTCCAATCATAAAGAAAAACAAACAACAAGCAGTTGGTGACATTTTATTGGACTAACTAAAAAGAACAAAAATTGGCCTACAGACATAGAAGGATCTTGGGAAAGAAAATATTGGGTCTAGAGTCTTAGCTGTGTAAATTGGCATCTCTCCTTGAAGTCAGTGTAGCTGTGCTGGTTTATACCAACTGAGGATCTGGACTATTCCAACTATAATATCTCATGATTTTCTTTTAAATTAAAAAGTATGTTTTGCTTTTGAATGGCTGCAAAACTTAATTAAACTCCAACCAGCTTTAATAAATTTGTTTTCATTAGTAGAACAAAGGGAAAAACTCTTTTTATCTCTTATTTGAAAATTCCATACAAATAAATTGTTGGGAGAACATTCAAATTGCATAGTTAAATATTCAAGTCAGGAAAAGATACAACCAGACCAGATTTCCCCCAATGGCCCCTTAGGCCTGCCCCTACAGTGCATCCACCTTCTGAGGTAAATCTGCTGCTGCTGCCAGCTACCAAAGTTAGTCCTGAAGCTCAAGTAGTAGCAGTGCTGAAGGTTCAGGGTTCAGAGCCTGCTGATGATACATGATCAGAGGCTTGTTACAATTAACCCTAGGAAATTTCATACCAAATGGCTGTGTTAAAATAATGTTATTAAGTTTGCTAAGTCAAGCACTTGAAAGTTAGGGAATGCTAGTATTTAGGTTGCATGTGCAAGCTTAATTCAGCTCCCTTGAGTATGAATTATGATACAGTCGTTAATTAAATGATCGCATACTAGATTTTCCACAGGACACCGCCTCACTTGGTGCACAGGATGAATGCACAAAGGAGCAGGAAAGTGTAGAATTAACCATTTATATATAACATACTAACAATGAAATATAACATCATAATTAAATAGTGGTAATTAGGTGGCCTATATAGGCCACCTAAGTTATAAGTAAGGCTATGTTTATGTCGCAGAGGTCAGGGAATCCGTGACTTCCAGAGACCTCCATGACATTCTCTGCTTCAACCCAACGGACTGCGGCACTCTGGAGCTGGCAGCCAGCTGGGCCCTGGCAGGGTTCCAGTGACAGGGGGCCCCCTGCAAGGTTCCAGCAACAAGGGACAGACTTCTGAGGGCGCCCTCCTCAGGGTTCCAGCGATGGCAATAGCTTTGGGGGGGGGGGGAGGAGAGGGACGCCTTGGGCGAGCAGCTGAGGGTGTCCCATTTTCTCTTTGGGAAATATGGTCACCCTGTAGCTCCCAGCTGCCCCCCTGCAGCTTTCAGCTGCTGCAGGCAGAGGGGGAACCCTACAGCTCCCAGCCACCATGATGGCAGGGAAAACCATGGACCCACAGCAGCAAAAGTCACAGACAGGTCACGGCTTCCATGAATTTTTGTTTATTGCCTGTGACCTGGCTGTGATTTTTACTAAAAATAACCTTGACAAAATCTTAGCCTTACCTATAAGTAAAACAGGGCCAAAACTATGAACTAGAAGAGAGGCAGCATGTTCCAGTGAATGGAACATGGCACTAGAGGTCAAGACTTGTGTGCTCTTCCTGACTGCTACAGACTCACTGTGTGACCTTGGGCGAGTCACTTACTTTCTTTGTGTCTCAGCTTCCAGTATGTAAAATGAATTGATATCAATCTTTTGTGAATCACTTTGGGAGCTACAGATGAAAAACACTATATGAAGGCTAAAATTTGTTATATTGCGTAAATCCGCATCTGTACCAGATTACTGGAGGATAGCTAATGTAATGCCAATGTTTAAAAAAGGCTCCAGAGGTGATGCTGGCAATTACAGATCAGTTAGCCTGACTTCAGTACCCGGAAAATTGTTTGAAACTCGTAAAGAACAGAATTATCAGACACATAAATGAGCATGATATGTTGGGGAAGAGTCAACACAGCTTTTGTAAATGGAAATCGTGCTTCACCAATCTATTAGAATACTTTGAGGCAGTCAGCAAGGGTGATCCAGTTGATATTGTGTACTTGGACTTTCAGAAGGCTTTTGACAGGGTTCCACACCAAAGGCTCTTAAGCAAAGTGAAGAGTCATGAGATAAGATGGAAGGTCCTCTCATGGGTCAGTAAGTGATTAAAAGACCAGAAACAAATGGTAGGACTAAAGATAAATAGTGGAGCCTCCAAGGATCTATCCTGGCACCAGTGCTGTTCAACATATTCATAAATGATCTAGAAAAGGGGGTGAACCACGAGGTGGCAAAACTTGCAGATGATGCAAAATTACTCAAAATTATTAAGTCTAAAGTTGACTGCGAAGAGTTAGTAAGGGACCTCACTAAACTGGGTGACTGGGCAACAAAATGGCAGATGACATTCAGTGTTGATAAGTGCAAAGTAATACACATTGGAAAACATAATCCCAACTATATATACAAAATGATGGGGTCTAAATTAGCTGTCACCACTCAAGAAAGAGATCTTGGAGTCATTGTGGATAGTTTTCTGCAAGCATCTGTTCAATGTACAGCTGCAGTCAAAAAATCTAGCAGAATGTTAGGAACCATTAGGAAAGGATAGATAATAAGACAGAAAATATGATAATGCCCTATATAAATCCGTGGTACACCCACATCCTGAATACTGCATGCAGTTCTGGTCTCCCCATTTCAGAAAAGATATATTAGAATTGGAAAAGGTACAGAGAAGGGCAACAAAAATGATTAAGGGTATGGAACAACTTCCACATGAGAAGAGATTAAAAAGTCTGGAACTGTGCAGCTTACAAAAGAGATGACTAAAGGATATATGACAGAGGTCTGTAAAAACATGACTGGTGTGGAGAAAGTGAATGAGGAAGTGTTATTTACCCCTTCACATAACATAAGAACAAGGAGTCACACAATTAAATTAATAGGCAGCAGATTTAAAACAAACAAAAGGAAGTTCTTCTTGACACAACACACGGTCAACCTATGGAACTCATTGCCATGGGATGTTGTGAAGGCCAAAAGTATAACTGGATTCAAAAAATAATTAGATACGTTCATGGAGTGTAGGTGCATCAATGACTATTAGCCAAGATGGTCAGGAACGCAACCCCATGCTCTGGGTGTTCCTAAACCTCTGACTGCTGGGACTGGATGACTAGGGTTGGATCACTCAATAATTGCCCTGTTCTGCTCATTCCCTTTGAAGCATCTGGACTTGCTACTGTCAGAAAACAGGATTCTGGGCTAGAGGGACCATTGGTCTGACCTAATACGACCATTCCTGTGTTCTTATTATTAATCAGAATCCTTTGAATTTCAGGGGCATTGTGCTGTACTCCCCAGATAAAAACCTTTACCAAACTTATTTTCTGATTCTAGTTTGGATGAGGCTGAAATCAAAACCCAGACCTTAACTGTGATTCTAAACCTTAGCGGATACCCAAGTGCACCCTCCTTGGCTCACCCCTTCACTTTCAGGTCTTGTAAGATCTGCAAGCTGAAGAGACCGACATTTTTCCTTTCTCTGTCTTCTCCCTGTCCTTCAAAGTACTAGGGAAATTAAATACCAAAACCTAGTGTTAAAGCATTTTGTTGATGTCTTTTATTTAGATTGCAAGGTCAAGTAATCAAAAGTCTGGAATTCTCTCACAACAATAACTCTTGTCATTCTATTGTCTGTTCCTGTTTTCCTTTTAAGTTGTAAATGTGCATTTATTATATATTGTGAGGCTGAAATTTGTACTGGTATAATTGCATTGATGTAGTAAACCCCTAACAGATGCATTGCGCTGTACCAGTGCTTTCTTTTGGTATGGTACTCCTTGGGGAATTCTGTGCCACTGCACAATGCAGAATTTGCACAAAAATTAATGTTCTGCACAGGTTTTCCGTCTCTCCTCGCCACCCCCAGAAATGGGCTGCAGTTTCTGGCTGCCACTGTGGCCCACTGGACCTGACAGAGCCCAGCTTGCAAATAGAAGACATTGCTGGGAGGAGGGGGGCAGAGCTGGAGGGTTCCAGGGAGCTGCAGTTCCGGGCATGGCTGAAGGAAGGAGGTGATGTGCAGGAAATTCTGTACATGCCTGGGACCCAGCATCAGGCTGTTTCTCCCTCTGCATCTCTGGGCTCTGGGAAGGTATGGGGTGCATGTGAATGTCTGCGTGAGGGCGTGGCCCGCAGCTGGGCTCTGGAGGATAGCAGATGCAGGTGCTAGGGGACACCCTGTGGCTGGGCTCTGGGGGGTAGGGAGTGTGCGTTTTTGGGCTGGAGGGCACCCTGCAGCTGGGCTCTGGGGGGGTAGCGGATGCAGGTGTCTGGGGTGAGGGGCACCCCATGGCTGGGCTCTGGGGGGGGATAAGGAGTGTGGGTGTCTGGGCTGGGAGGCACCCTGCTGCTGGGCTCTGGGGGAAGAAAGGGTGCAAATTTATGGGCTGGGGTGCTGCAGCTGGGCTCTGTGGGATAGTGGGTGTGGGCCCTGAGGGGTAGGACGTGCAGGTGTCTGGGCTGGGGGGCACCCCACGGCTCGGCTCTCAGGGGGAAGGGGCAGAGAAACAGGAACTGGGTTGTCGTAGGGGTTTGTTTAACTCTACTCCTGGGGGAATTTTTTTTGGGGGGGGGCGTCTATATTGTTACAGACATAGTAGCTGGCAGGTATTTTGAAATAAATTACCAAAATAATTGAAATTGGAGTGATTATATAGTGCTATTTTGGCAAATATAATATGCAGAATTTTGCAGAATTTTAAAATAATTGTGGACAGAATGTTTATTTTTTTTGGTGCAGAATTCCCCCAGGAGTAGCATGTTACCAAATTTAAGTGCATTGGTATAAGCCTTTCTTTGCAGTTGTGCAGCATGTTTACAATAGAGATTTGTATGGTTGTAACTATATCCACGTAGGTACATGGCAGTGAATTTCCTGAATGTGGATGGGCCTGAGTTATTAGTGCCTACTGTAAAATGTATTAGGATGCACCACTTGCCTAAGTTTACATTGTGGGAGAAACTTCAACATTTGGAATTTCCTTACTTTTGAGTGCTTAATTTTCCACCCTTAACATTGCAGGAACACACATTTTTCATGTAAAAATGCATGGTAATAATATTTTATATTTGTATAACATCCTATATCAGCAAAGCTCAAAACATGCTGAAATCATTAATTAAACTAAAAACATAGTGGGATAATTTCCTACCTAAATCAAATGGCAAATCTGATATGCTTGGTACATGATATCCATTTTAAAATTATAGCTTGTTTTAATGTAGCTGTTCAATAATATGTGTGATGGTGCGACAAAGGGTCCTGTGGCACCTTATAGACTAACAGAGGTATTGAAGCATAAGCTTTCGTGGGTGAATACCCACTTCTTCGGATGCAAGCAGTGGAAATGTGTGATGGTGGACTATTTTAATACCTTGAATAATAAAACTGAATGTTACAGTTCCAAGATTTTTCAGGGGTGTAATTTACAACAGACATTAAGTTCTTCATCACTGTTTCCTACAGAAATCTTGGAAATCAGGGGGGAAATGATTAGACCAAAACAGTGATTTAAACTATAATGGAACATCATTTTCCGTTATATGGAAAATGCAACAAATGGATTTTCTTTGGCAGATGTAGCCAAATGGGATATCAAATACACTTATTTATTTATTTATTTATTTATTTGCTTGCTTGCTTGCTTGTTTAGGTTTTTTAGCACCCATCCAGAGCTGTACACAATAAAAATATGCAAAAAATACCAATAGGCCCACAAAACAATTCCAAAATATGTCTTCCAGTTTCCACAAAAAACTCTTCCATCCCCTGCTTCACAGTGCAACCCTGGAAGGGAAAGTCTTGGAGAACAGATTTGACTTTATGGTGTGCTTGGAAAACCAATAGGCTGTAAGGTCTGTTGGACTGATGGGCAAGCCAACTGAGATTCACTAGTGTAGTAATTCCAAACTTGTGGGATATGACCTGTGATTGGGTTACCAAGGGCACCTAATGCATCTTCCTCCAACAGTCACATCAGCAGCTCTATCCCACAGTACCTAAAAATTTCCCATTGTGTCTTTCTGTGACCCAACTTCACAATTCTTTATAGCCACAAAAGACTGGGGTATGGTGGATTGCAGGACTATTTTCTGTTTTGCTGTCGTGTGTCGTGCAACATGGGACTTACCACACTGTATCATACTCATGGTCCCTTTAGTCCAGTATCCTTGTCTCTAACCAGAGGTGTTGGAGGAAGGTAGAAGAAACCCCAAAGTAGGCAGGTATAGGATAATCTGCCCCAGGAAGGCATCAACCCCTAACAATCAGAGATTATCATAAACCCTGAACCCATTAGCTTCTTACTATTAGCTATTTTATTCTTTTTAGCCATATGACCACCCAAGGCCTCTCTGAATCTTGCTGAATTCTTGGCCATACCACCAACCTGTAGCAATGAGCTCCAGTGCCTGATTATGCATTGTGTAAGAAGGCATTTCCTTTTATCAGTTTTGAATTTGCTACCTTTCAATTTCATTGAATGTTCCCTCATCTCTTGTTCGGAGTAAGGCTTCGTGTTTGTCAAGGAAGTCACAGATTCCGTGACTTTCCGTGACTTCTGCAGCAGCTGGTGCGCCTGGCCTGGGGGCCGCCTGAGCAGCTCGGGCAGTCCCTGGGCCAGGTGCGCCGACGACTGCTGGGGCAGTCTCGGGCCCCTCCATCCCCCAGAAGCAGGACTTTGGGTGTCGGGGGAGGGGGGGGCCTCAGGGTTGGGGTGTGGGGCGGTGCTTACCTGGGGGGGGGGATCCCCAGAAGGGTAACAGCAACTCCCCTCCCTCAGCTCCTAGCTCCACGTGCTGCCTCCGCCTACAGGCACTGCCCCCACAGCTCCCATTGACTGTGGTTCCCAGCCAATGGGAGCTGCAGAACCAGGGCTTGGGGCAGAGCGGAAGCAGCATGTGGAGGTAGGAGCTGGGGTCCCTGCTTCCCAGGAACCGGGTATGGAGCCCGCCCCAGCACGTGTAGCGCCCCCTCCCCAGCTGCAACCTCCCGCCCTGAGCACCCCTGACCCACGACACCCCTTCCCAAGCACCCACGGCGGCCCCTGGGCCGTCCCCGCCCCCCCAGCACCCATGGTGCCCCCGGGCCACCCTCCTGAGCCGCAACCCAGCCCCCCACATTTTAGTCAGGGGTATATAGTAAAAGTCATGGACAGGTCACGGGCCATGAATTGATTTCTGCCTGTAACCTGTCCATGACTTTTACTAAAAATACCCATGACTAAAATATAGCCTTAGTTATGAGACATGGAAAACCAGCACAAAAAGATTGAGAACTACTGCTCTAGTGGATGAAACTTTTATTTCAATGCATTACTAAGTGAGAGTCATGAAAAGGCTAAACCATTTGGCATTGAATCTGGTTAGAGGTGAAGTATATTTTTTAAGTTTTCACATTACACAGGAAGAAACTTGGGACACTAGAACAAATGCTTGTTGAAGTATTAAGTATTTAAGATTGTAAACATACATAAATCAGGAAATTCAAAATTATGATCCTTAGACTGTGCGTTTGCATCTCATGGAATGTCTTAACTAGGTCTTCCGCCCTCCAGTCCCTCCCCAAATGCTTCCACTTTGACTGTCTACTCCTGGGGGCTTGGCTGTCCCCATTCACAGAATCACAGAATATCAGGGTTGGAAGGGACCTTAGGAGGTCATCTAGTCCAACCCCCTGCTCAAAGCAGGACCAATCCCCAATTTTTGTCCCAGATCCCTAAGTGGCCCCCTCAAGGATTGAACTCACAACCCTGGGTTTAGCAGGCCAGTGCTTGGAAAAGTGAATATAAAAATAACCCATTAGACTATTGTCAGGGAAATTTGGAGTGACCAGGGTGCAAGAGCCTGGTATTGAGGCTTGCTCCTTGATTTCAGGCATGTGTGGGCGTCTGCCTATAGATGGGGTTATTAGATACAGTTCTGTTTCAGGCCAGAGCTAAGATTTATAAACTAAACTGTTTATTTTAAAAGTTCAAAGCGTGGTTACAGGGGTTGGGGTAATGCCTCAAAGCATCAAACAGCAAAACATTTTGAATTTCCAGGAGCACTGCTCTTTCAAATACAGCTTAGCTTTCTCCAATCCCTGTTATTAGAGTAAAAGATTACTTTCCTGTCTGATGTAAGCAAGACGACTGCACATCAGTTTATATTGCTAAGAAGATCTCATTCCACTGGGTTATGCTCCAAACATGCTCAGTTGCAGGCGGTATTGTTGCAGGAATCTATTCTATTGGACAAGCCTCTTCCTCTGTAATGATAGCAAATCGCTGAAGACTCCATTGGGCAGTGTCTCTGTAGACCACCCTGATGTGATTTGAATGGAAGGATGTCATTGTCATGGAGCCGTGATGTTTCTGAATGTCATAATGATTTTATTAAAATAGAAGAAAATATTGGTTAGTGACAGACTGGCCACAATCAAATTGTAAACAGAAGCCCTCTATAGATTATAACTTTTTTTTTTCAGTAGCTAAGAGATTGGTTCTTGGTCAGCATAGACCCTACTTATGTCCTATAGAGATAACAGAGTTTATTGGCATGATTTCTCTTTTTATAGTTAATGTCAAAATATAGCCTTTGCTGATCTCACTAACTAGTTGTCCTGCCACAGTGCTGAAATCGTTACAGCAGGACCAAATAAAACCAGATCACTTAATTCAAATGCTTTTCAGGTGCCAAGACCCCAGTTCAGGATGCTGTTTTTCTCCTGAAACACCATCTGATATTACCAAAACTTAAAATGCTCCTTTCTCTGCCTTGCAATGTGTGCATATAAAACTAAACATAAAAAATGATCTTCTGTTATCTTTCAATCATTTACCTGACATATTTTGGACAAAATCCAGCTGAAAATATTTGTGATCAAGAAGCCCCAGAAGATGTTGAATCTGACATAAAACAAAGCTGCTTCATGGCCAAGTTATGGTGCTACATGAGAGGTGAATAACTCATGCAAATTAGCTTCCTGCCATTTTCAGTGACTGGGTGTTCCAGTCCATCTTTTCATGGCCGTGCAGCAACTGGGAGTTCATATTACCCCAAGTATCTCAAAACACTTGACAAGTTTTAATTTGCACCGCACACTGTATTGTAACTAGGTGTTATCATACCCACTGTTACAGATGGGGAAACTGAGGCAGTGAAGTGACTTGCTTCAGTCAGTGTCTGAGCCAGGAACAAAATGCAGGATGCCTGGCACCCAGTCTCCTGCCTTTTCTGCAGGAACACACAGACTTCTAAGATCCCAATAACTTTCGCTATGGTCTTTTTAAGGGCTTGATGGAAAAATTCCTTTTGACTTGGATGGTGCAGGATCAAACCCTGTGTCAGCTGTGGTAGAATCCAACCCTATAATGATGTCTGGTTGGTTTCCCTGAGCATTCTTAGTAGTGAACCAGACTATGTTCCCTAGAACCTAGTTATACATGATAATCAGGAAATAACACTGCTCTTGAAAATGAGAGGTATGAAATGTCCAATTCAGATTTCCCTGGCTCAGAATGGGAGAGTTCCTCAGCAGATTCAGAATTAACCTCTGCTCCTGTCTAATCAGGATACCTGGAGAATTTTTGTAGGGGACCACCAGGGAGGCAGTTTTATCTGTATTTTTGTTCAGCCTAACTCTAAATTAGTGTTGAGAAATAAATAATACAGTATTTGTTTACAAACATTTTGTTGGATGTCTTATAACAAAAGACTTGGTTGAAAAACTGGTCAGTATCAACAGTAAAAGAATTAGACTTCTTTGTCCAGGGCAGGGATATTTTAGTTCAGGTTTCAAACTGACGTTTTAAATGTAGCATGGAACATAATCCCCATAGAAGCCCAACTTTGATTCTGCTTTCATATGTTACCTATTTATTTTCTCTTCAGCACCTGGTCGGAGTTGGCTCCAAACTGGATGGTAATTTTCATTGAAGTGTTTATAACATGAGACTTTTTAACATGAGACATATGCCTGCAGCTCTGCAGGCCCCTGAATCGCTGCCAACATAACAACACAGCCAACTGGAACAGGAAACTGATATGGTGCAATATTCATTAACCATTTATATTATTTTTCAGCATGCAGATGCAATAGCATATAGAGGACATTCTGACATCAACTATTCCTGTTTAAGTAAGCTGTGGAATGGAAACTAGAACTCCTTTTTAAAATTCGGTGAGATTTTTTAAAAGGTACTTGTGAAAATATAAGCGGTGAAGTTAAATCTTATTTTTTTCCCCATACGAGTCACTTTTCTTTTCCATACGAGTCACTTCCTTGCACAGGTTCCAAGTTTTGGTAGGATATAACTTACTACATTTTAAAATATGAGTACATTCTTGCTAGTTTACAGTGCACACCTAGCCTGGCAAAATAAAAACAGGGAGATGTTAGAATACGATTAAAAATGTTTTCTTAGTGGTCACCACCCCTATAAAATAAATCTGGCATTTGTTTTTGTTTCTCTTTTGCACATCGAAACAAATTCTAGGATATTTGCTTATGATTGTAGAAGTTCACCTCTTTGTTTAGTGTCCGTAACCATCTTTCAAGAATTTCAAGGTACTAAACTATTCAGCAAATATCTTCTTATTCTTTTACCATTTTTTAAAATTTAATATATTTTTAGGACCCAGGAAGCAGTGCTACCAGTACGTGCTAAGCCTTACAGATGGTTGTTCTGAACGGTTGCACACTGTGTTCTTGATTGTTTCAGGTTGTTCTCAGTGGAAATGCACAAGTGTAGAAAACAATGCATCATCTGAGGCCAACAGGAATAATTACTGGACAGAACTGGACATTTATAATTACTGGGTCAAATTTACCCAAGTATTATTCCAATGCTTTCAGAGGAGTTATGTCAGGGATTAATTTGATCCTTTGAATTTAGGACAGATTTTGAATTTATGGCAGTTACGGCAAGGTGGCAGTCTGTACAATATTTCAGTGTACAGCTGGGCACAGATGTAAAAAAGAGTCACAAGGGTCCATAATCACAGGGTTATATGCAAAGCCAAATAAATGTCCTGAATTATTCATCATCATCATTTTTATTGCATAAGCCCATTGATGCCTTTAAAGTCGAATAGTATGTGTGGAGTCAAAATGTAAGAACCTGAAAATGACACACAAGAACATTTCTTAAAGCTGGCATATATTTTGATTATCAATAATGTCATATGTTTTTATTTTTATTAATAATTTAGGACTTAAATAAGTGTAGTTTTGCAGATGCAGCGAGTGTTGTGTGTTCCCCTCTGTGCTGTATATATAGAGGGTATAAGTCTGCTATAGACCCTTATGACAAAGCTCCTGGCTCTTTAGGTCAGGCTGTAGCCACTCATGCTTTTAGCTCTGAAGGACTCCAGTTTAGTTCTCAGTGTTGGCCAAGATGGCTTCTGTCCCTCATAATTAAGGGCCAGTTTCAATTACATACGTATACAAATACACATTTGATGAGGTGCTTCTTTATTTCAAAAAAGGCTGAGATCAAATTTGGCCATTGTGGTATGGCCTATAAACTTATTCAGACCTATGACCATAAGCTAGCAGACTAGTACCTCAGCTGATCTCTGAAACTTGATGATACAGCTCTGATATTTTGCTGCCTTTACTTAAAAATTGTTCTAAAAATGCAATAAATTAACAATTATCCCACACTTCAATATAGCATATGGTGTCCTATATATACTACATGGTGTTGCTGTTGTTTTTAGTACCATTTAAAACGTTGCTATCCATTTCCTAATCTATTACAAATGATAAAATAAACTACTCTTATTTGGATTTAAGCAAATATTGTTCTGTAGACATCTACGTATACACTCTCTTCCCTACTCCATACCCAAGACTGCAGAGCAGGAAATGTCTCTGGATTATCTTTTGAGAGAGATACTAAATTGTCTTGTATTTTAGTTCAGTATGGACTAGGTGGCTCCTGCATTCCCTCCTTCCCTATTTGTTCTGTTTAGTTTTAACTGTTGCATAAGTGTCACCTCTGGTAGTTAAAGTTCAGGTCAAGATACGTCTTGCTTTGACCCTTTTACTCTGGTTTATGGGCATGCGGGCTGTCAAGATGTGAAAGTTTACAGACCACAGTGCAGGATTTCTTTCTTGGATTTGCTTTCGGTACTCATCGTGAGTGACAGTGTTGCACAGTTAGACAGAAGCAGTTCTATTACGTAATAGTTTCATGTGATTAACAGAATGCAGTGTTTATACACTTAATAATTTTAGAAAGCAACATGCCTTATTTATGTTAATTTATAAGCAAATGTATAAGTCTTGTTTTAAAAGTTAGTTTCCTTTTTCATGACAGTAACATTCTTTTGGAAATGCTTGTCTGATGGTCAGTGGCAGCAGTCAGTCATAACCGATTAGGCATGTTTATATAATGAAAAACAATACACTGATGTGGTTGACTAATGTGGAATTCTTTTAAAGTGAGAAAAGAATTCTTCCCTTCACACACTTATCTATCATGCTATCTGTATATAGTGATTCTGGTGCTTCAGGGCATGCATTAGGAAACATTACTTTAGTTTTGTATACCTTCGTTTTTAGTTTTCATAGCTTAACAATGTTTTGTAAGTTAGAAGTACATTTTCAGTAGCAGATTTTGCAAATTATAATTAGATTGGGTTTCTGTTCAAGGTTAACATAGATTAATTTTGAACAGCTTTTGCATGGATTTAGCCACATGACCCTTAATACACTATATAGCCTTTGAGAAATACTGATAAGAACACATCTCTGCTGCCTGTTCAGCAACCAGAGTTATCCAGAGAATAACTTCTTTTCCCAGGCCAGTGTCAAGTATCCACACTTCTGTGCCCAGAATGGCATAGGTCTGAGGCCTCTTTCAGACACCTTTCAATTCCATTGGGAAAGAACATTCTTCCTTTCCTGTGCTGCCATAGGTGCCTTACAAGCCATGTCTGGAGATTTTCATACAGTGATGCTTCTGTGACCTCACCAGTTTTCTGGATTCCAGTCTCTGGATTTGTTTTGATGGAGGCCTCTTTCTTTTGCCAATCATGCTTGACCTTCTCTTTCAGACAGGGAAATGTGTTACATCCAGACCTGATTTCCCTTTGGTGTAGATTCTGAATTCAGCCAGAGCAAGCTTGGAGTTATCAGATTGAAGCTTATATGTTCTTCAAATCTCTCCTGAAAGTCCACTTTTTAGCCTAGCCTTCCATTGTTGATTGGCTTGGACTCCAATTGCTGTCCTACCTTAACATATCATGCTTTAAATGTTTGTATTGCTGCTGTCCAACTTACAAAATGGGCCAAACTATAGCTAGAAGTGCGCACACAGCTTCCACTGCAGTCTGCCCGAGAAAAGAGTATAACCCTGTGTGATGTATATAAACAAACAACATCTAAACTCTGTGAACATATGGAAAGAGATCTGACTAATTATGACTAAGAATTAGATTCAGAATCTTTTACATGTTCCCAGCCACCATTAGCAATGAAGTAACAAATATTCTGCTCTTCTGCAACAGAGAATACAGTTTGGATTTAGGGTTTCAGTATTTATTTAGGTAAACAATGGCTCATTCTTGAAATAAAAAATGTTTTATTTTTAAGGGTTTTTATTGAATTATATTCAAAAAATAATATTTGGACTGCATGTGTATTTGAAACACATTCACTAGTGAAAAAGCTAAAAACCTAAAGCGAGTGTCCAAAAGAAATATACTTACAAAAGAAAGATGAATAGGCTGAAAGTTAATAAATCACCCGTGTTACTCCAAGCAACATCTATAGCGAGAAGAAAGGAGAAAAGATGAGTTGTTTAAAATAATGCAATAGTTCTTTAATAATCTTTTATTACAAAGATTAATATGGTAAATACTTAGGGTATGTCTACACTACGATAGTAGTTCGATTTTACTTAAGCCGATTTTTAGGAACCGATATTACAAAGTCGAATGTGTGTGTCCACACTAAGCACAGTAATGCAACTTTGTGAGTCCACAGTAACGGGGCAAGCGTTGACATTTCAAGCGGTGCACTGTGGGTAGCTATCCCACGGTTCCCGCAGTTCCCGCTGCCCATTGGAATTCTGGGTCAAGCCCCCAATGCCTGATGGGGCAAGAAATGTGTCGCGGGTGGTTTTGGGTAACTGTCGTCATTCAACCCTCATTCCCCCACTCCCTCCATGAAAGCGGCGGCAGACAATCATTTCGCGCCCTTTTCCCTTGATTGACAGCGCGAACGCCATAGCACCGCGAGCATGGAGCCCGCTGCGATCATCGCAGCAGTTATGGCCGTTGTCAACACCTCGCGCCTTATCGTGCACCTAATTCAGAGGCAGATGTTGAGAAATCAGGCGAGGAGGCTACGGCAGCGCGGTGACGACAGTGACGATGACAGGGACGCAGACCTCTCTCAAAGGATGGGATCCCGCAAAGTGGACATCATGGTGGCAGTGGGTCATGTTGATGCAGTGGAACGCCAATTCTGGGCCCGGGAAACAAGCACAGACTGGTGGGACCACATAGTGCTGCAGGTCTGGGATGAATCCCAGTGGCTGCGAAACTTTTGAATGCGTAAGAGCACTTTCCTGGAACTTTGTGACTTGCTGTCCCCTGCCCTGAAGCGCCAGGACACCAGGATGCAAGCAGCCCTGACAGTCCAGAAGCGAGTGGCCATAGCCCTCTGAAAGCTTGCAACGCCTGACAGCTACCGGTCACTTTGGAGTGGGCAAATCTACCGTGGGGGTTGCTGTGATGCAAGTAGCCAACGCAATCGTTGAGCTGCTGCTATCAAAGGTAGTGACCCTGGGAAATGTGCAGGCGATAATAGATGGCTTCACTGCGATGGGATTCCCAAACTGCGGTGGGGCAATAGACGGAACTCACATCCCTATCTTGGGACCGGACCACCAGGGCAGCCAGTACATTAACCGAAAGGGCTACTTTTCAATGGTGCTGCAAGCACTGGTGGATCATAAGGGATGGTTCACCAACATCAACGTCGGATGGCCGGGAAAGGTTCATGACGCTCGCATTTTCAGGAACTCTGGTCTGTTTAGACGGCTGCAGGAAGGTATTTACTTCCCGGACCAGAAAATAACTCTTAGGGGATGTGGAGATGCCTATAGTGATCCTTGGGGACCCTGCCTACCCACTGATGCCCTGGCTCATGAAGCTGTACACAGGCGGCCTGGACAGTGATAAGGAGCTCTTCAACTACAGGCTGAGCAAGTGCAGAATGGTGGTGGAGTGTGCTTTTGGATGTTTGAAAGGGCGCTGGAGAAGCTTACTGACTCGCTCAGATCTCAGCGAAACAAATATACCCATTGTTATTGCAGCTTGCTGTGTGCTCCACAATCTCTGTGAGAGCAAGGGGGAGACGTTTATGGCGGGGTGGGAGGTTGAGGCAAATCGCCTGGCCGCTGATTACGCACAGCCAGACACCCGGGCGATTAGAAGAGCCCAGCGGGATGCGCTGCGCATCCGGGAAGCTTTGAAAACTAGCTTCCAGACTGACCAGAGTAACTAGTAACTCTTATGTTTGTTTAACCTTGAGGTGAACCTGCCCCCGTTTCTTTACCCTGTTAATATTGCCTATCCTCTCCAATTACCAGCCCCCTTACCCCCTTCAAACACACCTTCCTTTAAAAAGAAAATAAAGGCAACATTGTTCATCAAAAACCTATTTTTTATTAACGGTTTTTCAGTAAAGGGAGGGAACTGGGACGGAGGCTAGGGTGGGGTGCTGTTGGAGGGAAGGAAATGACGCTTCAAAACTTGGGGAATGACAGCCTTCTGCTACTTGAGCAGTCTGCAGGGGTGGACTGGTTGTTTGCACGGAGCCTGCCACCCCTCGTTTTTGGGACTCTGGGTGAGGGGGCTATGGGACTTTGGGGTGGGGGTTACAAATCTGCTGCAGCGGGGCTCTGTCCTCCTGCCTCCGGTCCTGCAGAACATCCACCAGATGCCGGAGCATGTCCGTTTGCTCCCTCATTAGCCCAAGCAGCGCCTCAATCACCCTCTGGTCTTCCATCCGCCACCTCTCATCGCTAGCATCCCTCCTCTCCTGACGAGCGTCCTGCCTGTTCTCACGGGCGTCCCGCCTCTCCTCCCGTTCGCTGGATGATCGCTTGTATTGCAAAATGGTCTCTCTCCACTCATTCTGCTGTGCTACCTCTGTGCGGGAGCACTGCATTAGCTCAGAGAACATCTCGTCTCATGTGCGTTTCTTTCGCCGCCTTATCTATGACAGCCTTTGGGAGGGAGATGCTGTGGGAAGCCTAGAGACAGTTGCAGCTGTGGGATGAAAAAAAGGGAGTGAATTCTTTAAAAAGATACATTTCCCAGAACAATGAATACAGTCTTTCCCGGTGAACAAGACCATGCACACTACCTATCATATGTGCTTTCAGTACAAGGTCGCATTTTGAATCTCTATATTGAGTGCCTGGGGTCTTGGTGCGCAGATCACACAAGCGGTGCCGGGCAACGGAATTCGGCTAGCAGGCAGCCATGGTAAGCCGTAGACTTTTGGCTGCTGAAAGCTTACTTTACAGCAACGCCCTCCTTTCCCGGTCCAAACAGAGCTCCTATAGTTGGCCAGTTACTGATGCGCTGTGCGTGTTAATGTGCAGCGGCAGAAACCACAGTAAACCCACTCTCTGGAATGGTCGGTTTAGCCTTCACCTCACCGCTTTGCTGGTCCTGGGGACGGTCCCTGCAAGCTGCCAGCGAACCGCTCAGCACGAACGGTCCGCCTCCCCGCCCCAACCGCGTGGCTGGTCTCGGGGAAGGTCCCTACAAGCTGCCCACGAACCGCCCAGCATGAACTGTCCCCATCCCCACCCCCACCGCGTGGCTGGTCTCGGGGAAGGTCCCTGCAAGCTGCCCACGAACCGCCCAGCATGAACTGTCCCCATCCCCACCCCCACCGTGTGGCTGGTCTCGGGGAAGGTCCCTGCAAGCTGCCCGCAAACCGCTCAGCATGAATGGTCCGCCTCCCCGCCCCCACTGCTTGGCCAGTCTCGGGGAAGGTCCCTGCAAGCTCACCGCGAACCGCTCAGCATGAACGGTCCCCCTCCCCGTCCCCACCGCTTGGCCGGTCTCGGGGAAGGTCCCTGCAAGCTCACCGCGAACCGCTCAGCATGAACGGTCCCCCTCACCGCCCCCACCACTTGGCCGGTCTCAGGGAAGGTCCCTGCAAGCTCACCGTGAACCGCTCAGCATGAACGGTCCCCCCCTGCCCACCCCCCCCCCCCCCCCCGGCTGGAAACTGTTGGGTAGATTTTTTTAAAGGAACAGAAAAACAGTCCACGTAATAAAATTCACCCAATTCCACCCAGGTCACCATGACTGATATCACTCTGATGAGGATTACGCAGACAGAGAAAGAACATATGTTGCGTGAATGCCAGCAAACACCGGGGCCATATGCCGCCATGCTTTGTCAGGCAATGATACCGGAGTACCTGCTACTGGTCTGGCGCGGTACAGTTTCCTACCATGGAGGACGCAATAAGGCCGCTCTCCCCAGAAACCTTCTGCAAAGACTTTCATAGTACCTCCAGGAGAGCTTCATGGAGATGTCCCAGGAGGATTTCTGCTCTATCCCCACACATGTTAACAGACTTTTCCAGTAGCTGCACTGGCCACGAATGCAGCTAAAGCGCCCAGGTCAAATTACTCATTAAAAACCCATTGCTAAAATACCATGTCTATTCTATTCAAAATATATGTTTTGAACACTCACCTACTGTTCCATCTCCTGATTCACGGTCCGGGATACCACCTTGGGAGGGTTGGTAGGGGATCTCTGTCAGGGTAATGAAGAGATCCTGGCTTTCGGGGAAATCGGCGTTCAAAGCGCTGTCGACTACCTCGTCCTCCTCATCTCCTTCATCATCTTCCCCGTCCGCGAAAACCTCAGAGGAGGCGACCGATGAGAATACCCCATCGTCGGAGTCCACGGACAGGGGTGGGCTAGTGGTGGTGGCCCCCCTAGGATAGCATGCAGCGCATCGTAGAAACGGCAAGTGTGGGGCTGAGACCCGGAGCGTCCGTTGGACTCTTTGGTCTTGTGGTACGCTTGTCTCAGCCCCTTAATTTTCACGCGGCACTGCGTTGCATCCCGGCTGTATCCTCTCTCCGTCATGGCCTTGGAGATCTTCTCGTAGATTTTCGCATTCCGTCTTTTAGATCGCAGCTCTGATAGCACGGATTCATCTCCCCATGTAGCTATCGGATCCAACACTTCCCGATCAGTCCATGCTGGAGCCCTCTTTCGATTCTGGGATTGCATGGTCACCTCTGCTGGAGAGCTCTGCATCGTTACCAGTGCTGCTGAGCTCGCCACGATGTCCAAACAGGAAATGAAATTCAAACTGGCCAAACAGGAAATGGAATTCAAATGTTCCCGGGTCTTTTCCTGTCTGGCTGGGCAGAGCATCTGAGCTCGGATTGCTGTCCAGAGTGGCCAGAGAGTGGTGCACTGTGGGATAGCTCCCAGAGCTATTAGCGTCGAATTCAGTCCACACTAACCCTAATTTGACATGGCCATGTCGATTTTAGCGCTACTCCCCTCGTCGGGGAGGAGTACAAAAATCGATTTAAGGAGCCCTTTACGTCGAAATAAATAGCTTCGTTGTGTGGACGGGTGCAAGGTTAATTCGATTTAACGCTGCTGAATTCGACATAAACTCCTAGTGTAGACCAGGCCTTAGTGAATGAATGTATTCAACATAACATCAATTAATAACAATGTTATCCAGTCTAATTCCAAAATAATGTATCAACTACAATAGCCCAAGAAAGGAAGAGAAAATCCTCTGCAATCAAAAATACTCAGAATGAGCCAGTATTTAAGACAGGACAAACTGTATGCAGTATAACTAAATGTACACCATCGTTGGTACAGTTTATGTGATGAAGCGGTGAAACATACCACTTAACATGTCTTACTACAGTCACTTTTATACAGGCAACATATAACACTGTTACTCAGGAGTGACAGGAACAAGCAATTTTCGGATTGTCTTACAAGAGAAGTTTCAAATGGCAGTATTTTATCTGTTATATTACAATTTGATGGGACTGTTCTTGCCTTTTTGTAAGCATCACTTAAGAAAGTATTTCTAGAGAATGAAAAACACTGAGAAATTATGAAGAGTTTATGAGAAATTATGAAGAGTTTATGAGAAATTATGAAGAGTTTATGAGAAATTATGAAGAGTCTGAACAGAAAGATGACACAAATAAGAATGGAAAGATCTTTACCAGAAAGTTTGAAACTTAAGATCTTTCCATTCTTATTTGTATCATCTTTCTGTTCAGACTCTTCAGAATGAAAAGTGTTTTTCATTTTCTAGAAATAATTATCATATGATATGTGATAATATATAAACCCCAGCCAACCAACCAACTAACCAAAAAAACCTGCTCATTTGTGTTGTGTGACAGCACAGTACCCAAGCTTGTGGAAGATGGTAGTGTGTTTCCATTTGATGCTGCATTTTAGCCATGCAGCTGGGAGTAGCACGAGCTGCTGATTTAACATTATTAATTGGTGAAATATGAGCTGTTTTGTTGAATTATCAAAAGAAAAATTTGAAACAGGAGTAGGAAACTAGAAATTGTTACTCCAGCTGTGTGTGTCTATTTTCCAGTTTTGTTTTTATAATATGCTAAAACTATTTCCTTGACAAATAGGGCATAGCTTGTTATTTCTACATCAAACATTTTGCAGTTCTTCAGCTCTTATGTTTGAGTTTCAATTAATAAAAACAGAGCTGCTGTTGAGCGGCAGAACTAGTTGTTCTTGCTTTTAAGTGTACAGAGACTCCCACCTCCATTACATCAGTTCTCCTTTGGTGTATGCTGTCACAGTTTCAGGGTAACCGCGCCTGTATTTCTGCCTACTCCCCTCCCCCTCCGGGGTCCACTCTGGGAGTCCCCAATCTGATCTCAGACCTCCAGCTGTCACCTGTCTTTGGACAGGGACCCGTGACCCACTCCCTTCTGACTAGCGATTTTTAAGGCTGCACAGCTCCCTGCCTTATACTGTGATAATCCCCAGCAAGCCACTCTGCCTAATGGCCACTTTCTCTCCAAGGTCCCTGAGCAGTGTGTAGCCAGCAGTTGCATGTTACCACATAGCTCCTTCTAAGCCATCCCATTTATTCTTAAGGTAAAAGCCTTACAGAGAAAGCACATAAAAACAATAAAAGTTTGTATATGCATGCTAAAGGCTTATCAGAGGTCGCCCATCAGTGTTATGGGGCCCTAGTAGGCCAAAGTCTTTCCACTGCTTCCTCAAGGGTTGGAGTCTTCTCTTGGATAGAAAGTCCTGTCCATTTGATGGATCAGAAAAAAGGCCCTGAGTCAGTTTAAACCTAGACTTTTTATACCAAAAGCCCCTTCTATGTCTATTGGTCTCTGAAAAACCCAGTTTGAACCAGTTTATATAAGCCTCCCCAGGGGGTGCTACCTCTCTGGAGCAGTTTACAGCCTGAGTGATTCACCTTAATCTTCCCTCACTGTTCGGGTTCCCAAAGGAGCTAAAAGCAATCTTCCACCCTTGAACTGCATACAGTCCCTTCGATATATATACCATTCATAACCTAGTATAGTGTTCCCCCAAAGATATAGCATGAGGTTGAAATATATTGCTTTCGAATGTACAAAGACTCCCACTGCATCAGTTTTCCTTTGGAGTATACCAAACACAATAAATCACAGCAGGTATAAGAGTATGAAACGGTGGGTGTGATTGATGTGGAGTGTTTGCCAATGTATTGTTTAGATGAACTCCTTTAGCTATACATTGGACAGTGCAATGACAATGACATTTCTATGTTAAATCACAACCTGGTAGGTGATGTGTGAGAGATTAGCTTTATAGGGTTGAATGTTCAAAAGCGCTGAGCATATACCATCACCCTCAGTATGGGAGGAGAGTTAGGCCAATGCTGGGCACTTTGAAAATCCAGTTTTTTAATCAATGTCATGGTTTAGACCAGGGGCTCCCAAACCTTTCCCCCCAGAGGTCCATTTGTGTAGCTGCAATAAGCATTGTAACCCACTATTAACACTTCTTGAGGAAAATTATTGTTAATTATTACATATATATAAACTCTAACACTGTAAATTAACAATGTACTGTACATATTTCCTTTTACTTTTAATGTAAACAATTGTAATGATAGAAATCCCTAGCAATATGCACTCAAAGAAATGCTTCAAGATCTTTGAAACCAAACAGTTTGACTGCAGAATGCAGTTGCGCTTGCGGACCACCCGGGACTGTGGTTCACGGCTCACAGTTCGGGAACCCCTGGTTTAGACAATGGAACTATTCCTCAGAAAGCTGAACATGATGCACTTGATACAAACAAAAATCATTTAAAATTGAGGGCACTTCAATACAATGTGTAGTCCAAGTCCATTGTGTGGAAAATACTCGCATAAATCACAGTACCGGTAGAAATTGCAGCTATGAAATTTTCCGTCAAACAGAAAATTTTAAATCAAGTTTCTGACTGCTTATAGTAATAGAACTAGGCTCAATATATGCACCGTGCATCTTCAAGAAAATGTAAAACTTTGACTTTTCGAAGAGAAAAGTTAATCTGCAAGGTATGTTCTTTGCTACTTTGTGTCTGTACTGTGTGGAATGTAAGGCTCATGACCGGTGATTAAAATGAAGAAGATGCATACAATGTAAATACCAGGTTTGCTTATCAATCCAGTTTAACAAAGAAGATGGTACTTTTTAAGAATAGTCTTTCTATGGTCTAGTGGGTGTTATGGGCCTGGAAGGAATTATTATCTGAATTTTTGCATGGAAGGAAGAAGGGAGGGAGAGCATTTTCTTGAGCATTCATCTCTCTCACCATTTCCTCCACATGATCTATTTGAATTCTTTAAGTGTGAAGTTTATTCTTTTCTTTTTCCCACTTGAGGAACATGGAAGAAGTAGATGACGTATTTCTCTAAGGGCTGGTCCACACTAGGGGGCGGGGGGATCGATCTACGATACACAACTTCAGCTACGTGAATACCGTAGCTAAAGTCGAAGTATCTTAGATCGAATTACAAAGTACTTACCTCGGGTCCACGTGGCGCAGGCAGGCTCCCCCGTCGACTCCGCTTACTCCTCGCGCCGAGCTGGAGTTCCGGAGTCGGCGGGGAGCGCTTCTGGGATTGATTTATCGTGTCTACATGAGACGCGATAAATCGATCCCAGAACATCGATTGCTACCCGCCGAATCGGGCGGGTAGTGTGGATGTACCCTAAGTGATTCATCCTGGACCACTTACTTTTTATTCTTTTTAAAATTTTCTTGATTACAGGCTTTTACATGGTTTCAAACAGTATGGGCCAATTTCAAGTGGCCTCTGAAATTATGCATGCAGACTTACAGCACATACGTCTCGTGTGTTTGTGCAAATATGGTCATCAGACACAGAATTGCTCCGTTCGCTCAGCTGAACATGTGCACATATTTAGTTTGTAAGTACCACTATACAGGTCAGTTTGACAATTAGATCCTTAGACATTTATGAATAGATTAATGCAACGTTCTGGCCTAATATTCTTTAATGTTTGGAACACCGTATTTGGGGTCAGGAAGGTATTTTCCTCTAGGTCAGATTGACAGAAACCCTGGAGAGTTTTCACCTCTTCTGTAGAATGGGGCACAGGTCCCTTGCTGGTTTGAACTAGAATAAATGGTGGATTCTCTTTAACTGTTGGAGCCTTTAAATCAAGAGTTGAGGACTTCAGTAACTCAGCCAGAGGTTATGAGCCTACTACAGGAGTGGGTGGGTGAGGTTCTGTGGCCTGCACTGTGCAGGAGGACAGACTAGATAACCATAATGGTCCCTTCTGCCCTTAAAGTCTATGAATTACATAGAAAATATTTCAGTATGTAATATCATTCAGAGGAAAAAAGCTCTTTCCGAACATCACTGTAATGGTAAACAGTGAAAAACTTGCTGACTTTTTGGGCCACATTCAGAACATACCTAAGACATTATACCGATTTATGCCAAGTGAGAATCTTGTCCATAAGCTTTAATAACAGATAACTAGCACTTTATAAACAAGGATAGCAGATCGCCTTTCCATTTTTTAAATAAACGGGCTACGTGCACGTGGACACTTCTGTTTCTGTCTGTCCTCTCCCAAGTCATTAAACCCATTGGTGGAACAATGTATCAGACTGCCCTCCCTGTGGCAGGGGAAATCAGTAGGGGAGCACTGAATTTGGGTGCTTCAGTTACCCAGTTCCTGTCCTCATCACCCTGTGCATTTTACCTTCATTTAATTTCCTTATAAATGGTCAGTTATATAAAATGATTAACACTAAATCCCACTCCTTTTCCCTTCTCCACCTCCACATTTTCCCATTCTCCTCTCAGTGCAATTGGTCTGCAAAAGCTCTTGATTGTATCATTTCACTCTCTGCTTTATTTCACTTTAATCTTCTCCACCTTCCTCCATCATTTTCCCTTCCTGCCTGCATGAATGCCACAGTGCAGCTTTCTTGAGTGGTGTCTCTCTAGTGTACCTTTACAATAAAATCTCTTGTGTTGCTTTTTATGCAGTGTTTGTTGTCTAAAAACAAATTGTTGTATTTTATAATATAACACACTATATTGTACAATATATACTCTTAGAAATTCAGCATAGGATGACTAGTCAGCTATGGTACACAAATAGACATTCCTTACTGTACTAGGCATTTGTCCTGTATCTACAAAATGCACTAATGTGACATGATATAATGTACTTCATATTTCAGCCTCAGGAGTTGAGGTTCCAGACATGGATCCTTTTCTATTGCACTATGCTGTGGTGTTGGTCTGCCAGGCTGAGCCCTTGCCATATTGTCAGAAGTTATTGTGACCAACAGTAGTTATTCACAGCTGAAGTACAGTCTGTAATTTCAAAGGCATCTGTGGAGTGTATTTTATGAAATGTTATAAAATGGCATTGCTTCTTCTGTGAAGCAATGTCTATGCTGGGAGTTTCTCTTGTGAATATTTTAACTAACATCAGGATGTATCTGTTTTATTTTTGACCTGTCTTTCTGAGGCACTGAGATTTTGTATTGTGCTCAAAAGCAGTGCTGTGTCTCGCTTGGAGTTGCTCTTTACAGGTAGTGAAGGTGAGACAGTGGTATCCATAAAAGAGTTGATAAATCAGCTGGAGAAATGCAATTGCAGTAAATCACCAGGAATGGATGGCGTACATCCAAGATTTCTGACAGGACTTAAGAATGAAGTAGAGTTACTAACAATACTATGTAATTTATCATTAAAAACAGCTACTACAGCACAGAAATGGAGCGTGGCCAATGTCACACACCCAGCTTCAAAAAATGGTTGGAATTATAAATGTTAGTTTACTACCAGGAAGAACAATATAGGCAAGTATTGAAGACAGACATTAAAACACTGGTCTACGTGAATATAATCTGATCGGGGCCAACCAGCAGAGCTTTCATAAGGATTGAGCATCTTCTCAAGCTTTATTAGAATTCTTTGAAAGGTTGAATAGTGTAGAAGAAAAGAAAGAACTGTTGGATATTGTGAGCTGCTGCATTGTGATCTTTAAGCCTGGCCTCATGTTGGAGAGATGCAGAGAAACTGTGCTGCAGTTGGAAGCCCCCAGGGGAGCCTGTGGTATAATGACAACTCTTCTACCCTTCCAACACATGCAGCATGCACTCCGCATCTATGCCTAGACAGCTCTGCTTCTCCGTGCCACTTTTTGGGGAGCTAGCACTACTAGAGGTGCTAGCAGAGACAGAGTCCTGCTACCCCACGGGAATGTGCTTGTTCCATGTGCAGGCATGCAAGTTGGGGAAGAAAGGGGCATATAGGCCTGGGCACAATTGAATCTAATGTAGTCTTTTGACAAAGTCTTTTTAAAGGCCTTGTGACGGGGTTGGACTCACCCCTGCGGCACCTCCTGCTGGTCACTCAAGGGAATTAGCTCGGCCAGCCTCAGGAGCGGCTTCTGCAGGCTGGTGATTCGCCTAACCGCTCTGGCCCCGTGTCCCTCCCAGGACCCCGGTGCCCCTTTAACTGGGGTGCTGCCCCCTGGCAGTACCCCCACAGCCTTATTCTCAGGGTCTCCCCCCTCACAGGGAAACCCCCACCCACTATCCCCTCTTCGCCTCAGTATTAGGCTACTGCCAGTCCCCATCTAGACCCATGCACTGGGGGCAAACTGCAGTGTAAGCATCATAGGCAAAGGGGATTTGGACCTGCTGCCTATGCCTACCCATGGGCTGCCCCTGCAGCCTCAGTACCTGGTCTGGCCTTACCAGGCCTGCAGCCTGGGGTTTTCTCAGGCCGGAGCTCCCTGAGCCTTTTCCCCCAGCCCTGCTCCACTTCAGGTCCCTGCTTAGCCCTTGCAGCCAGGCCCTTCTCCCTCTACAGGCAGAGGAAGACTCTTTGCTCTTGGCTCACTGCCCTCTTATAAGGGCCAGCTGAGCCCTGATTAAACTGGCCACAGCTGCGGCTGCTTCCAATCAGCCCAGCTTTCAGCCTCAGCCCTCTCCCAGAGCTGTTTCAAGCCCCTCAGGGCCTGAGCGGGGTGCTACCCCACGACAGTCCCCTGTAAAAGATTGTTAAGAAAACTTTGTATCCATGAGATGTGAAGTCTTGTCATGGATTAAAAACTGAGGTTGAGAGATGAAGCCAGAAGTATAAATAAATTGCTCATTCTTATTGTGGAAAAAGCTTAGGAATAGGTGCCCCAGGAATCAGTATTGGGTCATTTTAACATCCTAGGGGAGGGAATGAATAGTAGGGGTCCAAATGTAATGTTTACACAGAATTATTTATGTTGCCCAATATGAGAGAGGATTGTGATGACCTCTAGAGGAATTTAATGCAACTTGAACACTGGGTGACAAAATAACTGGTGAACTTCACTTTAAACAAGTGCAAAGTAATATGCATGGGAAAGAGCACTTAAAATTATTCATATGCACTGCTAAGTTTAAAAATGATTTGTAACCTCTCAGGCGAAAGAACTAGAAGACAATGTGGACTGTCCATTGAAAATATCTGTTCTGTGCTTGCACATCAGCAGTTAAAGAAATGTTAGGTTATACTGTATTAAGAAGAGGATAGACAATCATGAGATAAATATTATAGTACCTTTTTATAAACTGACGTAATGTGCTTACCTAGAATACTGAATTCAGTGTTGGTCACATTGTCTCAAAGAAAACACAGTGGAAATAGAAAAGATCTAGAGAAGGAGTGAAAATGAGTGAAGGAATGGGGTAGAATAGGAGTTCATGTAAAGAAACCAGGCCTATTCACAATAGTATAGAAAGGAAAAAGGAGACAAAATATAAAATATGAATTGCACAGTGAAACCTAGTAAAATGTTTTTATTTATCCTTGGTATGGAGATGCTCTGTGAAATTAACATGCTACACATTAAATATGGGTTCTTATGGCGTGTATCACTGAAATAACTT
Source organism: Chelydra serpentina (assembly GCA_037349315.1). Lineage (NCBI taxonomy): Eukaryota > Metazoa > Chordata > Testudines > Chelydridae > Chelydra > Chelydra serpentina. Next base: position 32,022,734 of record JBAIAC010000014.1, read on the forward strand.
TTTCATCAAATCTCTGATGTCAGATCAGAATTTTAGGGTTTTTTTAAGATATACCGCGAAGGTATAGGCATGTTTCCCTTACACTCTACCAGAGCTAGAATCTGTTTGGTATAAAGGCATGAAATAACGTTGAACTCCTTTCTCAGGCTTTTGCCTGAGGAAATTCTGAATGACTGGGGCCCAAATACGCAAGGTTGCAGTGTATATGAAGCTTGTACATATTAGCTGTCCAGCCTCTTCCATTTTTAAAGGCAAAGTGAAAACCAAAAGCATCACTCAAAGAGCTGAAAATTGTAGGTAATAGTAATTGGATATGGGTGAGATATGATCTATTAGTAGTGATGATGTGGTAGTGATAAACTGGAAATAAAATGCAATATATCACAATTAGACACTTCAAAGGATACCTCTCTGGTAGTAATCCTCAGCTCTGTTTTGTGTCACAGGTCACCTTAGCAGTGTTTACAAATCTCCTTGCTGAGGCACTTATTCAAGATTTAAGGTGTTGTAATTTTCAGATGTCAAAAGTTAAAGTGCACTGATATTTTACAGAACAGAATGTCATAATTAACTTTCATTTAGATTCATTTTTATAAATATGCCTCTTCAAAATTAATTTAAAATTTCATAGGATGTTCTCTGGAGACATTTTTGTTTGCAGTTCTACTCAGAACATGGTCCAGTGAATAGGGACCAAGACTGGCAGTCAAGACTTTGGTTTTATGCCTGGGTCTACCTCTTTTATGCCTGGGTCTGCCTGGACCTGCTGTGTGACCTTGAGCAAATCACTTCACCTCTCTGTGACTGTTTTGCCATCTGTAAAATGGAGATAATGTTCTATTAACACCCCCTTTGGGAAGCACTTTGAGATCAATGGATGGAAAGCTCTGTAAAAAAGACAAGTATTATTTCCTTTAGATGTTTACTTTGCTGAAACAAATAAACAAACCCTGTTCTTTTAAATCCTGAACATTTTTCAAAACTAGAACCACAGCCAAGAGCTAAAAATGTCACTCACTAAGTAATGAAATTATTTGGTCACCATAAAGCTATTTTAATTTCTATCTTTCATGCAGAGGTTTGATATGGACAGTATGGAGCTTTCCTTTCTCTCAGCTGTCCCAGGAATGTGAAATAAGGGATGGAGATTCTCTTTCCCCACACTCAGCCTTGAAAAAGGGGGAAAGAGAGTGGAGCTATCCAGACCCCCAGCACTCATGATGGGGGAGGAATTGGGAGTGAAGCTTCTCCAAAATTTACCAGCAGCCAGGGGAGGGAGTGATGTAGATGTTAGAGGCACTTTCTCTCTCCTAGAGGGGATAAGAGAGAGAGAGAAAACAAAGCTTCCGCGTCCTTGTTCCAGATGTTATTAGCCAAAAGACTGTGGTAAAACCTATGGTATTAATCCAACAGTGAATTCTGACCACGGACCCCCGTTCAGGCCCATATTGGATATTATCCTTGGCTGTAGGCAAATACATATTTTCCAGTGTTCTATTAATAAAAAATAGGTTTGCAATCTCTTATATTGGCCAGTCCAAACCCTTGCTTTAAATAAGATGGGGCCTTTACTAATTTACTCTTTCTAGAAATCCATCTTACCTATCTGAAAGAATGATAGTTTTAACTATCTCTGACCCATTTACAGCTTCCTGTAAACTCTTGCCATAGCAGAACCACTTTGCACAACCTAAAAACTGGGCATACTTGCAGGCACTGTAAAGATAATAAATGGCATGCTAAAAATACATGCAGTGGTGTTGTAGCTGTTTCAGTCCTAGGATATTAGAGAGACAAGATGGGTTATTGCAGTGGCTCTCAACCTTTCCAGACTACTGTACCCCTTTCAGGAATCTGTTTTGTCTTGAGTATGCCCAAGTTCCACCTCACTTAAAAACTACTTACTTACAAAATCAGACATAAAAATACAAAAATATCCCAGCACACTATTACTGAAAAATTGCTTACTTTCTCATTTCTGCCATATAATTGGAAAATAAATCCATTGAAATATAAATATTGTACGTACATTTCAATGTATAGTATATAGAGCAGTATAAACAAGTCGTCTGTATGAAATTTTAGTTTGTACTGACTTTGCTGGTGCTTTTTATGTAACCTGTTGTAAAACTAGGCAAATATCTAGATGAGTTGATGTACCCCCTGAAAGACCTCTGCATATCCCCATGCGTACGTGTACCCCTGGTTGAGAACCACTGTTTTATTGAACCAACTTCTGGTGGTGAGAGAGAAGCTTGTCCCCCTCACCACCAGAAGTTGGTCCAATAGAAGATATTACCTCGCCCACCTTGGTCTCTCAAAAAATTCTACATTCAGAATGAAAGGGCCAACGCGAAATAAAACTTCTGCTTGGAAACCAGAACCACTTAGGACTGTATTTCAGGCGCACTGTAAAGTGGGAATAATATAAGCTCTGTTGTCCTGCAAGAGATTCTTCCTTGTATATCTAATTGAATGGAATGAGCTTATGTTGCAACAGAACTCATATTAAGTTTGTTATCGACAGCTATCTTCTAGTTTCTCTTTTAATGACTTTAACTTAAGAAGATAACTTTCTTTCTTCTTTCTTAATAGCAGTCTGCTAGTTTATATCAGTTTCCAGAAATGTGCATTCTGTTCTGTTTATTTTTACCATCCAGAGTACTATTGATTCTTTGGTATCTGCCAAGTAGATCTATTTTGAGGACAGTTTCTTCAAAGACATGTCTGTTCAGACATGACTTATTTATGTGTGATTTTTGTTGCACAACAAGCCAGTCAGAGAAAGGAGGTATCTGTACATGGTGTTTGAAAAAGAAAACATGGTAGAAAGAATACATGTATTGTAATAGTATATTTTGAAGAGTTATATACTAATATACATTTGATACTTTACTTTAAGAGTTTCTATTGGGAAAATTTAGCTTGTCTTTTTGGAACTTAGGACATGGGCTAGATTTTCAAGAGACTCTGAAGGAATTAGGTGCCCGGTTCCCATTTAACTTCAGTGGAAGTCAGGCAGCTAACTTTCTTAGGGTTTGTCTACATGTAGACACTCCCGAAAGTTAATCCGAATTAGTTTTTAAAGCAGATTAAACTGCACTAAACTTCTGTGTGGACACTCTTAGTCAGAATTAAATTAACCTTAGTTCAGTTTATCTTAATTCACTTTCAAAGTGAATTCTGAACAAGAACATCCATTTAGGCAGCTTTTGAAAATCACAACTTTTGATGTCAGAGGTGATTAGAGCGCTAACTGGTAGGCTATGAGGTATTCTGATATGGGGCTCTCCATCTCTCTTTTTGAAAGCAGTCCACTTTGTATTTAATAATAAAATATTAAGTGGGTTGGAAAGAGTGAGAATGAATCTCTAGTTCGGTCGATAGGGCATTCTCCTGAGAGGTGAGAGATCTCAATTCAAATTCTTCTCATCAGGCAGAGGAGGGAATTGAACCAGTGTCTCCCACATCCCGGGTGAGTTTACCCAAGCACTGAGTTATAAGGGAGGCTGCCTCTTCCTTCTCATCTTCCCCATGCCAGCTCCAGCCCCCTCAGCTGTTTTGTGTGGAGTTAGGCAGGCACCTAAACCATTCTCTCAAGAAACAGCTAAGGCACCTGACTTCAGCAGTGGATTCCCTGCTGTGGATTGCAAGCAGAAACAGGCACTTCCCTGAAGCTCAGATTTAGGCGTCTAAATCTGTAAGGGGGAGGAGAGGGCTCAGAACACACCCCTCTCATTGCCTTATACCTTTGGCTAGTTTAGGGGTCTCCCACCTGTTGTGCTGGCTTTTGTGAATCCCATTTTCAGGTTCCTGTCTCTCCCCTTGTATTTTATACAGAGCATGGGTGCCCAACTCAGGGTTTGTAGATTCCAGTGATTTTCTAGGCACCTAAAAGTTAGATGTGGCAACATTCAACGTGACAATGCCTAAAACCCATTGTGGATCCGACCAGGGCCTTTCTGTGCCTCATTTCCCCATCTTTAAAATGTGGATAATGGTATTTCCCTACCTTACAGAGATGTTTTGAGGATGAGTACATTAAAGATTGAGACGTGCTCACCTACTACAGTCAGAGGGCCATCATAAGTATCTAAAATAGATTATGTACATTAGAAATTTGTTAGGCCTTTGGCAATAAATGCTTAGTCTTTTGGGGTCTTTTTGCTGTAACAGTAGTCACCCTATCTAGATGCAGAAATTGTCAGCAGAGACTATAGCTTAAGAGGCATGGTTTCATGTGTTTTATTGCATGCAGCTTAAAGATATATAAGAAAATATATGACTGCTGAGATTCTCTGACTACAAAACATTGGCTATATATAAAACTGTATTGTGTTGGCGGAATATAAAAATTGAAATATTCAGGTACCGTTTGTGACAATCCATTAGACAAAGAATGACTTGTTCTCCTGTATGATTTTCAGATAAAATAATTAATTAAAAATACTTAATGTCAAACTATTTCTCATACAGTAATTTCTTCAGATGCCATTGTATGTACAAGGTTGGTTTATTATTTTAAGTTTGGTCATAATTACTATTCTACTGGTTGCTTGTTTTTCAGAAAGATATCATGAAAGCATTTCTTTTTTTTGGGGGGGGGGGAGGCACAGATAAAGAATTATTTGAAATTTGCAAGCACGTAGGACAAAAAAGGTTGGCCTGCAAACCATTTGTGAGTGTGTTTGTAAGCTTGCATCATTGTAACTGCTAAGACATAATTACAATAAGCACAATAAAATGTGTTTTATGTGAATAAATGAGAGGAGTAGCATGAATAAATCTTATGATAGATGTATTTGTTTTTTCCACTGAGCAGATTATCCATACAAACATACACATTCCTAATGAATTCTCAAGTGCCCACGGTATTGAAGATTTCTGCCAGTTGAAAAGTGTTAGAATTCCAAGTGAATTATCTTTAGGGCTCCAGAAGAGCTATGAAATCCCTCTTGCCATCTCCTTGTGGATGTTTTTTTAAAGCACTTTCTAATTGGTTTTCTTTTACAAAACCGTATTGGTCATTGGAAAAATATGATTTTGCAGTACCAAACCAAGTTTTGAAAGTGGCCATAGTGCTTCAAAAGGAGGGATTCCATGTTGGTGGCTACAAATTAATGTGACAAGATTTGGAAAACCATACATCCACACTTACAAGTGACAGCACTGCATGTACATAAAAGCTCCAGCAACAGGAGCGGGAAAGTATATCATGGATTATAAAATTCCAAAAGGGGGGATTGCTCCAATACAAAAACACTGAGAAATTAATCACAAAAATGCATTTTTCCTTTGGGATAGTAAAAAGATGAGAATACATGATTATGTGAATTTCTGGTGATGGCAAATATCTGTATCACAAAATATCAGAAGAAATTTTAAATCCAGAAATCTCCATCTGGACAGACCATTATTATATAAATAGGCTCTGTCCACTCCCTGCTTTAAGATAAATAGTATTTTGAAATATTATTTCAAGTGCAGATTTAGTGATGGGTATAATTTCTGTTTCATAGGAGATTAAGCAGATCATAGTCTTGCACACATTACGTGTCAAAGCTTTCCAATTAGTTCAGTAACAGATAGCATGTAATCAATGGACATGAAAGAATATTGCCGTAGGTATTTCCTTCAGTTACAAACATAGCTAACTCATTCATCAGGGAGGGGAAAAGGCTTTCCCAGGTTTCTTGCTTGACACAGGGCCAGCTTTAATATACTCAGGAGAAATGTTTGCATTAAAAGATCATTGCGTAGATATGCCTAATGTAAGTTCATGTAGCGTGTTTGAAAACTGGACATTGATATATCTACCGACAGAATCAAAAATAGTTTCAGACAGTGAAATGAGAACTTCCCACATCCCTTTCCTGTTTTCTGAACATTCAATGACAGTTCCATTCCCTTTGCCTCAAGGGAAAGAGTAAGGACCATTGGGGTCCTCCTATGCCTTGTGGTTTTAGACTCTGTTAAATAAGTGCCTGCTTCCCACCCCACTCTGACCTAGTTTCTGTTTGGGCAATGAGAAATGCTAGGCCACAAAAGTTGATTATGTTCGGAAGGATCCTAGCTAAATAAATGCTCCAAAGAAATATTGCTTCTGTTTAGAGGCTATTTTTCTGAGAGATGGGTAGAAGCAATGTCTGGAATGACTAGGGTCCCCTTGTTTCTCGCTGATTGCCACAAGAATGTCTCGCATGAGAACAGAACAACTAAGGAGAATATGTTGTGTTTACACAGCAGAAATTTTTAGAAACTTAAACTGCATTATAAAAAGTTCATTGTGCTCTGTGCCTTGCAATTCGCTGTAGATAGCAAGATAGTAATTGAAAAAACTGGAGAGAAAATTTTTCTCTCTTTCTCAAACTGAAACTTAAGATTTCCCGATATGTGGCAAACTAAGGAATTTTATTGTTAAACTCTTGGGGCATGAAATTGCCAATTTACAAGGATAGGTGCTCATTAGTATAAATATATAACATAATGCTGCAATTTACAGTGGCCATATCGGTGTCATAAGTGAGTGTGGAAAAAATATATCCTCTGTGTCAGTGCTGGAGATACACATGTGATTTGAGATCCTATAGAGAATTTGCAAACATGCCCTATGGCTATCTTAAATTCTAAAGAGATTGACCATGACCACAGTCTCTGTGGGCTGCTGCTCCCCCTCCTGCACATGTGGGCAGTGTGTGGCGCCAAACCCCCTCTCCCCATACACTGATCAATGCAGCTGAGATGGCATGGAGTGAGGTGGAGTAAGCTACACTCACCTGGCCTGCCTCACTTTCCCGCTAGAGGAAGGGGAAAGCAAGGACTGAATTGTGACACTATCACAGCTTAGTCCTCAGTGTGCTCCTGGGGCATTGCAACTATGCACTGCCCCTTACTTTAAGGTTCCTGGTAATTCTAGTACCTAGCCCTGGAAAGTGAGAAAGTCAGCATTTTTTTCCTGGAACTCTCATTGGGGGTATTAAATACCAAATAGAGCTTTCCTGAAAGGTGCAAGGAAATGAATGTCCCTCTTTAACACCAGAAATCTCAAGGATATTTTGATATGTTTGAGCATCTTCATTTTTCAGAAACGTATAGATTTGAAGTCAAAGAGTTTGTCTGCCAGTGCAGATATATCTTCTGCCTCTGTGATGGACTGCAGATTGCCAGTCAATGTAAATGGTTTCAGAAAGCCATTTTCCCTTATGGACCTGAAGCAAATAAATCTTTAAGTATCAATGCTTTATAAGTTTACCCTACCTCAGGTCATGCAACTTCCTCTAGGAAACTTTAGCTATCCAATAGACAGGATATTTTCATATCCTTTTGGGCAATATGCATGGGAAGTTTCTCCCGTTTGCCAAACAAGATTGGGTTTTCCACACACATTTCTATTATTTGGGCCAAAAGTATAATTTTTAGAAACTTAAACTGCATTATAAAAAGTTCATTGTGCTCTGTGCCTTGCAATTCGCTGTAGATAGCAAGATAGTAATTGAAAAAACTGGAGAGAAAATTTTTCTCTCTTTCTCAAACTGAAATTATGAAGCCAACTGGCTAAATGTAGGAGATATATGTGCCGCATACTGTCCTTAATTTTAAATATAGAATTACTTCTGTACTATACAAACTTAATTTTACCTAATTAGGTCGTACTGGCTGTTCCATTATGAAGCCCTGTTTTCAGATGCTTAGAACTTACTCAAAAGCTCTCATAGACTCATAGACTTTAAGGTCAGAAGGGACCATTATGATCATCTAGTCTGACCTCCTGCACAATGCAGGCCACAGAATCTCACCCACCCACTCCTGCAATAATCCGCTCACCTATGTATCAGCTATTGAAGTCCTCAAATCATGGTTTAAAGACTTCAAGATGCAGAGACTCCTCCAGCAAGTGACCCGTGCCCAATGCTGCAGACGAAGGTGGAAAACCCCCAGGGTCTCAGGCGAAAAACCCCCAGGGCCTTTTGGATTGAAATTTTCCTTGCTTGATCTTAATCTAAAAGTGATTTTCACTCTGAATCCTCTTGATATTTGAGAGAAGACACACAGTCATGAAGTTCTAGTTCAGGCTCATATGAATTTTCATGCAAATCCACTAATTGGTATGAGTTTATGAACATTAGCACACTTATTAATCAGACAAGTTTCACACTATTTCAGTTTCTGTTGTGAACATATTGCACACCCCTATTTGCAATGCCTTATGACCCTACAAGTGAAATAGTTTTTTTCAAATCAAGATGAAGTGGTGCTTCAGGTTTGTAACATGTTTTTTGCAAATATTTATTAAAATAATTATTACAAGAATGCTAAGGTTGCAAAATGAAACAGTCAGAAGTCAGGAAGGGCCTTCTCCAGGTTCACTATCAAAGCATACAGATTCCCCTCTCCTTCAATTTACCTGTAACTGCAAAATGTCTTATTTAGGTATTTCATAGCATCATTATTTGCTGGGAATACATGGCTTAAGACAGCTGCTAATGCTCCTTCCCCAGCAACTGGAAGCCCTGACTGGATTACCCCAATACATGTTGCTTGCTGAAACTGCAAAGCCAAATGAACCCAAGACAGGAGATCTGTTGGGCAGACAGACTCCCCTTCTGCAAAGCTAGATCTCTGGTAGTAGCTGTGTGGCTCAAACTTCAATCAGTAATGGATTCTTAGAGGCAGCCTTGCAGTCAAAATCTAGATCACTGGGACTTCCATTGTAAATCTGACAAACAAGGATGTGCAGGTCTAACAGGTCTGCTTGAGTACAGTCAGCATTCCGTAGTTTGGATTGCTCATATCATAGATGCAATAATTTTGTGCTATCTGACACACGTTTGTAACACACTGAAGGGCAGGAAGCAAGGGGAAGTGCCATGTGCCTAATTCTTTTCTCCCACAGATCAGCTCACAGGAGTGGGAGGAAAGTGAATGAGGAACTCTTTGAGTTCACACTTGTGTTGTTCCAGCCAGATTCTTCTCTGAAAAGGGAAGAGTTTGAAGCCCTGCCTATCTATGCATTTATCCTGCACTCATCACTCTGTGGCTCAGAAAAGGAGCACAGTCTCCAAATTCAGTGGAGCTGGAGGTTCTGTAGCATAATCCTGTAGATCCGTGGGCCTGCACACTGTATTATACTGGCATCTTCCACAGTTCTGCTTGGCCTGTCCCTCAGTGTAGGAGACCCATTACCTACATCTCCACAAAAAGCCCTCTCCAGCAGGGATTCCAGGAGGATGCTTTCTAGTTCCTTTGTCTCCTGTCCCGTTGGCACACACCTTGAAATCCCATGGAGCATATACTGTCAAATGGGCTTCTGTACGTGTGAAGGAAAAGGGGTAGTTTGCCATGTCGACATTGCTCTCCCCCTTTTGTGGGTATAGACTTCTTTGGACCCTTATTTCCAGTCTGCTGCTCCCTTCTTTTTTCCAGTTAATTCTGTCCTGGTCCTTGCAGAGTTTGACTATGTGCATGTAATTTTAAATTTCCATAAGCAACAACAATTGTAAATGCAAAACTTTGCATTCTGCTTTAAGGAACAACTTCACAGAAATTCCTGTTATAATCCGTTGCCCAGATCTCTCACATTCAGGGACATATGGATGCAAAGAAGCAAATTTCTGAGAAGGCCTCTAAAATGCATCTAGAGTTATGAGCATTTGTGCATGCCGGCTGGACAACTGCACAGGCAAATATACATACATCAATAAATGTAGTGTTTTGTGATTGCATGTTGATGTATTCATAAATATTGCAGGAGCAATGTTAGAGTTTGCTTTGAAAATTGGGCCCAGAAATTAAAAGGCAGAAGGAACCAATACATATCTGAATGACTTTGACTGTAGGATTTGTAGATGTATGTGGATGAAAATACATTTATATGAGCAAGAGTTGAAAATCATAAAAAGGCAGTTCGACAGCAAAAACACAGTTTTTAATCATGTATGATGAAATTCAGACCTGATAAAAACTGCTTTTACAAGGCCTAACTGTTGTCAATTAAAACGAATATTGTAGTTAAAACTTTCACTCAGTGTGCTGTATTTTTCATTTATTTATTTATGTTAAAGTCTTTTAACCTACAAAAATATTCAGCCATTTTCCTTCTGGCTAAAAAAAAATATCAGTCTTATAAAGTAGGTGTTCTCTACAGAATCAATGTTGATGAGAACCATACCACTGAACAGGAAGTTCTAAAGACAGAGAATGGCAGACGAGAGCTGCTCCATCTGCTCTGGAAACATATTACTGTACAGTGGAGGCCAAAACAACTGACAAGACGAAGTCCATTATTTATGGAAAGACTCTGAACTCTGGCCATTTGTCAAGCTGACTCAAGTAGTTCACTGCTGGACCTGATGAGCTAGCAAGTATCCAACATAGATTTGTGCTCTAATAACTGTCACATGCAGAGGTGTTACTGAAACAAATTGCTGAAGTATTAGAAAAAAAGGGGGAACGTGCATTGATCAGCCAGTGACCCTGCTGGCTAACTTCACTAATAAAGATTCAAAAGAATTTTTTAAAAAGCTATTGCAAAAATAAAGAGAGAGAGAGAAATGCAGGGTGAAATCCTGGCAGCATTGAAGTCAATGGCAAAACTCCCATTGACTTTAGTGGGGCCAGGATTTCACCCGCACTATATAACATTTCAATGCAATACTCCTGCATGATTTAATTTCATGTTACAGGAGCTGTCTTGGTATGTATGCTAATGAAATATTTTCTTTGTCTGACAATAGTAAAAGTTCCAGTCCTGAGGTCAGTGAAAGCACTCCTTGTTCTCTTCGAACATGTGCATCTTTTGGACCAATTAAATGTGATAAGGCTGACTCTGCTTCTTTCTCATGTTAACCACTGTTGAAATCTGGGAGTCAAAAGAATCAGCTGAAATATGCATAGATGCTGTTGTAGCCAAGACAGGGTTTATATATTTTTTTCACTGTTTGAAGGAGTCTGGAATCGTGTCATCATTTTGAAATTTGTGAATCATTGCATATTAGAGGATTTATCAAAAGCATTGCTCTTTTCTCTCTCACCCTACAGAGTGCTGCTGTGTAGGCTGAGTTACCACTAATTCATATGTATTGCAGCTGTTGTTATCTCACTGCTAGTCTACTGTCTGACTTTAATAGCATTGAGCAATATGCTGCCATTTTTACAAATTGTTGCATATTCTTCTGGTAGCTGGAGGCATTTCCCTAATTCAAAAATATATTCTAAATCTTTTATTTTCTGATTTTACTCGCTTTCCTGTTACATGTGTGGCATTTTTATGTGCATATTTTATTACAGTTTTTAATCTATCTCATTCAATTCATTCTGTTGTTCATTTAATTTATTTATCTGATACCTTTCATACTGTCTAAAACAAAAGTACCAAGGCAGCAAATAGTAATTATTAAAAACATACAGCGCTCCAAACTTACAGCCTTGCCCTTCAGTAAAACACACCTAGGAGATCCAATGTACCAGAACAAAACATAACAAAAAGAATAGAAAATAAAATATTGTTCAGCCATAGGCCTGACCGAACAAAAAAGCCTCGCATTCTGATCTGTGTCTTGCCTAAGTAAAGCGCTGACAGGCAGTCGTGGAGGAATCAGTTCAGAAACTGAGGGCCTGCAGCTAAGAATGCCCTTCTGCTGACCTGGGAAAACCGAATTCCAGGCACTGACAGCCTAGAGGACCTCAGCTAATGTGGTCGGATATAGAGAATGAGGTGATCTTTTATATAACAGGATCCTAGACCATGTCGAATTTTAAATTGAGAATAACACCTTGATTTGTAAGTGGAACTAAATAGATAGCCAGTGCAGCACATGTAATGCAAATCTTACAGGTAGAGCTCATTGAAATGTTTACGAAAAGGACTTTTCTATCAAAAAATGTCATTTTGTCAAAACCAAAATGTTTCTCGGCACGTATAGATTTCAACAACGGGTCAAATGAGAGAGAGCTTTCATTTCTTCTTCCTGCCAAGATGATACCCACATTCCGACGTCATCTCCTGGAGGTTTCATTTTTTAATTTTCATAGTGTTTGTGTGGCTGGCAGTAGGGAATGGCCAGTTGTTCTCCAGTATTATTGAGAAATGTAACAGGAAGAATTGGGGTAACTCATAGGAAAAAGGGGATTGGTGAGTCACTTTGACACAATTTGTGCAGTGCCTTGTGGCTAGGAGCAACATTGCACGGTTTCATACTCTTTTTAGTTCTGCCACCCAGGTGCCCATTTGTCTTGTGATTCAGTTCTCTGGCCTGGTCTCCCTTGGTCTCGTCCCTTTTGGAGTAAACCAGGATTTTCACCCATATTGCCAGGCCCTTACACTGCGTTGGTTCAGACCCAATATCCTTCTGGCTCTTTGGCTTTGGGTCTTCTGGCTAGTCCTCTCGTTGAGGCTGTAAGGTAATCCAATCCCTTCCTCTTTCCGGGGTTCCAGCCCAGGAACCTTTGTGAACAGTGGTTAAGGACTGTTTGGTTAGACTTCTTGCTTCTTACCTGGGCTACTTCCTATAGTGCGTCCACCTTCTCCTCAATGGGCTCATATTCTTAGCAGGAGTCTACCCCAGGGCCAAGCCCCTAATCTTGGTCCTCTAAGTAACAGAAGAAAAGTAATTAACAGTAATAAAGAGCAACTCCAGCAACTGTGTCCTACCTGGATCCTCCAGCTGTCTGTGCTCACGGTTAACCTAAGATAGCTTGGTTCTCTGCTGTGCTCCTCTCTGGGAGCTGAGGGTGAGAGGTCAGTCTGCCATCCCAGCTGGGGCCTTTTGAACTGAGATTCTCCCTTTTCAAGGCTCTTCCCCCAAGACTGGCATGCCTCACAGGTGCTGTGGGGGAGGGCTGCCTGCCAACGCTGTTCCTTAACCCCTTCTTGCTTGGTGTGGGGTTTGTATACCCCATCACAGGGATGCAGCTGCATAAAAGGAGTATTTGCCCACAACAGCCCTGCAGGCTTCTTCTTATATAAACTTGCTTTAAGATGTATTTCCCATTGGCAAATTCAGGTAACAGCACTCCAGCATGGTGGCTCACAGCTGAGGATAGCGCTATCCCAGAGATTGCTTAAGGAATGTTTTTCAGAACATCAGACGACAGTATTGAATTGTCCAGAAGATTGTTTTTATACCATTGAAATAAGAGCTCCCTTCAAGTATAGGGATATATGGTGGCAGGTATTTGATGGTAAATTGTATGTCAGAGGCAATCTACAAGGGAAGCACATAATAGACAGAGGCTGCCTGAGGAAGGTTACTCTGGATCAGAGGAGATTATGGAACACTTTTTACTCTGCTGCTCCTTTAATGTCTGTATTAGGGATCTGCTGTCCCCAAAACTGAGAGTTCCTCTGTTGCATGGCCAGACTTACGGACAATTGGCTTTTGGATTTTTTTCAGAATATTCTGCATCTATCTTTATAAGGAAGGATAGACTTTTGCCAAGTATTTTCTTTGAGACCCTCACAGTTCTTAATTCAGCAGTTTTATATTACCTATGGCTGCTTGGCCTGTTTTCAGGCACAGGATGACTCACTTGAAACTTTAGTTTGAATTATTTGTACAGTCATTCAGTTGCTAATGAAAAAACTGATGAGTTCAGCAGTTAGCATGCGGGCTTATGATGTCAAATTGACTTGTAGTTCTGAGGACAATGTGTTTGAGGTGTGGAGGGTTTGGGTGTTTTCTTTTTGTATCTGTGTACTGTCCCTACTCTAATTTCTGGTTATAGTTTTGAAGTTGTCATTTAATAAAAATGAACAGAGCGAGGTACTCTGACTCCTGGCCAGCCCTACCCCCTCCCGCCTGAGGCCCCATCCCTTTAGCACCACCACCCCTGCCGGAGCCCAGAGACCCACCACCACGGTCATGCCCCCTGCGCTGGGAGGGCAGCAGCACGGCCACAGCCTCCCAAGACCCGGAGCGCCGGGAGCACAGATGGCGCGGCCGCAGCACCCCCATCCCTGGACCTCCAGGGGTGGGGGTGGGGGTGCAGCCCCAGTCCAAGCCGGGGCCACCTCACTGGGGGACTGGAGCCGCGCAGAATGGGGAGCAAGAGGAGGCTGGGGGCGGAGCGTGGGTGGGACCATGTGTGGTTGTTTGGGGAGGCAGAGCCTCCCCCAGCCTATGATACCCGCTGCCCATGCTCTAACTCTCTGTAACCCAGGATTGACCAGAAAGAGGGTCATACATACTCTACATTTTTTTAAATGTCCAAATATCCTGTTCTATTCAACACAATTTACTCTACGTACCCTTTCCTGACAGTAAGCATAATCAGTGGCGTCTCCTCTGTTGACCTCATTCTCCCCTCTCCCCCTCCGTTTTGTGAAACTTTCAAAATATCTTGTTTTCATTACGCATTGGAACAAAAACAAAATGTTTTGTGAAACAGTACTGCTGTTTTCTAGCCAGCTTTAGTTATGGCCTTACCTTGACCTACCCCTTTTAGAAAGCAGGCTGCTGTACTCTGCCCACATGAAGCTTCTGAACTGCCCCAAAAGTTCATTCAGTAAATCAGCCTCAGGTTATGATCGAATGGATAGCTGTGGTAAAGTTTGCATGTTAGAGAAGTTACAATCTGCATATCCAGAAGCAGCAGAGGATCTAAAAGGGCCCTAGTGCTGTGAATGATTACACTGGGGAAGAATTGGAACTATGCCCCAAATTGAAAGTGCAGACACAATTCCCCTTCATTCCTATGTATCTGAGGTTCCCAGACCTTTCCCTGTCCTGGCCTTCTTTTTGGCTTTCTAAATACCACCCCTTTATGCAGTCTTAACTTTATTTATAACAATACACTTCAAAACGCTGTCCCAAATTCATCAAGACCATTACAGAGAGGAATAAAGTACATAGTCATATGAATGATTTTTACATCAGTACTATACAATATATTATATAACCCAGTACATGTTAATGAAATTGGGCTCGATTTTTACATTTTTCTTCCTTAAATTTGATAGGAATTAAAATTCGTTATTCTTTTTTATGTCAGAAACATTAAAATATTTTTCCTGTGCTTCTACTTCATGTTAATCATATTTTGCAGCACAGAATGTATACTGAATGTAAGAAATTTGTAATTTATTTTGCTGTTCACTTGCAAAAAAAAAAGTAATAGCCAGCTTATAAATTCTGCATTAAAAAGAACTTTGTGCGTTTTTATTATTTTTTTGCATTTTATATTCCTTACATTTGATATTCATTATACTGTAGTGTATATAATCTATTCTTCCCACATAGAATCCTGTAGATGTAAATGCTCATGGTATTATTTGGATTAAATATAAATAAAGTGTCAAGGAATTTGGCACCTTTTTATTCTTAAATCAAATGACAAGTGTTAAACACACAGAGCCAAATTAATTGCTGGAGCCTCTGCATTAATTTCAGTAGAGTTACATTGGGGTGAATTTGACCCATAATGTTAGTTTCAAACCATTTTTTTCTAACTTCTCAAATTAATGATGTCATCTAAAACCCTTTGGTAAAGGAGAATAACCCAGGATTTAGGGAAAGTGTGTTGAGCAGGCTCTACTTCTACTTCTAGAATTATTTGCAAAAGAATTTGCTAAAAGTTTGTATTTTGTTGATAGCTAAGAGTTTTGAAATCTGGTATAGGATTAATTTAAAAAGAGATTTTATGAATCATAGATTTCATTAGCAAAAAAGAGCTTGGCAAATCACCAAGGGCTGATTCTGCAACCCCTTGAGTAGAACCTATGTAAATTGTTCCATTACTCCTGCAAGCTGTGTTATTGGATGCAATTAGTGAGAGTGAGGGAGAATAGGGCCCTTAGACTACAGTATTATCAGAGAAGGTGCTATAAATAGCTGTTATAAAACATGTATGAAAATATTTTATCTATGATTTGGTTTGAAAAGCAGCCATTTGATCCTACTTTGTGTTAAGAGTGGTAAGTGATGTTAATTTGTATGTGTGTCTAACCATTTCCAAGGTGCAAAATTAGCAAATGACTTGTGGAGTGAATCAGTAAAGCTATTGTGCCCTGTGAAGAAGTGAATAAGCTAGCTATTTTAACCCAAGCCTGGGCTTCCCCTTCTCTGAGTTCCCTAGCAGATCCTTTGAGATGAATCTTCTCCTTAAATAAAGCCACTTTTTATGCTTTTTTAGTCCATACTGAGTATTTGCCAAAGAATTCTATGAAGTATCTGTGAATTTACACTGAGACAACACCACACTACTTCCCCTGTTTCCTGTACTGAATGGCCAACACCAATGATAAACTGTAAATACTACTCAAGGTAGGAAGAATGTGCTGCCAGAACCTATTTATCACTTCACTGGCTTTGTATCATGCACATCCGTCTGAAGTTAAACGGGGCTATAAGAAGAGTTTTCTTTTCTTCAGCTTTGCCAACGATAGTATCGTGCATAAAGATTAAAATAGAAGTTCAGTGTTTACCAATTAGATTTTCCCAGCCCTCTAAAAAGAAGGTGGGTGGGATATAATTTGCTCTCAGATGCTTGCTACTACTGAGAGAATACTAATATCAATCTGTCTTTCAGGAGAAAAAGTGGCTTTTAGCCAGTTAATTTTGACTTAAGTTAACACTTTTTATGGAAGCTTTTAAGCTGATTGTATAATGTTATCCATGTAAACTAAGTTAAGATTTACGTAGAATTTTGACCATTTTCATACATATTCTATGTTTATTTAAAATGTCCAAATATCCTGTTCTATTCAACCTAAATTACTCTACTTACCCTTTCTGACAGCAAGAGTAATCAGTGTCTTTCCCTGTCTGTGGAATCTCATTTTAAATCTTGGAAAATATAGTGAAAATTTTTAAAAAATGATATGAAAATACTTGTTCATAGAGCCGTGGGCAATGCTTTCGAACTAAACCCTGTAGTAATTTTGTTAACCATGGAGCAGGATGCTCTTGAAGATATTTCCTACAGAAGAATGGGTATTGCCCTTTCTAGTGTTTATGCATTGCACAAAACTAGACATTTTACTTTTGCATTCTGCTATTTGTGATCAATGGGTTATTAAACAGAATAATCAGAATAAGAAACCAAAATCCACATCACAGCCCTAGGATCTCTCACACTGGCACAAAAAAAGTAGATGTGCATCTCATCACAGTTATCCAATATTATTATATTTATTTGTATTGTGGGAGCACCTAGAGGTCACTGTTGGCTGGAAAACAAGAATTCTGTTTAGTGAAAGATTTCAAGGGTTGAGCACATTTTCTGTTTCTGCAAAGCAAAAGCAAGAACTTTCTAAATCTGAGAGAGAAAGAGAGAGACACCCCCACCCACCCAAATACACCAGTGGGGTTAGAGTACATGCCTGGGGTGTGGGAGACCCAGGTTCAAGTCTTTGCTTCGAATCAGGCAGAGCACCCCTCTATTGATTTTGACAACACTTTAGTCAGGTAAGTTTCTCAGAATCAGGATAGAATTTATGGTGAAAGCCAGCAACAGAGAAAGACCCCACCCCTGAATAGCCAATAGCCTGATGGTTGGGATACTTATCTGGCATGTGGGAGACCCAAATTCAAATCCCTGGTTTGAATCAGGCAGAGCCAGGGCCGGTGCAAGGAAGTTTTGCGCCCTAGGCTAACACTGCCCCCCCCCCGGCAGCCAGTGTCCCCCCCTCGCGGCTCCCCCCCGCCTGCAGTGCCCCACCCAGCTCCTGGCTCAGCCGCGGAGCCGGGAGGATGGCAGGCAGGCAGCCGCGGCCAGCCGCCCTCCCGGCTCAGCCGCAGAGCCAGGAGGGCAGAAGACAGCCGCGGACAGCCGCCCCCCTGGCTCCCGGCGCCCTAGGCGACAGCCTAGGGTCGCCTAGTGGGTGCCACTGTTCCCTCTAAGCTCTGTGCATGTGAGCGCGCACACAGATCCTAAACCCCACGCACACGGCAAAACACTGCGCACAAAAATTTGCACAGAATAAATTTTTTGCGCACATGGCCTGTCAAAAATTTGCACAGAAGAAATTTTTTGCGCACATGGCCTGTCAAAAATTTGCACTGAAGAAATTTTTTGCACACGTGACCTGTCAAAAATTAGAGGGAACATTGGTGGGCGCGCCGGCCCTAGGCAGAGCAAGGCCTTGAATCTGGGCATCCCACATCCTAGGTGAGTGCCCTAACCACCAGGCTGTTCTGAGCATGCGTGCGCTCTCTCTCTCTCCGCCTCTCCCTTCCCTCCTCCGGTTTTAACCCAAAATTTAGTCCCGTGCCTCTGAAACCTTCCAACTAAAGATTTAGTCAAGTCCAAAAAAAGTTATGATTTTGTCAAATCATTTCCCAACAAAAAATGTGTCAACAAAAACTTCCCAGCCAGCTCTAGTCACTGTCCTATTATGCTAAGCAATGCACTGACACTTTTAAAAATGACAACCCCTTGCTACACAGAACTTGCATTCTAAGACAACACTTAGATACAATACGCCTTGGTCACCATGAGGTTAGGTTACAGTGGTGTGCTCCACAGGTGGGTACACCTTGAAATAATTCAGTAATTTCAGCTAGTCCAAAATGGAACTGCGTACCTATTAAGTGATATTTCCCAGAAGTAGCATATGACACCAGTGCTTTACCATCAGCCTTCACAGCCAGCTGCTCTCTGACAGAAGTTTCAGGTGTTATTTTTGGCCTATCAACTCAAAATGGATTGGATATTGGCTCTCTCTTCAACTCTGATCAAGCCACTTGAATTGACAGCTCCCTTGTTTAAAGTAGAGGTGCCTGGGAGCAGGACACTGTACTCGGGAACAATCTTCCCTCCCCATCTTACCCTGTTTCTCTGCAAGAGCACATATTTAGTGACCTTCCAGTCACTCTACAAAACTTAGCTGTTTTCCCAGGCCTTTTTTCAGGGGTTGGCAATGGTGAAGGGTTGAGTGGAGCTGAGGGTGTAGTGAGAGAGTCTGAATATTGAACAGGGGGATGTAGGGAGGGATTTTAATTTTAGACACTGGAATGGTATGTGTGTTGTATGGAATTTGTGTTAATATTTTGCACATGTGCCCAGAGCTTTAAATGAATGCATGTTTCAATCAAAATAAATAAATATATTTATGCAGACTCATATGTATGAGTAAAAATCCATCATACAATCAAAACTATAAACGCACATTGTATTTTTTAAGTTATGGCAACAGCACATTTATATTTATGTTCATGATCTTCTGTACTTGTTAAATACATTTAACGTATCGCTTATGGAAAAAGTTTAGCACTATAGCTGTTTTATTTTGTATCAGAATATGAAAATATATCATAGAATTACCATTAGGGTTACCAGCTTTGGTCTGGATGAATTCCTGGAGGTTTCATCACATGACATTGACTCCAGGACAATACTGCAGGGTTGGCAACTGTAATTGCTATGAGGAGGGGAAAAAATCTATTGCCGGTTCTTACCAGAATGACTGACTGATAGGCAACATCCTCAAGTTATTAAATTGCTTTAACAACTGTAACAAATAACTAGGGCACATTGGTTCAATTAACATGATTTCACCCCAAAGATTCATTCACCCGAAGTTAGTTTTGCTGTAAACTAAAAACACAGAAGTAGTGTGTCAGAACTGCATCATAGTTTCTTTTTTTTTTAAATAAAAATGAAAGTGTTGGTTTTATACCATTGTTTTAATGCTTGCACTTAAAGAACTTTAAGACTTAAGAGTTAGTCCTGGTCAGTGCTTTGATGTGTGGTGGTTTTTCTTTTATGAAGAAATGGTGGTATTAAAGCGACTCATGTTAAAGGAAACATTTTCAGATAAAAATCCAGTTCTCTTGATTTGCTTCCTGGTCTTGCTCTTTTACTTTGAATTTTACCCTTACAAGAGTAGCTAAATAAATACAGTAGCATGAAAGCAAATGAAAAACATATGTTGTTCTTACTCAGGAGTTTAGTGAATCGAGTTGTGTGAACATCTGAATTCATCAGTCTTACTCATTTATAGTGTTATCTGTATTTTAATGGTACTCTTAGTACGAAAAACATTCAAAATAAAGGGAATATAGCAGGATCTTACAAAAAATAACCAGAGTGATCTTTATTGAGGCAAAGGTTGTACAGGAACAAAAACAAATAATGTTTTTATATAAATTATAAGAAGATAAAATGATTCAGAATCTTACAAAGAGAATAGCAGTGAAAGGGAGGTAGAATATTTTGCAGTTCATGCTGGAAAGGGGCAACAATAATCTGAAACAGATAAAAGAGATTAGACTTTGTGAGAGGACAATGCATGAGCTGGGAAAATATTGTAATGTGGTTTAATGAATGGGTTATTGTAATATAGAAGATATGATATGGTAGTAAAGAGAGTGATTCTAACTATTAGGAATGTTTTACTCTATAATATAGGAGATTTACAAAGCACATACAGTTTTTCTTTCCAGTATGACCTACTCTCTATTATAATGGTGGTATTGTATAGCTTCTCTTGTGGTCCCTCTGTTTCTCAGACTAATACTTGTATGTGCTGTCTTTTTATATCTTTCTCCCCCCCCCCCCAGCTAACCCACAGGCCAGGGAAGCCTCCCGTACCCCTGCCCACGGCGACCAGCTCCCTGCTCCCCCCCACACACCCCGCGGCAGCTATCCCGAGGCCTAGGCAGCCTCCCGCCCCCGGGGCAGCAGCTCACCTCCGCCGGCGCTGCACCAGCAGCTGCCGCATAGCCTCCTGGGAGTCGCCTCCCCCCAAATGCCGGCACCTTAGGCGACCGCCTAGGATCGCCTAATGGAAGCACCGGCCCTGCCTAAGGAGTGGAGAGGGCTATTCCCTCCTATTTCCCCCTGTCACTGCTATAAATGGGAAAGAAGAATTCATTTACCTTAACTTTGCTCTTCTCGTAGTTTATTTAAATCACTTTTTTTAATGTTAAGCAGCTTTTTCCCCACCAAGGAAATGTTGGAGGTGCATTTTCTTCTTGGCACAGCAGAAGTTCTGTGACATACTTAGAATTTGAGTAATTTGGAGAAGAAAAGAGGGATACGGCCTCTGTCTTGTTATGCTAAATTCTGTAAGCAATGTGAAAATCCCATGTACTACAAAGATTCTATATTGCTCCAAATGGCAGACTTTATGATTAGAATAAAACATTGCATCTTGGACCCCATAGATTTATGAAAGATAAACATAGTAATTTAATGGGTATCATACACAGTCTTACGAGCGTATGTTAAAAGAACTCATAGCCTGGAAAGTCTAGAAAGAATATTTCCTACGAGAATAGGCTGTATTAAATTAGAAAATATTAAAATGTATAGATGGGTAGTATATCTAGAGGATATGGCAGAGGTGGTATATGCCCACTTTGTCAATGAGGTTTGCAGTCTGGGGGACCACCTGGATCCCAGCTGATTTTTCTGTTCGTAACTGTGGCTAGAAGAGCCTTATCTCATCTGTGATTAGGTATTAAGTTGCAACCATTCCTCTCTGATGGGTTATCAAATGCTTTTTGATCTCCAGATTGGATTGCTGCAACATGCTGTACATGGGGCTACCCATGAAGCCCGGATGGAAGTATCATCTAGTGCAGAGTATGACTGTCCACTTAATGGTCAGAGCTGAGTCAGAGTGCACTTGTTCTGCACTGGCTTCCACTTCCTTTTGGGGCACCATTCAAGATATACAATCCAATGTTTATTATCCATGCTTCAGTTATAAGAAACTCCTTTTGTTCCACAGCAGAGTCGTGCCATCAAGCATTTATTACGCTGACAATTCCCTTCCCTTGTCTAAACATGATCTCCATTCCCCCTCATGTCTTTGTGTTCCTCAAGGTTGCACTAAATAGTGTATATTGATCTAGAAAACCCTATGTAGTTTTGATGCATGAAAACAAAATAAAGAGCATTTTGTGGCTTTGAACAATACAATACCCGTATTTTCAGTTTCTAAATAACAGAGTGGAGAACAATAGGAGTTTCTTTATTAGTCTATGAATGTGTGCATGTTTTGTTGGACTCAATTCTGTAGCTGCTCCACACACATAACTTCCACAGATTTCAACAAGAGGCATGCGTGCATAGTGGTTATTGAATCAGGCCCACCCACAAATAGAAAGCATAATAGTTCCATAAATCATCCATAGTCCTGTTTGCATGTGCTAATTATTAGCTCAAATGTGTGTTACTCATTTTTTTCTAGCAACAAATGTGGAAAAGTAAAAGGAAATTATTTTGTGTTAAAAATAAACAACAGGAAGGGGGCAGAGGAGAGAGGGAGTCACAGGTTATGGGTACATGCTAAAATGTTTAGTCACTTTATGCAACCAAAAGTCTTGTTGGTTAAAAAAAATTAAGTGTAAAAGCCACTAATATAAGTAATGCTGCCAAAATGGATCTTTTAGGAGTGATTTGAATGAGATGAGGGTGGAGGCTTGGCAAATAGATTTTGGAAGGGCATTCCAGGCATAAAGGGAAGCATGAAAGAAAGTCTGGAGACGTTTGTGAGCGAAAGACACATAAGAGGCATTGAGGAAGGCATCACTGACACAGTGCAGAGGTGAAGGGAAAAGTCAAAGAGAACAGGTTATAGGCACAATCCGTTTCCTCTGCCCTCTTATTCTTTTTCTCCCCCTAATTTATTTCTTGGTCAAGCAAACCTTTCAATAGGTGTCATTGTTAATGTTGTCTGAGTAAGGTCTTCACAGTTTAGTTCACAGTGAATTGGAAGCAGCCCTGCTTTAGTGTGCTAGGTCTAATGCAGAAACAGAGTGAAATTTTCAAATCAGCTGTTGTCTAGACAGGAGAAAATAGGCCTGATGGCAGCTGGGAAAACTACAGTAAATGTTTCTCATACCTTAGGGTGTCCTATAAGAAACAAATTCTTTGTCCATTTAAAATTGTTAGGTGATCTCACATCTGACCACCTGACTCTCTCAACCTGTTTATCGTAGTTAGCATAGATTTTTGAAAGGTTACTTATTGAACTTCCATCAATATTCCTTTTCCCCCTAGGTACTGTACAGTAGCTGTGGAATAAATTCCTTGGAATTCTCACTACAAAGTAGAACAGTATATGTAGAAATATGTGATATTTAATATAAAATGTATTCTGGTATACCTTTGTTGTTAGAACATCAGAGAAGTCTCAGATGGTACAGACTTTTATTTTGTATTATGCAAAGGCACAAGTAAACTTTTTGTTTTTTTGTTAAGAAGTGCAGTAAAGATTCTTCACATCACCAGGACTTCAGTAAAAACACAGAATGAATGGAAGAGTTTAAATGATATATTTGCTAAAATTATAAGTTTGTTATTTCCACTTTTCTTTGAGGGCGGGAAGCAAAAAATGTTAAGGCAAATTAATCCTATTTTGTACGGATACATGAGTACATGTGTGCACTCACACTATTCTTTCTCTGCTACAACTTGAACACTTTCAGATTGTCTTTTTCTATCCTAGTCTCAATATCTTGAGTTACACTTTAGACACTGATTCTGCAAACTGTTCCACCACCTTCATTAACATTGAAGTCAGTGGGCCTCTATGTAGGTACAGTGAGTCCGCATAGAAGAGGATGCACAATTCGTACCCAAGTTAGATAGCCTAGTCTTCCTCAATGATGCACAGTACATGTTAAAGCCAGGAGCATTTTGTGGCTCTTTCCAGATCAGCATATTACTATGCCACCCTAGAGATTCTTTTCTTTTGAGCTAGAAGTGCACAAGACATCATGCATCTTAATCTGTGATTCTTTGCAATTTATGGCAAAACATTTGAGGCAATTCAGGTGGATTGAGCAGTGGTGAATTTGGCCTAGTCCCTTTGCTGTTCTTTAGTTATATTCACATGTTGCTCCATTTCTAGAGGTCCATTGTTATAATGCTGGCCATCCCGGAATACCCTCTTGGGGTCAGGCATGGCACCGTGGGTGAGACCTACCTTGATTTCCCCTCACCCAGGATATAAACAAGTCCAGGAAGACCTTCAGATACTAAAGAGCACCCCACTTGGCGGTTCTCATTTAGCCTTTGTCTACACTGGGGGGGGGGGAGGGGATCGATCTAAGTTACGCAACTTGAGCTACGTGAATAACGTAGCTGAAGTCAACTTACTTAGATCTACTCACCACGGCATCTTCACGGCGGTGAGTCGACTGCTACTGCTCCCCTGTGGACTCCGCCTGCGCCTCTCACGGCGGTGGAGTACAGGAGTTGACAGGACAGCGCTCGGGTCAATTGATCATGTCTAGACTAGATGTGATAAATTGACCCCTACTGGATCGATTGCTACCCGCTGATCCGGCGGGTAGTATAGACATACCCTTAGTAACAAAAAAATCAACACACGTAGCATAAGCAAAACCTTCATCCCAGCATTTTAGCTGGGAGACAGTCATTCTTAGTTGATCCGTCCGGAGGCCACTGCTCACCTCTGTCCAGGCCCTCTATTAGCAGGATTCTCTCAACTCAGGTCCCTTTCCTGGAGTCCAGTCTCTTGCTTCTATCTGGGAAGAATTCTTCCCCAGAGCTGGGGAAGACCTGCCAGCTGTAGCACTTTTCTAGGACAGCCCCATAGTTCCTGGCAGGCTGGGTTTCCTGCCACTGTTGGGAGATCCCTTTGCTGGCTCCTTTCTTGTGGCCTACCAACTGTAGCTCTCCTTTTAGGGATCTCCTTCAAGGCTTAATGAGCTCTCTGATCAAGCTCTCCTGAGAGCTCCCTGTCCCTAGGAGCATACCTTCTCTCTGTGAGAGTCTTTGCTCTAAAATCACCTTCGACCTCAGAGTACCTATCCTAAGATCAGATAATTTTTTGATTAAGTCCAGGTATTTGTTTACCAATTAACCTTTAAGTTGGCACCTGGCCAGTCTGTTGCCCCCAAGTGAACCTTCAGACAGCATTCACAGGCAGACTTGGCCCTCATTCCTCTTAAGTGGGTCAGTCACTCTGAGACATGCACCTACATTTTCTGCTTCACTTTTTGCACTTCCATATTTCTTCTTTTCTACTTCTTTGCCTTTTATTGATGATAATGTTTTCCTCCTGACCTTCCCTCCATGTTTCTGTTAATTTCTCACTTTTTTTCTTCCCCAACCCCTTCCACCTCTTCATTCCTGATTTTTCTCCTTTTTGCCTTGTTTCCAAACCCCTCTATCTTACTTTTGAACTTAGCAGTAAAATGAAGCGGTGCCCTTCCTGTGACAATGGAGAAGGAGAATATAAAGGACTTAAGGGTGAATGTCTGTGTGACTAAAATTACAGTATCCTTTGCTACAGTAGTCAACTATTATTAAAAGGTACACCAGCCTTTTTAGCATTGGTGCATATAGAATGAGCTCTAGGAAATTATGAAAATTATGGGGGGGATATAGAAAATCAAGAAACCTGTAATCATTTAATAACATGATAATTAATTAATTTCTGAAAACAAGGTTCTCTTTGTAAATTAGACCCTGACCCTACAAATTACTCCTTGCATGTGACCTCTCCCCATATTCAGAATAACTTTTAGAATTCGTTCCTTATTTTACAATTAAAGTGATGCTGTCAATCAGTTACCTAGTTCATTGTAAAAAAATTGGTGAAAGTACTACATTGTACTTCTTCACCTCCCTTGCCAATTTCTGTGAATTTTACAATTATGTTTCCTATTTTCAAAATCTTCTTTCCCCCCACGTTGCTGTGTGAAAGACCCACACAATCAACAGAGAAAACTGTACAGGGGAAGCAGTGAAGCTGACTATACACAAAGTGCTATAAAATCCATCAAGTAAACACACTGAAAAAGCAGAGAGACATTTTTTTTCCTTATTTTACAGTTATAGAGACTGTGTCATTTGTGAGAATAGGTAAAACATTTCAGACAGAAGTGTGTGGGTTTTTTTAAGTTGACCGTATCTTGTTAAGTTGGTAAATATTTAGAGATAAGCTGCACTTATAACTGAAATTTGCCAACCAACCTATTATTATCTGATGAAAATTTATGTATTACAAGCTTCTGTACGTAAACCTAATAAGAAGTTCATCCTTGGTTTGGAGGAGCTGTCTTCTCTATGAGTGGCAGGTAATTCAGATTACATGTTTAGCTTCTGAGAGAAGATGAGGTCCAGATGTTTTACATAGTGCAAAAGCCAGATTGCTTGTGATATGCAGACTGAATTCCCTTTGGGACTTGCCTGAGGTCACTTAATTGATTTAATCTTGCCTGAGGTCTCTAAATTGATTTAATCTAAGTCTACTGGTTATGTCTGAATGCAGAGGAACCGTGAGAGTACAAGGCTTTATTGTGTCCTATACATTTTACATTGTTGTTTTCATAGTCCTGTCAGCTTTAAATTTTTTCCTTTTCGATTTGCATGCTAGAAAGTCAGCTATTTTTAAGAGTAGGAAAACACCCTGAAAATGTTGGTTTTGGAAAGTGTTTTTTGTCAAAAGAATTTGGTGAATGTGCCAGGTTTAGAAGACGATAGACAGTAATGTTTTACATTCTACTTGCCATTAGTTGTTCCTTTCAGTTAAGTACCAGGTCTGAAAATGGACCGCAGAAAGAGCTTCCAAGAAGGTGGTGGTTCTTCTGATGGTGGTCAGTTTTCCACACAGCAGTTATTATCATTGCAATCTGTTTAAAGACAGTCCAAACAGATAGGTACACTTTAATAAACAGAACTCTTGGCAGCTACAGAAGATACATAGTTCCCTAGTTTTACCAAAAATAAACAGGATACACCTCCACCCACCAGAATATCTAAAGCTAACCATTGTTTCTATCTGTTGTGGCTCCTATAAGTACAGTACCATACATTTCTTACAAGGCCCATGTAAACCTGACTGGCTCTCATTCAGTGGATAATGCAGATATTTACTGATCTTGTGTGGTACTTTTCTTGTGTGGTTTCTTCACTTCCAGGCTGTTGGTTCTTACAGGTATTGGAAATGCTTGTTCCCTTCAGGGTGCAACCATGTGTGTGTTTAGTTGTATTACATACACTGGTAATGCAGAAAGCTGAGTCATATGGCATTAAAAGTGACATGCTCCTATCTTGTTCTGCTCCACAATTTAATTAAACTAGTAAATACAAACCTTGGAAATAGAGACTGAAGCTTTAACTATATGGTAGAAATACACAATCATTAAACCATTTCTAACTTGAAGCCTGCCCCAAAGTCCATTGACCTCAGTGAGTTTATTTCCATTGACTTCAATGGACTTTGGGTCAGGCCCATAATGGATACCAGTGATGCTATATAAGTAATAGATAATGTTGATGATCTTTCAAATAAATTGCACACCTTCCATCTACCTAAATTCTTATAGGAAGCAAGGACCATGGAATCTAGGTGTCTTAGTACTTTTGGCTTCACCAGTAGATAGACCTCTCAGTCTGGCACTATTATCTCTGTCTACTTTTCTAGGTACTTATGTGGAGCTGGGCAAAAGTTTTCAGTCAAATAGTAAATTTGCTGAAAAATGCAATTCTGGGGTGAACGAGCAGTACTTTTCATTTCAAAACAATGTTTTGATTAGAAATTTAGCTAGATTTGTTTAATTTTTTTTAAAGGTAAAAAAACACCCCAAAACATAATGGAAAACTGAAAAATAATTTTGGGTTGAATGCTTTTTTTTTCTCCAGTTTTTCATTTTAGAAAGAAAAATTGTAGCTAATATTGAGTGTGTAACTGAGAGTCATATCTTCATGTTAATGAAAGGACCAAAAATTCCTGCTTTTGATGAAAGATGCATTGACCTCTACAAATCCTGCAATACATCTACCTTTAAAAGAGAGGTTTCAGACATTCTATCTACCTTAGTGTCATAGGGGAATGACTTTGTAGCACCTGCTGTTGTCTCCAGTGCTCATTGCCCAACCTGGCCTGGACCACTTCCCATTCTTTCTTCCTGGTCCATGCCACAGGTCTCTCATGTGCAGCACATGTCTCCTCTAGGTCCTTTTTTAGCTGGTCCCTTTCCAGGAGTGCTTCCTGCAACTCCCCCTGGCATCTGTCCACTACAGAAATTGGGCCTTTCACAGGTGTGCCCTCCAGTACTGCATAGGTTCCTATCTCTGCCACAGCTGCAGAGTCTGCCCTTTCTACTTCCTCTGTGTTCAGCCTTTTATCAGCAGTTTTTCTCTATTCACGCCTCTGAACTTTTTGTCCAGAGCCCCTATCTGCCAGGGAAGGGCAGAAATCTGGTTCTCCAGACCCCTCCGTCTCTCAGGTCAGCTGCTCTTTAAGGTCGTTCCTCTCTGCCTCCATCTCCCTCAATTGCGTCCCAAGACTCACCATGTGATCTCAATTCTTGTGGCCCCTAACTGTCGCCTTGCTACAGTTCTTTTCCACAAAGTTCAAGCTCTTAATGGGACTGAGACTTTTAATGTATCCTGGCTTCCCACATGAGAAACATTCCATCCCAAAGGACTTGCCCTCTCTCCTCTTCAAGGAGCAGATCCTCCTTATGTGCTCCATCTTTCTGCACCTAAAGCGTACCCGGGCATTTCTCCCTGGCTTGTGTGGGGCCAGGCCTTGCCAGTGATGCTTTTGTTGGCCCTCCAACAACTTCAGGAGGATTTCCTGTGTCTGCTTTTCTTGTGCCACCAGCACAGTGAGAATGTCTTCCACTCCTTTCCCTTTTGCTAGGAGGGGTTCATCAAACCCACCATGTCCCTGCATACACCAGCCTGGGAAGGTGGAGATTTCCCAGTCAAAGGAAGCATCTGTACCGCTCTGCCCCATAATCCCTCCTAGGTTGGAGTGATCCGATGACTAGTACCCACATGTCATAGGGGTGTGGCTGTCCCTTGGCGCAGCTGGCACGCCCTGCCAGTTTTGAGGTTGGTCTGCTCGGCTTCCCAGACACCAATCTGTGCTGGAAATTGTCAAGTCTCAACAAACATAACCCCTTCTGGGGTACCAAGGGTCCAGACTAAAAAGTCCCAACCAATAAAAGGTCCCTCTGCCCTTGGGATTTTCTTTAGCCCGTCCTCTAGGCCCTGTTCCCAGCCCCTTTTTGGGCTGTGTGCCCTGTGTCCTTACCTACTCTGGAATAGAACCCTGGGTCCCCAGGCTGGTTACTCTGGAGTAGTATGTACCCCTTTTCTTTGCAGAGTCTGGCTCATGGCCTTCCAAAGGAGCCTGCCTGTTTCCTGTGGTTCCAACTCCAGACTGATCTCACTCAGTTGTTTTGTAAGGCCCAGGTGCCCATTAATCTATCATTGCACCTTCCTTAGTCCTGCCCCTTGACGATTAGACACACACGCCTCCCTGCTCCCCACAGCTATATGTATTGCCAGTGAAGATGGACTAGCCAATTTTTAAGATTTTTCCATCTCTAATTTCTGTGCTTCTGTGTCTGATGGCAACCCTCTTTCATGTATGTTAGGAAATCAGGACCTCCTTTTCCAGGCCAACGCTCTCTGCATCAGTAGTGAGGTGCAGTACAAAACTTGCAGGGTGGTGGTAGGCAGCTAATGTGGTTTCAAGCTGCTGTGGCACCCTCCTTCTCCTGGGCTGCTAGGATAGCACGGGCCTCCCGGCATAATTTAGACAAGCCTGGGGCCTTGTTACAGTAAGTTACTATAGCCTTGTGGGACTGCACTTTGAGCTACTGTGCTGCCCGCAATCTCCGCAGCACTATGTGATGTGGCCCTACCCTTTCCAGCCCTGCTGCCAACATGCCCCATAAACCAGGAATGGTGAGGGGTCCTCAGAGGGCAGCCATATATCCCCATTTTACAGATAGGGACACAGTGACTGAGAGGTTGTGATGAATGGCAGAGCCAGGAATAGCAACCAAATCTCCTGATTCCCAGTCCAGTTTTCCAACCATTGGATTATGCTCTGCCCTCTTTCACAGGCAGACTTAGTCTTACTCTTTTCCTCTCCTGTCTCAGGCACACACAGCCACAGCACAGTTTAATCTAATCCTTTAATCATTTTACGAATATGAGTTCTTTTCAGCCTTGGGCAACTGGACACTGTCCAGGTGGGAAAATCTCCTATGTTCTATTTCCTTGTTCATCTAGACATGTCAGGCCAGGCCCAGAACACCCCATGAAAATTATTAGACTACAAAACCCTAACTCAGATTATAGCTTCAACAAATCTTAAGCAGATTTTTACCACCCAAGTTCATTGGGAGCACATCTGGATCTGATAGATTTCCCTGTGTATGACCGTATTCCTTTCCAACTTAGTGCAGTTTAGCCATCTCTCTGACTTAGAATCCCAGCTGCAGTCTGTGGCTTCTTGAAAGTGCTGTTCTTTTCCACCCGTGTAACGTAAAAGAATGACCTGAAATTCTGTCTCTTCCAATACTTGCTAGGGAGAGAACACCAATAAATGCTAATGAGCTAGATTAAAGAGTATGAGAGCGGTATATAAAATAAATAGTGTTTTTACTTCTTGATTTATATATTGATCAGTGCATTAGTTTAATTGTATTAATGTATCTAAGAAAGTGTCCTCTCAAAGGGTAATATACCTTCATGTTTCAGGAAATAAGGGAAACTCAAACTGTTTAAAGTTAGGAAGAAACTTCCCTTATGGGCAGGTTATTTCATAATTATCCATCAAGGTGTTTCTTGCACCTTCCTCTAATGCATCTGACACTGAATAAGGAGACCAGCCACTGGACTACCCTGAGATTTTCAGAGGCGCTTATAGGAGTGTCTGGTGTCTCAGGCGCCTCTGAAAATCCCAGTTTACGTGTCTAATTCAGTAGGGCAGTTCCTGTGTTCTGAGTTCCAAGCACGTATCTGTAGCTTTATCTAGCTCCTAATCCTAACAAAACGGAGGCTACCAAAATGTCTGGTACTGTTATCTGGCAAGCCCAGATGTGCAGGTATGCACTAGTTGTGTCCCAGTCAAAAAAGAATTGGATGCTGTTATCGGTAGGGAGGACTCTTCACACTGTTTGCTAAAAGTAAAATTTAGATAAATTTGTCTCTTTTACTCACTCTCAATTTTGTGCCTCCTGTCATGCTGCCCTTATGCTTGAAACAGCCACTCCATTAATATATGCAAACTCCGTCACTCTCTTGCTTCATATAACCCCCCCCGTTAAAATGACTCTTTTTATTATTACATCATTCTGTATTACTTTGTACTGTTCCAACTTGTGCGCCTAAGGCTGATAGCTCTTTGGGGCAGAGAATATATGGTTTGTTTGGTACAGCCCTCTTACGTAAATGGTGCTATATTCTATAAATAGAATAATAATGGTACTCCTGCATGCACGAAGAAAAAGCTTGACATTATTTTGCAGATATTTGCCAGTAACTAAATATAGTTTTGACTCCATATTGTGACCTGTGAACCACTTCTTTGGCATTAATAAAAAATAAGATAAATAACTCTGTGTCTTTGGCATCTAAATGTTTGGGCCATCATTATCTGAAACCCTTCCCCTTCCCCCAAAACAAATCCACAAGAAAACTAGGTTAAATAAGACTTTTTTAAAATCTCTGTGGTACGTATCTTCCAGAGATGACAGAGGGCTGTAAGCTCATTTCTTGCTTTCTTTGACCAGACACAGCAGCAGTTTTTTCAAAAAGGGTGTATTGGATTCTGGAATCCACCCAGTTTTAGAGGGAATTAAACTGCTGCCAGTTGTGGTTGTTAAAATCTGTACATCTGAGAGCCAGAAAAATCTACAGCTGAGAGCAAATGTGGTGCAATAATGCTAAAATGATCCTCTCAGTTCAAGGAAAGCTAAATAATGCTTGTTCCCATTCTTCTAAAAAAGAAATGAATTAGCAAAAAGTTGGTTTGCAAATATAGGGGAAAAGTCATTGTGGGTTTTCTTTGGATTCAAATCTGACACCGTGAAAGTGTGTAAATGCAAGAAGGAAACTTTAATGACTTGCTTGCTGAACTGGGACTAAGATTAGTGTGTGGCATTTCAGCATGGTGGCCTTTTTCTGCACTTTGAAGGAAGAAAGAGAGAATTTTAATTGGGGGGGCAAATTTAATGCAAGCAGGGAGTGCGCGTTCTAAGGAATAAGTGGTAAAGGATGAGGCTGCATCCAAAGGTGGCAGATGGTGCTTTTTTTCATCATATGGTAATATGGCAATGGAAATGTTTTGGAGTTAGGGAAATGAGGAGGCCAGACACATTTCGCAAATGCATGATGATTTATTTGTGAAACACACAGAAATGCAGGGAACAAACATATTGAGCAGCCCCTGGAGACTTGCATGGAAATGATACATTATTTACATGCGGTTTATACTGCACTCCCAGTGAATCACTTGGGATCTTCAACTATATAATCTTAGTTTGTCTCACAACAGCATCCTGTGTCCATTAGCCCGGCGGTCAGTGCTTTCCTCACTCTGTCACCTATTCTGATAAGGTTTGTTTGCCTGATGTACATTAGCTTTTTCCAGCACTCTTTGTCATGCTTTCTCCCTTAGTGGCAATAAAGTTGAGCTTAGCTCACAGAAGCATATCCAGTAAAAAGGTCCTCTTAAAGTCTCATCAATGCCTATGCACCCATGAGAGAAGACTTCCGTTTGAGTCAACCTTCCATCAAATAGATGCTCATTCTAGACAAGCCATAACTCTATCATTGCAGCAACAGGCCCCAGTTTCCAGACGACACAGGTATTTGGACATTTCACTTTACCTCTGGAGAGTGTTCCTGGACAGTGCTGTTTGTACAGATGAGACCAGAGAATCTCCTCGTGCACATTTTTTTAATAAATCAAGACTGTGAAAGATTCTGAGTAAGTTATTTTCTGTAACTTAGTATTTTTAAAAGGACTTAAGCCATAAGAAAGACTCTGGTCTGCTGGCAATTATGATAATACGTAGCTGGAAATGGATTTTGAAGAACTGTACAGCAAGAAAGTAATCCAGTCTTTAATTAAGAATTGTAGTATATGTTTGAATTGAGTGACTACTAGGAAACTTTGGGTATGTCTACACTACGGTACTAGTTCGATTACTGTGAAACCGAACTTGTGAACCCGATATTTCAATGTCGATTGTTCGAATCCACACCAGGGATGTTTATTCGAATGTCCGAGTCCACAGTAGGGGGGCAAGCGTCGACATTGCAAGCGGTGCACTGTGGGTAGCTATCCCACAGTTCCCGCAGTCCCGCCTGCCCACTGGAATTCTGGGTGCAGCCCCCAGTGCCTTGTGGGAACGAAATTGTGTCAAGGGTCGGTATACGTACATTTCGTCACTCGACCCACACTTCCGCCTTCCCTACGTGAAAGCGCCGGCGGGGAATGAATTCGCGCCCTTTTCCTGTGGCTGATAGCTCGGACGCCACTGGACAGTGAGCATGGAGCCCTCCGCGATTATCGCAGATGTTCTGTCCGTAGCCAACAACTCGCGCCTTATAGCGCACCTTTTCCAGACTCTGTTGCAGAGAAATCGGGAGAGGAGACAACGTAATCTCCGGGAGTACTTAAACTTTGAAAGGGGCATTGATCTCTTGCAAAGCGCTGGACCCCGGACCCTAGAGATCATGGTGGCAATGGGTCATGTTGATCCCGTGGAACGGCGATGCTGGGCAAGGGAAACAAGCACTGACTGGTGGGACCGCATAGTGATGCAGGTATGGGATGAGTCCCAGTGGCTGCGAAACTTTCGGATGCGTAAGTGCACTTTTATGGAACTTTGTGAGTTGCTGTCCCCTGCCCTGAAGCGCCAGGACACCCGGATGCGAGCTGCCCTCACTCTCCAGAAGCGAGTGGCCATAGCCCTCTGGAAGCTTGCAACCCCTGACAGCTACCGGTCAGTAGCGAACCAATTTGGAGTGGGCAAGTCTACCGTGGGGGTTGCTGTGATGCAGGTAGCTCGTGCAATCGTTGACCTGCTGCTCCACAAAGTAGTGACCCTGGGAGACGTGCAGGCGATCATAGATGGCTTCGCTGCAATGGGATTCCCAAACTGCGGTGGGGCCATAGATGGGACACACATCCCTATCCTGGGACCGGAGCACCAGGGCGGCCAGTATATTAACCGGAAGGGCTATTTTTCTATGGTTCTGCAAGCACTAGTGGACCACAAAGGACGTTTTACAAACATCAATGTTGGGTGGCCAGGAAAGGTTCATGATGCTCGTGTTTTCAAGAACTCTGGTCTGTTTAGACGCCTGCAACAGGGGGTTTATTTCCCCGATCACAAAATCACTGTTGGGGAGGTGGAGATGCCAACAGTGATCCTGGGGGACCCTGCCTACCCGCTAATGCCATGGCTCATGAAGCCATACACGGGAGCCCTGGACACTGAAAAGGAACTCTTTAATTACCGCCTGAGCAAGTGCAGAATGGTGGTGGAGTGTGCCTTTGGCCGTCTCAAGGCAAGATGGCGAAGCTTACTTACTCGCTCCGACCTCAGCCCTAAAAATATCCCCATTGTGATTGCGGCGTGCTGTGTGCTCCACAATCTGTGTGAGATCAAGGGGGAGACATTTATGCAGGGCTGGGAGGTTGAGGCAAATCGACTAGCAGCAGATTACGCTCAGCCAGACACCAGAGCCATTCGAAGATCACAGCGGGAGGCGGTCCGCATCCGTGAAGCTTTGAAAGCTCGCTTCCAGACAGAGCGGGTTAACCATTGACTGCTACACTTCCGTAAACAGATACTGGACCTACCCCTGTCCCTTAACACATGTCCCGTTGCCCATCCTCCCATTACCAACCACCTTCCCCCTCCTTGGATAAACGCTGTAAAGTCACAGTAAAGGAAAGATTTTTTTGTTTGAACGTGTTCCTGTACTTCTTCTTGGGTAATGATTATCACCGTGTAGGCATACGGCGGTTGGGGGGAGGTTTGGTTGGGGGACACTTCCCATCAAAGGGGAAGCTGTTGATCCTGCCCAAAGCGCAGTGCCAAGAGGTGTTCCGCTTGCTTAAAGGGACCATCAACCTCTTCTAATCCCATGTGTGTGTGGTGGTGTCTATGTGCCTTGTACGTATTGAGTATCGCCAACGGATCACACAGTGCATTGATCTATCCAGCAGGCTACTGTCAGCCGCAAAAGATCAGCGACCACCCTCCCCAAACATACAGTGCACCACCCAACCCCCAACCCCACGTTTAGAACGTACAAACCAGCACAAATAAGGAAAGGTGTGCTTAATGCATGCAATGTGTACTGTGCTTGTCACTTCAGCAGTTAACCTGTCTGCACCCTCGTTTGTGCTCCCATTCTCTGCACTTAAAAACCATGTTAACCACTACCCAGAGATACAAACTGTCCCGTTTAAAACACTCAGGGAAACATTGGTGAACCAAAAAACAAGATTTATTCAACAAAACAGTAACTTCACATGGAACCTGGGAAGGGAGGTGCTCAGGGGTGCTGCTGGATGGAGAGGAGGGAAAAGTCTATGGTTTTGGGAATGACAGCCTTCTGCTGTTGCAGCGGTCTGCAGGGGTGGATTGAGTATTTCCACGCACCCTGGCTCCCCTTGTCCTAGTGACTTTTGGGGAGGAAGCCACTGGACTTGGTGGCGGGGGAGGGCGGCTTGAAAGAACATACAGAGGCGCTCTTTCCTCATGTCTCCTGTCCTGGAGAATATCCACTAGGCGCCGGAGCGTGTCTGTTTGCTCCCTCATTATTCCCAGCATTGTTTGGGTCGCCTGCTGATCCTCCTGCCGCCACCTGTCCTCGCGCGCTTCAGCCCTCTGCTCCCGTTCCCTGGCTGCTCGCTCGTACCGTGCGAAGTCCTCTCTGCGCTGTGCCGCCTCCCTCTGTGACAGCATCACTAATTCCGAGAACATGTCGTCCCTGGTTCTCTTTTTGCGCCGCCTTATCTGGACTAGGCCATGGGTGGGAGAAGCACGGGTTGGGTGGGAGACACTCACAGCTGTGGGATAAATGAAAGGGAGTGAATTCCTCAGACAGATACTTTTTCAAGAACAATGACCATACTCTTTCACCGTGAATAGGACCAAAGACAGTGCCTATCACATGTACACGTACTACAAGGTCAAATAATATGCCTTAAGGCTGAGTGAGTGCCTAGGGTCCCGGTATACGGATCCCAGAGGCCTTTCCGTACACAGAAAATCACCTCTCTGAAAACCATGGTAAGCTGCTTACTTACGACTGCTGTGAGATTGCTTCACAGCACTGCTCTAATCCCATGTCTCCCTCAGTGTTCCTGGCGGCGGTCAGTAGCTGCTGCTGGCCAAACCGGTAATCTACGGCGGCTGTCCTAAACCCCCCCCCACCCCGTCCGCGTTGCCGCTGCAGGGAACCAAAAATGCGCGCGAACCGCTCAGCGTGAACAGCTCGCCTACCCT
The DNA here is from genome assembly GCA_037349315.1 of Chelydra serpentina. Taxonomy (NCBI): domain Eukaryota; kingdom Metazoa; phylum Chordata; order Testudines; family Chelydridae; genus Chelydra; species Chelydra serpentina. The sequence goes on from JBAIAC010000014.1 coordinate 32,058,934, forward strand.
TCCCCCCCCTCAGCGTGGCCGCTCCAGGGAACCAAAAATGCCCGCGAACCGCTCAGCGTGAGCGGCTCGCCTACCCTTCCCCCCCCTCAGCGTGGCCGCTCCAGGGACCCAAAAATGGCCGCGAACCGCTCTGCGTGAACAGCTCGCCTACCCTTCCCCCCCCCTCAGCGTGGCCGCTCCAGGGAACCAAAAATGCCCGCGAACCGCTCAGCGTGAGCGGCTCGCCTACCCTTCCCCCCCTCAGCGTGGCCGCTCCAGGGACCCAAAAATGGCCACGAACCGCTCTGCGTGAACAGCTCGCCTACCCTCCCCCCCCTCCGCGTGGCCGCTCTAGGCAATGTAAAATGCCCGCGAACCGCTCAGCGTGAACGGCTCGCCTATCCTATCCCCGGTTTAGCGTTGCCGGTCCCCGGGACTGTCACTTCCCGCGCACCGATATGCACTACTGGTTTTGCTCCCGAGCCCCTACCACCACGCGGTAACGTAAACTGCCGGCTGTCTGTCTGTAAGGGGAAAAGGAAGCATGCAGTATACTAATTATACTACTCATTCGAACCAGGACCCCATGACTGATATCACTCTGATGAGGATTACGGAGACAGAGAAAATGTGCATGCTGAGTCAATGCAAGCAAACCCCGGGGCCGTATGCTGCCATGCTATGCAAGGCAATGATACCAGAGTACCTGCTGCTCGCATGGCGCGGGAAAGTATCCTACCATGGAGGAGACAGTAAGGCAGCTCTCCCAGTGAACGTGCTAGACAAGCTATCGCTGTACCTTCAAGACAGCTTCTCTGAGATCTCTGCTGGTGATTACACCTCTATCCCCATACATATTGACAGACTTTTCGAATAGTTGCACGGGAAAGCGACTCCAAGGTGAAGCGCATAAGGCCAATGAAGCCACAGTTACAGAGCGTTAACACACCATAACTATTGTATTGAAAATAAATGTCTAAAACACTGACCTGATGATCCCTCTCCTGATTCCTGATCAGGAATGCTGCCTTGGGAGTGTTCGAAGGGCAGCGCAGTCAGGGTCAGGAATAGTTCCTGGCTGTCGGGGAAATCTCCAGGGTGACCGCTTTCGATTGCCTCGTCCCCCTGCCCTCCTTCCTCTTCTTCGCCGTCAGCGAAAACCTCCTCCGATGTGTCCGTAGAATGGACCCCATCATCGGTGTCCACGGACACTGGTGGGGTAGTTGTTGCCGCACCACCGAGCATGGCGTGCAGTGCCTCGTAAAAACGGCAAGTCTGAGGCGCTGAGCCGGAGCGTCCGTTGGACTCTTTGGTCTTTTGGTACGCCTGACGTAGCTCCTTGATTTTGACGCGGCACTGCGTAGCATCCCGGCTGTACCCTCTCTCCGTCATAGCCTGTGAAATCTTCTCGTAAATTTTTGCATTCCGTCTTTTTGAACGGAGCTCGGCTAGGATGGATTCATCGCCCCACACAGCGATGAGATCCAAAACCTCACGATCACTCCATGTTGGAGCTCTCTTTCTATTCAGTGATGGCATCGAAACCACCGCTGTAGAGCTCTGCATCATTGCCAGTGCTGCTGAGCTCGCCACTATGTCCAAAGAGGCAATGTGATTCAAAATGGCCACAGAGGAAAAAGTATTCAAATTTTCGCGGGGATTTCTCTGAGTGGCAGGTCAGAGCATCCGAGTACACAATACTGCCCTGAGCGTCCACCGAGTGGTGCACTGTGGGATAGCTCCCGGAGCTATTAGTGTCGAATTCCGTCCACAGTACCTCGCATTCGACATGCCCATTTCGATTTTGGCGCTACTCCCCTCGTCAGGGTGGAGTACCGAAATCGATTCAAGGAGCCCTTAATGTCGAAATAAACTGCTTCCTAGTGTGGACGGGTGAGGGATTAAATCGAGTTAACGCTGATAAATTCGACATAAAGTCCTAGTGTAGACCTGGCCTTTGTTAATAGCAGTAATTTGAATGCTGAGTCTCAAACTCACTCAACTGTAAGGCATTTGAATACAGAGAACCTAATTTGCACAATGATACATAGACGGTATGTGCAGCATACAGGCCCTGGTTGTTAAAATCTTTTGTGGATCTCTCAGACCTGATAAAGACAAATCAGCCTTACAGTATTGTCATGAAAATTTAGCACCTTACTCACAAACTGTAGTTGTCTTTGCTTACCAGCACGATGATGATGATGATGATAAAACTAATGATATTTCACAAATACATTAAAAATCACTTGTTTCAGCTGAGTGAGCAAGTAGAATTTTGCAACGTTGCAATAAGAAATGCAGTGTATGAACTTTCCAGAGTTGGAAATGTAAACAAAATCCTTTATGGAAGCATATGGCTATTTAAAATCTTACAGAAAGTCTGCGAGGAAAAAAGGACGCTCAACATGTTTCACTCCATGATATTATAAAAATTAACCCTTGAAATATTGCGTTTGCAACTGTTCACGGAGGGGAGAATGTTTATTTATAAACTGATAGGAATGTTGAGAATGGAGTTCTAATGATGAAATGCTTTTCAGGTGTTCCCAGAATAACTGATATTCCTCGAGAATGGGGTCAAAGGATATCCTTTCAAGCTGTTTTTTCTGGTGTGTCTGATGCTCCTCTCCAAAGTGTGGTATTCTTCTTTTACGCAGATGTTCCATTACAGATTTGTTGTAGAAGAGTCTTTGTGACATTCTTCATGGCACTCCTAAGATATACATTAGTGGGATTCCCTGGGACATGCAAGGACACATCCCAATGGAAAGATACTGAGGGGCACAGCTTGTTAGGAAAAATCTTCAATGGAGAAGTGACCATAAATTCTTTGAACAGAACGTTCCTGTAATGCAAAATCATAGGCCTCCTTCCAAGACGTGACATGTTAGAAAAAGGGCGCTGGAGGTAGAAGTAGTGTTTGATGGTGAACATACTTTTGTAATTATGGAGCGGGTTTTCCCCCCTATAAATAGGACAGCATTACGTCTTCTCTAGAATTGATAGTGTGGTCAGCTCTTTTTGAGTCCCTGATTAAGATCTGGGCATAGTCTTGGCTTAGAATTGACTTCAGTAAGACTATGGTGCTTCAAACCAATAAGAATCTGCCCATGTGTTCTTCATACTTAAAAAATGAAACGAAAGGAAGGAAATGGTGAAATGTATGTATTAAATTGTTGTTTAAAGCCATGTTAAGAGAGCAACCAAGAATTCCCATCATACGGAAATCTTCAGGTGTACGGGTGGCATAGGCAGCCCTGCACAATCTCCCTCTCCAGCACAGGGGTATTCCAGGGCTCGAAAGGGGAATGGCCAGAGAACAAAGTACTCCAGCAATTCTGGCCAACAGACCAGGTCTCTGCTAGCTACTATCCACCGGCACACATTAAAGTGTACCTGCGACTGTCCTTATTTGGCCCAGGATGGAGGGGGCAGAAAGGTGGCATCAAGCTACCTAGCTACCAAGCGCTGCCCTGGCACATTTGGAGATCAAACTCTCTTATCTAGAGAACCGCATCTAATGTGTCCTGACTCAGCTTCATTCTGAATGTAGTTCTCTTTTGTGTTGGAGTGTCCTTTCCTTAAATAATAGAAAATACATTCCCTTCATTCCTAGGCTCTCTTGGTTGGCAGTCCTTTTGTTCTGTTTTTCAACACCAGCTTGAGTTGATTTATACTCAGCACTGATTTGGCAGCATTACTGGCTGGGTAAAGTAATTTGTAAGACATGTATCATATATTGGCTTAGATGAATGCTGAAAAGTAAATCCATGTATCTGAACCTGAAATACTGAGTTTCAATGACCTTCTCCACATTACTGGTAAAACAGCTAGTTGCTCATAGCAGTCTTCTAATGCAGATTCATTGATGAGTCTTGACAAAGATTCTTTCTTTCTCAGAGCCCTGTAATCATGGTACAAAACCATTCCATAGACTACCAAGCAGGGGACGATATCATGCTATTTAGCTAGGGACAAAAACCCTGTCCAGATTTGTCATAGAAGCCATGACTGCAAATGTTTTCAAATATAGTTTTCGTTAACACAGTTTCAAATGTTGTATGGACAGCCCCCCATTTCATGTAGTGATATATAAACCACAACAGCTTTTGTGGTTTGACTCAGGTAAGTGCCTCCAAAAATTTAGTTCGCTTACCTAAATAAATCTGAGCCTTTGTAAGGTCTTGTCTCCCTTCTCTGCTTCCCATATATTTCACTTCCTCTTACCTAGCCAACCAGACAGTGTCATAGAGCATATCTCTCCTTTGTAATACAATTAGTCCTCTGGCTTCTTTCTTCATCTTTCTTTCTCAAAGCATGGGCTACAGTTTTGTGTTGCTCCTGACCCAATCCAAGGTCTGTTCTACCTCTCTTTCCACTCACATAAAATTTCTGATATTTGGTATCCATCATGGAATCTTAGCAGTTCTGACAATGTGTTTGTCAGGATGCTGTATTAAAATCTCATGAACTTTTAAGCTTTCCTGCCTCAGAGGCATCATTTAATGTGTCCTTCTAAACCAGGAATCTCCAACTCAAATCACCATGAGGGCCACATGAGAACTAGTAAATTGGCCTGAGGGCCGCATCACTGAAACCTGTTTATACAACGATAGAAAAGTATAGTCAAAAATGAAAAAAATGAAGAGTAATATAGTATTCTATTAAAAGTCAATGTATTAACTTTTTTTAAACTGTAATGCAAAGAGGGGTTTTAATAAAATATAGTATGACAACGTTCCTCCTCTACCTCGGTGGGTCCTGCGCTTATTGGCGGATTCTGCTTGCCTCAGAGATCTTCCCCTCTAGTATAATCCACAGTCCAGGTTAACTCCTCCTGTGTCTGATCAGGAGTTGGGAGTTTTGGGGGGAACCCGGGCCCACCCTCTACTCCGGGTTCCAGCCCAGGGCCCTGTGGATTGCAGCTGTTTAGAGTGCCTTCTGGAACAACTGCACGACAGCTACAACTCCCTGGGCTACTTCCCCATGGACTCCTCCCAACACCTTCTTTATCCTCACCACAGGATCTTCCAGCAGTACGCCCTCTTACTCTCAGCTCCTAGTGCCTCTTGCTCCCAGCTCCTCACACGCAACCTCCTTCCACAGCTCCTGACATGCACCCCTCACTGACTCACTGGGAGGCTTTTAACTAGTTTCAGCCAGCCCCTGATTGGCTGCAGGTGTCTCAATTAACCTCCCTGCCTTCTGGAAAGTTCTTAATTGGCCCCAGATGTCTTGATTAACCTGGAGCAACTGCCATAAGGTATCAGGGATTTGTTTAGCCTGTGGCTAACATACTGGTTCCTTACCACTTTCCTATAGCTCTCTGGCCTTGCCCCGTCACAATAGACACTCAGTAATGTTTGGAGCTTGGCTGACAGTGGAGTCGGCACCTATGACGGGCCGCAGGAAATAACGCTGCGGGCCGCATGTGGCCCACGGGCCACATGTTTGAGATCCTTGTTCTAAACTATGAATTGTATTTTTGTGTCAGCACAGCTGGTGTCCATGTGTTGCTCTGAATTCACATGTTAAACTCCCTAGGAAACATTAGAAAATGTTCTGCATGTGCTGATTAGCTCATCAGTAAAGCTCAATATCTTTTTTACTCCAACATACGTAGTCCATCATAGCAGAGACTAATGATAGCACAGCTTTCTTTTTTCTTAAATCAAGACAGTTTTGAGTTATGCAAGTTCAAAACCAGATTTTAAAATCAATGAACAATTTTTATCCTCATAACATTTAAAATAACAAAAATGTACAGTTAGTTTTTTTTCAGAATACCTGAAAACTGTGGGTGAAATCCTGACCCGATTTGAAGTCATTGGCAAAACTTCTATTGAATTCAACAGGACTAAGATTTCACCTGGTGTGTTCATTCCTAGACTGTGTTGTATGCCAGTCATTAGACCCAAGTGAACCTTTACAATCACATTATAAACCCCTGAAAACCAGGGTTTATGATGACAACACTAGCAGACACTTACCAACAGCAGCAATATAATTGTAGGTCATGTAGACTGAAACACTCTTAGGAGTTACACAAATTGAGTTATTAAATGCATACATGATTATGAGCAATGAACCTTGGAAGCTATAAAGCTTGAGCAAAATGCAAATGTAAATCACTGGACATTTTCTAATAATGTAGCAATTATTTTTTCCAAATTACCTTCAGTTAAATTCTTTGTTATAAACTCCTATATCGTTAAATTATCCACATGGTTTCTGCTATCTATAGTATTGTAAGAAGAGAAAAATCTTTTAAATGTCTTTAAAGAAGTGCCAAATGAGGAGCTTGTTATTTTTTAAAATACTTCTTAACATTATCCTGTGATCGAATAGCTGGTCAGTCTTGGTGGTTCCATACTCCTGCTCTCTTAAGGTCTTATCCAAGAAAGGTGCATTTCCTTAGCTGTTGGACCACCATGGGCACGTCTACACTGCAATGCAAAACTAGGGTTAGTGGGACTTGTCAGCTGGCCTATGCTAGAGAACCCGGTGCTTGAACATCTACATTGATTCTGAATCCTAGTTTAAGAATTTTCTAACCTGGGCTCAAATCTGGGGCTTTGGCATCCACACTACAGCACACAGACCCGAGTCAAACCAACCATATATCAGATTCCCTATCACTCTCCTGAAATGTGGTTGCTCTAGCCCTTTGACCGTGATGCACTGTGGGAAAACTTTACTGCCCACCCTGCATGTTACAGGAAGTTTGAACAGCCCACCAATACAGTCTGCCAAACAACAAGGATTTAAATTGGCCATCAACAAGTTTAGGCTCAAAATTAGGCGAAGATTTCTAACCATCAGAGGAGTGAAGTTCTGAAACAGCATTCTAAGGGAAACAGCATGTGCAAGAAACCTAACTGGCTTCAAGACTGAGCTTGATAAGTTTATGGAGGGGATGGTATGATGGGCTGCCTATGATGTCATGTGGCCCATCGGCAACTGCCAGTAACAAAAATACCTAATGGAGACAGGTCACTAGATGGGGAGGGATCTGAGTTACTACTGAGAATTCTTTCCCAGGTATCTGCCTGGTGGCTCTTGTCCACATGCTCAGGTTCTAACTTATCACCATATTTGGGGTTGTGACGGAATTTCCCCCCAGGTCAGATTCGAAGAGACCCTTGGGCGGGGGAGGGGGAGGGTGCATGTTCACCTTCCTCTGCAGCATGGGGAATGGGTCACTTACAGGTTTAAACTAGTGTAAATGGTTGATTCTCTGTAAATGGTTGATTCCCTGTAACTTGAAATATTTAAAGCATGATTTGAGGACTTCAGTAATTCAGCCAGAGGTTACGGTCTATTACAGGAGTGGGTGGGTGAGATTCTGTGGCCAGCAATGTGCAGGAGGTCAGAGTAGATGATCATGATGGTCCCTTCTGGCCTTAAAATCTATTAATCTTTGAGTATGAGCATGTAAGGAAGTGATTAAAGAGTGGATTGCTGTACCTGACTGTATAGAGCAGGAGAGGGCAAACTATGGCCCGTGGGCCGGATCCAGCCCGCCAGGGCCTTCAATCCACAGGATTGCCAGCCCCTGGCGTAGTGGGGCTAAAGTGGCCCTGGGGAGGAGGGGGCAGAGGGCTCCGTGCGCTGCCCTCGCCTGCAGGCACTGCCCCCACAGCGCCCATTGGCCAGAAACGGGGAACGGCAGCCAATGGGACCTTCGGGGGTAGTACCTGCTGGCGAGGGCAGTGCGCGGCGGAGCCACCTGCCCTACCCCACCCCCAGGAGCCACTGCCGGACATGCTGGCCACTTCCGGGAGCAGCGCGGAACCAGGGCAGGCAGGGAGCCTGCCTTAGCCCCGCTGCATGCAGCTGCCACCCTGGAGCCACTCGAAGTAAGCGGTGCTGGGCTGGATCCCGCACCCCAAACTCCTTCTGCAACCCGCACCCCAAACTCCTTCTGCAACCCACACCCCAACTCCCTGCTCTGAGCCCCCAACCCTCTACCCTGAGCCCTCTCCTTCTCTCCGCACCCCTCCTTCACCCCAACCCCTTGCCCTGAGCCCCCTCCCGCACTCTGCACCCCCTGCCCTGAGCCCCCTAGCGCCTTGCCACACACCTCCTGCATCCCAACCCCCTGCTCTGAGCCCACTGCCGCACTCTGCACCCCCTGCCCTGAGCCCCCTAGCGCCTTGCCACACACCTCCTGCATCCCAACCCCCTGCTCTGAGCCCACTGCCGCATCCCTCCTGTACCCCAACCCCCTGCCCTGAGCCTCCTCCTGTACCCCACACCCCTCCTGCACCCCAACCGCTTGCCCTGAGCCCCCTCCTGCACCCCACACCCCTCCTGCACCCCAACCGCTTGCCCTGAGCCTCTTCCTGCACACCGCACCCCCTCCCACACAACGCACTCCTTCCCATACCCCAACCCCCTGCCCCAGCCCTCCATTAATGGCCCTGCATACAATTTCCCCACCCAGATGTGGCCCTGGGGCCAAAAAGTTTGCCCACCCCGGTATAGAGGAATAGTGTTTGCTTACTAATTCCTAACTGTTCCTGATCATTTAAATAAATGTTTTAAGGTTATTAATACCTATCTTGTTTAGTGTTTGTGTGTGAACTTCTTAATAATTTTAAAGACTACGGGAATTCTGAGGCTAAAACTATGGTAAAATGGACTGTGGTAAAATCATATCAGTAATTTAAGAAGAAAAAAATATTACAGGGATGGTGTAATTATCTCAAAATCAAGCACTGTAAACTCAAGAAATTCAGAATTAAATTTATGCTTTAAAGAAGTCGAGACATATTAAGGTAAGATGCACAGCTGAGGCACTCAGACAACCTTAACTCTGCCTGGTAGTGACACAGTGAGGGGTGAAGGAGGGGGGACAAAAAATCTTTACAAAAGAGTTTAAACTAATTTGGGATCACAAACACTAAAATACCTTAGCTCTAACTATATAGTTATCACATGACATCATGCGGGCAGAATTAAGATTGTTGGAGTGCCTTAACTGTGCAATTTTGTGCCTTAAAATGTTTGGATTTCTTTTAAGGGTAACCTTAACTCTGACTTATTCCTACTGTAAATCTGCTTTCTTTCCCCAGGTTTATAACTTGTCTGTTACCTTTGTCTTTGACAAAAAACATAGCACAACAATTCTCAAGCAGGGACAGCGATTTTTAATACACATTTGGGGTGGGAAAGGGAAGTCTCTTTTTTAAAATGTAGGAGAAATGTTAGAACTGAGTAACCTAATTTCCAAAAGTGTCAAGCACCCATAAGCTTCTAGTTTATTTAGGTGCCTAAATAAGGACTTAGAAGCCAACTTTCTTGGCCACTAAATTTACTGCAGATGTACAGAATAGAGAGACAGAAGTCCCAACATTTTTCTTTTTGGTACTCTTAAAGCACAGAGATTTTTTTAAAAAAAATTGAATATAATATCTGGAAGATCCTCATGAACAGTGTGGAATGTGATGAGTGCAGTAAAAGGCAGTTAGTGCATATTTTTCCACGAAGAAGTAAAATATTTTGAGACTTTGACTATACGTTTATTTTAAATAAGAGATTGTGTGGTTTCATATTTTCCAGAAAGTCTCTCCTATAAGAACTCTACAAAAACTCTTCAGAGCAATCAAATAAGACTTTCATTTGAAAATACTATTTTATTAGGTGTCTTTGACATCCCCCTGTGTAAACTGATCTGGCATCGACCATATCCATGAAATGTGAGATCTGATTGCAACAGTTCTTGACACAGACACAAGCAAACATTCCCAGCACTTCTTGCCCTAATTTAATTTTGCTTCACAGTTAGATCATCACCTCCACCAGGGAATATAGCTCCCAGCTTGTTACAAAGATGCCAATATAAAACAATAGTGGTTGCGTAACCACTGTTTAGAATGTATAGTATTCAAGATTATAAATACCTCCATTTCCAAAGTCTAAAATATACTATAAATCAAAGACAACAATTGGTTACTTTGTGTCACAATGCAGCCAGAGGGAAGTGTAAATTATGCAAGTCTAAATTTTTTTTTAAAATAAATAAGTCCACAGAGGAAAGAGGCTGTTTTTTAATTGTTTTTTAAGAGGGAAATGAAAAATTCTCCCCATTGGCAAATGACTACTTTACACAATAACTTTCATGAAAATTCCCTTGCAATGATAAAACAGAAAACAAACCAAAGTTGGAGAGAAAACTACTGTTCATCCATTTAAAACAATTTAAACTACTTGTGGTGTATGATAAACAAGGCACCTGCTCCTGTTCCTATTTAATTCAATGGGAGTTTTTTCCTCTTACTTTTTTGGAAGCAGGATTGGTCCCTAGGGTGCTGTTAGCTAAGCATCCAAGTAATCATCGCATTTCATAGCTGCACAAGACCAGGCCTTGTGATATAAATGACAAAAATGAGCTGTGGATATCATTTTATTGCATTTCTTCCATCCAGGTTTTCCACTCGCTCCCTGATATCTATGTGACCAGGTGCCATCCCAATCTACTCTCAAACACAGTCCACACATTAGGGAGAGCCAAACTTGTCCTACCTGGGGTTTGACTTTTTAAACTCAGCCATAGGAGATTCTGACTGCAGCTCAAAGATTGGGTGAATGTCCTTTTTGACTCATGTTGGAGTCCCTGAATCCCTTTGTTTTCTCTCTGCTGGTTTCTCAGTCCTTCATGGCCATAGCTACTGCCCAGACATTGCAGTCCCTTTGGCATCTCATTGTGCATGTAGCCTTCTGTGTGTCACGCAACTTCTGCTGGCATAGATAGCTGGTACTGATGTACCATGTCTGCCCTCCTAGTCAGACTGTCTAGAAACGGGTCTAGGATAACTAAATAGCTCCATTCTCTCACTGTCTGAGATTCAGACTTGATCCAGAGAATCATCCATTCAGTCAGCCTCTGGCCAGAAATGTCCAATCATAGGCCTAAGGGGAATGGACACCTCTATAACTGCTGCCAGTACTTTTCTCTTGAGATTCCCAACCAGTCCAAAATGGCAGCTTTGATGGCCTTGTGATTGGTGGCAGTGTCCCTACCCACAGCCTAATGTGCTGCTTGGGCCTTTCCTGTTAATTAAAAGTAGCTAAATAAATGGCCCAAGGCTCTTCCTCCCTCTACGTGGCCTTGGCTGCCCACTGAAAGGTGACAGGTAAAGACTCAGGGTCATCGTCTAGTCCCTGCTTAGGGTACGTCTACACCACAAACGAAGGTGTGACTGGTAGTGTGTGGTGTAAGCATACCCTTAGACACTCTTACTACTAGTCTAGGTGGTATCCCTGGACTAACAAGCTCGGGAACAGCTGCTCCGGTAGTTGTGCCCACTGATCCTGTAGAGCTATGGTTCCTTCCTTCAAGATCTGCTGCTAATGTTGGGCCTGCTGTTCCATCATCCACCTCAGATCTCTGCCACTTGCTCTTCTGATACCTCCTTTGCAGAATGGTCTTAAAAAATTCTCCCATGTATGAACTGGTGCCATTCCCAAACTGCTCTCAAACACAGTCCACATAATATGTAGAGTCCAAACTCTCCCCTTTCCTAGATTTGGTTTTACTGATACCTACATTAACAGCAAGCTAACAAAGCTTAGCTCAGATCTTCTTCCCCAGCCTGGATGTTCTTAGAATTCCTCCCTCAGGATTTCTCAGTCCACACATTATATCCCCTCTCTCATGAGAACTTCTCCTGCCTCCCTTATATATGGGTAGGGTATTGAGGCATCTGCAACACTGAATCAATGGAACATATTTAATATTCCCCAACAGGATCAACACCTGCCATTAGGACTAGGTGTTTCAGATAGAGCAGGCCTGCACAACGCGTAAAGCGATGAGGGCCACATTACTCCAAAGAAAACAGCCGAGGGCCGAAACTCCTCTCCCACCGCAAAAGTTGTTGAGCAAAAAAGTTGTTTTTTTTTTTTTGCTCTACCCCCCTGCGGGCCACACACTGAGCTGCGGGCCGTATGTTGTGCAGGCCTGAGATAGAGCATAACAGGCTGGCAGTGTTTTCTCCAATTAATAACTTCAGTTATTATTTTAGGCCCTTTAATATGTTCCATATTTCTACACAGTATCTGCTGGACTTATAGCTTCTCATTTTTAGTCACTTGTGTTGCTTAGAGCAGTGGCTCTCAACTTTTCCAGACTACTGTACCCCTTTCAGGAATCTGATTTGTCTTGCATACCCGCCTCCCCAAATTGCACCTTACCTAAAAAACTATTTGCTTACAAAATCAGACATAAAAATATAACAGTATCACAGCACACTATTATTGAAAAATTGCTTACTTTCTCATTGTTACCATATAATTATAAAATAAATCAATTGGAATATAAATATTGTACTTACATTTCAGTATATAGAGCAGTATAAACAAGTCATTGTATGAAATTTTAGTTTGTACTGACTTCACTAGTGCGTTTTATGTAGCCAGTTGTAAAACTAGGCAAATACCTAGGTATGTGGTTCTCGACCAGGGGTACGCAGAGGTCTTCCAGGGGGTACATCAACTCATCTAGATATTTGGTTAATAAGAATGAGGATAAGTGTTCTTTTTTGTTGTTGTTGAAATGTCTAACTTCAAAACTTAGGTTCATTACAGCAGCACCAGAAATGTCCAGTAAACTGAAAATCTGTAGGATTCATGGGGATTTGGGAATATTGCCATTAGGATTGGTTTATTTCTGGCGAGCCCTGAAAACAGAAGGTTTCCATTGCTCTGTTGTTGTTTTTTATTATGCACATGTACAAAGTAGCCAGCAATGTCTATCTATCTCTGTGAGCATTTGTACTGTTATATCTGATTGCCTGACAGAAATGATATAAAGTAAACAAGCAACAAAACATGTTTCAAGTATTAGGATTTCAGCAAGTAAGGTTTATATTCCTTGTGGTGTCTTAGTTTTGATTTGGGGAGATATCTAGGTTGAAAAGATGGGGTTTGCATTTCATCCTGACTGGGGGAAGATCTCTGGTGATTATCACCATTCACTACAGCCATTGTGGAGCTGCTGAGAATGTCTGGTAGCCTGCAATGTGAGCTTCACCCTAGGAACAGCCAGTTCCTTAGTTTCTGGTGAATGCAGTTCCATCATTTTCATGGTAATACCTGAGCTCATAGAGAGAAGCAAATCTTGGAGATAGCCCAGGCCCAACGCATGGAAGGCTGTGCAGATGAAGAGCAGAACCCCTCAGGCAGACTGCTGCATTCTGAAGTAGCTGGAGCATTTTCAGGGACTCTTCTTTCATTCCCATTGCCTGATGGAGGAGTTTATGTTCCAAACCAGCTTCAGAATAGTTTTGAATTGCTTTGCTTTGAGAACATTTCAAACATTAACTTGTCATCTAAAAACTTCCCATTGTTAAGCTCTTGATAATGTTTGGAACAAACCCTTTTTTTAACTGACTAATTTCAACTGCTGTAAGAAGTTAGTACTAATCATTACAGTAGTTAGAATCTAAATGATTGTTATTGAAAACTAATTGAAAACTGCCAGGTTAGGACTCAGAAGTAGTATGGCTTCACTCTGGGGCCCTTCAGACTCGCACTTTCCTGTACAATGTCAGGACTAGAACTGTGCCAATAATGACTTTTTGGTTTTCTGACAATTCTGGGGGGAAAAAATCTTTTCAGGTCAAACCAAAAATATTTGTTTCATATTTGTATTTTACATTTTCAGTGAATTGAAAAAGTCAAAAAAATTGTTTGGGGTCAAACATAACATTTCTCTTTCACAAAATCAAAACGTCCTGTTTTGATTTTGACCATTTTCAACATTATCGTTTTAATAAAATTAAAGTCAATTTTTGAACCAAATGTTTTGTTTACAACATGCTGAAATGAGACACTGTTTTTTTTCTGAAATTGTTTTAGGTTTTTCTTTTTGCCAGTACTATTTGGTGAAACCAGCATGAGCTCGCAAGACATTTCAGTCACCATATCTGCATTTCTCACAGAAAGCAGTTTCAGCCAGAAAATGTTGTCCAGCACTAGTCAGAAGATTTTAACTAGCTTTGGTAGGAAAGTGGCTCTGACTACATTATTCTTGAGGGGGAAACATACGGTTCCACCCTTTCCTGCCTAAATTATGGAGCATTGCAACTTGGCTGGATGTTAGGTACTACTCCCATTCAGATCAGTTACTGGAAGGAGAAGATGAGAGATTAAATTAAAACAGAGAAATAGGATATTTGGAAAGCTTAACTATCCCTATTGGACTGATTGGGACGTTAAAGCAGAGAGAGGCCATCTTTTAATGCCTCAACAAATCCTCAAATCCTCAACAAAAAGTGAAATAAATCGAACCCCTCCTGTGGGATCTGATTTTGCCTCTCAGCATCCTCATTTGCCATTGAAATCCATAGGAGTTGGGAATGCTCACTGCATTGACCCCAGTGATTAAATATTATCATTTAAAGTTAATCTTTCCTGCTTCACTTTCTTTGTGAAGCACGTTAGTCCATCATTATCTTTTTCTGCAATCCACTCAGACTCCCGACATCCTTTGGAATGATCAGCGAACAATACTTTTCATATTTTGTATCAAAAGAGTTAAGTGAGAGGAGGGTTTCCAACAGCCACCAAACTTGCTTTGAAATGAAAAACTCAACAGCATCTCTAGTGGCATTAGCATTCATGTTTTCTAATGCATTGTCCTTTAACCTCTCTTTATTTTGTATTCTGGGATCCTGGCATTCAATTGTTTAAACAGAATTGTCCGAGTTCTGTAATGTGTTCCATCTGCTGACTTGGCACCATTATCCAAAAGGTGTCACTTGGTTCCTATCTAATTGTTCACAGTGCCAAGACTGGAGGCCTTGCAAAAGAACAGGCTATCCATTTCATCTCCTGGCAATGTTTATTTTATTTTAGCAAAACAAGATTGTGCTGATTTATGTAAAAGGAGAGAGATTACAGTTTTGAAGTAATAAGAAGTCTATTGAAAGAGAGTTCTTCTTTTACTGAAGGAGCAAGATATTATACTACAAAAATGTTTTATGTTCATTTTCATCAAAATGAGAAACATCAATTGTGCATGTGTTCTGAGTTGTGCCATACAGTACATGAGCATGAATTTAGCTATGATATTTGAGTCCAAGTTTGCATTCTTTTAAGCTTTAGAACACAGCTGTCTTTCTCAAAACAAATCATTGTAGATTTACCCTCACAAGTTTGCACTGAGAACTTGTGTGTGTGCGTGTGCGCACTGAGTGTTTCTGAAACAGCACCAAATGCCTAAGTTAAAATCACATTTTTATCACTACATTCAAGCAGTGATGCATTGTTTTGAAAAGAAAAATCCCCTACTTTTTACTCCAACACATTTTACGCCACGCAAAGGACTAAAATATGATTTGAAAGAGACAAGTATTCATAGAATCATCATAGAATCATCGAATCTCAGGGTTGGAAGGGACCTCAGGAGGTCATCTAGTCCAACCCCCTGCTCAAAGCAGGACCAACCCCAACTAGATCATCCCAGCCAGGGCTTTGTCAAGCCTGACCTTAAAAACCTCTAAGGAAGGAGATTCCACCACCTCCCTAGGTAACCCATTCCAGTGCTTCACCACCCTACTAGTGAAAAAGTTTTTCCTAATATCCAACCTAAACCTCCCCCTCTGCAACTTGAGACCATTATTCCTTGTTCTGTCATCTTCTACCACTGAGAACAGTCTAGATCCATCCTCTTTGGAACCCCCTTTTAGGTAGTTGAAAGCAGCTATCAAATCCCCCCTCACTCTTCTCTTCTGCAGGCTAAACAATCCCAGTTCCCTCAGCCTCTCCTCATAAGTCATGTGCTCCAGCCCCCTAATCATTTTTGTTGCCCTCCGTTGGACTCTTTCCAATTTATCCACATCCTTTTTGTAGTGTGGGGCCCAAAACTGGACACAGTACTCCAAATGAGGCCTCACCAGTGCCGAATAGAGGGGAATAATCACGTCCCTCGATCTGCTGGAAATGCCCCTACTTATACAGCCCAAAATGCCGTTAGCCTTCTTGGCAACAAGGGCACACTGTTGACTCATATTCAGCTTTTCATCCACTGTAACCCCTAGGTCCTTTTCTGCAGAACTGCTGCCCAGCCATTCGGTCCCTAGTCTGTAGCAGTGCATGGGATTCTTCTGTCCTAAGTGCAGGACTCTGCACTTGTCCTTGTTGAACCTCATCAGATTTCTTTTGGCCCAATCCTCTAATTTGTCTAGGTCCCTCTGTATCCTGTCCCTACCCTCCAGCGTATCAACCACTCCTCCCAGTTTAGTGTCATCTGCAAACTTGCTAAGGGTGCAGTCCACACCATCCTCCAGGTCGTTGATGAAGATATTGAACAAAACCGGCCCCAGCACCGACCCTTGGGGCACTCCACTTGATACCGGCTGCCAACTAGACATGGAGCCATTGATCACTACCCGTTGAGCACGACCATTCAGCCAGTTTTCTATCCACCTTACCGTCCATTCATCCAGCCCATACGTCTTTAACTTGCTGGCAAGAACACTGTGGGAGACTGTATCAAAAGCTTTGCTAAAGTCAAGAAATAGCACATCCACTGCTTTCCCCTCATCCACAGAGCCAGTTATCTCATCATAGAAGGCAATTAGGTTAGTCAGGCATGACTTGCCCTTGGTGAATCCATGCTGACTGTTCCTGATCACTTTCCCCTCCTTTAAGTGGTTCAGAATTGATTCCTTGAGGACCTGTTCCATGATTTTTCCAGGGATTGAGGTGAGACTGACTGGCCTGTAGTTCCCCGGATCTTCCTCCTTCCCTTTTTTAAAGATGGGCACTACATTAGCTTTTTTCCAGTCATCCGGGACCTCCCCCGATTGCCATGATTTGTCAAAGATAATGGCCAATGGCTCTGCAATCACATCGGCCAACTTCTTTAGCACCCTCGGATGCAGTGCATCCGGCCCCATGGACTTGTGTTCGTCCAGCTTTTCTAAATAGTCCCGAACTACTTCTTTCTCCACAGAGGGCTGGTCACCTCCTCCCCATACCGTGCTGCGGAGTGCAGCTGTCTGGGAGCTGCCCTTGTCTGTGAAGACAGAGGCAAAAAAAGCATTGAGTACACTAGCTTTCTCCACATCCTCTGTCACAAGGTTCCCTCCCTCATTCAGCAAGGGGCCCACACTTTCCTTGACTTTCTTCTTGTTGCTAACATACCTGAAGAAACCCTTCTTGTTACTCCTAACATCTCCAGCTAGCTGCAACTCCAAGTGTGATTTGGCCTTCCTAATTTCACTCCTGCATGCCTGAGCAATATTTTTATACTCCTCCCTGGTCATTTGTCCAATCTTCCACTTCTTGTAAGCTGCTTTTTTGTGTTTAAGACGAGCAAGGATTTCACTGTTAAGCCAAGCTGGTCGCCTGCCATATTTACTTTTCTTTCTACACATCGGGATGGTTTGTTCCTGCAACCTCAATAAGGTTTCTTTAAAATACAGCCAGCTTTCCTTGACTCCTTTCCCCCTCATGTTATTCTCCCAGGGGACCTTGCCCATCAGTTCCCTGAGGGAGTCAAAGTCTGCTTTTCTGAAGTCCAGGCTCTGTATTCTACTGCTCTCCTTTCTTCCTTGTGTCAGGATCCTGAACTCGACCATCTCATGGTCACTGCCTCCCAGGTTCCCATCCACTATTGCTTCCTCTACTATTTCTTCCCTGTTTGTGAGCAGCAGGTCAAGAAGAGCTTTTCCCCTAGTTGGTTCCTCCAGCACTTGCACCAGGAAATTGTCCCCTACACTTTCCAAAAACTTCCTGGATTGTCTGTGGACCGCTGTATTGCTCTCCCAGCAGATGTCGGGGTGATTAAAGTCACCCATGAGAACCAGGGCCTGTGATCTAGTAACTTCTGTTAGTTGCTGGAAGAAAGCCTCGTCCACCTCATGAAGTACAAAGTATTATTTACCCTCTGTTTTAAATATTTTAAAGTTAAATGCTATACTGTACTTGAGTATGTTGAAACAAAATGTTCGTGACACTATATGGCACTATTTTAAAAATAATTACTGAAACAAGTTGAATATTTAGCACCACATGCTTAGCCTGACTTTAAAATTTGCTAAAGGAAAACTGCAGTTTATTTTGCAAAAAATATGCAAACTCTGCTTGTGCAGCAATTGTAAAAATCATCAATATATTTTGAAAAATATCTAGATCTTATATAGCAGTTTTCATCAGTAGATCTCAAAGCACTTTATAAAGGAGGTGTCCTTATCCCCATTTTACAGATGGGAAAACTTAGGCAGGGGCGATGAAGTGATTTGCCCAAAATCACCCAGCAGGCCATAGCAGAGCTAGGAATAGAACCTAGTTCTGGGGAGTTCAAATCCACTAAGCCACACAGTAAAAATACTGAAGAGTCCAGAAACGTTTGTTTTTCTGTCAGCTGATATAGTTTATGTTAAAAGAAGTTCTGCTCAGTATTTGAATGATTGGGAAAAACTGCAAACTCCACCATTGTTTTGCAGTAATTCTAACTTATTCATAAAGAGTAAGCAGGCCTTTCACTTTTGTAGAGGTGGCAATTAAGATTTATTGGTCAAGAGATAAATATTAACTCGTGAAGCACAGGGGAAGTATATTATCCTTAGGAACCCAAGCGTAAATGTCCATGAATGCACATGAAGTTAGTAATGCACATGTATTGTTACATGCATAGCCCTGTTGAGGGAAGTTTGAGGTCCTGGTACATCATGTTCCCTGGGCCCCCATCCCTCCTATTTCACTTTATTTACACAGATGTTACACGTGTTTTGGGGGCCTCCTGAGCTTGGGGCTGCAGTACAGTTGTCCCCCATTCCTTTGTGAGTCCTGTACTTACATTATGAGGGTCACAATCTGCTCTCAATTACCCTTATGCATTCTCACTGAAATCAGTGGAAGTTAGGGTTGCCAACTTTCTAATTGCACAAGACCAAACTCTTGCTCCGCCCCTTTCCCAAGGCCCCCTGCCCTACCCATTCTCACTCCATCCCCCTCCCTCTGTTGCTCGCTCTCCCCCCACCTTCACTCACTCGCTCATTTTCACTGGGCTGGAGCAGGGGATTGGAGTGCGGAGGGGGTGGGGGGCGAGGGCATTGGCTAGTGGTGCGGGCTCTGTGGTGAGGCCGGGAATGAGGGGGTTGGGGTATGGGAGGGGGCTCTGGGCTGGGGCCAAGGGGTTCAGAGTGTGGGAGGGGGTTCTGGGCTGGGGCGCAGGAGGGGATTCAGGGTGTGGGCTCTGGGAGGGAGTTTGGGTGTGGAAGGGGCTCAGGCTGGGGCAGGGGTGTAGGAGGGGGTGGAGGGTTGGGGTGAGGGAGAGGGTGTGGGCTTCAGGCGGCACTCACCTTCAGCAGCTCCCCACAAGCAGGGACATGTCCCTCAGCTCCTAGGCCATGATTCCCAGCCAATGGGAACTGCGGAGCCGGCTCTCAGGGCGGGGGAAGCATGTGGAGCCCCCCCGGCCATCCCTCGGTCAAGGAGCTGAGGGACATGTCGCCACTTCCGGGGAGCCATGCGGAGCCAGGTAGGGAACCTGCCAGTCCCACACCAACCGGACTGTTAACGGCTCGGTCAGCAGTGCTGACTGGAGCCGCCAGGGTCCCTTTTCAACCAGGCGTCCCAGTCGAAAACTGGACACCTGACAACTCTAGTTGAAGTGTAACTAAGAGCAGAATTTGACCGTGAATTTTTTCAGAGAAATATCTGAATATCTCCTCATTGTGGCAATATTGTAAGTGTGGCAGACTTTTTAAAAATGTAATGTCCTAACATAGGAAGCTGTAACAGCAAACTAGACACATTGGTCCAAATCCTGAGGTTATATAAAGACTAGTGTAAATTACACACTAATAAGTGTGTCTGTAATTGGACATAACACCACAGGAACAGAAGGGTGACGTTGAACTGGGGTTGGAGCACCGAGAGCTAGCATTAGGAGGAGATCAGAAGCTGTAAGATGAAATAGCCTCCTTCTATTTAATCTTACTCTGCCATGATGGGTGGTTTTCTAGCTAGAAGGCAACCCTTCCATTCCCTTCTGCATTTAAATGATATCAATTTACTGGTGTGCAAGTTACATCACCCCAGGATTCGACCCAGTATGTCTAATGCACTTTTACCTGCTTCCAAGTAAAGTTCAGTCTCAGCTGCAAACTAAACAGAACTAAAATGAAACTGACAGAATCCTTGAGGGAGGCAGCAGCAATAGTAACTCTTAGGTTGAATTTATCTGTGGTGCAGGGGCCTTTGCTGGTGCAGAGAGGTAGAATTTACACCTCCCTACTCCAGCACTAGGAAACCTGGCCCTAACTTTGCAGATATTATGAATTATTGTTTCTTACCGTCACCCAAGGCCACTTGAACATTTTTTAGAAAATGTTTTGTTTCAGGCATATCTGTTGAAAGCCTTTATAGTGTCATTAAAATAAGTACTTCTGGAAAAATGAGTCTAATATATAGCCTTTGTGTTGACTTAACATTTTAACATGTGGGCATAGTACCTAGAAACCAGTCCTACTCAAAAATGAGAGGTCTGGTTCGAAATAATTGGTGGCAGTCTAGTATTAGACGTGTTAGAGGTGACCATGTATAGAAGGGAGATTGCATGCTAATTCCTGGCATTGAAGATCGGGTTCAGATGGACAATGGCCCGTGCTTGTCTTGTGTGACTAGAATACTTCATCTTAACTCACCAAACCAGCGGGTGACACTCCTATTTGGTTGGCAGGACAATAAAAATTATAGGGAGGCTTCTGAAACTGAACATCTAACCTTTGAGCTGCACATCCCATTCAAGTAATAATTAGCAGGAGTGTGAAACCAGCTGCAGAGACGTGGGCAGTGATGCTATGGCTCAGTCTACTGCATTAATCTACATTAAATCAATGACTGGGAAGGTACCAAGTTCCTTCTTCCTTCCCCCTCCTTCCTCTCGCTTTCCTGCCCAAGTTATGCTGAGCCATTTCTTAGTAAAAGATTGAAATAATTGTCATATTTGCAATGTAAACACAAATAATTACAACTACACAACAGAATTTAATCACATTTCTGTTGAGTATCGAAGAACGTTGAACTAGATTTAGTAGAAGTTGAAACATTCAACTCTTATCAACCTACTTTATCTTAGAGCAGGGGTCTCAAACTCAAATTACCTCGAGGGCCGCATGAGGACTAGTGCATTGGCCCGAGGGCCGCATCACTGACCCCGCCCCCTCGCTGCCCCTGGCCCCGCCCCCACTCCACCCCTTCCATTAGGCCCTGCCCCTTCTCTGCCCCTTCTCCACCTTGTCCCCTGAGCGCGTGGCTCCCCGCTCCTACCCCCTCCCTCCCAGAAACCGCAAAGCCGCCAGACAGCTGTTCTGGCGGCGGGAACTGCCTGGGGGTAAAAATAGAACCTTGGAGCAGCGTGGAGGGAACGGGGATCTTAGCGGCCTCAGAACGTAACTGAGGGCAGGGTGAGGGGAGTTGGCGGCCACAGAACGTAACTGGGGGGGGGGGGCGCGGGGGTGAGGGGAGTTGGCGGCCATAGGACATAACTGGGACGGGGGGAGCCTGGCGGCCCACCTCTTCTTCCCCCCCCTCCCCTGTGTGCGCGCTTCCCGCTCCTCCCCCCTCCCTCCCAGAAACCGCAAAGCTGCCAGACAGTTGTTCTGGTGGGAGAACTTCAGAAAGTAACTTGGGGTGGGGGGGGGGGTGCGGGGAAGGCCGCGTGTTTGAGACCCCTGTCTTAGAGGATATTATTTCTGTAGTAGTTACAGCACTGAGCAGAGCACAGTATATACATTTGGAAACCCGTTGCAGTAAATTGTGTTCCAAATGCTAGCAGTCCAAAGGTTAATTTGATTGTACACATACAGTCTACAAGTTCTTTATGAACATATGCCATCCGCACATGCTCATGTATTAATGAGTAGGGTCAGGCTGGCATCGGTTTTGTTCTAGTTATATTTCCAGGATATTCTTTGAGAAGTTTATATATGATCTTAAGCATAGATAACACAGAGATCTATTTTCAGGAAATGCCTGTCTAGCTATAAAGAAGATACTGTGAATGCAAACTGTTGGCCAGAGACTGGATTAAGTCTTTACTGGTGCATGAACGATTAGATTGCTACCCAAGAGAGTGTCAATGACTTGGGCCGGTATCGCCGTATGAGAACTCTGTGTGGCTGGAGAAGTTAGAGACAGAAATCTCTGAAGCATTTGTAATTTGCAGTTAGAAGTAACATTGAAAGGGGCGTTTAAGTAAATGGGCCAGATTCTTGACTGCAGCTGAGTGGAGCTTAAGCCCCATCCTACCCACAGACACCCCTGACACGACTTCTCCTTCCCCATTCACCAGAGGATGGGGGAAGCCAGTGCAGGATGTGGTGGAGCTGCCTCATCTGTTTTTGCTGGTAGATAGTTACCCTGCAAATGAGCCAAAAATCCAGCCCAGTAGACTGAAAAGCCGACATCCTTCCCTGTGTTACCGGTAAGAGCAAACTCTACTAAAACTGGACACATTTGAAAATCTGATTTACCTTTCACACATTTCACTGCGCTTAGACACTTCTTCTTATTTAATATTACGATAGCACCCAGAGGCTCTGATTGGGACATGGGTCCCAAATGTGCGCTATAAACTGAAACCAAGATCCTGCAAGTCACTGAACCTTATGGAGCCCCATTGACTTTGCTGTGACTCCATATAGGCGTACGGGTCTGCTCACATGGAACTTTCTGCAGGATTAGGGCTATCAAGGTAGATGCAGTTCTGTAAGTCCCCACAGCTTTTGAACCTGGGCCTGCAGAGCTGGCAGGCAGTAAACCTCCATGGTGCCACCCAGCAGCTGCAATAGACAGCTCACACAACACTACCCACAACCCACTGCAGACAGACCACGGGAAGTCCTGCCTCAAGGGGGCTGACAGGCAGTAGCCTCATGGCTCCTGCCCTATATAAACCCAATGTGTGTTCCAGGAAGTGTCCAGGCAACAGTGTGGATCTTCTTTAGCTACCAGGACCATAGGCGCTGACTCTATGGGTGCTCCAGCCCTGGGGAAAGGAAGAAGCCGGCATCTGTGACCAGGACCAACTCTGCTCTTGAACGCCTTGCTTTGACCTCGGCTTGATTTTGACCTCATCTGCTGAATCATATCCTGAAACCCGACTCGGACTCTGATCCTTGGAATCCACCCCAACCTGGAACTTGACTACAAACTCTTCCCTATTCTCAGCCTCAGGGTTGACCCTTCTCTGATCTTTGATCCTAACTGCCCATGTCAGGATCCTGACAGGTTCCTGCCCCAAAGTTTCTACAGTCTAGGGCCTCAGTCCACAGTTGGATCGGTATAGGAGTTTGTCCAATAGCAGGATTGGAGCCCAAGAAGCAAAACTAGACTTGTTTGTTTATATTCAATTTCATTCTTTGACTACCCAAATTGCTGTAGTGTTTGAGGTACGAATGTTCCAGGTGAACACTTACATACAAACATCTGTATGTGGTAATTTTATGTGATATGCTAAGATTAGATTTTGTAATATACATTTATTATTAAGTTTATTACAAGACCTACATTTTGGCCTAAGCTGCTACTTGGCTGTATCTGTGTAATATTACATGAATATAAACAGTCAATTTTTATGGGGTGGATTCATCATTATTTTAAAATAGACCCTCCTGGGTCCTGAAGTTAGTCTAGATTCTTTTAGCAAAAGAATGTCTTAGAAATGTTTTTGACTAACTGCTGCAAAACATATCCTTAGTGAGAGAATACAGTGGGGAAGTGATATCTCCCTGTGGCTAGCTTCTTGTGTTCATTTGGGGACCATTATCCACTTTCATGTTTGGATATTGAATAGGTTACAGCAGTGCTAGGTGTAGGTCCTAAATTTATGATATTGTAGCCACTGGAATGGGGACTCAGGAGACCTGGGTTCAATTCCTGGCTCTGCCAACTGGCCTGCTAGGGGACCTTGAGCAGTGATTTCCCCATGCCGTGACTCAGTTTTCCCATCTGTAAAATGGGGATAATGACACTGACCCTTCTTTGTAGAGTACTTTTGAGATCTATGGATGAAAAGTGCTATATAGGAGTGTAGTTGGTTAGCGGTGGCCCCTCCTCCTCTGGGTCAGTGGGAGGCCACTCCGCCTCACTATGTCGTGGGGCGTTGCTCACGGTTGGGGAATCAGCTGAGCCATTCTTGGCCTGTAGCTCTGGTCAGCAGTCCGGGTAGAGCGATCGACAATCAGGGTCTCTAGCCCGCCATCAGGACAATGAAGGGTCAGTGGCTCAGACCTGTACTCAGGGGCAAGTGGCAAATAAACAGTTCGTATGCCAAGCCCTTAGTCAGGGCAGGGTGGTGCAGAGTTTAGGTCTTGGGCCTGCTCTCATGGCAAACAAATACTTCAGAGCCCAGGCCCTTAGTCAAGACAGGCAACAGGTCCTCCGGGCTTAGGCGAGGGTAGAGCACCCAAACACAGTCTAGGGTGGCTCAGGCAGGAGTAGAGCCTAGTGTCCTCACTCGGCAGACTGTAGGTAAATGCAGACCCTCTGGCCTACGGAGGGGGAGTTCTGCCACCCCAGGGGTGGGGTGGCAGAGAGGACACATGCCCGCCCAACTCTACCGCATCCCAGCCCAGGGCCCTAGCAGTAGCGGAGAGGTCCGCCACTGGGTCAGCAGAGATCCTCCCGCAACACTCTGACCTGGTCACAGGCCACCTCTCAACCAGACAGTGTCTAGTTCCCCTGGGCTACTTCCTCTCTCTCCCTCGGGGTGTACCTGGGTCTGTATGGAGTCCTCTGCATCATCCGGGTAGAGGCCAGCGGCAGTCTCAGCAACTCTTCCTCAGCTTGGTCAGTGTGTGGCTCCGGCAGCGTCGGCCTGTCCTCGGTGCTGCATGATCCGTGGCAGTCTCCCAGTTCAGGAGCGGGCAGGAGGCATCTGGCTCCTTCAGCGGCTGCAGCCCAACTGAGCTCGCAGAGCCACCTTTTGTACTTCCTGTTCCGCCCACTGACTTCTGGTGGGCGGGGTGAGCCTGGCCTGGCTCCTCCCACCGGCGCTCTGCGAGTGTCCCCTCCCGCTCTGGATCAGTGGGAGGCCACTCCTCACTACAAGGAGCTAGAGATTATTTTAACATTCACGTTTTTTCCCTAGAAATGTCTTCTTTTACAGCGTTTTATCTTAAGTGCCTAACATTAAAGTATCAGAGGGGTAGCCGTGTTAGTCTGGATTTGTAGAAGCGACAAAGGGTCCTGTGGCACCTTATAGACTAACAGAGGTATTGGAGCATAAGCTTTCGTGGGTGAATACCCACTTCTGCTTGCATCCGAAGAAGTGGATATTCACCCACGAAAGCTTATGCTCCAATACCTGTGTTAGTCTATAAGGTGCCACAGGACCCTTTGTCGCTTCTAACATTAAAGTGTGTGTGAGAGAGAGAGAGACTGACTGTAACAAATCTGAAAATAGTGGAAAATGCTGATTAAAAACCTCCAAAGCAGACATTTGGAAAAATATTCTGTATAATCTCAATTTCTTTATCAATTCTGAACAGAGGGGCCTGTGCTCACATTTGCTGCACAGCACAGTGTGGATTTAAATCTGACAGTAGTGTTCAAATAGGTTTGAAAATTGTGGAAGGAAGGAAGCAGAGCCACCCCTCCCTCTGTGTCTGAGCCAATGGAAGTCATTTAACATGAGCAGGGTGAAACTGGAGCTGTAGGAGAGCACTGGGGTAGTAGTGGAGGGCTTTCAATCTGGAAGGGGGAGTGCAGCTTTCTGCAGATCTCTCTGCAGAACATCTTTTGGCTGTCTGAAGCTTGTCTGGCAGTTCCACTATTTCATGGTGCTATCTATCATGCTGCTCATGAGGCTGAGACAGCAGTTTCTCCTGTCCTTTAGTAGCCTAGGTACGTTTGCTGGCACTGCATTTCCCAGTTCACCACACCATCATCCCCAGATGCAGATCTTGCAAGGCTGTGCTGTCTCCATATGTACTGTTGCTACATTTGCCCTGTCCCACATGGGAATTTTAGACCATGCCATGCAGCTTCCAACAACTTGAGATGTGCAAATGTCAGAGAGGATGGGACCACCTCTTCATATCCATATTTGTGAGGTTGCCACTCTTTCCCTTCAATGCTTATTTAAAGGGAAGTATAAGATATGGCCCAAGAAAAATATCACTGCCACTGATCACATCTGCTTAGAACCACATTCTCATCTCTGTCAGTAAATAAATCATTGGTCTAGTGGGCAGGAGATTTTCAATCTCACTTCCCCCATCAACAAGTTCAAGTCTAGATGAAAAAGACTGAGGTTTCAGTACAAATAAAATACACAACATTTAAAGAAAGATCTGAAAGTTCTTCCCAGCATTCAAACTTAAAACTCCCATTTCTTTTTTGTCTATTCTAATAATTTTCTATACCTTTTCAAAATGTGTCTCTCTGATATGTTGAGTAGTTAACAAGCTATTTTTAAAACAACCAACCTATTCCATTAATATTTGGTCCTGTACTAGTCAATAATGGTAAATCTGTGACATCACATTTATTTCCATGACAACCAGCTGTGATGTTGCAAACAAAGAATTATAGTCTTGCTGTGGGATCAAGCAGAAGGAGAACTTGGATTACAAGGGAAGAAAGCATCTATTCAAACACTCACATGATATATTTGCAAAGGGAATATAGAAAAGGTATAGCGAAATACATTTCTCTACCTAAATGGTCTCATTTTTCAAGTTTGCTCTAGTGTAAAAGTACCTCTTTGAGGGGCGGTCCACAACAGCAACAGTTAAGCTTTTTAGCCTTGTAAAAGGAATTATCTCAAACATCTAAACTTGAACTGGCCAAATGTCTGCATATCAACAAAGGCAGCTGTCCTTCATGATGTTAGATAAGCCCACACTTCTTTTGGTGAGCCCTTAGCAGAAGTCAGCAAGAATGCAAAAACTGACAATAAACTCATAGAACGTGTCAGCACATCTTTTATTTATTAACACATAGTGCCGCCTTGTGGACAAAATGTCTTACTGCTAAATGAAATCTGCTTAGTATAAATGTTGTTTTCCCTTTCTTTCTCTTCTCAGACAAAATGGCTAAAAGACCAAGCAGTGGCAAGCATATAGAGATGCACAAGAAGTCTCTCCCACATTACAACTTCATATTAATAAAATTACTGTTTTGAAGTATATTTAATATGCATTTTAAAGCTCATGCATAGTGTCTGATTTTTCAGAGGTGCTGAGCATCTCATTTCCTCTTTTGTTCTGGAAGAAAGACTGCATCTTATTCCTCAGAAGTAGTTGTAGAAATAGCTCTTCGGGCACTCTCTCCTTTTTTTCTTCTTCTTCCCAATAAAATTTGTTTTAAATCTAAAATTAAGGCAAAACATACATATATGCAAACAGATGCCAGACACCTCTCATATTTAGGCTTATGAATGTGTCGCTGGGTAGATGAGGCAATGCGTAATGTTTGAGGGAGACTTTTTGCTCTTCTGTTTAAAAGTTGTGCAGAGTAGGGTATGTGCCTCCTGAGACTTTCAAAATCAGTTTTATTTTACAAATTAATGCCCCAGTCCTGCAACATGTTGTTCACAGCTGGGCCACAGACTGTTGTCCACCCATACAGAGTCAATCACAGGTTCAGGTCCCTTCCCCGCACCTAAAAATAAATAAAATTGTAAAATGAGTTAACTCCAAAGAGGGTATACAATGCAGTAGTGAAAGTTGGGTATTCTAGCGATGCCCAGCAATGCTACTAAATTAAGTACTAATGACCAACTGATAATGAGGAAGCTTGGCTGTCAACACAGGTATGTGTCATTGTGAATACTGACATAAAGAGCCTGTGGAAGACAGAGAATCTTATGTTAAAGTGGGGGAAGGAATGATTACATTCTTACCATTTCATTGTGTTCGGCTGATGTGCATATTTTGGTAAATTTGCTTAGCAGCTATAACAGCGGGATATGTCCTCTTCTAAGGATTTTAAATGTTTTCAAAACTAAACTGTGAATGTGTTTATTGCTGTGATGAGGCTTCCATTTGAAACTGGTTCCTGATTTTGCAGCTTCTTTTCAGTCTGCTAGTATCAGTCCAAGTGTGGTGGAGTTCAGTCTAGTGAAGGCCTCTTCCTGTCATAAATAAGATTACTTTCATTTAACTTATGGAGTGTGTTATTCCTCAGAGTAATGAATTTCCTCTGTGCCTTTGAGCACATAAACATGGTTTTCATTAGACTTCTCTAAAAAAAAAAAAAAAAAAAAAGTCTGAGTAAAATTAATAAGATGACAATTAACTCCATAAATGCAGATGTGTTTTAACTGTATAACTGAAATAGACTCATGATCTATGCTGGGAAAGGACTGCTTCATCTCTGAAAACTAAAATCTAAACAAAATTAAATAATTCTACAGGAGAAATTGGATTCTGCTTCATGAGAGTTATAAAAATAGGTAGAAAATCTGAAAATCTTTTTAAAAATTTGTTTCTTAGAAAAAAGAATAAAAGGAACTTCAGATTAAATGTAGACCAGACAAATAGCCCCAGGCTTTCTACTTAATATGTAACACATGTGATAATACTAGATTCTGACCATATATTTAGACTTAGAATTGCAACTAACCATTTCAATATTGCTTCTTTCTTCACCGGATATTTCTCTGCAATTTTATAATGAGGAATAGTGACAATTGCTAATATTTCACTGATAGACATATCCCTTGATAGTTAGACTCTGCAGTTCATAAAGACTTCATGTACAGTTTGTATTTGTGGCTTGGAATCTCTGTCAAGTGGTGAATCACTACAGCATCATTGTGGTTTTCTCATAGCAAACAGCATTTCAATTTTTTTAAAATCGCCATGCATGAATATGTAAGTGAGAAAGTGTTGTAACATTGACCTTTAGGCTTCTGCAGTTTTTCCACTTCTCCAGTCAGATGAAAGTGGCAGAAGTCCATAAAGCCAATGTTAAAATACACAATTTATGCTCTTTTTATGTACATATATATTTTGTTAAAGACAACTGAGTTCACTTTCACAAAATGCAAATGTATGTAGCTAGATAGCTATTCAAAAAACCAAGTAGGTTGGAACACTTATGAAAATTAAGATGCTAAAACTTTACCAGATACTGAGAGCTGAAAACAATATTACAGTAAATTAAACTATTCACATATTGCCATTCTTGAATACGTACTTGTGGTCTAAACCATTCTAAACTTGTTTTAGTTCTAGACAATCAAACTTATGAAGACTCTGTACATAGTTTCCAAATTTGCCCTTCTTTAGGCAAATCTAATGCAAACAACCGAAAGGAATCACAGAAGAGTTGGTGCTCTTAGTACTGACAGAAAAGAATAGCCTACAAAGATATTCTGCTTGCATGCAGAAATTGAAATGTCATCTTCATACCAAATTGATGCTTTCAAAATAAATCTTTCGCTTTTCTGATTGCTCCCTTCATTAGTTAATCCCCAGGAATTCAGTCAGGAAAACTCTGCCAGATCTACCTGAGAGACAGTTTTAGTCTGATGCTGACCTTATAAATATTGTTCCTTGTTACAATCTAAGTATTGCGTTGCCTTTGGTGTAAAAGTGCAGATGGTTTCTATTTAAAATTATAAGGCTAAAATTGTTTAAGGAGCCAGTCTCAGTTATGGGTGAAAGTTGCTGGTTGAAACCTCGACAACAGAGGAAAAGAAACCTTAAATACAAGTTCCCATTTCCCTTAGCTTTTGGGCAGGAAATTGTTTTTGGCTTGTTTTTGTTGTGAAGATAGAAAGGACTGCACGTTAAAAATGTCTATAGTTGTTTAATATTTGCTCAGTAGTGTACTATTCCCCAATCAAACCCCTCTAGACTATAAATCATATCCACTATGTCACTGTTTTGATTGGAAGCATGAGTTGCACCATCGCAGATCTCTAGGGAGGACAAACTTCTGCAGCTGCAGAAAGCTGGAACTATTTTCTGGTATTATTAAAGGAACCTGAGGATTTTTTATGTAAAGATGTAGTGAAATTCATAAAGTGCACAGAGATTTAGTATGAAGGTTTTATTACAAGCAAGGCCCATAACAATACTGCTCTGGTAATAGAAACTGAATTGTTCTAATTGTCAAAACAGCAAACATGTAAAATTACAGCCCCTCTCTCCTCCCCTTTCCTCTATCTTGGGAGAAATGAAATGCGAAAAGTCACAAATTATTTCAAAATGGTAAAAATTCGGTCAGACTTCTGGTGCTGTAGTAAAATGTGTTCCTGTGGAAATATTGCATGGATGTTTCCTCAAGACATGCTCTGGAAATCTTGACATATAGTTTTGTTTTCCTGGAGGTATTTATGTGTATTGCTTTGATATCTGAAATGCAGTTATTAGACGTGGAACCAAAAGGATAAAATATTGACTTCACTGGAACAGGAATGTAAAGACTTGAGTTCAGAGGTGCTGGAACAATTTGTATAGTGGAGGTGCTGAGGTAAATGGTAAACCCTGTGTATATAATGGAAACCACTTCAAGCCAGGGGGTGCAGCAGCAGCACCTCCAGCACCCCTAATTCCAGCAGCTATGCTTGAGTTAGCTTACTATATTTACCTATTAAACATTGTCTAGAGATAGATGATAGGTTTCCAAAAGAATAGTCTTTTAAGGATGTTCTAATCTCATTCTTGTAATTAGATATAACAGATTGTTCAGAGAAATTCATCCATGACACATGTAACTCTGCTGTCTGAATAGACAGATCTCTTGGTGGACTTGTTACAGTATTTATTCTCATCTGTTTTAATAACCTTTTAGGGCTTGATTAATTAAAGTAGTACTGTAATCATGCTGGGATTTTTCTGTCAACAAACCTGGGTATATGGTGTACCCAGTTTAAAACAGGGGAGAGTGGAGTGGTAGTATGCATATTGACACATGGCTTATACAAGCACATAGAATAATTATGTATCGTAATGAAATATGGACAAGTTAAAAATCATTCCTGTTTGGTTGCCAGAGGGTCTGATTATGTTTAAACAGTTAAAACTAGCCTTTATATTTATGAAACAGCATCAGCTTTTACTGCTTCCCCTAACAATAGTATATCTAATGGGCATGGTGTCATAGCAACAGCTAGATCTCCCAGCACCATTTCTTTTTCAATTCAAATGTAACTATTTACTCCTCTGTATGACTTCAACCTCAGAACCTACCTGCATGTATCTTTTCTCTTTCCTTCTACTGTTACAAACTAAGAAAGTGTAT
The DNA here is from genome assembly GCA_037349315.1 of Chelydra serpentina. Lineage (NCBI taxonomy): Eukaryota > Metazoa > Chordata > Testudines > Chelydridae > Chelydra > Chelydra serpentina. Next base: position 32,090,134 of record JBAIAC010000014.1, read on the forward strand.
CAGATTGGCTACAGTAATAGAATCATAGAAATACTGTATAGGGCTGGAAGGGATCTCAAGAAGTCATCAAGTCCAGCCCCTGCATTGAGGCAGGACCAAGTTGTTGTTGTTGTTGTTGGCGTCCGTTAGTCTCGAGAGACGATGGATATGCGCCCATGGGGAATGTGGCGAAGCTGGAGTGTCCTCTCCAGGGCGCAAGCCAGGGCAGGGTGATATGGAGGAACAGCTGTTGCCCATTCAGCAGAACCCCCCTCTCCACGCAACTGATGGATCCAAGGGAAAGACAATGGAAACTTAGACCATCCCTGACAGGTGTTTGTCCAACCTGCTCTTAAAAACCTCTAGTGATGGAATTCCACAATTGGAAGCCTATTCCAGATCTTAACTACCCTTATGGTTAGAAAGTTTTTCCTAATATCTAACCTGAGTTGTGCTTGCTGCAAGTCCATTATTTCTTTTCCGACCTTCAGTGGACATGGAGAACAACTGATCACCATCCTCTTTCTAACAGTCCTTAACATATGTGAAGACTGTTATCAGATCCCCCTTCAGTCGTCTTTTCTCAAGATTAAACATGCCCAGTTTTTTAAACCTTTCCTCATAGGTCAGGTTTTCTAAATCTTTGATCATTTTTTGTTGCTCTCCTTGGAACTTTCTTCCAATTTGTCAAGGTCATTTTGAATTCTCATGCTGTCCCCCAAAGTGCTAGCAACCCCTCCCAGCTTGATATCATCTGCAAATTTTATAAGCATACTCTGCACTCCATTATCCAAGTCATTAATAAAAATATTGAATGGTACCAGACCCAAGACTGACCTCTGCGGGACCTCACAAGATATGCCCTGCCAGTTTGACAGTGAACTATTGGTAACTACTCTTTGAATAAAAGCTTTCAATCAGTTGTGCAATACAGTAACTTAATCTAAACCACATTTCCCAAGTTTGTTTATGAGAGTGTCATGTGGGACTGTGGCAAAAGCCTTATTAAAATCCAGATATAGCATGTCTACAGTCCCCCCCCCTCCCCCCAATCTACTAGGCCAATTATCTGGTCAAAGAGGGAAAATAGGTTGGTTTGGCATGATTTGTTCTTGACAAATCCATGCTGGCTATTCTTTGTAATTCTGTTATCCTCTGGGTACTTACAAATTGATTGTTTATTTGTTCCAATATCTTTCCAGGTATTGAAGGCTGGTTGGTCTGCAATTCCCTGGGTCCTCTTTGGCAGGACTAAGTATCATCAAGACCATCCCTGATAGGTGTTTGGCCAACCTACTCTTAAAAATCTCCAATGATGGAGATTCTACAACCTCCGTAGGCAATTTATTCGAGGCTACCCTGACAGTTAGGATATTTTTCAAGTTTCTCATTATCTTCTATGTGTTTGCAAATTGATTGCTTAATTATTTGCTCCATTATCTTTCCAGAATCATAGAAGATTAGGGTTGGAAGAAACCTCATGAGGTCATCTAATCCAACATGCTGCTCAAAGCAGGACCAACACCAACTAAATCATCCCAGCCAGGGCTTTGTAAAGCCGGGCTTTAAAAACCTCTAACGATGGAGATTCCACCACCTCCCTAGGTAACCCATTCCAGTGCTTCACCACTCTCCTAGTGCAATAGTTTTTCCTAATATCCAACTTAGGTAATGAAGTAGAGGATTTACATTTTCCAACATCTTTCTCTTGCTCCTAATGTATATGGATAGAACCCTGCATGGATATAAAATCTGTATCTGCATCTGATCCGTGATCCACAAACATGGTCCACGGATATCCGCAGATATCTGCAGATTTGCAGGGCTTTATATATGGAGCAATAAGTGAATGTGGTATCAATAATAATTAAAAAACCACCACATTATTCCTAACACTTTCTACAAAGGAGTAAAAGATTATGCTTGGTAAACATCTCTCTAATATTAATGCTTAACACATAGGATCTGATTCTAATTTACACTAAGGCCTCTTTACACTGTTCTGGGTAGTATAAAGGAGTGTTGGTGTAAAGAGAGTCAGGCCTGTAATATTTTACATCTTCAAAGTTTAGTACAAACATTAGGTACTTTATGTTCATAACACCTCTCTGAGGCAGGCAAATACTATCTTCATTTTACAGATGAAGATATTGACAGACAGAGAGGTTAATTGATTGCCCAAGGCCACACACAACGAGTTAATAGCACAGCTAGGATTAGAGCTCAGGAGTGGATTTTTTGCAGTCTTGTGGCCAATTCACTACATCACGAGACCCACTGGATGAAAAACATACATGCACCTACTCTGATTATACAGGTTTCAGTGTAGTAGCCGTGTTAGTCTGTGTCAGCAAAACGAAAATAAGAAAGAAAAACTTGTAGCACCAGGTACTAACCCACGAAAGCTTATGCTGAAATAAATTTGTTAGTCTCTAAGGTGCTACAAGTTTTTCTTTCTTATTCTGATTATACATGCACCTACTCTGATTACTCTGGCTGTGTTCAGAGTGTGCCATGGGGATTGTGGGAATAAGGTCGTATGCTGGCCATGAGGCTGCAACATAGCCCTCCATAGAATAATAGGGACCTCAGGAGGTCATCTAGTCCAACCCCCTGCTCAAAGCAGGACCAGAGTCACTATTCCAGCATAAGGTCCATAATGCTGGCACAGATTCCGGGGTTCTCCCCCAGTCCATCTCAAACAGCCTTTCCTATGCTGTCCTATATTACTCTGGTGTGGAATCCCCATCTGCAGTGTGCATACAGTCATTCTCCTACTTGTGCAGACTCACGGCAACCCTTAGTTAAGGCAGTGGACCATAGCCCTTCTGTGCTTGGGTGAATTTTAAGAAAAGGCTCTGTTAAAACTGTTGACAAACACAGCATCATTTGCTATTATTTAAAAGATGTTTGTTTTTATAGGGTAGCAAGGTAAATGTTGAACGAAAATGCCCAGAATTCAACTCATGGCTGCTATTGTACAACCACCTTTGTTTTGAAAATATTATTTTCTTCCACAGTTGCTCTCCAACGCTGGAGCCCACCAGTGTTGTTCCTGAAACTTTCCCAAGCGGCCAAAGTTAAATTGCAAACTCTGATCCCCATTTGGTAGTACATCCCTCTACCCCCAGACTATTTCTCTGTTTTGAACATGCAGTTGTGTTTTGCCTGTTGGGGTATTGCAACTGCATCTCTTATTTTATTGGAATGTGTTATGAAATGTCAGGAACCACTAACATCCCCAGAGTGTCAGTAACACCTATATTTAATAAGGTTTGCATGCTATTTCACTATTCAGTTAGTAAAATGTTTTAGCATTTTTCCTGCAAACTTTGCTATGATATGGTAGTCCAATAATACATCACGAGCAAAACTACTTAAAGAAGCCACTGGGACTCAAAGACATCATTGTTGTTTATTTAATTGCCCTGTAAACCATCTTGAGAAATATCTACTAGGAGAAGACTGAGGAAACATATGCTGTAGTTTTCATTACATTAGAGCCATTTTAATTCTTCCAGAGGCAGCTCTAACATTATATGCATCTTACATATTGTATTTATTCATTTATTTACCTGTTTCATGAAAAAAAGAATACATTTAAGTTACACTTCCTGCTCAGCACTGCTTCCTGTTGTTTTTGTGTTTAACCATTTCTAAGGCTGTCACCCCCTAGAGTAATTGTCAAGTTGCCTAAGATGTATATGAGTTTTGTAAAGTCAGAATGGCAGTCTGCTCTAACTTGTGTGGAAGATTAATGTAACTGACCTATATTACATGGGAATCTGAGACATGTGCTATTTAAGATAATGCATGTCAGTTAGTTTTGTATAAGTTGAGTTGCTTTTCACTTTGTTTTTATAAGTATATTTTCTTTCATGCCAAACTTTCAATCACAAGGGTTTTATTTACAAGAGGGGGATTGGACAGTGTCTTGCTTTGGAGTTCTGAGACAGACTCATAGTCGCCTATAGTCATGTCATCATTTACCAAGTGCCATGTGCAAGTACTGAGCATGTGCGTTGTTGCTGAATTTCATTCTGTGGCTAAAGACTAAATGTCTAAGTATGGCTTCTCTTTATAGAACACTGTAACTATCCAGTTCTCTAATTAAAAGGGAACCAAAGTATTCATTTGGAAGTCCAGGATAATACTTAAGAATCAATCAAGATTATTTTTGTCTTGTTGAACTATGTATTTACTGAAATAAATAGGATCCCCCTTCCTCTTGTTTACTTTCTTCTGATGAGAAACTTCTTAAAGATTTGAAAAATATTGCTAGATTTACCCATCTATCTTGTATCACATTCCGATCCAGCATAATAAACAAATTAACATATTGCCAGTATCCTAGTGAGCTTTTCTCTCTGAAGCTAGACTAACAGTATTTCTAATTCTAATATGCTAGAGAATTATTTTTTCCTATTTTTTCTCTCAGCTTTTTAAAAAATTTACGCTACCGTCTTTAATTTTTCCATTTTTAGTCCCAAAGGAATTAGTAACAAACTCCATTTGAGAAAAAATATACTAGTGAAGAAGAGTGCTTTTCATGATTAAGGACCTTCTGTTCACACACTTCCTGCCTACACTATACCATCCATAGACTCTGGAGATAGACAGGAGAGGGGTAGAAGATAATTAAGACCCCTCAGGCTTGTCACTTTATTAAAGTATTGTTTGGAAATGAGTTAAGGGGAATACATTTTGGCCCTGAGCCAGCTACCACTGAAGTGAATGGCAAAACTTCCATTGATTTCAGTGGGAACAAGATCAGGTCCCTTATCTAATGAACACAAGGGAATGAAAAGACAGTGTGAAAGATAAGGTGGGTGAGGTAATATCTTTTATTGGACCAACTTCTGTTGGTGAGAGAGACAAGCTGTTGAGCTAAACTCGTAGCTCAAAATGTGTCTCTCTCACCAATCGAAGTTGGTCCAGTAAAAGATATTACCTCACCCACCTTGGCTCTCTAATATCCTGGGATTGACATCGCTACAGCAATACTGCATACAATAGTGTGAAAGGCAGGCAACCTGGCAAATTAGGAAAGAGAACTGGTTATAGATTCCTTACTTTGTAGGTATGAAGTATTTATGAAGAAACATAATTGAACTCTTTGGGGTAGGGGCATTTCATCCTATGTGTTTATATAGTGCCTAGCACAATGGGTCTGCAAAACTTGATTGTGATCTTTAGGCAAATAATAGGAACAACAGATGGTGTGAACTCTGCTCCTGACAGTAATTTTGTTGTCCCCTGCAGACAACTGTAAATTAACTAATGAACAAGATATGAACTTTGACTTTTTAAAACAGTATTTCCCAAATCGGGGGCATGGCCCCCTTGGGGAACCATACATTCATGTCAGGGGTCGGAGAGAATATTGGCAGAGTAAAGAAACTATATGGGCAGAGACAGGGCTGTCCCTAGACATCGTGGTGCCCTACGCAGCCCCCTACAGGGGAGGGGGCTGGCCTCAGGCCTCTGGAGGGCAGGGGGGAAGCTGCACCCAAGGTCTTTGGGAGGCAGGGGGGAAACCGCCTCCCAGCACGAGGCAGCAGAGCGGAGCGGGTTGGGACTGGGTCACTCCACTTCCTGCCACCCGGTGAGTGCAAGGTGGGCCTGACCCCGCACTCACGGGGCAGCAGGAAGTGGAGTGACCTGGCCCAGCCTGCTCCACTCCCATGGCTCCCAGCCTTGGGACTTGAAGGGTAGGGGGGAACCGCCACCCCCCAGCACTCACTGGCAGCACAGCTGGGAGCTGGCGAAGTGGAGCGGGCTGGGGCTGGGTCGCTCCACTTCCCACCACCCGGTGAGTGCAGGGCGCTGACGACCTCTGCTGCGGTCCCCCAGGATGTAGCTCATGGGAAGGGGTGGAGTGGGGGCAGGGGTGGGAAGAGGCGGGGTGGTGGCGAAGCAGGGGCGGGAGCAGCTTTCCTGGCCGGCTCAGCCGGACGGGGGATCGGGCTGGCCGCTGGAGGCTGGAGCAGCACACAGCTGCGTAGGGCACCAGGAAATTTTGGGCAATTTGGGGCCCCAAATTTCCTGGTGCCCTATGCAGCTGCATAGTTTGCGTATAGGTAAGGACGGCCCTGGGCAGAGAAAGCTGGATCTTTGATCCATCATGTGCTCACTGCATCTTTGGGAGTACATCTGCAGACACTTGAAAGACACTTACCTTTCCTCCCTGTTCCTGCTGCCACCCTTAGGTCGCTGTCTGGGGGCGCACTGCACACGTACGGGTCAGACAGCAGCCAGACAGACCACGTTTCTCTTTTCTGCTCCCTTGGCATTCAGCTGAGCTGAAAGGACACTTCCAGTCCAGTTCCACAGAGCCACCATTGGGTGCTCTTGGTTCTAATTTGGATGAGGCCGCTGGTGAAATGAGCTTCCTGGCTGCAGTCTTGTCCCTAGTGTTTCTTATTCAGCACAGCTGGCAGTCTTTGTAATGGAATAGAGAGGTTCTGCAGAAAAGCCTCCCTACAGAGGGGGAGCTGACAGCAGGGAGAGAACAAAAACCAAGGAAGAGCAAAAATAGTAAAAGCAAAACATAAAGATAAATAAAGTAGAAAACAGAGAGAGTGGGAGAGAAAATCCAAAATAAAAACAGCATGCCAGGGCCTGGAATGAATGGACACAGAGAAAGAGAGAGAGAGAGAGAGAGATTAGCATCTGTTAATCCATGTCAAGTGAGGCATTGGCAAAACACTTTTTTGGTTGGGTTAAAGGGGAGAGTTAATGTCTGTTATGGCAATGTCCCAACTGGTGAACAGGTCTGAGGTTCATAGGCTAAGCTGTCACAGTGCAAGGATTTAAAAGGTCTGGTGCTTGGTGATCCTAAACTGTAGCCTATAATAGCTATGCTTTTCCTTACTGGTGGTCATATGGTTCAGATTTATGGAGTGCAATTGAATAGCTGCAGGTTTACCACTCGCAGAGGAAAGAGATCATCTTACTTACTGTAAAAGTCTTGAAGGTTTCTTTTCCTGCAAGTACAAAAAATACACTGAGGGCCTGATGCCACGAAGCCTTGCAGAGCGCACAGTGCAGAGTGCAAGGTAGTGGCGCTCCAGCACACGTGTGAGTGGAGGCTAGGCCTGGGTGCAAGCAAAGTTCAACACTGAGCGTAGTCCTCCTCATTGAGCAGAAACAACTTTTAGCCCCTTGGACAGCCTCGCTCCCATCTCTAAATTGTACAGGGTAAAAAAAAAAAAAAGGAGGCAAGAGAATGGGGATGTCTGAGGAATCTGGAGGTGAAGTGTGATCCTCAGCATGCAAATGAGGCGCTTAACTAGCTACCTGCTCCCCCTGCTGCTAGGCTTGAATAACTTGGTGGCCACTAGCACTATCATTAATGCAGGATCAGGTCCCCTGCACTCCCTGTCATGTTCATCACCATACAGCTTACATTTATGCATCGCAGCGTTGCCAACTCTCACAATTTCCCCCCAAGTCTCACAATATTTGGGGGGTTTCTTAGAAGGTCGTTATTGGATTCAGGTTACCACCTGCATTTTTTTAAAGTAAGTTTGTATTCCTTATGGCTGCGGAGGAGAGCTTGAAAATGTGACTCTAAAATATTCCAACACCACAAGGTAAATACAATTTAATATTTTATAAATCCCATAATTTTTAAGCCCCTTGTGATTTTTTACAGCTTGACTCATGATTTTTGAATGGTTGGGGTTGCCAATACTATACGTGCAACACTCCACACCTGTCTTGAATAAACTTAAGTTCTTAACACTACTTGTTTATATACAGAGTGAGTGCAGAGAAACCAATAATTAAGTGAAGGGTGTGTAGTCAGTGACTGCTTGTTTCAACATTAAAAATGGAAGGTTTAGGAAAGATTCATCCTTTGTATCACAGGCAGCAATAAGCCCTTACTCTGAATAATTTTTCATTATGCTAAATAATGCCTACGAGATTGTTTAGGCCACCTGAAAGATTAATATTGTGTTTCATGTTTATTTTAAAATAGAATAGAAATGTTACAACCTACCATGCTCCTTTCAAAGCTGTTATGTCATCTGACTCAATTTTTAGAGTCTAGTAAACACAGGTTTGCTCTCTGTTAAGGGGACACAGAATAAGACAAATTCACAAAAATGTGGTTTACCTGCCTATTACGCTTTTTCTGTTGAGTTTTCTCCTGTTCTCTCTGTAATTCTTATGCAATTATTTACTCATTTTTCTTATCCTCATCTGGGTTTTCTTGTATTGATAACTAATATATAGGCCATATTCTGATTCATCTTATGAACTATGTTAGAAGCAAAAGGAGAGCCAGTTATCCTGAAATGAATCATAGAATCGTAGGACTGGAGGGAACTTCAAGAGGTCATCTAGTCCAGTCCCCTGCACTCATGACAGGACCACCCCGACAGGTGTTTGTCTAACCTACTCTTAAAAATCTCCAATGATGGAAATTCCAAAGGCCAGCCAACTCAAGTGAAAATCACCACCACACTGGAGGTAAGGGTTTTCTGTGTGGATGGAATGCGAGTTAGGGGTAGCACATGAGTTATAACTCAAGGTAACTGTACGGTGAAGACAAGCCCTTTGATTTTCATTGGGAGCGATGGGTGCTCATCTCCTCTGAAAATCAGATCACTCACTCCAGGGTTATAATATACCCACTTTTGAAAAATTAGGCTACCATTGCTGATGCCACATGAAGTGTGTTCTGTTAAGAAGGTAGCCTTCAGGAGAGAGGGGAGTTCGACCAGTTTATTTCAATCTTCTAGAAGGGCTTCCAGTGCAAGCTTCAGAGAAAATTGTTTGGGCTTCCTCTTTGCATCTGTTTCAACTTATTAATGTGCCAAGCTTTGTGATGCTTTTGGAAAGAAGGAAAGCATCCCAGAGTCTCTGCCCTATTGTACCTTATTCCTACACGGAGGGACAGCCAGTTGTATGTGGAAATGGAAATGATATTGGGAAGATAGCAGAGTGTTTGGGAGTCATATTTGGACTGCTACCTTCCTTTAGAGCCCCAAAGGTCCCAAATGCAGGGCAGGTGGGAGCTCTTCTCACACCATGGCACAGAGGTACCACCAGGGGGCATCTGTTTGATACAAAGCTATGGAAATTCAAAGCCTATCCTTCTCAGAGGAAAATTAATGTCTTGTTTTTGAAGGTTTTTAATTCATGTTTATTTTTTAAAATATTTGGGTCATATCATCAGTCTGAAAAAACATGACACTCTCCAAATGAGACTTTGGAAAGGGAACCTTTAGCTTTAGTTTTTGTTGTTCTCTAGCATTGGCACAGCATCTTGTTTCTTCCATCTAGAAGGAAGGGTTTTTTTCCTGGGGAGGAGTAACAAATGCAGACAGCCTAATTTGTTCTTGGCAAGCCCCAGAATCTGCATTGCTGTGAGGGTCAGAAATGTAATAATTCATAGATCTCCTCTTGCGGAGCTGGCCTCAGTTAATCAGAGTCTGTCTTTTTGTGCTATTTCAGGGCTGGCCTTACCATGAGGCAAACTGAGGCGGCCGCATCAGGTGCCAGACTGTGGGGGGGCATCACTAGGACCCAGGTGTAGAAAATTGTGTCTGCTGCTGGTGCATATGTATTCTCTCTGCTCTAGATGCACAGAGATGGTGGAGTGCTGTGCTAGAGGAAGGAGGGCACAAGAGACATAACAGGCAGGCAGGAGGAAAGGTGAGAGGGAATAACAGAAAGCAGCAGGAGCTGCAGGGAGAGAGAGGAGGCAGAGCATCTTATGTACCTCTCTAGCACCCCCAGGATCCTGGACTGATTAACACCAGCTTCTCAGGGATCTTCCTGTTTCCTGCTGCTTTCCTGAACCCACTTGAGGAGAACAGGCAGTCAGCTGAAGTAGTAGGAGCTAGTTAGGCCCTTAAGACGCTGATATCTTCCCTCACTCAGGCCCTGCTACCAGCCTGCTTATTTGTCCCCTTCAATTGAGTGTTGAGAGCCACTATAGCTGGCACAGAACAGCAGTCACGAGTGAAAGAAGAAAACACCCCTCTGGGGAAGCATTCAGAAAAAGAAAGAAAGCAAAGGAAGCTTTTCTATCTAAGCAGGAAGGAGCTCTCCTGAGATATAGACACAAATGTTCACGGTGAACCTTTCGGCCCCAGTGAGGATGTGATTGGTGAGGAGATCTCTGATCTTCCAGTTAGTCAGAGTGCAGGTGACCTGGGAGCTACTGCAGCATCCATATCTCCATCTCAAATGGCTGTAACCATGCACATTCCTGAAGAAAAGTGTAGATCAGAGAAGAGTGTGGTGTAGGCACAAGACACAGCTGCTGCTGAGTTTAGTTCCTTAAGTCTAGATGATCCAGGACTGTGGACTCACTTGAGCAGTAGCCTGAGGGACTTCCTTGTACTGCATGGGCCACAGCAAGTGAAAAACTTCATGTTCCCCAAAGACAATGAAAATAGAAGTTTCCATCCAACACATTACTGGCGTGAAATCCCCAATGGTGACAAAGTGGAGAGGCCATGGCTTATGTACTCAAAAACCCAGAATGCTGCATACTGTTTTTGTTGCAAACTCTTCCAGTCTAATGTTCCAGCCACATTGGGTTCTACAGGAACAAAGGACTGGAAAAATCTGGCTAAAAATCTGGCATGCCACGAGAAGGCAGCAAATCACCAGAGAGCATTCCATAGGTGGAAAGTGCTTGAGATGAGACTAAGGTTAAAGGCCACCATAGGTGATCAGCATCAAGAGAAGATTTCATCAGAGTCTCTTTACTGGCAAAATGTTCAAAAAAAGCTCATTACCATTGTGAAAGTGCTTGCTACCCAAAACCTAGCACCGTGTGGCACTTCAGATCAGCTGTATGTGCCAAACAATGGAAACTTCCTTAAAATTGTGGAGCTGATGGCTGACTTTGATGCTGTACTCCAGGAGCATCTAAAAGTCACCACCCAAGAAATGTACACACACCACTACCTCGGAAAAACAATTCAAAATGAGATCATACAGTTACTGGCAACAAAAGTCAAACCGAAGAGTGTGGCAGATCTGAAGTCAGCAAGATATTACTCTGTTATTCTGGACTGCAAACCTGACATCAGCCATATGGAACAAATGACTTTAATGGTGCGTTTTGTAACAACAACAGAACTTAGTGAAAATGTCCCTGCAATGGTGACTGTCAGAGAGCATTTTCTAGAATGTATTGACATTGATGATACTACAGGAGCTGGTATGACAAATGTGCTTCTTAAAAAGCTGGAACATACAAGAATTGCGATAGCTGACATGAGAGATCAGGGCTACGATAATGGTGCCAACATGAGAGGAAAGAACAGAGGAGTGCAGACACGGATCCGAGAGTTAAACTCTCGAGCTTTTTATGTCCCATGCAGTTCTCATTCATTGAACTTGGTGGTCAGTGATGCAGCATCAGCTTCTAGTGAGGCTGCTGAATTTTTTAATGTAATTCAAAGCATCTATGTATTTTTCTCTGCATCAACTCATTGATGGCAAATTTTGAAGCAACATCTGGGAACATCCTCTCTGACACTGAAACCACTGAGTGCCACACGATGGGAAAGTCGAGTGGAGGCGATAAAGCCTATCAAACACCAAATTGGGAAGATAGATGATGCCACAGTTGCCATTATGGAGGATAATGCTATGACAGGAACTGTTCGTGGGAGAACAGTGGCAGAGGGAAATGGAATCACCAGAAACATACATACCTTCAAATTTCTGTGTGTCTTAGTGTTGTGGCATGACATACTGTTTGAAATAAATGTTGTAAGCAAGAGACTCCAAGGTGTTGACCTTGATATATCTGGAGCAATGGAACAACTGGACAAAGCAAAGTCATACCTACAGTCTTACAGATGAGGGATTTTAAAACATTCTGAAGAGTGCACAGAAGTTGGCAGAGGAACTTCACACTGAAGCTATTTTCCCACCCGTTCAAGAATACAAGAATCACCGAAGAAGAAGACATTTTGATTACGAGGCACGTGATAATCCTATAAGAGACCCCAAACAACAATTCAAAGTTGAATTCTTTAACCAGGTGCTAGATTGTGCAATACAGTCAGGTGAAGAACGTTTCATTCAGCTCAAGGAACACAGCAGTATATTTGGGATGTATCATATTCCAAAACTCCTCACTGTACCTGAAGAAGACCTACACCAGCAATGCAAGGCACTAGAAACAGTGTTGAAACATGATAACATGCGCGATATTGATGCGAGTGATTTAGGTGATGAACTTAAAGCCCTTTCAAGATACATTTCAGCAGGATCAACTCCAAAGGCTGTTCTGGAATATATGTGCACAAATAAGATGACCACCCTCTTTCCAAATGCTTTTGTTGCTCTGCGCATACTTCTAACACTTCCTGTAACAGTTGCCAGTGGAGAGCGCAACTTCTCCAAGCTGAAGTTAATAAAAACACATCTATGCTCCACAATGACACACGAGAGGCTGGTCAGCTTTGCAGCCATCTCAATAGAGCATGAGCTGGCCCAGACTGTGGACCTTCAGGAAGTAGTTCAAATCTTTGCAACCAAGAAGGCACGGAAAGCACCACTTTGATTATTCAAATAGATAAAAATGCCAGTGTTTACTATGCAGATAAAAGTTACATTTGCTGTTCAGGCATTTGAAAGTTAAGTGTTACTTAAAATTTTGGAACAAGGCATTTTAAGTTGTTAGTTCTCCTTTATTGGGGGTAGGTAGCAGAGCAGTACCACGACAGGAGTAGAACAGGAAGAAGGCAGAATTGAGACCTTTCAATGTTTTGGCCCAAGCAAGGGGGCATGAGGGCGTCATTTGAGCTCCCCGCCTCAGGTGCCAAAATGTTGTGGGCCGGCCCTGTGCTATTTTTTTCCTTTTGGGTGGATAATAAGTTCCCGGAAAATTAACATGAAACATGCCGTGCTGGTATGTAAAAACCATTGTGCAGTTATGTATATCAGGAAAACTTGAGAGAACAAATGTAATAAAATGTTTCTAATACTTATTGTCAGTGGATGGAAGTGAATCATGGTGGGAAGTTCTGTCAAAAGTTTTTTATCTTCTCCAGCCCATTGGCTGGTGCAGGGTGAAAGGTGCAGGTTGCACTGTCCACGCTAGTAGAGACTACATATCACACTGCTCCAGGGGTGAAAGTAACTATAGGCACTTACCGGTACGAGACGGGGCTGGGGCCGGCTCTGGCCCCCGGAAGGGGCGGGGCCTTGAGCATAAGGGGCGGGGCTGGGAGGGTCAGAGCCAGTACCGGTAAGTGCCTGTAGCTGTTCCCTTTGCCCCCCTCCCCCGCCCTGTTGGTGGCGGGAGGGCAAAAGGGGCAGGGACGTTGCTGCGCCCCCTGTACCGGCAGGGCCACTGATGTGGGGGGCGCAGCACCATTAAAGCGCTGCCGTGGCAAAGGACCATCCTTAAAGCACTGCCGTGGCAGCCCTTTAACATCCCTGCCCCTTTTGCCTCCCCTGTCGGGCCCTGCCAGTACAGACCCTACCGGCAGGGCCGCCAACTGGGCCGGAGGGGCGGGGGAAAGGGTCAGGGACAATAAAGCGCTGCCGCAGCAGCGCTTTAATGTAGGGTGAATACAGGCCGGTACGGGTTCTTACCAGTATGCCGTACCGGCCCGTACCAGCTCACTTTCACCCCTGCACTGCTCCGTCCCCTGTGGAAGGATATGTTTGATGTTGAAATAAACCTGAAACATACTTTTTACCCTCTTAAAACTCTATAATTAAGGAATTAAAATAAGGCTGCTAGTATTAAATATGTGTGACCTCAGTGATGCGTCATGTGTGAAAACAGAAAAAACCCAGATTGAAATGAGACTGAAATTAGCAAATTGGGTACATCTAATGTCATGTGAGGGACAGCCTGTTCTTGTGGTTAAAGTAAGGGTCTGACAGCCAAGAGACCTGGGTTCTTTTCTCGATGCTGCTGTTGACTCATTGTACAAGTCACTTAAACTTTCTGTGCCTCAGTTTACCCAATCTGTATAACATAAATAATCGCCTCATGTGAGAACTGAAATTCAATTCCCTAATTAATGTTTTAATGCACTCTGAAATCCTTGGATGGAAATTGCTATAGATGTTCAAGCGACAAAGAGTCCTGTGGCACCTTATAGACTAACAGACGTATTAGAGCATAAGCTTTCGTGGGTGAATACCCACTTCGTAGGATGGCATGCATCCGACGAAGTGGGTATTCACCCACGAAAGCTTATGCTCCAATACGTCTGTTAGTCTATAAGGTGTCACAGGACTCTTTGTCGCTTCTACAGATCCAGACTAACACGGCTACCCCTCTGATAGATGTTCAAGTTATTAATATTATTTTATTAAATAACTCTAAACTGTTAAAATGTCACAATGTACATTTTAAAAATTCAGTTTTAAAATGTATTTTGACCAGACCACGGTACAGTATATAACTGACCTAAGGCCCAGATTTAAACTTTCTATCTGCTATCACCTCGGTGCTGGAGCTATTCAAAACACGGTTGCAAAAAAATTTAGAATAGCAAAAATGTATTTTTGTTCCCACAGTCTGTGTTCTCAGAAATGGCTGAACTATTTTTGGTCCTGTATTCCAAAAACATTGACCCTTTGAGAAGAAATTAATTGTGGAAGATTTCAGCCCCAACAGTTAACATTTAACAGTTATGGGCAAATGGAAGCAGGCAGCCTTAACTGTAGTTGTTACTGACTGCTGCAGCTACGTTGAAGAGGAATGTAAAGTGGAAGTAAAGAACCACCATAAAGTAGAACCCCATTTTCCTTGCATTCAGAGTTTGATGTGTTCAAAAGGCTGGCAAAATTCAGATCTGGTGTAAGTGGGTGCCACATCATTGACTTCTGGAGGAGTTCCACCCACATACAGCATGTCTTAAATCGGTCCCCAGTTTTGGTAATTTAATCTCATGGGTGGACCCAGGAGCCACGTAGACCCTCTATGAAGTCAACTGGTACCAAGTCTACCCAAATTAGCCAGATCGGGGTCTTGGTCAGTTTTCTATAAATTTTGTAAATAAACATTTAGTTGTAAAGAACTTAGAACAAATAATACTTACATTATAACCATGAACATTATTTTATTTATGTCGAGTGAGTCTACAGCTCACCAGCACCTCTCTATTAACACCAGTAATGGCACAACTCTTCTGAACTGAACTGCATTTTTGAACTGCATTTTTAAATCAAATTGCCAGCATAAAATTTTAAAACATCATGTTATACAAAATTAAATAAGAAGTCTTAAATTTTTTATACAATAACAGGTCATTTCTTATGTTAATATTTCCCCTGCATTTCATATATATGTGTCTGTGTATTTGAGTTGTGAACATTTGTTTCTTTAAGGTTAGTTGATATGAAAATTGCACATCCATGAACCACAGAGCAACCCAGATTTTCAAGAAAGTCTTTCACGTTTTGTCCCTTGTCCAGCACTCTGATTTAAAAGATTATAAATGACCATCTTAAATGCTGCTGCTGCTGCATTGAACTACTGTACTTGTGACATGTCCAAGGACTTTCCTGTGGTACTTTACTAATGCTGAACTGTTGGATCAGCAATGAGGAAACATGGGCAGGAAAAGGAGGGAGAGGCTGAGAAATAGAGAATAAAAGAAAGGGGGAGAGATTAGGTAGGATGAAAATGAAGACATGAGGACACAGAGGAAGACTAGCGAGGGAAACATTGAAGAAAATATTGGGGCAGGAGGAAGAAAACAAAATGCAAAAAAAAGGATGGGGTGGAGGAAGAGAGGGAGGAAAGAGATTGAGGGAGAGATAAGGAAAGAGGGAACAATTGTTTAACCTTATGGAAAACTTAAATGAAAGCAGATTACTGACCAGCATTGAGGAAAAGCTACTGCAAGGTACACTGGAGAAGGAAAGAAAAGAAAGAATAAAAGAAGGTAAAAAGGAAAGAGAAAGCACAACAAATCAAAGGAGATATTGCTATTTGCATTCTAATTGTTTTTAAAAGCATGTTGCCAAAATATTTATAAATAATCCTGACTTGCATTTATCTATTTTTATACAAACTGATGGTTTTGGTCAACTGATGGGGGTATTAAGCAGTCCTGATTTTTTTGAGCCACTCAAAAGGCATTGGCCATACTGTTTGCTGTTTGTTAGTGCATAGGAAACCAACTGAGATTCAACAATGAGGTAAGCTTTTCCTGCTTTGGGATATGGTTAAAAAGAAGAGCCGAGTCGTTCTGAATAGGATGACGTTTAGAGAACTAGGATTTAAGGAGACTGGAAAGGAAGAAATGGCAGCAGTCAGGGTGAGATGACTGAAAGCATGAATAAGTTTTGGCAGAGGAGTTGTCTGATGCAGATGAGGAGATAGTAAGCAGGCTGACAGAACAGGGGGAGGTGGAATATTTAACTGTCTTAGCATCTTTAATGTAACTTAATATTCATTTAATAAAGGATGTAATGTTTGTTCCTAATGCCTTGCATTTTATCATTTAGTTTATTTATGTTATTTTTTGAGAGTTGCACCAAAGGGTACAAGTATAACAATAACAGTAACATTACAGTGGACAAGTACAGAGAAATCAAACAAACCCAATGAAAATGAAGGAACTGTAGAGGAAAAAAGAATATCAATAAAAATAGAGAGGAAAAAAGAGTAAGTGGAGGGGGGAGAAGAGAAGATCAAAGAAATGGCACTCTGAAATCTCCTGTACTCTTAATACAATTGCAGGCACTAAGTTTATCCTCATGTAAATTACTTTTATTTCCCTAATTCAAAATACTTGCCCAGAATTTTTTCTAGAACTAGTGTGTATTACACCAGACAAATAATAATAATCAGAGCTCAGGCTGAGAATTGTTACGCAGCAAAGTGACATTCCCTGTTATGACCATTAGCATCTGCTCCATCACACCCCTGAAATCTCCCTCCATCCCTTTGAAAGGGAGTCCTGCAGGAAAACTGGCTGGTTAATGGTTTCAGAGTAGCAGCCATGTTAGTCTGTATCCGCAAAAAGAACAGGAGTACTTGTGGCACCTTAGAAACTAACAAATTTATTTAAGCATAAGCTTTCGTGGGCTATAGCCCACTTCATTGGATGCATACAATGGAACATATAGTAGGAAGATATATATATACATACAGAGAAAATGTGAAAAGGTAGAAGTTGCCATACCAACTCTAAGAGACTAATTAATTAAGATGAGCTATTATCAGCAGGAGAAAAAAAACTTTTGTAGTGATAATCAAGATGGCCCATATCAGACAGCTGACAAGAAGGTGTGGGGATACTTAACATGGGGAAATAGATTCAATTTGTGTAATGTCTGATATGGACCATCTTGATTATTACTACAAAAGTTTTTTTTCTCCTGCTCATAATAGCTCATCTTAATTAATTAGCCTCTTAGAGTTGGTACGGCAATTTCCACCATTTCACATTTTCTCTGTACGTATATATATATCTTCCTACCATATGGTCCATTCTGTGCATCCGATGAAGTGAGCTGTAGCCCACGAAAGCTTATGCTTAAATAAATGTGTTTGTCTCTAAGGTGCCACAAGTACTCCTGTTCTTTTTTTGGGTGGTTAATGTAGCTCAATCTGCCCCCCACTAGGAGGCACTTGCTGCTACCTGGGGTCAGGGCTGCAGTGATTTATCAGTGATTGTATGACTCAATAATTGCAAATGTATCATAATTAGTTTATGTCTCATTCCATGCTTTTATTTATATTTATTATCATTATTGTGGTACCACCTTATGGTCTTAGGGCCCAAAATTTGGTCTGTGTTTAATTTAATTTACAAAAATCAAATCAAGAGATGATGAAATTTAAACTCCAACTGTTGCAGCCTAAATCTAAGAGACTCATAGAAATGTAGGGTTGGAAGGGACATAGAGAGATCATCAAGTCCCTCCCTGCGCTGAGGCAGGAATAAGTAAACCTAGACTGTCCCAACAGGTGTTTGTCCACTCCAGCCTGTTCTTAAAAACCTCCAATGTTAGGGATTCCATGACCTCCTATGAAACCTAGTCCAGAACTTAACTACCCTTACAGTTAGAAACTTTTTTATACTATCTAACCTAAGTCTCTCTTGCTGCAGATTAAGCCCTTTACTACTGAAGGGATCATTTTCGTGTTTCCTAAGTGACATTTTTGTATTGAATTAGTAGTTGTTTTATATGATACAACATGATGGCATGTTTTATATGATACAACATGATGGCAAATCAGCGATAGTGTCTAAAATCTGTATGTATCAGATACACCAAAATCATTGAAAGCTGCTACAGAATCCATGGTTATATTAGTTTCCCATTTATTTAGGAACTTGGCAGACACAACAATTAGCAGTCATCTCAAATTGTTTCCGATTAGTTCAGCACTTCTCTGCCATAATGTGAGTCCTATTGGCTGCAAAAGCTCTGTGGAGAAGAACTAATCAGCTGTGAACTCCCCTGTGGCTGTGATCTCTGTCAACAAGCTGTTTATGATTCCCAGAGTGGATTTAAATTAAGAGCCAGTTCTTCCTTTGCTGTGAGTGAAATGTGGCAGGGTTGCAATCCACGTTAAAAAAAATAACTATATGACGGGAAAGAGTAAGTGCATCTTTGTTTTATTAGGGTTCTCTCAGATCATCACCTCATGCAGCTCATAACAGAATCCCCTCACTAGGATCCAACCACAACAAAATTACCAGATTTCCTGCCTAAACAACATATACATATTTGAAACAAGCATTCTTTTATTTCCTTTTTTCTTTTTTATAGAAAGTGCATTCGTGTAAAATTATGCTGCTTTTTTACCGAGAAAGGAAGAAAGCCTCTAAGTTGTGCTTATTGCTTTTCTCAACAGTATATCTTGCACAAAACAGCAGAGTTCACTGTTTTCATTATGAAAATGTGTTGAAGGCTGTATGATACACTAGCAGTTTTGCAGTCCTTGATTTCTTAATAATAGAATATAAATAGTACACCCTAGACACAATCATTTTCCTCCCTGTAGAGTTGTGGGTGAAGTCATC
Source organism: Chelydra serpentina (assembly GCA_037349315.1). Classification (NCBI taxonomy): domain Eukaryota; kingdom Metazoa; phylum Chordata; order Testudines; family Chelydridae; genus Chelydra; species Chelydra serpentina. Next base: position 32,109,102 of record JBAIAC010000014.1, read on the forward strand.
ATAACAGTTTAAAGCCAGATGTTTCCCTGAATGGCTATCCTAGAGGAGATACAGCATACAATTATAAAATGAAGGCTGCCTAATACAGAATTAATGACAGTCATCATTTTAACAGGTCCGTATCTTTTTTTCCATTCCTCCTCCTTTCCTACACTCACGGGAATTTGTGTTAGAGATGCAGTCTCTTTAAACTCATAAAAGCTCTTTAAGAAGTAATATCTTTCTGTGAAGTATGATAAAAGTGCATATTTACTTATTTAGCGTGCAAGTAAAAGATGTCTTATTTTCTCTCTGCCCTGCAAATTTGGCTTGGGATCAGAGAATCAAGCTTAGTTCTGTCTGGGTTGTGTATCTTCACTGATGACAGACTATAAAGATACTTCAGATCCACTGCTGCCTTCATTTACCTCTGTACAAACCTATTGTTCCCAAATTATGCCTGAATTTCACCTGTGCTGTCCACTGACAATAATAGGGTTGCACTTGCATAACGGAGGACAGAATTGGAAGGCAGGGGTTTGCAGAGATGGCTGAGCAGTTGGAACTTGGAACAATTCTGTTGATAATGTGCTAGTCAGGTAAGAACTCAGTTTACTCTGCCAGAGGTACGTTGGATCTGGAGGGCTGCCAGTAGTAAAAACATACTTTTTGTCACTAAAGTGAACAGATAACACTGAATCCATACATGGAGCAGATTGGCAGAGTAAGAAGAACCAATTTTTATATTGTCCCTTTTCAAAGTGAACCACACTTTAAATCATATTAACTGGATTCCCAGTTTTAAAAGAGATGTGGAGCATACTGAACCTAAGGTTACATCTGCACTGCACACCACTGGCAGCAGCATGTACATGTAGCTGCACACCACAGTGAAAAGCAGGCTGTGTCCACATGGTGGTGCGTAGCTACTTGTATCAGTAAAACGCTCTGACAGAGAGGCGGTATGGGGAAAGGCTTCCACAGGTCCCCACCGCCGGAGCCCTTCACCGTAGCAAGGAAAGGCTCTGCCAAGGAGAAGGCATTGGGGAAAAGCTGCCTCCCTGCAGTCAGACCCTCTTCACACTGCCAGACCCTTTCCCTGAGGCCGGGGAAGGGTTCCAGGAGTGGGGAGTTGCCAGAGAGTTCCTTGTGGTAGGGGAAGATCTCCAACAGTGGGGAGCTGACAGAGCCTTTCCCCACTTCCTCTCCCCCTGCCAGAGCCTTTCCCCCTGGAGGGGAAATGCTCCTGCAATGGGTAGCTGATGGAGCCTTCCTCCTCCACCAGTGTCTTTTCCTGCAGCGGGGAAGGGCTGCAGTGGTGAGCTTGCAGAGCCTTTCCTCCTAGCTGGAGCCTTTCCCTGCTGGGGGAGTCTCTTCCAGCAGAGGAAGGAGGCTCTGGTAGCAGGACACTACACTGCTGATAGTGTAGACAGAGGCATGGCTTGGGCAGATAGAGGAGGTATAGTGTATGTGCTCACATATTTACCCTTCAGGAACGGCTTGACTCTACTTGCCTAAGCTGTACCTCACCAGCTATACTGCTGTTTATATCCATGCCAGGGGACTGTGCAGGTATGTACTCTACTCACCGCCAAAAGATGCATGCAATGTAGATGTACCCTAAGGCTAAGTCATCACTGGTGGGGGCTTTTACAGTGGGATAACTAATCACCAGGTAGCTAAGTAACATCAAAACTATCCCTGTGCTTGGTTAACCTCACTATGTTTACCTCGTAGTAAACTGAAAGGGCCTTGTCTCCAGTAGAATTTTGCAGAGGGATCGCTAATTATCCCATAGTAAAAGCAACAAAGGGTCCTGTGGCACCTTATAGACTAACAGAGGTATTGGAGCATAAGCTTTCGCGGGTGAATACCCACTTCGTCAGATGCAAGTAAAGTTATCCTGGAGTAAAGTTAGTTAATGAGGAATCCTAATGGCAGTGTTTATACTAAGGCTCTAAACTATCGCTTGTGAAGTCAGTATTAATAGCACCAATTGCAGTGGAGAGAGTCTTAAAATAGAGAGGAGGAAAGAGTGGGAAATTCAGACTGAAAATATTCTCTAAATATAGGGAATATGTGATATTCATTAGGTTTTCAAGGAGTTTCTAATCACTCCTGTTACATGGGTAGCACAACTTTACAGTATGTACTTTAATATTCGAGAATATGTTTTCATGTCTGTGTTGTAGAAATACTTAAGTTAAACCAGATCTGAGCACAGTTTAAAAGCACACTTTAAATGCCACTTTTTCACATGGTTAGATAGGAAGAGATTTCACTTTCTAGCTAATTTCTGGCCTAACTGTAGCAAGTTTAGAATTGAACAGCAGAGGGCAGAATTGTTTTGAATACCAAAACTGGATACAAATCTTTTAAAAAAGATACTTGGAGATAAAATACAGGCACTTATGAAACTACCTTTTGTTTCCATCAGAAAAGCGATAGAAGCTTTTAAAACTCCATTTTGTATCATTAAATAGAGGTCTCTGTTTTATAGAAATGCTGTAATTTAAATCTAAAATTGTTTAATGGGCTAAAAGTCAGGAATGCCATTACTTATACTGATATCTTGGTTTTATTTATTTTTAGCTAATAGAGTTCTGTTGACTTGGGGGGAATGCAAAAAATGTGGTAGTAACTTCTGTTTAAATTTAGACTAAGTCAGGATAATGGAATTACTTAGCATATCTATCCAGAATAACGGTATAGTATAATACCACAAAGGGTTAACAAGGCAAAAATTTGTTCTTGCGTGAAGATATATGTCTGTGTCCAGTAAATGTTGGGGCTGTATAAATATACCAGCTGCTATGTAGCTCTATAGTCAGAATGGTATAGGGTGACCAGACAGCAAGTGTGAAAAATCGGGACGGGGGTGGGGGGTAATAGGAGCCTATATAAGAAAGAGACCCAAAAATCGGGACTGTCCCTATAAAATCGGGACATCTGGTCACCCTAGAATGGTATGAACATCCCTTCATAGGCAAAGTTAAATGTGGCTGGAATCATAGCACTGTACCTGAAATGGGTACTTTGACCTCAGGCACTGGGAGATAGTTGAACCTTTTAATGTGGTTCCCCTGATTTACGATGGTTTTGTAATGGTTCCACAATCATATGCCGTTGGGTGATCCCATAGATGAGGATCCAGGATTTTTGTGACTTCCCATCTTAATCAAAAGCCCATGTTCTTAAAGCCCGTGTTCTTGTCGGGGCATGTAGGAGACACTGTGCCTGCGGAGGAAGAGAATTCTGCCTCTGCTGCATGCTACATCTCACCTCCCCACCAATGGAAGCCCTTCCATGTCGACTCCCCAGTGTTTCAGCACCACACAAATGGAGGTGGCTGGGGTGTAAGCAGAAGGAAGTTCCTCTAGAGTCTTCCCCTCAAAACCATGTCAGACAAGATCAAAACAGTCCAAGGCCAGGTCACCCATCTTCAGTGGGATTGTGGCAGCAGCCACAGTAGGTGAAGACAAGCCCTTAGACTTCCAAGCACCTAAATTGTTTTTGAAAACGGGACTCCTAAGAAACATAGACTCTTTTGAAAAAATCACCCCCGGTTATCCCTAGTGCACATTTGTTATGCAGGGTATTTTCCCAAGAGTACTTTTAGAATTTATTTTAAGTGAGTCAATGCAGGGTAAACTAAATAACAGCATAGACTAGAGAAGTCTGATGAGGGTGCCATCTCACACTGAACTTGTATTTTAATTCATTTGGTTCTGCTGTTCTTGAGCAATTGTACAACTTTTGTACACCTGTAGATCAGAATTTGTCAGAATTGTTTGACCTAGTGTTCCAACATCTAGTGATGGTGGTTTTTAAAATAAAATAAGTATTAGAAATAAGGTCTGATTATATGATACAAAGATGATACATATTTAGGAAACATTAAAAGCGATATCTTGATTTTGTTCCTGCCCTCAGTCTGCATAAATTTACTGACTGGATTTATTGTGCTGTAGGTATGGCCTTTGATTGAGGAAGGGAGAAATGGGATGTGCCTTTCCCCCTTATAGTTATATAGAGCACCACACTGAGATCCTGATTCAGGAAAGCAGTTAAATTTGTGCATAACTTTAAGTATGTGTTTAAATCCTGTTAACTTAAAGTTAAGCACTTCCCTCCTGACTCGGGGACTTTTCTGAAAAACCTCTCTGTGTGCACCATTGGGAAGGGGAGGCAGGGGTTTGTGTTAATTACTGAAACTCATATGCTTCCTGATTCTTCTGTCTATTCTGCATTTTTCCAAAACTTCTTGCTGAACCACACTTAATAATTTATGGTACTCACTATAATATCCAAAGAAAGATGCCTTGCCACCCAGGTGTAGTTATAAAGCTTGGTTCTCATTAGTTCACCTCTTTTCCCTAAGGCCATGCATGGAAACATCAGACCCTACAAAAAGACACTGAGGTAAGGTGTGCTCACATACAGCAGTATGTACCCTAGTAAATCTAAGTCAGTGTTTAATAATTGCATAGACTTCTTTCCAGGTCAGCTGAATTCCTTAAAGAAACCCTATTATTTTATTGGGGCATTGTGGTTTTTATTGTTGTTTTGCTTGATATCACTGTTGTTTTGCACTGGTTCGTGTGCTAAATACCTTTCTTGCTTGCGGTGGGGCAATTATCGGTTACAATAATTAACCTAGCAGTCTCCCAGATACATTGATGTTGGAGGCATAAGTATAGCTGTTGTGATTTACTGACATACATTACTACATTAAATTACATAATGGGATTTCATCAAAGAGGTACTTTGAGATGCTATACTAGAGCCTCTGTTCTCAAACCGGTGGACCTTGGAGCCTATGCTGGTGGTCTGTGGAAAGCTGGCTGGCCACGTGGTACAAGTGCTTCTTCCTTGCTTGCACCTGTGATGCATCATTAAAAGTTATCTAAAAAATAAATTAAATTTTTGCCTAATAGTACTTTACCGGGTAAGCAATTGTTGCAGTTACCAGATGGATATTGTGTAGAAGAGGGGAGGAGATCTATGAAACAACCTATCTGTTAAGATATGGTATGTGAGAGAGCAGAGGGAGTGAGGGAGCTGCCTGCAGGAGACTTAAAGCCTGGAGCAGACATGTTCTCAGTGGTTCTCAGCCAGGATTACACATGTACCCCGGGGGGTACACAGGTCTTCCAGGGGGTACATCAACTCATCTAGATATTTGCCTCGTTTTACAACAGGCTACATAAAAAGCACTAGCAAAGTCAGCACAGACTAAAATTTCATACAGACAATGACTTGTTTGTACTGCTTTATATGCTATACACTAAAATGGAAGTACAGTATTTACATTCCAATTGATTTATAATTATATGGTAACAGTGAGAAAGTACGCAATTTTTCAGTAATAGTGTGTTGTGACACTTTTTTGTATTTTTATGTCTAATTTTGTAAGCAAGTAGTTTTCAAGTGAGGTGAAACTTGGGGGTACGCACGACAAACCAGACTCCTGAAAGGGGTGCAATAATCTGGAAAGGTTGAGAGGCACTGTGCTAAATGAACCAGCCGAAGACACCTGGTGTGGGGAAGGAACCTCAAGCAGCTGGTTCCTTATGAGAGAGATGAAGCAGTTGTTTGAGAGGGCTGACTCTGGGAAGCCTGCAGGGGAGTCAGCTCTGAGAAGGACAGCTGCAAGCTGAACCCCAGAGTGGGTCACCCCCTATGAATTAACTTTAAAAAAAGGATCTTGAAGAAACACTTTTACTCACCCAGGCTCTGAGGTAAGAGCCTTGCCTCGGGACATATTTGCGGGCCTTTGAGTTTTACTTCTGAGTTATTTATCTGAATAAACTCTCATTAACTTCAATGGAAGCAGAGTTAGGCCAATAATTAGAGCTTTTGAAAATTCCATGCTAAATGACTGCGTCACTATTTTCAACGCTGAAATTCGTATTGTAGCAAATAAATGCTGTTCTCAAATGGTCTTCCTGTTGCTTTAAGTAACTTTGACGCTTATGAAACGTTGACAACCACGGCAGATTAAAATTCTACATATAACAAAATGGATGCACCATATTCAGTGCAAATTTTACCGCACTGCTCCACCAATGTGTCTGTAGGAACCAGTTTAGGCACTGTGCCCCTTCAGTCTTTGGCTTTTGTACAGAGCGTACTGGTTGTGGTAGTCTTTTTTGTGATGTGGACATCAGTGCACCAAGAGCTGAACAGAGATCAGCAACTCATTTCACATAGGTCGCCATACAAAGGTCAGGTAGGAGTGACTTTTGGTCACTAATGAGCAGGACCAGATTCAGAGCAGCACTCAAAGGTGACAGGTGCTGTGTCATTTACCAGTTCCCCTCAAGCATCTATTCCCCATCAATCAAGACACTTTGTTTTCCCCTACTCTCTGCAGACAAAACTACTCCTGATCCAGATTTAAGTCTCTACTTCTGAGTAGATACATTCAGTTCTTTGACACTAAATAACTTGGATGAAAGCTTTGGCTTTAGCAATCCTGAAACCTTTGGATTCTTAAAACCTCTGCCCAGGTTGGCTGCTAAATCTCTTGGTACAGAAACATATCCAACATGTTGTCACTTTTAAAAAAATTGGTGTCGACTTTGTGTGGAATTTTTCTCATAAAGATATAAAAATAACATTTTGATAGTAATTAAAAATTACAAGCTAATACAAATTAATACTAGCCAGTGAGGAAATGAATTCACAGTATCCAATAACTATTCCCTTCTCGGCCCTTTTAGTCTGTTTTATAGCATTTAATGTGTTTTGTCTCTTTGGTAAGTATTTTCCCATTGCATTGGCGTGACAGGCTATCTGCTAAAATATTGCATTGATTTCTGTAGGAGTTGAAGGCTCACCATACCTTGCAGGTTCAGGCCCTCCATCCTGTTTGGATTGCTTAGAACTCAAACAGTGCCCCTGATTATGGGCTTCCTAGGGTCTCTGCACCTCAGTGCTGTGGGCAACAAAACAAGCAGGAATGCCTGCCAGGGAATATCCCCCAATATGAGAGGGATTTCCCAGTGACATAGGGCTGGCAGACCAGCCCTACGTTGGCCCCTGGCCCTTCCTGAAACTTGACACAAGGGCATACTGGAGGAGGCTGAAGTGCAGTGCCCTCTGGCTGTTCTGGCCTGTCAGACAGCTCTGTAGGGAGTCATCTTAGATAATACAAGTTAGACCAGTCACAGGCTGCTCTAGCTCACACTAGGGACTGACTTCTATGAGACTAGTCACGGTACTAGCGCTACACCTAGTAGAAAGTGTTGGCAGAATCAGGCCCTTAGACTTCTACAAACCAATGGGGGATATTTTACAACTAAATGAGTGTGTTTTGTATGTCTGTGACTTCAACATTTTTAGAATGCGTCTATGATTTTTGCCCTTTACACTCTGCTGAGGCTGTGACGTTTCATAAAAATGAGCCCTGACAAAATCATTGCCTTTGCATGTGTCATATAAAGTATTGCTTTCTATAATATGATATGCATTCTTTCAGTGGCTGCCCTTAAAACCCTGGCAAGAGCATAAAAATATGTGCCCGCAGGAAAAGGTGCATTCTTCATGCATGTCTCATTTTGCTACTCTTACCTTTTTTCCCTCCTTCTGCTATAATTGTCTTTTATTTGTAAGCACATCCATTTCTCTTGTGAACTAATTCATTCTCTCGGCTCCACTCACCCCCTGTTCTGTAATTCTTTCCATATGTTTATTGTCCTTTGTTTGTGAAACAGTCAAGCCAATTTTCTGCTAAGGTCATGTCATTTTGTTTGCATTCCTTGTAAATGCAAAGAGTTTGATTGGAGTCATTTAGACATTTCAAGTATGAAGAGTTTGCTTGAGTCTTCTATAAAAACAAGATGTTAAATTTTGTGATGCTAACCTGGTGAGGAAAAGGTTTAATAAGGTAGACAGCAGGCTGGTTTAGTTGTAACCAAGATTGTTCATTGACATCTGCATAAACTTGTTGATTAGTTTATTTTATTTTAATTCCTCTATATTTTAATCTCCCTACCTACATATTGAAAAAAGTAGTACTTTTCTGCTAGTCATTTTCTATATGGACTTTATCTCTTCACACGGCTTGTTTTCTTAATAGTTTATGCATACTGAGATTAGTGTGTAAAAGAGTCAATCCTATGATTAGATCAGAGGTGCTTGCTGGATGATTTAAACCTAGGATGCAACAAAAAATCCCAAACAGAATATGGCGCTGGATGAACAGTATCCAAAAGCCAAGACACATCAGAGCATGTGTTAGTGTTCCTGTGTTAGTGTTCCACATCACGTAAAAGCTAGGGTAAAAAACATTGTTAAGTTTGCACATTTAAGTGTTCAAAAGATAGGAAATGACAGAAGTAAGGTTGCCTGTGCAACCTTAATTCGGCCTCCTTGTGTGTTTGCATTATGATGTAGTCTTTAATTACATGATCACATATAATTTTTCCACAGTGCCCCTGCCTCATTCAGTGCGAGATTCTTAAAAAAACAAACCAAAAGAACAGAAGTTCCATCATGTGGCACTATATTGACACCCACATGGTTCATCAGCGAGGTTGAAAGCTTTAGATCCACATATCTCTGCCTCTTGAGCTAACAGAGAGACTGATAGCACTAGTAGGTTGTCATTCTCTATATGGACTAGCACTAGGGGGAACAAGACACACACTTTCCCAGTGGTTTTCACAGATATCTGCTGTCAGCAGAGAAATGGTGAAACTCAGGAATATTGGGTTCCATTCCAAGATCTGGAGGTCAGTGTGATCTAATGGTCCGTCATACACATTTCTATCCATTCCTCCCTAAACTTAACCACTTCTGCCCCATCCCCCTCAAATTTGTTCCTGTGTCAGTCCTGTCTTTTCCTCAGTCCCATTTTTCTTTCCTACCCAGTTCCAGTTTCTGCTCCACAGTATTCCTAGCTAGCTGGGTCAGCAGTGAAGTATGATGTTCAAGTCTTGACCTCACATTCTTATCCTTTTGTCAGGATATATTACTGCCAATGTATCAGACTAGCTTGATTTATTTTTTCCTCTTCAGTCTAACTTTTTTTGAATGCTCTGAACTGATGCATTTGGTTTCCATGCATCTATCTGATGAAAACCCTTCTCTGTGAGAATATATTGCAGGTCAAACAGCATCCCATATTTACCACATATTCAGACAAGGAAACTTCTTGTTTCCCTTTGTCTACTAGAAATAGAATACGTGATAGGTTTTAAGCCTTATGCTTTCCTTTCAGCCTAGACTTTTTCATTACATTGCTTCATTGGTGACCTTTTTAACGCTGCTTTATCCCTAAAGTAGTTCAGCATCTTAAAAAAATAAAACAGCTATATAGCTGTGCTCTCTGATATCTTTACTGTTATTCCCAATCTTTTCCAATGTCCAGGCAAGTTACCCAAGTGGTTATTTTTATATCCTGAGAGAAGGAAGGAGACTTGAAATAACTTTTCATGGGGAAAATATTATCATTTCTATTAGAGACGTTTCCAACATTCAGCGCTTTGTCACTAATGGATTGTAAAACTTTCAGATTGCCCATCCCACTGCTGTCCATGGAATCATTTGTAAAGATAGAAAAATGCACTTGACAAAACTGGTCAGAAGCAGCCTACAGCTAGTTTGAACTGGACTTTAACAAATGCTGCCAGAATGTTTCTACTCCTTCTGATAATGAAAATGTTGCATTTGGTTTTATGGCAGATTGAGCTATCTCAATCTTATAGATTGAGATAGCTCAAGTTATTTGTCCTTAAATAAACTTTTTGTTTTTCAGTAACTGAGATAAAAAATTGTTTTAAAGAGCTGAAGGATCTTTAACTGAATTCAGGTGGTTATGTTCAGAAAAGTGACATGCAGATAACACTGGGGGGTTCCAAGTGTATTGCCTCTGTGATTCATATCAAATTTGCTCAGCTTACAACAGCAGGTATGTTTTTTGTAGCTGCTAGCCCTCCAAACACCCCTGGGAATCTGAAAGTCAAGCTGTGTCCTTCTTGGCTTGCACATCAGAGCTTCAGATCATGTTGTGAGGCTTCTTTGTTCCATCAGGCTTTTGGCTGAACATTATTTCATTTTGTTTTTATTCTGGTTCCTTCTCTCTGGAAGCCTTAGGCCAGGCAAATTTTTATGAGGGTTGGGCACTTACGAGTTTTGTGCTCAGTTCACTATGTAGGTATTGCTGCTAGAGGGGCTATGTAAAATGGTAAATAAAATAAAATATTACAAATAATAAAGATTCCATAAAGATTGGTTACATTTTTTGTTAATGATCCACAAGGCAGAACAGAATTCTGCGCAGTTCCCTGTGTTTATCTGTGTTGCTTCTGCAGTGCTGGCATGAGTAAAAAATAGCAGTTTATTTGTGTCCATAAAATAAGTCACTCTTGATTTTCAATATACCCAGGGAGCAAAAGGTGCTATTTGTCCTAGTGACTTTTCTAATCATAACTGACTTTAAAAAGAGGAATACTTGTCTCACTTTTACTTGCTTATACTTTTCCTAATTTATAGATTTTTTTTTTTCAGTACAACAGAGCTATGTTTTGCTAGCTAATCCACAGGCCAGTGGTCCCCAACGTGGTGCCCGCGGGCACCATGGCGCTTGCCGGGACCTTTATGTGCGCCCGCTGTCAGAGCCGGCACCAAGGAAGGAAGAGGAGAGGAGCATCTGCTGGAGAAGTGTTGCCACTGAAATGCCGCTGCGCAGCGCTTCCGGCGGAGAAGCTTTCGCCAAAATGCCGCCGAGGAGCACTTCCGCCGGAGAACCATCGCCACCGAAATGCCGCTGAAAAGTGTCGCTGCCTGCCACAGTGTGATGAAGGAATGAATGTGCTCTTGGCCACAGAAAGGTTGGGGACCACTGCCACAGACTCTCTTGCACCTATGTATCCCAAATTATCAGTACAGTAGAACCCCTAATTTACAAACTAATTGGGGTTTGAAGAGTTCATAAAATTGAAAAGTTCATGAAATTGAGCACCTCAAAATTACAGCAGGTAGAGTGCATAAATTTTAGTATGGTGACACTGCATTGCTGTCGTCTTATCCTTCAAACCTCTGCAGTGATTTCCAGTGCTTTGAAGGCATCAGAATGTAAAGGGACATCTCTTCTTCATCGACATCACTTTCATTATGTGATTTTATTTTATTAGTTCCCTGTTGGGAAAATTGTTTGGTATAGCTGCTCATTCATAAGATTGGTCCTGCTGTAACTAAAATAAGCCAGTGTAGCTTTTCTCTCGACCACAAAAAAAAAGGAAGATTAATATCTACAGCATGCTCTTTTTTTTTCTAATTAAGCCTCAGGTAGTGCGGACAGGGTGCTGTCTTGTGACATGATGCCGTAACATCAAAATGGCACAAGTTTTATTGTATCATCTTGCTTCAATTTGGTTAGCATCAGCTGCTGTTCACTACCTTGTGCAAATTAGGGACAAAAATATAAACCTCATGGGCCTGATCCAAAGCTCAGTGAAGTCAGTGGAAAAAGTCCCATAGAATGTGCTTCGGATCAGGCCCCATGGGTGAGATCCTTGCCTGGCCCCTTTATGCTGAGTGAAAAGGCTGTAGTGGTGTAAAGGGGCCCTAAATGTCCTGGTTCCAGCTGAGGGAGAATTCCTCCAGCACAGGCACTGTGGAGACAGCAATACGGCTGCCTTTCAAGGACCCCCTTGCAAACCATAGCATTGGGGTGTGTGCTGGAAACAGGTGGGGAACATCAGCGGAAGGCCCCATTGCACAGTGCTGTGGAGATTCCTGGCAGCACTAGCACCCATAGGGCAGTTCATCAAGGCTGCTATAACACAAACAGGCCCCCAAAACTGTCTTAGCCTCTGTAGCCCCCTGAACAGCCCTGGATCTGCAGGGTGCAATGGTGACTCAAAGCCACCTATTCCCTCGCCCATTGGGCTGAGAGTCCTGCAGTGCACCTCTTAGGGTGAGATTCTGGGCTGTACCTCTATGTCTTTACTATCTGTGCTGTGCCCTGTGCACAGGGCCAGCGCAAAACGCATGCAGCACTTATGTCCCACCTAAGCCTGCTGTTGAAGGCTTAAGTGGGACTTACATGGCACGAAGGCTTTGTACTGGCCCTATGCACGGGGGTAAATTTCTCCCTGAGTGAGTATGAGACCCTCTTTCATGACCTCTTCTTCTCCAAGTTGTCAATTGCCTCTTGTTCTGATAGAGGCATAGATGTGCTGCTCCCTCCCCTCGCATTTCATTTTTCCTTCCCTTTGGGCTGAAAACAGACAACATGAAAATGTATTTTTAAATATTTCCTTTAGTTGTCTTAGAATCTCTTCTAAGTAATCTACAAAGTTACAGAGTCATGCTCTGCTCTCAGCTAAAACAGTTCAGCCCAACTGATGTCAATGGCGGTGCATGCACATAAATGAGAGCAGAACCTGCCCGTATGTATCATTCCAAGAAATAATATATGATTGTTCTACTCCTTTTATTTTTTTAACTATAAACTTTAATTTGACAATATATAAAAATAAAATAACTACTTACTAAAAGCTCAGGGTTCCCCTGCATGAAGACAAGACTACCCAATTACATTGAAAAACCTGGAATTAATAAACCGCATTTTACATTTGAGTTAGTAAAACCGACTGATCTATTCAGTGTGCACGGGCAGAGGAGGGCACCGTAACATTGACAGAGGTTGTGACCATGACCCAAAGAAGCAGGTGCAACTGGTAGATCATCTATTAGCTGCTTCTTTGTTGAGAAACCTGGCTGAGGTAACAGCAATAAAGGGTTGGGAGAGGCTTTGTCCATTGACTTAATGTCCCCTGTTGACTGTTCTGAAATCTTGACATCTCTCACCTTTTGATGATCCATTTAGGAGATGCAATGAGGTTTATTTATTCAGGGGATCCCTGTGTTGGGATGCTGTGCTTTTACACCTAACCCCGCACCCTTCGGGGTCATCCAGAAGAAAGCAGCATTGTTTTTGTTTGCCTTGCAGCGTATCATCTTTTAAAACTGGTCATAAATTCATTTGTAGATTTTTCATAAAAAGACAGTCCAGGGGTTTTTATTTGAAAAATCTGCCCAATTGCACATCTGGTTACCAGAACTGGGTTTGTTGTGGCATGCATATGCAAGTCATGCTGTCTGTCAGCTAACCTGGCTTGCTCCGTGTTTGTGAGCAGGCAGGCAGGGTACTGAAAATGACAAGAAACTTACTTCCAGCTGGAATGAGTAACATTCTTGTTAATTTCCATATTTTGTCTGCTGGCAAGATCAGGGGAGGCGGGCAGAGTGAATGCATGGTGCAGTGTCATTGTTTCCCCCAAAGCTCTCTATACACAGGAAATCTAGTAAGCATAAACACCTCAGCCACACAGCCCAACTGGTAGTCTCCCACCTGCCTGGGCACATCTTGGTTGTCAGACTTCTAGAGGACAACTTGTAGCTGCCAATGAGTATTCATAGATTCCAAGGATAGAAGGGACCACTGTGGTCAGCTAATTTGACCTCCTGTATAACACAGGCCATTAAACTTCCCCAAAATAATTCCTGTTTGAAATAGAGCATATCTTTTAGCAAAACATCCAATCTTGATTTTAAAATTGCCGGTGATGGAGAACCTACCACAGCCCTTCGTAAGTGCCCCAATGGAGGGGTACGGCAGAGGGCTCAGGGCAGGGGGCTCAGGGCAGGGGGTTGGGGTGTGGCAGGGGGATCATGGCAGGGGGTTAGGGGACTCAGGGCAGAGGGTTGTGGTGCGAGACGCAGGAGGGGTTCGGTGTGCGGCCTCTGGCCCGGCGCCACTTACCTCGAGAGGCTCTGGGGTGACAGCAGCACGCAGCGGGGCTAAGGCAGGCTCCCGTGCCGCTCCCAGTAGTGGCCAGCATGTCCAGCAGTGGCTCCTGGGGGTGGGGTGGGGCAGGTGGCTCCGCTGCGCGTTGCCCTCCCCTGCGGATACCACCCTCGAAGCTCCCATTGGCCACATTCCCCGTTCCTGGCCAATGGGAGCTGTGGGGGGTGGGGCCTGCAGGCGAGGGCAGCACACAGAGCCTTCTGCCCCCCCTCCCCCAGGGGCTATAGGGATGTGATGTCGTCCGCTTCTGGGAGCGGCGCAGGGCCAGGGCAGGCAGGGAGCCTGCCTTAGCCCCGCTGCGCCACGGGGCTGGCAATCCCACAGGCCGGATTGAAAGCCCTGACGGGCTGGATCTGGCCCGGGGGCTATAGTTTGCCCTCCCCTGGTTTAGAGCCTACTAGTCTACCATGTAATGAATGAGTTTGTTCACCCCCAATAACTAAAGAGACTTGCAGTCTCGATGGTGAGAGGTGTGGCAAGCAAAAAAGTTTCTGGAGGAATGCCTCCTGTGTATTGGCTTGTGCTTTTAATTATCTCTGTCTGTAATTTTGGTGATGTTGTTATGGGATGAAGAAATAGATTTTACTTTTTATTCTGAAGTTGCTGAGATTCATGGTTTTGGAAGCATGGGCCTGTTTCTGAGAGAGCACTGTCTCCTGCACACACGTGTCTCACTCTTGAGGCTGACTCTTCCGTTGTTTCAGGGGAACATAGCTGTTGTGAGAGATCATAATCAAACAGAAGTTGTCCCTCAGATTACTTGGGGCAATCCATGGAGAATGTTGAAGATGAGGACCAATACCAAGACCTTAAATGTGACCCAGTATTCATCAAGAAGCCATTGAAGAGACAGAACACTGGAATGATATTCTCTTAGTAGCCTGTATTTCTAAGCAACTGCATTGTGGACCAGTACAGACTTTTTTGAAGTTGGCGGTTTCATACTAGGTACAGAGAATTACAATAATCACACCTGAAGGTCACAAATATTTGGATCCCGGTATTCAAATCTGAATCCAATAGGGAAAGGTGGTGCAGTCTTCTTTCCAGATATAAGTGGACAGTAGAGTTTTCAGTAGTTGTGGCTATTTGGGTATCCGGAATCAGTAAGAGGTCCAAGTGAAACCCTGTGGGGCCATTCAACAATCTGGTCATGAGGTTTGGAGCTCTTCAAAGTGCTTCCCTGTCATCATCAGGATCACCTCTCTTATTTTAAATTTCATCTTCAGCCAGCTGCTCTTCATCTATTTACTGATCTTAGCCAAGGCCTTGGAGACCTGAGAAATGGTGCTGTTTGCACTTGTGGTAAGGGAAATATAGAGCTAGTTGTTATATGGACATTGCTCGTGCTTTAATCTTTACTCAGGGAGAATCTGGATCCCTGTGAGGACTCTGCAAATAAAGGCTCTCAAGGTGAAGGAGAAGGTCCCCATAACAGCTCTCTCAGAATGGTCTGAGGAGAACAACTGAAACCATCTCAGTGCAATTGTACTAACGCCAGGTGTCCTCTACTCCCACCATTTCTTTTACATCCCAGGGAGGAAGCTTTGGACGTATGCTAAATTGCATATTTGTGTGGGTTTACAAATACACTCAGCAGCTTGTGGGAGTTGTTGGTGAGTCACCTAACTGAAGATCTGGGATTAAAGTTTTGGGCCCTCAGCCTTGAAAGTATCTCTGTGAAGCTCTTATCCTCTAGCTGTAAAAGTGGAAGGGTTTTTTTTACTATTCAGAATGTCAAACAGTGACTGAATAGTTTGATCACGTAACAGAAACACACAAGCAATTGTTTACGTATGACCTATGCTGAACTGTTCCCTACTGAGTCACTACAGTATGTCAAGTAGACATTCACAGAAGATGCTGTAAAATATAATGTGCTTTATATAAAGTGTCGAATGTAATGAAGATCTTTCAGGTCATTTTTCCTTATGTAATGTCAAAGAATGTTTTCAAGTTTGCTTAAAAAATCTAAAAACAGATTTTAAAAAAATGGTCAGTTTTTATCAGAACTGCAGAAATTCTGGAACAAAACACAGGTCAGTGACTCAGAATGAGTAAGAGCAGAGCCACAACTCAATAATATTTCTTTAGCGAAGTTCCATGCCTGGGGTTCTGAGGTAGCTATTGCAATATAAATAATAATAGTAATAATTTGTATGTCAGCATCCTGGCTCCACTTTTTTGTTTCATTTCCACTTGCCTTATGGAAGCCTAGTGTATAAAGGAGACACTTTTTCAGCAGTAGGCAATATAATGTGAATGAATGATGCACAAAATCCTGCATAACAAATGTACTCAAAAACCATGTGTAAGGCCCTATCAAATTCACATTTTGGTCAATTTCATGGTCATAGGATTTTAAAAATAGTAAATTTCATGATTTCAGCTAGTTAAATATGAAAATTCACAGTGTTGTGGAGGGGTCACAAGGTTATTGTAGGGTGGGGGGTTGCAGTACTGCTACTCTTCTGTGCTGCTGCAGGCGGTAGTGCCGCCTTCAGGGCTGGGCAGCTGGAGAGCGGTGGCTGCTGGCCAGGAGCCCAGCTGTGAAGGCAGAACCGCCACCAGGAGCAGCGCAGAAATAAGGGTGGCATGGTATGGCATTGCCATCCTTACTTCTGCACTGCTGCTGGCAGGGCGCTGCCTTCAGAGTTTGGTACCCGGCCAACAAGCACCACTCTCCAGCCACCCAGCTCTGAAGGCAGCGCAGAAGTAAGGGTGGCAATACCACGATCCCCTCTTAAAATAACCTTGTAACCTCCTTGCAACTCCCCTTTGGGTCAGGACTCCCAATTTGACAAACTTTGGTCTCCCCCATGAAATCGGTATAGTATAGAGTAAAAGCACACAAAAGAAAAGGTTACTCACCTTTGTAACCGGTGTTCTTCGAGATGTGTTGCTCATATCTATTCCAGTTAGGTGTGTGCGCGCGCGCGTGCACGGACGTCGGAAACTTTTTCCCCTAGCAGCTACCCGTCGGGCCAGCTGGGGAGCCCCCTGGAGTGGCGCCGATATGGCGCTCTATATAGTACCCTGCCGGCCCGACCCCCCTCCAGTTCCTTCTTGCCGGCTACTCCGACAGTGGGGAAGGAGGGTGGGTGTGGAATAGATATGAGCAACACATCTCGAAGAACACGGGTTACAAAGGTGAGTAACCTTTTCTTCTTCTTCGAGTGGTTGCTCATATCTATTCCAGTTAGGTGAATCCCAAGCCTTACCTTGGAGGCGGGTTCGGAGTTACGGTAAAGCAGCTTGAAGGATAGCCCTACCGAAGGCAGCATCATCACGGGAGTGACGGGTGATGGCGTAGTGCGACGTAAAGGTGTGCACTGATGCCCAGGTTGCGGCCCTGCAGATCTCCTGAAGGGGGATGTTCGCCAGGAAAGCCGCAGAGGAAGCCTGCGCCCTGGTAGAATGGGCCGTGACAAGTGGCGGAGGCACATTTGCCAGGTCGTAGCAGGCACGGATGCAGGCTGTAATCCATCATGATATACGCTGCGAAGAGACCGGTGCTCCCTTCACACGTTCCGCGACAGCGACGAAGAGCTGAGAGGTCTTACGGAACGGCTTTGTGCGTTCTATGTAGAAGGCGAGCGCTCTCCTGACATCTAGCGAGTGCAGCCGTTGCTCTTTAGAGTTGGCATGCGGCTTGGGGAAGAAGACAGGCAGGAAGATGTCCTGTGACATATGAAAGCGCGAGACCACCTTCGGAAGGAAGGACGGGTGAGGACGAAGCTGGACCTTGTCCTTATGAAAGATGGTATACGGAGGGTCGCACAGGAGAGCCTTCAACTCGGATACCCTTCTGGCTGACGTGATAGCCACGAGAAAAGCGACCTTCCATGAAAGATAGAGAAGGGAGCAGGAGACCAATGGCTCAAATGGCGGGCCTGTGAGTCGAGAGAGAACGAGGTTGAGGTCTCATGCCGGAACAGGCGACTTCACTGAAGGGTGAACCTTTTCCAGGCCCTTGAGGAAACGACGCACCATGGGGTGCGTGAATATTGAGCAGCCCTCTGCTCCTGTATGGAAAGCCGAGATGGCAGCAAGATGGACCTTGGACCCAAGTGCAAGACGGTTGTCCTTGAGGTGTAGCACGTAGTCCAGAATAGACGGTACGGGGGCAAGGTGTGGAGGTATGTGTTGTTGGGCACACCAGGCGGAGAATCTTTTCCACTTTGCCTCGTACGTGAGCCTCGTAGAGGGCTTGCGGCTCTCAAGGAGTACACGTCTCACCGGATCCGAGCAAGCCATCTCTGACCGGTTCAGCCATGAATTCTCCATGCTGTTAGATGCAAGGAGTGAAGGTCTGGATGGAGAAGACGACCGTGATCTTGAGAGATGAGGTCGTGGCTGATCGGGAGAGGAATGGGGGGCTGTATTGACAGGTCCATCAGGGTCGGGTACCAGCACTGCCGCGCCCAGGCAGGGGCTACCAGTATGACGTCCGCCTTGTCCCTGCGAATCTTGAGAATGACTTTGTGGATCAGCGGGAAAGGCGGGAACGCGTAGAGCAGGCGATGTGACCACGAGATCGTGAAGGCGTCCGCAAGGGAGCCCGAGCCGTGGCCTCTGAAGGAGCAAAAGGTCGGGCACTTCCTGTTGGTTCTGGATGCAAACAGGTCAAGCTGGGGAAAACCCCAGGTGCAGAAAATGGAGTGTATCACGTCTGGGCGAATGGACCATTCGTGGACCAGGAAGCGTCTGCTCAGTTGGTCTGCCAAGACATTCTGGACTCCAGGGAGGTAAGACGCCTGGAGAGAGACGGAGTGGGCCAGGCAAAGGTCCCACAGGAGAAGGGCTTCGCGGCACAGTGGTGACGACCGAGCTCCGCCTTGCTTGTTTAGGTAGAACATGGCCGTTGTATTGTCCGTTAGAACCTCCACGCAGCGGTTCTGTAGGTGAGGCAGGAATGCTTGGCACACCAGACGAATCGCCCTGAGCTCCTTGATGTTGATGTGGAGATCGAGCTCGTGCTGCTGCCACATGCCCTGCGTTGTTAACTGACCGAGATGGGCGCCCCAGCCCAGCACTGATGCGTCGGTCACTAGAGTCAGGGAAGGAAGGAGAGGTTGAAAAGGGACTCCTTTGCCTAATGTCTGTGGGTCTAGCCACCACTGCAGGGAGTCCATCGCGTGAGCCGGGACTGTGACGACCATGTCCAAGTCGTCTCGGATTGGTCGGTAGACTGAAGCCAGCCACGCCTGCAGGGGACGAAGTCGTAATCGGGCATGCTGGACCATGTACATGCAGGACACCATATGGCCCAGCAACTTGAGGCATTGCCTCGCGGTAGTGGTGGGAAACCGGCGGAGCGTGGTGATCAAGTCCACTATGGCGAGACGACGAGCGTCTGGGAGGAACGCCCGCGCTCTGGTTGCATCGAGGATCTCTCCGATGAATTGGATGGACTGAGTTGGCGTCAGCACCGACTTGGAGGTGTTCACGATGATACCTAGATGAGAAAAGGTATCCATGACCATCTGTACGTGGGCTTGCACCTGTTGATATGACCGGCCTCGAACTAGCCAGTCGTCGAGGTACGGAAAGACGTGCACGTGTTGGCGACGAAGGAATGCAGCCACTACTGCCATACATTTCGTGAAGACATGTGGGGCCGTACACAGGCCGAAAGGTAGTGCTGTAAATTGGTAGTGTGTCTGGCGCACGACGAACCGGAGGAAACGTCTGTGAGCCGGTGTGATAGAGATGTGGAAATAAGCATCTTTCATATCGAGGGCGGCATACCAGTCCCCGGGGTCCAGAGAGGGGATGATGGTGGCCAGGGAGACCATACGGAACTTCAGGTTGACGATGTACTTGTTGAGGTTCCTTAGGTCCAGAATGGGTCGTAGACCCCCCTTGGCCTTGGGGACAAGGAAGTAGCGGGAGTAGAAACCCTTTCCCTGGAAATCGTGAGGTACCTCCTCCACAGCTCCAAGTTCGAGGAGCGCTTGTACCTCTTGATAGAGGAGTTGCTCGTGAGAAGGGTCCCTGAAGAGGGATGAGGGGGGCTGGTGGAAGGGAGGGATAGAGTGGAAGTGGATAGAGTATCCTGTCTCTACCGTCCGTAGGACCCATCGATCTGACGTGATGCGGGACCAGGCATGGTAGAATCGGGACAAACGATCCAGGAAGGGTAGAGAGACTGGACTCTGTGGTGGTGGTAAGTCGTCCCCGAAAGTCCCATCAAAATGGACGCTTAGCGCCCTGTGATGGCTTTTGCTGGCCTCTGTTTTGTCCTTGAGAGGGACGGGAAGGCTTGCGCCGGGTAAAGCTGGTTCTCCGCCGGGAGAAATCCTGCCTTGGTCTGGATGGGAAAGACCGCTGCTGAAAAGGCGGAGGTTTGAACGGTTTCCTGACTGTGGCCACGGTGTGCATACCCAAGGACTTGATGGTGTTTCTAGTGTCCTTGAGGTTATGCAGTCGGGAGTCAGTCTGGTCCGCAAAGAGGCCTTTACCATCGAAAGGCAAATCTTGAATTATATTCTGGACCTCAGCTGGTAGACCGAAGACTGGAGCCAGGCGTTCCGTCGCATGGAAATCCCCGTTGCTAACGTACGGGCTGCCGCATCTGCAGAATCTAGGGCGCCTTGTAGGGAGGTGCGGCTCACCAACTTGCCCTCGTCAACCATGGCTTTAAGCTCTGTCTTGGACTCAGGGGGAAGTTGGTCCTGAAACTTCGCAACCGCTGACCAGGAGTTATGGGCATACCTGCTGAGAATCGCTAGTTGGTTGGCGATTCGGAGTGATAGGCCCGCAGTAGAGTATATCTTCCTGCCAAAAAGGTCCAGGCGTTTAGAGTCCTTGGACGTAGGGGCGGGACCCTGCTGACCATGCCTCTCCTTTGCGTTGACCGCATCCACCACCAAGGAGCAAGGCATGGGGTGGGTAAAGAGGTACTCGAACCCCTTGTTTGGCACAAAGTATTTCCTCTCTACTCCTCTAGCTGTTGGAGGGATAGAGGAAGGGGTTTGCCAGAGTGCAGTAGCATTGGCGCGGATGGTCTTATTCATTGGCAATGCTACCCTGGAAGGACCTTCTGGCTTCAAGATCTCGTCCACCATCGGGTCATCCTGTGCCTCCACAACCTCCTCTATGGGAAGGTTCATGCTGAGAGCCACCCTCCGGAGTAGCTCCTGCAGGACCTTAAAATCCATAGGTGGGGGCGAAGCAGATGATGTGCCTGCCACTACTTCATCGGGGGATGATGAAGAGGTTGAGAGAGGGAGGGGTGGGTCTGGTAGGGTATCCTGTTGAACAGCGGGAGGAACCTGTTTGGTAGAGGCAGGCGCCTCCCCTGGCACCGGGGCAGGGTCTCCAGAAGTAGCTTGCTCCACAGGTGGGCGGCTGACGGTGGCCACCGGAGGGTGTGTACGCACCACTGGATAGGTAGGAAGTGGTGCACCCTGGGCCTGGTGGTATGCCCAGGGTGTCCAGAATGGCCACTGGGGCTGCCAACCCGCTGACCCCGAATCTTACACTGGAGCTACCTGGGTCCCCTCGGGCGTCTTAGATGGTCCACCTGAGCTGGCCGACGATTGGTCTCTGGATGGCCAAGGTGGGGCGGTGCGTGAAGCAGGATGGTCCCTGGATGGTCTAAAGCGGGAGGTGCGCAAGTCACGTGACCTCGAGCGGGACCGAGAACGGTAGTGCACTCTGTCATCCCGATGACGTGGGGACTCACGGTGCCATGGTGGAGATCGGTGCCGTGGTGATTCAAGGTGCCTGGGTGGAGATCGGTGCCGTGGTGACGCCGCTCGACGTGGTGACTCACGGTGCCGGGGTGGAGATCGGTGCCGTGGTGATGCCGCTCGTCGTGGTGACTCACGGTGCTGTGGTGGAGATCGGTGCCGTGGAGACTCACGGTGCCGAGGTGACTCACGGTGCCGGGGTGGAGATTGGGACCGTGGAGATTGGGACCGTTGCGACGCCGCGCGGCATGGTGACTCACGGTGTCGCGGTGGGGATCGGTGCCGTGGTGATGCTCCTCGGCGCGGTGAGTCCCGGTGCCGTGGGGACTCCTGTCGGCGCGGTGAGTCCCGGTACCTCGATGGAGCATCGCGGTGCCGTGGGGACGCGTGGCGACGAGATGAGTCCCGCGAGAAAGATCGGACAGACTGTCGTCGTGGAGAGTCCCGGCGTGGTGGGGATTCTCGGTACGGCAAGTCTCGGCGCCGGGATGGGAGCTCACATTGCAGTGAGGCTCGGCGTCGAGGGGATGTTCCTCGACGTGGTAAGTCCCGACGGTGCGGCGACTCCAGGCGTCGAGGTGGACTCCGGCGTGGTGTCTCCGCAGAGGGTCGAGCCGGAGGTGGAGAGCGGTGCCGAGATGGCGTCGCGCTCATCCTGGACACCGAGCGGGACCAGGATCTAGCAAGCGAGGACGACCTCTAGCGTGATCGGCTCTGAGGGTCCGGGCTGCGAGTCCCGCGCCGCGAGTCGGACCGGCGTCGTGAGTCAGACTGATACACCGCGCGGTGCCGGGACTCCGAACGACGCCGGGACTCCGAGCAGCATGTAGGAGGCTGTAGCTGAGCCGACGGTCCAAGAAGTGTCGGCTTGCCTCTAGAGATGACAGGGGGTCGTGCCGGGATCGGCGCAGGCACGGGGGACGCCGTCATCTCGATGAGTCCCCTCGCGGCCTCGAAGGTGTCCGGTGTCGAGGGTGCAATCACGACCTCAAGGCACGGTGGTGCCTGCGGGCGCAGGCTGACGTCTGTCTGTTCCAGCGCGCCGGAGGATGGTACCGCAACAGCGTCCGAAGACTTGGGAAGCTCTTTCAGTCCCGATGGAGAAAAGGAGCGGTGCTGAGAGCGGCCCCGGGTCCCCGACGCCGCCCGGCCCCGAGGTGGGCAGGAGTCTTTCTGCGGTGCCGCAGCCGGTGCCGATGGAGGCGCGCTGCGCACCGAGGCGCTGGAGCCCGCACCTTGAGAGGGACAGAGTGCCGCCTCCATTAATAACTGTCTCAGGCGGATTTCTCTCTCCTTCCTGGTGCGGGGCTTGAAGGATTTGCACAGCTTACACTTATCAGCTGTGTGGGACTCACCCAGACACCGAAGACAAGCGTCGTGGGGGTCCCCGGTGGGCATGGGCCTGTTGCAGGATCCACAGAACTTGAAACCCTGCGAAGGCATGCCCTATGCCCGGAGGGCTCGGGAGGAGCCCGCGAAAAAACGTAGAACAAGAACTACTAACTACTACAACTATCTAAACTAATTACTGTACAATGAAAACTATTAACACTAATTACAATGACTATTAACAAGGATAGCTAGGGAGTAGTGGAGCACTTGCGAACAAGAGACCACTGTTCCAACGACCGTCACGGGCGGTAAGAAGGAACTGGAGGGGGGTCGGGCCGGCAGGGTACTATATAGAGCGCCATATTGGCGCCACTCCAGGGGGCTCCCCAGCCGGCCCGACGGGTAGCTGCTAGGGGAAAAAGTTTCCGACGTCCGTGCACGCGCGCGCGCGCACACACCTAACTGGAATAGATATGAGCAACCACTCGAAGAAGAAGACCAGATTTCATGGTCCGTGATGCGTTTTTCATGACCATGAATTTGGTAGGGCTCTAACCATGTGATAGGCACAGTAAGAGAACCTACGCATACAGACATGGATAGATGTTACCTCTTCTCACTTGCTGCATGCTGCCAGGGGAGCAAAGTTAAAGGAAAAAAGTCATGGAGGGGTGGTACAGCAAGGAAACAGGATGTCCGTTACACCCCATATTCGTCATAGAAATATGGTTATAATATGAATGTGGCATAACTAAGATATGTTTTAGGCAAGATAGGTCATGTGAGATATCATTAGAAAGGTTATGGTTTACTGAACATGATTATCCAATTTCTATGCATGTGTCATTTCTGTATCTAAACTTAGGAATATTTACTATGTAACAATTGCAACTGTGTGTGTATTTGAGAAACACCCACCAGACAACAGGCAATCAGGCCATTAGGACGAAACAATAAGGGTATGTCTACACTACAAGAGTAGTTCAATTTTTCTTAAACCGAACTTGTGAAACCGATATTGCAAAGTCGATCGTGCGAATCCACACCAAGGACATTAAATCGAATTTGTGAGTCCACAGTAACAGGGCAAGCGTCGACATTGCAAGCGGTGCACTGTGGGTAGCTATCCCACAGTTCCCGCAGTCCCCGCTGCCCACTGGAATTCTGGGTGTAGCCCCCAGTGCCTTCTGGGGCTAAAAATGTGTCGAGGGTGGTTATAGGTAAATGTCGTCATTCGACCCACACTCCCGCCCTCCCTCCGTGAAAGCGCCGGCGGGCAATTAATTCACGCCCTTTTCTGGTGATTGACAGCTCGGACGCCACAGGACAGCGAGCATGGAGCCCTCCGCGATTATCGCTGCTGTTCTGTCCGTTGTCAACACCTCGCGCCTTATCGTCCACCTTTTCCAGAGGCAGATGCAGATAAATCGGGTGAGGAGGCAACGGAAGCTCCGGGAGGACATGAACTCTGAGAGGGGCACAGACCTCTCGCAAAGCATGGGACCCCAGCCCGTAGACATCATGGTGGCAATGGGGCACGTTGATCCTGTGGAACGGCGATTCTGGGCAAGGGAAAC
Source organism: Chelydra serpentina (assembly GCA_037349315.1). Taxonomy (NCBI): domain Eukaryota; kingdom Metazoa; phylum Chordata; order Testudines; family Chelydridae; genus Chelydra; species Chelydra serpentina. The sequence goes on from JBAIAC010000014.1 coordinate 32,133,509, forward strand.
AAGCACTGACTGGTGGGACCGCATAGTGCTGCAGGTCTGGGATGAATCCCAGTGGCTGCGAAACTTTCGGATGCGTAAGGGCACTTTCCTGGAACTTTGTGAGTTGCTGTCCCCTGCCCTGAAGCGCCAAGACACCCAAATGAGAGCTGCCCTGACTATCCAGAAGCGAGTGGCCATAGCCCTGTGGAAGCTTGCAACGCCTGACAGCTACCGGTCAGTTGCGAATCAATTTGGAGTAGGCAAATCTACCGTTGGGGTTGCTGTGATGCAAGTTGCCCATGCAATCGTTGACCTGCTGCTCTCAAATGTAGTGACCCTTGGAGACGTGCAGGTGATCATAGATGGCTTTTCTGGTATGGGATTCCCAAACTGCGGCGGGGCTATTGATGGGACACACATCCCTATCCTGGGACCGGACCACCAGGGCAGCCAGTACATTAACCGAAAGGGCTATTTTTCTATGGTGCTGCAAGCACTAGTGGACCATAAAGGACGTTTTACCAACATCAACGTCGGATGGCCGGGCAAGGTTCATGATGCTCGTGTTTTCAAAAACTCTGGTCTGTTTAGACGGCTGCAGGAGGGTGTTTACTTCCCGGACCGCAAAATAAGTGTTGGGGATGTGGAGATGCCTATAGTGATCTTCGGGGACCCAGCCTACCCGCTAATGCCCTGGCTCATGAAGCCATACACAGGAGCCCTGGACACTGAAAAGGAGCTCTTCAACTACCGGCTGAGCAAGTGCAGGATGGTGGTGGAGTGTGCTTTTGGCCATCTGAAAGGGAGATGGAGAAGCTTACTTACTCGCTCCGATCTCAGCCAAACAAATATCCCCATTGTGATTGCAGCGTGCTGTGTGCTCCACAATCTCTGTGAGAGCAAGGGGGAGACGTTTATGGCGGGGTGGGAGGTTGAGGCAAATCGCCTGGCTGCTGATTACACACAGCCGGACATCAGGGCGATTAGAAGATCCCAGCGGGACGCACTGCGCATCCGGGAAGCTTTGAAAGCTAGCTTCCAGACTGACCAGGGTAACCAGTGACTGTTACGCTTGTTTAAACAGAAGCTGAACCTGCCCCCGTTTCTTTACCCAGTTTCTGTTGCCTATCCTCTCCAATTACCAACCCCCTTCCCCCCCTTCATTCAACGTTTTAAAAGTATAATAAAGGAAACATTGTTTATTAAAACCGTCTTTATTAATGATTTCTCGGTTAAGGGTTTAACCTGGGACGCATACTGCGGTTGGGGAGCGGGTGGAGTGTTGGAAAGGACGCTTCCAAACTCAGGGAATGACAGGCTCCTTCTCCCAGAGCAGTCCGCAGTGCTGGACTGCTTGTTTCAAGGGAGCCTGCAACCCCTCCTATTCGCAACTCTGTGTGGTGCGGCCTGTGTGACTTTTTGGCCATGGATTGCAGCCACAGATCCCCTGCTGCATGGATCTGTCATGCAGGCTATTGCCAGCCGCAAAAGATCTGCAGCCACCTTCCCCCACCAGAAAGTCACAGAGCCCACCCCCCCCATAGAGAACATGAAAACCCCCTCCCAGAATGACAAGTGTGCCTAGTGAATGCAATGTGAGTGTGACTTTCTGTTGAACCTTTCCCCGTCTGTACCCTGGTACAGGCGCCTGTCATCTCAAATTACTAACCGCCTTACCCCCTCCCCCCAAATCAAACCATCCTGTGAAAGAAAGTCAGGGAAACAGCACTGTACAGAACAAACATTTTTATTAAGGGGAGCATAGTTTTGAGATGAAACCTGGGCAGGGAACTGTTGTGGGGTGCGGTTGGAGGGAAGGAAAGGACCCATTTAAGTTTTGGGAATGAGAGCCTTCTGCTACTGGATCAGTCCGCAGGGGTGGAGTGATTATTTCCACGGCCCCTGCCTCCCCTCGTTCTAGTGACTTTGGGTGAGGGGGGGATTGGACTTTGTGGCGGGGGAGGGCGGTTGGAAATAACATACAGAGGGGATCTTTCCTCCTGTCTCCTGTCCTGGAGAACGTCTACCAGGCGCCGGAGCGTGTCCGTTTGCTCCCTCATTAGTCCCAGCAGCGTTTGAGTCGCCTGCTGGTCTTCCTGCCGCCACCTGTCCTCGCGAGCTTCAGCCCTCTGCTCCCGTTTGCTGACTGCTCGCTCGGACCTTGAGACGTCCTCTCTCTGCTGTGCCGCCTCCTTTCAGGAACAGACCATCAATTCTGAAAACATGTCGTCCCGGGTTCTCTTTTTGCGCCGCCTGATCAGCGCAAGCCTCTGGGAGGGTGATCCATAGGTAGGGCGGGAGACACTCGCAGCTGTGGGATGGGAGAAAAGGAGTGAATTCCTCAGAAAGATACTTTTTCCCGAACAATCCCTATACTCTTTCCCTGTGAATAAGGCCATGCACAGTACCTATCACATGTGCACTTACTACAAGGTCGAATATTATGTCTTTATACTGAGTGCCTGGGGTCCTGGTGTACAGATCCCACAAGCAGTGCTGGACACTGGAAATCGGCTCTCTGGAGACCATGGTAAGCCGTTGCCTTTGGACTGCTGAGAGCTTACTTCACAGCAGTGCTCTACTCCCATGTTTCAAGCACAGTTCCTAGCGGTGGCCAGTTCCTGCTGCTACCAAAACCGCTCATCTACAACGGCTCGCCTACCCTTTCCCCCCCTCCGCGTGGCCAGTCCCGGGAACTGTACGTGCCCGCGAACCGCTCTGTTTGAACGGCTCGCCTACCCTTCCCCCCCTCCGCGTGGCCGGTCCCGGGAACTGTACGTGCCCGCGAACCGCTCTGTTTGAACGGCTCGCCTACCCTTTCCCACCCTCCGCGTGGCCGGTCCCGGGAACTCTCCCTGCCTGTGCACCGTTAAGTTTCAATGGTTAGCCTCCCAGCTCCCGCCCCCCCGCGTGGATGGAAACCTCCGGGTGTCGTTCTTTAAAGGAAAAATCAAGAAGTCACTATACTAAAGAAACCACTCATTCAAACCAGGGCACCATGACTGATATCACTCTGATGAGGATTACGGAGACAGAGAAAGACCGCATGCTGCGTGAATGCCAGCAAACCCCGGGCCCGTATGCAGCCATGCTATGCAAGGCAATGATACCAGAGTACCTGCAGCTTGCATGGCGCGGGAAAGTATCCTACCATGGAGGAGACAATAAGGCCGCTCTCCCTGGGAACCTGATGCAAAAGCTTTCACTGTACCTCCAGGAGAGCTTTGCGGAGATCTCAGATGGGGATTTCTCCTCTATCCCCATACATATTGACAGACTTTTCGAGTAGTTGCACTGGAAACGACTCAAAACTGAAGCGCCTAAAGCCAATTAAGCAGTACAAACACATTGCTAACACACCATGCCTATTCTATTCCAAATAAATGTTTAAAACACTGACCTGCTGATCCTTCGCCTGGGTCCTGGTCCGGGATGCTGCCTTGGGAGGGTTCGTAGGGGATCTCAGTGAGGGTGATGAACAGATCCTGGCTGTCGGGGAAATCAGCGGTGAAAGCGCTGTCGACTGCCTCGTCCTCCTCCTCTCCTTCCTCTTCTTCACCATCCGCAAAAACTTCAGACGACGTGGCCGTAGATAAGACCCCGTCGTCGGAGTCCACGGACACTGGTGGTGTAGTGGTGGCAGCACCACCGAGCATAGCATGCAGTGCCTCGTAAAAACGGCATGTGTGTGGCTGCGATCCGGAGCGTCCGTTGGACTCCTTGGTCTTCTGGTACGCCTGTCGCAGCTCCTTGATTTTCACGCGGCACTGCGTTGCATCCCAGCTGTATCCTCTCTCCGTCATGGCTTTTGAGATCTTCTCGTAGATCTTCGCATTCCGTCTTTTCGATCGCAGCTCCGAAAGCATGGACTCATCTCCCCACACAGCGATCAGATCCAAGACTTCCCGATCAGTCCATGCTGGGGCCCTCTTTCTATTCTGCAATTGCATGGTCACCTCTGCTGGAGAGCTCTGCATCGTTGCCAGTGCTGCTGAGCTCGCCACGATGTCCAAACAGGAAATGAGATTCAAACTGGCCAGACAGGAAAAGGAATTCAAATTTTCCCGGGGCTTTTCCTGAGTGGCAGGTCAGAGCATCCGAGTACGGACTGCTGTCCAGAGCGTCCACTGAGTGGTGCACTGTGGGATAGCTCCCGGAGCTATTAGCATCGAATTCCATCCACAGTAACATGAATTCGACATGGCCATGTCGAATTTAGCGCTACTCCCCTCGTCGGGGAGGAGTACAGAAATCGAATTACAGAGCCATTTATGTCAAAATAAATAGCTTCCTAATGTGGACGGGTGCAGGGTAAAATCGAGTTAACGCTGCTAAATTTGACATAAAGTCCTAGTGTAGACCAGGCCTAAGACTTTGAAGATACTAACCTCTCTCCTTCCTGAGAGGCATCCTGGGACATAGCTGTGACACTACTAGGTCAGGTGGTCCGTCACCTGGTACTAAACACCATCTTGGGCTTCTAGTAATTTTCCACTAAAAGGAGGGAGAGATCAAGACTAGGAAACAAAAGATTCCCGCCTTTAGTAAATCTTATTTAAGGCTAGGGAGTAAGGCAAACAGGACTCTTCTTCATTGCCTTCCTGCCCAAGAAGAAAGACTGCTGAAAGTACCTGAAGAGACAAAGGAACTGAGCGGTGGAAAAGGCAAGGGCTGAGTCCAGACTAAGACAGGAGTCTAGTCTGTAAAGAGAAAAAGCACTCTTGAACAATTGTACAGACCTTCACCAGACATTGACATATGGGGAATGTTTGGACGTCAATGATAAAGATCTCTATGTCAAATTGGACAATATCCATCACATTTTGCAACACGGGAAGCACTCTCCACTCCAGGTTCTCCAATTCATTCATGATGCAGAGCTGAAGGACACTTTTTCTAATGGGTGGATAGCTTTGAGGATTCTGCTCACGCTGCCAGTCACAGTTGCGAGTGGTGAGCACAGCTTTTTGAAGCTCAGGCTCATTAAAACATACCTTTGAATGATGATGGCCAATGAGAGAGTGACATTGCTTGCTAGTTTATTGCTTGAAAATACCATTGGCCAGTCTTTGGATCTCTTTGATGCTGTGCTTCAGTTTGTGAGGGCAAAGGCGAGAAAAGTGACTTTTTGAACTAAAGCAGTGCTTCTCAACCTAGGATCCGCAGAGGTCTTCCAGGGGGTGCATCAACTCATCTAAATATTTGCCTAGTTTTACAATAAGCTATATAAAAAGCACTAGCGAAGTGAACACAAACTAAAATTTTATGCAGACAATGACTTGTTTATACTGCTCTATAAGTAAGTACAATATTTATATTCCAATTGATTTATTTATAATTATAAGGTAAAAATGAGAAAGTAAGCAATTTTTCAGTAATGGTGTGCTGTGACACTGTTGTATTTTTACGTCTGATTTTGTAAGCAAATAGTTTTTAAGTGAGGTGAAATTTGGGGGTGCAAGACAAATCAGACTCCTGAAAGGGGTACAGTAGTCTGGAAAGGTTGAGAGCCACTGAACTAAAGGACTAGGGTTAACATTCTAAAGCTGTCACCTACTGTAACACACTTTAATACTGGTCCACTCCAATGTTGGTGCACAGTTCAATTTCATGATGTTAGTATATTTCAGTTATTCTTAAAATTAAAAAGTTTCTATAACCTTAGAGGAAATACATTTTTATGTGCTTATATATGGCATGAATTTACAGATCCTAGTGTCTTATATGATAGGGCTAAATCTTGCATGCAAATCGTGCATCAAAGTCATGAAATGGGCTACAAATGCAATAAAAATCAAGGTTGTCAAAAGTTTAACAAATGGGGAGGAGTGCTGAAGACACTCCTCACCTGGGACGCCATTTGGTCCAGGACCGGCCCTGTGTCCGTCAATAATTTTTGGAATCTGCTCATTAAGATTTATTATTGCTATTGTTGTTGTTATTAATTTGTTATGCAAGGCGCTGTACAAACATATATTGTAAATAATAGTCCCTGCCCCAAAGACCTTAAAATCTAGGACCGAGTTTTTCCTCTGAGTTTCACTCTTGCTGTCCCATTGAAGGCAATAGGATTGTACATGTCTAAATCAGGGCAAAATTTGATCTTAAAAGACCATAGCCAGCACTTCAGGCTCTGTTGTTGTTAGCTTTTTCACACATAATCAGAGAAAATCCATTTTAACATTGAAACTGCACATAGCCTTTTGGAATTATGCAAGCACAATTTGATGAAAAAAATTGTACTTCTACTACTGTAATATACTTGAAGCGTAAATCATTTTTATTCATTATTCTCTCTGGCAGAACAAACAAACAGGTGTTAAAATGTGACTACAACATTATGAGTGGTTTTCATTATTACTTTTTCCTGGAAATATTAACAATTTACTGTAAATGATTATTGTGACTGGAAATCATGCACATTTTCTATCTTTTTATTCTACTTGAGCATATTTGAAAAAGTAGTTCCACTGAGGTGTACATTATTCTGCAGCTATATTTGATTATTTTATCCAGAAAATATTATCGTAAGACCCCCCAAGAGACAATAAAATATTATAAATTGGTCTCACACCCATCTCAGACATTAGGGAAATAAAATCAGCACTATTACTTCTGACATACTCTGTGTTTTCGCTCTGATTCATCAAGATACATAAGCATGGGCCTAACTTTAATTCACATTGACTATTCACGTATTTTAACTTAAGCATGTGCTGAAGTACCTTGGTGAATTGGGGCCTTTATTGACACCTTTTATGTCTTTTGTACTTATTCCAATAATTCTTCTATGGCCATTAAAACTTTTGGCCACTTTCTTCCCCTGCATACGTGTCTACAGCACTTACTGAAGTTTCATTTTCTTCATCAACTGACGTTTGCATTCTATGAAAAAATGATGTGTAATCTGTACTAAAATCACTTCTCCACTAACTTGCAGGAAAAAGGTAAAGTTCCAAAACACTTCTGTGCTTGTCTTTGTTCTTTAATATAGACCAAAAGATCATAATTTTGTGTGAGTGGAAAAACAATTGCTATGGATATACAGGCTATTGTGTTAGCTGATTGACAACCAAAAGGTACAGACTTTAGAAATGGATGAGCACAGCTAAAATACCTATAGCACTCTGTTAGGTTAACATGTAACATAGCACAGTAATGTTTTGAGACTGCAGAAGACCATGTAACCCATCTTCCAGTCCTCCAGATCTCTCCTCAAAACCTTCTTTTTCTTGCTTTTTACCATTGCCCTCCACTTATGCTATCTCTGCCTTACTCTCCATTTAGAATTAACACAGAACTTAGATTCACACATGATTTATTTGTTTTAACTATGGTCCATCACTTCCATTCCACTTGTTTTCATTTCCTATTTGTTTGTAGATTGTTAGCTCTTTGAGGACAGGGACCATGTATCATTTCAATCTCTGTAAAGTATCATGCAAAGCTATAGTTATGAATAGAGTTCATTAATACAGAAAGATTAATTTGTATTCAATAGCTGTTTCAGAGTTATCTGAGTCTTTTATAATGACAATTATTTTACATATAACAAAAATTTTCCATGAATGCAATTTTTATGAGATGCTTTTCTGGCTGCTGATCTGAAAAATTCCCCAAAAAAGGAATAATAGGTTATCATGTGAAGCTTTAAATAGTATGTGAGGGGAAAATGTAGTTATTCCAAAGTGATAAATTCAAATGAAGTGTATGCACCCAAAGTGATCTATGAGTATAAAGGTATAGACAAAGGGTCAACAGAGAGTTCACAAAACCTCTTCTTTTGTATTTCTCTGTCAAAGTGTAATACGTTTCTCAAATGGATATTTTCGTGAAATTCATGATGTATGTAAATGAGAGTAAATGCCCCTGCAAAAAAATGTTTTTGTAATCTCATCAAGGTGCAGTGTTTACTCCAACTCACATAATCACCCATGCACTTGGCAAATGTGTCACCTACCGTTTTATCTTTTCACAAAGCTCTTTAATATTAAACTCTCCTTGACTGACAGTACAGCTTTCCTCCACACTGGAAGCTAATTTTCATGATTCATAGCTTTAAAAAGTGACTCACACATCCGGAATCCATATGTACAGTATTTTGCTTTTTAGGCAGGCAGTTAGTTGTAAAAATGATGACTGATTTCCTCTGTGTACTGTGCATAGAAAGGCATGACGAACCACAGCCATTGCATTTAATCAGGTCAGATCAATATATTGCCTCACTGGAGACAGAATTTTGTCTCCTGTGTGTTGTATGCAGAAGATAAAGTACATGTGGTCTAATAATAGAAACTTGATGTCACTAGTACGTTAAAAATGTATGCTATGTTTGCTTTAGCCAGCACTTTTTCTGCTGTTATGTGACAGTGTTGTAACTCTTCAAGTTATAAAGAAGAAAATTTTGTTTTTCTTAAAGTTTGAATGAAAAACAATTTGAGAATCACTCTTCTTTGGTATGAAATATAATAGCAAAAAGCATAGAATGCAAAGGCTCAAGAAAGCTGTACGCTACTGTTCCTGATCTGCATTCAGAATTCATGAGATGCAGTACACCAAGTTCTGCCCTCAGTTATACTCATGCAGCATCATTAAAGCTAATGGGTGCAACTGGGGGCTGACAGTTGTCATGATGTAGATTCGAAGATTTGTAGTACTCAAGTTCTTGATCCAACATAGCTACAGTACACTTTGACATGTGTCATATTGACTTGACTTATTTTGTAGTAGATGACAATTAAGCTACAGTTAAAGTCTTTTGTGTGAAAATTGTGGCTATTGAATTTATTTCCATACTGTGGGCTGCCTTAGATATAGTCTTCATTTTACACAATGCAGTCCCCTACCATAAAGCCTCCAATATTTCCCCCCAAGAGTTACTCGGTTTCATTGAGGGTGATTTTAATTTGCAGGAAATTAGGTGCAATGTATCTCTTTTCTTTGACTTGGCTACTGTAATACTTTCAGCATTTTTTCCAACATTTTTGTTTGTGTGTATATCTATATTATATATAAAGAAAATGTAGCGCTTGAAAATGCTGATGAGGCTTCTGATGGAAGCTTAGCAGTAAATAATATAAGAAGATCTGCCGTATCAGAAAATTGGCCCATCTAGTCCATTGGCCAATACCTGATCTTTCAGAAAAAAAGAGCCCCGTAGTTCGAAATACAGGGGTGTGAATTGCAATGCATATTAGTGTGTGCTCTAACTGCCCTATGTGGATGCTGCTGATGCGAACTAAAAGGTACTTAGTTTGTGTAAACATAGTCTTATTTCAAACAGGACTACACTAACACAAACTATGTAACTTTTAGTTTGCTTCCACAGAGTCGACACTGGGGAGTTACAGCACAGCACGCCGCTGCATGTTGCAGTTCACAGCCCCGTAGTCTGAACTGCAGGGCCGTGTGGACAAACCACTAGCCTTTTCAAAAGGTGGTATTGTTGTTGTTGTAAAATAACATAAATAACTTGGATTACAGAGCATCTATTGGCGCTATCAGAGATAAGAGCCTCACTGTGCTATAGACTGTGTTACTAACACATAATGAGAGAGAGCTCCTGCCCACAAGAGCTTACAGTCCAAACTGATAAGACAGCAAAGGGTGGGAAGAAGGACGCATTAGTATTCCCACACTAGGCAACTGAGGGACAGAGAGATTAAGTCCCCAGTGCTATAATGAGATGGATGCATGCTGGTTGGCTCCTGCACCCACATGGTGCTGACTTAAAGCTATACTTGAAGTCAACAGGACACAAGTGCAAGAGTCTGCCTGCACATATTTCATTGCCCAGTGAGGGCCTGCGTGACGTGCTCAAGTTCATACAAGAAATCTGTGGTAGAGCTGAGAGTTGAATCTATGGCTTCTGAGTTCCAAGCGACTGCCTTATCCACAAGACTATCCTTCCACTCAGTGGTCATAAAATTATTAAGCCTTTGAGAAATTCAGCCACAGTGTATGAATAGTCTGCCTCCTGTGTCAGTGAGTTCCGCAGGTTGACTATACTGTCAATAAAAAGATATCAGCACCACGTGTCATAAGGGAACCAGCAAACAATCTAGGAGAGGAATCCTTAGCTAGAATTTGAACCAATGTCTGAAGGAAACAATATGCTAAACTGGTTACTTAAAATAGGGGAGTATCTTTTGGTCATGGTCACTAGTATGGGTCTCCTTTTGTTCATAAAAGTACTGCTGTACAGTACTAGACAGCAACAACATTGGAATAGCAAAGATTTTATTTCTTGCATAGTTAAGAATGCTACTAAAAAGCTAATGCTATTATGGTTGGCTTTCAATGGGGCTTAAATGCATGCTTAAACACCCTTCCTGAAAAGGGATGCTTTCCTGGATTGGGGCCTCAGAAATCAGCACATGCAGAGCAAACAGTAGTTTTTCCTTTGAGAACAATATTAAACTATAAAATGTTAATGTCACTAGAATAACTGTTTTAGTGTCACTTTGAAAGGTTTAGTGTTTATTAATGTCAGGTGTATTTTTTGTTCTGTTTTAATCATAGCAAACTAGGCATTCATTCTTTCATTTTATCCCTGCTTAGAAGTATGGTACTAAGAATAGCACTTAAAACATAACAAGGATGACATATTACTTAACAGATTTTTCATGCACTGAATTCAAACCATTTTAATATTGTAATTTGTGATGTTTTTATTTATTTGACAGTCCTACCTCTTGATGCCATCAGGTTTGTAAACGTGTTACAAAGTGTTAATTTCCATCCAGCACAGGAGAATACAATACTGTCTTTGAAGTTTTGTAGCCTTTTCAGTGCTATCTCTCCTGTAGAATGGCCTTCTAGTGTTTGGAAAATGTTGAGCTCTTTTACACTGTTTCTACATGCAGATAAATTTTTAATTTTAGAATGCACATAAAATGCCATTTATTCTTTAAATAAACAAAAAACCAAGAAAAGCATTCTCAGCATTGCTATGGACTGGAGACAAAAAGGTATTTCAGGCATCTGTTGTAATTCCATTAATCTGAATGAGGGGAAATAAAATGTTCAAAATTACAATTATTATCTACCATTAAGTAAATCCCATTAAATGGAGCCTAGTGCCTATTATCCTTGTCAGTTTGCAAATGACTTTTCACTTATTGTATAACATAGAGTCCAACGGAGGGCAACAAAAATGATTAGGGGGCTGGAGCACATGACGTATGAGGAGAGGCTGAGGGAACTGAGATTGTTTAGCCTGCAGAAGAGAAGAGTGAGGGGGGATTTGATAGCTGCTTTCAACTACCTAAAAGGGGGTTCCAAAGAGGATGGCTCTAGACTGTTCTCAGTGGTAGAAGATGACAGAACAAGGAGTAATGGTCTCAAGTTGCAGAGGGGGAGGTTTAGGTTGGATATTAGGAAAAACTTTTTCACTAGTAGGGTGGTGAAGCACTGGAATGGGTTACCTAGGGAGGTGGTGGAGTCTCCTTCCTTGGAGGTTTTTAAGGTCAGGCTTGACAAAGCCCTGGCTGGGATGATCTAGTTGGGGTTGGTCCTGCTTTGAGCAGGGGGTTGGACTAGATGACCTCCTGAGGTCCCTTCCAACCCTGAGATTCTATGATTCTATGATTCTATGATTCTATGTTGGATAGAGGCTTTTTTGAATAGGTAGTTGTGCACTGCATTAAAATACTATTTTTGCCTTCATGTTGAGAATGTTTTATCTCATTACTTTATAACTAGATGACAATTATTTATTTTTATTGTGGGGAAAATAGCAATGTGATCTCATCTTTTTCATACATTTATATTATTGTGCATAGCTCTACTATTAATTAAAGAATGCTGTCAGTTCAAATCTGGCTCAGAATTTAGATTTGGATAGAAGACTTGCCTCTCTTAGGTATTTCTACACAATCATCACAACAGTAGAGTTTTTGCAGAGTCTAAGGCCTGTAATTTAATGTATTTTTAAAAAATCCAAGTGGAACTGTTGATTTAAAAAATAAATATATCCCTGTTGTGCTTGCAACGCAAACCTTGCAGCATGGACAATGTAAAATCAAAACGGACTATGAACACAAATGTAATTGACAGCATTAACTTTCATTGCCCACACTGAAAAAGATGGATAAGGAAGTTAGTTTGTTTAAAATAAATGAATTTTAAGTTGACATAAAGGGGTCCTGATTTTTAGAGGTAGTTAGGACCCTTCACGGTGTTCTGTGTTAAGCCCTTAATCTTGACATGTCTCTTTCATTGTTTTTGAGGTGAAGTGGATGGGGCTCTGTCATACATAAGTTTTTCAGAATGACAAAATCTGTTCAAGTTTCTTTCCTACTGTTCTGATTTTTCAATGCAAAGACTGGGTAGGCCTATGACAGGTCTTCCTTATTAAGATCTTTTTTTAACATAGTTACTAAGAAACACTTCTTTCCCTGAACACAAGGTTTTCTTCAACAGATGTCGTGTGATGTACTGTAATAATAATCATAATAATAATAATTGCTAGAACTGGATATTGTGGCATTTGGATGGTCTGTGGAGTGCAAGGCTTTGTGCTAATACCCCCAGGGAGGATATAGTTGGAGGGGCAAAAGCAGAATTGTGGCTGTGCCCCCTCTATGCCGGTAGAGCTGTCCCAAAGGAGAATAATTACACTTGTACAGAAAGAACGAGGAGTACTTGTGGCACCTTAGAGACTAACACATTTATTTGGCCATAAGCTTTCGTGGGCTATAGCCCACTTCATCAGATGCATAGAATGGAACATACAGTAGGAAGATATATATATAGATAGATAGATATAGAGAACATGAAAAGGTGGAAGTTGCCATACCATATTTAAGTACCTAAATAAATGGCCATATTTTCAAAAGTGCTGAGCACCCAGCAGTTCCCACTGAATGTAAAGATCCCGAATCAGCAAAGTGCTTAGTCACATGCATATCTTTAAGCATGCAAGTAATTCCATTGAAGTAAATGGGACCACTCACAATCTTAAAGTTATGCATGTTGTTGTGTTGTTCAGTGGGAGACAAAGAGAGCCTCTCAGTGCCTAGCACTTCTGAAAATTAGGCTACTTATAGGTGCCTAAATTCAGACTTAGAAGCCTTGCCCAAGTCTCAGATGGGAGGTGTTTGTTGTGATAAAAATAAACCACATATTGCATTTTTGCTGCTCACACTGCTAGTCCAAAAAGTTGCAGTGTTTGTTTCAGCAAGGTTTCAACTCTGCCTCGTGCTCCCTTCTCCAGTCATGCCTTAATTTGAATTCCTTGATACTGTTGACTGCTCCAAAGTGTTTCTGCACGCTACTTTGTTTTCATTCTCCATATGCTAGTCAGCCTGGAAACTGACATTTATAGAAGTGTAGAGTTGACCGTCTCCATTTTGTGGTTTTTCAAGTGATCCCATTTGATTTCTTCTAAAGTTGTAATTCAACTGGAGTTTTATAAATAAGCCTGTATACAGACTTCAGTTTTCAAACATGTTTATATCCAATGTTCATTTGTCATCCAGAACAGAAAAAAAGGACTGTTTCTCCTCTTTCATTTCTACATCAAATCTATTGCTGTTCTCAGTTTCTCTCTCTTCTAGCATTTTTTCTCCATTGTACCCTGGTTTCCTTTCCTTTCCTTTCCTTATCCACTCTGTTTACAGTATCTGTCTTTTTTCTAGCATTCACAGTGTGTTATTAGTTATTATTTAAATGTTGTCTATATACTTGAGAAAGGGATGGCCTGACAATAGGATTCAGAGCCAGGAACTCCTGCGCTATAATTCTGACTGTGATACTGAGCTCTTCGGTGCCCTCGGGGAGTTTTTGCCTCACATCTGTAAATGGTAGATAACCTATCGCCTGCAAAGCGGAGTTGTGAGGGTCGATCAATTCATGTTTATAAAATGGTTTCTAAGATGAAAAATGTTACATAGGAGCAAATTATTAGTGATTTTTAGCTCGTTAGATTTCTTATTATTCATGCTCAAATACTAATTACAAGCTATAATAATCAGTTTTGTCAGGACACCCTCCTTTGGGGTTAGACAGAGTGAAATCCTCCATTGAAATCAATGGCGTTCCAAGCAGGTGCTTGGGGCGGCGATCTGGAAGGGGTGGCAGTACATGTGCCGTGAGCGGCGGCGGCAATTCAGCAGCAGCTTTTCAGCCGCCTGTGGCAGTGGCAATTCAGCAGCAGCTTTTCAGCCGCCCGTGACGGTGGCAATTCGGCGGCAGCTCTTCACGACGGCGGCGGGTCTTATCTTCAGCCACCCGCAGCGGCAATTCGGCGCGCTGCTTGGGGCGGCAGAAATGGTAAAGCCGGCCCTGGCTGTGGGGGAAGGGGGAATTCAACGCTCACACTTGAAATCTAAATCCTGTTTTGCAAAATCTTCCCCTTTTCCCCCACTGCTTTGGTTTTCTTTTCCTTCTAGCCACTCTTGGCTGCTGTCGTACCACAACTGATCGCTGATGAGAAGAACAAGCCCAGTCTGAGTCCAGCTCATCTGGGCAGTGACTCAGTCTTTTCCATCTTATGCTTGTTCAGTGGCCTATGTGCAATACATTAGTGGGACTCAGTTTAGTTCCTTGGGGAAAGCTGTCAGCACAAAAATTACTTCCACAGCTGGCACTAAATGGCACCTTTGTGGACAGTTTCAGCAAAGAAGCCAAGGGCTGAATGAGCTCTGAGAATGAACAGCATTCATCCCTGGAGGCAGGGCTGAAGTCTGTTGGTGAGCAGTGTGGAAAAGCTTACCTTTGCATTGTCTAGATGTGCTCTGCAGATAAAATGGATGATTTCATTCTCCCCGGGTGTCAGGTTGATCCCTTTCCAAGCACTTAATTCACTAAATTCTAATGTGTGTAATTAAATTCTGACTCTACATTTCTCCTGTCATTTCAGCTGGGATATAATGGTGTTCGTCACTCCCTGCCCTCTCCTAAACTGTCCGCAGTGTCATTGTGCAGTGTTAAACAGATTATGGGTTTGACCCCAGCGAGGAGTGAATTAATTCTTATGTATAATTATGATTGTAAAGCATGCTGGGATCCATCAGGTCTGAAGGTGATACCTCATAAATACCACTTTAGTTCTGATTATTATGCCTCTTTTCTCCTAGCTGTTAGGTATAAAGACCTATATACATGTAGTATGGATACTTAGATACACATTCCCTACATTATTCTTAATAGCTTTCATGTTCTAATAAACTATTATGAAACATATGGGAGTGGAGGTGTGTGTATGTTTTTATATTAATCTGCTAGAAAATGAGAGGCATAATATTCCTCTAATACAGAGTAAAAGAACAAATGTGAGATTTTCTTCAGTTTAAAAAATGGTGCTGTGTTCAGTGTCTTGGCCCCACAAGGCCGTCTATCCTGCAATTCTTTCTTTGTCTCTTGCTGATGCACAACACTCCAAGTGAGCCAACTTTGCACATGTACAAAAAAGCAACATTCAGAATGAGATCCTGGTGCTGGGATTTGTTGTTGTTCTGAGTGATTACTTTTATTTCAACACATCGTTTTGCTTGTGCTCTTAGACCAGCTTAAATTTTCCCACCAGCCCAGTAGCATGGTTTTCAGGGGGGTTTGTGGGTTGTTTTTTGCAGGTACTTTATACGTTCACTTGTCACAATTCTGATTATGGCTACACTATGCCTCAGTTGTTCCGAACAATGGCCCTACACTGTGAACCTCAGTGAACTCATGAGCTTTAAAAGAGTGTTTGATCTTTCCCTGAGTTTGCAGCCTTGAAAACAGCATTATCTTTATTAAGGGCATCTCTCAGAAAGAACATCAGCGTCATGCTAAATGGCAATGATTGTGTATTATTTTAGAAGAAACAAAAGCTTACTTATAATGCCTGTACTATATACTAACAGACACAAAGTATAGTAACAATGTGTGAAGGTGATTTTCTGATACACAATGAGTCTTCTCTAAAGTCTCATTTGGGGGTGTATTCCCGTAGAGGAAAATAAAGCAGTGACATACTTAAAGAATCACCGACAAAGCTGATAGGTTCACAGTACAAATCTATTTTGTGTCTTCCTTTAAAGTTGGTTTTTATTGATTTTTTCAGTTTTAGAAATCTGTCCAATAACAAACATATTACAGTTTGGTTTCCGTAATTACTGTAGGTTAAAGAGAAGAACATCTCCATTTTTCTCTTGTTTTTGTGGCAATCCACTGGTTCTAGTTCTCATAGTTCTGCTATTCATGAAAGAAAAGCCATGATATGACTCAAAAGGAGATCTAGGGAAAATCGAAAGTAGGCCAACACATGGGCCAACCAGTGACTGAATCCTTTTAGTTGCTGAATGAAGACTATGTGGTTCTGAACCCCCTCAACTCCTGTTGAAGTCAGTGGAAGTTGAGCAGGCTCAGATTAGCACAAAGTCTGAATATCTTCTTCCTGTACAAGATCAGAATTCTTAGACGAATGCCACTTCTTGAAGATCTCCAATCCCATACGCCATTAATAGGGATTTTCCCATTTTCACAAGTGGGGTTATTTTATATTTGCCAATAATAAGGCAATAGCCAAAAATGTTCCATACTAGATACTCCTTTACACTCCTTCCTCCACATGTAACAAGTTTGATATGCTGTCTTAATTACCTTCATTTTATAGTGAAAAATCAGTAACAGCTAAGGTTATTTTAATTAACACATGAGCTATGCTCCAGTTAATATATTCCACCTCTGCATTATTGTAAAAAGGAGCATATTTCTTGATAACATCAGAAAGCTAGAGTATAAAGGTTCTGTTCTTCTCTCCATACGCACACACAACTCCCACTGACATGAAAGGTGTGAATAGGGCATAATTTGTAGGAGCATGTCATTTGTACAACACAACTGCCTTTGTTTTCCTGATTTTGGCAACAGATCAGGGCAAAGTTGCTCTCATTTTATAGACATATTATAATACAGCAAATCCATAACAAGTTTCAAAGAACCTGGGATGTTTTATTAATGCCTAGTATAAGGGATTGAAAAACTAAAAATACTTTTAAAAGGAGAAGAATGTAACTGTCATGCTGCCAAACAGAGAAAAGAAGGACTTGATTTCCCCAGGCATTTGAGCTTTCTGTATCAACAGGGGCACAAAACCAGACACTTTTCTGATGGGCGGGTGGGGGAGGGGCTTATAAGGAGCTCTCTCCTTCCTCCACTGTGTGGGCAACTGAGAAAGGCATGACAGACAAATGTTTTCTGTAGGCTCTGCCACAGAACAGTGGAACAAATACCAAATCCTTACTATCAGAGGGGTAGCCGTGTTAGTCTGTATCTGTAGAAGCGACAAAGGGTCCTGTGGCACCTTATAGACTAACAGAGGTATTGGAGCATAAGCTTTCGTGGGTGAATACCCACTTCGTCAGATACAAGCAGTGGAAATGTCCACATGTCATGCCTTTCTCAGTCTATAAGGTGCCACAGGACCCTTTGTCGCTTCTACAAATCCTTACTGTAGATCAAGAGTACATGCACATTCATTGTCCAGCACAGGCCTGCACCTCTTATCCCTGCCGCACTTCCTGTTACTCCATAATATGGTGGCGTGAGCAATTTTTATGGTGGCGTGAGCATATCTAGAAGACTATGGCCTGCTGGTGCCAAGGTGCCCAAACCGCTAACAAGGACAAAGCCAAACTCTAATTCCAAAGAGAGAACTATCCAAAAAAAGTCCAACTTGACTGGAGTTGTCTGATTTACTACCATGTGAAAGGAGTTTTTTCCTGGTGGCACAGAAGGAATATATACCTTTGAGGATAGCTGAAGGAAAGAGATTGGAGATGGCCCTGAACTGGAACTTTGGGTCCAAGTGCCCTCAGACTCCAAACTGGATCCAAAACCTGGGAAATGCCAGCTTCTACTTCTGTGTATGAAAGCAGGAAATAGGCACCACAAGCACGCTTTTCATCACTGTTTTCTTCCCAGGACCCACAGGCCTTTACCTCAGCCCCATTGTCCATTTCCATTTCGTCCCTCTTCAGAGATGAGGCTACCACCCTCTCTAATCACTTCATATATCAATTTGCACATTAGTTCTCCATCTCTCTCTAATATGTATGGTGCACTTCAACAATCCAACATGCTAATAAAAAAATTATCCTAGAGCTTTGGATGCCTGTGGTTCTAGTTTACAGCAGAAGCTTCTGACGCTGATATACTGAACGCGAGGGACTGTAACGTGGAGTCTGCAGGTCTCTAAAGATTGAAATGATGGGATCTGAAAAACAATTGTTGTAACAGTTTAAAGAATGTCAGGGAGATGGTTTTCATAACTGTGTGCCTTAAAGTCATTTTGATCCGATTAGAATAATTGTTAGAATTGACTATTTTCCATTCCAGGAGAGTTTACAGTGGTTTATAATCTATACCCAGCTGTGCAGTATGCCATGGATTTCGAAATGTGAAAGAATATAGCTCTAAATTGGGAAAGGTCAGAGGAAGAAAATGATTGCTTGAAATCGAAGTACTCACTAAATACTTGTAATCAACCTGACACAACGTAACCCTGAGCAGAATATTTATTATTAGCAAGTTTCTCTGTTTGAACTCCACAATGTAATTTTTTCTTATGTAAAGGATTTTCATAATATAAGATTTTCTTGGTGTCTCAGATTGCACACGTATTAGGTCACTGTAAATTGTCTTGAAGATTCTTGGCTGAATTTTTGGAATCTGTTTCTAGGATGAACAGAAGGATTCCTTATTTCCTTTCCTGGAATCAGAAGTGCAGTATAAAAATTAATGCTTCCTTTTTAGTTTTGAACCCTGTGAATCCTAGAAAGTGCACAGAAATTTATACTAAACAAATTAAAACAAATATTGCATAAAATAAGATCCTGTTAAAATTCCATCTTTACAATGGGTAGAAGTTGAAGCTAGACAAATATCAAATTAGAAATATGGCATACATTTTTAACAGTGAGGATGATTAACTATTGGAACAAACTACCAATGGAAGTGGTGGATTCTCCATCTCTTGAAGTCTTTACATTAAGACTAGATACCTCAATACACAAGTAACTAGATGAAATTATAGGGCCTGTGTTATACCAGACATCAAACTAAGTGATCTAATGGCCTTAAAATCTATGACTATTAACATAAACTGTAAAAATAATGGGTAAACATAAAATTAATGTTTCTCTATAAATAAAATGGATAGTTAATCAAGTAATTAAAAGGCATGCAGTTAATCAAGAAATACATTAACAACAGGTTGATCTCAACAAAGAAAGCAAAACAAGATGTGCTGGGATTATATGCCAAATGCAGAGAGAACAACAACCAAACAATTGCCAGGCTCAAATAAAAATAAATAACTAAACAAAGAGAACTGTGGCTAAAAATTATGAAAATAGAAGATTCAATAAAAGCAAAAGAACACAAAATGATAATTGCTAGTGTTTGCGACTGTCTTAGTGTATCTGTATGGAGTCCCTATCCCGCGGCACCATATACATTCAGGGCCTGATTCTCTCTGCCTTGCCCCCAGTGCAGTCATTCGCACCCATGCAATGGAGCTCTAATATGCTGCCAAATAAGAACTCTCCACTCACAGACACTTGTGGTGGCATTTCACGCCCACTTCGCACAGGCATAAATGACTGCACAGAGTGCAAGGCAATGGGCCTCAGTGACTGGTCATTACATTTCAGAAGAAGTGGAGGATGGAAAGTTTAAAAATTCTTATCTGAAGATCATTTTTGAAGTAAAACTGTCAATGGAAGAAGGAAAAAATTCTATACAGAGCAGTCTCTGCTAATGAGAAAATATCTATACGAACAAGACAATGGACTTTTAAATGACAAAAAATAAAGTCTTTTAAAAAAAAGGAAAATGTCCAAAGCAAAAGTGACAAACTTTGCCTCGTGGTTTTGCTTTACCTGACCTTGCTTAACAAAGAGTGCTGAGATTCACTAGCAAAACAAAACATTCCAGATGTGTTTTGGCCAAAAGCGATGGCTTTCTTCTCATAAAGGGTTGAAGAAAGCATTCTATACAAAGGAAAAATAACCTATGCTAGTCAGAAAAAGCTTACCTCTAGCGTTTACATACCAGGAGAAAGCTTGGCTCTTATGGAATTTAATATAGCGGAGAGAGGGGGACCACCCTCACAACCCCCATCAAGACGGATACATTTTGAGTACCCTACTGAAGTATTAGGACCCTCATTTTACTTACTGGAAAACCAAGACGGAGATTAAAAGGACATCGTCAATTTAAAATCTATCTGAATTTTTTTAGCTACTATTGTTAGAAATAATATTAAAACTGACTACAGCTGATAGATATTAGAGAAAAAACTATTTTTTTCCAGTTTATTTACTTTGTGCATTCAGTAGCACAAATTTGTGTATTTGGTAATTTCACTATAGAATCAGGCTCCATTCCTACAAACACATACATGCTTAACTTTACCCACAGGAGTAGACTGATGTCTATGGGACTGCTCATGTGAGTAAAGATGTGGACATATATAACTGTCTGAAGGATTGTGGCCCCAGGGCTGTCATTGGTAGGAAGCAGGTACACTTGTCAATTGAAGGATTAGGGCCTAAATTAGTTTCCTTTTCTGAGCAGATTGTTCACACAGCAACAAGAGAGAGATAAGCATGTTTTAAAAAACAGGAAATGATTATTGTAAAATCACAATAGTTTGCAGGGGGACTTGAACAAACACAGTACCTGAAACAACTTTTCACTCACTTTTTAAAAATTGACTAGATTTCAAGTATCAGAGGGGTAGCCGTGTTAGTCTGGATCTGTAGAAACGACAAAGGGTCCTGTGGCACCTTATAGACTAACAGACGTATTGGAGCATAAGCTTTCGTGGGTGAATACCCACTTTGTCGGATGCATGCAGTGGAAGTATCCAGAGGCAGGTATAAATATGCAGGCAAGAGTCAGGCTAGAGATAACGAGGTTAGCTCAATCAGGGAGGATGAGGCCCTCTTCTAGCAGTTGAGGTGTGAACACCAAGGGAGGAGAAACTGCTTTTGTAGTTGGCTAGCCATTCACAGTCTTTGTTTAATCCTGAGCTGATGATGTCAAATTTGCAACTGAACTGAAGCTCAGCAGTTTCTCTTTGAAGTCTGGTCCTGAAGTTTTTTTGCTGCAGGATGGGCTACCTTTAAATCTGCTATTGTGTGTCCAGGGAGATTGAAGTGTTCTCCTACAGGTTTTTGTATATTGCCATTCCATTAGTTAGTTCTGAACAGCTAAGAAATGCCTTCTCAGTCACTGGACTGCAGGCAAGGTTCAGGTACTATGCTGTGAGTAAACTTCCTTGCACGATTGTGTCACAGTGAGCAGACTGAAAAATGAGGGTGGTCCTTTTAACAAGGTTCTATCCCTTAAAGATCTAGTGACGTGACATAACTACCTTTTCTGCCTGCGGTAGCAACCAGAATGTATGGTATTGCTGTTAAATTGTTTCATAATCCAAGATGCACATGTAACTCATCCATTGTTGGCTTTGTTTACTCTTTAGGATTTGTGACTGATTTACTGAGCCATTCTGTTGCTGGGAGCATGTTGTATATACATGTTGATTTCTAAAGTCTAAAAATATTAAACTAATTTAAAATTTCTTCCTCCTCATCCTTTTCCTACTGCTCATTATCAAAAAATGGAAAGACCTTTGCTCACACAGCCATGTGTTTTCTGTATTGTTTCAGGCTGTGAATCGTCTCATCACCTGACATTTCAGAAGGCCACGATTGCAGTGGACAATATCTTTACGTCCCTCAGGGATGTTACAAAAGCTCGAATGCATATGAAACAGTTTAATTCTGTGTATGTCCCAGGAAGCAATACCTGCCAGGTAAGTAGATGATCCTTTTTCCATCTGTGTTATATTGTTCAAGCATACGGTCAAAATTACAGTTTCACGGATGTGACTAATTTACTTGTGTATGAATACAAAACGTATTCTGCATCCCCATGGAATGTTTTTGGAAATAGGTTTTAGAACTGACCTAATCAGCAGCAGCCTCCTGCAGTCCTTAGTCAGTCCCGACTCAAGCAAATTCCCCTTGACTTCATTGAATTTCAGTGGGATTTCAGTGGGAATTTGTGAGTGGCAGAGCTAGATCAAGACTATACAGGGCCAGAATCCACTACTGTATATTGAAATGATGTCTAGGTATCTACCTGGGACTGTGTTTCAAAGTATTTTTTCTCTGATTTCCACAATTGCAAGAGTCTTGCTGTAAAAATTGTCTAGTAATACAGCTTCTGTTTATTGAAAGTAGTGTGATTTTCTTTTAGCACAGGTCATCCTGACCAAAGCTAGTTTCCCCCCCTTCCCCCTAGATTACATAACTTCTTCAGTTGGAAATGGACATTTGCCACATGGAAAGCACATGTAATAATTTAAGATTTTAAAAGACCATTAAACTTGACCCTGGTCTTTAGCCAGAAAGATTCCTTTGAAACTTGAGTGTACTGCAGACCAACAAATGGATAAAATTACTCCAGTGGTAAGTCAAACAATTCTGTGTAGCAATGGAACTTTGGCTATTACACAACATTGCTGAAGAGGCCGTGCAGTGGAAAAACTGTAGGAGAGGCAGGTGAAAGAGTGACAGGGCTCAAGCTGCAATTCCAATGGCTGTCAAAACAGAAAACCTAATCCTGACATCTTCTGGCACTTATGACCAGAATGATGGCTGATATAGCTAATATCATCAAAATATGCATTAGGTAGTTCTGTGCAGAATACTCACCATGATAAAAAAAAGTACTTCTGAAAGTTTCCTAGAAATGTAGTTAGCATCAGTATGTTCTTCGGTTTTTAGCCCACTTCTGTTTATTTAGGGCCAAGTCCTGGAACACCTTTTGTGGAGGTAAAGGATCCATTAATTCCTTACAGCTGCCTAACCTGGCTCTGTACTGGGCTAGCTGATCATGCAGAAGATTAGGAAGAGATCTGCAGATTCACTGTGGTCAGGAGCTGTGAGGTGGCTGGGACATATACAAACAAGCTCTCCTTTTCTATCAAGCATCCCTCTGTGGATGGATCCCAAGTCCTCTCCTCCCCCATCCTCCGTTTAGTTGGTTTACTGCCATGCTACAGCTGCTACAAAGAGAGAGAGAGCTGCTACAAAGAGAGAGAGAGCTATAGGGACCCCGGGTCCCTCTCCTTTTAAATGGAAAAGAACAAAAGTTACCGTTTTATGAGTTGGGGCACTGGATTTTCTGAGTAGAGGGATTTTTCAGCGCTACCACAAAGGAGTGATGTAATAGGGGTGCACAGCTCTGTATATGTTCGTCCCAGTGTCTGTCAGTCAGAGAGGAGACACCCACTGCAGGGAATCAGGAGTCACTGCATTTCCAGGTGGGACAAAAACATGAACTGATGGGAGAAGTTGAGTGGGTACTTGAGCATTGTGCTCTTCTCTGGGTAAGACTATTGTTTACCGCCTCAGGTTTGATTAAGCCACCAAACACAGCCCAGCCTATGGCTCCTTGAGCCAGGAGCCTAGCCTTAAAAACCTTAGTTTAATCTCTATTATGTACAGATAAAGTCCCCAGTGTTCAGCCCATCCTGCCAGGGGCCATGTCTATACTGAGATTTGAAACTGTGTTAGCACCTATGCAGGGTTCTTGATATTTCATAGACATTTTGTCGGCATTGCTATGTTTTGGGGCAGTTATTCTGATTGAGTTCATATCCCAAAATATACTGATGCTAACAGAGTTACTAGGAAACTTTTAAGAGGACTTTTCTTATCACCATGAATGTCCTGTATTAAACAAGCTAATGAATGTTTATGTAAAGTTAGCCAATCAGTTATCCTCATGGTTACATATGTCACAAGATTCCATAACTAATTTTTCTGCTCTGCCTGCTCTTGTAACTGCTGCTCTGTTCCTGTCATTCCTCATCCTGGTTTAGGGTGACCAGACAGCAAGTGTGAAAAATCGGGACGGGGGGTGGGAGGTAATAGGTAT
This sequence comes from Chelydra serpentina, assembly GCA_037349315.1. NCBI lineage: Eukaryota > Metazoa > Chordata > Testudines > Chelydridae > Chelydra > Chelydra serpentina. The sequence goes on from JBAIAC010000014.1 coordinate 32,157,428, forward strand.
CTATATAAGAAAAAGGCCCAAATATCGGGACTGTCCCTATAAAATTGGGACATCTGGTCACCTTAGGGTTACGTACACAATTTTTGGTAACCTGGTCCGTATATGGGACAGGTCCACTTGTTAGCAACTTCCTAGCAAGAACTGTGTTTAAACACAGTTTTATACAAAAATGTCAGCAGTGTCAAATCTCCAGACAGGATCTTAGTGTAGGCATTAGGATATAAGTTCTTTGTTATTGTCAGTATAATGTAGAAATTGAAAGAGATTACATTATTTTTTTTAAAGCAGTGTAAATATTGTGGCCAAGATTTTCAAAAATGACTAGTGATTTCATGGCTCTCATATTTTGGGTGGCCAGCCTGAGACACTGAAAGGGTCTTGATTTTCAGAGCATGGGTATCCAGGCACCCAAAATTAGGGCTGGCCTGAAAACAAGAATTCTGTTTTGCAAAAAAATGTTGAGGTTTTGACATTTATTTGTGTTCCAGTGTGGAACAAAAATGTGACCTTTTGAAAATTTTCACAAAACAACATAAGGGAAAGAAAGGAAATCTCTCCTAGGAATAGCCAGTGTTCTGGTAGCTAGGGCACTCATCTGGGAAGTGTGAGACCCAGGTTCAAGTCCCTGCTCTAAATCAGGCAGGGTGGGATCTTGAACCTGTGTATCCCACGTTCCAGGTAAGTGTTCTCCACTGCGCCATTGGCAATTCTGGGGTGGAGCTCTCCAGTAGTTCCACCCTGGATCTGAGAAACCATCACAGGGTTTCACATTCCTGTAAGATGATATGCTCCATGAAACATTTTGGTTTCCACAAAATGGCATTTTTTGCTGGAAAAAAGTTTTTAAAATGTTTTGACCAGCTCTACCCAAAATCATTAGTCACATTTGAAAATCTTAGCTGGTAAGTATTCATCTATGATGGCTTTCTATCCTCTATTTCATATTTCTGGTTAACATTGGTTTTCATCTCTGCTCCAAATGTTTAATTGTTAATGCATTTCTATTGCTCATATGTGGCTTTAAGTGGATTTTACATAGAGTTTTACACTGGACATCAAGCTTGTGAGTGGTATTACAGGCACTCATTCATTGCATAACTAGCTTTGACACAAGTCTTGGGATGTCCTACTACGGAAAGAATATAGCTAATGCCTGTTATGGTTTTGGTTTAATTTAAAAGAATTCTCACATGTTGTAGAAGAACTAGAAGAGATACATAAATCTTCTTTGATGTGATTGCTTACCAAAGTGTAAGATTTGTTTCTTACATTGTAAACTGCTGGACAAAGATAATCTCTTTAATTACAGTAATGACTTGAAAAGTTCCAAGTTGAATAGTAAATGGCTAATTTTTCACTTTTTCTTTATTGCAAGTGTCATAAATGATGCTTCTTCATTCATCCTTTGCAAAGCGTGAGTGAAATTGCACATGAATCTTCTAAGAAAACTAGAGATGTGACATTTCTGGAAGAGCGCAATAAGAAAATATTGTGTACTAGATTTGGAACCAGCTACTTTTCTAAGATCATTGTACTCATTCCTGAAACCATTACAGTTACTTTTTAATGTTTTAATGTTCAGCAAACCTATGAAAGCAGAAAACTGTATCCGCAACTATAAATTGAGTAAGGTAGATTTTTCAGTAAAAGAAGAACTAGTTAGTGCATGTCAGCAAGATCCACACGGACAGTTAGTGCACGGCAGGCTAGTGTGGGGTAGATTTACACTCCTGCTTGCTGCAAACTAAATGGTCATGAGGACAATCCCTTAGAAATCATCTTTAGGGTGACTGGATGGCTCAAGCCATTGATAATGGAATATAGATCTCTATTTCAACTCTAGATCACCAGTTCAAATTCAGCCCAGGTTGATAAACAATGAAAGTTATCACCTGATAGCTATTTGGTGTACTATGAAAATAATTTGTGGTCTCAGTCTGTTCACTAATTGACAGCTGTCCATGTCACAAAAAATACCACTCCTCTCATCAATGTTGGTGTAAGGAAAATAAGACCCAGTGTCTCAAAATGGTTGAGGGTGTGTTTACAGAGTGTGAGTGGTATTCATGTTTGGTGTTTTAGTGTTTGGATGATATTCATATTCAGAGGGCTCTGACACTCTCATACTCAGACCTCTAAATATCAGATCTGAGTCTGAGCGCTTCCCCCACCACCTCTGCTGAAGATCACTTCTCTTCCTTTTATGGGGAGGATCCCTCTACCCTCAGCTCATCAGGGGTAGTTTCCTGAACTTTTCCTGGGTCTTCAAAGGCAGCTGGTAGACCCCTTCCTCTTTCTGTCCTTTTCAAGGGATGACCAATAGGCTCACTGCACCCTAAATTTAAATAAGCATCTTTTGGAGAACAGGAAGTGATTTACATCTTTAAATACTCCACCTGTACTGACCCCTTAAACCTCAGAAGTTCAGACCATCCCAGAGTGTGGTAGAGATTAGGCCAACAGACAAGGTTTCCCATTGGTCCAATGTCACCTTCTGTGTCCTAGACTATATTAGTTTAAGGTGTAGCTTAGCAGAAGCAAGAGGAGTGCTTCCATGTGCAGTTGCTGCAGGGGGCAGGGGCAGGCAGAGCAGACCAGCTTTCAGTGAGAAAATGCCACTCAGCTAACCCTGAAGTTCTGGGAAGGGAACCAGCTGGCCACACCATGAAGACAACAGAGATGAAGGGGTCTTTCCCTTCTTTTCCCCATGTGGGAAACTACATCAGAATCTCAGGTTTCATTTAGAAAAACAAAACTAATTTTTTAGCCATCTGTTTGTGAAGAAAACCAGTGAGTTTGCAGACAACCTGAAATAATAGCTCTGAGGGATGTGAACAGCTCTAGGATCTCAGCAGGGTGTTCACTCCAAGACTCACTAACTCCAGGGGGTACTGCCAACACCACACAAACAGAAGCTGCGCCACTGTAGTGTAGCCACTTACTATAGTGACACAAGAGGTTGTCCTGTCACTGCAATAAAACTACCTCTTCGAGAGACAGTAGCTAGGTCCATGGAAGAATTTTTCCGCAACCTAGCAATGTCCACACCAGGGCTTAGGTCAGCTTAACTATGTCTCTCGTGGGTGTGAATTTCACATGAGCAACATAGCTAGGTTGATCTAAGATTTAGGTGTCGAGCAGGCCTTTGTGCGTGGCAAACATACCCACCTAAGTAACTGATTTCCAGGGTAAGTACGGGGGTACCCTCTACCGCCCCCTGACTCTATGTGGGACAAGTGACCCCTGCTGCATCCAAAGGCTGCATGTCATTATGTTATTATGGACCTAGGGCCCCAGATTGTCTTAATCTGTCCCCATTCTCCTATGTAGCCAAGAGGCAGGAGTGGCTGGAGGGAGGGAGAGCTAGAGGTGCATGATCATTCCTCCTGTAGCTCTTCCTGGCCTAGAAGTAGGGGCTGAATTATTATTTCACACATTAAGTGATATGCCCTTCTCTAGCTGCCAGGACAGCGTGTTTCAAATGCACTAAATTCTCTTAAAAATAAACAAATCATAGTACTCATTTCTGTTTAAGTGTTCAACAAAGCCATATGTCTCCTTGAAATTATGCCTTCTGGATTCAAGATAACCTACAGGTATGGTGACAGTTCGCTGCCCTCTCTGTATGACCCTAAAGGCTCTTTGGGTTGGAGAGAAACCTAAGCCCATAGGCTCTGCTCTGCTAATAATAACAGTCTCGACTGGCCGCTTGACCTCTTCTCCCACAAGAATCTTCACACTTTTTTTCCTTGCCTCCCTTTACACATGGAGTACACACAGCACCTGGGTAAATATAGCATTTATCTGTCTTTTCAATTAGATGAGAATCCTGTGCACATCATTGCTATGTAGTGTTGCAAATACAGTTGTTGCTTCAACCTTGTAAATATGTGCAATCAATTTCCATTCTGTGAGAAAAGCTTTTGTTTGCTATAATGGAAATGAAATGCTTAGAAAAGCAACTAGTCACAAGTACAGACAATTTTATTTTCTGCACATGGTTTACTTTTGCAGGCCACTTACAAGCCATTGTTGAAACAGGTGGTAGAGGAGATATTCAATTCTGATCGACCTGACCCTGTTGATATTGAGCACCTATCTGCAGGCCTCACTGATCTCCTGAAAACTGGATTCAGCATGTTCATGAAGGTAAAGTAGCCATCCTGAGTTCCTAGATAAAATCTGCATCTGTCCAGAGTTTAACATCTCAGCCACTGCCATTATATACGGTTGTGTATCACTTCCACTAGCTGCCCAGGAAGTGGTACACAACTGTATTTGCCTCCGTTATTGTAATAACTGGATGAGATTAATGCTCAAGAAAAAAGACCTAATTATTCCAGTAATACATATACGTATGTGTGTACATAGGTGTATATATCTATATGGAGAGACATAAATGTGTGTCTATTTATATTATTACACATACGTATTTATTTCGGTTTTTAAAAACTGTTAGAAAAGCATCTCCTGAATTATGAACTCCCTGTATGTATCTTTTGAAGGTGCAGCCTTTTGCCTTCTCCGTTATCTGTTGCTTCCATGTTGGGCTGAAATTCAAAAGGCTGGTGGCAAAAGAATAACAAGAGAGGGCATTGACATTAAGTGCTCTCCTATCAAAATGGAATAACTCTAAGCAATAGACTGGCTCCCAACCCAGAGAACTGGTTTAGCTGTGGAGAGGTCGTCTTGGCAACAAAGTCAGCAGCAGGGCTGGCTCTGGCTTTTTTGCCGCCCCAGGCAAAAAAAATAAAAAAAAGCGGCCAGAGCGCCGCCAAAGCAAAAAATAAATAAAAATCGTCCAGAGCAGAATGTGACGCCCTGAGATTAGCCTGAATGCCTCCCCTTATGATGTGCCACCCCAAGCATGTGCTTCCTAGGCTGGTGCCTAGAGCCAGCCCTGGTCAGCAGGCAGGGGGCTGTGATCACTGGGGTAAGCTGAGGACGATGTCACCTGACAAAGGGGTCAAAAAGTTATAAAAAGGGCAAGAGCTGCTCTTCTGGGGGCCATTTTTCTCCAGCTCAAGATGAGGGTGGGATAACCCAACCTGCAGAAGCCTGGGTGAGGCAGGGGACCCTGTCGACCTTCCTAAACGCAAATGGTCTCCAAGGACTCCCAAAGGAAGGGGGCGCTAGTAAGGGACATTGCGGTTAGGGAGGTCGTGTTCTGTATGATCTGTACTCTTTCTTAGGCGTCTATGATTAAGTACTAGAGAGCGGTGGTGTTAGAATCTGCGCAAAGTGCCTCTGTGTGTGTGTGTGTGTGTGTGTGTGTCATGCTTCACTACTGTCATGTGACTCCTGAGAGAGTTAAATGGTAAACCAGAAGGCTCACATCTTGGGGATAGTCCTGGGAGAGGGTGTGTTTAAGCAATAGGGGAGGCTGAGGGTCAGCACTGAGCTCAGGAGCTAGGCAGATGGACAGAGGGTGCAATCTCTTTAACACGAAAGTTGAACTTACAAATGGAGAATTATGTACAAAAAAATAACTGCATTCAAAAATAATACAATGTAAAACTTTAGAGCCTACAAGTCCACTCAGTCCTACTTCAGCCAATCACTCAGATAAACAAGTTTGTTTACAATTTGCAGGAGATAATGCTCCCCACGTCTTGTTTACAATGTCACCTGAAAGTAAGAACAGGTGTTCGCATGGCACTGTTGTAGCCTGTCTTACAAGATGTTTACATGCCAGATGCGCTAATGATTCATATGTCCCTTCATCTTCAGCCACCATTACATAGAACATGCGTCCATGCTGATGATGGGTTCTGCTCGATAACGATCCAAAGCAGAGCAGACCGATCCATTTTCATTTTCATCATCTGAGTCTGGTGCCACCAGCAGAAGGTTGATTTTCTTTTTTGGTGGTTCGAGTTCTGTAGTTTCCACATGGGAGTGTTGCTCTTTTATGACTTCTGAAAGCATGCTCTACACCTCGTCCCACTCAGATTTTGGAAGACACTTCAGATTCTTAAAACTTGGGTTGAGTGCTGTAGCTATTTTTAGAAATCTCACATTGGTACCTTCTTTGCATTTTGTCAAATCTGCAGTGAAAGTGTTCTTAAAATGAACATGTGCTGGGTCATCATCTGAGACTCCTATAACATGAAAAACATGGCAGAACGTGGGTAAAACAGAACAGGAGACATACAATTCTCCCCACGGAGTTCAGTCACAAATCTAATTAACGTATTATTTTTTGAACAAGCTGTCACGGAGTGTAGGGGAGTCCGGCCCTGCACCCCTCTTCCTCGGATTCACTGGGAGTCTCAGCCAGCCAGTAGAACAGAAGGTTTATTAGAGATGCCAGGAACACAGTCCAACCGGAGCTTGTCAGTACATCCAGGACCCCTCAGTCGGGTCCTTCCCGGGGGCAGGGAGCTTAGACCCCAGCCTGGGGGCTCCCTGCATTTCACCCCACAGCTCCAAACGGGGCAGGGAGGCCAGACCCTATCTGCCTCTCTCCCCTCTTCTCCGGCCAGCTCCAAACTGAAACTCACCAGCCCCTCCTCCCCCTTTCTCCTTCCCGGGCCAGGAGGTCACCTGATCCCTTTGTTCCAACACCTTCAGCTCATACCTTTGCCGGGGAGGAGCCGGGCCATCTGTTGCCAGGAGACAGAGCCATTCTCTGTGTCCAGGCCTCTGCCTTCTAGGGTTTTGTAACAATCATGCACCGTTGTCCCACCACCTAGATACTCAAGCACCGCATAGGGGAAACCGAGGCACCCACACAGTACTCAGGGAAACCTTAACAACAGTCCTAGTTCGTCACACAAGCATCATCAGAATGGAAGCATGTCCTCTGGAATGGTGGCCGAAGGATGAAGGGGCATACGAATGTTTAGCATATCTGGCATGTAAATACCTTGTAATGCCAGCTACAAAAGTGGCATGCGAATGCCTGTTCTCACTTTCAGGTGACATTGTAAATAAGAAGCAGGCAGCATTATCTTCCGTAAATGTAAACAAACTTGTTTCTCTTAGCAGTTGGCTGAACAAGAAGTAGGACTGAGTGGACTTATAGGCTTTAAAGTTTTACATTGTTTTTGTTTTGAGTGCAGTTATGAAACAACAAAAAATCTACATTTGTAAGTTACATTTTCACGATAAAGAGATTGCACTATCATATTTGTATGAGGTGAATTGAAAAATACTATTTCTTTTATTTATCATTTTTACAGTGCAAATATTTGTAATGGAAATAATAATATAAAGTGAGCATTGTACACTTTGTATTCTGTGTTGTAATTGTAGTCAACATATTTGAAAATGTAGAAAAACATCCAAAAATATTTAATACATTTCAATTAGTATTCTATTGATTAACAGTGCGGTTAATCGCGATTAATTTTTTTTAGTTAATCGTGTGAGTTAACTGTGATTCATCAACAGCCTTAGTATAAAGATACACTGTCAGGGTTGGCAGACCTAAAAACTGACCCACAGTTCTTTGCCTCTGGAAGATCTTTCTACACCTGTGTGATTTCTGAAAAACAATCCATGCTGTAACTCCAAGAAGGAAAGAAAGAGAACAGACATTCCACTATCAAAGTGTATAAACGATGCCGGTGCATGCATGATGTTTGAAATGACTGGTTTTATTTACTGGAGATTTCCTTGTAATTCATACCTGCATTTATTTGATTTTATTTGCTTGTTTATTTTTTTTAATTTTTGAAGCAGGAACATAAATTAGTTTTTCTAAAAACATACGTGTGGTCTCCAGAAAGTATAACATTTAGCCCAGGGCTACACTAGGGGAGGGGGTCGATCTACGATACGCAGCTTCAGCTACGTGAATAACGTAGCTGAAGTCGGCGTATCGTAATCGGCTTACCTGACCATGAGGACGGCGGCGAGTCGATCGCTGCAGCTCCCCCGTCGACTCTGCTTGCACCGCTCGATGACGTGGATTTCCGGAGCCGACGGGGAGCGCGATCAGGGATCGATTAATCGCGTCTTAACAAGACGTGAAAAATCGATCCCCGATAGATCGATTGCTACCCGCCGATCCGGCGGGTAGTGAAGACAAGCCCTTAGATAGAGCCATTTTCAACATTGACCAGTTGTTAGGTCGACCCAATTGTTGTTGTTATTACACTAGCGCCTATATGCCATCTAAGTCGAGGTCCCATTGTGCTAGATGCTGTACAGTCATATACCGAAATCGGTCTCTTCTCCAGAGCGTGGATGATCTCAGGCCACACTCCTGCAGCTGGACCTGTGCAGGTGAACCCTGAAGCCTGCACAGAGCCAGGGCCGGCCCTAGCTTTTCGGCCGCCCCAAGCAAAAAAAAACAAAAAACCCACAAGCGCCACCCCCCCCCCCACGCCGGCCAAAACACCCCCCCCAAAAAAAACGCCGCCCCGCCAAAATGCGGGGGGGGGGGCAGCGGGGAGGGCGGCATGCCCGCCGCCCCACTCCCCCTGCCAGTGGGGAGCGCGGAACGCCTGCCGCCCCGCTGCCCCGGCGGGGAGCAGAGCGGCCCAGCGGCCCCAGCCGGGGCGCCGGCGGGGAGCGGAGCATGCCGGCGGGGAGCGGAGCACGCCGGCGGCCCCGCTGCCCCGGCAGGGGCGCCAGAGGAAGTTTTTTTTTTTTTTTAATTTACAAAAAAAACCTAAAAACTTGAGTGCCGCCCCCCCTCCAGGTGCCACCCCAAGCACGTGCTTGGTAGGCTGGTGCCTGGAGCCGGCCCTGCACAGAGCCCCATTGCTCCGTACTGACATAATGGTGAATGCCCATGGATTGCTTAAGGCAAGATGTAACTTGTTGTGATGGCACTAACTAATGGGGTTGGGGAGGGAAAAGAGGGGGGGGGAAAGGAGCGGGTGAAATCCTTGAGAAACGGCAGAAAAGGGAGGGAGTTATGGGCACAGCCAGTGACTGAGCTGTAAGTTGACATCTCCTGAAATATGTTTTTTCTGAAAAATGTGAGACACTAAAAGAGATTTGTAATCATACATGTGTTCACTCTCTCAGTAGTTGCCATGAATCATTCTCTGTTGTTCTGCCAAGGGTCTCTTCTGTTGATTGCTCTAGACATTTTTCATCTGTCTGCTCAACGTTTTAAGAACCAATACCCAGCCACCAGTTAGTCTTTCAAAATGCATTGTATCAACAAAGCTCTCTTCGTGCCGGAATCACCCATGCCAGTAGGGCAAGCAATTGCTTTGACTCCAAGATATTATTGTTAGTTACACAACACCAAGATATGCCTGGCATTTTACAGGCAAATAACATAGTGTAATCAATATGCTCCCCTGCATGACTCACTGAGTGCTGTTACAGTTCAGCATTTATGATATCACACTTTCTTCCATGATAACAAATTATGATGTCACAAACACTTTACTGAGACATCACTGAATGACGCAAATGAATTATGAAGGAGAGAGCTTTTTATGTGCACCCACATATGGGAACTAGCTATGATGAGTAAGGAAATACTTCTATACATGTTAGTTAGATTGGATTTTGTTAAAATTACGTTTTTCTAAAATGTACTTGACTGTGTCATAGTTCTTAAAAAGTTCCCATAGATGAAGAAACTAAATTACCTATCAGCATATCATTGGTCAATATAATTACTAGGTAACCCTCCAGTCTCCTGATTGCATTCCTGTATAACAGAAAGGGGCCACTTTCACAAAGTGTGGAAAAAGAAGAGGCAAGGATACATGAAAAGAAGATCTTGCCATTTTTCTCTGTCTTCCCTCACTTTTATCTCCTGTCTTCTATTTCTGTCTCCTCTGCTTTTCTTTTTCTTCTCTACCCCCCACCCCCTGTTTTGCCCCTTCCTTTTTGGGAAGCCCAATTAATGGAATTCAGATCAAGGTTTGGGTACCAACCTCTTCCATCTAAGTATGGGACTGTTCTGATTTGTGTTTCCAGATCAGAGAAAGATCCTTAGTTCAAACCCCTCCAATTTCAGGGATATTGGAAACGTGTTGATCTACTAAGTGGGATGAACAAAAATGTATCGATATACAAAAGTAAAAGTGGAATTTTTCTGGAGTATGTAAAAAGTGCTGCCTTTTGGGGCCTCAGTGTAAATATAACAAAACTATGGACTTATTCTTCTGCTGCAGGTTGTGAGTAATGGGAGTTGCTCATACCTTGCAACAAGAGACTCAGAACCCCCGAAAATATTTTCCATGTCATAATATATGAGTTTGGTAGCAACGACATTGCAATAAATGCTTGCCATTTGCAAGAGTGAGACTCCAAAAAGGAGGTGTATTTGGGGTAGCAAAACTAGTATTTAGTGGACAGTTAAACAGACAAATGGACACAAACAAACAAACATACATTCATTAATTTTCTCTCTTCCCTTCCCCCCCTCAAACTCTCGCCTTGTCTGTGAGAAAGACAACTTTTAAAGCCTTCATAATCTATGTCACTGTTTTCACTTGTCCTTGTAGTGATTTATACCTTGCTATATTTGAGTCATTCTAGGCTTTTAAGTTTTCTTTTTATGGTCTTTCAGCAATATACACTTACCACCTTAAATGCCTGTAAATCTGCTAGTAATATAAACCAAATATAAATGAATAACAGATGTGCAGGTATGAATATTTCATGGACACAAAACTGTCATCGCGTCCCTCACATTTTCTCCTCTGCATGTTGTTTAGACCTGTGGCTGGTTGGCAGGGTGCTGCATTACAATGTGAGAGATTCTGAGCCAGCCAGTGATCTGTATTCATCACATAGGAGATGTTTCACAGATTTCCCCCTCTTTGCATGACTATCACGTTCCATGATTATTTCACAAGCAGCCTTAAATTTGTTGTCCCTTAAATGTGTGACAACTCAAGCAACTCAAACAAGTGAAGTATGATCATTAAATTTACATTTGGTGAGTTATGTGTTAAGAGTCCAGCCAAAAGCAGCCTCTCCTAGTCCATGTCCAGTAGAATACACCACCCTCCTGGACTATACAGCCACGCTCAAAGGGACTAGTTCTTCATTCAGTTCACGTCTGCCTAGGACAGTTACTTTCCATAGAGGAATGCACGACCTTGCTTTCTCAGTTGTGTCCTTTAGGAACATAACATCTGGGGACATGCCAAGCATGCTGGATGACTCAACAGTAGTCAGCCAGGGAAGAACCCGACCACATATTACCACGCTCAGTGTATCCCCTTGCCTGGCTGAATGATATTTGTTCAGCCATAGACAATTAAAGATGCCACTCACTCAATAGTTGTGTCTCTGGCTGACATGTCTGTTCTGGAGCTCAGCCAAGGAGACAGGGAAGGGCGTCTTTGTGTTCAAGATTCCTCCTTCTCTAGTGGTACTCCAAACCAAATGGTGATTTAAAGAGGACCCATTTCATTTATATCAGTTGCTTTATACAACAGTGCTCAGCTACCTCCCTACTTAATTCATGGGCAGGAGAAATTCCCCTAATAAATGGATACTGTCTTTATTCTAACTTGTCCTCCTAAGGCCTGGAATTTGGGAATATCTTCCCAGAGAGCTTTGCAAGTGGGTTAATCCTATGGGCTGTGTGGCTCCAGTGAGGTGGTTAAAGACAGGTATGAGGGAGTGTGAGATGGAAAAAGCTCAATTCCATACATTTTCTTAACTGCCAAACCATTCCACAACTTCCTACAGAGGAGATTTTCCCTTTTAGCCATTCAGGGTGGGTTTTTCTCTCCATTGCATTGACAATCCCACATCACTATCCGCCTCTGCTCTTTTTCTGCCCGGAAGGCTACAGATAGTCTTTTAGAATTGAGCTCCTCCTGAATCTTTTTTTTTCCTGTTAGGGATATTCAAAAATGTTTTTCCTCCCACCATCCAATGAGTCACAGTTTTCAAGGGGAGGTCCTATCCCCAGTGGCCAGCCCAGTTACTCAGCTGGGTGTTGAGCATCTTTCTGGGAAAAGCGACAAAGGGTCCTGTGGCACCTTATAGACTAACAGAGGTATTGAAGCATAAGCTTTCGTGGGTCAATACCCACTTCTTCGGATGCTTGCTGTTAGTCTATAAGGTGCCACAGGACCCTTTGTCGCTTCTGCAGATCCACCTTTTCTGCATTTATATTTCTTGGTGTTAAATTATTGCCTCTGAGAGTTGTTTTTTTTTCAGTAGTTGATTCAAAGAGCTTTGTATATGTTCTCATTTGAATAGTAATGGTGTGTTGTGTAACACTATTTAATTTATTAATGATATTTTCTTACCTTGTTATGTTGTTTGGTAAAGTAGCTGCTGCTTATGGGTAGATACATAATCAGGGTCAATAACTTCAGTTTAATCAGTTCTTAATGGCACTTCAGTTGTGCTCATTCTGTATGAGGAACCGTGTCATTGGACACAATAAAATGGCTCTTGGCTTACACATATCCCAGAATATCTCTTAGGGCTGGTCTACACTACGGGGGGGGGGGGGGTGTCGATGTAAGGTTCACAACTTCAGCTACGCGAATAACGTAGCTGAAGTCGACATACCTCACTCGACTTACCTCGCCGTGAGGACGCTGCAATGTCGAAAGCTGCCGCTCCCCCGTTGACTCCGCTTCCGCCTCGCGTCGGGGTGGATTACCGGAGTCGACGGGGAGCGCGTTCTGGGATCGATTTATCACGTCTACATTAGACGCGAAAAATCGATCCCCAAAAGATCGATTGCTACCCGCCGAATCGGCGGGTAGTGTAGACTAGCCCTTAGTGGGCCTGCCTCATATGTTTTATATGAACAGAAAATAGGCATACATGATAACTGTCAGCCTTCTGTTTTTCCTGACCCAGAAGCTCAGCTATTCAGATATCCAGATCCCAAATGAACTCTTCCGGCATGCTAGCTGACAGGGGCGGGTCTAACGTTTTTGCCGCCCCAAGCAAAAAAAAACCATACCCCAAATGCCGCCCCCCCCAACAAACCCCCTCCCCCAACGCCCGCCAAAACAACGCCCCCCCTCCTACCTGGAGCGCCGGCGAGGAGGACGGTGCGCCCGCCGCCCCGGCCGTGGCGCTGGCGGAGAGCGCGGCAGGCCCCGCTACCCCGGCTGGGGAGCGCGGCAGGCCCCACAGCCCCGGCTGGGGAGCGCAGCAGGCCTGCGGCAGGCCCCGCTGTCCCGGCCAGGGTGCGGGCGGAGAGCGCGGCAGGCCCCGCTGCCCCGGCCGGGGAGATGCCGTGCTCCCCAGCTGCTGGGTGCCGGCGGGGAGTGCGGCATCCCCGCTGCCCCGGTCCCCCGGCCGGGGCGATGCCGCTCCCCGCTGCTGCCCCGGCCAAGGGGCCGGCGGCATCCCCGCTGCCACCCTGCCCTCCCCGCCGGCCGACGGGGAGGTTGGCTTCCCTGCTGCCTGGGCCGGGGCGCCGGCGGGGAGCACGTCTTCCCCGCTGCCCCAGCCGGGGCGCAGGCAGGGAGGGCGGCTTCCCCAGGGCACCTGGCCGGGGCAATGCCGCTCCCCGCTGCCCCGGCTGGGGCGCCGGCGGGGAGCGCAGCATCCCCGCTGGGGAGGGCGGCATGCCTGCCGCCCCACTCCCCCAGCCAGGGCGATGCCGCGCTCCCCAGCTGACGGGCGCCGGCGGGGAGCGCGGCATCCCCGCTGCCGCCCCGGCCGGGGCGCCGGCTGGGAGGACGGCTTCCCCGCGGCTCCAGTTCCCCGGCCGGGGCGATGCCGCTCCCCGCTGCCACCCCGGCCGGCGTGCCGGCGGGAAGGGCGGCTTCCCTGCTGCCCCGGCCGGGGGACCGGCGGGGAGCGCGTCTCCCCCGCAGCCCCGGCTGGAGTGCCGCCTGGGAGTGGGACTGGCCCGGGGCTCCGCTGCCCCAGCCGGGGCGGGGAGCGGGGCGCAGGGCTTGCCCGCTGCCCTAGCTGGGGAGAGTGTTGTGGGGATTTTTTGCTTTTGTTTTTGTTTAAAAAAAAACAAACCTCAGCGCCGCCCCCCTCCAGGTGCCGCTCCAAGCACGTGCTTGGTTGGCTGGTGCCTGGAGCCGGCCCTGCTAGCTGATGCATAACTATCAGTGCAAGCCAAGTTATTGGGCCAGATCCTCAGCTGAAGTTCATTGGAGTCAGTGTAGCTGCACTGATTCACACTGGTTGAGTATCTGATAACAAATGCTGTATAGCCCAGTGAAGAAGAAAAAAGAACAAATTGTTAGAAATGCTTGTATATAGAGCTGGGTAAAATGTTTATAATTAAAATTCATTTAATGGAAAATCACCTGTTGGATGTTTTGCAAAGTTGATAACAAGCGATTTTACTTTTAGTCTTACATTTTCTGACAAAATTCAATGCAAACTTTTTTTTAATTTTAAAGTGATTATAACACATTTCTATTTTACTTTTTCCAATTCTGATCTGGGTTGGTTATATTAAGTCTAGTTTCCTGGTTGCCCGAGCTCTGACCCTTCTGGGTTAGAAGAGTCATTTTGGCGGATTTTTCTCAGAGGAAGTGACTGCATTTTTGTGACCTCTAAATTAGTAAAAACAAACGTGTCAACTGAGCCACTTCCTGGTGCAGTTGGGAACCTGCTTTGCCTCCCCATTTCATGTGGTCCATACAGTGTTGTCGAGGGGCATTGGCCCTGCCTGATGATCCCCAAAACACACCAAAGGGAAAGCACTCCAACCACTAAAGTCCCTAGGAGAAAATACCAGGACTGGCGATTGTAGAGACAAAGGTCCTCATGACCAGCTAGGTTCAGATAAGTATCCAAACTCCAAGATTCCTCCTTCACTAGATTTATTTAATAGCTTAGCTATGTTGATGTAGTTTTACAATGTGCTTATATATGTAGTCTGGCTACAGTGAAGCTGATTCACTCTGCATCTTTACCTATGGTCTGGTTACATTAATGCTGGGATTTTCATGTTTATTTTATTCTCCTTGAAGTTATAATATACTAGTCTTAGGAGTATTGGGTACACTATGGAATCCTGGTGGCACATAGGCTGGCTTCTCTGCTGCCATGCTATATCAATAACGCCAGAAACCATAACCATCATGCTTGCAGTGTCAGTCTCGCTTCTCATACTTTATGGTGTAAAGTTATACATCTTGTCCATGGTGTTTGCAAGACCTGGGCTTGGTATGTATTCCTGCGCTACTTCTGGAGATGGAGCCAAAGTGCATGTGTCCCTGGTCACTTCTGTCACCATCTCACCAAGTATGTGTCTCTGTATGTGCCTCTGAGAGGAGACTTTCTGTGCGTTACCTTGTCTTCTCCTGTCTTCTCTCCACCAACCTAAACTACCAAAGATAATTGCCATGGTAATTTCAAATGATTTTTAGACTGGGGCAAAATTTCTAAATCAAGATGTTTTGAAGTGATAGGTGATTTGCAAAACATTTTGGGGTCACTAACAATTCATATTAAAAATGAGATTTTGAGGACTTGAAAACTTTGTGAAACAAACTGGTGAAAAGTGTGTGCTATTTTGGGAAAGTTAAAATTTGAGATTTTTTTCCTAGGCATAGTTTGCAGAAGCATGACAGAATGTGTGTTGCTTTTTTGTTACAGTTAATTTTTATTCTTCTTCTGTAACACAAAGTTGAGTTGTGTTTAGCCACATGGAGCTAGCCTCTTCAAAAGAGAGAGCCTTGGGGGGTTGTATTATCAAATGGAAATATGTTGGCAGAAACCCACAGCCAAATATTTTGTACCCAAAGTATTGTCCTCCTCCAAAACACTTGTGCATAGCATAATAAAATTACAGGTTCCAAACCCTTTTCATGGCAACTTTAATTTAATTTAGAGTTTGCATGCCTAATAGTTGGTATTTTTTACTGAAAAATAAGACATTTTATATATGAACCATGTGTTTGGATAGAGGCTTATTTTGACTGATGGAAATGATTTGTCAAATATTTTCTCCCTTTCTATACCCATGAAAGGTTATGTTAGGTAACCTTATAATAAATTTCCAGATTTATACGTATATATTTACAATGAGTTTCTTATCACTTGGTAAAGTTCTTAAGGAGGACATTCTGAGGTGAATATCTAAAGTTTAAATTCTTCAAATCTAACTCTTTGATCACCACCTTTGTTCTGGGTGGCAACTAAAATAATACTAGGAAGTGGGAAGCAGCCATGTAAAGTTTGTTCACAGCTAGCCTTTGAACAGACATCTTAAAGCTAATAATTTTTATACCGCATAGGAGTACCCTAGCCCAAGCGCTTTGGCCAACATTCATGTTTACAATCTTTGTGAACAGTTTGTTCTTTAGAGTTGTGGCAGTTGCCCATACAGTTCACTGTAAACTCCCTGTAATACTCCAGGACCTAAATTAATTGTATAATCCTATCTGGCCTACTTTTTACTGGACTATTTAGAACTTACTTGAACTCCTCATAGTATTTGTAATAAGAATGGATTTTGTATTTTAATTAAGATAACAATACATTTTATGCAGCCATTGTTCTGCATTGGGAAATTAGGGAAAGCCTGTGTATGGGTTAAAAATGAGTTATATTGACTTAATGGTGGCTTGTGGATTTCATTGGAAAGGAGCTGCATGCAGTTCTTGAATTGCGGGTATGCATGACTAACCCATACATACACGCAGTGTTCAGGCACTGGCTGTATGTAAATTATCTGCCCTAATTTCAAACTCCTGAAGAGCCCAGGAGCCCTGAACTTGGGAGCAGCACTTGATCGAGACCACTGCTTTATCAAAGGCAGTTTGCTTGGAGAGCTTGGAAACCTCCTGCTGGTTTCAGAGGGAAAAGCCACAGGGGGAACCTCCTCTTCTGAAGACTGCCAGTCAGATCCAGAAGGGAAATCATGAACTGGACTGCTGGCCAAGAAACTGCCCAACGACTAAATATAGGACAGGCACAATAAAGAACAGAGGAGGAGCTGTGGTCCGGGGAGCTGGAGCCACCAGGAGCAGAGAGATGCCGTAGGTGGTGAAAGGAAATGGAACCATGCTCCACCCAAACATAGATCGCTTCTTTCATTTTATAGAACGAATTCTGGCAAAAACAATAACGAAAAGAACAAATTAAGCTGTTCTCAGTCCTCAGAGCCAAACGTTTTGAGCCTCATGCATAGGGACGTGGTGTTACCACAAGAGGGATTGTGTTGGTTCCACTGACATCATGTCCAAAGGATCTGCCGAGTCTGACCCAGGACAATATCAATGGAACTGTCCTATCAAAACATAACTCTAGAAATGAGCAAAATAAGCAAGTTAATTGAACCAGTAGAATTTGTTAAATGAAAACAACGAAAATGACGATAAATATTTGCATTGTTTTATTTATTTATTTTTTAAATGAAAACAGTATTTTTATTGGTCTTAAACATCCCAGACAGTGGTTACAACCCAAACATTATAGCATTGTTCTACTGCAGGAGAGCACCAACATGAAACTGTCTAGAGACTGATTTTAAATTAAAGTAGACCTGACTAATCTATTTTCTGTTGGATGAATTGCAAAGAGTAATTAGTCTACAAAGCACATTAGACATTTGTAATTCAGATTTCACAATACAGTAAAAGCTGTGTTATTTGGCACTTTATATTGGAATTGGAAAAGGTTCAGAAAAGGGCAACAGAAATTATTAGGGGTATGGAACGACTTCCGTAGGAGAAGTGATGAATAAGACTGGGACTTTTCACCTTGAAAAAGAGACAACGAAGGGGGGATATGATCGAGGTCTATAAAATCATGACTTGTGTGGAGAAAGTAAGTAAGGAAGTGTTATTTACTCCTTCTCATAACACAAGAACTAGGGGTCACCAAATGAAATTAATAGACAGCAGGTTTAAAACAAACAAAAGGAAGTATTTCTTCACACATCGCATAGTCAGCCTGTGGAAGTCTTTGCCAGAGGATGTTGTGAAGGCCAAGACTATAACACAGTTCAAAAAAGAACTAGATAAATTCATGGAAGATAGGTCCATCAATGGCTATTAGCCAGGATGGGCAGGAATGGTGTCCCTAGCCTCTGTTTGCGAGAAGCTGGAAATGAGTGACAGGGAATGAATCACTTGATGGTTACTTGTTCATTCCCTCTGGGGCACTTGGCATTGGCCACTATCGGAAGACAGGATACTGGGCTAGATGGACCTTTGGTCTGAACCAGTATGGCTGTTCTTATGTTTGCCAACCAGAAAGCTCTATAAAACGGCATTTCTGATCCGGGTGGCGCTCATCTTGGGCGGCTCCCCACAAGCGGTGACATGTCCCTGCTGCTCCTAGGCGGAGGAAAGGCCATGGGAGCTCCATGCGCTGTCCCCACCCCACCCTGAGCACTAGCTCCGCAGCTCCCATTGGCCTACAACCGCAGCCAATGGGAGCTGGGGAGGCAGCATCTGTGGGCAGAGGCAGTGCGCAGAGCCACCTGGCCACGCCTCTGCCTAGGAGCAGCAGGGACATGTTGCCACTTGAGGGGAGATGCTTGAGGTGAGCGTCCCCCAGATCTGGCACCCCAAAACCCCTCCCATGCCCCATCCCCCTGCTCTGAGTCCCCTCCCATGCCCAAACTCCCTCCCAAAGCCCACGCCCTACACCACCTCCCGCGTCCCAGCCCTGAGTCCCCTCCTACACCCAAACTCCCTCCCTCCATTGATAAGTATAACTCTTTAGTTAACCAGAATTTTTGACTAACTAGCACCCTCATTCCCCCAATATGCTAGATAACAAAGCTTTTCCTGTATATGGTAATATACATAAACACATTTGATTCATTGAAAATCATTGGCCTGATTCTCAGGTCTGCTGAGCACACACAACTCCTTTTGACCTCAGTGGGACCTGTGAATATGCCACAGCTGAATATCATTCCAGTGATTTTTAACCTGCCAGCATCTCTTTAATTTTCTATCCAACTTCCATAGAAACCAGCATTTAAAAAAATCATTTCTGAGTTTCCTCTTAATCCTTCAATACTCTGTCTGGACCAGTCATAAATAGCCATTGCATTATGTTATTGATCGTATGCCCCAGGCGGCTTTGTAGTCAAGAGCACTTGTGTTTCAGAATAAATTGAAGCAATGTGAATAATGCTTTCTATTGTTTTATAGGTGAGTCGTCCTCACCCCAGTGATCATCCTCTCCTGATCTTCTATATGGTTGGTGGAGTGACAGTCTCTGAGGTCAGAATGGTGAGAGACCTAATATCAGCACACAAACCCGGTATCCAGGTATGAAACCTTATATACTGTGATTTCTGTCTGAGCCAGGACAAATTAAGAGTAACAAAGAAAATGCTTTCTATCGTGCTGAATACTGCCCTGGTACTGAACACATACCGTAACATATAAACAAGGCTAATAATGGTGTCAGGTCTCTGTTGTGAAACATCTGCAGGCAAGCAGCTTCCAGATGCAAGTTATTTAAAGTTTGTTGTGTGCAGTAGATTCAGTGAGGCCCAGATCATTCCATAGGACCTCAGAATTTGCACACGCAGTTTTCTGTGAATGAGCATTTGCTTGGGAATCTGCGTACACAAATTGAACTGCAAGCAGCAGGGCCGGTGCAAGGATATTTTGCACCCTAGGCGAAACTTCCACTTTGTGCTCCCCCTCCCCTGCCACCTATCCACTCCCTCCCACTTCCTGCCCCCCAAAGAACCCCCAACCCATCCAACCCCCCACCTGCTCCTTGTCCCCTGATCACCCCCTCCTGGGACCCCTGCCCCTAACCGACCCTGGGACCACACCCCCTATCTAAGCTTCCCTTCTCCTTGTCCCCGACTGCCCCCTCCTGAGACCCCCCCACCCTAACTGCTCCCCTAGGACCCCATGCCCTACCTGTCCCCTGACTGCCCCGACCCCTATCCATACCCCCGCCCCCTGACAGACCCCCGGACTCCCACACCTATCCAACTGCTGCCTGTCCCTGACTGCCCCCCCCCCCCGAATTCCCCAACCCATCCAACCCCCTCTGCTCCCTGTCCCCTGACTGCCCCAACCCCTCTCCACAGGCCCCCCGCCCGACCCATCCAACCCCCCTGCTCCCTGACTGCCCCCTCCAGAGACTCACTGCCCCTTCTCCAACCGCCCGGCACGCTATCATAGACACGCTGTCGGTCACGCTCCCCTGCTGTGCTGGAATGCAGGGGACAGGGCAGCAGGGCAGGGGGGGAGGAGGAGGGGAGGGGCGGAGCTCTAGAGTTGCCGGAGGCATGCCAGCGGCCGGCTGGCAATCTGGGCTGTGGGGGGCGCAGCTGCTCCCCACTAGCGGCGCCACCGTTTTTGCAGGGCTGCTGCCCCCTCTGCCCGCGCTGCTCCTGCTCCTCCAGGGCTGGGGCTCACTGCTGCTGCAAGCGCGACGCTCCGGCTCTCGGCACCCTAGGCAGGGGGCAGGGAGGCCGGGACCAGCCCCCAGGGCAGGGTGCCACTTTTTGGCGCCCCCCAAATCTTGGTGTCCTAGGCGACCGCCTAGGTCACCTAGTGGTTGCACCGGCCCTGGCAAGCAGTGATTCCACCAAGCGGAGCAGTAATTACCGTCTATCCAAAATGTTCAGTTCTCCTCGGCCAGAAAGAAAATGGCTGGGATTTGGGGCCCCAGAGGAGGAAAGGGGATGGTAATTAGAGGCTTACGTGTCAATGTCATAGGGTGATGCTGGCCCTTTCAGAGGGAAAAGGCCAGTGCACCTGTGACTGCTCAGCTGCCTCCTAACTGGGCTTAAAAGAGGGCACCTGGGCCCTATGGGAGAGAGACGTAGTGAAGCAGAGAAGAGCAGATGAGAGCTGCCTGAGGAGGAAAGGTGAATTCCTGGCGGCAGCAGCAGCAGCAGCAGCGAGCTGTTACAGAGAGCCATGAGGTAGAGCAAAGGGTTGTTGGTGAGGACTGGCCAAAGTGGGGAACCCCTGGTGAGTTAGAGGAGAGCTTGTGCAGAAGCCCCTAGGAAGAAGGGAAGGTTAGGGGAAAGTAAGCCCAAAAGGAGAGTGTTGATCCTGGAGTGTGGATCCCAGGAGCAGGGGCAGGACTCACAAGCAGTCTGACTGAATGAAACACTGTGAGAAGTCCTCTTACAGCGAGCCTGGGAGGCTGCAGGAATCTGATCCCAGAACAAGGGGTTGGTCCTGGAGGGACATGGTCTGAGCAGAGGTAGGACTGTCAGGCAGGGACGCCTGGCTGAATGGAACACTGAGTGGGATTCTGTCATGGGAGACCTGACTTAGGGCTACAGGAGAAAACTCGTGGTAGAGAAGCGGGTCTAGGAGCTATCAGGTAGAAGGCCTGGAGAAGGGGGCGCCCTGTAACAGGGCTAAATGGACTGGGGCAGAGTGGTTAATGACTCTCTGGTGGATGACCTGGGAGCGGTGACCCAGGGATTGAAGAGCTGCTGTATTGTAACCTTGTTTTACTTTGAGGTTTTGAGAACAACTGTCTTTACAACGAGGGATCTCTGAACTGTGGCACTTTATGTGAATAAAGGGGTTTGAGTTTGCTGCTGAGAGAGACAATGTGCCTTTGCCTGGGGGCATTCTAATGGGAAACTGAGGCAGACACACTTGTCATGCCATGACCTGCCGCAGAAGGGTGCCCCAAGTAGAGCCACCTTCTCACAGTCAGGTTTGAGTTACTGTGACTCCGTACAACAATAGGGTTGAATTTTTGCAAGGCTGACTTAGCCTTTCATCCTTCTGTACTGGATAAATTATTTCTTTGCCATTTACTGAGTGAGAGTGAGGATGAGACCTTAAAAACCAAGGTCCTAGCTGCTTTGTATGGACCTCAGATCCCAGGATGTTTTCTGTAAGGTAAAAATGTCCCCCCTCCCACCTGCCGTTTAGTGTGCTGTGCTCAAGTTGACAACCTGGCTGCCATCCTATCCCTCAGAGTAAAAGCCGCCCATCTCAAAGAGTTTACAGCTGAATAAACAAGACAGACAAAGTCTATAAACAACCACACGGGCGACCTGTCAAATAGTACTTGCATTCCCTCCAGGTTTGTCTCTCCAAACCAACCTCCTCCCCTGCCCCATCCCCTCTCTTTTGTCCACATGCCCCTGGCAGCAAGGTGCCATTCACTGACCCTACCCACCCTCCAAAAGACCTTTGGGCTCAGTCAGTTAAGGGGAGGGAAGGATGTTGGCAAGCATCTGATGGTCTGCTGCTCCTGGGCACACTGTCTGCTTCTGAGGGGGGCGTGGGGGAAGGCGGTAGCTCCATGTGGTGGGGTTTCCTGGGAGAGAGGACAAAAAGTCCATCTGACTGGTCCCTGCCCCTTTCATTCTCTGGCAGCAGCTCCTGGCTGCATTCACTGTCATCACAGTGGAGTGGGGAGGGCAGGGGTTACTTCTGGCAGGGTCTAAGATATTGATAATTGTTAATTTGGAGGAAGGTGTATGGGAGCAGCTGGATTTCTCCTGGGTGAAGCAGGCACAGAGGGTGATCCTTATAGCTGCAAGAGAGATGCAAAGAAACACTCCATAACCAGCTGCCTGTGTCATTAAACAAGTCTTGTTCCAAAGGCTGAATGTAAACTCTCTTGTTTTAATTCCTGCAGAATACAGCTCTGACTAATGAAAAGTCTGTAGCAAAATGGAGCCAACCAAGGCAGAGCAGCCTCTGATTGATAGCACGTTTTCCACACTTTAACAGCATCTTTGAGTTGAGAACTCAATATTTTTATAAGATTAAATGCCCTTTCCAAGAGCACTTTTTCATCTGATAACATGTTTCTCTCCAATTAGCTTCTCACTTATCTCCTTAACACAGTGAGTCAAATTCTTTGCTATCCAGAACAGGGACTGAATTGTGATGTATTGATGGACAAGTTAATCCAGACTCTAAATATTTTAATATAGCTTGAAAGATAAGCACAGAGTTAATGAGGGAGATGGTGTAAAGCTATGCAAGAATTCTTTTGGCTAACTTTCTAAAAGGGATTGAGGTTTGACAGTGGTGACATGGAATCTGGTGCTGCTTTGCTTTGGTTGACCCTGGTGGCAGGTCACCCTTTGAGGCAGATTCCCAAAGAATTTAGAGTTGACGCAGCTTTTGCTGCCCCTTGCCTTTGTATAAAATTGTTACATTAGGGGCTAAAGGGCTTTAGGGGAGAGTCCTGAGGTGGGTAAAAGGAAGAAAAGAAATGGTTGTTTGAGTCTCACATATAAAAGTGTCTTAGTTAGTTGGATTTACCTGGATTTCTAGAGTTCAGCTGTGAATATACACCACCTGTTTGGGATTATTCTCTTTTCAAAGAGCCAGGCATTGATCTACCACAAACCAGTGTTTAACAGAGCTGTTTTTGTGATGTTCAGGCAATCAGTTTCAGACAGCGGGGCAAGATGAAAACATTGGCCTCCCTGTTCCATTCCACTTAAACAAAACACTGACATTTGCACTAATTATTGGCACTTCTTTTAAACCAGAGTTGCACTGTGGATGTGAAAGTAAAGAATTTTATAAAACAACAACAGACAACCTGTCAGCAGATCGGTTTCCCCCGCAATTGCTCCAGCAGTTGTTTGGAGTTTAGGCAAATGAGAATTAAGTGTGGAGATTGGAAACATATGTTTTTATCCACATAAGCAAATATATACTTTAGTGTAGATACGGGGACATTTGGTTCATCTCGTCTCATTGTGAGACACAAAAGAGAACAGTATGTTTCAGGCATCATTTGTTTTCAGATGAAGCTGAATAGTTCTACCTACTGCTTCCTCACAGATGCCATCCCATAGGTTTAATGAACTGGTACCTCTAGAGCAGGGGTAGGCAACCTATGGTATGCGTGCCGAAGGCGGCACACGGGCTGATTTTCAGTGGCACTCACACTGCCCGGGTCCTGGCCACCGGTCTGGAAGGCTCTGCATTTTAATTTAATTTTAAATGAAGCTTCTTAAACATTTTAGAAACCTTATATACTTTACATACAACAATCGTTTAGTTATATATTATAGACTTGTAGAAAGAGACCTTCTAAAAACATTAAAGTATATTACTGGCACGCGAAACCTTAAATTAGAGTGAATAAATGAAGACTCGGCACACTACTTCTGAAAGGTTGCCGACCCCTGCTCTAGAGGCATCTACATTGGGAAGAGGCAGAAACAACTGAACTAACAAGAGAGGAGAATTACATTTTAAAAAATAAGAAACTTAAGAGGAGGAAAAAAGAAAAAGTGGATGTTTTAATCACTTCCCTGTGTCACATCACTAACTATCCACAAATGTTTGAACACGTACCAATAGTGTTCGCATGCACACAGACTCCAGAGATCTGATCTACAGCAGGAGCATGGTGACATGTGACAATCCATGTGTCCTGCACCTTGTTTACTGCATTCCCACTGTATGCCAATGAAACAATGACACAGATGAACACAGAAATAGAAAGACATGCCCAGTTTATACAAATTGTGACAGACCCAGACAAGTGGGGTACAGAAGTCTGATCCTATTGGGGTCCGGGAAGTGGGCGGGCTTTGCCCGCCCACTGCTAAAGAATCCCACCCCCCAGCCTAAGGGGAGGGATCCACAAAACCTAGATCCCAAATAATTCCGGGGGGCAACAAATAAAAGAACAGGAACGGGCGTGAGGGTCAAAGGGCTAAAACTAAGGAACCGGAAGGGGACACCGAGCAGAGAACCCCGGACAACGCCCACTGCTCCTCAAAAGCATCGAGGGAGCCAGCGGACGCTGCCCAGAGGAACTCTGCCCGGATGCGTGAGCGGATAAAACAACGAAAAACAGCCCCCACAGTCGCAGGCCCCTCCCCCTGCCAACCTCTCCTCCCTGGTGTTCCGAATGGCCACCTTGGCCATGGCTAGGAGGAGGTTGACGAGGTGGTCCCGCGACTTTGTGGGGCCTCGAATTGTGTGTGCGTGAATAAACAAGTGAGGGGAAAAGTGCAGCCAGAACCTCAATAAGAGGTTCTGGAGGAGCCGAAAGAGGGGCTGCAGCCTGGCGCACTGAAGATACGCGTGCGCCAGGGTCTCCCTCTTGCCACAGAAGGGACAGGCTTCAGGGACCGGGGTAAACCGCGCCAAGTACACGCCCGTGCTCACTGCTCCGTGCAGGAGCCGCCAGCTGATATCCCCGGCGGGCCGCGGGACTAAGGTAGAATACAAACTGGCCCACCGGGGTCCCCCACCCTCCACTGTTGGTAACAGGTCCCGCCACTTGGTGTCTGGGCGGGATATGAGGGTGGGGAAATGGAGCGTGTGCAGCACGAGCGCATATAGATGGTCCCTTGACGCGGTTTGGAAACGAACCGGCTGCATTGTACGCAGCCGGCTCGATGTGTGAGGAGGGGGAGGCCGGGAAGGCTCACGGGGCAGGGGGCCGATGGAGAGATCCGGAGGGCCTGGAGTGAGGGACGGGCGGGGCGCACCCTCTCGCAGGACCCACTTGAGGAGAGACCGAGCC
Organism: Chelydra serpentina; assembly: GCA_037349315.1. Taxonomy (NCBI): domain Eukaryota; kingdom Metazoa; phylum Chordata; order Testudines; family Chelydridae; genus Chelydra; species Chelydra serpentina. The sequence continues at coordinate 32,182,721 of JBAIAC010000014.1, forward strand.
GCGGGAGACAGGGCTGCCTCCACCTCCTGGAGTACGCGCCTGGGGGTTATAAGGGTGGAGAGCCCCATGCGCCGACCAAGCGCCCGGGGGTCCACCCAACCCCCCAGGTCGTAGTCCAGGAGGTCTCCGATCTTAGTGACTCCCGCCAGGACCAACCTCCGGCACACCAAGGGGGACTCCGCCACCTGCACACGAAGATGGGGATTGTGTAGCAGGGGCTCCGCGAGGAGATCTACCCCCTCGGTGACCACAAAGGACCTGGTTGCTGAAACCAGCTTCCAGGCACGGAGGAGGGTCCTGGTAGAAGACCAGCAGCTCGGAGAGGTCTCGCGGAAGACCCCTCGGATGGAGAAAAAAGAGCTGCCGGTCGTATCGGAGCCCTCGCAGGCGGCGGAGGAAGGCGTGCGCCAATGTGCTCCACGCCGAGCCACCTGCACTATAAAGGAGCCTCTGCAGGGCTTGGAGGCGGAAGACATGGACCTGCGTGTGCATGCACGTCAGGCCCTGTCCGCCCTCCTCCAGGGGAAGATGGAGAACCCCTGCAGAGACCCAGTGCAGTCCTGGCCAAAAAAACCCCAGAATCAACCTCTGGAGATTGGCCAGGAAATCCGGGGGCAGGCACAGGGTGTTGAGTCTGTGCCAGAGCATGGACAGGACCAGCTGGTTGAGCACCACTGCTCTACCCCGGAGGGAGAGACACCGGAGCAGTCCCGTCCAGCCCCGCAACCGCCCAGTCACCCTGCCCTCCAAACCGTGCCAGTTCTCCGGCGGAGACGGATGCGTGGCGGAAAAATAAACGCCCAAATAGAGCAGCGGACCCGCGCTCCACCGAATGGCCTGGAGCGCGGGTGGGAGGGAGCTCGCCTGCCACCCAGCCCCAACCACCAGGCCAGAGCTCTTGACCCAGTTGATCCGGGCAGAGCAGGCCGCCGAGTACACAGCTTGACAGGCCTCCACCCGCACCAGATCATCCGGGTCCTGGACCACGAGGAGCACGTCGTCGGCGTACGCTGCCAGGACCAACCGCACCTCCGGCTCATGGAGCACCAACCCCGTCAACCTCATACGAAGGAGACGAAGGAAGGGCTCAATGGCCAGAGAGTACAGCTGACCCGACAGCGGGCAGCCTTGACGCACCCCTCGCCCGAAGCTGACAGGTGCGGTCAAGGTCCAGTTGAGCTTGACCAAACACTCTGCGGAAGCGTACAGCACCTGGAGAAACCCCACAAACCGGGGCCCAAAACCGAATGCCCGCAGAGTGCCCAGGAGATACCTGTGGTCCATCCGGTCGAACGCCTTCTCCTGGTCCAAGGACAGGAGGGCGAACGACAGACCATCCCTACACCCAAGCTCCAAGAGGTCCCGGACCAGATAAAGATTGTCAAAGATGGTACGGCCCGGGATGGTGTAGGTCTGGTCTGGATGGATCACGTCCGCCAGCACGGACCGCAGCCGCAGCGAGATGGCCTTCGCCACGACCTTGTAGTCCGTGCTGAGGAGCGAGACGGGACACCAGTTCCGGAGGTCGCGGAGGTCCCCCTTCTTCGGCAATAAGGCGAGCACCGCTCGCCTGCACGACAGAGGGAGGACCCTGCTCTCCAGAGACTCGGCCCAGACGGTGGCAAGGTCCGGGCCAAGGACGTCCCAGAACACGCGGTAGAACTCCACGGTCAGCCCGTCCATGCCCGGAGATTTATTAGTGGGCATGAGACGGAGGGCTTCCGAGAACTCGGCCAGAGTGAGAGGGAGCTCTAGCCGGTCCCGGTCGCCCGTGCTGACCGTTGGGAGCCCGTCCCAAAGCACCCCGCAAGCATCGGCATCAGTAGGATCCGGGGAGAAAAGGCCAGCGTAGAAGGCCCGGGCCCTCTCATGCATCTCCGCCAGATCTGTGAGGGGGGCGCTGTCCTCCGCCAGCAGGCAGAGGACGTGCTTTTTTGCCTCCCTCTTCTTTTCCAGGGCATAGAAGAAGCGGGAGCCACGATCCATCTCCCGCAGGAGACGGATGCGGGATCGTACGAAAGCACCCCGGGCCCGAAGATCGTCGAGGGCCCGGAGCTCCTCCCGCTTCTCCCAGTGCGCTCCACAGAGGGGTGGATCTCCGGGGCTGGTGGCCAGACGCCTGTCCAGCTCCAACACCTCCCGCTCCAGCTGCTCTATCACCACATCCCTCCGCCGGCTGGCACCCCGGGTGTGGCTACGGCAGAAGAGCCGGGCACGTACCTTCCCAACATCCCACCACCGCTGTGCTGAGGGAAAGGCACGCCTCTGTTCCCGCCAGGTCAGCCAAAACTCCCGGAAGGATACAACAAACCCCGCATCCTCCAGCAGGCCGTTATTGAAGTGCCAATAGGCCGGCCCCGGCCTCTCCGAAGAAAGAGAGGCCGTCACGGCCACCAAATGGTGGTCCGAAAACGGAGCCGGTGGAACGCTGGAGGAGTGGGCCTGCGAAAGATGACGCCGAGAAAAATAAATTCGATCCAACCGGGAGTGGCTCGACCGTTGTTCCTCCACCCGGACAAAAGTAAACGTAGAGTCATCGTCCGGGTGGTGGTTGCGCCAGACGTCCACCAGGGAGTGATGGACTACGATCTCCCTGAGGGCGTCTGCGGCGGCCGGGCTCGACTCGATCCCCGTGCGGTCCCGCTCCTCGAGGGTGCAGTTGAAATCTCCTCCCAGGACCAGGCTCTCGCGAGGATCCAGAGTACCAAGGAAGGCGGACGCCTGCTGAAAGAATCGTGCTTTCTCCGGGCCAGATGCCGAGGCATAGACATTTGCAAGATGTATCGTCTGCTCCTCCACCCTAACCCGGAGATGCAGCAGGCGACCCGGCACGACCTCGGTGATCCCCAGCACTTCGGGCTGTAGGTGTGGGGAGAACAGGGTCGCCACCCCGCCCTGACGGGCCGAAAGGTGGCTAAAGTAGACCCTGTCCCCCCACTCCAGCCGCCAGCTCGCTTCGGCGGCTGGGTCCGTATGGGTCTCCTGCAGGAAGATAACCGAGTACCCCCCCTCCCGAAGGAAGGAGAGCACCCGGCACCTGTGGAGACCCAGCTTACAGCCCCAAGTGTTTAAAGTTGCAAAGATGGTCGGCGACATGGAGGCTGGGGATGATCCTCGCGGTCAGGGGCGCTAGTGGTTCCCATTGGACCCCGCAGCAAACCGTGACCGACCCTGAAAGACAGCAGGGCATCACGGAAGCTGCGGGCCCGCTGGTAAGCCGCTGCGCCTTGCTTCCCGGTCCCTTTGCCCTCCCCCAACACGGCCCTCACGGTCTGGAGAACCAGATGAAAATCACCCCAGCGCTGAAGAGCAAGATGCACTCTATTCGTGGAGCCACGAGTGTCTTCCAAGAAAGAGTGCATCTCGCTCCTCTGAGCGGCAGGGACCGGGGTCACAGACCCCTGGGCGTCCCCCAATTGGGCCCCCCTGCTGGCCTCGTGGCCCATCGAGACAGGTACGCAGGGATCAGAGCCCCGCCGCAACGCCCGTCCCTCTGGCACCGCGCCACCTGAGACAACATGTGGCCCTAGGGAATGTGGCGGAGGGAGAACTGCAGCCCCGGATGGGCCAGGAGAAGGAAAGACAAAAACCGCTTCCCGGGGGCCTTCATAAAAAGAAAATGAGGCAACCCCGGGAGCTGCAACGACAGGAGAAGGAAAGGAATAGAGGGTAGGGACGGGGTCAAGGACGGGGGTGGGGTTGGGGACGGGGTCAGGACACAGATCTGGGACGGGAACAGGGTCAGGGCAGGGAACAGGGACAAAATCAGGGGCCCGAGTGACAGGACCACCGGGTCTCAGTGCCCCTTGACCCAGCGTTATGGGCTGAGGGACAGTAAGGGAGTGGGACGCCTCCACCACACCAGGCCTAGGTGCCCCACTGAATGAGGCACCTACGATAACAGCATTCGGGGGGAGGGAGGGCCGCAACCCTACTGCAGAAAACACAACACCCACAGGCTCAAAGCCTGGCCGCTTGGCTTCAGCCGTCGCCTCACTGGGCACGGCGGCACCAGCCAGGTCACCATTTGCTGCTGGGCAGATGGTCAGGTCCCGGGGCGGTGCAATGGCCAAAACAGGGACATCCGCCTGAGGCGAGGGAAAAGGGGCGTGGGGGGGCGACAGATCGCAAGCGCCCTGACCGAGGCCCCCTAGCGGGGGAAGATCCTCCCGCTCGGTGGTTGGAGTCAAGCCTAGGGCCTCGATCTCATCAAAGATGGAAGTAAACTCCCCACTCACCACCACCGGATCCCCCTCGACGGCAGCGGGGGCAATAGCCGCCGCGGCACCCACAAGGGGTACAGATGGCAGCGGGACAACATGGGCACCATCCGTTACCCCCTCAGGAAAAGACTCCATAAGGGAGGCAGTGCTACCCGCCTCCTCAGCTGCAGCGACCTCGGCCGACTCCAAGTGACAAACCCCAGCAAGGGGGTCAACGGAAAGCCCGGCGCCAGCGACCCCCTTCTTGGTTTTACAGGGGGTCCCCTCCCCCTCGTCAACTAGGGGGGGGATGCTGGGCCCGTGCTCCCCGCTTACGGCGTCTCCCCCATACTAACTCCCAGCTCCCCATAGGAGGGGTCTGGCTAGCCGGGTCAGGGCCCGGGAGCGAGGGCGATAATGGGAGGGTAAGGGAAGACAAGGGCGGGACAACAGGGGAAGGGACAAACTCCCCCTGGGGCAGGCCCCGTTCAAGTCCTATTACCGGCCCTGCCACCCTCTCCTCCGCGGGCTCCAGTCTACTATCCACCTCAGCGGTGGGGCCCGCACGCTCATCTGGGCACGTCGGGGGGGCCAACCCCGAGACCCGAGCAGAGATGACAGCGGTCACAAATGGAGGAGGGGTGACCCCAGGGTCCGGGCGATTAGGGCCGCCGGCGTTGGAAGAGCCGATGCCCTTCCGGGTAGCGGGGGTCCCAGGTGCCCCTCCAAGCCGGGCCAGGGGGCAGTCCCTCCGGACGTGCCCCGCCGCCCGGCAGAGAAAGCACCGGGCCTCCCCCGAAGAATAAAAAACCCGGTACTGGGCCCCTCGATGGGGCACCAGAAAGGACCCCTCCAACGCCTCCCCACCACGTGCCGCCGGCGGCACTTGAACCTGCACCTGCTGGCGGAACGACAAAACGTGGCGGAGGGCGGGGTTCTTACAGCCCAACGAAAGGGGGCTGAGGACGGACAGGGGCCTCCCCAAGGTGGAGAGGAACGGCAAAAGGGCAGCATTGGGGAGGAAGGGAGGGACAGAGGAAAAAACCACCCGTATGCCCAGGTCCTCCAATGGCTCAAGGGGGACGTGAACGCTCCCCACCGCCAAGCCCCTCTCCACCGCCTCCTGGGCAGCGGCCTCTGACGCCAGGAAGAACACTGCCTTCCCAAACATCTTAGAGGCCGCCACCACGGCCGTGGGCCCCACCACCCGTGCCAACGCCCGCACATAGGTTTCGACGTGGGGCGAGGCCGGCACCAGGAGGCAACGCACCCCGTGCTCCCTGGTGAGGGTGGGAAAGGGGCCCCGGCCGCCGGGAATGGTATTCCGGGAAGCGGCTGGAGCAGATTGCGAGGCGGCGAGCGGAGGGGTCGCAGCCACCTGGGCGTACGCCCTGGGGGCCGAGGAAGCAGCACCCCCAGAGCTGGTGGAGGGAACAACAGGTAAGGGAGAAGAGGGGGCTGCGGCCGTTGACTAGGCCGCAGCGGGAAAAGGAGCCATCGCCCCGGGGGGTATCGCCCTCCGGGCGGGGCCCTTGCCCTTTTTCGTCCCCCGGCCCTTCCCACCGGCCAGGGGAGCAGTCTCAGACACGGAGGCGGCAGAGGTCACAGCAGCAGCAACGGAGTTTGAGGAGTCCCTGAGGTCCCTATCCGTGCCCACCGCCGCTGGTGCCTCAAGGGCAGGACGGGCAGGTAGCCCAGCAGTGGCAGTCAGGACAGCCATCACGTGGAAGGGCGGGCGGGGGGAGACTGAAGGGGAGCCGCAGGAGCGGCCAAGGAAATCCCACCCCCTGAACCACCCACCACAGGAGGAGGGCGATGGGGACAGTCGCTAGGGCAGGTGGAAGGGAATGAGGGGAGGGAAGGAAGGGGGGGAAGGGAGGAGAGGTTGGGGGGGGAACGGCTACCACACCCCACCCGCTAGGCTGAAAGCAGGGCAGGAGGGCGCCAACAGAAGGAGACAAAGGAAAAACAAGGGACACAACTCCTAGCACAAGATGAAAAGGATGCCGGCTCCCCCGGCTGCACTAAGGAAGGGAAAGGAAAACTAAAACATCATAATGGAGTGCACATCGGTGAGGGAAATAACAGAACCGGGGGGAGGGGGGGGCTCCAGGCGCTGAGAAAGGGACGTGGGCACGCTGGCAATGAGGGCTAACCAGGAGGGGGGGCAAGACGCAAAGGGTCGGAACGAAGGGGACGGTCTGATCAGGAGGGCGGGACAAACAAACTAACCAAGGACCAAAAAAACAGGGCAGGGCAAAACAGAGCAAACAGGGTGGGCAGAAAGGGAACGGGCAGGACAGGCAGCAAAGGGAAAGGGGGCAAACAGCTGCAAGGACAGGCCAGGGGGCGAAGCAGGGGGAAAGGGAAGCCCACCAGCCAAATGCAGCAAGGGAGGGAGGACAAAACCAAGGGAGGGGAAGGGAAACGCGCACTCACGGGCGCCTGACAAACAAATGCCTGCTTGCTGCAGCTACTGTCCTGGAGTGGAAAGAAGGACAGAGCAAACTGCTGGGCTGGGGAGTGGAGAACAGAGCCAAGAGACAGGTAGGAAGGTGAAAAAGCGAAGGGGGCATCGGCGGTGGTAGGAGGGGGGGCAGACAGGCCAGGGGGAGGGCTCCACGCCACTCCCCCAATTCCCCACAACAAAGGCACCTACCACTACACAAGCAAAGATGTTATAATCCCCCTCCACAGAACAAGGCTTCCTCCACTCCTTCCTCAGCTCCAGCAGCAATAGCAGACTCTGCAGCAGCAAGGCAACAGCAACCTAGCCGGGGGAGGCCCCAAAAATGATGGAAACAGTGGGGCCTCACACTCCCCCCTTGGGGGTCACACCAGCTGGGTCCCCCCTACAGCAGCAGCCGCCAGGGGAGCAACCAGCCAGCAGGACGACCTCAAGAGAATGGGGAGTAGAGATACTGGCCACTGGGTTAGCAGGTTTCTGTTCCCTGAGTGACCAGAGCAGGGGCTGCACTAGAACAAGCAGGAACTTTCTGGAACAAATTTAAGGCAGGCAGGCTAATCCTGGCACCTGGGTTTAAAAAGGAGCTCCCTTCAGTTTGTGGTGTTGCATGCGAGGAGCTGGGAGCAAGAGGCACACAAGGAGTTGAGAGTGAGAAGAGTTGAAGGACTGAGGAGTACAAGCATCAGCAGACCATCAGGAGGAAGGTCCTGCAGTAAGCATGTAGGCCGTGGGGAAGTAGCCCAGGGAGTTGTAGCTGTCACGCAGCTGTTACAGACAACTGCAATCCACAGGGCCCTGGGCTGGAACCCGGAGTAGAGGGCGGGCCCGGGTTCCCCCCCAACCTCCCAACTCCTGATCAGACACAGGAGGAATTTGACTGGGGGTTCTACCAGAGGGGAAGATCTCTGAGGCGATCAAAATCCGCCAGTAAGCGCAGGACTCACCAAGGTAGAGGAGGAACTTTGTCACAACATTCAGTTCCAATGATTTACTTCTGCTGGCCCAGATTATTTCTGTGAGGTCTCAAACATGCCTTATATGAAATGCTGTAAAACAGCGTGGTTATTTATGAAGTGCAATTATCACCCTTGGCAATCATGATTATCATTTGGGTGGGACTGGTTTGTGTTCCGTGCTGGCTCTAGCTTTTTTGCCGCACCAAGCTGCCAAAGCAAAAAAACAACAACAAATATTGGTCCTTGAAATGTGCCGCCCCAGGAATGGACGGAATGCCACCCCTTCAGATGTGCTGCCCCAAGCACGTGCTTCCTTTGCTGGTGACTGGAGCCAGCCCTGTTTGTGTTCTTTAGCCACTCTGAAATATTGGGTGAAATCCTGGCCCCACTGAAGTCAAAGGAAGTTTTGCGCAGGGGATTTCACCCAGTGTTGTAGTGCACTGTCTTTAGTATTGCTGCTTGCATCATATTGTCTGAGCAGTGTAGTCTGAAACTTCACAGCATGTGCATTCAGCCTCCTTGCAAGCCAGATATCTGGTGATATCCAAGATTACCAGCTACCATCTCATGGGACGTTTGCATTGTGGGATGATTAATTTCCCAAATTAATTAGTTTCTGTTTCACAATTCTCTTCATTTTTTTACACAAATCTTCTCCTCCCCTTCTCTTTGTTTACCCTGGCGCCACTCATTACATTGTAGTGGATCATGGAGTGACCCTCCGGCCACTTTATGGTGGCTGTCATGACAAAATGTAGCCCTCAATTAAAGTGTCACAGACAAGGACACAGATGTTAAGATGGGTGAGGATCTGCAAAGGAAATTTATCCTCCTAAAGAGACTTGCTTGGACATTTATTTTATGGGCAATTGTATAAAAGACTGGATCACCTGCTTTACATAGAAATAGAGGACCATATGCTCTCCTCCATCCACATCTGAACTGTAGCGCAGCCAGGTCCGGAGCGCAGGGGGAGTGGCGCTATAAAAAGGCGCCTCCCCCTGTACTCACCCGGCGGCGCTCCGGATCTTCAGCGGCACTTCGGCGGCGGGTCCTCACTCACTCCAGGTCTTCGGTGGTACCCGCTGCCGAAATGCTGCCGAAGACCCGGAGCGTCGCCGGGTGAGTGCAAGAAGCGGCGCTTAAAAAGAAGCGGCGCCTTTTTTTAGCGCTGCTTAAAAAAAGACACTGCTTCCTTTTTAAGGCGCCGCTTCTGCTCACAGGGGGAGCAGCCGCTCTCCCTGCTCCCCCCCTGGCTACGCTACTGCATCTGAAACCACTATTGATATCCTTGTGCATGGATGGGAGACAGCAAGACTGCGTCTTAACGTCAGAATAAGTTACAATCATCACTCCCATTTGTTTGTGTGGACTCATTTTATCAATTGCACATCTATTCTGCTTGTTTAGTGATAATACTATGAAGATGAAATTGCTTTTATCTGTGAGTGGCGGTGGTTTGGCCTGTAGATTCATAGACAAAAACATTAGTAATATGTCACCTCATGTTTCTTAGAATTAAGCTGAGTACATAGGAAGAGGAGTGCACAGACTGTACTGTACTCTTGAATCCTCCACAACATAAATAGGAAAGTGGCAGCCTTTGGCACCAGCAAATTACTGAGATGGCCTTAAGCAATGGGAAATAGAAGAGATAACCAGTGTCATTTTGCTGTAGTTTGTGTGGGAGAGCACAGGAGGTTGTTCACACAAAAGAAAGTGTAGTAATTTAAGTCCAGATTCTTTTCATTATTTAAAGAGAGGATGAAAGAAAATAAAAGAATGTGGAGCAGGGGAGGCTTAAGTGTAGTACTATTGAGATCTGGGCTATTTGGTATTTAATTTTTTTTTAAATCACCTGCAATGTTTGAATATTCAGATAACATAGTCATGCATGTTGCTTTTTACCTCAGATGAAGACTGTGCACAATTTTGATCAATTACTAAAAGAAAATAGGTACATGCACACTCAATGTTGTTGGCATTTAAATTACAGTTGCCATAATTTATGCCTCCTCATTTTGGATTTTTCTAAATTAGATACCCTTAATCTTACATTGAGAAAGTGAGTTCATTTTTAAGTCTGGTACAACCCTCCTCTCCAGTTTGTCCTGTTCTTAGTCGGTGGGCCTGATTTTACAAACACTGCTGAGTAGTCCCTTTGGCGCTAATGGTAGTAAAGCCTGACACTCAGGGCCGGTGCAAGGAAGTTTCACGCCCTAGGCGAAACTTCCTTGCACCAGTCCTGTGCCCCCCCCCCAAGCTAACACCGCCCTGCCCTGCGCCCTCCCCCCCCAGCTAACACCACCCCCTTGTGCCCATCCCCCCTGCACCCTCCCCCCACCTAATACCGCACCCCCCGCCGGCAGCCAGCCTCCCCACCCCCTGTGGGCCGCAACTCAGCTCCCTGCCTGCGACCAGCCGCCCTCCCGGCTCAGCCGCGGAGCCGGGAGGGCGGGAGGCGCCCCCCCTTCCCCCCGGCTCAGCCCCAGAGGACGGGAGGCAGCCGCGGCCAGCCGCCCGCCCGCCCAGCTCGCAGCCCCCCCGGGAGCCGCCCCCCTGGCTCGCAGCCAGCCGCTCTGCCCCGCTCCCGGCTGAGCCGCGGAGCCGGGAGGCAGGCGACAGCCGTGGCCAGCCACCCCCCCGGCTCCCAGCTGAGCCCCGGAGCTGGGAGGGCGGGAGGCAGCCGCGGCCAGCCGCACTCTCGGCTGAGCCGCGGAGCCGGGAGGCGGGCAGCAACCGCAGCCGCTCCCTCCCCCCCCCCCCCCCCCGGGCTCCCAGCTCAGCCCCTAAGCCGGGAGGCGCGCCAGCCCTGCTGACACTCCATTAGATCTGCAGGACTGAGAATTTAGTAGCTAATAAAATCTAGTTAGGGATCTAGGGGAGAAAAAACATATATAAATATACATTGTGTACAAACATCCGTTTGTGATGATCTGCTGCTTAAAGGATGAAAACCACAATTCTGCTCTGAAAAATATTAGTTTTTGAAGTGTTCCAATGCTGGCTGTTGGCACTGATCTGTGTAAAGAATTAAATATTCATTGAGTCAGAGAGAGAGAGGCTGACTCTAAAGCTTGGTGGTTCGGGTGTTTGAGATTTTTGGAGGACTCCGGTTGAAGTCCCTGCTCTGAATCAGGCAGAAAACAGGCTTCAATCTGGTTTCCCACACCTCTGTCTCTGACTAGAAATTCCCTCGACCTGAGAAACCTTCCCAATGAATATTGTGTCAGAACCAAGATGTTTTTGCAGAAACTGGTTTTGACAAAACAGTATTTTTCAATGGAAAAAAGATTTTGTCAAAACAGTTTTGATAAAATCCAGTTCTACTAATGGGTGATGCTGCCTTCATTAGGGATGTATTTTCTCCTTATGAAAAGAAACAAAGATAATCCAAACTGTGTCCGTGCTTGAACCATTCCATGATCCTGCTGGCTGGAACACCATGCTCCTTGTCTCAAGTGGCAAGTTTCTGACAGTTTACTGTATTTCATTGACTAGCCACAGCAGGCAGACAATGCTTTTTGCAATTTTCACCTCAGCGTAAACAAAGAAGAAACAGCTGCAGCTTTGAGTCACTTGTTGACAAAATTCAGTGTGTGGCAGGGGAAACTGCTGGTTGATCAACTCATTTTTCACAAGTAAATGCAATGGGAGTCATAACAAATCACTGTGCTACCCTAGTAGTGGAACTGTGTGGGGTGAATGAGTCAAACTACAAATGCATTAGGAGTGGGATAGTAATCACTGTTGTGCTCCCACTGGTGGGTTCAACTATAATTATTAGCTGAGCAGGTGGTAGCATTCAACAAGCCGTATTGCCACCTCACAGTGAAAATAAAAGACACCAATGATTCCTCTGCTGTTCTGTAAATGAACAGTACATATTTAGAGATCTTGTTCTGATTGCAGACAAGATTAGTCTCCTGAATTGTATTTTTTTTATTTCTGTCTTCAGGTAATTGTGCTCTCCTCAACACTCCTGACACCACTTAACATTCCTGAGTTGTTGTTTGCAACAGACCATCTACAACCAGACATAGGCATCTGAAGAGTGCAGATCTGCGGAGAAGATAAGTGATTTGCCTTCACTGGAAATACCACCCTCTTGCCTGTCATCGTTTCCGATATTCTTCCAAAAATGAATTTGTCTAAAAACTAATTGTGGCTGTAATTGAAAACTGAGTCGAGTGATTTGATAGCTGGTTGCAAGGGGATTTGAATGGATTGTGGGAGCACTTAAAAATCGTTCTTTTGTTCAGTGACGTCAAGCTGACACTCAGCTCCTCCCTGCTGAATGATATTGCTAACATGGGCCCTCCCCACCGCATTGCCCAGAGAACGATGGCTGCCTGTAGTAATTCCCCAGAAAGGGGATAATTCTGAAACAGCAGCAAAGGGCCAGATTCTGCCACCTTACCTTCGTGGAGTAGTACTTTCCACTGTAAGTAGTCCCAAAGTGGGATTCCTTGTAATGTAAAGGGGGAGTAAAGGTAGCAGAACCTAGCCCTGGCCTGTTTTGTTCCCCTGCAAAACACATGTGCTTTAGTTAGTTTTTAACTCCTTCTGCGCAGTCTGTGACCCTAGCCCCAGGGAGAGGCCATGAAGCACAGCAGTGAACTGAGTTGTCAGTAGTAGAATAGCTACAAGCCCACCGATGGCTTTACTGCTGATAGGGTAGAGGTGGAGGGAATCATGGATGGGGAATCCCACCATAATCAAGCTGGTGAGCCATGTACCGGCTTTCTCACAGATCCCTGGATTCCTCTCTTGTTTGCCTCAGTCATAGTCCCATGAGAAAAGTCACTTTCTTTGATGACATTCTCCTCTGCATGATTTTGCACAGGAGAACATGTGGGCTGAGATGATTAGATGTTTCATTTTATTAATCCTAGAGGAATGCTTCTCTCGGGCACATCAAATAAATAAATTCCCATTTGCAAAATCATTAGGGTTCCAAACGTAGAACGCTCGTTTAAAGTTGTATTTCTGTATAACAAGGGTAGGAAGAGCTTTTGATTTTAATTTATGATTAGGCAACAGCCTTTAACAAAGCAAGCTGTCTGAGTTATGTAACTTTCTTTTTTTAATTTTGCTTTAATCTTTGGAGGAGAAAAACGTAAGTGGTTGAGGATTTCAACTGTATTCAGCATTGAGGTTAATAACAATGCAGCATAAAATAGTGGTGCCACAAAGATGCAGCATATTGTCTGTTTGTTCATCCCGGGGATGCTAAAACTACATTCTATGCTGGGAGATTATTTACAGTTACATTTTAGGGGCACATTTTTAGGCCCTCTTTCTATATACAGCGAAGTTCCCCCATTTTAGCATTCTTTATTATTCCCAGAGACTAGGTTAAATAGAAACTAGTTCTTTAACCTTTGCTCACTAGCTAGTTTAAGTTCTGCTGAGTGTAACCTTTTTTTCTGAAAACTCTTCATTTTGTTTTAATGGTGCACTTCAGTGGCCAGAAGGGAACAAAGGCCTGATTATAAAGGTTAGACTGAAGCATGGACAAAGTTGCCTTTATGAAAACAGATTTAGACGATTAATATAGAACGTTACGTTCCACTGTACTTGATAGGAAAGTAATGTGTCAAACAAAACACATATGTAATGCTAAAAGCTTATGAAGTCTCTTTGACTGAACAAGTTCAAGAAATGACAGCAAACAGCCCATCTGTGTGGTTACATTGCTTCTTCTTCTGCACCGTATCAGAATGTAGATGTTTTGGAAGTTACTTAACAATAAAGCAAAGATTACAGAATTTGCTCATCTTCCTGGCTTTTTCATACACACCAACTCCTCATCTTATTAGATACATTCTGTTGCTCTTCCCCCACCCCCGGGCAGCATAGCTAGAAAGGAGCACTCCGTCAAGTGTCCACTCTGCTGTGTGGCTGTCAATTCCTACACATCGGATGGCCCTTCCCCCTGTCTTTCAGCTGCCCCAAGGGATTCTAGACAGGGACTCCTGGCACAGAGGACCCTCCACCCCTCAGGGAAGTGGTCACCAGTCCTAAGAAGCTGTGAAGACAGTTTCTGTCTCCTTCCTCTCTCCACCCCCTTAGCTAAACAATTTCAGACCCCTGACTTGGTTATCTGAGGACATGCTGCATGCAGAGCCGGCACACCCACTAGGCGACCCTAGGCAGTCACCTAGGGCGCCGGAGGGGCAGCTAGCCGTGGCTGCCCCCCGCCCCCGTGTCCAGCTGCCCCCTGCTCCGCCGCAGCTGCCGCCTGCCTCCGCACCTCAGCCGGGAGCAGGGGGGCGGCTGGCCACGGCTGCCGCCCACCTCCATGGCTCAGCCGGGAGCGGGGCGCCTCCCAGCTCCGCAGCTCAGCTGGGAGTGGGGGGGATGGCTGGCCGCGGCTGCCTCCTAGCTCCGCGGCTGAGCCAGGGGCAGCGGCGGGTGGGGGGGCTGAGCTGCTGGCCCGCAGGGGGTGGGGAGGCGAGGGACTAGCTCCCGCGGGGTGGGGGCGGTGTTAGCTAAGGGGGGAGGGCACAGGGGGGCGGCGGTGTTAGATGGGCGGGGGGCACGGCTGGTGCAAGGAAGTTTTGCCTAGGGCACGAAACTTCCTTGCACCAGCCCTGGCTACATGAGTTATTGGGCAGGGCAAACCAGTGAGGGTTGGGGCTTAAATAGACTTTGGTGTTGGAGGTTCCCACAGTTCCTGTGGTTCCATAGGTCCCTGTATTGGGGGGATGCCTAATCTTCTGTGTTCACCTTGGGGGAACCTTCATAGCCAGTTTGCCATGGTGGAATGCAACTGCAGGCTAGAGCACTGTACTTCAGCAACAGGGAGAGCAGTCAAGCAGCCAGGGGCTGAAAGGAGACAAAGATGATTGGCTGCTGTTCAAGGACAGCAAGGCAGACCTTGGGCCTTTGGGGATGATTTTTGGAAAGGAGGGTGTGGGCTGTGTCCACTAGTTTGGGGGAGGAGGGCAGGGCAGGGTGAGTGTGGTTTTTGGTTGCATTAGCAACAGAAGTTTTGAGGGAGGGCAAGATGGCGAGAGCTAAGGCAGGGAACCGGCTCCTACGTGGGAGTCAGCATGGGCACTGCATGCTGTGAACTGGCAGGAGGATGCTTGCTGTCCCAAAGCGAGGTCATGGCTAGCATCCAAATTTTCTGTAGAGGCCAAGCAGATATCCAGGTATCTGTTGCTTATCCCTTGGTGGACTCCGTCTCGTCTTACTCCAGCCACACACACACCAGGATTCAAGGGCCTTCGAGTTCCCTCCAGTCATCTACAAGCAGGAACAGCTCAGCAGATGCTGCTGCTTCATCAGGCAAACCTCATCTACATGGTATGGGACACAGCCATTCTCCACTGTAGTAGAGGATTGAATTTTCATGTGGAGGTGTAGGATGCTGGCCAAAGATGTGGGGCGGTCAAAAGATATTAAGGTGGATGGGAGAGGGTCTTTGAAAATAAGAAAGCGGTTGTCTGGTTAGACAACTAGTTGGTAATGCATTGTGTTCACCAGCAGCTCTCATCCTTTTGCACCCTCCCCTCCCTTCCCTTTTGCCATACCAGCACCAGGCCAGGAACCTGCTCCAATTTAGCATCGGGGGAAAGGTGGAATGCTTGCAACCCTCTGGCACCAGCCCTGGTTTTGGCTGGCTTGTATATGGCACTTTGGCCAGTCTGACATGGACATTACTCTCTTGGGTGACAAAGAGTTAGTTGACACATCTGTGTTAAAGCTCAAATGAGACTATATTACATTACAGTCTGTGATCCTTCTGGCCAGGCTGGTATAATTGTACATTACTGCAGCAGGTGTGGTGGGGAAGCATCTCCCCTATTGCAAGTGATGAGTGGAAGTGGAAACTTAGCTTGGCATTAGGTGGGGATGCCCTAGGTCAAGAGTGGAGTTGGGAGCCTGACTCTTGGCTTTTGATTACAACACTTTCTTTCTGGTTGGAAGATTGGCTGCAGGCAAACACCACCAGGTGACCACCAAGCAATGACTAGTAGCATCTTGGGGCAGGCTAGTCTTGCAGGTGACATTTTTGTAAGCAATTGGAAATTAGTTTGGGGTAAATGGTTACTGTCTCCTACTTGGGTGATAGAGAAGAAGAGAATTTTGATGTTTCTGGACAATGAAATCCAGTGCTAGAAGCTCTTAGGGGTTGTACTAGGAAAACTGTAGTCCAGCGGTTCTCAAACTTTTGTACTGGTGACCCTTTTCACACAGCAAGCCTCTAAGTGTGACCCTCCCCCCCCCCTTATAAAATAAAAACACTTTTTTGTGTATTTAAATGCTGGATGCAAAGCAGGGTTTGGGGTGAGGCTGACAGCTCACCACCCCTATTGTAATAACCTCATGACCTCCTGAGGGGTCCTGACCCCCAGTTTGAGAACCCCTGCTGTAGTCCTTTTTAAGAAGGCAGAATGGTTGCTAGTTTGTCTAATCCAGTGGGCTGGGTCTGCAGGGTGGTCTGTGGCTAGATCAGCCACAGCCACCTCTTTTCTCAAGAATGAGTCTCTATCACACAATAATAATAACCATGGGGAAACAAAGTTGGGGCCTAGGTGCCATTCGTTCCAGTCAGAATGTCTCAGCCGTCTAGCTCTCTATGTGAATGGAATGAAGTCAGAGGTTTGTGCCAATTTACTTTACCCAGTGATACTTTCATTCTTCAAGGCATCGTATTTATCACTAAGCAAAAGTGTAGTGCAGGTTGTGCCAATGCTGCCAGTTTCTAACCAAAGAGTTAAAAGTGGTAGAGGCTGGTGTTTAGCTCATGAATAAGTTCATATCTAAGTAATATCAAGCCTCACCGCCATGGCCCCATTATTAGGATTTTCATGCCAGAAGAGGGAGGGATGGATCCTGAACCCTAGTTTGAAAGGCCTTGGATTTTTTTTCTGCATAATTGCATCGAAGGACAATATATGGTACATAAAAGGTTCTGAGTACTTCCCACAATACCTAAGGTGCTTGTACCTATAAGACTTGAATACATAAAAATATGCAAAGGAGGTGGATTTAATTCATATTTCTGCCCATTGATTTTTAAAAAGTGGTTAGTATATACCATACAGGAAATTATGAGAAAAATAGATACTTGTAAAGCAATGCTTTGTCCCATGGTTGACAGGTTGTTTCCAATTCTGTTTAAAACAAAAAACACTACATGAGAAAATGTGTAGTTCAAAAAAATTTAATGCTGAAACAGACTGCAGGAGTGAAAAGTCTGCTCCACCTAAGGAGTTATTGTACACAAAATAAATAAATTACAGTTTAAGCAAAAGCATAAGTGGCTTTTTAAAGTGCATTTGTATAAGGCCCTTCGCCTATATTCTCAAACTCCATTGGCTCAATGTAAAAATGCATAAGTCTGCTATGTGTAGTTAAAGATGAATATCCCACTGAACTCGGAGAGAGAGGGCTCAGCTAAGGAAAATCCAACCAGCTTCACTGCCTAGAGCCAACAGTATATATCATACAATAATGAATTGATAAAGTGAGTTCCTTCCATGCTTACTACACACAATGGGGCTAAGGGGGAAATGGAAAAGGTTTTGCACTGAGCAGTTACCAAGGACCATCATTCCAACTCGGGACTTGCATCTGAAAAGCAGCAGTGTAACATTTTAAAATTAATCTAGACAATATTTTTCAGACAGTAAAAAAAAAACAAATGAGTTATTTGTAATGATAAAATACACAAACCCTGTGCACAATATTTCTGTGTACTAAAATACTGGTCAAACCCTCAGTAATAATGTAGCGAGTAAAAATAGTGTAGCATTGTTTTTAGTCATGAAACCCAGTCACAGCCACTCATTTTACACTGACTTTTCAAAACAAGCTCATTTGTGCTTCAGAAGACATGGATAAAATCAAGCTCTACTGAGCAATAAAAATACATGCATGCTGTCCTTCATCCAATACCGAAAACAAGCATACAACTGTAAGACTCAGATGGTTATTTCCAATAAGTAAGCTGGAGTTCAGGATATTTTTTTTGGTCACCACACTTAAGTAAGTGATGTGGTTGTACATCAAGCCAAACTGTGTCCCATCCTAGGAAAGCAAGACTGAAGTTTTGTGGGTTGTTTTCTTTTCAATTACTAAAAGTTTGGTTTTAAAATGAAGATAGATGTTCTACCATTCACTTGCTAGAATCACTTAAGGAGCTTATTCAAGCCTCACGCTTGTTTCCCCTTTAAGCGATGGTTTATTTCTACAGACGTTCAAAAGAACCTCTGAACCATCCTTCTTTCACACTGCCTCGGACTCCATAGTGCCAGTGTTTAACATTCCAAAGTTGGAACTTTATGACAACAGGTTAAGAAGATAAAACCCCCACTTAGCTTTGCTTTCAGACAGAAGTGACAGTCCTAACTTTAGCAGACAAAGCTTGCTTAAACCTTCTCTTCAGATCCTGCATGTTTGGTGACTTTGGCCTTGGGATAAGAGAGGTTCTTCTCTTCTCAGGGGTGCTAGTTATTTGTTGTTTACTAACTTCTTTACACAGGACATGGAAGGCATTGAAGACATCATTGTAGTTCTCACTGACAGACACTTCATAAAAAGTACAACCTAGCATGTTCGCCAGTTGAAGTCCATGCTGTGGCTCCACTTCTTTAATATGTAGGAGATCAGCTTTGTTTGCTACAACGACAACAGGGACTCTGTTTCCTGGGTGTAACTGTCGAACTTGCTGGTGAAGGTGACTAAGTAGCTCATAGCTCTTATAATCTGTGATGGAGAAAACAATCACAACAGCATCTGCCCATCGAATGCATCTGTTCAACTGTTCATTACAGTCCAGACTGTGTTCATGGATCTGAGAAAGAGGAATTGTTTTAAATTAGATGGTTATGACAGAAAAAAATTAAAGTAACCTGACTTTCTTTTAAAGACTGTAAAGCTAAATGCATGTTATATCATGATAGATTTGTATTGTAAATAAAGCTCTTTTTTTACACCTTCATAAAGTATGTTGATCCAGCTGCAGAAATCTGGAATAAACAACACTGGAGTTTGCCACACTCCAGTGGAAAATTGACCTGAGTAGTTCTGCACGCAGAGAAAAGCTTTGTAGTTCCACAGAATGGGAAATTAACTGGCTAGACAGTAAGTCTAGGGAAGCAAAGATATGAGCTGGAAGCATTTAAACCTGGAGAGATGCCCAGTGCAAAAAGGCAAAATCCAGCATTATTACTCTTGTCTACACACTCAAACTTTCCAAAATACAAGATTAAGTCATAACAAATCTTAATGAATGCAGCCACAATACTATGGTTTTTAGTTTATATTGTGCACGTTTGTGAAACTTTTTTCACAAAGTTTTTATTAAGCTGTAGTAATGACATGTTGCCTTCCAAGTTTTTTCCAATGCATTTCTTGTTGACACAAAAATAAAATGTTCTTTCTTCATAGCTAGTATTCCTAACACATTAACATGTAAATCGGTATTGGACAAATCAGCCTTCCTATACAAGATTGCTTGCATCTCCAAGAGTACAAAAGATTAATTGAAATAGTGGGTTGTTTACTTTTACTGTCAATGCACTATATACAGTACATACACTACATAGAGCTTTCACTGTTTATAAATGAGGTTACCAGTTCTGCCATTCAAAAAACACTTGATACTAAAATGGATAGTGAACCATTTTCTACAAAGATTGATAAGTGGTTGAACAGCTCATCTGGCAAAAGATAAAAAGATTGAAGCTTATTTTACTATTTTAAGAGATGTATGGATGTGTAACTCACCTGAACGCCTGGTGTATCTTGCACTTGAATAGCAAGCATCTCTCCATCTATTTGGATCTGTCTGCTATAAAGGTTACCTAACAATAACAAAAACATTTTGTTACAAATACACTCACAGGTATCTGAACAGACACAAAAATTGCCTGAATGGATGATATGAACGACAGCACTTAGAGCACAGGACAGTAGAAGCGTTTTATCATTAACCGCTCAATTTATAAAGTATCAGAGGGGTAGCCGTGTTTGTCGCTTCTACAGATCCAGACTAAGGGTCCTGTGGCACCTTATAGGCTAACAGAGGTATTGAAGCATAAGCTTTCGTGGGTGAATACCCACTTCTTCGGATGCAAGCAGTGTAAATGTCCAGAGGCAGATATAAATGTGCAGGGAAGATTCAGGCTAGAGATAACGAGGTAAACTTAATCAGGGAGGGTGAGACCCTCTGAGAAGGCCTCACCCTCCCTGATTAAGTTTACCTCGTTATCTCTAGCCTGAATCGTCCCTGCACATGTATATCTGCCTCTGGACATTTCCACTGCTTGCATCCGAAGAAGTGGGTATTCACCCACGAAAGCTTATGCTTCAATACCTCTGTTAGTCTATAAGGTGCCACAGGACCCTTTGTCGCTTCAATTTATAAACTGTAACCAACTGCAGTAAGAGACTGACAACTTTAACATAATGACAGAGAGAAGGTTATAGTGGTTTGTGGTTGTTATCAGAACCCATAGGAGTTAGTTTTCATTGACTTGCTTGCAAGTTTTCAGTTTAATTTTATAAAAGACTTGGAGCTCATTACACCTTTCAAGAGAACTGGACAGTTTTAATTATTGGCAAAGACAAACCAACTTTTATTATAGGAAGTCAGTTGCTTTGACAATTAGGGGTTCTGCACTTGAGCAAATATTTTCTCTTGGATGTGTTTTTGGATTGGATGCATTTCGAGTCTAGAGAGTCTTGAGATGTTTAAAGTCAGGTATCCCCACAACAGCAGCAAAGTCTGATTGGTTTGTGATGTCACTAGAAACACCCCTTTCGTGGATATATTTGTTGCTTTATTTCTATAATACAGCCGATTTCTAATCTTATTTGGAGCTACACTTTTTTTTTTTTTAATGTTTCCGTCCGTCACTCATACCACTTATCTAGTTTGGCTAAGCTTGTTTGCTTGTCTGTCTTCCCTGGATCATTAACTACTTTTAAATTGAAAAGAAAAAATGAGAAGAAGGTCCAGTGGCGTTAGAACAGTTTTTAATAGTGGGGGTGCTGAGAGTCATTGAACAAAACTGTAAACCCTGTATATGATGGAAACCACTTTAAGGGGGGGTGGCAGGAACCCCAGTTCCAGCACCCCTGAAAGGGGCAAGGAATGAAGCTGGATTTCCCCCAACATCACTCAACAGGGACCACAACTCTGAACAAGCTAAAGTAGGGGGCCTTATGGGTTTAACAAGTCAAATTTCAGATCAAACACTTTTTGTGTCAGGCCTCTATACCCATCACAATACCAAGCGGAATAGATGCTCCTAATCTGCTGCTTTTAGCCAGAATTCAGCATCCTACAGTGCAAGAATACGGGCTGCGTCCCTGATAAACTGGTGGATGGCCCCTGAACGTTACGGTTCGCCAGGCAGATTCGGGGATTATTGGGGGCAGGGGTATTAGATTTCCACTGTTTAAGGCACACATTACATTTTCTAAGTAGAATCTACCTCCTGACGCGTTCGGGGCAGACTGCACGAGGGCATTTCTCCTTTATCAACGTACCGCCGCGCAGCATGGGGCTGTGCCCTGCGCTCAAGCCGCCCAGCCACTTCCCCCTCACCTGCGTTTCTCTCGTAGTCTCCGATGAAGCGTTTTGTGAGGAATCGCACCACCAGGGCTGCAATGGACCCAAGAAAAAGCCGGTTACACCCTCTCCTCCTGGGACGCGCGCGCAAAAGCCCCCGCCCGCACCCGCAGCCCAGGGGCTGGGAGAGGGTCAGTGGCGCCGGGGGCGAGCAGTACCCCAGTTTGCGAAGGGAAGGGGGGGCAGGCGAGGCAAGGGTCTCGCTGCTCGCCCCTCCCTCTGGCTGCGCCTGGCCTCTCGCCACGCTGAGTTCCCCCCGCAGCGATCGCGCCCAGCCAGCGCTAAGAGGCGGGCAGCACTCACCGGTTTTGCCCACGCCGCTGGCTCCCACCACCGCGATCTTGATGAGGCGGGGGCGGCCGGAGGCGCCCCCGCTGCAGCAGTCTCCGCTGGCGCTGCCGGCCTGGGGGTACTCGGCGATGGTGCACATGTTCTGCACCAGGCGCATCGCAGCTGCCCCGGGAGCAGAGCAGCAGGCGTCGGGGAGCGGGCGGCGCGGAGCCGGAGGGAGGACGCAGAGGGATCGCTGCTGCTGGCGTGGGGGCGGCAGGACCCGACGTGTCCGCGCTTGGAGCCGTCCGGCACGTCTCGCTCGATCCCTCGGCTCTCTGAGCTGCCGGCGCGGTCCCGGCTCTTTTCTCTCCCCGCTACAAACCCCGCCCCTGCTCCTCCGGCGGCCACTCACAGCTCCCGAGAGCTGCCCGCCCCCGCGCCAGCAGCGCTGCGCGATCGGGACCGGGACCGGGACCGGGACCAGCTCCTGCTCCAGCCGCCCGGCGTGTGCGCGGGGGCCCCGCCCGGCTCCCCTCGGCTCTGCTGGCTCCGGCCGGGGCAGCAGCAAACGGGTCAGCGAAGCGTCGCAGGATTGGGACTTCTGCGGGAAGGGGGGGCTTAAACAAGGCAACAGCGAAACCCTGGCCTGGGCTGCTCCCCGGGCGGGATTACTGCGTTAGTGTGAGAGGCCTCAGTCCCAACAAGTCAGGGTCAAGAAGGAAACAAAGGAGAACCAAATCCAGCCCCATTCACCCCTGAAATATTCAACCTCGCTCAGGTGGCTGAATAGTGCCAAGGCTGGATCCCGAAACAGCTTCCAAGTCACCCTCCGGTAACAGACCTAGGACTTGCCACACAGCAGCAGCCCCATGGTCCCGCTCGGCCAGTACCCTGCCTATCCCCAGCAGCGGGCTATACCAGATGGTACAGCAGAAAGGGAAAGACGCTGCCACATTAGGCAGCTCAAGGGTGGTCTTCCCCCACCCTTAGGACTCATCCTGATGATTTCTACTAGCTAAAGACTGGCTTAGTGCCTGAAACATGAGGTTTAATAGCCTTTCCCAAAATACTTTTATCATTAATGTAATTCAGCCTAGTCTTGTTATCCATATCAATGTGCAAACCAGCATCATAGCTTGAAAGTAAGGGTGTTAATGGTCCTGCAGTCAGATGCTATGTTAGGTGCAGAGGAGCATCATTTATTGTATTATGGTAGCACTACAGCCTTCCCGCCCCCACCCCCTCTGCCTGCAGCCCCCTCGGTTAGGGACTGGACAATCATCAGACAAATGGTTTTGCAAATGATTAAACTACTAAGGCAAACCCAGTTCTAAAGGGCGTCTTCATCTAGTATGTCCTATTGCTACAGCATAAGATCCAAATCATAACTTTTTGCTGCGATTTGCTTTTTGAGAAATGCTTCTCAGCCTCTCTGTTCTAGTTGAGCATAATTCTCGTCCCATACAGGCAGTGCTAAAAGTAAGCACTGTGAATGCACGGCACGGTATTACTTTTGAATTTAGTGCTGATGACTTGTTATCAGACTCGGCCTTAGAGACCAAAGTCATTTCTTCACCCATTGAACAACTACCATCAGTGCCGGATTAACACATGGGCCCACAGGGCCTGGGCCCGTCTCCCCCACCCCTCTGCAGGAGCACGAGAACCTGAGTAGAAGGGGGGCCCCCACTGGTGCCAGAACTGTGGCCCTGGCCCTTGCAACTTCCCTTCCCCATGGAGCCCTGGCCCCTGGTGGCCAGGCCAGAAGCTGGAGCCAGGCCATGGTAAGTCACCCAGGGAGCCTGAGCTGCCGTAGGGAGCCCTGGACCCACCTGCCCTGGCTGGGAGGCCAGAGGACCTGACAGCAGCCCCTGGCCCATGTCCCCACGCCCTGGGGTGCACCCACCCAGGGGAGATGGAGGATCCAGGGCTCCCCACAGCAACCTGGGCTCCCTGGGCAGCTCCAGGGACAGCCTTAGGGGTGGGCCACTCAGGTGACTGCCAGGGCACCATGGTCGGGTGGGCTCCGTGCGGCGCAGAGGTGCACGCTGCTGGCTGGCAGGGGAGTGCTGCAAACTCACAGAGGCAACAAATGGGGGGGGCCAGATTTTTCCCTGCTTCCTCCTGATGGAGAAATGGGGGGGGAGCAGTGACGCACAGCTACTGCTCCCCCCCTCCACAGCATTTCTCTGCGCCTCCCTTAGGGGGCTGTGAGGGGGAGCGCAAGGAGCAAAACCAAGCACTCTGTGCATCCATGTCACTTTCCCCACCTGGGCTGGGCTGTTAGGCGAGCATCAGGAGCTGCTGCTCTCCCCTTATACAGCCCAGGAGAAGAAAGTGACCTGGATGCAGGAAGCCCAGATGTTGCTCCTTGCTCCCCCTCCCCCACGGCCACCTAGGGGGGCATGGAGGAGCAGCATTTGAGGAGGGGAGCGAGCAGCAGTGCCAGTCATTCTGTGCATCCAAGTCAGTTTCCCCACGTGGGCGCAGAAGAGGAGTGCCGGGGTTAGGAGTGCAGGGGGGTCACAGTGCAGGGGTTAGGGCTTAGGGGCAAAGGAGGCACAGTGCAGCACAAAGTAAGGGTGGCAATACACCATATACCATGCCACCCGTACTTCTCTACTGCAGATGGCGGCGGCACTGCCTTCAGAGTTAGGCCCCCAGTAAGCAACTGCCACTCTCCGGCCGCTCAGCCACTGCTTAATTTATATGAGAGCTTGCTGGGGCTGAGCCCTGGCACCTCTTTCAATACAAATGAAGCACGGGGACGGGGGGGGGGGGGGGGGGGGGAGAGGAGAACCCATGGGGGCCAGGTGTGATGGGGGTGGGAAGCCTGCAGGGGCCAGAGGCAATGGGGGGCAACCATGGGAGGCCGGGGGCAATGGAAGGCCACCGTGCCCACAGGACCAAGGGTGGCAAAATACAAGTTTTCCCAAGGCTCCATTTTCCCCAAGGCTGGCCTTGGGCAGTTCTTACTGCCGCCCGGCTCCAGGCCAGGAGCCAGGCCTCGGGTGGGGGTGGGGTGGGGGGGGGGGAAGGAGCAGGAGGCAGAGCCCTGTGGTGAGAGGAATGCGGGGGAGGGGGGGGCAAAAGTTCTTTGTGCCCAGGATCCCAGTCAATCTGAATCTGCCTCTGAGTAGAGTTTGACAAGCAGCAGTAGCACAGCACAAGCTTCCTCACAATGAAGCCAATCTACCCCACCAGAACTGGCGGAAGCACCTCTACAGGTGAGAAACAAGTGCTCTCCCATGCCCATTCAATTCCTGGCCTGTCTGCTGCGACTACCAACATGTGGCAACGATAGCTGGCTTTGTGATACTGACCATCAGTCCACTGGGAACTGCACTAAGTCTATACAACTTATTTCACATAGGGGAGGGCAGAAACAGCCAGCAAAGTGCACAATTTCCCTCAGACATTTTTTGTTTGTTAATGTCATTGCCTGCTGCTGTGTGAAATACTGAGCTGGTTACACAGTGTCAGCCAGTAGCTCTGTGTTCTTTACAATATGTTTCTGCTGGAGGTTCATGATAAGAAGGCAACTCCTACAAAATAACTATAAGTGTGGAATAGGAGCCAGTTGGGAGGTAGGGGTGCAGAGGGTTTGATGAAGGAGTGACAAGGAGGAAAGAAAAAAAAATGAGGCAGGAGGCTAAATGGGAGCTGAGGTTTCTAGAACTGGGGGGTTTACATCATGGGCTGTGTCCAAGATGCATGTTGCACCGTTCCGGAAAGCAGGGTTGTAAAAGTGGCTTTAAACCAGTTTTATGCATCTCCTCTTCTTGTTGGGCTGTCTAGTGCGGAGGCTGATCCCTGGTGTAAAAGTAGTATTAGGGATCCTTTATGCTCAATTGCTCATGGTCCCAGCAGGCCATTATGCCAGCTCTGTGTCAATGGAGTATATAGAGACCGTGTCATATATGTCTCATGCTTCCCCATACTAGGCCCAGAGAAGAATTGAACCAAGGGCTCCCACATTACCGGGGCTTACCCTCACCCCTGTACTATAGAAGGCCTCTTCTACTTAACTTTTGCTTTGGCCAAATAGTTAAAGTGGAACAGCTTCAACAGGCAAGCAGACAGCACTCCCTGTTCAAATCCTTTTGTCCCGGCTAGCAGACAGGGGAATTGAAGCAGAGTATCTAACATCCCAGATGAGTGCCCTAACCCTATAGAGGGCTTCCCACAATGGCATTTTGCTTGGCCCAGTTAACAGATAATTAAAGTAGGACATTTTCAACATGAAAGCATCAGTTGTCACTGTTCAAATCCCATCTCAGGAGGCCCAGGAAGGAATTGAACCAAGGTCTCTACAAGTGCAGGTGCTTACTCTTGCCATTGTACTCTCACACTTCCCAGACCCCTGTATCCCTTTCCAGAGTCTGATTGGACTTGTGTAGCCCCAAGTTTCACCTCACTTAAAAACTTACGAGATCGGACATAAAAATACAAGTGTCCCAGCATACTGTTACTGAACAATTGCTTACTTTCTCATTGTTACCATATAATTATAAAATAAATCAATTGGAATATAAATATACATTTGAGTGTGATATTTGAGCCTGTTTTTCACTTGTGAGCCTTGTCTGTAGCCCGAGCCCTGCCACCTAGGGCTGAAGCATGTACCTTAGGTTTGCACTGCCCCCAGGGGCGTGGGACCCATAGCAACTGCCCTGCTTGCTACTTGCAACTCTCCTGAACCTGTGCTGTGACACCCCCCAGGGCTGCAACCCCCAGCTTGAAAAACACTGATCTAGATGCATTGAGTGGTCTCTGAGTACCCTCAGGGGTACACATACCCCTGGTTGAGAACCACTGCTATAGGGCACTTAACCTCATGGCCACACCCACTGCCCCCCAGGAATGTACACTTTCTCCTCCTTAGGGCCTGAGCCAGCTCCTACTGAAGCCAACAGACTTTGCTTTGCTGCCTTTTTGAAAATTCCATGACTACATCAGTTCCCCTTACACATGTGATTAGGTGCAAACCTCCATATTTATACATCTAGCCAACCTTGAAAATCCTGGTCTCACTGACTTCAGCTAGTGCAAGAGCAGGCTCAGGGTTTGTACAACAATGCAGGGGAGGGGGGAATTAAGCAATCTACCACTCCTCTACTATCTGATGCATCTTACAGGATTCTGTATCATCTCAGAAAAGGGATAGCTCTCATACTGCATCATCTCCAAAAAGGAACCTGGACATCAACTTAGCCAGCTAACTTGAGATCTCTACTGTATGCAGCAATGGTCAAAAAAAAAAAAAAAAAAAAAAAGGAACTAGAATGTTAGGGTGAATCAGGAATGGAATGGAGAATAATACAGAGAATAATATAATGCCATTATATAAACCAGTGCATTACCTCAGCTAGACTAAGGTGTGCAGTACTGATGACCCCTTCTCAAAAAAGTTATTGCAGACTCAGAGAGGGTTTGGAGAAGGGTTCAGAGACTGAGAAGGGAGCTGGGAAAACTCATAAGAAGTGAAAGACCCCCCCTCCCCCAGAGATTGTGATTGTTTACCTTTAGGAAGGAGAGGATTAAAATGGGAGGTGACCAGAGGGTGCTGAAATTCGGGGTGCTGCGGATGCAGCAGCACCCACTGGCTTTAAGTGATTTCCATCCTATACAGGGATTATGGTTTTAGTCAATGGCTCTCAGCTCCCCCACTATACAAATTGTTCTAATGCCACTGGGTGTGACAAAAGTCACAATAATGATTGGTCTAGAGAAGGCAGATCAGGAGCTGCTGTTCTCCCTGGGTCCAGAGGACAGTCAGTGAAACTGAATGGTAGAAAATTCAAACCTGGTGAAAGGAAATACTCTTTCACAGAACATGAGTCAACTCTGGAACTTGTTGCCACAGACAGTCACTGAAGCCAAATACTTCAGCAGACTGAAAAGGGATAAGATCTTTCTATGGATAACAAGAACACCAGTTTTATAACAGTTAATGCTAATATGATTTTTGGAAGAGCTATGAAACCTCATGCTTCAAGGTTTAAGCCAATCTCTAAGTATTAGTGAGGCAGATTATCCCAGCTATTAACCAGTCTAATGTGAGGTTTCCTCACCTTCCTCTGCAGCATCTGGTACGGACTACTGTCAGAGCCAAGACACTGGACTAGATGGACTGTGGATCAAATCCAGTGTGGCAATTCCTATGAATGCATTGTAGGGTCTTTTAAATACAATTTTGTGCAGTTAGTCAGAAAGAAACAGTTAATGCACAATTCTCTGAAGCTTCATAAAGAAGATAATTTATTGGCAGTGCAGACAATGAGGCAGAGTTTAATTTTATAACTCAGATTCTGTTTTTTCTAATGTGTGTGGCATTTAATATCTAACATATGTCTCAGAAGCAAAAAAAAAAGCTGTGTGGACAGAGTGTTCAGAAACACAGACAACGTGTGTTCCTTTCAGGTCAGTGTTTACTTTCCAAAGCATCTTTGACCCTGTGTACAATTATGTACAATTAACCATAACCAAAAGGTACAGTAGTGCCTCCATGGCAGAGTACCCATGTTCCAACCACTGGGGAAGACAGTTAAACCATGGAGACTAGTTTAACTGCTCTTCTGACACAGAGATGCATCATTGTCAATAACAGAACAAAAGAGGGAGAGAGCAGAGATTTTAAGAGAAATTAAATAAATAGGAAAACAACTTTTCTTTGTACTGGGAACGATCATCTGGGCAACAAAGCACAAAGCTTATTGAGTAAAAGAAGAGCTTCATTCCAAGAAAGAGGGAGGCGGGAGGAGAGAAACATACAAACACACTCACACCCTCACCCTCCCACATATCCTACTTGGTTTCTATAGCAGCATAATAGCAGACATTTTTCTCTTTCCACAAGGAAGACTGACTAATGTTCTGCAGTTATATTAGTCTGCATTTTAATCAGATTTTATCTTCTCTTATGCTTTTGGGTCCCATCCCTCTGCCCCTTGCCTCTTCCCTTCTCCTCCTTATGTAACATGCAAATTCTGGGCCAAGAAGTGAAATGGGAGGTTTTTTCCTTTCCCATCCAGAACAGCCCATGTGCCTGTCTCATTTTATTGTATTTGTTTGTGTTTTCACAGTACACGTAATTCTCAGAGCATGGAACGCTTGTTTGAGAAGGAAGTTGATGACAGACTCTTCTAAATAAACCCAGACTCTAGCCCTCATGCAAAACTTACTAGTGAGCAGTAAACAGAATTTTTTCTTAGAAATAAGTACATTCTATTGTTCATTTCAAAAATGCCTTGGGGTCTACATGAAACTCTATATAAACTGGCATTACTATGGCATTAGAGTGCCATCCATTGCCTGTTTTCATCTCTTTTGGTGTCCAGTAGGCTGGGCTCCTTTAAAATCCAAGGGCCTAATCTACTTTGGAAAAGGTTTACTTGTATAGCTGTAAAGGTAGCTATACTGGCAAACCCTCCTGCTGGAGATGCATCTTATATTGGCAAAAGAGTGTTTTGGCGGTATAGCTTATACTGGTTTCCTAAGTGAAGTAAGCCACATGGGCAAAAACACTTCTATGGTGACGTTTCTGCATCTACAGTAGGACATTTACTAGCATGGAAGTGTTTGTTTTTTTAAATGACATTCCTAACTGACATTACTATAGCTTCAAAAGTTTTAAGTATAGGCCTGCCCTCTGGGTGTTAGGAGCCCAAATCCCAGTGAATTTCCTTAGGATCCTTTGAACATCCCAGCCAGAGTGTCCTCAGACAATGAGCGTGATCCTCCAAGCACTTACTCATGTGAATAGTCCCGTTTAAGTCAATTGAGAGAGAGAGAGAGAGAGAAATAGATTGTATATCTAGAGAGATTATATAATCTCTTCAGATTTACAGCATTTTAGCTACCTCTTGCTCCCTAAAAGGAAAGACAAATTAATTACAGAACAGTTACAATATACAATATACTATAAATGTTGCAGATTTTACTCTTTCATAATCACTTAAGTAAAACATTGTTGCTTATCAAAAGACCACAACAAATGTTGAAAGTAATATTTTATCACAGACTGTCTTCTCCCTAGGGGAAAAGATGCAATTGAAAATAAGTCACATCACACTGAAAAAAACTACATTAAAAGGATGTTAAGGTTGTAAAGTCAAGTACTCAGAAGTCAGGAAATGTCAGAATTAAAGGTGCCTGTGCAACTTTAACTTGCCCCCCTTGTGTGTATGCTACATGATACAGTCTAAGTGTATCTTCACGTACAGCACTACAGCTTTTGTCAAGACACTACTATGCTGACGGGAGGGCTTCTCCTGTTGGCATGGTTAATCCACCTCTCGAGAGGCAGCTATGTTGATGGAAGAAGCTCTCCCATCAACATAGCAAATGTCTACATGGGGTGTTAGATCAGTACAACTACATTGCTCAGAAGGGTGGATGAAAAATCCACCCCCCTGAGCAATGTAGTTATACTGATATCAGCCTGTCGTGTAGACCTAGCCTCTTTCATTATATGATCTTATGCTATTTTTTTTCACAGGGCCCCTGACTCAAAGAAAAGGTAGCTAATTATTAAATGTTTGTTTTTATCCTCATCACTCAACGTGTGGCCCTGTGCATTATCTACTACACACCATCCAAACCCGGTACTGAATACAGAATTATTAATTTTCTCAGAGGTTTTTCTATGTTGTTCTCACTGAAGTATCTGAGTTCTTCACAAACATTAATGAATTTACGTTCACTGCACCCCTGGGCGGTGGGATTATTATCCCAATTTTACCCTCTTTTGTGAGGCCTGTAAGTATTGTGGGAAGGGGCTGATTTGTTAACAGTGGGGAAGAAGCTGGCATCAAACCAAAAAATTTTAGAAATCTTGACGCCATAACTTCACCAATTTTAATATTCCCAGGCCCAGCAGCTCAGTGATGGAAAACACAAACCTGGGTGTAGTGCTCCAGAAGGAATCAGCTGCTGCCTGCTCACATATGGAAGGCCCACTGATGTGAGTAAAGACTACACATGTGAGGAGAGGTTTGCAGAGTTGAGCTCATGGATTGTGAGCTCTTTAGAGCAGGGCCATGTCCTTTGGTTGTAAAGCACCAGGTACATCAATGGCTCTGTGAGCGAGACTTTCAAAAGTGAATCAGGAATTAGGCGCCCCATTCCCATTCAGTTTTAATGGGACCTGGATACCTACCCTGACCTCTTTAGGAATCTTTGAAAATCTCACTCTGTATCAAAAATAAATATTAGTAAAATTACCACTAATTGGCTCAAATTAATGGCTGGGGAAATGCCCACTTATTTTGCTTCCAGAAATCAGATCACATAAAGCATTTCAAGGATAATCAAAAACAGTCAAATAAACAGGAGTTAAGTCAACCCGGGGAGTAACTGAGTAAGTGATTCCCACTAGGGAGACCTAACTACACTCCAGATAGGGCTAAATAGGCTGGATAAACATGGTTGTGCTTTATATGAATATGAACCATTTTCCTTCAGTAACTCTCTTCATCCCCTTTCATCTAAGGCAAGAGCCTAATTGTTATAATTTGTGAGGGATGCGGTTTATGGTATGTAAATGAGCCAGCACTGCTGCCTACAAGGTTGTATAACAGCCTCAAATAGTTTCTATTCAACAGAGATAGTCATTAGTATTCATACAATTGTTATTCAGGCAGTTGACTACAGATATGCAGCCAAAAGTTGACAAAAAAACCCACTATTCAGTTTTATTGGCAAAAATGAGAAATTAGAGCTACCGCAGCATCCAGCACACTAAAACAAGCCACTTTTGAACATACTGTAAAGATGGTTAAACATGAACAGGAATTAAACACAGGAAACTTGAGACTGGACTCTGTCAAAAATGTTGGTATTCCATAAATCCTTCTGTGATTATGATGAAGTGTACCATAACAGAGAAGGGTAATTCAGTGCTATAGTATAGAGACATGGCTCAAATAATCTCATATGGTCTGACAAGAGCACGGTTTTTCTGTATAAAGCATGGAGTCAGTCCAAAAATAGAAGTAACACTTAGAAGAATGCAGCTCCTGGACGAATTACAAATTCCAAGTACCAAAAAACACAAAGGTTGGTATGCTAGGGCATCTCTGCTGAGAATATAGTATAAAAGCCATTAATATTTCATCTGGAATGTAAAGCTATGGAGTCCCACTTGGGATTTAAGTGTCTCAATGTATAACTTCAGTTGTTTGCTAGAACCAGTTTTAACTGGTTATACCACTTTCATGAACATATTATCTTCATTTTCTTGTTCAGAACTCACACTTTTTTGCCCCGTGATAGCAGCAGTATATTAAATTCCAGACTTTTAAAGATGTAGGAGTTCAAATAAAATATAACCACCTTAGTAACATTTAAAGAGATGAGAGAGACAAGGTGAGTGCGATCCTAACTCTGTAAGCTCAAAAGCTTGTCCCTTTCTCCAACAGAAGTTGTTCCAATAAAATATATTACCTAACCCACCTTGTCTCTCCAATATCCTGGGACCAACACAGCTACAACACCACATTTAAAGAGATCATTTTCTTTTCTTTCTTTTTTTTAAGATGGTCTTTATCTCTTTTAGGAAGCAGGGTATAACCTTATCAGATGGACGCTCAATTTGTGGACATCTTTCCATCTGCTCCATTGCCAGCAAGTAGTAAATAGGGCAAAGAAAAAGGACAACAAGAAGACTTAACCATTCATTTTCCATGTAGTTCTCTTCTTCTTGTCTTCCTCCTTCCCCAAATACTCAGCATCTTTGAAAACAAGTGTTCCCCTTTTCCCATATTCCTAGGAGGGGATTCGTTGGAGGGATCAAAACAAAGGGTGGTTTAATTATGCCAGCAGGAGAGCTCTCTCCCGCTGGCATACAGCGGCTACACAGGAGACCTTACAGTGGCACAGCTGCAGTGCTACAGCTGTGCCGTGTAAGGTCTGTAGTGTAGACATAGCCTAAGAATTATACAAAAAAGAAATTCCAGCCAATCACAGTCCAAAAACCCAAATAGTATTTTCACAAATGACACTGAAACCCCTAAGTACATTAACTGTATTTGATTCAGATCTCACTTATACCAATGTAAATTAGGACTGACTCTCCCAAAATCACTGAGTTTACACCACTGTAAAATTGGTGAGAGTGCAATCCAAGTAAGGCCCATTGTGTCCATTCACATTACCTCTTTTCCACATAGGCAGCTCCCATTAAAAATTCTTCCCTTTTCAACCTACTCTCAAACAATTATTCATCTAAGTTACACCCCCTGGAGGGATCTGAGCAAAGGACAGTACAGAACACCGCCCACATTGCTTCCTCCCTATGACTGGAGGGGAGTTAATGGGCCACTTCACCTTGAATGGTCCCGTGATATATACAACTACTTATGCTAAACCAGTGGCTCTCAAACTTTTTTACTGGTGACCCCTTTCACATAGCAAGCCTCTGCATCCGACCCCTCTTATAAACTGAAACCACTTTTCTATATATTTAACACCATTATAAATGCTGGGGTTTGGGGTGGAGGTTGACAGCTCGCGACCCCCCATGTAATAGCCTCATGACCCCCTGAGGGGTCCAAACCCCCAGTTTGAGAACCCCTGTGCTAAACAATCTGTTCCACCTTGTAGCTAGCTGTGACACACTGATTATGTTCCCTAGACCCGAAGAAGAGCTCTGTGTAAGCTTGAAAGTTTGCCTCTCTCACCAGAAGTTGATCCAATAAAAGATATGTCCTCACCCACCTGGTCACTTTAACATTTATCCTAGTTTATTATTCAGCTCCATGGTTTGTTAGTACTCAACTCCTACATCACACTTTTCATCCATATATGTCAATGAACTTTGCCAAAGAAAGTAAGTATCATTACCCCTATTTGCAAGGAGGAAACTGAAGCACAGAGCAGTGAAGTGACTTATCACAGATCTCAAAGCAGATCATTGGCAGAGGCATGAATAGACCACCAGACCAGCACCCTACTCACTGAACCATAGGAGTAACCTCAGTTGCTCTGCAGAACTCTCTTTAAGTAAATACCTCAATTTGACTTTACAACCTCAATTCCCATTTTTTGCTTAATATACTCCATAGCAACAAAGGCTGTTACATGATAAGAAAAAAAATTAACTTTGTAGTTCACCACCAGTTTACAGGAAGAAAATCCTGGCTTGTGAATGGCTGTAAAGTCATGTGACAAGTCAGGAAATTTTTGTTTACTTTTTCAGAGGTCAACAACAATGGACCAACATTTACCATTCAAATTCCACATGTAAGTGACTTCACTGTCATTGGCTGTAACTGAATTAAATAAAAACAATTATTCACCGCTGAGCCAAGAAGGTGTATATGTACATTTCTGCTTCCTGATTGGCTCAGAGATAAAGATTTTATCCTTCCATTTTGACTTCATTAGCTCTTTAGAATGTTAGTTTAAAACAAAAACAAAACAAAAAACAAAAAATACTTACACTTAATATCTTGGAGAGATTTATAGACATATTAAAATATTCAGAATATATACACACTATTAATGTACTGACTTCACGTTTCAATGATCATCAAAAGACTATCTCAGGTAATATTTACCTTCAGGTTGAAGTGAACATCTGCTTACTATTGCTTGATTATCTGCCAGGTGGTATTTTAGCCAATCATGATCCATAATCCAGAAAGTCAAATATCATTCCCAACAATCAAAACTAAAACTTTTATGAGCTCTGTGTTTCCAATCACATTACATATTTTCTGTGCAGGCCACTCTTTCAGACAACCATTTACTTGTTGCCCCCACCCATGAACAAGTTATTCATCCTACCCCCAAGAGAAACCAGCTAGAGAAACCACCAACACAGAACTTTCAAACCTGGATGAGAGAATTAAAATATTTTTGTTTTAAATTGTTCGGTGTTTGATTGATTAGCTTCATTCACCTTGCTGTGTAATAAAAATATTCAGTGCCATGGAGTACAATCAGAATGATGAAGTTAGCAAATGTCACAGCTTCATTTCAGCATCCATGAAAACAAATTACTACTTTGTATGCTCTGCCACCAAGATTATTTTGTATGTTCGAGTGCTTAGAGCAGGTTGTAACGTGGCTGTGGGAGTCAGAATTCTTACCTTCTAATAATGATTTTGTTACTAACTCACTATTTGTCCATGGGCAAATGACTTAACTTCTGTGTCTCCTTTTAGTTCTCTGTAAAATGGGGAGGCACACTTTACAGTAGAGTTGTGATCTTAATTCAATGTAATCTTGAAATATAAAGGGCTTTGAGTTTAAGATGAAAGGTCAACAGAAGTGCAAAGTGCTATCATTACTACATTAAAGTATTATGTAGTAAAATACATTGTGTATTGCTATTTCAATACAGCATGTATCTCTTTCTGAGCTTGATCCTGCTCCCATTGAAGTCTGTAACAAAATTCCATTGATTTCAATGGTGTAGGATCAGACCCTGATCGTTAGGATCATTATGGATTTATAGTTGGGCAAAAAAGTTATCTGTATAGTTTGAGAAATGTATAGTATATGACACTTGTATATTTAAAATGGATTAATATATTTTTCATTAAAAATAATTCTGATCCAGACTGACTTGTAGCTCAAGTTTGAGCTTGCTATGATTTTAAGCCATTTAAAATCATATCAACTACTGAAAATCAAGGTCATATTAAGTGCACTATAACATAAAAGCTTGATGACATTATGTAGCAGGAACTCCTACAATAAGTCAGTTATAAGAGCAATTCCAACTACAACTCTCAGGTGACAATACTTGCAAAGTAGACAATATTGAAATTGAACAAATATTACCATCCCTTTACTATCTCCTGTATTCTGTTTGCTAGGTAGCTAAAAGCCACCAACTGTGTTGCAAAGCCCTGAGGTAAGGTCTACAAACTGAACTGGGGGTGGCTGACTGTTTTCCCAGGCTGGTGGTTAGGTCCACCAGCCTACAGTTCTGTTGTGCCAGAGGAGTGAAGTTGTCAACGGCTGCCATTATCTCAGAGTTTAAGATGATCTTTTAAATCAATGGCTTGGGTTCAGGGTAACACCTCGAAGATAAGGACCAAGACTTTGAACTTTATTAGACATGCTATAGGAAGCCTGTGTAGAGAGTGGAGGTTTGATGTGCTCATGGTAGCTTGTGTTACTGAGGGGACATGCTGCAGCATTCTGTACTAGATGGAGTTTCCTAAGGGCTGATGGCTTCATGCCCAGTCTGTCATTGTTCACCATGTTGATTTGGAGTCTCTTATCCGTGCATGGTAGAAGGCATTACTTGTCGCTGCTCCTATATACGAACTACAGCCTGAACTGACCAATTGTGGGTGTGTATTTTCAACCAAAGGAGACTGGGCTATGGCTGCAAACGCCTCAAAGTGCTTTCCTCTGCCCACCTACATTACCTCTCGCTCTTTTTTGGTCAGGGGAGGGATAGATTGAATCAGTTGTTCTTTATCCATGAGCTGAGCTCATCCAAACACTGGGCTGTCTTGATGGTAGTGATATGGATGTATGTGGTGAAGAATAAGTAGAGTTGTGTGTCATCTGTATATTGTGGAGGTGCAATTTCCCATCATTACTCTTTGGGTTTGTCCCCTCAGGAAGGATTTATCACAGTTTAGTGTATTCCCTTGCACCCCTGGCACCTCACTCAGGCAAGACAGCAGTATCTCATAGTAGAGTGCTGAAAGCTGCAGAGAGGTCCAGGTGGATGAAAATGGATGTCTGATTGCTAACCATTAACAGCAGATTATCATCCATCAGTGCCACTAAAGTGGTTTCTGTCCCATGTCCTGACCTGAATCCAGATTGTGCCAGGGTTGAGATAGGAGCTTCAAAGAAATGAGCTTGTAGTTGGTCTTTGAGTAGCTTTTCTGGGAGATTGCTCAGGAACAGAAGGTAGGATACTGGGTGATAGTTAGACAGAACCAGTGTATTCAGGGTAGATTTCTTCAGTCTCGGGTCTCTATTACATGTCTGAAGGAGGAGGGGAAGTTTCCTTCCCTGAATGAGGCATTGGCTATTTCAGTCAGAAGTGGCTCCAGTTGTTCATGACTCTCTTTCACAAGCCAGAAAGGGCCTGGGCTAGATTCACAGGTCTAAGGTTGAGATTTCTTGAGGTATCCACTACTTTTTGATGAGTGAATATGAACTGCGGGAATGCAGATGCCTGGGCTGCTTGTTGGCTGATATAGAGGGAGCAGATTCATGATGTCTGAGAAACCTTTTCAGTTGTGCATGATCAGCAAGTAGGATGATAGTTCTTCATAGTTCTGGGTTCTGTTATGGGCTGCAGGCACTAAGGATTCATAAAGTGGCTTACTACCCTGGGTAGCTCCTTCAAGTGGGGATTAGACAGACAAGGTGGGTGACATAATAAGGGATTGGCAGATTCAATGATGGCTGATGGGAAGGTTTTCTTGGCCTGTGATACAACCTCAATATAGGGCTTGGAGATGTTCTTTGTTTCCACCTATTGACACTCAAGTTTCTGCCCCTATCGCTTCATCGCACCATCCTCCCTCACCCCATAGAACCTGCAGAGGGATCTCTATGGAGCCCAAGGACCATGTGGGCAAAGGGGGTAAAGTCAGGAGGTGGGGGGAGGTAGGCTGTCAGGGGGGTTGCACATCTTCCCCACACACTCTGGCCCAAAAAAATGTGTCCAAAAAGTTACTGCAGCTATAGGACGTATTCACTTTCCTGTGGATCCTCCTACCTCAGGGGGGAAATTGCAGCAAGAGAGTGGCTCCACTGGAGGATGGTGCTGTTGGGGACCAGAACCACTTCATGCTTGGTCCATGAAGATTGCCTTGTCCTCCCATGGATCCCCTGGCCTGGGTTCCAGCAGATGTGGGCTGTGGCTTTTCCACAGGGGGCAAATCCTGCCTCCCCAGTGGGATAAGGCAGGAGAATCTCTGTAAGGAAAACATGGAATTTCCCTTGCAAAAAGCCCCCCTAAAACTTTTACCCTTGGACAGACTGATCTGATCCAAAGCATACACTAAAAACCACTTATTAACTTTAAAAAATCCACCATTTTAATCATAACAATACATCACACTTAATAGTGCAGTCTCCCACTTTGCAAAGATGGGTCCGGATTAGTATCCTCAGTTTGCACATGGAGAAACTGAGGTCCGAAGCAGTTAATCTTGCTTTTGTTATAATTGATTATTGGAAATACTGCAGGATTATGGAATAAAATAATAGGAATGTTTTAATACTTCAGAGGAGCTGAAGAAGTCACAAAAAATGTTTTAAAGCTAAATGAACAAAAGATGGAGTGTTTGAAATGCACACTCTGCTATGGTCACAATCCACATGTGCTTTTTAAAATCCAACTGCAAAATTATATGAGGGGAAAAAAGGAGCCTCTGGAATAGTGAATAATGTGTTTCTGATTTTCCTGAGACAAGGAAATCCCCTGGTTGTTCCAAATGCTTTATTTCTAATG
This sequence comes from Chelydra serpentina, assembly GCA_037349315.1. NCBI lineage: Eukaryota > Metazoa > Chordata > Testudines > Chelydridae > Chelydra > Chelydra serpentina. The sequence continues at coordinate 32,220,654 of JBAIAC010000014.1, forward strand.
TTATGTTCTTGTTTAGTCAGTTTCCTCTAGACTGAGTATTGGGTATTCAAGCCTCACAAAAAGACTAGCGTCTAGCAAACACACTAGTGGTGTGTATAAAGTATATTCCAGGGTACTAAAACTGATCCAAGCATTCATATGGTTCTTGTATCATTGGTCTTGTTTGGAATTCCTTTCATTGTCTCACTAATCCCATTGTGGTTTTCTTGAAAAACAAATATATATCATGGAAAAAAACCCTTGTACACTAGAACTTAGTGATACAACACATGCTGTTTCTATTTGCCTACATAAAGGATCTTGTATATCTTTACCTGCAATTTGTCTTGTCTTTTTACATATTCTGAAATACTTCAGAGGTCACAGGAGCTTGCATTAGTTCTGCCTCCAAAGGACGCCAGCGAAGTCTGCTCTTTCTTCCCAAAGGATTGCAAGGTAGGACAAGTCAGCTGAATTGGCAGGAAAACAAAAGCTATTTGGAAATGATAAGCTGTGTAGCAGTTGTGTTCCTTAAAAGCCCTTTCTGGAATGCACACTGTGATTCACTACATGTCCCTTACAATTTCACATCAGCTCTCTTCTTTGAGAGCAAAATCGAATGCCGAAGCCAAAAATAAATCTTACAGTATGTGGATTGTAATATTGTAACAGATTAATTTTCTAAAAATGAACTATTCAGCCTCAAGTGTTCGGCCTTCAAGACTTGTGAAGACATTTAATTTGTACTATATTTTATTTAAATCTTGACACCCTCTGATACAAAGCAGCATGGTGGCATCTCTATGCAGGAGCCACCAGTCATGCACCCCTGCTATTCCAGTTTTCCAGCACAACCCCATGTCCCAGCAACAGCCACACTTAAATCCAACCCTAGTATCCACAAACCATTTGCAGTTTCTTGCAGCAATCACAGTTCTGTAATCCTGTGTGCCAAGAAACCAGAAGTGGCTTTTGTGTCCCAAGTGGGAAAAAGTTGAGAACCACTGGGCTAGTGGACTAAAACATAGTCCTAGCCTGGGAGCTAGGCATTCTTGAGTTCAGATCCAGATTCTACCACTGACTTGCTGTGTAGCCTTTAGAAGGTCATTTAACCTCCCTGTGAGCCTGATCCAAAGCCCACTGAAGTTAGTGGGAAGATTCCTAATTAGAGATGGTTGGGGAATTTTTTTATGACATATTTTTTCATTGGAAAATGCCTCTTCATCAAAACTGAAAGTTTTTGCAGGAATATTTCAGTTTTGACTAAATCCTGAGTTGGGAAGGATTTCTCAGGTCTGATACAAAATTTCGGTCAAAAGGCGAGAGAGACCAAGCCCTCCTAGAATAGCCAATAGCCCAGTGGTTAGGCTATTCATCTGGAAGGGCAGAGACCTTGGTTCCAGTCCCAGGTGTGTATCCAGGGACTTAAACCAACGTCTCCCACCTTACAGATAAGGGTCTAATCACCGGGCTATTGGCTGTTCTGGGAGGAGGAGTGTTCTCTCTCTTTTTTCATAGAAAAAAGTCAAAAGGTCTTGGTTTCACCCTGATGCAGTTGTGAACATTTTAGTGGTACAGTAAAACCATTTCCTGCCCAGCTTCACTTTTAATGAGTTCAGTGGATTTTGGATTAGGTCCTTTGCTGAGATAATATCACTGTATTTTAGGAATAATACAACCTGAAAAGTATACTTATGTACCTCAATAATGTCACAACAATTAATTGGTAGTGCTTTGAGGACGTAATGGAGCAAACATTAAGTATTATTATCCTCCTGGTAAAATATTAATTTCTGTAAGAAACCTACAGATTATAAAATGCAAACAACTATAGATTGGAACTGTCTTTTTTGGGACTCCTTATTTCTATGCATGCTATATAATTCAGACAACTCATTGTGGTCTTCCTCTCCCCGCCCCACCGTCAAATTGTTAAAGAAAGTGGATCATTCTTCCATTTGTCAAACATTGGGAAGAGTAGGAAGATACATCTACACACTATAATGCTATTGTCCTCTCACTATGACTGTAATTTTGGCAATGTGGCATTTGGTGTGGGTACATAACTATGTTGGTGCATTCAGCTTCCTGTTGAAGACGACTCTTGGGAATTCATGGAAGAGACTGTGTAGCTAAAGTAGAAGTCGTGCAGCACACAGGTCAGCAGACTCAATAATTTGACAGAGACAGCTATGGTGGTTTGGCCATGTCATCAGGCTACCCCCTGGCAGAAGCACAAGGTATGTGTTACACTGGCTTCCATGTGGAGGGAGGAGGTGGTGTGGAGGACAAAGATTGACCTAGCGTAGGATGATCGACAAGGATGCTGCCATCATGGAGACAATGTATGATGGAGTCAAACATCTTGCTTTGGACAGAAAGCAGTAGGGAAAAACAGGTTTCCTCATGTGCTACTAGGTACAGAAGATTCTAAGTCTAAGCCCATGCCGGTCCTGGTTTGTTTTTATTACAGAACTTTCTTTCCATTCCCCAGATTAGATTTGTTGCCTTCCTCTTCCCTAGTGTTTGAAAAGCTTATCCTTGAAAGTATTTTCGATCACTTTTTCAAATACAGTGGGGCTACAAACCCCAAAACAAACCAAGGCTTGCATAATCTTGATGTGCTTTCTGAGTTTGTATTTGATTTAAAACAATAAAACATTATAAATAAAATATCTTGCTTAATTTTTAAACTTCCTTGCTAACTACAGGACAGTCTGTTCCTGTGTAAGGAAAGTTCATAAGTGAAGACATCAAACTTTGCTGAATATTTGCCAGGAGCTTTTGTTAAAACTCCATGGTTGCTTAATATAACTCTCAAAAAATCTTTCCATTTGGCCAGTCAGATGATATGCTAACCAAGGAACAAAGGACAATGATTATAAACAATTCAAATGCTAATTTAGAGAATACTACATAGGAATTAAAACCAATCATACTATTTTATAATCATGCCCAATACTTTTGTGAGTACTTTCATGCTGGACCCTGATTTTGCAGAAGTTTTTATTTTAGGGCTATAATTTTAACTTTATAATCTGCCAGAAATAGGGGGCAGCAGGTAGCTTCATTGCCCCATGAGCAGGCCAGGGAATGAAGTATAACTTGGACTCTTTTCTGGGTGTATCATACACCACAAGAGACACTATGTCTTTTATGTATTTGGCGCCATTTGGTATTTTGAAAGAGTACAGCTTTTGAAACCACTGAGATAGCACTTACTGTTCAAATATATGTTGAAAAAGCATTCTAGCAACTTTTTAATGTTTTATTCATGACTGCATGCAATATTAATGCAAAATATTTTTACTTCTCATTTAGAAAGCCAATCATCAGTTTATGATGTTTCAGCTATTTTATAAACAGCTTCCTTGGAGTGAGAGACTGTGTGTGATTTTAAACAGTGAGCCAGCTGTTGTCTAGGTTCTCTAGCTGAGTAGTGTGGAATGGACATCTCATTCCATTGATCATCCAATTATTTTAATGCAGAATCAGTTCTCATTTGCTCCTAAAATCATTCAACAAGGCTACTGAGAATAACTGAACTGATAATTTCATATAGCTAGAGGAGTCCACAGTGGGGTGGGAGGGGAATGTGAAACAATAACAAAAAGCAACAGTCCTGTTGTCAAATGAGGCTGTAGGGCCCTCTGGCAGCTTAATGGTCCAGACCGTCACCAGCCTAAGGGACTCTGCAGGGCCTGCTTGTCCTCTTGCAGTCTTCTGCTGCAGCCTCAGGGGGGTTTACTTCAAGCCCTCTCCTGGTCCCCCTGCTGGTTCTGGGGCTCTCTTTTATATCCCCTAGCTAGGAATCATCAGACCCAATCACTTGATACTGTCCAGCTGGATCAGATGATTCCCAGCACGTGGCTGCTGAACTCTTGTCCAGAACTGCTACCTGTTGTGGCTGCTCGCCAGCCTCCCCGGCCCTTAAAGGGGCAGCCTGCCCCGTTACAGGAACTTTCTTCCATATGGGTAAAGTTAATCTGTGCAGGAGACAGAGTTTTCTAAGGACCTTCACAAACCTCATCACATTCCAGTCCAGGTGCAAGGCACACTTCTTCGACCTGCCTTCTTTAACATACAAGCAAAGCAGCTTGCACATGTAAACAACAAAAATCCCCCAAACAAAACCCTACCAAAACAAAGCATTACTCCACACGGACAATTTTCCTCATCCTCATCCTGGAGTGAGGATGAGAGAGAGAACAAACCACATGTAAAAGATGCTAGTCCCGTCACTTAATGTGCTGCTGGAAGGTGCTCAGATGAGGGCAGTGATGAGGGCAGGATAAGAACTTATATAGAATAGACCATATCAATCTTTAACTGAAGTTGCAGTTCCCATTTTGAGATAGGTGAAATATTAAATATAGAGCAGCAGAAAGTCCATCTGTACGCAGTGTTTTACGAAGTTGCTTTTCCCCCTTTGAATCTAAACCCAGATCACAACCATTGGCGCATGCCAGTTCCTAATTTTAAGAGAACAGGAGTTTGATTACTGTAATCTCTCATCCCAGCTGTGAGGGTAATAGCATGAGCAGAATCCTGCCTTACTGAAAAATACAAGATTTTCTCTAAATATAACAATTCCGGAAATGCTGCTAGTCTGAAATCCAGTCTGAACAGAAACAAGCCAATGACGCATTTATATTCATAACTTGAAAGATATCAGGCTTGTATGCTGTTGATGAATTCAGCCTCATCTCTTTTTATAGCAATGATTCTACAGTTAAGGCTGAGTCAGCTTTTATCATTATAATATTATGAGTTAGTTGTATAGTGGTGGTGTCCAGACACCCCAACCAGGGCCAGAGCCCTACTGTGCTGGGTACTATACAAACACATAGAAGATATGGTCCCTGCCCTAAGGAACTTACAGGATGGAGGAGAGGCATACTGTCAAATACACACACACACACACACACACACACAAGCAAACACAGAGCTTTTATAGATCAATTTTGTGCACTAAAATATTATACTTTCACTCTTCCAACTAGGGCCACCCAACAATAACCCATCCAGGGAACCAAATGTATTAGTTTATGGCAGGGGTAGGCAACCTATGGCACGGGTGCCAAAGGCGGCATGCAAGCTGATTTTCAGTGGCACTTACACTACCTGGGTCCTGGCATTGCATTTTAATTTAATTTTAAGTGAAGCTTCTTAAACATTTTAAAAACCTTATTTACTTTAATATATTACTAAACTATTGTTGTATATAAAGACTTACCTTCTAAAAACATTAAAATGTATTACTGGCACGCAAAACCTTAAATTAGAGTGAGTAAATGAAGATTCGGCACACCACTTCTGAAAGGTTGCCGACCCCTGGTTTATGGGTATGTACGTGCATTTTGCACCATTCATTTTCTCTCCCGTACTGGCTCCGTTCTCAGGATCCAGCAAGGGATTGAAAGTGGCAATGCTATGGACCTTTGAAATTCTTGGAGAGCAGGATTAAGGTCAAGATCAATTCCCTTCTCAGTGATGAAAATGGAGCCAACAGAGAGCACTGGGACAGGGCAACATGCTTAATATGTGTCCCTGACCCTGGATTTGTCATTGTGGGTGTCAGCTTGCCAAACTAAAGAGCTGGACTTTTAATGCTGTTCCAGCCCTTATTTTGAAGGCGTTCTCATTATCAGTGTTCTTGCTAAAGCAAAGAGTCAAATTCTACTCTTGAATGTACATGCTGGGCTCCCAGAGAAGTCTCCAGAGTTTATTAATCTCATATGAACCAAGACACTTATCTTGGAACATTAAGTTCTATTGTTCATCTAAAAGAGGAGAATGTGTCACCTTTAAATATGCTTTGATTACATGGAACAAAATTATATCTACACATCTTTACAAACACACACACACACACTTTAGTACTTAAAGATATTGCATATGAAGGAGTGTAACATCAATTCTCAAAGGGAAATAAAAAAGTTCAATTAATTATATCTAGTGGAGGGGAACATTAATACAAAAACTGAACATTACTTTCCATTTAGTTTTGTGGGACAAGAGATGGGTTGGTGGCTGCTATTTAATAGCGGGGGGGGGGGGGGAGAAACCACTCCAAGACCCACTGCCTATTACCGTGAGAAGACATAAGGGAAACAAAGCCACTGAAGATAGAAGATCATCAGGAGTTTTACCACTGAGCTCAATGGGAGCAGTGTTAGGTCAATACTGAGTGCTTTTGAAAATCTCATGCACTTTATTGGGACTTGCTACTTAATCAAAGGCAATCAAGCACATTAGAGAAAAAAAATCAATGAATAGCTCAGAAAACTCATGACAGAAATAGGCAGGTGTCAGGGTTCCCTCCCCACTCTGAACTCTAGTGTACAGACATGAGGACCCGCATAAAAGACCCCCTAAGCTTATTTTCACCAGTTTAGGTTAAAACCCCCAAGGTACAAAATTCCCTGCACCCTGAGAAATGCTTTTCTCTCTGCCACCATCAAGTGTTTTAAACAGGAACCTGGGAAAGGAACCACTTGAAGTTCCCCTTCCTGCCAAAATACCCTCTCAACCCCCATACACCCCCTTTCCTGGGGAGCTTGAGAATAATTTCTTAACCAATTGGTTACACAGTGATCCAAAAACCCACCCTCGGGGTCTTAGAAAACAGTCAGCTTCTTAAAAGAAGGATTTTATTAAAACAAAGAAGGTAAAATCATCTCTGTAAAATCAGGATGGTAACTATTTTACAGGGTACTCAATTTCCAAACTTAGAGGGATTCCCCCTCTGGACAAACCCTTAATGTTACAGAAAAACAGGAATAACCCCTCCCTCTAACACAGGGAAAGCTCCCCAAGCAAAACAAACAAAACCTATTCGCAATGCTGACTAACTTACTTTAGAACAAGAAGGTTGGGTTGGAGAAGACTGATTTTCTGCAGGTCCTTTTTGTCCCCCCAAGATCACTCTGACTCAGACAAAGAGCCACACACAAAACCTTCCCCCTCCCAAGATTTAAAAGTATCTTGTCACCTTATTGTCAGATGCCAGCCAGGTTACCTGAGTCTTAACCCTTTAAAGGTAAGAGAATTTTACAGTAGTGTATCAGAGCTTCTTAACCCCTTCCCTTTATATTTATAACAGCAGATTAGTTATGGATTTTGTTGATGCTCAGATGGGCAGCCCCAGTTCCCATGGAGTTCACCATTTCTCAAGATCAAGCCCATTATCTGTGATAAGTCACAGCACTATTATATGATAAAGACTCTCCACTGTGTTTATAAGTGGGATAATCACTCCCAGACAGCTACAATGCCCAGAAGAATTGGAAGGCCAAGGAACTTAAAAGATGAATTCTTGCCTGACAGTTAATGGATTTTGCCATGCAAGAAGCAAAACTTGAGAATGAGGTCAGATCACCCAGATTGGTTTGAGGGGGAGGGAAGGGAAGGCAATTGGCAATACATAGTTAAGGAGCAGGATAAGAATAGAAAGCCTTAGAGCTTGTTATTAAAACTTTCCACATCTTCATTTATATGAGAAAGTGTGTAAGAGAAACAATGAAAACTTTGGTGTAATACCAATATTTTAAGGCACAGAGGGAAAGAATTTTCAGTGATGTGTGACCCTGGACTCTCAAAAACTGCTCCCACCTAAAAAAAATCTGGTAAATCAACAAAGTAACAATGTAACTAGCTATCAAATGGAGGGAAGAAAATTACAGGCAATCTTGTTCCCATCACCATTTTCTATACAATTATGAGGGAATGCATTATATTACCTGAATTAGAGTGGAGTGCTGTGAAAATGATCCTCTTTTAAAAATCACTATGTGCTTGAAAAAGTTTAATGTCTAAATATAGGAATTGCTCAAACAATGTTTAGAAATAAATCACTTGCTAACTTCTTAACTGAGCTTCCCTCTGAAAGAGTGAAATCTAAGCAGAGACATTTCAGGGCGTGATATAGACAGAACTGATTTCTTTCAAGATCTAATAGTATTTCAAGCACTCAGTTGTAAACATCCCTCTTCGCATACAGAAAGCATCTTAACAGTGTTGCCAAAAGGATGGAACCTGTCAAGTAGAGATGCAAAGACCCTTCTACAACCCTGATCAATACATGTGGTAGGATTAGTGTCAGTTTGAGTCTTTATGATTGACATCTACCAGGAAATCAAAACCATTTCAGAGTAGACTGGATGGGAGAGAGGAATAGTAGTGGTAAATGGAACTTTTAACCTGTGGCCACCTAGTTAAAATCTGGCCCAGTCAATAATGACCAAAAGCTGTTACTATCTGATGGCTACTGAGTAGCCTATTAATTATGATGATTATGTATTATTTGCATTCCTATTGTGCCTAGGAGTCCCAATCATGGACCAAAACCTCACTGCGCTCGATGCTATGCAAACACAGAAAAGATGCTTCCTGCCCCACAGAGCTTACATCTAAGTATAAGATGAGAGAGAATGTGGCCACCACAAGTTTGCACTAATTGGCATCTGTACAGACAGTCTCAGCAAAGAAATCGAGGCTTGCAAGTGAATGGAAACGTATCATTCATAGACCAGTACAGAAGTGCATAAGGAGGACTGGAAGGGAAATCTCACACTCTTCTCGCTGTTTGAAGTGCGCTTGCTCAGAGGACTATCAGGCCTGTCCTAAAAACTCTATTTATATATAAAAGCTAATTCACAGGTTAGAACACTCTTCACATACCCCCTATCACAAAACTGCACCACCACATTCCCAGCCATATCACCATCAAATTCAAATGGACAGCCTTAGCTCTGACACAATTTTCCTTTAAGAGCCAAGAGTCTTTTACAGTACTAAGCAGAGCTGGTTAGAAAATGGTCCCCTCTACCCCCAATGGAAAATTTCAACTTTCCATTGAAAAAACAAAGCCCATTTGTTCTGGTTTCTGTGTTTTTGATTTTCCAGTGACAAAAAATTGAGGAACACAGTCACCAAAAATGTCATGTAGGTTATGTCTATAGGTGCAGTGTTGTAGCATGACAGCTGCAAGGGTCTAGTGAAGACGCTCTATGCTGATAGGAGAGAGCTCTCCTGTCAGCATAAACAAACATCTCCGTGAGCAGCGGAAGCTATGTTAGCGGGAAAAGCTCTTCCACCAACATAGCGCTTTGCATACAAACACGTCGGTGTAATTTATGTTGCTCAGGGGGTTGAATATTCGCACTCTGAATGACATAAGTTTTGCCAACATAGGCTATAGAGACATAGCCTTAGTCAAAAAAAAGTTTCAGTGGAAATTTTTCAGCCAGCCCTATCTACTACTAGAGTCCTGTTTACATAAAAGGAATTTGTACTTGGATAACTATTAATGTGCAAATCCCTAATGGGGTCGTGCTATACCAATGTAAAAAGAGGCTTATAGTAATGTGGCTTACTCCAGTAATTTACCTAAGTCACATCAGCATAAGCCTCACTTTACATCGGGCTACATTAAGGGCTTTACAATTGTAACCCTCACACCTCCTGGTGTGGTGTCCTGTCCCCTCTAGTGGCACTGAGACCACTTGATTAATGCGCCTGCTGCGGGCTTAGCTGAGGGCCACTTGGCTTGTAGCTCAGACAGTAGAGGCTCATGCATTTATCTCCAGAGGTCCACCGGGGTCTGTTGGTGTTACACAGTTGAAAAAGTTATGCCAGCACAGATTTCTCTAATGTAGCCAGGCGGGTCTGACATGTTCTCTCTCCACCACTGAAATAGCTGAATCATACTACACTTTTTCTTGTCTGTTCACACATTCACTGTAAACCAATTTTAACTTCTTTTTTTTTAATTAAAAAGAATTTATTATATCTTTTCTGGTAAAAAAAATAACAGGAAATCTTTTGATTTGTAGTTCAAAATAGATATTTTTCAAAATCAAATGTCTTTCCTAGAAATGTGAGCACTTTGTGTTGGAGTTAAGATTGTGAGTTTGATTCTGATATTGACGATTAGATGTGTATAGTTTGCATGTTGGGGTCATTTGAATAGGAAGGGCATATGCTGTGTAGGGTGGGAGTGGGCATATGTATTATCTCGGGGGTGAAGATAGATAGATAGTTTTCCTAGCTAGTGAGTTCCTTGATTTTTAGGGCCCAGTTCTCTGCTAGTGTAAAAGTTCTCTCAACGTCAATGGAGCTGTGACAATTTATAGCAGCTGAGAACCTGGTCCTTCGTGATTGTGTTGGTGGGAAATGCACTTGAGCAATCTTGACTGTAAGTGAGCTGAGTTTTCTGTGGGGCTCACGCTGCAGTCACCACCCTGGTGTCTAGCACTCCAGAAATATCAGTTTAAATGGCAATCTGGCAGATGAACACAGAAATATTGATAATATAAGGAACTGAGAAAATATGAAATATTCCTTTATCATCCGTAAGATTGAGAGCGTCCTTACAAAAACCTTACCACCGAAATGTTCTGATCACAGGAAACATTGGAAAGCATGGACAAGCAGGAACACAACATTGATCAGCTAATGTGACACAAATGCATTTATCATCATGGCCCCTCTTTGCAATCTTCTGCTGTAAGGTAGCCCTAAGTCCCAACATTCAAAAAAAGCCATTTTCTTAGGATCCAGAATGAAACAACACTCTGTCCATTTTCAGTCTGCAAGCTTTTTAGGGCTTCTGTGAAGGGAATGGATGGTAAACACTTAATAAAAAGGGGAAAAAAGGAAGTCTCCTGCCTATTTTCTCATCATATGTATTAAACTAATTACTCTGTTTTAACAAGGGGAGCTTTGTTCTCATAATTTCCAAGTTTCATTCCAAGCCCTGCAGCTAATCATGACTATGGTCACTGATAATGAGTAGTAAATTGTTATAGTCCTTAGAGTCTGATAGGTACATTCCAGTCTGCATCATGCAGCCTTGCTTTTCTATACATTATTGTTCACAGATGGTAACTGTCAAATGCTGTCAACTTCATATACACATTGAGAGAGTCACATCCGCATTCCTGGAATTTATGACTGCACAGACCTCACCTTCTAGGGCCCTCAATTCAATAACATGTCACGTCCCTTCAGTCTCACCCGGCTCTAAAATACTTTCACCCACTTATGGGCTTTCCATTTAGAAAAAAAAAAAAACCTCACTGAGTTATTACAATGTAAATATTGTAATCGAATAGGAAAAAAAAGTCTATCTGGCTTAAAACAGTCTCCATTAATACACTAAGATTAATAGTCAGGAGCTAATGGAGCATTTGTTTTTAAAAGTTTATTTAACTTCACGGTACAGGAAAGTGGATATATATTGGGTGTCATATCATCAGGTCCCTGGGTAGCAGTATGTAATGTACGGGATATGTGCTGTAGTTTGATCTTTTAAAGGAATTTATCAACTTAACTTTGGCCCAAGATTCAGAACCTAAGCCCAATAGGAAGTTTTCATGGTTGGTTTTAAATTCCATTTTAAAAGCATTTGTTTTAAAACAAATATTCCCCTGCAGTGTTTGAAGCCCCAAAATTGCAGCACTAAGAACACAAAAGAGACTACAAATACAGCAGACACTGACCCTTTTAAATGTTCATTGTCCAAACTGAGAGAACTGTGACAACTAAAGCGCATGATTGGTGACTAGTAAATTTTAAATTGTACATTTTTATGTTTAATAACTCAAACTGTAATTAATAACCCAGGTAAATAAATGTGCTTGTTTACAATTTATGGGTCCCAAATGTCTGTGCCAACCAAGCTAAGCTTTGTGCAGGAAAAGAAGTGTACAAAAGTGAGTTTCCATTTATTCATAGTCCAAGGTCAACCTCTGGCATAAATTAGAGCAGTCTCAGAGCCCTGCAGCTGCTCTAATTTATGTAAATTATTATTTGTACTGCAGAGGCCCATCGTAAGAAAAGAAAATATCTGGTATGGGCTACTCTTCAGGGGACCTGTAATTCTAGAAAGTCCCTTCCCTGCTTTTTTTTAAATGACCCGAAGATTTCTTCCAATCTCCCTTGTAAACTGATTTTGAGCTGGAATCTTCTGCAGGGCTTAAGGGTCACATATGAACTCAAGTTTTGCTGTGATTTCCTCCGTCACTGATATCTCTTTGAACTATCATAACCATAGAGATATGTACATTGGACAAGAAGTTTGTGGGGGCTGGATTGATCCAATTCAGTGTTATAATGCTGAGGCCACAAAGGTTGTGACCTAGAGAGCATTTCATAGCAGGACTCCTTTAAAGTCACTTTCAAACAAGCGTTCATCCTGCCCCTTTAAAAAAAATGTAGCCTGGGACAGCTGGTTGTGGTTGCATAATGGGGGGAATAACTTTCTGTAAAACAATGTGTTCTATTGTCTTGCTTCACCTCTCATTTCTTGAGCCTTGTGTTATTTAAAAGGGGTGATAACATATCTTGCAAAAGCCTGAATAGAAATAATTGGAAATGGTGCTGTTTTTGTTTTGAGTAAGCGTGCTAAATAATTTCATAATGTTGCTGCCTGATTACTGGCATTCATTCAGGGGGGCGGGGGGGAAGAGAGGGAAAGAAAGAGAGAGACACAGTCCATTATGAGCTTCAATAATTAGGCTAGGAAATACATACTTGGCCATGTTGCTACATACCACTATAAATAACTACAATACATATAAACATTGTACATTTGTTCTTATTAAATGACAGTTTTCTATGTTCAATTCCTGGTGACCCAAATTAAATGCTGACTCTTCTAACCCTGCCCTGTTCTCTGTTAAAAAGCCAAAAGATATGCCACCCTTTTCCACTTTTTTAAAAGATCTTTTTAAAGATAAACTTGTATTGTGAAAGTTTTTGGTTTTGACACACAGAAGGGTATTGTTTCCAAAAGGGAAGCAGAGAACCCGCCCCCCCTCCCACACCCACAATTTTATATAGACAGAAGTACAAGTGGTAAGAAAGTCAGTTAAAACCAATTTGACTATATAATATTTTTAAGGGAATTTAGTTCTTGTGAAAGGTGACAAATTGACAGCCCTAGAAACTAAACGAGCTCTTTTTATCTATAGAACATAGGCAAAAGCAGTGAAAGACCCCACAGAGCCAATGGACTATTTTTGGCAGAGCTAAGAGAGATCCCAGGTTTCTTAGGGTATGGCTACACTGCAATTAGACACCCGCAGCTGGCCCATGCCAGCTGACTTGGTCTTGCGGGGCTCAGGCTGCAGGGCTGTTTAATCGCTGTGTAGACTTCTGGGCTTGGGAAGTGAGGTGGAAGAGTCCCAGAGCTCAGGTCGCAGCCTACCCTGCAATTAAACAGCCTTACAGCCTGAGCCCTGAGAGCTCGAGTCAGCTGGAACGGGTCAGCTGTGGGTTTTTATTTGCACTGTAGACATACTCTGTGATGGAAGACAAGTGTTATTTATCTGCATATCCAGCCTCTCGGAATGAATACTCCAAATCTATGTGCTTTTCTATGGCATCTGTAAAATGGGGTTACTCCTGCACATCTGACATTTTGTTTTGAGACATATATATGAATGAGTACTATTCAACTGCAAAGCATCATTAACATACAAATAGCACATAGGAGTCAGGAGGCCTCACACTCAGGCCCCTGTTTTAATCACTAGACGACATTACCCTATCAGAGCCAGGAACAGACACGGAATTCTGATTCTTATCTTTCTAATGCTTCCTAGCAAATAGTTATGTAACCCAACAGCAAAATGTCTGTCGTGCCCCTCTCTAACAGGTGGGTCAAACAAAGGATAACAGTCTACTACTGCTACCTGTTAATAGAGTTGCTCCCTTAGCTTAAGTGGTAGAGGTCTGTACTGCATATCTGAGGGATCTAGTAAACACTTTGCTGATGATCCATAGGGGAAGGGGAGGGATGTTAAAGTGCCAGATGGTGGAACTTCTTTTTTCTTCAGATTTTTTTGAACCTAGTGAATTCCATTAAAAAAAAAAAATCTGTTAAAAGAACATTATTAATGTTGCAAAGTCAAGCACTCAATAGCTAAAAAATGCCAGAACTAAGGTTCTCCTACAACTTTATTTCTCTGGCCATGTGCATTATGATATACAGTCATTAGTTATATAGTGTATATACCACAGGACTCTTAGCTCATTCAGTGCACAGTTTGGACAGGGCTCAGTGAATGAGGCAGCATCTAATATAATGGGACCTTAATCCTCTTTGGAGCTTCTGGATGCTGTAAGACCATCTGGATACTGTAAGACCATTAAAAAAATAAATTATGATTTTCTTAAAGATAAAACATTATATAAGAACTAAGTATCCTTTTTACTCCTGGCTCAAGGACTATAAAGTGATATTTGGGCAGTACACAGATTACTACAAGAACAAACAGAAGCATTTAAATCTTTTCCTTAGTGTCTACCATAAAGAGCACCTGAGACATTCACTAAGGGAGCACACAAATACCTGCAGTTCAAATGATGAGTTATTCTAGATGGCCATTCAGAAGAACAAATCATTAATAAAAGGGTCTTGAATTGTACTCCAGCACTACCAACAAGACAAGCTAAAAATGGCCAAGGGACTCAATTCTAACTGTGAAAAACATTTTACATACATATTTTAAACACCAAAGACATGTCAAAATTTAAAATGTCAGAAGTCCACACAGCCCCTTAGGAAAATGCTGATAAACAAGATTAAAAATGTATTAGCTGGTGCTTGCTTTTAAAAGGAAAGATGGTCTAATGTTTAGGGGCATTAGCCTGGGAGACGCAAGTTTGATTCCCTGCTTTGTCACAGGCTTTCTGTGTGGCTTTGGACAAATGATTTTGGTTTCTCTGTGCCTCAACAGAAATAATAGTACCTTCCTGCCTCCCAGAGGTGTTGTGAGGGTAAATACATTAAAGATTGTGAGGTGCAGATACTATAGTAATAGGCATCAAGGATCAGGGGGTAGCCGTGTTAGCCTGTATCCACAAAAACAACAAGGAGGCCGGTGGCACTTTAAAGACTTAACAGATTTATTTGGGCATAAGCTTTTGTGAGTAAAAAACCATCTGCATCTGAAGAAGTGATGTTTTTACCCATGAAAGCTTATGCCCAAATAAATCAGTTAGTGTTTAAGGTGCCACCGGACTCATTTTTATAGTAATAGGGGGCCTTTATAATAACGTTAGATAAATTAGAGACTAGGTAGCCTTTTTCAGACTCTTTTCACTCTGACAAAACTCTTCACCCTTGTAGGGATAAAGTCACCTCTTCTACTAGCAGCAGCATCCTCAGCTAGAGGAATCTGTGGTTGAAAGGAGATCAGAGAACCAAGCAGCAGCACGGCTCTGGGCGAGACTCAGGAAAGCATCTCTATTCAGGAAAGCACTCAAGGTCGGGACTGGGTTTAGTGAATTTGCACTAAATGCTAACAATTGTACTTTTATTTGCTCTTATTAAGATGTATGAAGGACCAAAAGCAGTTCTGAGGCGCTGATTCAGGAAAACAATTAGGCATGTGCTTAAGTCCATCCCTCATCAAGACCAACCCTTCAGCACATGCTGATGTTTAAAGCTTGGGCTGAAGTGCTGCCCTTAATAGGCTTGCATTCCCAAAGCAGGGCTGTGGTGGGGGCTTGCGTCCCTACCAGAACAAGATTTGGGGTTGCTTCTCTCCTCTGGCACTCACAGAGTCCTTCCCCTGCTTGTGGTATACAAGATTTTCTCCAAACAAAGAAAAAGATTTTCTCTGTCCCTCCCAGGGACAGGGAGAATCAAAATAATAATTAAAAAAAAAGGTGTTCAGTCTCTTAGACAATGTTTCAGGCACTCTGTTAGGGCTCAGCTCATCTGTACATTTTATTGGCCTTGATCAGGGCTAGGGTCTGTCTTTAAGCCCCCTTCTTTTGGTAACCCCCACTCTGTACCTGGTCCCTGCAGTCTAAGGGGTGCTCCATGACTATCTTCCTCTTCACTGATCTATCCTATAGCCAGCTATCTCCCAGGCAAAGCAGTCTTCCCCCGAGTTACAGCCCTTTTCCTTCCTTCCTCGTTTCATGGTACAGCAGTCTCAGCATGTGAGGCTATGACCACCACTTACTGCAGTTTTTGCGTAAGTAAATATCTATGTCCTGTCAGCCAGTCCTGTGTCCTTAAAAAAGTGAAGTAATGCTTTTTAATGCTACCCGCCTTTCCCGGTGCTCTCACCAATCCTTTAAGACTACATTATTTCAACTGGAGTGGTCTCAGTTCTTCATAAAGAGTCTTTCTTTCTGTGTAATTCTCCCTGCATTGTCACAGCAGATGTTCAACTGTTTCTTGGATTTTGCATGTGTTGCAAAACCCATCTTTGTGCTTGTTTAGTAAATGTAAATTACCATTCAGATTACAGCGACCTGTTAGCACTTCAAGTACAATTATGTCACTTCTTCTAGCATAGCTATTAAGTATGCCATTAGCCTCATGTTTAGGACATATTTCATAGAACCTTTGTCCTTTTTGCTCTTTGGTCCATAGTTTTTTGCCATTCCTTCTTAAATTCTCTCTTAATCAAACTTTTGAAGTCTTCTTTACTCAGCAGGATCTTTATATCAACCTCCTCATTTTTTAAGGCCTGTGTTGTCATCTCTAGAGCTGTCAGTATAGATTTGGGCAATGCTGATCCCATTTTCCATAACAAAATTCACAAATCATAGACATCATATTTGACAATCCTGCTCTTCTTTGTTTTATCATATAATTCCAAATCCACAGCTGAAGAGACAGCAGAGGGACATCATCTCTGCCCATCCTGGCTAACAGCCATTGATGAACCTATTCTCCATGAACTTATCTAGTTTTTTTTTAAGCCTGTTATAGTCTTGACCTTCACAACATCCCCTGGTGAAGAGTTCCACAGACTGACTGCTCTGTGTAAAAAATATTTTTCTTCTGCTTTTGTTATAGTTTTTATTCTTTCAGTCTTCGTCCTAGTCTGTAAGTTGCAATTAATCACTATACACTATACATAGAAAATGCTATACATTTTCTCTTTGCCTACAAGCAGTACGTCTTCATCTATGTTTTACAGTATATCCCCTATATTATATTATCTTTCCTGCCCTGAACTGAGTGTTGTTGTACCAGTAGTTCTTTTCCCTCACTGGCATTTTCCTCCTTCTCCACTTTCTGTTGTGAATATCTTTTGGTAGCTTCTGCATATGCTATTTTATGGATAGTTTTAATTTTCTGTATCTCTCTAGCTCATTCTGCCTCCACACAGGCTTTGTATGCTGCACTGTGCTTATCCCCACAATTGTTGTGTTTTAGTTCTATTCCTTCCATACAGTTCTCATACTAGTTTTCTCTTCCACATTTACCACACCTTGTTTTCCCCTGACAGATAGCAGCCATATGCACTAACCTTTGACATTTACAACATCTCAACGAGGTCAGCATATATGGTTTAACCCAGAAGAGTTGATATCGTATAGTAACCACATCGGGTAGTGTTGCATCTTTAAATGTTATTTGGATGATTTTACTCTTCCCCTCTCCTGCTAATCTGTTGCTTAACAAACAGCACTAGGCCTTTACCTATACCCCTTTTAATTTCACCCTCAGTCATGCCTAGTGGAACCCCATACATTATCCCTCTTGCTTCTGTCATAAATTTAGGTAGCTGACAAATTACTTTTATTTTCCCTATATTGTAGTTTTAAGAAGTTTCTCAACCAGTTCCTTATGTATTCTACTAAGGAATTTCCACCCTGCATTTTTATAGCTCTTAATATATCTTTGATACTTCATCTAATCCATTCTGCTGTTTCTGAGGGATGAACATAGCTTATCTTTACATCTTCAGACAGTGATTTGATAATTATAAGACATCAATCCTTTCCCTCACTCTTATTTTCATCCCCACCTGGTCCCTCTTCTTCAGATACTTCTATTCTTTTTTTCCTTCTTCCTAATCTGAAGCCATTCCTCATGTCTTCTCCCTCATTTTCCAACATAACTTCCAGCCTGTCCCTCTCAGCCTGTATTTCCAGCTCTGTTCAGCCAATCAGCCACTAGCCCAAACTGCCCCAGCCCCCTGACTTCCACACCCCCAGCTAGCAGCTGCCCCAGGCCCAACCAGTCAGCCCACAACCTCCTGTAGGGGCTTTCCCCTTTTAAGCTTCCTCCCTCCAGGCAGAACAAGCCTTGCAGGTGTGTCTGGTTAGTGCTGGCTGAGCCCAAAGCAGCTTGTTAGCATCCTTTCTACTAGGGCAAGGGCAGGCCCACTCACAGGACTGCAGAGAGAAAAGATGGCATTCAGAAAACTGAGGGGGGAGGGATAGCTCAGTGGTTTGAGCATTGGCCTGCTAAACCCAGGGTTGTGCGTTCAATCCTTGAGGGGGCCATTTGGGGAACTGGGGCAAAAATTGGGGATTGGTCCTGCTTTGAGCAGGGGGTTGGACTAGATGACCTACTAAGGTTCCTTCCAACCCTGGTATTCTATGAAACCTGAGTTCAATTCCAATTCTGTCATGGACTTCCTGTGTGATCTTCAGCATGTCACTTAATTTTTTTGGCCCCAGTTCAGCAAGGTAGTTAAGCATGTGAGTAATCCCATTAATGTAACAGAGCTACTCCGGTACTTAAAGTTACCCATGTGCTCAAGTACTTTATAGATTCAGGTCTCTGAGCCTGAGTTCCCCATCTGTAAAATACCCCTACCTTTTGTATGTCAGTTCTATTTAAAACTGTAAACTTCTCAAGGTGGAGACTGTCTCTGACTGCAAGTATGAACAGAATCTAGCACCATGGGGCCCTGAGCTCAGTTGGTGCTGTTATATTACAAATAATAATAAATAATTATTTTTAGCATGCATAACAAAGGTGATAAGACTTTAAAAAGCTGGTTTCAGTGTTTCCTAAATGGAAACACAGGGAAAGCTCCCTGCCACTCTGAGTCATATTAAAATTCAATATGGTATTTTCTCAGCATGAAGAGGCACAGAACAATTTAAAGAATAAGGCTCTGAATTGAAAAATTAAAATGGCTTTTTATAGAAGAGGCAAAATATTACTGTGTCTTAATCACATAAGAATGTTTGCTTTATATCTTTAATAGCTCTAATGATTAGTGGTATTATGGACTGTGGGGACAAAACTTCTAAAATAATTATTAGAATTGGGCCTCCACTATAACCCAAATCTAAACAACCAAGGGTTCTCAAATTCTGGATCCAGACGTGTTTCAAAACTTTGCCAGTGGTCCCCATCTTTATAAAGTCTGAACCAAACCCCTGGATCTGAACATTCCTGACATTTCAAAATCTAAATCCAGGCTTTTCAACCTGTGTGCATCTCTAAATTGGATTATTTCACCCTAAACATGCATTGATCATGCTTGTTACAAACAGAAAAGGCAAAGCAGTTTTTCCTGTTTATATACTGCTTACAGCTTAATTCTAGTCCTACAGTGGAACCATTGTACTGCAGATTTCATGCTGACATGCACATTCCTTCAGGTGCGATAGGGTAAAGGAATTAAGACCAGGCTTATCAAGAAGAATTGTGCAGGTGCACAACAGAACATGTTGCTCCTACAGCGATGATGGGGCCGCATTCTTCTCACATATCATGGCCCAATTTACACAACAATTTCTGAGAAACACACACAACAGAGTCTATTTTCTGATCCAAAGTCCACAAATAAAAGCATTTTCTAAGGTGAACAGAAATGATTTTCAACTCAGACTGCATCTCTTCACTCTGCCAAGAGACTTGAATAGGAACATTCCACTGCTGAACAATCCATGGCAAAAAGGATTTGTAATTAGATGCAAAGGCAACAGAGTAAAACACAATTTAAAATTTACTCACAAAACCTGCCAAAGATTAGTTTGGAAAAACACCTGTTAATTCTTAGCACAGTTGTGATTTCCCAGGTGACATTTAACTTCAGGAGATTTAGCCAGTTTCCCATTATTTCAGCTGGGTTGCTGGGTGTGGGCAATGGGTGTTGTGATAGGAAGAATTTCTGTTTGGGAGGTGGGGCAATTTTGGGATTCTTGGAAGGAGAGCATTCAACCCAATCCAACCCTCTAACTCTCTCCTCCCCTGCATGCCTATTGTGGCTGGCATCCTCACCTGCTGGCAGCTCAGGCTGGGAACGAAGAAAGATCACATTGTAAGTCAGGCCAGGAGCAGAGAAGACGCCTTATGCTGATAGCTTAGGAGAGACAGAAAGCAGGCAGGCAGCATGAGGTTATTGGCCTGCTCAGAGGGAACATGTGCACCAGCACTCAGAAGAGTGCCTGTAAGGTCTCATATGGTAGCAAGGAGGACCAAGAAGCTGGCCCTCTGATAGGGATATATAATGAGTAGGACTGAATTCGAGTTTACTCATTTCCATTCCCTCAGTAAAGCACATCTAGTGCTCTAATTGCCTGTCTAAACCAGGTAAATGATCTCAGGAACACTCCATTCCCAAACTAGCGGTGAACAGAGTTTGGCCCTACCTATATTATTATCCAGCTTAGAGTTATGTTCACCCACTGAGACCAAAAGCCTACAAGAGCCCTGGTGGAACATGGTGCCCAGCATACTTAATGGGAAGTCATTGAAAACATCTACCTTAGCAGTTAAACCATTCCAGACACCATCTGATGGGGGTCCGGGAAGAATCACTCTTGGCAATGGGTTTCAGAGTGGTAGACGTGTTAGTCTGTATCAGCAAAAACAACGAGGAGTCCTTGTGGCACCTTACAGACTAACAAATTTATTTAGGCATAAGCTTTCGTGGGCTTGAACCCACTTCATCAGATGCATGGAGTGGAAAATACAGTAGCAGGCATAAATACACAGCACATGAAAGGATGGGAGTTGCCTTACCAAGTGGGAGGTCAGTCTAATGAGACAATTCAATTAACAGTAGGATACCAAGGGAGGAAAAATCACTTTTGTAATGGTAATGAGAGTGGCCTATTTCAAACAGTAGACAAGAAGATGTGAGTAACAGTAGGGGGAAATTAAGTTTAGGTTTTGTAATGATCCAACCACTCCCAGTCTTTATTCAGGCTTAATTTGATGGTGTCCAGTTTACAAATTAATTCCAGTTCTGCAGTTTCACATTGGAGTCTGTTTTTGAAGATTTTTTGTTAAAGAATTGACACTTTAAGATCTGTTATTGAGTGACCAGGGAGATTGAAGTGTTCTTCTATTGGTTTTTGAATGTTATAATTCCTGATGTCAGATTGTTTTAAATGGCCCACTCTCATTACCATTACAAAAGTGATTTTTCCTCCCTTGGTATCCTACTGTTAATTGAATTGTCTCATTAGACTGACCTCCCACTTGGTAAGGCAACTCCCATCCTTTCATGCGCTGTGTATTTATACCTGCTACTGTATTTTCCACTCCATGCATCTGATGAAGTGGGTTATATCCCACGAAAGCTTATGCCCAAATAAATGTGTTAGTCTCTAAGGTGCCACAAGGACTTCTTATTGTTTTTGTTGGCAATGGCTGTTACCAACCAGTCATTTTCTGAGTGCAGACAGGTAGGTGCTCAGAAAGATGTAGTTAAGGAGGCAGGTGGCGCTAGCCTTGTAAGCATCTAATGCCATTTAAAAATGAGGGATTTTATGTGTTCTAATGTTCACTGGCACTTTGGGTGGATACAAACAACCACATTTAAAAATAAAAACTAAGGGGGAAACTTTGGTGCTCACAATTGCACACAGCCTATTTCCCTTGCTATATCCCGCAGACAGCTGCCAGGAGACCCAAAGAGACGCTGTGCGAGAAAACCTGCACCCCCATGAATACCTCCTTGCAGGATCTGACCCTTATACTTGTCCACCCTAGGAACTTCTATAGTGCCTTCCCCCCTCTGGCTTTCTCTCAAAGAGAAAACAAGTACCAGGTAAAAAGCTTACTTTACAGATGCAGAGATCAAAATCTTAATAATTTTAAAATTAACTTTATTTCCCCACCATACCTCATTGCTACTTCTGACAGACACTTGAATTTGGGGTATGTACCATGTCCACATTTAAGTCCTTCTTAAAGACTCACTTGTACTGTTTTCATATTAACTTGTACATAAATTGCCGACTGTTGTTCCTCTCTCCTTAACATCTGTCTAATTGTCTGTCTGTCCATCCAGCTTTAGACTGTAAGATCCTCAGAGCAGGGTTCATCCTTCTTGAATGTTTGGAAAGTCATAACACATACCATGAACCAATAACAGTGCATTAGTAATTTCTATAATTAATATTAATATTAAGCATATCACATTGTGAATCAAACTGGTATGTTTTATAACTAAGTTAGATCTGATTTAGACTGTCATGCTATTGTATTTTTATACTTAATTCCTGCCCCAACCCTCTAAAGCTAATTTTGTTTTTTTGTTAACAGCAACCGTGTATCTTTTCCTCTTCAGCTGACTATTAGCACTAGGAACTAGGGCTCAGCATGCGAGCGCCCTCTTCTGCAAAGGGACAGTCTCTGGGCACATGCGCAGGTCAATCCTTCGGATACCAGCCATGTGAACCTTAAAGCAGTTCTCCAGCAGGCCAGGAGCAGCAATAACCAAAAAAATTATTTTGATGACTGAATCAGAGTTAATTACGACAAACACAGTATAAATCAAAGTCTTCCAGGTTCAGTTGCTTGAGCCCAAAAGCTGTTACCAGCAGATGACTGATGGCCTAAGTGATATTAATTTGGTGGTCAGTCTAGTCTCCAGCAGATGCCACATCTGGACTAATGCTCATTGTGCTAGAAAGTGTTTATTTTTGCATTACCTCTTCCTCCATCTGTTTCCCTTCACCATCCTATTTGTTTGTTTCATGCACCTGTTGTGTTCTATAATAACCTAGCTCTTTGGGACTGGGTTGATCTTTTTACTAAGTATTTGTACATTACCTAGTGAAATCCTTGAATTGGTCCCTGTGGCACTACTGCAGTACAGTTAAATAATAGCAATAGAAATCACCACAGTAGACATACTGGTCAGCAGCTTGAGTAGACACACTTTGAACAAACTGGCTCTTTATCTTCATCCCAGTCAAGGTTTTAGGCACATACCCTTGTGGAACAGTAGGAGAAGGCTCATGCTGTTCTAGTTCTATGGACGAACAGAAGGCTTCGAACGCCAGCACTGACAATCTGACATCATTCACAAAAACTGAACACTTAAATAAAAAGAAATGTAAAAAGTACAAGATGTCTAAGAAGCTTCACTGGAATGGATTATGTGTTGAATTGGACCCTTGGAACATTTAATTTGTACACCAACAACCAGAAGAGTTGCTCAAACGGAGCTAGATTCACAAAGTGCCTAAGTCCAACATTTTAGGCTTCCACTGGGATTCACAACCCCTCCCCTCTCAGCTACTGCCTAACCCTATAGGCACTTAAACACCTCAGGCACCTACATTTCCACCATTAAAGTTCCCAAGGTGCCTAAATTTCAGTAGCTGAACATGTGTGCAGCCACTAAGTCCTGATGCCACTCAGCAGCTCGGCATCTAGCTCATGTTTAAGCCCCATCAGGATTTACAAATTAGGCATTCCCCTGCCCTTCTTGCCTTTGGGGCCCGTAAGTAAGTGTACTCAGCACATATGAATCCACGCAAAATGGCTGGAGAAGGAGGTGGTGCTGCCTTCCACCTTTTATTATCTTTAGCCCTGTGGAGCAGGGACTGAAACCTGGGCATCCTGTGTCCCAGGGAAGTGACCTAACCACTGGAGTCTGTCTCTGCCTCAGTGAATGTTTGTTTATGCCAAGTGGAACAGCTTCAACATGAGAAAGAGATAGAGAGCCCCACACTAGAATATCCCAGAGCCTAGGAGTCAGGACACTCGCTTGAGAGGCAAAATATGTAAGCTCAAATCTCTTCTCTACATCAGGTAGAAAAGGGAACTGAACGTGTTTTCCACATCCTGGGTGAGTGCCAAAGCCATTGGGCTAAAAGTATAAAAGTGGGAGGGGCGCCACCACCGCCTCCTCCAGCGTTTACTGCAAACAACAGCTTAGGTGCCCAACTTCAGGAGATGGTTCATGGCTATGAATCCCAAGTGGAGATAGGCATTTAAGTCCAGGGCTGAGAGAGGCACCTAACTACCTTTGAGAGACTGGCCTTAGGCCACACCCATCTCCTCAGCATTTCTTGCTGGGTAGTTTAAGCGGGCGGCTCCCCACTCAGCAGGCTGACTTTTGTGAATCCCATTCTTAGGTGACTAACTCTTCCCAAGAATTGTATAGGAAACCTGGGTGCCTAACTCAGGGTTGTGATTATGAACATCAGGGCCCCTAAAAAGTTTGGGTACTGTGACACTCCCCATTGCAGGGCCTAAGTCCCCTTTGTGGAGGTAACCCCAAGAACACAAATGGGAGCTTGACCTCTGCTGTATCCTTCACCTTAATGTTCAAATGAGATTTCTCTTACAGAGGAGTCTATAAGCACTCTAGTCACAAATATAAGTAGACATCATTTTAAAATGGAATCCTAATTTGAACTTTACTGAGCCAGTAAGATTTATACTTGGAAAGTCATCGGAAATTTTGAAAACAGGTCGACTTGGGTGTCTGATTTATTGGCACCCTGAAGTCAGTTCTTACTTTCATTGTTCAATACTTCAACATGTCAACTGAAAAATAATCATAAGCGTTACAGTGTGATGGTGTTGATGTCCCTGTCCTCATGCCACAGCAGGAAGGAAAGCAGCCTGAATTGTTTTCTCCATCCATTAGTGATCTGTGTTATGGATGGGAAAAAATAGTTCTCAAGTTGGCTCAGGGTAGACCCTTGAATTCACGCAGTAAAAGGTCCAGGCCTAGAGACCTTGTGGCCTTTTTTAAAAAGGGACTCCAAGAACAAAGACGTAATTCTTTCCCTAGGTTATTTTAAGGCAGGGGTGGCCAACCTGAGCCTGAGAAGGAGCCAGAATTTACCAATATACATTGCCAAAGAGCCACAGTAATACACCAGCAGACTCACATCAGCCCCCTGCTCCCGCTCCCAGTGCCTTCCACCCACTGGCAGCCTCGCCAATCAGCGTCTCGCCCTCCCTCCCCATCAGCTGTTTTGTGGCTCTGGGTGGGGAAAGGCAGAGGAGTGAGGGCATGGCAGGCTCAGAGGAGGGGGTGGGAAGGGGTGGAGATGGGGCAGGGTCTGTGGCAGAGCCAGGGGCTGAGCAGTGAGCACTTCCCCCACACACATTGGAAAGTTGGCACCTGTAGCTCCAGCCCTGGAGTCGGTGCCTATACAAGGAGCCGCATATTAACTTCTGAAGAGCCGCATGTGGCTCCAGAGCCTGTTTTAAGGGTTTGCGGGACACAGTGAGAGGAAAACAGCACCCGTGTATTCAGACAGCCTGTCCACAGGGGGGCAGCAACACATAATAAAAGGGATGGTCTAATTAACCACAAAGCTCAAGGGAAAATCCCTACTGGTTCTAAAACGGTGCTGATAAGATTGTTATTAGTGACTATTTAGCCTGCTGACCAAGTACCTCAGTCACCGAGCTCTTGCAGTTATGGTAAACAAAGGTAAACGAGATGAAACTCAGCCCTGGTGACAGCAGATGCAAGAGCAAAATGTATATTTAATCAGAGGTGGTACTACTACTAGATCCCCCAGATATGTTTTTAAGTTAAAATCAGATGCCTAAATGGGGGCAGCATTAGGAATCCTCCCCATAAAAGTCTTTAGTAGCAGCAATGCTCATCAAGAGGAACTAGATCATAGTAAAGTGGGTAATGTCAGCATGCAGCAAGGCCTAGACAGAACAGGTAGGGGTGTGAGGGAGGAAGAGTCCAAACCCAGATGATAGAGCATACAAAATAAGATTCTAAGAAGCACATTTCATAAGGAAAGAGCAGAGGTCAGTCTCCCTTTGTGTCCTAGGAGCTAGATTCACAAAGGGACTCGGGCACTGCAATGCAGAGTGTTGCAGTACCCAGCCTGTTCAGGTGTCCTGATGTTCACAACCCTGAGTTAGGCATAGAAATTAGATATGGACGTGACTACTTGGGCCAAGTTTAAACCTAATCTAAGCAGCTGCAACTCCATTAACGTCACTGAAGCTGCATCTGCTTAGATCAGGTCTGAATTTGGGCCATTAAGTGCTTTCCTTTGTGAGTTTTCTAGTACTCTATCTAGACTAATAATTGTAGTACTCTGTCAAGTCTTGACAAAGCTTCTACTATTGCCTTTAGAAAGCTATTCCACAGTCCAATGGCTATGAAGAGCTATTGAGCCTAAATTTTCCTTTCCTTTATATCATCTTATTACCCTTGTGCCTACTGAAACAATTCTTCTCCCTTCATGGTGATTATACCCGTCAAGTATTTATAGCTAGTTACATAGCTTGGGTAAATGATGACTTTGGGGGGACATAGAATTCTCTTACTCTTTCTTCATTAATCAACCCCTCAAGTATTTTTTATCACTGTCATTGTTCTTCTCTGTAGTCCTTCCAATTAATCTGTCTTTCAGTGCTGAGGTCCCTACAATTTAGCAGAGTTACATGCAGTCTTAGCAGGGCTAGAGTGAAGGGCCATCACCTCTTGGCTTCTTGCAAATACACGCATACAGCAAAATGAGTGGGTTATGGGTTTTGTTGTTGTTATTTTCTGCTATATCATACTGCAAACTCTGAGCTAATCTACTATTAATCCTAAATGGCTTTTAATGTTGGGTTTGGATTCTATAGATCACTTTCAGTTTTATGGCCACCAAGGGATCTCCCTAGATGCCAAAATAGCCCCACTGCTATGTGTACTTTGGCTTGTGTACTTCCCAACAAAAGATTTTAAATACTAAAAATTCAAGTGTTATTCTAAACATTTAATTTTCCAAAGAAAATATTCCCCTCTTAAAACTGATGTTATAGTAAGTTAAAGCAATCAATATTATGCTCTTTATTTTTCTTGGTTGGTAAACTAATCAGTACAACGTTTTTGCTTCCTTCTTGTACCCTTTTTATTCATTATTATTCCAATATTTAAGGGCAAAAGTCATTGATTTTCACAAGCTTTTTTTTTGGCCACTTATTCCCCCTTTTCATCCCTTCCCACCACTTTTCATCCTCTTTTTCAGCCAGCAATGGTGAGAAATGGGGCATGACACAACTACTTAGGCCTTTCCAAACATTCCAGCGCTGCAACATTCAGTTCCAGCAAGCGTCAGCTTATGTAAACTGAGTAACACTTTTAGATTTGCTTGTAATAGTACAAAATATGCTGTTTTACACGGTGTCTTTTAAATTAGGCCATCCTCTAAGAACAGGGTCATAGATGAGGCACATCTGGAATTCATATCCAATGGCTTGCCATAAGTTTCATAACCAATCTCTTAACTCTATGATAAGACCCCCTGGCACAAAGTTCTTTAAATACCTGGCACCTTTTGCTGCCATAAATTATGGCACAAATGTCTCTCAAGTGAACTGCTGAATGTTCTTCAGGGATGTACAACTTAATTCTTATTTTTGTTAAGTCATCACAACAGAAGAAATATATTAATGTTAGGAAAATCTTGGAGCCTGTGATTTAAGTGTTACAGTTTATTTAGGGAAGGCAATGGCAATATAATGAATATGGTGGATTAGCTATACTAAAAATATTTTTCAGAGGATAAAAAGCTTTTATGTTCCAGTTCATTAAGTCTTGAAATCCACAATTTTACATTCCTTGAACCCGATGGGACTTCTTTGATGTTGCTTCAAATCATAATAAACCGGTTATAAAAACTCTCTGGATAAGAAGCAGCTTCTTATCATACTCCGAGAAGTGAATTCTTAAGTTGTCCTATATAAATGGAACACAGTGCACCTAGAAATAAACAGGTATATTCCTCTCTTGGTAGTCATGACAGTTGCACAGTGATGTTCATGTAACAACAATAATAAACTGAATTGCTCATCATGATAAAATCTACTTCTTCTTAGTGGCAGGATGATAAGGAGACACATTTGCACATATTGCATTAAGACAACTTTAGCCACTAAAAAGAACGGCAGTGCTGTTTAGGACTGCAGTCTCCACTACAGTGCAGTTGTATCTTCCTGCTACTGAGTGTTCAGCACTTTTGAAATTTAAGTTACTTAGGGCTCATTTGCAGCTTTGCCATGGCAGCCCAGGAAGCTAATCTTCCCCCAACACACACACACAGCCCTAATCCCCCCTACAGCCCATGACGTGAGAGGAGAGAATGAACCCTGCACCAGCCCCGTGTGACACAGCATACATCCCTGATGCCCTGGCACAGCTGGGCTCCACCCATTCCTCATTCTTTCCTGCCTGCTCCCTCCCATGTGTACGGATGTAACAGCTCAGAGGCTATGCATGGTATGGATAACATGCAACAGCATAAAGAGGTGCCTTATGCCCCTTACTCTTTGGGGCAGGTGTCCAGGATGGGCCACAGTCTGACCATTTATTACAAATATAGATTTAGGAGCCTAATGTCACAAGCCTATTTCTGAAATCGTGGCCATCTCCATTTCATTGTCATGTTGCATTTCTACTTTCAACACCCACTCAAGAAATATTTGTTACGATTCAACGAGGCCACTCTGAGGAGTCCTGGGAAAAATAGCCAGTGTGGTTGTCAGTATCAGAGGCAGATCACTGAGAAGAGAGAATTGAAAATGAGCATCAATTTGCACTGAGTGTTCCCTCCTCAGAAACAGTAACAACGTGCTATAGTGACAATCCCTTTGTGATATATATATAGTGAACTCAGTTGCAACCCTCGGCCTGGTCAGAATGGATGCTGTTGTACTGAAAAAAAAAAAAAAAGAACAGCTCACACATACAAGCATTTAAAAAAAAATTAATCTAGTCACAATTCCAAAATAAAAATAAAACTGATACAGTCTCATGAATGTTACTCACAGAAATCAAACTTCATGGTCAGGAGGACCTTACCATGATTTCATGGATTCATAGATTCTAAGGCCAGATCATTATTGTGGTCATCTAGTCTGACCTCCTGTATAACAGAGGCTATAGAACTTCCCCCAAAATAATTCCTAGTGCATATCTTTTAGAAAAACATCCAATCTTAATATAAAAATTGTGATTGATACTCCTTGGTAAATTATTCCAATGGTTAATCACTTTCACTGTTAATATACACTATTTCTAGTCTGAATTTGTGTGGCTTCAACTTCCAGCCATTGGATGGTGTTATACCTTTCTGTTAGACTGAAGATACCATTATTAAATATTTGTTCCTCTTGTAGCTTCTTATAGACGGTAAACAAGCACCCCCTAACCTTTTCGTTAGGCTAAATAGATTGAGCTCGTTGTGTGGATTATGTTATTGTGGATACCTGGACTGGACACAGAATTCCAGCAGCAGTTGCACCAGTGCCAAATACAGAGGTAAAATAATCTCCCTACTCCCGTTGGAGATTCCCGTTAATAGCTCCAGAATTGCATTAGGTCTTTTGGCCACAGGATCACACTAGGAGCTCATGTTCAGCTGATTATCCACTATGACCCCCAACTCTTTTTCAGAATCACTGCTTCCCAGGATAGAGTTCCACATCCTGTAAATGTGGCCTACATTCTTTGTTCCTAGATGAATCCATTTACATTTAACCATATTAATATATATATTGTTTGTTTGCACCCAATTTCCCAGCGATCTACATTGCTCTGAATCAGTGACCTGTCCTCTTCATTGTTTATCACTCTTGCCAATTTTTGTGTCATCTGTAAACTTAATCAGTGAAGATTTTATGTTTTCTTCCAGCCTCCAGGTCATTGTTAAAAACGTTGAACAGCATAGGGCCAAGAACCCATCCCTGCAGGAAACAGACCTGCTCAATGATGATACTCCATGTATAGTTACATTTTGAGACTTATCAGTTAGCCAGTTTTTAACCCATTTAATGTGTGCCATGTTCATTTTATATCAGTTGAGTTTTTTAATCAAAATGTTCTCAGGTACATACAGAGCTCTAAAAGTAAAAACACAAAGAGAGCCTTGGGAGCAGTCTCTCTTACAGGGAAACTGACGACTTGTCAGATATGCTCCCACTATGGAACTATTACAACCAGACACAACAGCAGAGGAAAATGCAGCAGAAGTGAGAGAAGTAAAGGGTAGTTTATTAATGGAGAACTACTGGCAAATTTGTAATTATTTATTGAGTAGTTTTACTATACTAGACCCCAAAGATCTCAACCAGAAGTCCTAGTGCTGTTCAAACAGAAAACTTGGTCCCTGCCCCTAGGGGTTACAGTGGATGAGAAGCCTGATGAGTCAACAGTGTACCCTGGTTGCCAGGAAGGCTAATGGCATTTTGGGCTGTATAAGTAGGGGCATTGCCAGCAGATAGAGGGGAATGATCATGTCCCATAATTCGGCATTGGTGAGGCTTCATGTGGAGTAGTGTCCCCAGAGTTACTTCAAATTTATATCTGTGAGACTGATAATAGTATTTGGCTCTTTGTGATTTAGAGTAACTATTTTTCAGTGCTACCTGAGAACGTACACCTTCCACCTCTCCTTTAGACTTTTTCCAGTGAACTAATTGAGAAAAATGTAATTTTTTGTATTACTATAGTGCCTGGGAAAGATTAAAAAAAAAGTTTAAAAAGACACTATTCAGCTAGTCACTGGTGCACTATGCAGCTGCAATGATCTGCCTGCAGCATCACAGCCTGCGTAGTCCAACAGTTTTTGTTTCCTCACTGATTGTATTGCTCCAGCTACTTATTCCTGGATGTCAAGTCACAATATCCATGTAATTTAATACTTTGTTGCTCTACATGTTTAAAATGTGCCATACACATATATTTAATCCCAATCAGTTAATCAGAGTGGGGGTTATAATTTTGTATGAATAGTAGCAAGTCATTGACTCCTTGTTTGTTTTTAATTTTTAGGTACATTTACACAAAGTGTGTTCATTCCATTATTTTTAATACAATATTTTTTTGCAGCTTTCCATTAATCTCAATTACTCCAAGATTCAATGAGTTTAAACTGTCTAAGACACTGGATGTTCACTGAAGTCATCCGTTTTTCCAATCTATGCACAGCACTTCTTACAAAATATAAGCCATATGCACGTAACATGGAAGGGCCTCTAACTGATTTATACCATAATTATATTAACTTATTGTAAAGTAGTAATTTTCCAGGATACTAAAAGTGCTCACCATATAATTGACATTTCTATTTGATGTTTAAAAATCTCAAACCCTTTTGATTGTGTAGTAAAACTAATTTTACTGTCAAATGTCAACCATGTCTAAAAGCTGTGCATTAAAAGACCCTAGTTTTCATGTAAACAAATGTATTGCAGTTGGCAGATATTTTCCATGTATATAGAAAGTGGCCAGTTTCATTTAACTTACATGTGCATTAGTTCCAATAATAGATAGTCAATACTCCATTTGCACTGAAGACTTTGGAGCAATAAACAAAGTTGTTGGAGACTACATTCTCTGAACAATAGTTCTCTGGGTTAGAAAGGAATATTTGTCTACTATTATCCTTACAATCCCCTCTATAAAGAATATGTTCGGAAAGGAATATTACTATTCTTCTACACACCCTTCTCATGCCACATCATCTGCATTTGACATTCGTAATTACAGAAAAGTTAAGAGTTCGCTATTGGTAGAGTGGAGCTTACCGAGAAACACCTGTTGTAAGTATTCCATTAGTGTATAGAAATTTGTACATTAGTGCAGTAGCAATAAAGTCCTTTAGTGAGAGCAAAAAAGGTTCAAAGGAGGCAGATAACTCGGGGGAAAACATGCTTTCACCACAGTAAAAGAATAAACATTTGTAAAAGGTGAAGACACTGGTCTTGGTAGGTAAATAAAGGGAGAGGAATATATGTTTTAAAATACTTGCATTTAAAGTCTATATACATTCAGTTATGGAGTTGATATCTTAGAGTTTAACATTCAAAGGATTTTTTTCCAAATTCCAACTCTAATTACTTGTCATAGCATAAGATCCAATAATCATGCATTAATTCAAGCTGGTAAAACCCAATATTACAAGACTTTCTAAAGCTCCCTTTTTAGTTCTCATTATAGCCGGCAAAGCAAATTTAAAGGACAAATATGGCAGCACTAGCGAATGTGCTCCAAAGACTTGTTCCAAAAGCTCCCAGCAATGCTGTAGGGAAGGGGGTCTGGATTTTGGGCCCACAAACTTAAAAGTAACTTAGTTTTTGAGCATTTAGGTCTTAATTCTCAAGTATTACAGTTTGGTGATTCTACTACACGACAACAGTTTAGATCTTTTTCTAGTATGGTCTCCATCTAATTGTCCCTTTTTCACATGAAAAAAATGTTTTAAGTATTATTCAAGATAATTTGTCTTTTCTTTTTGCATATTACCTAGGATGTAATGTAGACATAAGAAAATGCACTATCCCATCTTTAACAGTTTATCAGGTGGACAGCCTATTCTCAAACACCATATAAGAAGTTAAAGAATCCAGCCACATCCTCTAAGTGTACTGCGCACAACAAATCAGATGCATTTTATAAGATGGGGTAATTAGTCATTGAAACAATGTATCTAGAGATATGGATTCCCCAATCTTTTAAGTCAAGACTGCATATCTAAATGGTGTTTGCTCTATAGCACAAGTTCTCAAACTGGGGATGGTGACCCGTCAGGGGGTCACAAGCTCAGTCTCCACCCCCAAACCCTGCTTT
Source organism: Chelydra serpentina (assembly GCA_037349315.1). Lineage (NCBI taxonomy): Eukaryota > Metazoa > Chordata > Testudines > Chelydridae > Chelydra > Chelydra serpentina. Next base: position 32,253,200 of record JBAIAC010000014.1, read on the forward strand.
GTATCCAGCATTTATAGTTGTGTTTAATATAAAAAATGTTTTTAATTTATAGGGGAAAGTTGCACTGAGAGGCTTGAGGTGTGAAAGGGGTCACCAATACAAGTTTCAGAGTGGTAGCTATGTTAGTCCATATCAGCAAAAACAAGGAGTACTCGTGGTAGCACCTTAGAGACTAAAACTTATTTGGGCATAAACTTGTGGGCTAAAACCCACTTCATCAGATCCATGGATTGGAAAATACAGTAGGAAGATGTATATATAGACAGTACATGAAAAGATGGAAGTTGCTTTACCAAGTGGGGGAGGGGTGGGAGATCAGTTCTAATGAGAATTCAATTGAGGAAAAATTACTTTTGTAGTCGTAATCAGGGTGGCCCATTTCAAACAGCTGACAAGGTGTGAGTAACAGTTTTCCCCATGCCTGTGGGCCCTGCATCTAGGAGCAAGACCTACTGCTGGCCACTTCCAGGGCAGTCCTAAGACAGGCAGGAAGCCTGCCATAGCACTCCCATTGTGCCCCTGCCCCACCCTTAAGCCTCCCCAATCTGGAGCCCCTTCCTGCACCCCAAAGTCCTCATTCCCAGCCCCACTGCACAGCCCTCACACCCCAACCCTATACCCCTCCCACTCATCCCCAACTCTGGTGGGTCACACCCCCCTCAACAATTTTCTTCAACTGGGTCACCAGAAAAAGTTTGACAACCACTGCTCTGTAACAGAAGTCATGGGCTTGACACTAGGGTGACCAGATGTTCTGATTTTATAGAGACAGTCCCAATTTTTGGGTCTCTCTTATATAGGCTCCTATTCTCTCCCCTGCCCCCATTTTTCACATTTGCTGTCTGGTCACCCTATTTGACACAGGCATTAATAGATAAGGTTCTAGCACTGTTAGGTAGGTCAGTAGATAAGGCCACAAGCACCTTGTGTGTTTAAAATTAAGAGTTTCCAATATCCCACTCCATATTCTTGGGCCCTTAAATTGCAAATGCAGGGTTGTTCGCTGAATGACCTAGATCAGATGACTTGAGACTAAGACAGACAGAATACAGTACCATGGTCCACCCATTTCTTTATACAGTGACAGAAGGCTTGTAACTCATTGTTCTATGGCCTGCCACTATAAAGAACAGAGGATTGAAGCACGGAAGGTCTTCATTTGCCCATTGGAATAAGTGTAAGGACAGCCCTATGCAAACGTTTCTCTATTTTACTATGTAAAAGTCTGTAGGAAACGACTTACAAAAACATTAAGGTATCTTTAAATTTTAGAAAACTGACACTTTTCACAAAAGGTAACTAAGGTTGGTGTGTCTTTGTACCCTGAAACAAAGTGTAATTTGTCTTCTTCCTCTTCATGCTTCAAATCCTCTACTGCATTTGTATGCAAAAATGCCCAGGTACATTGTACAAACAAATTTCTTTATTAGTGGAGTATAGCGTAAAAAACATTCCCCAAACACTAATTTTGTCTCAAAGCCCCAGACAACTTATTCAAAGTAAATTCAAAGACGAATGACACTAGTTTCATTCCATTTCAGAACAGAAACATGAGCTTGATCAAAAATTTAACCATGCAAACTGAAGCAACCAACTGTTGTGCTGTTCTAGCCATTACCTATCTTACTTTTTTTTTTAGACATGATTAATTACAGAAAACATTTACATGACATGGATGAAATCAGTAATCACCACGCTTTCACCAAAGCAGGAGCTGCAAGATTGAATCTCTTATTTTGTTCGTTTTTCCCTGGGGGAAGGGGGTGGGGGAGGAGAAGGGGAAAGAAGAGAAAAAAGTTAAGCAGCAAAATAATCCACAATTGCAATACATTTATCATGCCTCAAGCTTTCCTCAGCCATTTCCAATTAAAGTTGGTCAGCTAAATCAATGTAAGCCAGGTTTCAATTTCAGAGTGTCCACACTAGGATTTAAACTATAAAGGTATGTTCAAAATGAGCCAAATCAGCAAATTTAGCTGTAACAGACAAAGGCCTTTTAGTGCTATGACAACATTCATATAGAGCCAAGAATGAAAGTCAAGCTACTAAATTTATAGCTTACTTTATGCCAATAAATTGAATTGAGTAGTCTGACACTAATTCACTTCAGAGCTATAATTCCACTATCAGATATTACTAGTAAACATTCATTGCAAAAGAAAGTTAGGATGCAGAGGACTCCCAGACAATCTTGCACTGAAGTGTTTATTCTCTTGAGGCACAGTTAAGTTTCTACGGAAGCACCTTGGAAGGTTGGCTAGGTACACACATTTAGAATTTACTTCAACTGGTGAAAAATAATGTACCTACCCACCCACCTCAGTCTGATGCTCCTATTTAGATTACATACCTGGGAATTTGTCACTCTTTAAGGGGAGTTTTACATTCAAGGAGATGTCAGTGTCTTGCAAGTTCTATGAAGTACATCTAGGCATCTGATAATTGCAAGTACATTCTTGAGGACTCTGAAATCAGGAAAAGCTTTGTGATCACAAGTAATTCCCTAACACCATAAAGTAAAGCTAAGCATGGTAACCTGGTGCTAGCACCAATGGTTCAAGTCAATGAACCCGAAGGAAACAGATACAATTCCCTTTTTGAATAAAATTGTAACATTACATTGATTTCTCATGAGTTTGTTCCTCCCGACAGGATCCAGAGAAGAGTTTTAATCTCACCTCTGGGTTTGAGAGAGAATTACTATACCCCTCTGTGTTGGCCACTTAAAGCACAGTCTGCCTTAAGAGGGCAAAGCAAAAAAGGGGAAATATTACTTATAACATTCCTTTAACATATTATTCTTAAATTCACTGTAATTTAGTTTCAACCCCCCCACCCTCTACTGATTGGTGACTGAACTGTGTCTCATCCTGACAGGAGGTTTTCCATGCTTGGTGAGTGGAAGCATGGAAAACCTCCTGTCAGGTTGAGACAAAGTTCAGTCACCAATCAGTAGAGGGGGGGTTGAAATTAAAAACATTCAAACATTGAAAATAAAAATGAAAACAATGACATCAATACTTTGTATTTGTAATTTAGTGTTGATCTGTAGGTAATTGATAAGAATTCTTCTAATTTATCAACCAACTACCTACCACAAAGTAGCAATCAAGGCAAACTACTAACTTTCATTCAATTAGAATCCCTTACTTTCCAGCAGAGGAACTTCTTCATTCCCAAGAGGTATCTTCATGAGCATTTCAGTCAGGTGTGACCATTTATCTGCACAATATTTTAAAGGACACATTACTAAATGTTTAAAAAGATATGTAAAGTTCAACATTTTCAATGATAAGCAATGAGATCACTTTTTTAAATTAGTGAGATCAACCAGCCATAATTTGGCTTTTATTCTATAAAATCCTTGTATATAATCCAACTATTAATAATTGGAATTAGATTAATAATTAGAATTCAGATTCTAAAGCAAAAAAGTCAATGGTTCAAGTTTAGGGGGAAATATTTGCTTTCCTAAACTGGTAGCCATTTAATCCATGGCCAGCCCGAGTAAATTAAAAAAATTATACCCATGTTACCACAATAGATTATTCTATTATATTTTTAACAAACATGAGAATTTTGCATTTAGTTCACGCTTAATGTGGCTATTAATATCTAAAAAGTGAAATTTCACCTTTAAAAACTTTGTAACTGTTTTCACTGGAAGCTTAGATACATATTGTATAGTATACATGAGGTACTCAAGCAGTGTAAAGATTAAAGCACATGGCAATATAGTTACACAATAGAAACACTATTAAAGGGACAAGATTTTAAACTGAGTAAAAAATCAGAAACCTAAAAATAAAGTCAGTAGAAATTTGTCCATTTTTTAAAAAATGGACAGCTTTGCTGATGAATTTCTCTGCAGTGTGATGGACAAAAAAAACAGTAAACGAAACGGGTTACTACTCAATTTTCACTGTCCACATGGAGAAAAATGCAATTTGTTAATGAACATTAAGTGTGCAAATTGCTTTCCCCCCCCCGTGATTTTCGAGTGTTTACAACATAATTTAACGCCGGTTGAGCAATTTATTTCTCAAAATGTTAATGTCAATGTGCCAGCGTTTCTCTGAAGGGAGACATAGGACTACACTTCAGTTTAAAAAAAGCCAAATACTTTGCCTTAGCAGTTAGCTCCGCAGTTTGTTAAACGAACTATTCAAGGAGCCACGTGCAGGGGCGAGATCAGTTTGTGAAGCTTCTTCGCTGGTTACGCGAATATCGCCAGTGTTTGCTAAGGGGCAGACACCGGCCCTGCTGAGCAGTTCAGCGAATAAAGCCCAGCGCCCAACACCCCCGCGCCCCGCTTCAGCGAGCGACCAGAGGCGCGGCCAGGTACAGGACGCACCGGCCCGCCCGAGACGGCCTGGAGCGGAGGCCTCCAGGTACCAGCCCTGTCCCCCGTCACCCCCCCGCGGCAAGGCGCCGGCACACGCTGCGGACCCGCCTCTACCTGCACGGAGCTCGTTATTTCTGCCACCAGATCGGACACGCTGCCGGGGCGGCCCCCCGCAGGGCCAACCTCAGCCGGCTCCTGCAGCTACCGGCGAGGCGCAGCATTAGCGCGAGAGACGCCGGCGCAGCGCCCCGGGGGGAATCGCCCCGCCGGGGCGAGGGGCGCTCTGCGGCCCCCCACCCGCCCGGGCCCAGCTCCCCATGGAGGAGTCAGGCCGCGCAGCCCTCAGCAGGCCCGAAAAGCCACCTCACCCCGCGGGGAGGGGAGAGAGGACAGAGACAGAGCCCGCGCCTCCCGGGAGCTTAAATACCGGCGGGCAGCTACCGCGAGATCTCGCACACACATTCTCGCACGCTAGCCTCTCCCTAGTCTCTCCGCGCGTTGGGGGCGGGACAACCATTGGGGACGGTCAGTGGCGCGGGGCGATGCCCTGTCCCGAAGTGCGCAGCTATTGGTGGAGAAGAGGCACGTGACCTAAGCCAACCAGCGGGGTGATGGGGTGGGGCCGAGTATTGTCTCCCTTCCCGTCCCGTCGCTTCCCAGGCGGTTGCGAGTGCGGGGCTCGGGGCTGGCTGAGCCTGAGCGGCGGTACCAGCGGGGCGGGAGGGGCCATTTTCCAGGGCGCTCGCGGGTGGCGTGGCGCCAGCCCTCATCGCCCCGCGAGCCCGCCGCTGCAGCGGGCGGGCGCAGCCTCGGGCCCCCCGGGCACTAACCGCCGAGTGCGGGGCTGGGCTGGGCCGTTAGCTGATGCTGCTCGGGGCTGGCTGCAGCCGGGGGCCGGGCCTCGGCCTGGGACTTGCCGAGTCATCAATGGCGTGACGCAAACGTTGGGCCAGGAGCCGGGGGGGGGGGGGTCGCCGGGGGCGGGAAAACAGGACTTGCCTGTTCCCTGCCGAGAGGGAGATGGCAGCAAAGCGCCCGCGGGTCGCTGGCTGTGGGCACAGCTGCCACCATGCTCGCCCCTCAGCCTAGAGCAGGGGTTGTACGTCTGAACGTGCACTGGGGTCGGTGCCCGTCAACCTACGGTACCTGGCTGCTTCTCGGGCCAGCTGTATGCTCTGGCGATCGAGCCCTTCCTCTGTCTCCTCTGCAGGCGGTTGACGGGGTTGGTGCTGCGGGAGCCGGAGCTGCGGCTGGTCCTGTTGGCGTACGCCGACGATGTGCTCCTCGTGGTCCAGGACCCGGGCGACTTGGTGCGGGTGGAGGCTTGCCAGGCGATCTACTCGGCGGCCTCCTCTGCCCGGGTCAACTGGGTCAAGAGCTCTGGCCTGGTGGTAGGGGACGGGTGGCAGGCAAGCTCCCTCCCACCCGCACTTCAGGCCATCAGGTGGAGCGTAGGTCCGCTGCTCTATCTGGGCATTTACCTTTCCGCCACACATCCGTCTCCGCCGGAGAACTGGCACGGTTTACAGGGCAGGGTGACCGAGCGGCTCCGGAAATGGACAGGACTACTCCGGTGCCTCTCCCTTCGCGGGAGGGCACTGGTACTCAATCAACTAGTCCTGTCCATGCTCTGGTACCGGCTCAACACCCTGGTCCCAGCCCCGGGTTTCCTGGCCGACCTCCAGACGGCGATTCTGGAGTTCCTCTGGCCAGGACTGCACTGGGTCTCTGCAGGGGTCCTCCATCTGCCCCTGGAGGAGGGAGGGCAGGGCCTGAAGTGCCTGCGCACTCAGGTCCGTGTCTTCCGCCTCCAGGCCCTGCCGAGACTCCTTTATGGTGCGGGTAGTCAGTCCTGCGTGGAGCGTACTGGCGCACGCCTTCCTGCACCGCTTCCGAGGGCTCCGGTACAACTGGCAGCTCCTTTATCTCGGTCCGAGGGGCCTTCCGCGAGACCTCTCCGGGCTGCCGGTCTTCTACCAGGACCTCCTCCGGACCTGGAAACTGTTTTCAACGACCAGGTCTGTGGCGGGCACCGGGGGGGCAGATCTCCTCGCGGAGCCCCTGCTACACAACCCCCAGCTTCGTATGCAGGCGGCGGAGTCCTCCTCGGTGCGCCAGAGGTTGGTCCTGGCAGAAGTCACCAGAGTCGGAGACCTCCTGGATTACGACCGGGGCGACTGGCTGGATCCCCTGACGCTTGCTCAGCGCATGGGGCTCTCCAGGCCTTGTACTCCCCGGTGCGTACTCCAGGAGGTGAGGGCCACTTTGCCACCTGCTGCTCGGGTCTACCTCGACCGGGTCCTGCACGAGGGCACGCCCCGCCCACCCTCCACCCCAGGCCCTGCGGACCTTTTCATCGGGCCCCTGCCCCGTGGACCCAACCGGCCCCCCCGCCCCTTCTCCATGAGCCGGCTGCACGCCTTGCAGTCGGTCCGCTTTCAAACTGCGCCACGGAAGCATCTCTACACGCTCGTGCTCCACACCCTTCATTTCCTCACCCTCGTGTCCCGCCCCGACAAAGTGGTGGGACCTTCTGCCACCTCAAGAGGGTGAGGAGCCCCGGTGGGCCAGCCTCTATTCCACCCTGATACCGAGGCCCACCGGGGATGTCAGCTGGCGACTCCTTCATGGGGCCGTGAACACGGGCGTGTATTTGGCGTGGTTTACTCCTGTCCCAGATACCTGCCCCTTCTGTGGTGTGAGGGAGACCCTGGTGCACGTTTACCTGGAGTGCGCCAGGTTGCAGTCCCTATTCCGGCTCCTCACCAATATTTTGTTAAGATTTTGGCTGCACTTTTCCCCTCACCTCCTTCTCTACGCACTCCCTATCCGTGGCCCCACAAAGTCACGGGATCTCCTGGTCAATCTCCTCCTGGCCCTGGCTAAATTGGCCATCTATAAAACCAGGGAGAGGAGGTTGGCCGATGGAGGCTCCGGTGCCTGTGGGGCCTGTTTCCGATCCCTTGTCCGTTCACGCATCCAAGCAGAGTTCCTCTGGGCGGCGTCCGCTGGCTCCCTTGACACCTTTGAGGAGCAGTGGGCGCTGTCCGGGGTTCTCTGCTCGGTGTCCCCGTCAGGCTCCCTTCTTTTAACCCTGTGACCGCACCCCTGACCCTGTTATTTCATTAGTTGTCCCCCGGACTCATTTGGATTCCAGGTCCTGTGGATCCTCCCCTTAAGCTGGGGCGGGGGGTCCTTTAGCAGTGGGCGGGCTTCCGCCCGCCCGCTTCCCGGAACCCAATAGGTACGGTACGTGTCTGACTCCGCATGGCTGCAGGAGGCTCCCCAGAACCCCGCGTGGGTAGGGAGGGGTAATGACCATTTACCTCTTCCCCCAAACACACTCGCTCACCCCACAGGGGGAACTGAGGCCCAGATCCACTGGGGCATTTTGGTACCTAAATACCTTTTAAGATCTGGGTTTAAGTGACTCATGCAAAGTCAGGTAGGGAGCGTGTGGGAGAATTGAACCCTGTCTCCCAACTTAAGGCCCAGGCTAGTGCCCTAACTACTGGACGAGCCATCCTCAAGTGGGTTCTAGCCCACGAAAGCTTATACCCAAATAAATGTGTTAGTCTCTAAGGTGCCACAAGGACTCCCCATTGTTTTCACCTTAAAGTCACTGATTTGAATCCAGCTGAATATTACTGAAGGAAGTGATGCTGGTCAGCAGAGGAAAGTATTTTGAGGAGTCTGCAGCCATGGTGTAGTGGTCTCCTGTGATTGAAGTTTTCACATCCACAATTGGTCAGTTCAGTCCATGGTCAGGTGGATTTGCTAAAGCTGAGCTCTCAGCTTGCAACAGCCACAAGTAACACTTTCTACCATCTCCAGTTAGCTTGGAGACTCCATCTCATCCTGGCAGACAAGGATCTGGCCTCAGTTATTCATGCTGTCACTTCTCAGCTGGACTACCACAATGCAATAGATGTGGGCATGAAACCTTTAACACTTAGAAAACTCAAACTTGCACAACGACTAGCACAAAATGCTGCAACGCATCTCTTCAGCAACACAGGCTACCATGAGCACATTACACCTATTCTCTACTATCTACATGGGCTTCCCATAGAATTTTGAATCAACTTTAAGGTCTCAGTGCTTATCTTCAAAGCACTCTGTGGCCTGGGCCCAGGATGCCTAAAAGGTTATTTAAAGCTCTGAGATGAAGAAGGCTGAAAACTTTGTTCCTCTGGCACGAAGGAACAGTAATAAGTAAGGATATGATTTAGGCGCAGAGGTCAGGGATTCCGTAACTAACGAATCTCCATGACTTCTTTGGCTTCAGCCCCCATTGCAATGGCAGGGCTGGAGCTGTTAGCGGCTGCAGTGGGGGCTGGAGTCCCCTGCGGGTGGTGGGGCTCAGGCTGTCAGTCCTATCCCCCCTGTAGGGCTCGGGCTTCAGTTCCGTCCCCTGGGGGGGGGGGAAGTCCCTCCCCTGTTATTTTTAGTAAAAGTCTTGGACAGGTTGTGGGCTTCTGTGATTTTTTGTTTATTGCCCGTGATCTGTCCATGACTTTTACTAAAAATAATTATGACCTTAGTAATAAGAGTAAAGCTTATCTGTGGGAAACAACCTTTTTCCCCCGGGAATTAAGGACTATCATAAACTGAATCACTTTCTGCTCCATGTGCAAAGCACATTTCTTTGACCTTACCTTCTCTAATATAAACACATAGAAACAGGTATATTTAAAAAAAAACATTGTCAAAACAAGACACTCTATTCCACACATTTCTCCCTCTGGGGAGAGGATGAGAGAACAAACAATGTGACAGATTTGCAGTGATGTAGCTTAATGCGGTACTGGAAGGCACTCAGATATTACAGACACGGTATAAAAATTTAGATTAGAAAGTTAGCCATATATGTCCTAATTGCTGACATGAAATGAAGACTAGAAAGTGCTGCAGACTTTTATGTATTTTTAAAAACTTTCAGATGAGTTGGGACCACCAAGTTGTTCAAGAACTATGTCACTATTTGATATTATTTTCATTATCTCCCTACTTCCTTACTTTGTCATGGTCATTTGTTGCATCTTTTTCAAATTAGGCCTAGTCTTGGCAGGTGCACCATGTGAGCAAACCTTATGCCCGGATAGATGACTGCAGGGATCTACTCACATGGAATAATTTGTAGGTCTGGGACATTCAGTTGTAGGAACCTTGTCTATTACATATGTGTTTGTACAGTATCTAGCACAATGGGACCCTGATTTTGATTTGAACCCTTAGATGCTACTGTAATAAAAATAATTTAATGAATGTATTTCACAATTTGCATGCAACTACAGGGTTATTTTAAAATCATGCTGAAAATAGATCAGGTTCCATTTACAACCCACATACTGTCAATATATCCTCTTAATTTTGTTTCCAGAATTTATATTCCCTACAATTAGCATATGTAGATTAGAGTAAAAAAAATCTCTGGAGGAGGAGAAGAGGGCAAACAACATTAGTATGTCCTTTCCATAGACAAACAGCATTTTGCAGTTTTGTTACAAACTTTAATTTTATGTTATTTTTGTTCTTTTCTTGTTTGGTAAATTGCATATTTTGGTGACTTTGAAGGGTTTGGCTCATCTTTTTGTGCAAAATGCCTAATAATTATCACTTATAAAGCACATTTTGCATATCTAAGAAACAAACTTGTAAAATTCACCAGTGCTTTTTCTTGTTGAATAAACTACCTGGTGAAAAAGAGACTGTTTTTGCAACAGCATGCAAGCTTCCACCTGGTAGAAGCCAGGGAATATTTTTAATTGAGTAGAACACCACTAAAGCTAAATATTATAAACAGATGAAGTGTAGTTCCATATGCAAAAGCTGCCTTGCTGTTATGTTTTGTACAAAATTACTAATTTACATAAGGAACAAAGATTTATGAAATGTAATTAAGCAGAAGGATAGAAGCAGGAGTAGGTATATAATGAGATAATCACACCCCTAGGGTATTGCATCAAACTGATTGTAAAGGCTGTTCAAAACAGACTGTTTATTGAATAAACCCTATAACTGCTACTGCCACAAAAATATAAGCCCACTTTATTGACTTAGCCAGGCCTGGTTATATTTGGCGTTAATAAATTTGCATCTATTTAATCTTGTAATCTTTCATTTTTTAAAAAGCTTGTTATATTTTAACTACAAAAAACTAAGGTGCTTCGGCTTTGTTTTGTTTTCTTACTGAAAGCAGTCTCAAAGGGAAAGAATAAAAAGAACAGTTATTTCAAAAGGCTGTCAATATTTCCTCACTACCAGCCAGTGTAATTTTTATGGCACCAGTTAACCAATGTGGCCATATTCAGAGATGAATTTGGGACAATATTTCTAACAGTAGAGTTTAATTCTCTATGCATCATATTCAGCTATAAGAGGTGGTGGTAAGACTTGCTAATTTTTTGTAGCAGTAGCTGGAGAGACAATGTAACACTAGCACATAACCACGCTTTGCATCTGGGAAAATATCTAGTCTCTTTTCAGACCCTTTAAGAAAGGCAGTTGAGATTAGGGACTGCCATAAAGTTGACCCTATCCTCCAGTGGATTCCTGGTCTCCTCCATGGTGGGGACTAAAACCTGAAAAACAATCTGTTGGAAACACCAGGAAGGAAACATCATATATTTTTCCATGTGCTACATCATATACATCATAGATATATTTTCCCACCTGCTACATCGTATACCTGCTACATCATATATTTTTCCACCTGCTATGCCTTTTTTGTTTTTGTCATTTAAATGGTTTTTAGATTGTCTTTTCATCTTTCATTCAAGCCTTCTGCTCCCTCACCCCATTATTTCTGTTATATAAAGTTTTAAAGGTTGATTTCTTTCATGTTTCTTGCTTTACCTTCAGATAAAACTGGCCCTATCTCAATATAATATCTTTTATTTTGAAATGTTTCATATTAATTTCCATCTTAATTCCTGTTCCTGAAAAGCACCCCTCACCTGAACACTTCTGATTGGGAGAAACATGAGGCAGGCAATGCTGTTATTCAGCTTTGTGGTTTTGCTTTGTTTTTTTAAAGTAGAAAATAAGAGACTAAACTAAGCTCAGTATGACTTGTAACGGGGCAGGGCCAGAGGGCTATAGGAAAGTGGTAAGGAACCAGTATGTTCTTATTGGGATCCGGGAAGTGGGCGGGCTTCGCCCGCCCACTGCTAAAGGATCCCCCCCTTCAGCCTAAGGGGAGGGATCCACAGGACCTGGATGCCAACTAATTCCAGGGGACAAAAAATGAAAAAACAGGAACGGGAGTGTGGTCAAAGGGTCAAACGAAGTGAACCAGATGGGGACACCGAGCAGAGAACCCCGGACAGCGCCCACTGCTCCTCAAAGGTGTCAAGGGAACCAGTGGACGCTGCCCAGAGGAACTCTGCCCGGATGCATGAACGAACAGAGGATCGAAAATAGGCCCCACAGTCACAGGAGCCTCCATCGGCCAACCTCCTCACCCTGGTTTTGTAGATGGCCAGTTTAGCTAGGGCCAGGAGGAGGTTGACCAGGAGGTCCCGTGACTTCATGGGGCCGCGGATTGGAAGCGCATAAATAAAAAGGTGAGGGGAAAAGTGCAACCAAAACCTCAACAAAATGTCTAAGAGGAGCCGGAACAGGGGCTGAAGCCTGGCGCACTCTAGATAAATGTGCGCCAGGGTCTCCCTCACACCGCAAAAGGGACATGTGTCGGGGATAGGGGTGAACCGCGCCAAGTACACGCCCGTGCTCACGGCTCCATGAAGGAGCCGCCAACTGACATCTCCGGCGGGCCTTGGGACTAAGGAGGAGTAAAGGCTGGCCCACCGGGGCTTCTCACCCTCTAGAGGTGGCAGGAGGTCCTGCCATTTCGTATCGGGGCGGGACGTGAGGGTCAGGAGATGAAGGGTGTGGAGCACGAGCGTGTATAGATGTTTCCTTGGCACGGTCTGGAAGCGGACTGGCTGCAGTTCGTGCAGCCGGCTCACCGTGAAGGGACAGGGGACCCGGTTGGGTCCATGGGGCAGGGGCCCAATAAAAAGGTCCGGAGGGCTTGGGGTGAAGGGAGGGCGGGGCGTACCCTCTCGCAGGACCCGGTCGAGGTAAACCCGAGCAGCGGGTGGCAAAGCAGCCTTCACCTCCTGAAGTACGCGCAGGGGAGTACGAGGTCTGGAGAGCCTCATGCGCTGAGCAAGCGTCAGGGGATCCAGCCAGTCTCCCCGGTCGTAGTCCAGGAGGTCTCCGACCCTAGTGACTTCTGCCAGGACCAACCTCTGGCGCACCGAGGGGGACTCCGCCACCTGCACACGGAGCTGGGGGTTGTGTAGCAGGGGCTCCGCGAGGAGATCTGCCCCCTCAGTGGCCGCCACGGACCTGGTCGCTGAGAATAGCTTCCAGGTCCGGAGGAGGTCCTGGTAGAAGACCGGCAGCCCGGAGAGGTCTCGCGGAAGACCTCTCGGATGGAGATAAAGGAGCTGCCGGTCATATCGGAGCCCTCGGAAGCGGCGTAGGAAGGCGTGTGCCAATATGCTCCATGCACCATACCTGCACCATAAAGGAGCCTCTGCAGGGCCTGGAGACGGGAGACATGGACCTGAGTATGTGGACACTTCAGGCCCTGCCCACCCTCCTCCAGAGGAAGATGGAGAACCTCTGCAGAGACCCAGTGCAGTCCTGACCAAAAGAACTCCAGAATCGATGTCCGGAGGTTGGCCAGGAAACCCGGGACCAGGGTGTTGAGCCGGTACCAGAGCATGGACAGGACTAATTGATTGATTACCAGTGCTCTCCCTCGAAAGGAGAGGCACCGGAGTAGTCCTGTCCATTTCCGGATTTGCTCTATCACCCTGCCCTCTAAACCTTGCCAGTTCTCCGGCGGGGATGGATGCATGGCAGAAAGGGAACGCCGAGATAGAGCAGCGGACCCGCGCTCAACCTGATGGCCTGAAGCGCGGGTGGGAGGGAGCTCGCCTGCCACCCGTCCCCTACCACCAGGCCAGAGCTCTTGACCCAGTTGACCCGGGCAGAGGAGGCCGCTGAGTAGATCGCCTGGCAAGCCTCCACCCGCACCAAGTCGCCCGGGTCCTGGACCACGAGGAGCACATCGTCGGCGTATGCCGATAGGACCAGCCGCAGCTCCGGCTCTCGGAGCACCAACCCCATCAACCTCCTGCGGAGGAGACAGAGGAAGGGCTTGATCGCCAGAGCGTACAGCTGGCCCGAGAGGGGGCACCCCTGCCGTACTCCTCGCCCGAAGCTGACCGGCTCAGTCAGGGTCCAGTTGAGCCTGACCAGACACTCTGCGGAGGCGTACAGCACCTGGAGAAAACCCACAAACTGGGGCCCAAAGCCAAACGCTCGCAGAGTGCTCAGGAGGTACCCGTGATCCACCCTGTCGAACGCCTTCTCCTGATCCAGAGACAGGAGGGCAAACGACAGACCATCCCTACACCCAAGCTCCAAGAGATCCCGGACCAGATACAGGTTGTCGAGAATGGTGCGGCCCGGGACGGTGTAGGTCTGGTCTGGGTGGACCACGTCCGCCAGCACGGACCCAAGCCGCAGTGAGATGGCCTTTGCTACGACTTTATAGTCCGTGCTGAGGAGCGAGACGGGACGCCAATTCCGTAAATCGCGGAGGTCCCCCTTCTTCGGCAATAAGGCGAGCACGGCTCGCCTGCACGAAAGAGGGAGGACCCCGCCCTGCAAGGACTCGGCCCAGACGGTGACAAGGTCTGGGCCGAGGACGTCCCAGAAGACGCAGTAGAACTCCACGGTCAGCCCGTCCAGTCCCGGAGATTTATTAGTCGGCATGCGACGGAGGGCTTCCGAGAACTCGGCCAGAGTGAGAGGCAGCTCTAGCCGGTCTCGGTCGCCCATGCTGACTGTAGGGAGTTCGTCCCAGAGCACTTTGCAAGCATTAGGATCAGTCAGATCCGGGGAGAAAAGGCTCGTGTAGAAGGCCCTGACCCTCCCGCACATCTCCGCCGGATCCGTGAGGGGGGGTGCCATCTTCTGCGAGGAGGCAGGCGACGTGTTTCTTAGCCCCCCTCTTTTTCTCCAGGGCGTAGAAGAAGCGGGAGCCGCGATCCATGTCCCGAAGGAGACGGATGCGGGATCGAACGAAGGCGCCCCATGCTCGATGATCTTCGAGTTCCCGGAGCTCCTCCCGCTTCTCCCGGCACGCCCCACAGAGGGATGGATCCTCAGGGCTGGCAGCCAGACTCCTCTCCAGCTCTAAGACCTCCCGTTCCAACTGCTCTATCGTCGCATCCCTCCGTCGGCTGGCGCCCCGGGTGTAGTCACGGCAGAAGAGTCGGGCGCATACCTTCCCTAGATCCCACCATCGCCGTGCCGAGGGAAAGGCGTGCCGCTGCCCTCGCCAGGCCAGCCAGAACTCCCGGAAGTACGCCACGAAACCCACATCCTCCAGCAAACTGTTATTAAAATGCCAATAGGCCGGCCCCGGCCTCTCCGCGCAGAGAGAGGCCGTCACGGTAGCGAGATGATGATCAGAGAACGGGGCCAACCGGACGCTGGAGGAGTGGGCCCGCGAAAGGTGAAAACGTGATAAATAGATGCGGTCCAACCGGGAGTGGTGTGACCGATGGGCCTCCACCCGGACAAAGGTGAAGGTTGAGCTGTCGCCCGGGTGGTGGTTGCGCCAGACGTCCACCAGGGAGTGATGTTCGACAATCTCCCTGAGGACGTCCGCGGCGGCCGGGCACTGCTTGATCCCCGAGTGGTCCCGTTTTTCAAGGGTGTTGTTAAAGTCCCCGCCCAGGACCAGGCACTCGCGAGGATCCAAGGTGCCGAGGAAGGTGGACGCCTGCTGATAGAAACGAAGTTGTTCCGGGCCCGGTGTCGGGGCATAGATGTTGACGAGATTGACCACGAGCCCCTCCATATGGACCCGTAGGTGCAGCAGGCGGCCCGGCACAGCCTCAGCAACCCCCAGCACCTCAGGCCGTAGGTCGGGGGAGAACAAGGTCGCCACTCCAGCCTGGCGAACAGAGAGATGGCTGAAGTAGACTCTGTCCCCCCATTCCAGCCGCCAGCTGTCTTCAGCGGCTGGATCCGTATGGGTCTCCTGCAGGAATACTACAGAGTACCCCCCCTCCCGAAGGAAGGAGAGCACCTGGCTCCTGCGGAGACCCATCCTACAGCCCCGGGTGTTCAATGTTGCGAAGAGGAGAGATGCCATGAGGAGGGCTGGGGGGGATCCTTGCTGGCAGACTCACTCACGGCCCCCATCGGGCCGCGTAACAATCCGTGACCCACCCCGTAGGTGAGTAGTGAGTCACGGAAAAGGCGGACCCGTTGGTAGGCTGTGGCGCCCTGCTTCCCAGTCCCTTTACCCTCCCCCATGAGGGCCCTCGCGGCCTGGAGGATTTGGTGGAAATCCCCCCATCACTGGACAGCGAGCTGTACTTTGTTGCGGGAGCCCCGGACGTCCTCCAGGAACTCCCGCAGCTCCTCTCGCAGCATATGGGGGGCCGGGGTTACTGGCTCCCGGCTATCGAAAGAAGGGGCCCCTGACACAGCCCTATGGCCCACCGAAACAGACAGGCAAGGGGCGGACCCTCGACGCAGCTCCCGCTGGGCCGGCACCTTAGGGCCCAACCCAAAATTCAGCTTAGTTGGGGGAGGCAGTGGAGGGAGAAGAGCAGCCTCTAGTGGGTTGGGATGAGGAAATACTGGAGCCGCTCCCTGGGGGTCATCCTCCGAGAAGGGGAGGGAGACAGCCCCAGGGGCGGCAGTGTCATCAGGGGAGGTGTAGGAGATTGGGACGGCATCAGGGGCAGGGCAGGAATCAGAAGTAGGGGCAGGGAAGGGGACATGAGCAGGGCCGGGCTGAGGAACGGGTAAAGGATCCTGAGCCGCAGGAGCTGGGCCACTGGGAGGTGGCCTCTCTTGGTGTGGCTGAGGGATCTGGGAATTGGGAAGGGGACCCCCCACGATGCCGGGCTCTAGTATGATGGCTCGTGTTACAGCCATGGCATCGGGAGGTGGACAGATATTTGCGGGGTCCCCGCCTGGGAAGGAGAACCATTGTCCCACCCCAATAAGGGGTACCCCCTGGGATTCGGGTCCCGGCCGCAGGGCACTGGCCGTCGCTTCAGGAGGCTTGGCGGCCGTCAGCGAGGTGTCACTTGCGACCGGGCAGGTGGAAGAGCCCAGGGGATCCTCGGAGGTGGGAGCGGAACCGGCGGTCAAGGGGAGGGAGCATGGGGAGAGGGGGGAAAGGGGCACCGGGGTGAGG
The DNA here is from genome assembly GCA_037349315.1 of Chelydra serpentina. Taxonomy (NCBI): domain Eukaryota; kingdom Metazoa; phylum Chordata; order Testudines; family Chelydridae; genus Chelydra; species Chelydra serpentina. The sequence goes on from JBAIAC010000014.1 coordinate 32,269,792, forward strand.
TCATTGAGATCGAGGCTTGCTGGTAAAGGGTCATCCTCCCCCTGGGTGATTGGGGTCAGACCCAGGGCCTCGATCTCCTCGAAGATGGAGGGCAGGTCACCTTCTGCCACCCCGGGGTTCTCTCCGCCGGCACCTGAAGCGATGCTCGGGTCAGGGCGTGCAGGGTCGACAAAGGGGGCAGAAGGGGCTCTATCGGGGGCTTCCGAGGGAGGGGCGGTAATACCTTCCGGTGCTGCCACGTCTTTCCCAGCCGGTTCTGGCGGACAAAAGCCGCTCGGGGGCAAAGCGGAAGGCTCGGCATCAGTGCCCCCCTTCCTGGTCTTCCGGGGGGCTTCCGCATCGGTGGAAAGGAGCGGGGCTCGAGCCTTCCACTTGCCCCGCTTCCCCTGTACTAAGGCCCAGTCCTCCATGGCTTCAGCTGGGGGCTGTCTAGTAAGGGTCGGGTCAAGGGGGAGGGGTGATTTCTTAGGGACTCGGGGAGGTAGTGGTGGGGCACCATAAGGGAGAGAAAAATCTCTCTGGGGCGGGCCCTCTCCCACGCCCGGCGGTATCCCTGCCTCACCCTCCTCCACAGGCCTCAGCAGACTGTTCGCGGCGGGCCTCTCCCACTCGTCTGGGCACACTGGGGGAGGTACTCCCAGGGCCCAAGTGGGAGCAGCAGTGGACTGGGAAGGAGGAGGGGCGGCTCTGGGCACCGGGCATTCAGGGGCGCCGGCGATGACGGGGCCGACGCTCTGCCGGGGCTCGGGGGTCTCGGATGCTCCTCCTTGCCGGGCCAAGGGACAGTCCCTCCGGACGTGTCCCATCGCCCGGCAGAGGTAGCACCAAGTCTCCCACCAAGTACACCCGGTAACGGGCCCCGTGATAGGGGACCATAAAGGACCCCTCGAGCGCCTCCCCGTCACGTGCAGCCGGCGGCATTTGGAGCTGCACCTGCCGGCGGAACGAGAGGATGTGATGGAGGGCGGGGTTTTTGCAGCCCAGTGGGAGAGGGCTGACTACAGAGATGGGTCTCCCCAGGGCGGAGAGGGCAGGTAACAGGGCGGCATTGGGGATGAAGGGAGGGACGGAAGTGAGGACTAGGCAGACGCCCAAGTCCTCCAGCGGCTCTAATGGGACGAACACGCCCCCCACCGCCAGGCCCTTCTCCACCGCCTCTTGGGCCGCGGCCTCCGATGCGAGGAAGAAGACTACCTTTCTGTACATTTTGGAGGCCGCTACGATGGCTGTGGGCCCCACCACCCTCGCCAACGCCCGCACATAGGTTTCTACGTGGGGCGAGGCGGGTACCAGGAGGCAACGGACGCCATGCCTCCTGGTCAAGGTGGGAAAGGGGCCCCGGCCGCTATAGATGGTAGCTGAGGCGGTGGGCGGGTTAGGTGACGTTGCGGCAGGTGGGGGGGTTGCCGCCACCTGGGCGTATGCTCTGGGGGCTGGGGGTGGGACACCCGCAGAGCTGGTAGAGGGAACAGCAGGGAAGGATGCCGTGGCAGTAGTGGCTGCCTCTGCCATGGAGGGCCTGGCCTTTGTCGTGGGGCCCTTACCCTTCTTTTTACCCTGGCCCTTCCTGCCGGCTGGGGGGGCTCCCCCAGAATCATGGGGGGCGAGGGACGTGGCAGCAGCGGAGGTCTCTTCAGTGTCCGCCGCTGCTGGTGCCCCAGCGGGGGCGAGAGCAGGTGGTTCAGCAGCGGCGGTTAAGGTAGAGGCTTGGGAGGGTGACGGGGGAACAGGTGGAGGAGGAGAGGCCGTGCCGTCTGGAGGGGCTTCTCCCTCCATATCGCCTGCCATGATGAGCAGGGGAAGAAGGAAAAACTCTTGGGGGGGGGTGGGGAGAGGAATTGGGGTGACCACTCCTCCCTGCTAAGCTGTAGGCAGGGGAGGAGGGCACTAAAAGTGGGGACAGGGTTCAGGGTTATCTTGGACTAGTGCGGGGGTAGGGTTCAGTCACCACCTCAAGATGGGAAATCCGGCTCCTCTTGTTGCACTAGGGGAGGGGCTGATATAACAGCATGGGAGTGCAGTGAGATAGGGTCAAAATTAAACAGGGGAGGGGCACAAGCGCATGGGAGGGGGCGTGGGTTCACGAAAGCGGGGGGCTAATCAGGGCAAACAGAGCTTCAGGGGGAGGGAGACAACCAACTAAGAATGGGGCAGAAAAACAAGGGACTAGTTTCAGGGCTAGGGTAGGGCAAACAAACAAGGCTGTAGATGGAGAGGGGCGGGGCAGGCAAAACTGAAAATAGCAAGGGGCTGGGACCAAAAAAAAGGGGGCAAACAACTGCAAGGGGTAAATGGGGCAGGTGGCAAGGGACAAAGCAAGGGACGTGCAGCTGGGGGGAAGAGGGTCAGTCCAAGGGGTATGGGAGGGGGCACGTGCACCCACGTGCGCTTGCACAAAGTCAATGGGTGGGGCTGGTTGCCGCTGCAGGCCCAAATGATGTTAAAAGGTGGTGGCGGGCCATGGAAGTAGCTAAGTCCAGAGGCTGTAGCACAAGGCAGATGGTGAGCAGCCAGCAGAGGTGGTGGAGGGGGCAGCGGTGGTGGTGGGGGTTATGGGGGGGCACAGGTGGACCAGGGGGCAGGCTCGGCGCCACACCCCCTGTGCCCCTACAAACACAGTCAATACCCCCACCACTAGAGCACAGTTCGAAAAATTACTCAGTTCTTGGAGGCCCCCTCCACGGTGGTCTGCAGAGTCTCCGCCGACTGTCTTCTGGGTCTTCCTCCTCTGGGTACCAGCAGCTTCCTGGCAGCAAACAGGGCAGCAGCAGCAGCTCCAGCAACTCCAGGCGGTGGTCCGGTGGTCAGGCAGGACCCCTCACAGATGGTGGTGGTCACAGCAGCGGCTGGAGCAGGGGTCCCTCACACCCCTCCTCTGGGGAGAGGGCCAACAGGCCCCCTCCCCCCAAGGGGTTGCTGCAGCAGCAGGAGTAGCAGCAACCAAGGTGTTGGGGGGGAGGGGGTTCAGCTGCCAGGCAGCCAGCAACCGGAGAGTAGAGTAGTGGGAGGAGTGTCTGGCCCAGCCAGGGGAGAATCTGGAGCAGCAGTAGCAGCAAACAGCAGCTGGGAGGGCCCAGGGCCTAGCAGCAGCCCCAGCAAGATGAGCAGGAGCAGCAGCCCTCTACCTCCTTCCCGGCCAGAGGGCTATAGGAAAGTGGTAAGGAACCAGTATGTTAGCCCCACGCTAAACAAATCCCTGAGACCTTATGGCAGTTGCTCCAGGTTAATCAAGACACCTGGGGCCAATTAAGAACTTTCCAGAAGGCAGGGAGGTTGATTGAGACATCTGCAGCCAATCAGGGGCTGGCTGAAACTAGTCAAAAGCCTCCCAGTGAGCCAGTGAGGGGGGCATGTCAGGAGCTGTGGAAGGAGGTTGCGTGTGAGGAGCTGGGAGCAAGAGGCACTAGGAGCTGAGAGTAAGAGGGCGTACTACTGGAAGATCCTGTGGTGAGGATAAAGAAGGTGTTGGGAGGAGTCCATGGGGAAGTAGCCCAGGGAGTTGTAGCTGTCGTGCAGTTGTTCCAGAAGGCACTCTAAACAGCTGCAGTCCACAGGGCCCTGGGCTAGAACCCGGAGTAGAGGGTGGGCCCGGGTTTCCCCCAAACCTCCCAACTCCTGATCAGACCCAGGAGGAGTTAACCTGGGCTGTGGATTCTACTAGAGGGGAAGATCTCTGAGGCAGGCAAAATCTGCCAATAAGCGCAGGACCCACCGAGATAGATGAGGAATTTTGTCACAGACTGTAATTGCACAGGTATCTAGTAGTTTCTGTTTTTAAAGATATTTCATTCTATCTGGGCTGTATATTTCTGGCAATCAGCATTTTATTTGCATGTTTGTGTGTAATAGGGTGTGCCTTTGCTCCTGTCATCTTGCCCCACATAAACTGCACAGACGCCACTGACTGCATTTGCGGTACCACTTATTTGAGTTCCCTCCACCAACACCACTACAGTCCCCATACAACAGTCTATTTAATATAGCCTATGTGCTTTTGGCCCACACATCAGGACCTGAGATAAGCAGAAGTCTCTTCCCTAAGGCTAGGGTGACCAGACGTCCTGATAAAATCGGGACTGTCCCAATTTTGAGCAGTTTGTCCTGCGTTCCCATCGAAGTATGGTCAGAACGCCATTTGTCCTGATATTTTGTTTTGGGCACTCTTTCCACCCCCTTAGTCGGCGGTGACAGGAAGGGGGAGCGCCTTTTCAATTGTTAAACTCACGCAGCATGTCCCGGTCTTTGGTGACACTTCGGCAGGTCCTTCAGTCGCTGACGGTCTTCGGTGGCACTTCGGCGGCGGGTACTTCTTTCTTCGGCGGCAAGACTCATTACCTGCTGCCGACCTGCTGCCGACAACCATCAGCGACTGAATCTGCCGCTGAAGTGCCGCTGAAGACCGGGATGTGCCGGGTGAGTGTCCCGATATTTTTTATCTGTCGTCTGGTCACCCTACCTGAAGCCTGTGAGACTAGCTAGCCCTGTTCCTCTCACCCAGCACTCCCTTCCTGTGTCTCTTTATCCTTCTGAGCAGATGGGCTAACTGGTTCTTTGTCTCACCCTGCTTTCAAGCCTGACTATCTAATTACCTCAATCAGCTTTGGGGGGAGAGGGTTGGGGGAGGAAGGCATGGCCAAAGCATAGAGTATGCAAATGATCCTGGGCTGCTGAAATGACCCCTAGATAGCTAGTATGTATTAGAACTTCCCACTGGCTGCTCTAATATGAGTTGGAGGCTAACTCAGGCTTCAACTGCCCTAAGATTGAGGTGTGGGGTGTAGAATGCTACCTCTGCTTCTCCTCCACTTCCCCTTAGCTGTGCCAAGCAGAGCCTGGTGCAACTGAGAATCCAGCCCTCAAAGTTTAATGGACTTCAAGACATGGAGCCAAATTCATCAGTAGTATAACTCCATGAAGTCAATGGAATTACACTTAAGATAAAAGAAACAATGAAACAAATTTATGTGACATTCTTTTATAAGGTTAATGTAGTGCTTGTGGAAGAAGGTGGCCTGAAAACCTTGGCTCTTTATCCACAGAGTGGACATTAGAAGTGTAGGCTTCCTCACGCTGCCCTTCCAATGTAAATCTATCATGATTTGGAATGACTAATTCAAGATACCATGGATAAAAAGGTAGTTCTGTCTCCACAATAACTCAATCCTTGGCTTGGGCTAAGACTGCCAATTTGTGCCAGTTTTGACATTTGTAACACGGGCACCTGTCCACTAGGAACTGGACTAGGGCCAACAACTTATTTTACTTAAGCCACCTAACGGCATTCTGATGGTAAGATTTCATTTTTCAGTCACTATTGACTGGTGTCAGATTTTAATTAATGATCTAAGGCCTGATGTTGCCATGCTTGCAGTCATTACTCTGGAAAAACTCCTTTTGACTTCAGGGTGTTTTGCCTAAGCAAGGTCTGCAGAGTTCAGGCCTCTACAGATTGAAGGTGCCATACTCCAGTATGAAGCTGTGGTCGAAAAGGCACCCAAGTGCAAATTTGCCATATGCAACTTCCTGATTTTTATTTATTTATCATTAAGGATGAGGGCATAGGGAAAAACACGTCCCCCATCTGCATAGTGATGTTTGCAGTGTATGGTTTCTTTTTTAAAGTTCTCTTTCTTCATTTGAACCACTCCCTTGACAGCGAGGAGGAACAATAAGATGGCAATAAGTTTCTGGTGATAGTTTATAAAATTAAAAAATTGTAATTGTTAATTTAAAATATGGAGAGGAAGGTCTATCAGTGTTAAAGCCCAAGATGTGGAGTCTGTATAACTGAATTCTATTCTTGGTTCTCCTACAGACTTAATGCATGGACTTAGGCAAGTAATTTAACATACTGTACCTGTTATCTCATCTGCAAAGTTGTTATACCAGTGCTAATCTCCCTCAGAGTGTTGTGAGCCTTAATTTATTGATGCTTGTAAAGTGATCTGAGATCCTTGGATAGAAAGTGCTATAAAGCATGTGAGCCTGTATATTAGTCTTCATTTATATATATGAATGTGTGTATACATACATGCTCACCAAATGTTAAAATGTGTAAAGCTAAATGTTATACATATAGTACAATGAATGTATAATTATTAGGGTTGTCAAGAAATTTAAAAAAATTAATCGCCATAAATTGCACGATTAAAAAATTAATCACGATTAATTGCACTGTTAAACAATAATAGAATACCATTTATTTAAATATTTGTGGATGTTTTCTACATTTTCAAATATATTGATTTCAGTTACAACACAACACAGTGTACACTGCTCACTTTATATTTATTTTTTATTACAAATATTTGTTCTATAAAAAACAAAAGAAATGGTATTTTTCAATTCACCTCATACAAGTACTGTAATACAATCTCTTATCATGAAAGTTGAACTTACAGATATAAGAATGGCCCTACTGGGTCAGACCAAAGGTCTGTCTAGCCCAGTACCCTGTCTTCCAACAGTGGCCAGTGCCAGGTGCCCCAGAGGGAATGAACAGAACAGGTAATCATCAAGTGATCCATTCCCTGTTGCTCATTCCGAGCTTCTGGCCAACAGAGGCTAGGGACACCATTCCTGCCCATCCTGGCTAATAGCCATTGATGGACCTATCCTCCATGAATGTATCTAGTTCTTTTTTGAATCCTGTTATGGTCTTGGCCTTCACAACATCCTCTGGCAAGGAGTCCCATAGGTTGACTGTGCATTGTATATAGAATTATGTACAAAAATAACTGCATTCAAAAATAAAACCATGTAAAACATTAGAGCTTACAAGTCCACTCAGTCCTACTTCTTGTTCAGTCAGTCACTCAAACAAGTTTGTTTACATTTGCAGGAGATAATGCTGCCCGCTTCTTGTTTACAATGTCACCTGAAACTGAGAACAGGTGTTCACATGGCATTGTTGTAGCCCACATCGCAAGATATTTATGTGCCTGATGCATTAAAGATTCATATATCCCTTCATGCTTCAACCACAATTCTAGAGGACATGCATCCATGCTAATGAGGGGTTCTGCTCGATAACAATCCAAAGCATGCAGACCGAAGCATGTTCACTTTAATCATCTGAGTCAGATGCCACCAGCAGAAGGTTGATTTTCTTTTTTGGTGTTTCGGGTTCTGTAGTTTCCACATTGGAGTGTTGCTTTTTTAAGACTCTGAAAGCATGCTCTACACCTCATCCCTCTCAGATTTTGGAAGGCACTTCAGATTCCTAAACTTTGGGTCGAGTGCTGTAGCTATCTTTAGAAATTTCACATTGGTACCTTCTTTGTGTTTTGTGAAATCTGCAATTAAAGTGTTCTTAAAATGAACCACCTGTGCTGGGTCATCATCTGAGACTGCTGTAACATGAAATATATGGCAGAATGTGGGTAAAACAGAGCAGGAGACATACTATTCTCCCCCAAGGAGTTCAGTCACAAATTTCATTAATGCATTATTTTTTAAATAAGCGTCATCAGAATGGAAGCATGTCCTCTGGAATGGTGGCTGAAGCATGAAGGGGCATACGAATGTTTATCATATCTGGCACCTGGGATTTCCCTACACACCTCCTGGGGAGGGGGTGTACACCCCCCTGCTGAATTTCCCCAACACCCTCCCCCGCCCTCAGTTTTGTGAACTAGTTACATGCAGTGTTGCCAATTTAGTGATTGGACATTTGAATTGAAATTGAAAAATTAATACACACTTTAAAAGCATATAAAGTGTATGATAAAATACATGTATTTGAAAAAGTATAATAGATTTGAAAAATATGAACATAGACTAGCTTCCTTATACAGCTGTTGTTTTTTATGACAATGTCAGTGCATTCATTTCGGTGATGTTGGCCAATCTAATAATTTAAAATTATGATTTGTAAGCAAAGTCTAAATGAGCTCTCCCTGGCAGCTAGTGATGAGCTAGTGGCTGCAGGGGAAGGTTTCAGGACCAGATTGTATTTACATTCACACCTAATCTACCTAGGTATCCAGCAAACAGAGCGGTGTTGCCCAAGTGATAGATTTTGGCTGGGGTTGGGTTACAAATCACTTGAATGCGGGGGGTGGGGAATGAAATGTTGTGTATGAGTAAAGAGCAGTAGAACTGTACTTAGCGTGTGCTGATTGAGGGCATCAAGAGAGAAAGTGGGGACAGGTGTTTTTGCTTGATGGTCTGCCTGAGTCACAAGTACTATTTGACCTGCCCCTCTCCACTGTTTAAAGACAGAGCTGATTAGGCTCCATAGATAGTCTTTTGCTCTGTTAAGTGACCACTACAGCTGAAATCACTGAGGTCTAAGTGCTTAGACCTGCTGTGGGACAGTGTTTCTGTGGAAGAGATGGCCCAGTCTGCACTAGCAGTGAGGTTCCCCCACTGAGAGCTCAGCTGAAATCACTGAGAGCTGGGTGGAACCTCAAGAGACCAACTCACAGAGGTCACAGTGGCAGAGGGCAGCAGAAGGTGACAGCGCAGGGCCATTGGCAACAGAGTGATGGAGTGAACGGTGGCACAACGAACAGTGGCCAGAGCGAACAGTGAGCAGCTGGAGGAATGAGCAAGGTGCCTTCTTGCCCCCCACCTGAGAGGTGAACTCATGTGAAAGCACCTCTGACCTCTGAGTTTCCATTGACCAAGGACAACACCGGTGAGTGTTAATGAGGCTGTTAAGAATGCTGGAGACACAACATAGTTCATGCGAACAAACATGGCTGTGGCATCATACTTTCTATTTAAGTAAAAGATACCACACACTACAAACTGGAGGCCAATGTTAAGTGCATTGTCACTTGTTCAACCTGAGGTTGAACACTGGTTCCAGACAAGACCAGCAAATGCTCACTATCTTTCTGTAAGAAACTCAACTGACTGGCTAGAAGCATGTGGTGCAACAGTGAAAGACTCAACAGCTGAAAAAGTGAAGAACTCGCTCACTGCATTCAGAAAATGTGCATACATGGCTGATGAATGCACCGATGCAAATGGGCATCAAGTATTAAGTCATTGTGTACGTTATCTTGATGTCAGTGGTAGGCCAGTAGATGCATTTCTAGGTGTTCAAGTTATAGAAGACACATTGGCTGCATCTGTGACAATCCACATCTTAGAGTTAAATGCTTGTCAATTGGACCCCAAACAGATGGCTGCTTGTGCATTTGATGGAGCTGCAAACTTCTCTGGAAGACATGGTGGAGTACAAGCTTTGCTCAGAGAAAAGTGTAACCCTAATCTCTCCTATACACACTGCAAAGGCCATCTACTCCAACTAGCGCTAGTACGAGCTGCAGACTCTTCAAAAGACATTTAAAAAGCTATAAATTTAAAGTCTTCATTATGTTCTTTTTTCAGCAAGAGTCTAAAAAGACTGAATATCTTGGAAAAATGTAGAAGATACACTGGGACTGAAGTTCAAATTAGTCCAATCTGGGAAAATCCTCTAGCTTTCTCATGAGTGATCCTTGGCTGTTGTCTTAAAAGTACTCCAGCTGTTATTACTGGCTTTGGAAAGTATCTACCAAGATGGGATGGATCTAAGTAGTGAGGCTGGTGGATTACTTTTGCTACTACTTTCAGAGAAGCCCACTGCCATTCTCCTTCGTCTACGGCTGAAACCACTTGGATCATTAAACAATGCCATCTAGGCATCTGCTACAACAGTAGTAGATCTTTGTCCAGCAATAGAAGCTACATTTGGATCAATCAGAGCTATCCATTGAAAAAGTACTGGAAGAAGCAAATACTTTTGTCCAGAAGTTGACTAATGAAGGCATTTATATTGAATCCTTAAGTGAAGAGGACAAGAAGTGTTTGTTAAGACAACTGAAAAAGTACAGAGACTTGATTCTTAAAAATCGACAACAGTGACTTTTAGATTCTGTTCAACCTCTACGTAGCTTTTACAGATCCCTGTCCTATAAAACACTGACAGTGGAGTGAGTCACTACCACCAATGGGGCTGCCATGTGTTCAGGACAGAATAGAGAATTTGAACACAGAGTGGAATATCATACGACGAATGAATGAAAATTTGACTTCAACTTCTTTTTTATCATCACTAGTGGCTCGACCCAATCTTTATGCTATGTTGCTACTCCCAGTCACAACAGCTACAGTTGAACATTCTTTTTAATCATTGAATAGAATTTTGTGTTCTGAAAGAAGTCGCCTTCTGCCTGATCATGTGAATGAACTAATGAGCATTTCAATTGGAGGAATGGAAGTTCTGTACACACGAGAAGCCACCAAAGATGAACACATTGCTTCAAGAAGTTCATTAACGGAGTTGTGCAAAATTATAACAAGAAACTAAGAAGGATGTAGATCAGGGATCGGCAACCTTTGGCCTGTGGCCCGCTGGGGTAAGTCCCCTGGCGGGCCGGGCCGGTTTGTTTACCTGCCGTGTCCACAGGTTTGGCCGATCGCGGCTCCCACTGGCTGCGGTTCACCGCTCCAGGCCAATGGGGGAAGCGGTGCAGGCCGAGGGATGTGCTGACTGCCGCTTCCCGCAGCCCCTGATGTAGATGTAGTGCTTCATAGAAGTCTTGAGTAGCCAACTTTAATTTGTGTGATGATTTTAAAATATGAGTTAAATCTAATAAAATGGTCATGAAACACTTTTTTCAGTTTTTACTATGGTGCCATACAGCCCACCTTCACCCTCCCGGTCTCACCCCTCATCGGCCCTGACCCCTCCCTATAAATTCGACACTCCCCCCCCAACCCATTTCAATTCCTGGGGAAAACACTGTCTGGCACGTAAATACCTTGCAATGCCGGCTACAAAAGTGCCATGCGAACGCCTGTTCTCACTTTCAGGTTACATTGTAAATAAGAAGCCAGCAGCATTATCTCCTATAAATGTAAATAAACTTGTTTGTCTTAGCGATTGGCTCAACAAGAAGGAGGACTGAGTGGACTTGTAGGCTCTAAAGTTTTTTACATTGTTTTGTTTTTGAGTGCAGTTACGTAACAAAATAATTGACATTTGTATGTTGCACTTTCACGATAAAGAGATTGCATTACAGTATTGTATGAGGTGTATTGAAAAATACTATTTCTTTTATCATTTTTACAGTGCAAATATTTGCAATAAAAATAATCTAAAATGAGCACTGTACACTTTGCATTCTGTGTTGCAATTGAAATCAGTATATTTAAAAATGTAGAAAATATCCAAAAATATTTAATAAATTTCAACTGGTATTCTATTGTTTAACAGTGTGATTAAAGCTGTGATTAATTGCGATTAATATTTTTGCATTAACAGCGTAAGTTAACTGCGATTGACAACCCTAATAATTATCATTATACATCTATATATTGCATTATGTACATTTGCCCCCTAACCCTTCAAAACATCAGTACATATTACTGTATTTCACACAAATATCTGTGGACTGTATAGATCAGCTAAGTAGGCATGGATTGTATTTTCTAAATAGATAACCAACGTAATTTTCAATTACTGAGGGACAATCTCCACTCATTGGTATATTTTGCTTTCCACAACCAAATCTCTGTACAACTTTTCATGAGTGATGTACCCGAGTATTCAGATTCTAATATGTAAACTGTATTGTTAAACCTAGTCGCCTAAATTTGAGGTATTGCTGATTATGTATACTATGTATCATATGACTTTTAAAAACTAACTTTATATTTGTGGATAATCTAAGCACTATACCCAGATGTACAGACGCTCTTTTCCCAAACCTATGTATTTTTTTATATATTTTTTTTATTTTTATTTATATATAAGCATTAGCTTTAATAATTTTTTATTTCTCTTAGCACACATCACAGACATCTCAGCTGAAGCAGCAAATAAATCTAAACACAAACGACCTTTCCCCAACTAACACCCTCAGAGGATCGCCCTTGTGCTTGTATGTTATTACATCATAGATGCAAATGGGGACTGGGGCACTCTTCCCCTTCCTGGGGCGCCCAGCCAGATCCTTTAGTCCCTTTCAATCCAGCCGGAGTTTCCTTTTGCACTTGTCAGAACTAACGGATCTGGCCAGGGGCGCTGGAACAATTTGTATAGTGGGGGTGATGTGAGCCATTGAGCCAAACTGTAAATCCTGCATGTAATGGAAACCCCTTCAAGTCAGGGGTGCTGCCAGACCTCCCGCACCCCTAGCTCCAGCACCTATGGCTCTGGGCCCAGGTCCCCTTCAGCCCGTGGAGAGCAGAACGCCCGGAAGCCCCACCTGAGCCGCGGGGAGCCGAGGAGGGAGCAGGGAGCGATCGCCTTCTCCTCCCATGCACCGCATTGGCTGCTGCACCAGCAGCCTGCGCGGGACAAGCGCTGCCGGTTGGCGCCGGTGCACGCCAATTACCAGCGCTGACCTGCCCTTCCCCGGCGCTGTCAAAGTTGATCACCGGGCGGGCGCGGCAATGGAGCGAAGAGCGGCACCAGCGGCCGCCGGGGAAGGCGGAGGAAGGGGGAGATTAACCCGGCGCTGGCTGGCACAGCGGCGCGGCTGATCTCCCCATGCAGTAAAGGGGGAGCGAGCGGGGAGAGGCGGGAGAGGGGGCGGGAGGGATGCTGCAGCTGCAGCTGCTAGTGCAGCGCCGCTAAATCTGCTGGTCAGCCCTTCGGAGGAGCCGCCTCCCGCCCGCCCGCCGGCCCGCGGCCCTTGGGCGTTGAGGCAGGAGCGGGAGGAGTCGAGGCGCTTTCTGCTAGTCGCCTCCCTGCTGCAGAGGGGGGTTTAGCGGCTGTTTACCCCCCTCGGCCGACTTTTCTCCCAGCCCCGCAGCGCACCCTCGGACCCTCCCCGCGATCTTCCAACCACGAGCATGTCTGTTTTTACCTTATAAAGATGGCGGTGTGGGATCACTGCAACCTTTAGACTAATGACTGTCAGAAACATCGCCTCCATCTGTAATATGGTAAGTGCTCGCTGACCTGCAGGCTGGCCTCGGGGGCGGGGGACACAATTCAACAACCCCCAATGGTGCAACATCAGAATGGGCGGAGGGAAGAGGAGGGGAGGAGGCTCCTCTCCAGGTGCACTGGGGAGTAAAGTTATGGCTATTCCCGTCTAATCCCCTCGCTGGAGGCTGGTGAGATCTGGCAGTGGGTGAAGGCCATGTAAAGATAAGCATGAGATTTAATTCAAAACAGGGCAGTCAATGGCTTGAAGAGCTTCTACTGACTCCAGGCACCAGAAGAGAAGGCAGGTGCCTAGGGCTGCACCTTGTAAGGGGCGGCATTCCAGGGATTCTTGGGGCGGCACATTCCGGCTGCCCTGCTGTGATTTTTTTTTTTTTTAAAGCTTCGGCAGCCCGGTCTGAAGCTCCGCTCCCCATGCTCTGCCAGTCCCACCCCAGCCCTGTAGGGGCACAGAGCCTGGCCCAGGAGGCAGGAACTAGCGATCCCCGCTGCTCACCGTGCCGCTGGACTCCCTGGGACGCGCCACTCCCCGCCTCCTGCACCGGCCTCCTGCGCCGCTCTGAGCCTGGCCTGGCTCAGCCGCCTTTAAAGGAGTAGCTGAGCCGGCACCTCCTGCAGCCCCCGGAGGCTCCGCCTGTCCAGCCAGGAGAGGCACCCCGAGGCTGGAGGGGGTAGCCCCTCTCACCCAGCTGCGAGCGGGCTGTAGTGCCTGGCTGCCCATGGGTGGAGGAAGGGAGCGGGTGGGCGCCGCCCTTCACCCCCCCTGTGAGCCACCTAGACCGCCCTCCCTGTGGGCCGCTTCGGCAGCCTGGCTGCCCTTTTTTTTTTTTTTTTGCTTGGGGCAGCCAAAAAGCTAGAGTCGGCCCTGTGTCCAACCATCCCGCTGCATCTAGGTACGGCAAGGACGGGAGTTCAGAACAGTGGAGGGTCTCATCCTTTTTACTGTGACATTTACACAGGCTGACAAGTTTGCGTCTTGTGTCCCCACCTTGTGGCCCCAATTAAACACTTGAGCCAATACTTCTAAAACTGGATTCCTAAAAGTAGGTTCCTAAATCCATACTGAGGCTCCAAAATAAGTGGCCTGATTTTAAAAGCCACTGAGCACCCAAAGACTCCTGCTGAAGTCAATAGGAGCAGCTCAGCTGTTTTGAAAATCAAGCCACTTATTTAAGCTTATGACTGTGGATTTAGGAGTCTAGCCTTAGGCACCCATTTTTGAAAATGGCCACAGGATCAGACTCTGTGCTGATTTTATACACCAATGGGGATTGCAAGGGTTATACAGTAAATGAGAATTGGCTTTGGCCCAAGATGTTTGTTATATTTTTGAAACACTTATCCTCCCCCACCCCAGGATAGTCTAAAAGATTAGAAAAATAAATTTAAAACATTAATGTTTCATTTCAGTTTGTGTTGGGTCTTGCTGCTTTCAGCCCCAATAAGATATGACAGGAAGATTTTTTTACACATTTGAATATGGTTTTCATTTGACTCTACAGACTTTGGGGTTTGCTTATTAGACCACATTGCCTTTGGATTTTTAAGATTTGTTTGGTTATAGTTTAAGGGCTCAAAGGTTTTAATGGACCTGCTGCAAAAGAAAGCAGTTTATGGGGTAAGTGATAAATGCCCAAAATAAATAGGTTAAGAACACATTTCAGCACCCTTTGTTGTTGTAGTTTATGTTTTCCCCCCTTGTTTTCAGGTTCTGCAAGAACAGTTACATGCAGTTGCCAGCTTCCTTCCATGTGGTGCCCCAGCAAGCCCTTTGCTGGTGATGTCACACCCACCATTCATCAGCACTGGAGAATGGAGCCTGCCTATAGGGTAAGGCAGTGGTTCTCAACCTGTGACTCATGATTCCCTTGGGGGTCACCAACAGTTGTCCAAGGGGGTGAGGGTTGTGAGTCTGCTCCCATTCAATGTCTCCAGTCTTATGCTGAAGTTGGTTTGATAAATCACTTGCAACCAGTCATTCTCGGATGCTAGGAATGCCCCCTCACACACACACACTTGTTCCAAGGTCCTCATTGCCACCTTTGAAACACCTGTTCTGAGGTGCATTACTGGAGGATTGAATTTAGGTATCACATTATGAAAAAAGGTTGAGAATCCCTAGGGTAAAATAATCTGAGTTCTTGCCTCCCCTCCCCAATGTGGTTTCCTAAAGTTTTCATTGTTCTTAATTTTTCAACCTTGTGGAATAGGAGGCAAGTATACTGCAAAGAAATATATAGGAAACCACACAGTATTTGGGGAGAAAACCTGGAGTTACTTACCTTACCCTATAGGTAGGCTTCAGTTTTCCGTGTTTGATGAATGGTGGGTGCGATCACGCCTAGACTGCATGCTACAGCACCGCATGAAATAAAGCTGGAGATTGTTAGAGGGCTACAAGAGTTTAACATTGGCAAGATGTCTTAAGAATCCTATGTTTCCACCCCCACCTGCCCAGATTATTTTAGAGGGATGCATTTGTGCTTTCTCCAAGGTCTAGAAGAACCACAAAGCAAAACCGACTAGGCTTGCATCAGTTTTACTTTGCTCTTGCCGCTCTTGCCACCATCAATAGGCAGCTGCACAAGTAACATCTTACTAATGTAGGACTGAAGAGGAGAAATAGACTCTCAAACAGGAAAGGGACACAAGAACAGAAGAAGGGGATGGTCTAGTGAAGCCTCATGTTCAGGACCAAGTTTGGGTTCTTGCTCCCTTCATGGTATCGGGGTGGCAACAATGTTTTGTTTCTCTACCAATGACTTTCAGTTGAACGAAGGAGCTCTATCGATGGACTCCAGAGGAAGCTATGTCAACCCCATATGGGAGGGCTGCTCCAATGCATGGCCTGTTGCAGGGGGAGGCAAGTGGATCATAAAAGGCTTCCAAAAAAGAGGGACAAGAGAAGCAAGAAGTAGGGAGGAGCGAGACTGATAAATAAAATGTGGGGAAGACAAGAACAAAATTCATAAAATCCAAAGGAGAGAAAAAGGCACTAAGAGTAGGATTGGAAGAGGGTGAATGAAGATTGATTTAAATAGACCTTAGAGATCGGTTATTATAAATTCCAGCCAGAACTATTAATGCCCAGGTCTTAATCCCAGACCATATCTCAGTGCTTGCCACAAAATGACGCAATTCTTCTTTGGCCTAAGAATTAACCAGTTAAAGGAGAAATATATTTCAAGTTCATTTCCTAGTTGAAAGGAATTTTTAAAACTTACTCGGTTCTTTTCCCTTTATCCTTCTAGTTCCCCTTCCATTTGAAGGTATGTGCATGGAATGATTAAATAAAAACCCTTACTTAGTTGGTGTTTGCTCACCTACACTGCTATAAATATTTGTCATGTAATGATGGATTATAGGTTTTGGACTGTAGTCCTCTATTGATCAAGGATTTTTTGTTTGAAAATTTTTATGTGCTGGTCTCTAGATTAAATGAATACAGAGAATTAACAGGGTGAAATTGACTGGATCTAACTGGGTTAGTCAGAGTTGCAGGAAGAATGCTTGCTATGATTTAATTGACTGCCTGAGGGTATAGTATAGTATGTCAAATTGTAAGTCTGGTCTCCTGGTTATGACAAGGCATTGATCTCTCCCAGGAAGGCCAAAACAGGTGTAGGGAAACAAGTGTGTGAAGGAAAATATTTTAACTTGTTTGAAAAAAATCAAAATCTAGTACTGCATATTCAATAGATGAGTCCTCATTTACTGAGCCCAAAGCAAAAGAGTTGGCAACACTAACTAAGCAGAAGTGACCTAGTAAAAGAAAAACTTAGCAGATATCCCTGGCCACGTGTTAAACGAATAAACCCACAACTTCCAAAACAGATCAACAAAGGCCATGTCCTTTCGCTTTGTCCTGTCCCCACAATTAGAAACAAAATTGTCATCACTGGTAGGTGAGGTCTAAAGCCCTGGTTTTGCAACTTGTTCTGCACAAGTGTACCCCTGCCTTCATGTAGTGCTCCAGTGAAGTGGATGGGACTCTTGTGTGACCGGTGGGATCCACCCGCTCAGCTCAGATGTATTGTTGGGGAGTCCAACTCTCTCTTCTTATGTGCCTGACAGATGCTGTGAAAAGTTGTTAGTCAAAAGTGTGTACAGTGCTCTAATCATGTTAGGTGATATAAAAGTGTTCATTAGCAATATTGCTTGGGGAAGAATGGTATGATATATTTGAGACACTCGTCTCTAGGGAATGTCCATGCCTTAATGTTACCCCAGCTGAAGGGAGTCCAGGTGAAATTAGGGACTTTTATTTTTAGTACCTGTATTTGCTCATATTGTACCCATATTAAACTTGCATTGTAATCCTCTTCTGTAAAGCTCCTTGAAGGCAACCAGTGTGACTAGAGCATAGACTGTTTGATCCAAAGGTGAATAAGCATGTTGTAATTTTTAGACTGTTATGGAAATCCTCTGCAGTGCATTTCTCTGTTGATGGCCTTCTGATTCAGCCTAAGATTCTGAGTTAAGCTCAGGCTGCAGTATAGAAAATGTTACTGTCTTGTGTAAGAACTACATCTAATCATTTATTAAACATATATATTTATTTATTTTTGTATAGAGCAGGCCTGCACAACATGCGGCCCAGGGGCAGCATGTGGCCCGCGTGGGCTCACTGTGCGGCCCGTGGGGGGGGGGGGGTGAGTAGGTGGGCTCACTGTGGCCCACGGGGGGGTGAGTAGGCAAGTGGTGGGGTGGGGCAAGCCAAAGGCTGGTCAGTGGGTGGGCGGGCTGGTGAAGAGGTCAGTGGCAGGCTGGGGAGTGAGGGTGAGCCGGGGGCGGGGGCAGCGGCAGAAGATAAGAGGCCAGCAGTGGGCAGGCAGGTGAGCTGGCGGCAGGGGGAGCTGGCGAGCTGGCAGCGTGGGGGCTGAGGAGGCAAGCGGGCGGCGGGGGGTGAGTAGGCAAGCTGGGCGGGGTGGGGGATGATGAGCCGAGTGGGCGGGCAGTGGCAGGGCAGCAGGTGAGTCAGTGGTAGGGGGGGCTGAGGAGGCGAGCGGGCGGTGCTGAGGAGGTGAGCCGGGGTGGTGAGAGGATGATGAGCCGCGCGGGGGGCAGTGGCGGTGAGGCTTTATACTGGGCAGGGAGGGAGCGGCGAGTCGGTGGCTGGAGGGGGGCAAATCTCCCAGATTCAAAATCTGGGACTGTGTCCGTTGGTCCTTTTTGCTGCTTGTCTCTGGGCTGGGGGTTGTCCCAATGCTGCAAAGAGGGTGTTCCCAAAGGAAGGTGCTTGCTTCTAACCCCCGAGACCGTCAGTATGTCTGCTCTTCTCTAGTCAGCCCACTTGACAAGTTTGATTGTCCTTGGTCTGGTTCCCATCCCCTCTCCAAGGGTTGCAGCTGTCTGGAGGTGCCTGCCTTCCTCATTCACACCTCATTCATTCAACAGGGCAATTGAATACAAAGTGGGGGGGAAGATCTTATTCTACTTCTAGCAAAAAGACATTTTTCTTTTACCTTAATTATACTACCTTAGGGGCCCGCTATAACATATTACCAAGGTTCAATACAACGTCATATAAAAGTTATAAAAAATGCATAATGCAGAGATTTATCTACAACTGCATTGATTGACCGTTGTGTGCAGTAATATAGTGACCCCGGGGGGGGGGGGGGGTGAAGAGGAGTGTGATGGTGGGGCTGAGCGGGGAAGGGCGGGTCCTATTTTACTGCTGTGATCTGGTCACCCTATGCACGCTGTTTCTTTCCCCCCTACAGGCTTCCACACCCCATTGCTGGGGAAGGAGGGGTTGTTTCCGCGGGCGGGCAGCACTGGGGGGTGAGGGTGAGGGTGTTTCCGCGGGGCCGGGGGGTTTCGGCCCTCAGCTGTTTTCTTTGGAGTAATATGGCCCTCGCCGCTTTATGAGTTGTGCAGGCCTGGTATAGAGAGACCTGACGAGCTCTATTGTGCTCTGAACAATGGAAATACACCTTTGTGTCGTCCTGCTAAAAGCGGGTTTTATATCCCCTTCCCAACATTTTTCTATAGTGTTTGAAATCACCTGATCTCCATTGAAAGATGATATGTGTCAGTTTAATGCACAGTGGTAACATGACACAACTTGTGAGGATCTCTTGTTATACAACGTATCACAGATGTCACATATATTGTAATTACAGTAGACTCTGACATGTTTATTTGGTAATCCTATACAATGTATAAATACGAGTTCAATAATAAGTTAAGTTAATTTGGTTCTCTACTCTATATAAGCATGGCTTTAGTTTTTCCAACTCAAGATTTTATCAAGTCTCACAATAACTAGTGTTTTTCTTAAAGTCCCAGGCCAGCTCCAGGAGTTATGTGAACGCATGAGAATCTCAGTTTTCATTAAAAAACTAAGCTTCTAGCCCTTGTGGTTGTGGAGAAAAGCTTGAAAACACGAAAAGCTCAAAACCCAGAAGTCAGATAAAAAAAGAACTCAGTATTTTATTATTTTTAAAAGCCTTAGGATTGTTTGAATGATGGGAGTTAGCAATATCAGGATCTTAGCTACAGAGACAAGTTTGAAAAATGTTAGATTCTGGAAACTATGTAAATTCTAGTTATTTCTATAAACACAGGTTCTGAGCCAGATTCTACTCTCTGCAACACAAGTATACTTGCGGTGCAGAAGTTAGCACCATGCGTTTTTCATACTTGATAGTGGTTAAAATTAGTATAAAACAAATTATATGATCATTTTAATTTTGGAAATTTCTTCTAACAAGAAAAACTTTTGGCAGTCTATCACTGTCTAGGCAATAAACTAACAATCTGAAATTATTTATGGGTAGATTAATGAAGCACTGTAAACATTTAGGTGTGAAAATATAGTTGCAGGCACAATTTAGATTCCAGTCTTTAGAAATGTGGTCTCAAGTGTGCATAATTTTTATACATATGACTTGTTTCTTCTGATGATCTTTGATCAGCCAAAAGAAATTACATTATTTTTGGTTAGTTGTTTTGCTGCTGCAACGATTATAATACGGGCATTTTATGGCACTTATTATAACATTAGAAAAAAGCAGAATGATATACTTTTAAGGTTCATTAACTTCTCTTCACTATCTGCTATATTATTTTCTGGATTGTAAATAATATAGTCCACTTTACTCTGTCATGAATTCTGATTCTTAGGGCTAGTCTACACTTACCCGCTGCGTCGGAGGCTTCGGATCGATCTTCTGGGTTCGATTTATCGCGTCTTGTCTAGATGCGATAAATCGAACCAGGAAGTGCTCCCCCGTCGACGCCGGTAATCCTGCTCTGCGAACGGAGCAGGCGGAGTCGACGGGGGAGCCTGCGCGCCGCCGTGTGGAACAGGGGTAAGTACTTTTTAGTTCGAAATAAGATACTTCAACTTCAGCTACTTTATTCACGTAGCTGAAGTCGCGTATCTTACTTCGAACTTGGGGGCTAGTGTAGACCAGCCCTTAGATAGAAAAACTCCTCATATACTTCTACTGCCACTATTCTGAATTCCATCTCTATAAATGAGAGTACAACTAATTAAGAATCTTTTCTTCCATGTCCAGTTTTCTGGGGTCTCTCTCTCTCTCTCTCTCTCTCTCTCTCTCTCACACACACACACACACACACACACACACACCCTCCCCCCTTTAAATACAATCTGCAATTATTACTTTAAACATTTTAATTAATTGAAATATGTATTGACTTCAATGAGAGCTGCTTATGCTCATCACCTATGAGAAATCAAACCACATGTACTAGATGCCTAATTTTAGGCAACCACATTTAGAAACTTTGGCCTCTATTTTGACACAACTTTATTTTAAAATCTTACTTTTCCCTCTCCAGCCCCTTCATTTTAGGTAGAGATGTAGTTTGGAGATACTGAAAGGAAAAAATTGGTAAATTTTTGAAGGATGCTGGTGAGGAAAAAATAAGAGACCTTGTATAGTTCCATGTTAATAATTTTCACTATCCATATTGGGGGGCATGGATCAGCATTTAAGTCACACTCCCTGTCAGTATCTGGCCCGGGCTGGGGAAGCTAATGATCCAACCAGCAGGTCAAATTTGGTGATGAATCCTGGTCATGTGCCACCTGAGGCACATTGTGCATATGCTAAGAAGACTATCCATACTTTTCTTCTGCAATTGTTCTATGTTGTCCCTGATCAGTTAGTTTAAAACAGGGGTGTCAAACTCATTGGGTGATGAGGGCTGAATTACCTTGTCAGTCAGTCTGTTCATTAACTTACCTTTCTGTGCATGTATATTCCCACTATGACCACCTTCCCTCCCTGCCCTGTCTTTTGTGAATTTCTTGCCTTCTCCTTGTGGACACTTGCACTCCTCTTCTTTCTCCACCTCTTTTCCCCACCCAGTTGGCTTTCCTCTCTGAGCTTGCTTGCTACCTATCCTCTGGGGTGTTGGTGTTGCAGGCTCAGCAGTGGCAGTAGGTAGTGGAGAAGGAGATTCTCCTCTGATCTCAGTGAAGCAGGAAGCAGTGATTGCGGGAAGAGGCAGCTGAACTTGCTTCTGTTGGGCTCAGAGGCATCAAGGATGGGGAAGGAGACCTTGGGAAGCAGCCTCCTCTTGAAACCAGAGCTGAGGGAGCCTATGCAGTGGCAGCTGCTCAGGAGACTGTTCAGGTGCCTGTGACCAATTGGGATCAAGCTCTCTCTGCAGCTCTCCCGCCTTATGGATCTGTAGTTCATTTATTCCTTCCTTGCACCCATTTAAAATAGGTTTGGCTCATCTCTTTTCATTCTCCCAGCAGGGGCAAACCCCAAATAGCTCAGTTGTAGAGTAGATTGAAAATTTTCCGTTGGAGTGTTTTCCCATCAGAAAATGCCAATTTGATTAAATAAACACTTTTTTGTTTGAATGTGTTGATTTCATCAAAATATTATATGGGAAATTATCAAAATGTTTAATTTCAATTTGATAATTTTGACTTTTATCTTATATTTTATAATAGCCTATAATAAAAGTCAAAATGAAAGTCAAACCAAAACCTTTGGATCTTATCAAAATGAAACATTTCTCTGAAGTTGATATGAAATTTTTTTAAATGTTTTTGTTCAATGAAAATTTCTGAATTTCAACTTTCCATTGCATTTTGAGATGAAATAAAATCTGGAACTCTTGGAATTTCCCGTGGGATGGGAATTCTGTTTTTCAAACAGCTATACTCCAGCCTGCCCTTGTCAACACTGCCACCGCTATACTGATTGCTGGTCACTGATTGGGGAAAGTGGGTTGTTTCTGAGTGTAGATGAGGCCTAACTCTTGTCAGTGCTACTTTGTGTGTCTGTTAGGAGGAATAGCTTGAATGGGATGTAAGGTGCACTCTCTTGTTTGCACTCCCTTTCTGCTCATGTTGACTCTAAGAGCTGAGTTTTGATTTGACACATAATAGATCTTTCTCCTCCCTATTACATTGCCCTGCCATTAGCTGGCAAAGCTGGCTTGCTACACACAGAAAGAAAGGTCTACATCTCCTTTCTTTCTTTTTTTCTTTCACCCACCTCCCCTCTTATAAGCTACCGTTTTCAAAATTCTGGGAGGAGGGCTGCCTGGCCCTGCAGCCATTTCTAGTTTTATTATAATTTCTCTTTTACCAGTTCTAGTGTCACCCTTCATTTGTTTTAAGCTTTCATGTTCTTCCCCTAGGAAACTTCTTGACTTCTAGCATGTTTTGCTCACTTTCCCTAGTGAACACTAAGACAAAGTGTTGTTTAGTTCCCAGCCATGTCTGACCCTTAGTTCCTCTCAGTGGCAGTTTCTTTTCATTAATCTCTTGCTCCTTATATATTTATTTGTTAAATGTTTGTTTTCACAGTTCACTTTCATCTGTGTCTTTCATGATCATTTTCTTATGTTTTACTTTTCATTTCTCTTGCAGTAGCAACCCTATTACTATTTCTCATCTTTTCTTTTATTTCTCCATGGTCATTAATATTGAGTTTACAGTTCTAGTATATTATTTTTCTCAGAAGAATATCTTTTTGTTGGGCTCCCTGAAGTTAACATTAAAAAAACTTTTAATTTCCTTCTGGATTGACTTCAGTAGAACTATTCATGTACTTAGAGCAAACATGCATGTGCTTAACCTTATCACACTGCAAAATCATATCTAATTTGCATCCTCTGTCCCTAGTTTCTTTCAAATTCACTGGTTTCCATTTTTTATCTCCCAATAAATATCTGGGTTTTAATTATTTTATCCAAGATACATTAGTTTATATTTTTCAAAACCAAATATTTTGTTATATTTTTGCCCATATTTTTAATATCAGATTCTTTATATAATTTTTCTGTCATGACTAGTATTACTCTATTCTAAATGATTAATGAAGAAATCAGACCAGACATAACACAAATCTTGCAGTATCTCCGTAGACAGCTGTTCTTTGGCATTTAAGTCAGTGGGAGCTATACACATAATTCCATGAGCAGAATTCAGTTCTTCAGATTCTCAACTAATTGGCCTCTTTCACATATGTACAGTAATTATCTAGACTACATTTTCCAAAAGGCAGTAAGTATTTTGTGCCTTGGAGGTAGCTGATAAGCCCTTCTCCCAAAGAGTACACATCAAAAATTTGCCATACTTGGATAGTGTTCCGTGGTAGTCTATAAAAGAAGGGGTAGAATGCAAAGACTCAATCAAAATAGGAGGCAAAGTAATTACAACTAAATAACTATACAGTTCTCAAAACTATGCTAGGTATTTGCAAACAAATGAGAAAATTCTCTCCTTGCCTTGCAGAGTTTACAATCTAATCTGTTTTAATCATGATAATCTGTTTGGATTTTTTGGGGCTGTTGGTTTACATATGCAATACACTAAATATTGGTCTTTGCTTCATTATTTCCACAATAATTTTGAGAATGAACAATCATAATTTAGTTAATCTGCTATTCTTTCTTGTTTCATGTGGCCCTCCAGTGCAAAAATCATTATCAGTCATTTGAGTTGAGATGATGATCAGCAAACTCAAGTGCAATAGGGCCAGGGACAAAACAAGGGAAAAGATGATCAGAAGCTCAGGTTTGAACCAAAAGCACACTCATTGCTTATGGTTCTATTGCAGAAGTCTTTGTTTAACCAAAACTGACACAAACTTGACAAAAGTCTCTAGCTGTGTTCCTTCCATGCTGGTTTATGAGCAGTAAATGTCAAAATGCCAAAGATGAGCTCCTGACTCTAGTGAAGTCAATAGCAAAACTCCCATTGACTTCAGTGGGGCCAGGATTTCACCCAGACTACTATCTAAAAGGGTACTTCCTCTGTTTCCCAAGAGCTCCATGCCCTGAGTTCTAGTCACCACAGTCCCCTTTAGCATTTCCTTTTGTAACATACACTTATTTAAAGCTGTTGAGCCTAAATAGGCTCAGCTCACCAAATCTGTTGCCTCCGAATCCTGCCTGGGAATTAACACCCTAAAATCCCAGTCCAGTGTCTGTCTCTGTAGGGCCTCCTCAGTGCAGGACCCTTGTCTGTTGTTAGGATTCCCACCATTGCTACTTCTGATGGAACTGAATTGGCATTAGCAATGCTAGGAAAACTTTGCAAAAATTCCTGGTGGAGATACAGCATAGGATCATATTTATAGTGGGAAAATGTATTAGACATTTTAATTAGTGCATTAATAAATATGATTTTGCTTTGAGTATAACCATAGGATTGCCAACCCTACAGGATTTTCCTGGAGTCTCCAAGAATTAAAGATTAATCTTTAATTAAAAAAATCTCCACGAATTTGTCCAACCAAAGTTGGAAACCCTATGTAACCAGGACAGTAATGTTTTAAAAACTTATTAATTGGTCATGGATAACTCTAGGGTAGGTTAACCACAATGACTAACATGTATTTTTAAACATGACTTGTCTATTTCTACACTAGGGGTGAAATCATGTTTAACATCATGTTAGTTAAAACATTGGTTAAATGCTTGTAACATGACACATGCTCATAGTGTAGACATGGCCTAGGTGGGATATGTCAAAACTTTTCCCTTCTTCTCTGAGCTCCATTGCTTATTTGGGAGCCTTCCTATATTAAACATTTAAAAAAAAAAAAAAAAAAAGCACCGACTTTACATTGTAAATGTATGCTGTATAGATCTTTCTTCCTCTGTGTGGGAAATGCATCTGCTGTTAAAAATCGGCTCTCTAGACTTTTCAGCAGTTTACAGCCTCCAATCTCTCCATGTAATTTTGACAGTACCTTCTCAGGCAATAGCTACCAAGCTGAATTCACCCTTGATGTAAGCTGGCATAACTCTCCATGAAATCAGTGGATGTTGTGTCAGCTTACCCAACGGCTGAATTTGGCCCTCCCCGTTTTATTTTCTCCAAAGATGATATAGACTATAGTGTATAATTGCTATGTATGTCCAAGGCCTACTTTTGAAATAGAAGGGTGACTTGGTGATGAGTGACAAGCTATTACTAAACCTATGTTGTTTCTGTGAAGTGTGCTTCAGCAACTTCAGTGCAAAGAGTTGACATTCGCATCACTCCCCATATTGAAAAGCAATTAGAGTCCAGAGTTTTAAATATAGATTGCATGATACACAGCTTGATAGTGCACATCATGGACTTCTTTGGTTTTCAGTGGTGGCTCATCTATTAAATCCTGATTCTTGCAGTTTCTCACAATGTTTAGGAGATATTTTAAATAATAGAAAGTTCTGTCCAAGCCATTGGGCATTCTCTCAAATAAGAAACCATGGAGTCAGGTCTTTGAGAATTCACAAGTGGGCACTGCAGGAGTAATTTATAAGCATAGCATTTGCCCTCCACAGGTTTAATGATACACCTATCCTCTTTACACAGTGGGTTACAAAAAAGTGGGATGTTGCAGGTCATTATTTCCCAAGGCCTTTAGACTATTTTTTTATAGGTCAAGAAACTTTCTGCAAAGCTAAAAAAATGCCCCGAACTGTCTTTGTCCAGGGGTGATTTGAATGCTAGGCACATAAGAGAAGAAAGTCTATTGGACAGTTTTTTCGGAGTCCTTATGCCTGTGCTTTGATCTGAGTAACTTATCAACCTGAAGACAGCTTAGTTCCAAAAGAAACATTACACTTCCATATTTACTCATGAGAACTTTTTTTTTTAAATCAGGCAAAGTTTTAAGACCAACAATGATGGCAGTTTGCTTTCCTACTAGCCTTTTGTATATATTAATACCTTTTCCTCCCTCTCAGCAACAGCTGTTTTGTGCTTTGCTGAATCAGTGTGACTTTGAATAGTAGCTCAGAAATGGAGGCTGTCATTCCCAGCAAATACACTAATCCTCACATGGAGTTTGTAATGTATGCAGCATGTCATATATTCATCTGCCTTGAGATGCAGCCAATAACAATTTCATATGGACACTTCTCTTTTTTTGTGGTTAAATGTGAGTTTGATAGGCGTCTGTCTCAATAGTGAATACACTGCAGCTACTTCATTCATTTTGATATTTCCTGTGCCAGCTTCTCTTAATACCCCCCAGTATAGGGGGAATACAAAGGAACGTCTGGAAAAGGGGGGTGGGCAAAAGGGGGCCACTTCTCTTGGTCCTCTACTGGTGTAATGTGACTGCATGCTAGTGGCAGAAGTTGGAGTACACCCCCTATTGCTCTAACTTCTGCTGGGGCAAGGTGGCTGACAATCCAGGAACCACAATTGGCTCCCTGTTCCCCCACCCATCCACCCACACACCCTCTACACCTAAGCTCTGCTAGAACGAACTGGGGAACTGAGACGCCCTATTGTGGCTTGACAGTAAAGTACTTTGTTTTTAGGTGGCACATTTGGGAAATATCAACATACTCAAACATGTACTTGCCCCCCGGGAGTTAAGATGAACAGTGTGGGAGGTGGAAGGATCTGAAAAAGGGATATGAAATGCAAGGTATTTTGAAACTGTATTGGAAGCTACTAACTTCAAGCAAGTCGTTTTACTTGGAAGGTTTCAGGATCACCAACAGCATCTGTATCAATTTTCAGACAGCTGATTCATCTGAAAAGTAACAGCTTCTTTCAGTGAGTAACAGGAGATACTGTAATAATCCAGTATGACAAGGAATTGGCTGATGACGGGAGTAGTATGAAAATTTAGATCAGACTTAGAAAAAAAAAGTAACATTAAAAAAATCACTGAAACCTATAACCAGCATATTTAAAGATATTGGCTGAAGAGCTCTGAGGCAGTAATATTTGTATCGAACAAATCTTGGAACCCTGGGAAGCTCCAGAGGCCTGGAAAAAAGCTAATGTTGCACCAACATTAAAAATGGGTAAAAGGAATGACTCGGGTAAATATAGGCTGATTAGCAGGACACTGATCCCAGGCAAACTAGATCCATGTAGGTCACCCTTACAGAACCAGGTACTGTACTTTGCAAAGCAGTGACTCTGAAAGTAATTCAGCGACCATGGTGGAAAACTAGTTGAACATGAGCTCCAAGTGCCATGCGGTGGTTCAGAGACATAACATAATCCTTGGATTTATAAACTCAGGAATATCTAATAGAAAAAGGGAGGTGACATTACCACTATATGGCATTAATAAGAAAACTGCTGGAATAACTGTGTCCAGTTCTGGTGTCCACACTTTCAAAAAAGATGTTGACAAATTAGAAACGGTTCAGAAAAGAACTACAATAATAATTACAAAATCTGCCTTATAGTGAGACAAGTTTAACCATGAGAAGGTTGAGAAGTGACTGATCTTAGAGAACTGTATCTAATAAAAGTCTGCTTAATCTAGCAGAAAAAGACACAATGAGATCTAATGGCTGGAAGCTGAAACTAGACAAATTCAGATTAGAAATAAGATGCCATTTTTAAGCAGTGAGGGTTATTATGTGTTGCAGCAGGTTGCCTAGGGACGTGGTGGATTCTCCATCACTTGAAATCTTTAAATCAAGACTAGATGTCTTTCTTAAAGATATGCTGTTGTTATGGGCTTGATGCAGAATTCACTTGGTGAAATGTCATGGCCTGTGCTATGCAGGTAGATGAGGCGGTCACAGTGGTTCCTCCTGGCCTTAAAATATTGGCATGTTATATACAGCAGGGAAACAGACTGGGCTTTTGGATGATAGAATGATTGATAGATAAGGGTAGAGGGAACTATGTGCTTGTCAGTTCCAACTCCCTGTCTCAGAAAGGAAGGATCCTGCACTCTACTTTTAATTTACTTATCTCAGTTGGAATACAACTAATGAACATTGTTTCCTCTGCATCTCCCCAAACCGCATGAACTCCTTCATGCAGGGAAATTATGGTGTGGAGGCTATCAATACAGTGTCCTGCTCACCTTAAATCAACCATTACTTGAGACTACAGGATCAGGCCAGCCAGGCAATTATCTAGAAATGCAAATATCTTTGTTGGCCTAAGCAGCTCCCAGATTGTCCATTCCTAAGGCCAGCTTTAGCTTGATTAATTTTTCCCAGGAAAGGGGAAATGGTTTCCATCTGATGTTTATTCATAACTTTATTTTGGAATCTGAAATGGAGGATAATTGGCTTTTTCCCCCCCTTTTAGGGCACCAATGCCTCTGCTCTGGAAAAAGACATTGGGCCAGAGCAGTTTCCAATCAATGAACACTACTTTGGGTTGGTCAATGTAAGTACCATTTCTGTGAGATGAACCATATACTTACTATTTTAGATTGAGCGGTTGTGATAACCATATAGAGTCTTTTTTATGGTTTGATGCTGCTTTAATTTCAATGATCTCCAGTGCAACACTGATTTAAGGTTAGAATTTGGGAGGGTGCTCCTAGTGTTCCAGGGGAAAATTTAGGTAATATGTTGAAAGTTGATTACAGCTAAGTCAAACATTTTAGGACATCTACCATTTGAAGAGAACAGCTTAGTGAAATCTGAGTAGTTTTAACATGTTATAAACCACTTCTTTCCCTGACCCCAAGTAAAGTTAAATAATATCTTTTTCTAGCTATAAAACCTTACTTTGATATTTACCTTTTTAAAATCAGGATGCATGAAGTCAATGGGAATGGAGTATTTACCTGGTTAAAATTTGGCATATGCTATGGCAGGGTATCTGTCAGAAAGCATTATTCATCTAATGGAGAGCGGATGAGCAAAAGCATCCAGTCTAAGTGTTTTTCATGTTCCGATTGAAACTGATTTTAGTTCTGCCCTACTGCAGTCACTGAGAGTTCTGCCATTGATCTCAGTGGGAACAGGAGTGTGCCATTCTAGAGCATATTCGTTTATAGGAACTCTTATCAAGGATACTCTCATTGCAGTGAATACCTTTTAAATAATGCCCTACATTTGGAGCTTTTATTTTCAGTCCTAGCGAGTTAAGAATTTTTAATATTTATAGTTTGTTTTTGCTGTGTGATAATCAGTAAGTGGTACTGAACCTATATTCAGTCAACAGCTGTGTGGTAATTGATGGGGTATTCTACTAGGGATGCAGATTGCAGAGGCTGGATGAAGTGATTAGTATATATTACCTTGCACAGTGATTTAGGGCATTTTTGCTTTTACATTGGCAGTTTGGGAACACCTGCTACTGTAACTCTGTGCTGCAGGCATTGTATTTTTGCCGGCCATTTCGGGAGAATGTGTTGGCATACAAGGCCCAACAGAAAAAGAAGGAAAACCTCTTGACATGCCTGGCAGACCTTTTCCACAGTATTGCTACTCAGAAGAAAAAAGTTGGAGTGATTCCACCAAAGAAGTTCATTTCACGATTACGAAAGGAGAATGGTGAGTGCAAACTCTGATTCCTGTCTGACTCATGTAATGCCTAGGAAAGTAAAAACATTGAACAGGGTGGTCAAATTAATCAACCAATCAATCAGGTTAGATTTGTAATAAGCTTTAAAGTCTCTGTTTCCTAAATATGAATTATTTAGTGTATACATATACGTGTGTGTGTCTGTATTGTTGCAGTTGGCAGTAACTATACTAGGATTTGTAATTAAGGGCCAAATCTTGCATGGGTGCACAGGTGCCCTGTTGATATTTCCACTGCACGGAGGGGCAGGCTGTAGAAAGCCAGCAGCAGGCAGTTGGGTATGGATGAGGGGCTCTGCACATTGCAGAGGAGTGCTCTGCAGTGGCTTTCTGTACAGTACCATGGAGATGGATATTTTGGGCAGCTGGAAGAGTGGATGCAGTGTGACCAGCAGGTGTGTGAATAGTACAGATCCACTAGCCCAGAACCTCCTGGGATTCAGTATGTGCATGAATGCAGTGAGCTACATCTGCTGCTCCTCCCATTCCCAGAAATAGTGATTTCACAGGAGCAACGGTGCCCACTCCATCTGGGGAGATTCCCCTCTAAGCGGGTTCAAGGGCATCAGAGGAGGAGACAGTCCTGGTAACACAGCTTCATTCTGCATGGGAGCCATATCAGTGGGTGTGGCCCAAGAGACAATGCAAAGGGTCTACACACAGATAGCCTTGTGCCTCTGATGGAACCCCCTGGGAAGGGATTCACATGTATCTTGGCTGGAGGGGGTTGTAGGGGATAAAAATACATGTATTTGGGGAACAGAAGTTCCTTCTTCTTCAACAGAGAGCAGGATAATGGAAAACCAAGCTGCTGATGGAAAAAGTCAAAGGAAAGTCTGAAATGGGAGCATCTCATATGACATCACCACAGAGATGCCTCCCATGAGTTTCCTTCTGGTTTGTGACTGTGCATGTGTGCGCACCATCTGGCCCATTATTTATTGAGCTTTATTGACAGGAACAAAGATTCAGGAAATGTTTTCAGGAGCAATGCACTCACCAAATTACTGTGGGAAAACAATATCTCTTTGAAAAAACCCACACCTTTTTGTGTCAGACTCTCCCACCCTCAATCCTCACCCATGTTTTTTTATTGCCCCAATTAATTCCTAACATAGAGCATGAAGTCAGTGGGATTACTCATAATCTTAAATTAGGGACGTTTTTAAGTATGTTCCTGAATTGGGGCTTGTAATAGTATTTGGGAGCAAAATCTGAATTTAAGTATATCCTTTCCTGCATGGAGCAAAGGAACTTTAGAAAGACAATTCTGCCTCTCTCCTTTGCAGATCTCTTTGACAACTACATGCAGCAAGATGCACATGAATTTTTAAATTACTTGTTAAACACCATTGCAGACATCCTGCAGGAGGAGAAGAAGCAGGAAAAGCAAAATGGGAAACTAAAAAATGGCAACATGAATGAAGCTGAAGAGAACAATAAACAAGAACTCACCTGGGTGCATGAGATTTTTCAGGGAACACTGACTAACGAAACTAGATGTTTGAACTGTGAAACCGTAAGCATTGGGGTGGTTGATATTTTTACACACTAATAGATCGATAGATATGTATAAATATGTGAATCTATTCTGCCACCTGAGAAATGTGGATATTCCTGTATAACTTCACTTCTTGAAGTGAGTATGATTTTCCAAAAATACATTTTTGTAAACATAACTTGACTAACCTATCCCAAACTTTGCAGTTTTATATATAAATATAAAAATAAATAAAATATGGTTAGACACCTCATTAACTAATCTGATATACTCTTTTCATTCAAGCCATCCTATTTATAAACAGTTATGTATATATAGATGCTGCTGCAACTGTGGACAACGAATTTGCCTCATTATTTCATGAGTTAGGGATAACTGCATAACTCACAAGTGGCAAAGTGGCAAAGTTAAGATCTAATTGTGCTAATCATCCCTAAGAATGTCATTAACGTTCAAAATATTTGCTAACCACACGTACATCTATTTCCCTTAAGTTAACGATCCTCATTCACACCTGTGTGACCATCTTGTTTATCACTTCAAAAGCTTTTTCTTCCCCTGCTGTCATGTTTCCTCTCAACTAATTAGCCTCTTATGATTGGTCTATACACCTGGACCATCATGTTTCTCTGACTGTATAAATATATCTGAAATATAATTTCATTCCATGCGTCCGATGAAGTGGGTACTAACCCACGAAAGCTTATGCTGAAATAAATTTGTTAGTCTCTAAGGTGCTACAAGTTTTTCTTTCTTATTTTCATTTTGCTGACACAGACTAACACGGCTACTACACTGGAACTTGAGAACTAGTCAGTTTGAAAAATGAGTACAGAGTAGTTCCACCTAGTATACCTGAGAGTGAGTTCCCTGACAATTTTTGTAGTTTTTCAATCACACTTTCATAGAATCATAGAATCATAGAATCTCAGGGTTGGAAGGGACCTCAGGAGGTCATCTAGTCCAACCCCCTGCTCAAAGCAGGACCAACCCCAACTAGATCATCCCAGCCAGGGCTTTGTCAAGCCTGACCTTAAAAACCTCCAAGGAAGGAGACTCCACCACCTCCCTAGGTAACCCATTCCAGTGCTTCACCACCCTACTAGTGAAAAAGTTTTTCCTAATATCCAACCTAAACCTCCCCCTCTGCAACTTGAGACCATTACTCCTTGTTCTGTCATCTTCTACCACTGAGAACAGTCTAGATCCATCCTCTTTGGAACCCCCTTTTAGGTAGTTGAAAGCAGCTATCAAATCCCCCCTC
This sequence comes from Chelydra serpentina, assembly GCA_037349315.1. NCBI lineage: Eukaryota > Metazoa > Chordata > Testudines > Chelydridae > Chelydra > Chelydra serpentina. Next base: position 32,302,195 of record JBAIAC010000014.1, read on the forward strand.
ACTCTTCTCTTCTGCAGGCTAAACAATCTCAGTTCCCTCAGCCTCTCCTCATAAGTCATGTGCTCCAGCCCCCTAATCATTTTTGTTGCCCTCCGTTGGACTCTTTCCAATTTATCCACATCCTTCTTGTAGTGTGGGGCCCAAAACTGGACACAGTACTCCAAATGAGGCCTCACCAGTGCCGAATAGAGGGGAATAATCACGTCCCTCGATCTGCTGGAAATGCCCCTACTTATACAGCCCAAAATGCCGTTAGCCTTCTTGGCAACAAGGGCACACTGTTGACTCATATTCAGCTTTTCGTCCACTGTTACCCCTAGGTCCTTTTCCGCAGAACTGCTGCCCAGCCATTCGGTCCCTAGTCTGTAGCAGTGCATGGGATTCTTCCGTCCTAAGTGCAGGACTCTGCACTTGTCCTTGTTGAACCTCATCAGATTTCTTTTGGCCCAATCCTCTAATTTGTCTAGGTCCCTCTGTATCCTATCCCTACCCTCCAGCGTATCAACCACTCCTCCCAGTTTAGTGTCATCTGCAAACTTGCTAAGGGCGCAGTCCACACCATCCTCCAGGTCGTTGATGAAGATATTGAACAAAACCGGCCCCAGCACCGACCCTTGGGGCACTCCACTTGATACCGGCTGCCAACTAGACATGGAGCCATTGATCATTACCCGTTGAGCACGACCATCCAGCCAGTTTTCTATCCACCTTACCGTCCATTCATCCAGCCCATACTTCTTTAACTTGCTGGCAAGAACGCTGTGCGAGACTGTATCAAAAGCTTTGCTAAAGTCAAGAAATAGCACATCCACTGCTTTCCCCTCATCCACAGAGCCAGTTATCTCATCATAGAAGGCAATTAGGTTAGTCAGGCATGACTTGCCCTTGGTGAATCCATGCTGACTGTTTCTGATCACTTTCCCCTCCTTTAAGTGGTTCAAAATTGATTCCTTGAGGACCTGTTCCATGATTTTTCCAGGGATTGAGGTGAGACTGACTGGCCTGTAGTTCCCCGGATCTTCCTTCTTCCCTTTTTTAAAGATGGGCACTACATTAGCTTTTTTCCAGTCATCCGGGACCTCCCCCGATTGCCATGATTTGTCAAAGATAATGGCCAATGGCTCTGCAATCACATCGGCCAACTCCTTTAGCACCCTCGGATGCAGTGCATCCGGCCCCATGGACTTGTGTTCGTCCAGCTTTTCTAAATAGTCCCGAACTACTTCTTTCTCCACAGAGGGCTGGTCACCTCCTCCCCATACCGTGCTGCGGAGTGCAGCCATCTGGGAGCTGCCCTTGTCTGTGAAGACAGAGGCAAAAAAAGCATTGAGTACACTAGCTTTCTCCACATCCTCTGTCACAAGGTTCCCTCCCTCATTCAGCAAGGGGCCCACATGTTCCTTGACTTTCTTCTTGTTGCTAACATACCTGAAGAAACCCTTCTTGTTACTCCTAACATCTCCAGCTAGCTGCAACTCCAAGTGTGATTTGGCCTTCCTAATTTCACTCCTGCATGCCTGAACAATACTTTTATACTCCTCCCTGGTCATTTGTCCAATCTTCCACTTCTTGTAAGCTGCTTTTTTGTGTTTAAGACGAGCAAGGATTTCACTGTTAAGCCAAGCTGGTCGCCTGCCATATTTACTTTTCTTTCTACACATCGGGATGGTTTGTTCCTGCAACCTCAATAAGGTTTCTTTAAAATACAGCCAGCTTTCCTCGACTCCTTTCCCCCTCATGTTATTCTCCCAGGGGACCTTGCCCATCAGTTCCCTGAGGGAGTCAAAGTCTGCTTTTCTGAAGTCCAGGCTCTGTATTCTACTGTTCTCCTTTCTTCCTTGTGTCAGGATCCTGAACTCGACCATCTCATGGTCACTGCCTCCCAGGTTCCCATCCACTATTGCTTCCTCTACTATTTCTTCCCTGTTTGTGAGCAGCAGGTCAAGAAGAGCTTTTCCCCTAGTTGGTTCCTCCAGCACTTGCACCAGGAAATTGTCCCCTACACTTTCCAAAAACTTCCTGGATTGTCTGTGGACCGCTGTATTGCTCTCCCAGCAGATGTCGGGGTGATTAAAGTCACCCATGAGAACCAGGGCCTGTGATCTAGTAACTTCTGTTAGTTGCTGGAAGAAAGCCTCGTCCACCTCATCCCCCTGGTCTGGTGATCTGTAGCAGACTCCCACCACGACATTACCCTTGTTGCTCACACTTCTCAATTTAATCCAGAGACTCTCAGGTTTTTCTGCAGTTTCATACTGGAGCTCTGAGCAGTCATACTGCTCTCTTACATACAACGCAACTCCCCCACCTTTTCTGCCCTGCCTATCCTTCCTGAACAGATTATATCCATCCATGACAGTACTCCAATCGTGTGAGTTATCCCACCAAGTCTCTGTTATTCCAATTACGTCATAATTCCTTGACTGTGCCAGGACTTCCAGTTCTCCCTGCTTGTTCCCCAGGCTTCTTGCATTTGTGTATAGGCATTTAAGATAACTCACCAATTGTCCTGCTGTCCCAGTATGGGGCAGGAGCCCTCCCCTCTTGCACTCACCTACTTGTGCTTCCTCCCGGTATCCCACTTCCCCACTTACCTCGGGGCTTTGGTCTCCTTCCCCCGGTGAACCTAGTTTAAAGCCCTCCTCACTAGGTTGGCCAGCCTGCTTCCAAAGATGCTCTTCCCTCTCTTCGTCAGGTGGAGCCCGTCTCTGCCTAGCACTCCTTCTTCTTGGAACACCATCCCATGGTCAAAGAATCCAAACCCTTCTCTCCGACACCATCTGCGTAGCCATTCGTTGACTTCCACGATTCGACGGTCTCTACCCCGGCCTTTTCCTGCCACAGGGAGAATGGACGAGAACACCACTTGCGCCTCAAACGCCTTTATCCTTCTTCCCAGAGCCACGTAGTCTGCAGTAATACGCTCAAGGTCATTCTTGGCAGTATCATTGGTGCCCACGTGGAGAAGCAGGAAGGGGTAGCGATCTGAGGGCTTGATGAGTCTCGGCAGTCTCTCCGTCACATCACGAATCCTAGCCCCTGGCAAGCAGCACACCTCTCGGTTTTCCCAGTCAGGGCGGCAGATAGATGACTCAGTCCCCCTGAGGAGAGAGTCCCCGACCACCACCACCCTCCTCCTCCTCTTGGGAGTGGTGGTCGTGGAACCCCCATCCCTAGGACTGTGCATCTCATGCCTTCCAATCAGTGGAGTCTCCTTCTGCTCTGTTCCCTCAGATGCATCATTCACTCCACTCTCTGCACTAGTGCCTGTTTAAAAAATGTTTTTCTCTCCCTTGTTGTTGTGTGACAGGCCCATGCAAACAACAGGGAAACTGGCTATTCTGGGAGAACAGTTGAAATTGATATAAGGTGCTGTCAAATGCATAGAGGACCAGATTCAGCTGCCCCTGCTCATATAGAGTAGCATTGTACTCCACAAAAAGTCTCCTTGAACTAAATAAGACCACCTGCAGAGTAACAATATCAGAATCTTTCCCAAAGTGAAGAAACAATAGGAAAAAATGTTTTGCTCTAATGTATTTCTGTTATAATAACCCTAGTAACAATAGTAGGTTAAAAAAATACCAAAGGCTGGTTTTTAAATTGACAATGTCCTTTAAACTTTTGAGATGAAATCCTAAATTTATATTCAGTGTTTACTCAGGGAAATTCCCACTGAAGCCAGGATTTTGCCCTAGCTAGTTGAGAAGAACTACGAAATAACCTATTTGTAAAATCTTACAGTGGGTCAGGCCATTGAGAGAAATTTGGGGCCCTGGAACATCATGTTCACTGGGGTCCCATCCCCTCCCATTTCATTTTATTTACAGAGACATTACAGATGTTTTGAAGGGCCCCCTGAGCTTGGGATCCTGGTGCAATTGTCCCCCTTTCCTTTATCCCTGTTGTCAGTCCTGCAGTTGATCCAGGGTTTGGTGGAAAAATTAACTTCTGAGGATTCCTGTTGTTATAGGAAGGTTGATCCTACAGCTTCCTGTAATGACAGGAAAAATATATTCATACACTTTTCTAGTTTGTATTATGTATTTTTTATTTATTTATTGTGTCTCATACTTTTTGGAAAGCAATAGAATGGATTACAAGATGTGGTACAAGTATACAATCTACAAAGAGTTATTCAGATACAGGCAGTCTTATTCTTACTTATGAATGCAGATTGAATCCACTTTTCAAGTTAATTTTAGTACGGTATACATCACTCTGCTTCCAGATCAACAGGTTTTTTTCCCCCAGTCTCTCTAATGGTTTGAAACTGCACCCATTGAAACCAATGGCAAAATCCCAGTGACTTCAGTGGTAACAGAATCAAGCCAAAAGACTGAGTATCTTTGAGCAGGGGGTTGGACTAGATGACCTCCTAAGGTCCCTTCCAACCCGGATATTCTATGATTCTATCTAGGTGCATTTTTAAAAATTGATAAGCCAGACAGAATTAAGCTTGCTCTTAGTTCCAGCAGCAGAGGCAAAATGTTCTCTGAAGTTTTGTTCCTCTGTCTTTTGAATTCTAGCTGTGTGTTTACACTACAGACAATTGTTGAAAAGTCCTGTGGTATTCTGTCATTTTGCATGGAGTTGTGTCACAGAGGGGATTTTTGTTTGAAGAGTTGCTGTTAGTTTTATTTGGAAATATTTTATGGCTATCCACATCTTTGAGAATATCAAAATTCATCCAAAAACATGTTCCTATGGGTTCAGGGGTTGGTGGTTACTTTAAAGACGGGCCCAACCAGAAAATTGATTCCAGAACCCCTTGAATTTTGAGGATCTGAATCCGAGCTCAGATCCAACTTTGTGATATGGATCCACAGCAGAATACAGGATCCAACCCTCTCCAACGTTGGAGAAGTTAAGATCCAGATCTAGATTTGAACATTGCTTCTCAGTCCCATCTCAAGTTATTATAATGAGATGCAGACATACATGGCATTACTAACAGTTTAGAGTATTCAGTGTGCACTACTTTTTTTTTTTTTTTTTTAATAAACAGGATTTGATTTTCATGAAGTTGGCCAAAATCAGTTCATGTGGTAATCTTGCTTCAAACTCAGTTTCTTTCAGAGCTGCCTAATACATGGCTGCATTTCTGGATTTGAAGATTTCCCTCAACCACCAGCCTAAACCTCTTGTACTTATAATGAAATAAGAGGCTAAAGCATGAATATTGGAGACCAGTTGAAAAGAGCATATTTTCAATCTTAAACACGTGATATGTGTTTACATACTGAAGAACCTCTGATTCATCCCAGATGAGCAACCACAAAGGGGGGCGGGGGGGCTTTTTCTTATTTGCAATAAACTTAGATCCTAGGAAGATTTATTCATGTCTGTCATTCTCAAGACTCTAAGACATATTCTGTGTTCATTGGTGATGGGTCCCAATTAAAACGTAAGGCCTGAACATTCCTGAATTTTGGAGAAGTCCGGATCCCAATCCAGATTTCTCAGCTGGCAATTCTAAAATAGGCTAAACTAAAACTATGACCCTAAACACCCTCCACTCCAACAATTTCCCCAAATTTGAATCCTGTAATTCTGGGGGGGAGGGATAGCTCAGTGGTTTGGGCATTGGCCTGCTAAACCCAGGGTTGTGAGTTCAATCCTTGAGGGGGCCATTTAGGGATCTGGGGCAAAAATCTGTCAGGGGACAGTACTTGGTCCTGCTAGTGAAGGCAGGGATACTGGACTCGATGACCTTTCAAGGTCATTCCAGTTCTAGGAGATTGGCATATCTCCATTTATTTAATTTTTTTTTTATTTAATTGACTGAAATTCTTTAAGGTGGCCTATAAGGGACACGAGTAGAGCAGGGCAGAGAACAGAAATTCCATTTTGCAGAGCATTGTGAAATTTCAATTTTTGTTTTCATTTGGCTTGGAATGAAACCTGAACAAGTAAAATTATACGTGAAAGAAAATTACAGGGAAAAAAATTGTTTGAGCTTCACCAAAATGTTAGAGCAATTACAGGATTCATTTAATTTCAATGTTAATTTCACTGTATGGTATAATGCAAAATTTAAAAATTCAAAACAAAGTTGTTTTAAAGGAAAAATTGAAATTTTTGAAAAATCTATTGAATTTTTTCCAACCAGATCTAGATGCAAAGCTAAAGATAAAAAATAGCAACTAGAAATTTGGTACAAAAATGCTATGCTTACCTCCCTGATTGTCCCCGAAGATGAAAGAACACAAAATCACATGGTATCCATTTTAGTGAATATGATATTTTTCCATGCATGCCCATTCTTGATTTATAGAAATCACTGCACTTTCATTGCAGTCCTGTCCAGAGGGGTGAATATAATTATGTAGATCTTTAGCTGTGTGCATATAATGCAGTATATTATATGTAAAAGACTCAAGTAAGCTCTGGTACAATGTGTACTTAAAAAATTTAAAACTGGCAAAATTCTTTGTATATTGTTTTAAAATTCACCATAGAACAATGTGTATAAATTATAGGAGCATCTCAAGGGGAAAGAAGTGAAACACTTAAGGCTGGTCTACACTACACAATTGGGTCGACGTAAGGCAGCTTATGTTGACCTAATTATGTCAGTGTCTACACTACAGCCTTGTTCCCACCAATTGAAGTGCCCTACTACACCGACATCATAACTCCACTGCCACAAGAGGCATAAGGCTTATGTCAGTGTAGTTAAAGCAACACAATGTCTGCATAGACACTGTGTCCCTTACATCGGCTGCCTTGTCAATTTCACGGCAGAAAAGCCCCAGGCGGCATCCCTCAGCTCCCGGTGAGGAATGGTGGCGGGTGTGAGAAGTCCCAGGCAGCTTCCCCCATGTTTTGTGCAAGGAATGGGGGGTGGGAGGGAAGCCCATGGGGCTGGTGTCTCAGCTCCCGACACTACCGCTCTTAGGTTGGTGAAAGCGCTCCTGGTGAGCATGCACACCACTGACCCAAGGAGGGTAGTGTAGACATGCACCACCGCAGTCATTACTAATATATGTCGACTTAGGTTTGTCATGTAGACATACCCTTATTCTTTATTTACATCAGTTATTTTTCACACTCTTGTTTCTTGCACAAGCATCTGAAAACCACAAATGAACTAAAATTTGGCTGCTCCAAAAATATGGTGGTGAAAAGCCATGCCATTTTAAGGACTAGAGATTGATGGTCACTTGGTCATGGTCAGTGAGTTGGGATAAGTGCCAGAAACAGAAAGGTGGATTAATGGACTTGCTGACTGACATGGGAACCTATTTACACAAAGCCAGAAATCTGTCTAGAAAATATTAAAATTAGTTATTTTGTACAATTTGTATTTGTAGTAATAGTTTCAAGTGCAAAATTTGTATATGGGTTTCAGGTGCATTTAGACGTGTGTTTATCTTTTACATATGTATTTTTTGCTACAGGTTAGTAGCAAAGATGAGGATTTTCTTGACCTTTCTGTTGACGTGGAGCAGAACACATCCATTACGCACTGTCTAAGGTAAATGAATGAATGGAAGATTCATAAATGCATCTGTTTGGGAAACATTTCTACCTCACTCTCCTAAATCATGTTTTCTTTCTGATTCTCTCAGTCCAGTAAAGATTGAAAGTAAAAGTTCTAGGAACATTCCTGAGTGATGAGATGTAAGACAAACTGTGCAGTGTTAACTGAGCTTTTGCTGAGCAAAAGGAAAAGGGAATAATTTGGATGTTCATGATGCAATGGAACCTTTAATAAGAAATTTACTTTAAATTCATTTTGTTTGTGTGTGTGTGTGAGAGAGAATATGGTTCCCTATTGGGGTAAGAAATTGATTATATGGTTCACCTGGAAAAGTTGCTGCTGAATATGAGTTTGCTTCTGTGGGATTTAAGTATGTGTTTAACTTTAAACCCATGCTCAAGTGCTTTAGGACTTATGTACATACTAAAAGTTTGCTTAATTGGTCCCAGAGACCTTAGAAACAAGGGGTTTTAAAAATCTAATTTTCTGCTTTGTAAATTGCAATCTGCTTCTCTGCTTGTAATCCTAAAATTATAGTGGGAAAGAAATCGACTTTTATTGCAAATTCAAATTGTGTAGGGAGGCTGCAGTGCACCAGAAACTGACAATTTTTTAACCATTATCCCTGAAAGATTAAAAAAAAAATACTAGTTCCAGGTTCACATGGACTGACTGCACTGGATGGATTTAAAATATCATGAGTCCTGGCATTGACTACGGTAGATAGGTATCTATGTTCAAAACAATGTTATTTTAATTAAATAATATCAGAAGGCCAAAATAGTCTTTCAAGATCCAAAGTTACTTAGAAGTTTTAAAAATACATTTTAAATTAAGTTACTTATGCTGTATGGCTTTGCTCAGTAACTACCATTTCATTTCAAAACTCGGGATTCTGGAGAATTCTCCTTTTCAGTTTCAGCCAGTTTATTTTAGGGTTTTGTACTGATATTCATCGACATAATATGTCTGCGCCAGTGGAGCTAGTTTGTAACCATAAAGGATTTTGCCTTGGAAAACAGGATGTCTCTTTTTCTATTCTTTTAGAACAGTGTTCTTGACCACTGGTAATCACACTGTATTGGTACTTCAGTCTTTTGTCACTAATGCTGTGATTTGAATCTGTGCAATTCATTCCTTTCCTCCTACACTTTGCCAGTATCATATGTCTTTCAGCTAGAACGGAAGCTAGAAAGTTTAGTAGCCTTGCTGGACAACCTCCCATACACATACAGTAGTTTACAGTACTGACATAACTAAAATCCCAGCAGTGTATGTATAACAGCCACATGCTTTAAGTGGCCTTTCCACCCTCTATTGCAGGAACACACTCCAAATACTAAATACTCCAAATCGTTTTTGAGAAGGTGTCTACAGATAGTTACCTACAAAACACATAAGGCAGAGAACCCACAGTTGTCATCCTTTGTGATGGCCTTTTAGAAGGACCACAAGTCCCTCCTTGGAAGAAAGAGAAACCCTATTTTAATTTAAACATTTGTAAAGCTAGAACACGGGCCTTCCATAGCTGCATTATTATACTGTGTCACTCATGATAAAATGGACAAATGCCTCTGCAGCCTTTTTCAGCTAGGAACTTTAAATTATGTTACTAAATTTCACTGCCTGTTTTCTATGACAATAACTGCTTTTGCTACATCTTCAGGATGTAGATACTGTAATGTTGAAAAGAGGAACAAGTAAATAGAAATTGTTCAGTATTTCAATAAAACGTATTTCTTCACTACAGATGAAACTTTTCTAGTTATTTCTGTCTTTGGTCAGATGAAAAGATCTTTGTGTTTAAGTGCTCCAAAAAATACATGCCTCCAGCATAATCTTTCTCTCTTGAGTATAAGGTCTGGCAAAGAGCAGGAGAGGAATTCATCTAACAACAAAATGAATTATGTATCAATTATTTTTATTTCCATTCAAAGTTATAAAGGCCAGCTGACTCAGTCCATTTGGTCCCCACTTTCAACTCCAGTTGCTTTGTTATAATTTTTTTATCCCATTAAAAGTTATTATTTATATTGGTTACATGACTAAATAACACAAACACACTTTCTATTTTAGAAGGCACCTCTCTGACCGTTGGATAAATCTTAGAGAGAGACCTTTAGGGGAATTTAATTTAAAAAAAAAATCTAGATGGGGCAAATCCAGAAATAGTTTGTGGTGGGAGGTATGCATGTGTAGGTATGTAAAAATTCCCTCTGCTCCCTATGAAAACCACACAAACAGAATTCAAAGTCTTTTTTGGTTCAGTGACATGGAGGAGAATTAGAAGTGTCTTGAGTGCTGTAGCTGTTGGGAATACCTTATCCAGTCCTGCAGCTCTTTACTCCTGAGGGAAATCTGCACCACTGTGCACATGCAGAATTCATGTCCCCTGCAGATTTCTTTGCTTCCTTGCAGAAAAATTACTTTTTGATGGGGAAGCAAAGGAAAGCCACATGAGCGGTCACATATCCCTCTCCAGCAGTGCGGGTGCATTGTTTTGGGCACCCGGAGTAGCCAGCAGAGAGGTAAATCACCAAGGGGGGGCTGGGGATGCCCTCGCTGGTGGCTCCTACACTGCACCAGGCTCAGCTGCTAGTCCCCGCTGGGCTGGTGGTGTCAGAGGACAGGGCTTCCTCTTCCCATCGGTCTCAACGGGTAGTGATCAATGGCTCCATGTCTCGTTGGCAGCCGGCATCAAGAGGAGTGCCCCAAGGGTCGGTCCTGGAACCGCTTTTGTTCAGTATCTTCATTAATGATCTGGAGGACGGCTTGGATTGCACCCTCAGCAAGTTTGCAGATGACACTAACCTGGGAGGAGTGGTAGATACTCTGGAGGGTAGGGATAGGATACAGAGGGACCTAGACAAATTAGAGGATTGGGCCAAAAGAAATCTGATGAGGTTCAACAAGGACAAGTGCAGAGTCCTGCACTTAGGACGGAAGAATCCCATGCACTGCTGCAGACTAGGGACCGAATGGCTAGGCAGCAGTTCTGCAGAAAAGGACCTAGGGGTTACAGTGGACGAGAAGTTGGATATGAGTCAACAGTGTGCCCTTGTTGCCAAGAAGGCTAACGGCATTTTGGGCTGTATAAGTAGGAGCATTGCCAGCAGATTGAGGGACGTGATCATTCCCCTCTATTCAGCACTTATGAGCCTCATCTGGAGTACTCGGTCCAGTTTGGGGCCCCACACTACAAGAAGGATGTGGAAAACTTGGAAAGAGTTCAGCGGAGGGTAACAAAAATGATTAGGGGGCTGGAGCACATGACTTATGAGGAGAGGCTGAGGGAACTGGGATTATTTAGTCTGCAGAAGAGAAGAATGAGGGGGGATTTGATAGTGGTTTCAACTACCTGAAAGGGGGTTCCAAAGAGGATGGATCTAGACTGTTCAGTGGTAGCAGATGACAGAACAAGGAGTAATGGTCTCAAGTTGCAGTGGGGGAGGTTTAGGTTGGATATTCAGGAAAACTATTTCCCTAGGAGGGTGGTGAAGCACTGGAATGGTTTACCGAGAGAGGTGGTGCTTGACAAAGCCCTGGTTGTGATGATTTAGTTGGGGATTGGTCCTGCTTTGAGCAGGGGGTTGGACTAGATGGCCTCCTGAGGTCCCTTCCAACCCTGATATTCTATGATTCCCCTGCAAGAAGCAGCCTGGCTGGGTCAGACCCACCCCTAGAAACCTCCCATGGCTGCAGGAAGTTCCGCCCACCCACCCCCCACTTCCTGCCCCATCTCTCCTCCTCTGCAGGGGGAGGGGTAACTCTATGGGGAGTTGCTCCCCCATCCACCCAACCCCTGCACCGACCACCTGCATTGGAACCTTCCTGCACCCAGACCTCCCCACTATGCCCCACCTCCCTACATCTGGACTCCCAGACCCAGACTACCACTTAAGTCCCCACCCCGATGAGCCCCCCACACCTGGACCCCCACCACACTGAGCCCCACTCTCCCAGACACCCCCTGGCAAGCCCCATCCTCCCCACCTATCCCCTCACCCTGCTGAGTCACCTTCACCTGGATCCCCCCCTGCAGAGTCCCATTGCCGCTGCATCCAGATGCCCCTGCACTCAGACCCCCCACTGAGCTGCCCACACCCAGATTGCTCCACACAGAACCTTTTCAGCCCACACTTGGATCCCCCCCTCCAACACACACACACTAAGCCCCTCCACACTTAGATCCTGCCTGCCCACACCTGGTGCACCTGGGGCAGGGCGCTGGGGTGTTTCTGGGTCAGGCCCAGCCCTTGCCCTGTGTCAGGGTCCTTGTCCATGTCCTAGGGTGGGGGGAGAGGCAGAGGGTGATCTCCCACCTTCCTCAGCCAGTGGTTTGTGCTCCCCATTGCCATGCTGTAGCCTCCACATTTATTTATTGACAAATACAATTTGCGCGCAGAATGTTTACCTTTTTTTGGCAGAGAATTCCCTCAGGAGTACCTTATGCACACACCTCCTGCATGAACTTCAGTGTGAGTTATGTGCACGGGGTGGAAGCATGCATGTTGAATTTAATAATGTTGAAAAGTCTCGTTTGGTGAAGTAATTGCCAGAGTGAAGCAAGTAGCAGCACAAAGCTCTTACTACTCACAAAGAAAAGTAATTCTTAACATTCCACAAGCAAAGTACTTTAACTCAAGCACCAGTAGTCACACTGAAGTCAATCGGACTACTCAGGTATTTAAGTACGGTTTAAGTGCTTTGCTGGGTCAGGGCCTTTATAAGTATAAGCTGTGATGTAAATAGTATGTTTTAGAAATTGGATGAAACTCCTATTGATTTCAGTGGGGCCAGTGTTTCACCCATTGTGTCTTATTGACTTTTCAGCTCATCAGTCCAAGTGTGATATTGGGGGAAGTTTCAAGAAACGTTAAGAACTGATTATATTTATTTACAGAGACTTCAGCAACACAGAAACATTATGCAGTGAACAGAAGTACTACTGTGAAACTTGCTGCAGTAAACAAGAGGCACAGAAAAGGTGGGTAAAGAATAGTGCAGTTCAATCCCTGTTCAGGTAAACTGAGCTCTTAGGGTACGCCTGCGAGAAAAGACCTGTGGCATGGACACAGCTTCCCTGGGTCAGCTGACTTGGGCTCGAGGGCTATAACATTGCAGTGTAGCCATTCGGGTTTGGGCTGGAGCCTGGGCTCTGAGATCCCGCAAGGGGGGAGGGTCTGAGACACTTGGGTATGGGTTTTTTGGTCATAATGTAGACATAGTTTGAGTAGAAATTTAAATCACTGCTGAAGTGTAGCTTCACTCCCTCTGTTACTGGTACATTAAACTACAGTCCAGTCCTCCAACTTCTGTGTTTGAACAACGTTCCCAGTCTCCTGCCTGTGATACTCCTGTGGCTGCAGTGAACCTCCTCCTGAACCTGTTTGCAGCTTCTTGGCCTCGGGTGGCTGCAACCCTCTCCCACGCACGTACCCTCCACATGGACCTTGAAACCAAGAGGTGGCGCAACAGCTGCTGCACACATCTCTGAGGTCTCCAGTTACTGCTGATAGAATACCTCTATTTACAAAGTGCATTTATAATGTGCAGGCATAGGATTGCAAGAAAAGAATGACACTGAACTGAGCAGCGCTTCATAATATACACCCTTATTAATGATTTCACAGGATGAGAGTAAAAAAGCTGCCAATGATCCTTGCATTGCACCTTAAGAGATTCAAGTACATGGAGCAGTTACACAGGTACACCAAACTCTCTTACCGTGTGGTATTTCCTCTGGAGCTACGTCTCTTCAACACATCCAGCGATGCTGTCAACTTGGATCGCATGTATGACTTGGTGGCTGTTGTCGTTCACTGTGGCAGGTAAAGTGCATTCAGGTGTACCCAACCTATTATTAGATCGGTAGTGTTGCCAATTCCAAACATTCAAAAATCATGTGTCAGGCCTCAAAATATATTGAGATTGGTTTAAAAATCATAAGATTTTAAAAATGCATTTTGGGTTATTTTGTCTTTGGAGCTTTTTACCCAGGCTCCTCAGCAGCCAGCCCGCCTGGTGAGGAGTTGACAAACTACTGTAGAGGTGGGGCTCCCCGGGAGCCAGGAAGTATACTTGTTTGTGAAAGACCAAAATGGTTTCTGGGAACATTTCATTGTTTCCAAAACAAGATTTAACAGAACTTCAATTCTGCAAAAAAGTTTCAGCGTTTTGACTTTTCACCCTAATTTAAGACTAAACAATTTCCGAAAACCTCAGATTGTTTCATGGATGTCAAATTCTGTTTCCTGACCAGCTCTACTTGAAACTGGTGTCATAGGACTACAGAAATGAAACATTGAAAAGGATCAATCAAGCTGCCTAATTCAGCTATCTGCCAATACATGTATATCTAGAATGCTGACTCTGGGCCTGATCTTGCAACAAATTTGAACAAACAGACCTTTACTACTGTGAAAAGACACATTGAAGTCAATGGGATAGCATATGAAAGCCAGGGTCTGCCTGTGCCAAGTTGTTTACATTGTTGAAACCAACTTTAGGTTACCTAAAATTGGATTATTATGAAATACGTAGGACTATACATACATACATACATACATACATACAAAAAAAAAAATTATAGGCCAGCCCAGAATCATAGCAGTAATATCCTGCATTGTCATATGAAGTACCTATTTCTTAGTCAGATTTTTGTAAATGAAGCTGGTGTAAATCCAAGTAATTTAAACTGAGTAATGAAGATTAGAATCTGGCCCTCTGTGTCTTGCTTCCATTGGGCTGGAAATATGTGGAGTCTGCGTATTCAGACTCCAACCACTGCCTCCTGCTATATATTTTTTTCTTACTAAATGGCAATTGCTTCAGCTGGCTGATTGTAAGGACTGGTAATGATTGGTTAGAATGAAGAATCTTAGCTATAATAGGAGTTCTTGGATGTGAGGGATTATCAAGCGTGGAAAAAACTGGAAGAATTCTTAAAGCTCAAAAGGAATGTGAACAAGTGTTCTCCCCACCTAGAAGATACATAATTGCATTTCCACGTTTAATATCAGCCCGTTTTCTCCCTATTTAAATTCCATTGAGCAATTTTGAAAATATTTGTCATCGTTTATGTCTGCCACCAACTAATTGTCAATTACTTTTTAGCTAGATTTATAAACTACCATAATGCAGATAATGAGAGGGCATTCAATTTTCAGTTGACCACCCATTTTAGATAACCCAGTATAGGAGAAAGAAGAATGCACATGTCTACTTAACACTGCAAGCTGGCTTACAAGGGGCTTCAGTGGAAATAGAATATCTATTTAACATATGACTTATCAAAAACCACTCATTTATATCTCTGACACTTTTTTTAATTGCTTTTTTTTCTAGTGGACCTAATCGTGGGCATTATATTACCATTGTGAAAAGTCACGGATTTTGGCTTTTGTTTGATGATGACATTGTAGAGGTCAGTATGCTGATGATCATGAGAAGATTATTGGTCTGTAAGTTCCCATGTTCATTTGGTGTGACTTACCATTCAGAGACCATCAGCTTTTGATGGTGACTTGATTTCCCCCTTCCCTTTCCCCCCCAATTTAGGAAAAGATAAACAAGCCAAACTCTTTCAGTCTCCTCTCATAAGGTAGGCCCTTCAGTCCCCTGATCATCCTAATAGCTCTTCTCTGAACCTGTTCCAGTTTGAATTAATCTTTCTTGAACATGGCTTACCAGACTGGTGCACAGTATTCCAAATGAGATCTGACCAGTGCCTTGTACAATGGCATTAATACTTCTCTATCTCTATTGGAAATGCCTCCCTGATGCATCCTAGGATCATACTTTCCTTTTTTCACAGCTGCATCACATTGGTGGCTAATAGTTATCCAATGATTGACCTACACACCCAGTTCTCTCTTGTCCGCTGTCACTTCCAGCTGATGAACCCCTGGCTTGTAGCAGAAATTCTTATGATTAGACCCTAATTGTGTGACTTTGCTCTTTGTACTATTTAATGTTATCCCATTTGTTATTCCAATCTTCAAGGTCATCCAGATCTTCCTGTACAACATTCAGATCCTCCTTTGTGTTGACTGTGCTTCACAACTCTATTAGTAACCTCCCTCCAGTCTGATAGTTCACCTTTCAGCACAACCTGTTGTCTATAAATCAGAGCAGAATCTGGCCTACAGTTGGTTTGCAGATGCAGTCTGATCATAGTGCAGTAGTGTCTCAAGCAGACACTAAAAATCACTGCAGTATGTTGCCAAGACTAGGGGCTGATTCTGATCTCACACTAGTGTAAGTCAGAAGTAAATTAATTGCAGTTGTAGCAGAGTAAAACTGGTGCGAGATCAGAATCAGGTCCATTGTTTGGAAGGAGAGAGCGTGGTACTACTTAAATATAAGGGTAGCAGAATCTGTCCCAAAAGACACAGTGATGAGGAAAATAAAAGGAGGGAAATAGAGGACCCCTGGGGGAAGGCAAAAGTTAAATGCAGTATCACTATTTTAACATCATTCCCCATTACATTTATAGAAAACTTAAATCACATCTTACCTGTGTTTGCTGTTATGTAACAGAGAAAAGATTCTCTCCATTTACCTATGGCAAATCCTGCTTGGATTACTCAGAGTCGTCCCATTGACTTCAATGAGTGAAGCAAGCAGGATTTGGCTCCTAAACTATTAAACTGCCCATTCACTTCTTGACTCATTAACAAAACTTGCTAATCATTACCCCGAGGCAAATAACTACATATGTGTTTTTGCATTTTTATATTCATTTAATCCAAGTTTAGGGATTTTTTCTTAGCAAACATTTTAAACAACTCTCTTTATTTTTGCAGAAAATAGATGCTCAAGCTATTGAAGAATTCTATGGTCTGACCTCTGATATATCAAAAAATTCAGAATCTGGTTATATTTTATTCTATCAGTCAAGAGAGTGACTTGGAGAACTGTGAAATGCTGCAAGTGGAGAAAACTGATCAGCACTGTCAACTGACTTTTACACAGAGCACATCCTGAATAGTCGAACAATGATATATCTTATCTTCTACTAAATGGTTTATGTGTTCTTGACTATAACCCTTCATTTCTGACATGCAGCACTTTGGTTTTTTTAGTATGACTCAGAATGAATTGCAGTCCGCTCTTAGTAAAATTTATATGGACTAACATTTACAGATAATAGGATTTGGGGTCATCTGTTAAATCCAGCTGAGCTAGAATAGTATTTTCTATGGAAGTGTGCATTACATTTAGGGCAAATTGTTTAAACTTTCTAAATAGCTTTGGGATATCACTTTATGAAGCATTCCTTTAAATATGTACTAATATGTATTGTTATCCATTTTAAGTGTAGAAAAAAATCTATTTCATAACCATTGGAATGGTGGTTTCGTAGAGGATTTTGTCACATGTTACTCTCCACCACTAGAAAGATATTCTTCCGAAATCCTTTGAGCTTTGAGTTATTAAAAACTTTAAATGGGTAACTTCAAGACTACAATTCACATAAAGAGATTTAAATCACACTGGAGCAAAATGATACACTGTGTCCAGTCTTCCTGTTTATCCTGATGAGAGAGCACAGATAAGCTGAGCTGGTCATTTTGATCCTAAAAGCCACAGAGGCCCTGAGGGTTTTGTGGGGAAAAGTGGAGGGAGAAGTTCCTCATGTGAGGTACTTTTCTAAGGAGTGATCTTATGTTTCTGCCAAAAACAACAACAGAATGTGTGGGTGTGCTTATTGAGTTTGCAGATATTCCAATACTGTGCATACAAAACGTCTCCTTCATCGGGTCTAGCATTACAGTCTAGTTAAGTAATGTTATTGATACAATATCTATCATTGGGCTCAATCCCACAATGTGCTGAGCACCCACGGCTCCAAATGACATCAGTGGCAATGGTAGGTACTTGGTATCTAGGACAAGGCCCATGGCTTATCAATGTAGAACACTTGTTATGTAATAATCTGTAGTTTACTCCTGCAGTGATGTATTGACCATACTCAACATCAGTAGTCATGTTTGTCAATCTCAATCACCGTGCTATCAGAAAGGTTAAAGAGTACATGGTTCTAGAGATATCAAAAGGCATAATGTGACTGTTCATGTTTTAATTTTCAAATCTGGTTGGCACTGGTCATGTTCTAGCTAATAAATTGCTATACAAGTAATACTGGAAATACTTGGCAAGGAAGGAGGGTAGGAGGAAGTATCAATAGGGCATGAGAAGGGATTGATAGTGTGTTGAGAGTAATTTTCTGTCTGACAGCCGACTTGGTGGATTTGACAATAATATTTCACCATTTAGTGTATGGACTTTAGGGATCAAATCCTGATCTTGCTGAAAACAATTGGTAAAACTACCATTATCTTCAATAGAACCAGGATTTGGCCCTGTTAGGGGGAGGAATTCTAGAAAGAAGCATCATCATCTCACAATATTTACTGTTACGTGTTTTTAACTTTGTATATTTATTAGAAAGTGTCTCAGTACTTTTTTTTTAGAAGTCCAACTCTAGTTTTGTCGCTGAGCTTTTTATTTCAACAAATATTGTTTAAAACCAATGTTAAATCTGATAGCTCCATTTCTCTTGGGAGAGTGGGGAAAAAAACTTACTTGTGTTACAACTTACTGTGAAAGTGAATTTGTTTTTGTTATATTTTAGTGAGCATGCAATGTTAGCCTCTGGTATAACATGGTTTGAAATTTATTTGGAATGATCAGTGGTCATTTTGAAACCTAAGGAGTATAGCACTTTACCTTGGAAGAAAAACAAAACTGGATTTTTCATCTTCAAAGATTTGTGAATTATTTATCATGCTATTGTATTGATCCAACAGATCAGACACAGGATCTAATCCTACAACTCTTCTTATGCGAGTAGTCCAAGTGTTCTAATGGGACCATTCACATGAGTAAAGGTTGGAGGATTGAGTCCAAACAAGTGCACTTTTTTCTTTTACTCACAGTGGAATGGAAGTTTCACCATAGAGGACTATGATGTTTCTTAATTTTCGCCTGGCCTAATAAGAGGCTTCAACAATCTCTGAAATCCATTGACTTTAATGGAGCTGGATCAGGCCCTAAATTCAGTAAAATCACTTGTCTTCTTTAATGGAATATTTCTGAACATTCACATCTTTTCATTTAATAAATGTGGCCATCTTTTGCCTGGCAAGTGAAACAGTATTCTGGCTGTGAATAAATGCACTTTTTAGATCAAAGTTAACCAAGGTCAGACAAACATTCTGTACTTTGCAGTTTGCTGCCATACATTTTTAGGATGTGTGAGAAACTTTACAACAAAACAAAAAGAAATAGCAATGTATAACTTGAGTGTTCGGGACTGATGTTTGTATAAAGAACAATTGTACATAAAGAAATTATTTTAAAATGAGTCAGATTCTAGGAAATGGTATTTGTGTTAATAAGGTTTGGGTATTGCAGTACATCTAAGATTCAGCATATGCAAATTTTTGTTTTTCCCAGGCTGCAAGACAAGATTTTACGTTGGATAATAAATTCAGATAATTTACAATTTGTTCCTTGACAGTACAATTATTATGGCAGGCTTTTTTCATACTTTATGGGTAAAATAAAATGTCCATCAACATTTCTGTGATACATTAGGGGGACCCAGAGGAGTTATATGAAAGTGCTGCAGGGTTGTTAAATCAGAGGGGTTTGCTAACTCAAGAAAAGATTTACAGTAATGATGTAACATGAGTAGAAAATCAATGGCTGGATTTCAACTTTGGAGAAATCATGGAAATACTACAAAGTTCATAATGTCAAAATGAACTTTATTTTAGCATCAGTTAAATTACTCTGTATTTGTTTTGTCTGTCAATCAAAAAAATTGCAATCGTGATAGAGTCCTAATCGTCAGTTCAGGCTCCATCCACACCCCGTTTCCAAGCCAGCAAAACTCTTAACCATGTGCTCAACTTTAACATGTGAGTTGCCCCACTGAAATCCATAAAGCTATACACTTGGTTAAAGTTAAGCACATTTGTACGTGCTTTGCTGGATTGGGACAAGGGTGCTCAGCGCCTTGCAGGATGATGTAAATTTATTTACCTGGATTTTTAATATATGCATGATATATTTTTCACTTCCAGTGCATCATGAAAAGAATGGAGAAAATCTGGGACAATCAAGACTTTTCTAGCCAGCAATTTTAGAAAAAAATTGTAGCAGATCGTCTGTGCTCCTTTATAATGTGATTTTTAGTTTATTGAGCTAACTGGATTAGTCCCAAGAATAATTTAAGTTCATTAGTTGTTTTGTGTGCCATTGCATGAGATGTATTTTCTGTGTAACATTGTTACTTGTTCATCTCCACATTTTATTACGTGTTCTTATTTATAGAAAAGAACATTTTTCCTCTCTGTTGGTATTCCGCTAAACCCAAGGAGTGTTACCATGCACTGTGTAAATTAGCTAGCTTGGAGGATAAGATCAGACCCAAATTTTATGTATCACAGAACAAGTGGTCAGCATATTATACATTTCCTATTTTTGGAACATAGTAGATGGGGACAAAAGAAGGGATCAGTGAGGAAGAAGGATCAATGAAAGCAGAATATCTAGTTGAAAATAAGATGTGTACAACCCCCCCAATACTCATCCAATTTCAATAGGGTACAGATATGGTTCAATAAACTAACATTTTAAAATCTGACTCCCTTAACAGTTAAAATTAAAAAGCAGCAGATGTTTCCTATGCACTGAATTGAACAAAGACATTAAGGGCTTGTCTATGCTGCTGCGCTGCAGTGCAGCTTACAGGGGTGTGAATTGCAGAGTGCACCAAAATGTTACAGTCTACCTGCCCTGTGTGGACAGTGTAGGCGCAAACTAAAAAGCTAGTTTGCATTAATGTAGTCCTGTTTGAGAGAGGACTAAGTTTATGCAAACTAGGGGCCTTTTAGTTTGTGCCAGCAGTGTCCACATGGACCAGTTGATTGCATCAAAATGCTATGCTCTTACAACTCATATCCACATAGACCACCCTGCAGTACAGTGTAGCCATAGCCTAAGACTTGAATGAAGATGTAACTGGAATTTATGCAACATTACAATGGATTCTAGCATTTTATTAAACATGGCTTTTATCTTCAAACAGTACATTTCATATACATTTGCACCCATGTGTGTTATGATATTGTGCACTGGGGACCTGATCCTGAGCGGCACTGACCACTTGCATCTTTCAGCGACTCAGCACCATTTGGCAACAGGTCCTTAATGTTTTGTCGCTTGTTTTCTGTTTTGTGGCCAAGGAGCAAAAATCTTTTACAATTTAATGTGTATTAGAATTTTAGGGGATTCTTTCTTTATACCTATTTTACTCTAGTACCTTTTATCAGTGTTGTTTTAATTTGTCTTCTATTTCTCAGTAACTCTACTATTTACTGTATTTCTATAATTATTTAATTGTGTAGCTAATATTGCTTAGCCTTATGTTTTAATTATGTACTTTGATTTTTTTAATTGATCCATGCACTTTAAGCAATAATGTTAATCTTATGAAATTTCAATCAGTTTAACACTTTGCCTCTAAAATAAAGTTTTCAGAACAAACACACACAAAAACCTATCTAGAGAATTGTCTATGGAATATTGTATACTAAGAGACAAGGTGGGTGAGGTAATATCTGTTGTTGGACCAATTTCTGTTGGTGAGGGCAGGTCTATACTATGGCAGGGATCGACGCTCTGAGATCGATCTACCGGTGGTCGATTTAGTGGGTCTAGTAAAGACTGCTCTCCAGTCAACCCCGATGAGAAGAGTAAGATAAGTCGACGGGAAGTTTTCTCCTGTCGAGCCCCCCCCCGCGGTAACTCGACCTAAGGTTCGTCGACTCCAGCTACGTTATTCACATAGCTGGAGTTGCGTAATGTTGGTTGACTTACCGCAGTACTGTAGACATAGCCTCAGAAAGACAAGCTTTTGAGCCACACAGAGCTCTTCTTCAGGTCTGAGAAAGGTACTCCCAGCATCACAGCAAAATGCAAAGTGGAAAAGATTGTTTAGCGTAAGCACTGAGCACATATTGTAAGGGAGCATTCAAGGTAAAGTGGCCCATTAACAACTCTCATTGTAGCAGTGGAGATATGTCTGCAGGTTTTGCATCTGTTGTTCTGGCAGGATCTGGTGCTGCTTTGAGTTGGTGTGTCCTGGGTCAGCTGTGTAGCTCAAAAGCTTGTCTCTCTCACCAATAGAAATTGGTCCAATAAAAAAAGATATTCCTCACCCAACTTGTCTCTCTAATTGCCTGAGCTGAACACAGCTACAATTACACTGCATATTGTATACAAAGAAATTAGAGTTTTTGAGATATGGCTTACCATGGTTTGCTTAGCCAATCAAAAACATACAATAGAAATCACATATATGGTGGTAGCATCTTCACAAAAATTTTTATTTGTCATACACCTTTGACAGCTTCTTCTGCCCACTGGTTCATCTGGGAGTATAAATGACCACCATATAAAAATACACCTGCTACAGAATGTTTCCTTCTTTTCCCCAAATGGAGGATTACCTCTTCCCTCTGCCACCTCCCCACCCCAATTACACTGGTCCCTGTACTCCCCCATCAATCAGTCATACTTGTAAGCCAACCCACCCCCCAAGCCGTAATTTTCAAGCGCTTCACAATCTTTAATGTACTCAAGCTCAGGAGCTGCAATTATCCCTGGCCCTTATGTATGGAGAATGCTCCCTCCTTCCCCCTGTGCCCATATAAAGGAAAGAGAACTGGGTAGGATAAGTCTTGTAAACACCTTACATTTCTTCTAGGTCAGTGCCCATGGCATCTCTGGGTCATTGTAACGTGCCCCTACTGAGCTTGTCAAGAAAGCTCTTCTTGTATGGGTGTGCATTTATTGTATATACCAGTGCTGAGAATAACCTCGTCACCATTTTAGACAGTCCTCTTTGTGGTCAGTAAAAAGACCAGGCTATTTCTCAATTGCAAAAGCTTTAAATAAATTCTTCTTGTGATGTTTTTTCTTCACAATTTAAGATAGCAGTCAATATCTAAATGCTGCTAGAAAGCTTTGGACAAACAGGCTTTTAATATCCTTCCTGTTAACAAGGGGTACTTCAAAGGAATTATTTGAACTTGGCTACAGGAACCAGTTAGATAAACATATCCCTTTTGCATATAAGGTCAGGTAATACATTCACCCTCCTGGTATGGCCATCTGGGCTAGTCTTGAATCTTTTTACAAGTTAGTGATTCTTTTGCCCCAGGAGGTTTACTTGCTGGCTTTGCCTGAGTGCTTAGACATGAGACCAAACTTGACTCCCTTTAACAACAGTCTTAGTTACTATAATTCTTTAATCATTCCACTTCATTGGACTATCAGGGCTTAGATGATCACACACTTTAAAATAAATTAACATCCATGGGCCAATCACAGCTGTCAGTTTAATAGCCTAACATTTCTTTCCAGATGAAGGATTCTTGGAGGTGGCAGCTCCAGCACATATAATAATGTTAAAAAGAGAGTAAGTGATTGTAACTCAGCAAGTCTGGGGCAGGACCGGGAACTCAGGGCTCTCACCCGAAACACCTATACTCTAACCACTAGGCAATGCTTCCTATGTATTCCATTAGGGAATCCCAAGAGGAGAAGCAAGTTCTTTAGGAAGGTACCTGCAGTCCTCCAATGAACAACTTGTCAGCCACACAAAAGAATTTAGACATACTTTCAAAAATTCCTGAGTGCAGTGTCCTGTCAACACTACTACTTTGTTATGGTTCACTCTAAATATGGTTTGTGTTCACACACCATACAACTTACTAGTATTCGTGACGGCGTCTCTTCCCCAATAGTGCATCAGTATGAGGTCTGCATATTGTAGGCCCAAGTGATTTTTCTCATGGAGTCACTCTTTCAGCTCTAGTGGCTTTCATTAGAGAATACTGACTAATGGAAATTACATAACTTGAACTTGCCTTGTTAGCCGGCCTTGAGAGTTCAGTCACTGTATGTATACAGAGAGAGAAGGGAGGTAGGACAAGGATATTGTTGACTGAAGGCTATAAAATGGTGTGTATATGCTGCTCCCTACCCCAAAATCATTTGCATAGGTGGGGCATGAGGTAAATGAGTTTAAAATGTTGGAAACCTCTAGTCAAATTTGAAGTGGTGAACATGAGCATTACTATGTGTTACACTATAAAGACAAACTAAAAAATGTTAACAATGGAAATATACTAAACAGAGTGTACAGTAGAAAACTGTACACTCTGGGACATTGAACATACTTGTGATATTTTAGGATTAATTATACATTTCAGCATCGCAAACTTAAAGAGAAAAAATACTTCTCAGAATTAACTATTTCAAGGATGTGGAAGGTTTAGTTTTTATAATCAAGATGAATCCTTGATGGAGATACACAACAATAGATAATTTCCCTCATGAAATTATTTACTGCTGCTTCAAAGACTGATCTTGCTTCACTTCTTTATGTTTCATAATTGTCATCTTTATTTTATAAATTATATTACCCACAAAAGGGAAGTATTAATTTGGGAATAATCTGGACTGGCCAAAGACAAGAAAGTAGCAGGGATGCAACTGTGTTATTTACCTCTGGGGCTTTGCTTTCTTTTAAAAAGAAAAGTAACCATAATAAGTTATTACAATACTTTTGATGCGCTATAGCTTTCTTATTGACTAACTTATAAATGGAGTAAGAAGTATTAAAGTACTACCATGTTAGTCATGATCCACTTTAAAAATAGTATGGTGAGACCTCATGTACAGGTATATCATCTCTAAAGCATACATAACACAAACATAGCCTACTCGATAGAGCACTAGACTGGGACTCAGGATACGCAGGTTCTATTTCTGGCTCTTTGCTGGGTAACCATGGACAAGTCACTTTACCTCTCTGTGCCTTATCAATAAAGCACTTTGAGATCTACTGATAAAAAGTGCTATATAAGAGCTAGGTATTAGTAGGAGGAGGATGTGACCCAGGGACTTCTTGATTTCAAATTTCAAAAGGTGCAGGGGGTGCATACGGTTTTACAGAGATCCCTGGGTCGGATATCTGCATAATAGTTCACTGAAGGGTGACATGTGAGGTCTCTACTGAGAACAAGTAGCCTACTGATTATCATAATCACTGCAAAATCTATATATGGATAATATTTAAGGAGTTATTGTGACGAGTTCGGTCACAGAAACTCCCCTCAAGACTGTCACTCAATGAGCTGGGATACCACTGAGAACAACCCTCCTGCCAGAACAGGCACCCCTCCACTCCTGTCTTGCTGAGTTAGATACTAAAGTCAGCTCCAGCACAGACCCAGAGGTTGGGCCACGGCTCTTTGCAGTTCACTGAAACTGAGATTCACTCAGCCCAGGGGCTTCTCAGTTAACAGGGACTTTCCCAGTGCCCAGTGTTCAGCCTTTCTGGGAGCCTGAACCCCAAATAAAATCCATTTTACTCTGTATAAAGCTTATACAGGATAAACTCATAAATTGTCCGCCCTCTATAACACTGATAGAGAGATATGCACAGCTGTTTGCTCCCCTGGGTATTAATCACTTACTCTGGGTTTATTAATAAACAAACGTAATTTTATTAAGTATAAAAAGCAGGAATTAAGTGATTTCAAGTAATAACAGACAGAACAAAGTAAGTCACCAAGCAAAATAAAAAAAAACATGCAAGTCTAAGCCTAATACATTAAGAAACTGATTACAGGTACTATCTCATCCTCAGAGATGTTCCAATAAGCGTCTTTCACAGACTAGACTCCTTCCTAGTCTGGGCCCAATCCTGTCCCCTGGTACAGTCCTTGTTAGTTCCAGCAGCCATCTCAGGTGGTAAGCAGGGGTTCTCTCATGACTGGAAGCCTCCTTTGTTCTGCTACACCCCCTTTTATAGCTTTGGCACAAGGTAGGAATCTTTTGTCTCTCTGGGTCCCCACCCCTCCTTCTAAATGGAAAAGTACCAAATTTAAGATGAATTTCATTATCAGGTGACATGGTCACATGTCACTGTAAGACCCCCTAGTCTCCATTCCGCATGGGCTGGCCCACACATACACAGGAAGGCTTTCAAGTAACTAAGGTTATTTACAGCTAATTGTTTCTGGAGCACCCTTAATGGCCTCCACTTAATATATCTTATTCTCCTAACTCCAGATATAGAAATAATACATGCAAACAAATAGGATGAACACACTTAGTAGATTACAAGCTTTCTAATGACACCATACAAGGGATATTTTGCATAAAGCATCAGTTATGTCATATTCATAAGCATATTTCTATGAAGCATATGGAGTGCAACATCACAGTTATGTATCTATTCTGCAAATTATGCTCTTAAAGTCTTGGAATTTAGGCAGGTCACCAGAAGGTGACATACCTCTGAGATGTTCCTTTCAGGCAGGCGGTAACTGACACCGCTCTTCAAATCTGGCCATTTGTGTATTGTCCACCTCATGCTGTATGCCTATTTGCACACTGAACCAGGTGCAAATTGAGAGATTGCAAAATCTATAAGAGAAGAAATCTACAGGCCGAAACAAAGGGGGGGAGGGTGTCCTGTTTTTGAATAAAGATGAAGAATTGGTCCGATGTATATGCAGTGCAAAGACACACACTGAATCCTTCACCTAGGAGACTAGCTAACAGCATGCATGTGTCATGAAAGAAGAAGTTGTAAAGTGCTGCAAGGATTCTGGGTGAGCAATACCCTACTAGACATGAGAGTATCTTTTTAATTAAATCCAAGCTCTAGAATATGCTATGATTTTTTCTATATCCATTTGTTGCCAATATTTCTACTTGCTGTCACTTGAATCTCTGTGCTTTGTTAAATAAACGTATATTTGATTCACTATAAACAAATCTAAGTGCTGTGAGTTACATGGAGCTGCGGTCTGAGGCAGAACCAGTAAGCTGGGCTGTCCTGTTCCTCTGGACTATGAGTTTCCAGTGGACAAGAGGGTGGACACCCCTGGGGGACACTTGGAGAGCTTGAGAGCTGGTAGGTGCCTATCACTAACCTGCAGAGTAACAGCAGAGCCTGCAAGGCCTAGAGGGGAGCGCTTGTGTTGCCAGTGGCCAGTGGGGTTGGGGAGCTGTTGCATGGCAGACACAGACAAGGCTTTCTCACACTAAGGGCAGGTGGTAGCAAGGTACCTCTCAACTCTGAGTAACCCTGGGAAGCATCACAGGGGAGTAACAATTAGAGTTATAATTCTGATGTAACATTAATGTTGTGTCTGTTTGTTTTAGTCATTCACATGTGTCACAAACCTGCAATAGGTGTGATGTACATGTCGGTTTGATATCAAGGTAGTAACACAGGAAAACAGGCTTTTTCTGTTTGCTAACTGTATTTATATTTGTAAATAAAACGAACGCCCTAGGTTGATTATCTTGACTTGTTTTGCTTGGACTCTTGCATGTATGTTTAAACAAGAGACCTGATCCTGCTTCCCTTTAAGACAGTGGCAAAGCTTGCATTGAATTCAACAGGAGTAGAATTGGGTCTGTGGATGGACTTTATTCAAGATGTAACATGCTTCTCAAATCTCAATATAGATTGTTTATGAACTGTAATGAATATGAAGGCACCTGACTTTTTTAAAAAAAATATTTCCTTCAGCAATACTGTTGACTTTTAAATGGCTCTCCTTGCGAGAGAATACTACTCCACTTGGGTTAACTACTTGTGAAGTTTCAGAGTAGCAGCAGTGTTAGTCTGTATCCGCAAAAAGAACAGGAGTACTTGTGGCACCTTAGAGACTAAATTTGTTAGTCTCTAAGGTGCCACAAGTACTCCTGTTCTTTTTACTTGTGAAGTGTCTATAGTGTTTGTATGCAGCCCTTCAGTCGTTTTGGTGGAACACACACACAGTTTCATCACCTAGCAGTAGCTGTTCAAATCACATGACTGACCTTGCCAGCAGGAACATTTACTGCTCAGAACAGCTGAAACTGAGAATTAAAACCATGCAGAATGAAGCTACCCATCTCATCAGGGGAGCAACTAGAATCCAAACACCTTCATTTCCCTGCGACTGCTAGAGTGGGAAAGTGCTTGCTAATGAAATCTGAAATCATGTCAGAGAAGTGGAAGATTCTCTCAGTCCTTGAAACTATTCATTAGCAAACACTATTTACCTTCTATAGTGGCAGGCAAATTTCCTTGTCTACATGGATTCTTGTTACTCCCCTAGAGAACCAAATTCAAACACTGCTGTAAGACTATGTTAAAATTATAGCAAAGATGCAACAAAATGCATGGATTATCAAAGTATCAAAGGACTGGAGAGTGAAACACTGCACAGCTAAGGCACAGAATTCCTGTAAGGACAAAAACCTGGAATCAGACTCAAATTTCTTTTTCAGATTATTAGAAAGAAAACTTGTAACTGAGTGAGCCAAGAAGATTTTGAAGTTTAATGAAGAAAGAGGACTGGAATCAATCAATAATATAGAGAAACACATTTTTAACAAGCCAAATGTGTAGTATAAAACATAAATTAGCCAAGCAATTCACACAAGATGACCAGGGACCAAGTTCACTGGTGTTGTACATAGGCACAATTTTGTTGAGATAAATAGAATTGCTCTCACCTACACCAGAAGGGAATTTGGCCCCTTGGTTATGATGTGATGCTTAATCAAGTGGTTTTTTGGAGATTTTAAATATTTTTTTCCTGCAGATGTGAGCTAGATTAATCTTTTAGATTACGGTGTCTATTTCATGCATATTAGCAAAAATTTTAAAATGCTGAAAAATGTGTTATTTTGCTAAAAAATACAATAAATGCTGGCAAAAGTATTAGTATTGTCAGTTAAATGTACACATCTGACTTAAAATATCACACATGAGGACCGGCCAAACATCTGAAATGGTGATTACATTTGCCAAGAGCCCCATGGCAACATCTAATTTCCTTGCAAATCTACATGCATTTGAAAAAAAATCATAATATATATTCTCAGGCAGTAGAACCACAAGGACGCTAACTCAACAAAGTTACATTTCACACCCATAGCAACTATACATAACAACTAAACACTGCCAAGTCAGGCGGATACTTATTACCTTCCTGACAAAGTGTATGTTAGTTGCCTTTATTTTAACAACATCCCCAGTTTTCTTCAGACTTCGCAAGCTTGAAACTTAAAAATAAGGTAAAATGTATATTTCACACTTCTGTTTGCACAGATGGCATGGCAATACTACATCATCACTGCTTCCTTTTTATATATTTTGCTCTTGTTTCAACACAGGGTGGGATTTTATGATGTGGCAATGCAAAATACTTGTTAGAGAAAAACCTAGTCATCAGATGTTGAGCTAAATAATGAAATAAACCACTATGAACTTTTCTGATGCCCATTTACTTTCAGTTGAAGGAGGTAGTTTGTGTGGAAATATTGCAAAGTGTCTAACTATTAAAGAGTAAATAGCCAAACTAATAGAGCTGGTTGAAAATTTTCTGATGTAAAAATATATTATTGGAAAAAGCTAATTAATCAAAAGTGAAATGTTTTGTGACACTGTTAATTTTGAGTAAATTTTGTTTTGAAAATTATGGAGTGGAGCGTTCTGATAAGGTCAAAATATTTTGTTCTGACCTTTTCGGAATGTAACATTTTTGTTTTCCATTGTGAAATTACTTTCCTTTAAAATATATATATATATATATATAGAAATTAGAAAAAAACATTTTGATGTTATTAAAACAAAATATTCTGACCTGAATTTTTAAAATTTCATTTTGTGGGAAATGTTGACTTTTTGGTTTTCATTCCATTGAAATTGTGTTACTTTCTGTGAAATAGAAAATCTGGTGCCTGCTCAGCTCTACAAACTAGACATCACTTGCTTTAGCAATCAGTCACTAGGAGAGAATGTATTTGCAGATAGGGACCAAATTCTGTTCTCAGTTACATCACTGTAAACCTGGACTAACTCCATACAAGCTTGTACATTTGTACCAGGGTAAATGAGAGTAGATATTAGCACATGGTTTCTTACAAAACCTACACAAAGCTTTAGGTACAGACTTACTCATATGCAATTATAAGTTACACTGATAGCATAACATCGTAAGGACTGGGAGAGATTTCAAACTGAAACTAGGAGTTAGCCCTGCAGTTTGAAAATAAATTTGTTAGTCTCTAAGGTGCTACAAGTTTTTTTTTCTTATTTTCGTTTTGCTGACACAGACTAATACGGCTACTACACTGAAACCTATCAAGACTCAGAGTTTATACAGAACCTTACATTTCACTGGTTGAGTTAATGATTATACTTGGCTTTTATGCAGCATTTTTCATCTTCAAAGTAGCCTACAAAGTAATTAATTAAATTAATGTGTCATTTAAGCTGATCAAAACCATAGAAACCATATCATTTATATTAAAAGTAACACGTCTTAATATATCTACACCTAGTGCAGAATGTGGCTGCCTATCAGTTAGCCAAGAGGGACATATTTCAGCAGTTCTTCAACAACTTCATTGATGTCCGATTCACTTCTGGATATAGTTCAAGGTGTCGATTGTGTTTCTATTTAGCACTATGTGACTTGATCCCTGGCTATCCAAGAAACCGCCTCTCTTCCCAGGAATCTGCCATGGCAGTTGAGGTCAGCTGGGGAGTTTACACTAACAATCCCTTACTTTCTGAAGCCTAAGTTCAGAATTCTGTATCCTCTGAAATAACCAATCACAGGCACCTACATGGACATTTTCGATTGAGCTGTGCCATCTCATTTATTTGGTTCCTTTATATTTTTCAATTCTAGATGTTTCTTTTTCTATTTTTAGATCTGCAAAAGTATTCTGAGGTCTTGTAAAGTGACCTTAATAGCAACTCGCTCTAGTTCCTGCTAGATGAGTGACCCAGGCAGAGAGTTAGATCAACCACTACCACCAGACCATGCTGGAGCCCAAGCCGTCTATCAGAAGCTGGCCTTGCTGACAAAGCACAACCTAAAAGTAACTATCCTTTACAGCAAGGACTTTTTAAAAAGTATTTAAGCGCTGGTTGGCAATTCATTTGGTTACATAAAGGAGGCTCTCTCTGAACAAAACCACATATACACATTGAAGCACTAAGCTTAGGGCTTCAACCAACTCTGTAATAACACACATTACACCCAGCCCTGCGGTATTTTACTCTGGAGTAACCTGAAAGTTTTTAATTGTTTCCACTATAGACCACTGTACATTTGCAGTATTTTATCATCAGAGGCCATAGCCCAGTCCCAAACAGTCTTTGTAGCAGATGTCCCATGAGTCATGGGCCATTTTCCATGAGTTTCCACTCATGAGGGCCAAAGGTTGCTTCCCGTTCTTAAGGGGAAGGATTTATTTATTCAGCCAGGGGAGACCTTGCCCCTCTCATTTCAGGATCCTATCTTTGAAGCATAGGAGGAGGCCAGCCACACAGAGAAGCACACACCAGAATACAGTGCAGAGGCAACTAGACTGAAGTTAATTTTTAAAAGGTCTGGAGGCAGCTAGAGGAAAAAAGAGGGGTTGTAGTGTCTGAGGAAAAAGTGATTTTTTAGGAGGACCTGGAGAGTAGAGGCTGAAAGGTTAGAGAAAGCAGAAAAAGTCTGTGCAGGCCTGGATGGGCGGGGAGCATCATCTTCTGATTATGGTCTGTAACCTCCTCCTCTCCAGCCTCCCTGATACCGACAGGGCACCCTGCCATCAACAGAAAACCTTTGCTATGATCTTTCTTGCCCATTGTCCTGATTATGCCACCACAGTCTCTGAATGCCTCCACTAGCTCCTTCTTCTCCACTACATGAAGTTGAAGCTTCTTGTCATCACCTTCCAAGCCCTTCCCACCTTTGCCCCTCCCTACTTACCCACTTGGGTTTTTATTGTGTCACCTCTGCCCCCTTTTCTCTGCCATTGAATCTTGACTGCTAAGAGGATTGTTTTATGTAGCGCAGACTACAGTCAACTGCGCCACCAATGTCTGTACTCTTGTGTTTATTACCATGGTCCAGAGAAGACAGCAAACAAAACAGATGACAGTTTAACTTGACAGCAATATTATACACGCATTTAGCTAGAAAAGTTAATGTGCATTCTCACTCAATTAGCATCCACTGATGCAATTATAGAATGGCCCTGGATGAGGAATGCCAATTGAAGAATCACAAGATTGGGCAGAGCCCCACAATCCCTCACTTCTGCAGGAGAGCCTGGTCTACGTGCAAGTGGAACAATGAAATAGACAGCTTGGCTTACTGTGTTAATTTAGTAGTGACTATACTGGGAAGAGATCCACCAAGAGCGTACATTTTCCTGTTATCCTGGGTTAGTTGCTCTGCTTCTCCTGAGCTAACACCCATCCCTCTCTCTGCAGTGACAGGGAGGATGAAACAAGCATTCCACTGCACATTATTTATTACACGTGTGGTAATACATTTGTTTATCCAAACACATCTTACCCAAAAAGCACTACTATCTGAAAATGTGCTGCATCCCCAGCCATGAATCATTTGCACTGAAAAGTTCCTCATTTATCTGAAATGTCATTAATCTGAATAAATTCTATGTACCCATTCTATTTGGATCTACAGTTGTATATATAGTAGTTTATAAATTCTCAGGGATTCTTCAGGATGGAAAGTACTATATAAGTGGAAGATATTATTGTTAAGGTAGTATTACCCATTTTTAGGCCAAGTGGTTAGCAGTTGGGGACTTTGTTGTTTCTGTGAGGAGGAGAAATCTAAAAGTCTGGTAATACAAGGGGGAAAGTAAATAGGGATTTTCAGATTATTGCTATTTTTTTCTTTTCAGATACCTTCTTTTCATGAATACAACACACCTTTCAGTGATGGAGATTTACAGCCTGCAAAGATAGTTGACGGTTACTTGACAGGAAAAGAACTTTACAAAGAGATCAAAAAGCACTATGGACTGTCGGGAGTGGACTCAGTGAGGCAAATATATTCTGAGCATTTGCTAGAAGGTTAGTGGTATTGAAATTTGTTTCTAAGCACCATGGTTTGATCTTGATTCCAAACAAAGTCAATGAGAAATGATCAGGCCCAAAGTTAGGGATAATAGGCAGTCCAACAGAGGAATTGTCCTATCAAATCAGACCACTGGTCCATCAAATCCAGCATACTGTTTCCTACAGTGGCCAGCTCACCTGCTTCAGAGGAATGGGTAAGAAACCACCTTATATAGGGAAATTTCTTCCCAAGCCTAGGCAGTTAATCGTTGCTGTATCCACAAGTACAGGTATAAACTCACTGGGCTATTCTTGCGGTAACTTCTGGTCCATTATGTTTTCTACTTAGCTCATGCCCTTTTTAGAAGTTGTCTGTAGAATTTAATTTAAACAACAATCTTCAGTGGTCACCCTTAAAAGCATTCTGGTTTTGCTTTAGATAATGAGATGTTACCGTGTTATTTACAGTATTGCCTATAATATTATCTTACACAGTAGACAAGATTTCAAGGGCAACCATTGTAACAACAAAATTAGCCGAAAGAGGACATTACAAAATATTGTAATATGCAATATTATAATGTATTATTGTACAACTTTTCCCTCTGAGGTTTTGTACAATTCACTTCATCTTTCTATTTCGCTTTCCACAGCTGTAAAAATAGAGCTATTAGCTAATGTATGGGGGTGTTCTGAGGAACAAATGGTTAATTTTTAGGAAGGGTTTGGAGGATGAGAAGTGCTAACTTCTGTTTTATGTTCTTCAGTTTTGAACTTATTCTCTGTAGAGTTATAGTATCTGACTGTGATCTCATCTGTGCTGATTTTACACCAGTGTAACTCCACTGACTTCTCTACAGAGTTATGCCCGGTTTACACCTAAGAATGCAAGATCAGAGTCAATTGTATTGTCTTTTTCATATAGATCTGTAAACAAACCAATGGGGCCAGATCCTGAAATGTCTGTGTATACAACATTCCCAGCAAAGTCAACAGGAGTTTTGTGTGCACAAGGAATATAATAGCATTAGGCCCACTACTAACTTAAAGTTACTTAGTATATATTTTCCCTTTAGAGAACCAGTTGAATACAGCAGTTTCACTCCCCAGCCAGAGGATGATTGATAACATCTTGGCCAGGAGAAGTATTCAACGGCTTGAAAAGAAAAAACAAACGGTCAAAATGATCAAGTAATAACATTTCTGCTTTGGTCAAGCTTTCTGTAAAGTTACTTGTGACACTTTATATTATTGATATCCCCATGATTCATTCTCTATGATCTCTACAGACATCTTATGTAACTTTGATACACTAGATCTTATCTATTTAGCCTAGTCTTTTCTTGAAAGGATGAAAAGAAATTGAGTTTCCCTTTTTTCAAGCAAGCACCTTTTTTGGAGGCCCAAAGAGAAATGTTAAGCTTTCCTCACATAGCAAGTAAGTACAGAAATGGGTCACATGCTAATCAGAAAAAATAGTTTGATCCCATAATAAACTTGTGTATTCTGTTACTGGCTTCCTGATTGAGGAGCTCTGAAGTAATTTAAGCCAAAGTTTCGCTGTTCTTAATCTAGTTTTTACCCTTTGAAATATTCTCTGAAGGGGCTAGAAGACTAACAGCAGAGTCCGACAGTCTGTGTATTGTGTGCACTTTTTCATTTTAATCTCTTCCGTCAATTTTTTTCTATTTTTGCATTGTAGGAGCAATGGCTTTTGATTAATATTAGTCTTGTCATAAATAATACCAAAGTCAAACTATACAGCAGTCTAGAAACAGGGAAAAATAAAACAACCTAACAACACTGAGTCCATTTGATATAGTGGAAGTATTCAGTCAAAATCAAAGAAAGAACCAAAATGCAACCTTTTAAGAAAATGTCATCTGTTTTGGTTTTCCAGAAAGCTGAATGAAGAAAAAGCGTGTTTGGAGAAAATGCTCCAGGAGTTACAATTAGAAAAGAAATCCTTTAGGCATGGTATGGTATCACTCAATTTACATGACTGCAACCCTTCTGCCAGGTGAAGCCAGCAGCAACAAGGGCCAGGTTCAGTATCTAGGGGGCCCTTTTCAAGAATACAACACAAAACCAGCTCGAGCTCCCACCCAGTGACCTGGGACCATTACACACCACCTTGTAAGAGGCAATACTTCTCCTCTTGCAAGCACAGAATCTGAGTGTAGCAAAAACTTTTCATAAAAGGAGGGAAGTAACTCAGCATTAATTAGGGAAAACACCACAACTAGGGTTCATAAACACAAACCATGAGCAAAAGACCCACCCCCAAGCAAGTTGGGCAGTGTCCTTTTCCCCTCAGATTCTTAAATCCAGCAACCCAAAAGTCCCTTTAATGTGCCCGTCCCTTCTCTGTACCCCACTCACAGTTGTTGTCCTTGGCCAGTGCAGCCCCTGCGTTCAGAGGTTCAGCCACAGAATTCACCTCCCACCCTGTGTGGAGGGGGTGGTACGGAGGCATCTTACATGCTCCACTGCTCGGGCACTCGCTCGTTGCCCCATCGGCCAATTGCTAAACGTCCGCAGGGCTCTGCTCTGGCCCTCTCCACCAGCGCCCTGCTGGCCACTCCTTCCCGCCAGCCACCATGCTGGCTGCTTGCCATGCCTCCCTGCCAGCCGCTTTGCTGGCCGCTCACCAAGATGTCTTCAGGGCCCCCCAATTAACACAGCTCTCAGTGATTTCAGCTGTTAGTGGGGGGAGCCTCACTGCTGGTACACACTGGGCACTCTCTTGCAATAGAGACACTGTCCCAAAGTAGGTCTAATACTTAGACCTAGGTATCAGTGGTTTCAGCTCTGCAGCATGTAACAAGACTCCCAATTGAATCTAAATTAGCTCTTTTATTATGCCATACAGAGAGAAAGGCTCAAATGCTGTCTAGGGCCTTTTAACAAAGCCCACCCCCTCTCAACTCATTGGCTTTGGAACCCATGTCCCCTGCTTTGTGAGTGCTGTTCAGTTAAGGGTGAGTCCCTCCATCGGGGTATGCCAGGTACAGTTCTGCTGCCCTCGATTCACACAACAAGGATAACAACCCTTTATTATTCCTGCCTCAATAACAAGGAGACTTGGGAGCCAATACCAGCCACAAATGATCATTTGGGCAAGGAATCCCATCATGCTGAGCACCTAGGCAGGGTGGGTGTGTCCATGCAAACGAGATCAGTTTCTGAAGTCTTTTTCCACAGCTCACCACCAGATGTCAGGGGAGAGCTCATTCAGACTTTGCTTACCTGACATTTATATAGA
This sequence comes from Chelydra serpentina, assembly GCA_037349315.1. Taxonomy (NCBI): domain Eukaryota; kingdom Metazoa; phylum Chordata; order Testudines; family Chelydridae; genus Chelydra; species Chelydra serpentina. Next base: position 32,337,916 of record JBAIAC010000014.1, read on the forward strand.
GCCTTTAATACCAAATATGATTACCCTGATCTAGATTTATGAGTTAATAGATTTCTTCTGTTGTTTATTCTGCCTAAGTTCAAAACTTTTTCTGATTGCATTTTGATGTGCTAATATATGGGCTTCCTATGATCCTGCTCCTGCAAGTATTTATGCACATTGTCACAGTCCCAAAGTAACTACACCTCTGACCTCTTCCTGGCTTCATTGAGGGCACCCCTATGTAGGCCTCGGGCCACCACCTTTCTTGCATCCCACTCCCTGCAAATGGGGATTTAGATTGCAATTCCTTCTCTTCTTCATAGTGATCATTTTAGCGGGTTACTTCAGCACTGTTATCTCCTAAGAGCTATGCCAAGGAGATGAGTCACCAGCTAGCTTTCACAAAGCATAGTACATTTATTTAGGACAAAAGCAGTAGAGAGACAACATATCGTGAAAACAATAAACAGTTTAGATGCATGCCTGTCCCATCTAGTGTCACCCATCTTCCATGTGGAGAACCTGGTAGGTTTCAAAGTCCTTCACACCTTTCCAGCAGTGTTTTGCCCTTGTGGTTAACGTCTTGTGTCAGTTCTTGCATCAACTGAAGGTCACCACTCCTCTGTTGTAGGTTGCCCACTTTATACAATGCTCAGTTCTTTATCTGCTGGGCTTCCTGAACCAAGTCAAAACCAGGGGCAGTACTTCTGCAAACTTGTTAACCTGTCTAAAGATTTGCAGTAATCACCCTTATTCCCCTGCATGGCCATGTGGCAGGACTCACAGCTGAGGCCACTCTGATTATACATTTAGTCAAAGGTTATTGCAATCAAGTTGTTAGTTTGCAGGCACTGGATGGCTCCAGGGATTTGTAATAGGTTAGAGAGCTTTCACCTCTAGACTGCCAGTTGAAATCAAGAGCTGGTCAATAGTTTCCACATATTGCTATCATCTCATAGCTGTGTGATAGCCTGGATGAAATAATTTGGTGGTCACACTCCAATTGCCCAGTAGGCAAGTTTATACCCTTCAGGAAATCCTACCAGAAGTGGTACTAACTGGCAGGCTTGTTTGCAGCTTCAGTGGAGAGACTGAAGAGTGTAGAGAGAGATCCTCTTGCATTGCAGAAATGGTTCCTTTGGGGCAGGCCTGAAGCATGTTTGTCAATAGGGAAATTTGGATAGCTGTACCGTTCTGTGCCTGTTCTAGGAGTAAAGAACATTAGCCTTAAGGGGCTGTTAAATTGTCACCTTTCACAAACACTGACTTCAAATTTTTTTTTTTAATTTCATGGTTGAATTTTATTTTATTATTAATTATTATTATTATTATTTACACAATGCTGTAGAGATCTTATAGTCTGCGATGTCCATGTTTATGAAATTTCTGGAAAATGTGTATGGTTAATTTGTAGGATCTTGCACAAGATGAAGCTCCCTCTATTAATTTATGTTGTGTTTTAGATTTCAAAGTGTCTCCTCGAGACATGGAAAATAAAGGTACTCTACAGAATCGAATCCACTCTACCATGGAATGTTTGCCTGAACTAGAGGCCAGAGTCCAGAACCTCAGGTAGCTTTCTACTTGATTTTCTCTACTGACGTAAAATAAGAATTGGGGCAAACATGTAGTATTTCTAAGACTACATCTCCATGGAGAGCATTACTTTACTAAGAACTTCCCTAAAAGTTATGAGGGTTTCTGATTAATTATTAATTCAAGTTCCAAATTTATGGCCCAATCGTCTGCACAATGGCTATCTCTGTGCATAGACCTTGGATTGAAGTAAACAGCAGTTCCCCAAGTCAAGCAGCTACAGGATCCGGGCTTGGGGCCATTTCTTTGTTATATGATGCCTCTTGAAGAAATATTCGCTGTAAGCATTTGCTCCATTTAATTTGAGAAATAACTGATGTTTGCTATATTGTGCATCTGCCTTCATGCTCTCTGGATCTATGATTTCACGTCATATCTTAATTTTACCATTTCACCTCATAGTCATGTCACAATTGACTTAGTAGTTTAGAATATACACATTTCTCAAAATGATAAATCTCAGTTGTATTCTTTATATTATAACACATAAAATATACACTAAGTCACAATGTAAGACTGTAAATATGTGAAAGATGATAACATCAGGCCGATAGATGTGGTATATGGGAGTATAATGAGGAACTATGGCATGAAATTTACAAAGAAAAATTTAGGCCAAATATTAGGAAGTTATCCTGGCAATGAGAGAATTAAGAGAGATGGACAGTGAAATATATCAATTAGGCCATAGAATACTGAAGATGGTCAGGAATTATTCAAACAAAATGGTTTGTCAAAACCATAACTTATCAAAACCAGTCCTTTCCCATTAAAAATATCTCTTACTTAATATATACTTAAAATTAAAAAAAAAAGTTTCTAAATTGTTGAAACTTCCTGTTTCAATATTTTTTACATTAAAAATTCTGGTTTTCCAGTTCAAAATGACTTTTTCTATAGAATTTGTAGCTAATTATAGAGAAAAAAAAGTCAAAATCAAAATGAAACATTTTGAAGTTATTGAAATAAAACATGTCAATTGATCTAGACCAATTTTGGAGGGTAGGGGAGGATCACAATCCCCTCTCCCCCACACATGTTTTGACTTTTTGTTCCAATTCAGGAAAATTTTCATGGGACAGGAGAACCATTGACCACCCAGCTCTGTAGAATAGCATCCCAAAAGAAGCCCCATTGCTTTGTACTGGACAAAATGTACTGTGATGACCCATCCTACATTGGCAGGGGAATGGGTTTCCAATAGCTGGTAATAGATATTTTAGACAGAACAAGTTTTTGGTTCTAAAGGGCAATTGGGTCTTTATTTAAAAAGACAGAAAGGGCCATTTAACATGAGAAGGAAGAACTTTTTTTTTGTTTACATTTTTTATTATGCAAAATAAGCTTAAATGATGATATGCTACTGTACAGAGAGGAGCTTTATAGAGAAGATGAGAAGAAGCTAAAGCCTTACATTGGAGAGTCCTTGTCAGTTGGTGCTGAGCCTTATCAGCTACAAGACATGAAAATGGTTTGTGCTTTGAATATCTTATAACTTTTTTTATACTGTTAGAAAACCCAGCCTTTGATTCCATTTGAGAAACTAAGAATTAGAGTTGGCCCCGAACCAAAACATTCATCTGAGCATCCTGAACTTTGGAAAAGTTCATATCCAGATCCAAATTTTGTGGCTTTAGCTAATCATTAGTAAGGCTGTCGCATGTGTCTTTAAGCCAAAACTGTAGATGGAATCTAACTGAATGGCTCTTAGGACTAATGTCGTTTTATTGGCCTTCTAGATCAAATTTAGAAAAAGACAGCTTTTGTTTATCTGCTAAATCATAGAATATCAGGGTTGGAAGGGACCTTAGTAGGTCATCTAGTCCAACCCCCTGGTCAAAGCAGGACCAATCCCCAATTTTTGCCCCAGATCCCCAAATGGCCCCCTCAAGGATTGAACTCACAACCCTGGGTTTAGCAGGCCAATGCTCAAACCACTGAGCTATCCCTAAATGGTGATATAATGGGTAAATTTAGAAGAATAATTAAATCATATAACACAAGAGCCTCTGAATTAAAAAGATTTTTTCTAACAATGTGATTAGCAATTTTAAAAATAAGAAATATCCTGTCTCTAAGGTTCAAGAACTACTTGGTGAAATGGTGGAAGATCTGATGGATGACTATGTGCCTCAAGACATGTATCCTTGCACTGTAGAATATTCTTTAGAGCTAATCAGAATAATACTGTCACTTTCAAAATTTCAGATTACTTTCAAAGCCTATTGTATGTCCAGTTGTATTTTAATGGTAGCTTCCCACACTGCTTTGATTTTCTCTGGATTGTACAACTGAATATCAATCAAAAGAGAACAATAGTTGTAGGAAAAACTGCAGTCCTATCTATCCAATGCAACGTATTTCCTTAGTGGGAGATAGACCAATGTCAAAAACTAATTCACATTGTTAATGTATTTTCATCACCTCAGAGGTTGTTTTCAATGTTTCTTTTCCCCATCCAAGAGCCAGCTTGCCCTGGCTTTGTCATCTGAATTTCACAACATCAAGGGACAAAATATGTCTGGCATCAATATATCTTGATGAGCACGTGATGATTAAAGAAGGGCCCAAACCAGAACCTCAAATCCAAATATCCCCAAAATTACATCAGCCAGTTAGGCCCCTACACTCATGTAATGTTTATTTGACACAAGTGAACAGACATTGGGCCAAAACCACAGTACAACCCCACTGTCTTTAATGGTGTAAATGTGAGCAGAACTTATCCCATTGTGGTGCCAGAACTGGCTATGTGAGCTCATAACTGGGTATATGGTAGTTAACTGAAACACACAATGCAATCAGGATTTTTGGAACCTCAGCAGAACATGGCTTTTGGCAGGTTATAAACGTTTTTATCATTTCTGCCTGCATATTTCATGACAACTTCCAGACAACCAGAGTGTGAAAAGGATAAACGAGTCAAGATACTTGAGGAAATGTCATTTGAAAGAGCAGTTCAGCTCATCATGGAGCAGTTGGTTTTGGAGGTCAGTATTTGGATCATTTTGTGCCTGGCTCTCACCTATCTTATGTAAGCAAAGCAGCTTGTCTTTTAGTCAAGAATCTGCTTAATGAAGGGATCACCTTTGGTCTTGGGGACAGGGAGGGCTGGAGAGAGTTTAGTAGAAATCAGCATTAAACTTTCACAAAATATACAAAGCTCTCTTTCTGTTCTGAGACAGTATGTTTATTTTCCACTGCCATAAATGCATTCACAAATAATTCCTTCTTAGTCCGAGTCTTCTGTTTTATTGCCCTGTATTTTTCTTTCCTGTTGCTTAAATTTCCAGTTTTCATTACTGTGGCATCTGAAAGCCAAATAGCTAAACTGAAATTGATGTCTATTCTTTAACCTCTGGTTATTTTATAACTATTTTCACATTACCAAGTAAATCACAAGCCTGTAAACTAACCACTAAAAATGTCTTCTGCAAGGGTCTTTTGTATGCATCTCTATAGCAACATACAAAGGAGCAAAACCTTTACTTTTGACTGTGTATATTCAGTATAAACCTGTTTTTACACACTAGCACATTAGGTAGGTCACTTTCATTAGTTATGTTTTTGACAAAGGCAGCAGCTGTTGCAGGTTCTGCAACTAGAAGAAAAGAAGTGAGGACCAAATCCTGAACCCCACGTTAAACTCAAGTGAAGGGGATTAAGGCAACAGGGTTCCATGGCAGTTGGGCTGGATGGTTTTAATCCAAGTTCAGCTTCAATTTTCAACTTTTTTAAAAAATGAGACATCCCTCTCAACAATTTACACATTTATATTAGACTGTTTTCTTTTATATAAAATATAGTTATGACCTGAAAACCAACAATACCGAGCAATAAACCTGTCTTTGTATAATTCAGGAAGGATACTGCAAAATGAATGAATGAATAATAAAAATAGTTATAAAAATTATTCAGTTTTGCTTAATTCTGGATGCTGTATTATGAAGATTGCTGTTAGCAGGGATAGTTGAGATGGTGTCAGTACATGCACCCTCTTATTTTATCATTACTATATTTTTTCATACAATCCTAAATTTTGCTGTCCTACGAAAATACACAGCACCGTAAACTATGCTGTTGTAGCACCCATAGTGCAGACATGGACTCTGTTGGCAATTCTGTATATGTATCCTGGTTTTTCTGTCAGACACATTTTATGGCATGTAATAGCTTAATGCAGTATCTTGTTAAAAATAACTTTGTTTCATTCTGACGCACAAGCATCATATTCACATACCATAGGTATTACCAGGTAATAATGTTTTGGCCTTTAAAATACTGTTTCTGAGTTTGTCATCCCACTCTAAAGCTTGTAATTCTTCTGGATAAATATGTTTCTGATTTGTGATGGTATCCCTGGTGACAGTTGCTATAGTGCTTCTCAGGATTTCACTTCTGCTCATTCTTCAAAAGTAAATCTTTGGATATCTCTGTGGGAGGCTCTGAGTTTCACTAACCTCAGATTTTATTGGCTTTACTATTCTGCCCCCACTCAGGAATAATCTTCCTGTATATATCATTATCATCTCTTTCATCTTATTCCCATCTAGCTTACCCAAAATGCTTCTACCAAAACAGTGTCTCTCTCTCTCCTGATCTAGGACCATATCACATGCCTGTTCAAATTCCTTTACTGGTCTCTGCTTGCTTTCCATCTCAAGTTCAGACTACACTCCCTTAAAATACCATAAGGCCTTTCCAATCTAGTCCCACCAAATACTGAATTTTAAATGTATTTAATCTATATTAAATAAAACATTTAAAAATACCAAGTAACCAACAAAAAACGTGATACTAATTTCCTCGAGTGCCTCCTTGCCTCCTGCAAGACCAGTTCACCGCTCACTGTGTATACAGATGTCTTTCCCAACCCTCTTTACCTATTCCTACTCAACAAGGTCTTTTGTAATTTTTGTTGTTGTGGTCTTGATCTAACTCCTGCAGCCCAATTGCTGATGGAACTACTGGTGTAAGGTCTAAACACACAGAGCCACATCTGCCACACTTACTCATGTATGAGTAGTACCTTGCACCATGACTTAGTCCCACTGAAATTAAAGTTGTAGAATCACTGTAACCATGGCAGAATCTGTCCCATAAGAGTTTGCAGGATCAGGGGCATGTTATCGTGCTAATCTATATAAAATGCCTATTACTAGCATTCTAAGGCTAGGACATGATGCCCCTACTAACAGTGAATATACCATACTTCACAGAGTAGTCTTTTTATCTGATTGTAATAGTCAATGCACCCCTGGTGCTCTATATAAATTATCCTCTTGTTCAAGGCAGGGATTGAATATTTGAAGCGATTGAGAAAGAGCCAAAAATTATTCCCATAATTTCACAACTGAATTGCTGAAACTGTTTAACCAAGAGTAAAGAACAAATCTACTATGAAAAAAAGGGCAGTGAAAGAACATTAAGGTTGGGCTAGAAGTTAATGAAGATGAGGAAACTCTCAGGCATGGCTGGGCACAGCAGGACAAGCCTACATGCGGAAAAGCTATGCAATAACAGTTTACAACTACTATTGGGAAAGACTCTGACCTTAGGTGCAGCCCTGAGCAAGGGTGGTGCACAAATTGCACCACTTTAAGAGCAGCCCTGGGAGGCATTGTGCCTCAGACACAAACTGAGCCACTATATCTCCCCTGGTCCCTCCTTTCTCGGGGGAGGCAAGATGAAACAGTAGTGGGGTTTACTGCTGGTACCCATACCAGCATGCTTTGGTGTGTTGGCCAGCAACGATAGACTTTGCCTATTTCCCACCCTACCTCATTCACCTACTCAAGTGGTGGGTGGTGCTAGCTATCTGAATTGAGAGCCTCTGTCATTGTAATTTAAACTGAGACCATCTGTCAACTACTGCACCAGACAATTTTTCAGAACATTATTCAAAATATATATCAGGAGATGGCAAAAAGGAATTGGGTAAAACTGTCCGTTTTAAAATTTTCTAGGAATGGGTGTATTTTTAGGCTTGCAGAACAAAAAATTAGAGACACGCTTATGCTAATTCCCTGATCTGAACCCCCTAAAGCTTTATGGTCAGGGTGGTAAGGTCTTTCAGATCCAGATGTGAATCTTGAGGCATTGGCCGATCTAGATGAAAACAAATGGAAACCAAGCAATCGGGCACATGATGTTTATCAATAAGCTTCTGCCTAGGTTACAGTATGAATCAAAAGGGAAAACACTGTGTTAGCAATCCTTTCCTAATTAAACCACTCAGTGTTTAGTTTATTTCAAGCCAAAATAGAACTTCTCGCATAACTGGCTTCTTCTTTTATTTTGTATTTCTACCTCAATATAAACTCCTGTCATCCAAGAGGAAATTTCCAGAGAAGCTAAAGTCAACATTTATAAACATATTGTAGCAGATTTATTTTAAGACCAATTATATAATGTGTGTCTCTTGGAAACACCCAATAAAGATTTATGAATACTTTAAAAAAGGTTTTAAGTGCTAATGAAATAAATGGACCCGGGGCACTAGAAAAAGCCAAACATGGTACAGACAGGCGCCATGCAACCTTCCTCACATAGTTCTACCAATGCTCCTAAAACCTGACCTGCAACAACCCTTCTTTTCCAGTGATAGGACTCGTGTGATTCAAGATCACCCGGGGGATTGTTTGCAACCTATACGCCAGCTTTGAAATGTCTAGATTCCAAGCATGGTCCAAGCAGTGAATAAAGAAGATTATTACATTAGCTGCAATGTTTTTGATACACAGGAGGGGTACGCGGTGGATAGTGCAAGTAAAGATAGAGGAGACGATACAGAGACAAGAGCACAATGTAGGGACAGGCTAGTTCCCTGTTAAAGATGACTGTTAAAGTCTGGTATGCTGAGGTGAGAACAGAAAGATTAAAATATGGAATTGATGATAGGACCAGTTGAAGAGAAAGTCTGTCTAATTTGTGCAGCAATTTCACTGACTATCACGACAGCCGATGGCAGGGCTAAAGAATAGATGGCAAAATCAGTTCATTGTCAAAAGTGATCAAATGGCAATAATCAATGTATAAAGTGGTTAAACGCAGATCAGTCAGATGGAGGGGGATCAGTTAATATGGCAGAATCAGTTACACAGCAAGAAATAATCAGATGTCAAGATCAGTCAGTCAACCAATAAAGGTCTCAGATGTTAAAGTGTATCAAACGAAAAATCAATCAGCTATATATCAAAAGCAGGTAAGTGGCAAATGTAAGGGCAGAATTATTTAAGTATCTATAAAAAAACAATAAGTCAGTCAAATGGTAAAATCCTTTTAATTGTTCAGATTGTTGCTCACTTTCAGAATCATCAGAAAATATTTATTGTGAGAAATTATTCTATGGCTCACGCAAAAGGTCTCAGACACAACACAACAAATTTTGTGGTTTTGCAGCCACTCACTCATCTGTAGTAGAGTTCATTTCTTTTTTAAGTGCTATGTAACAGCTCAAATGGGAACCAAGTCCCAGCAGGGCCGGCTCCAGGCACCAGCTTTCCAAGCTGGTGCTTGGGGCAGCAGGCGAGAATGGGGCGGCAGTCCGAGTACCACTGCGGCAATTCGGCGGCAGGTCTACTCTTCCCGCTGCCGAATTGCCGCCGCAGGACTCGGACTGCTGCCCCATTCTCACCTGCCACGGCGGCAATAGAGTGGCAGGTCCGCCACTCTCCCCTTGCCGCCGCGGACTGGGACTGCCTGTGTCGGGGGCGGGGCCGCCGCCCCTGCTTGGGGCGGCAAAATTGTTAGAGCCGCCCCTGAGTCCCAGACCCTCAAAAGCATTTAGATACTAAATACTCACTGAAATCAATGGGAGTTAGGTGCCTAAATACCTTTGAGGATCTGGGGCCAAAGGACTGGCACTTGGCTTTGCAAGACCCTGAATTAAACCATGTGCATGAAGCTCAAATAGATTCCTCTACCCAGCACATCTGAGGACTGGATGAGAGTTTCCTAGCAGAGCAGGTTGGGGACATAGGTATTGCTAGTTCCTTGTGTCAGAGGGAGGGAAAAAGGATTTGAGTTTCAGTGCTCCTGACAAGAAGCATGAGTATATGGACAGCACAACTATCTGGACTAGTTTGGACTAGTTGAGAGAGAGAGAGAGAGAGATTCTTTGTAGAAACCCCTCTCTTTGACTTCTTTTGTTATTGTTGTTAATGGAACTGTACATTCTTTTGAAGATGAAATAATTTTAGTCATCCTGGTTTTTTCTTTTTTACCTCCCTGTTGCATTCACAATTTAAGTTAATTAAAAGCATATTTGAGTCGATAAAAGCTCTTTTATGTAACATGTTAAAAAGAAACATTCAGTATAGCCTAAGTAATTTAAAGTTGGAGAAACTGAGGGCTGTGTATTTATCTTTCCTTGTGTTGCAAAGTTTCACCATTAATGTGGCTGGTTTTAAATGACTATCAAGGTATCTTTATAGCATAAATTTTACCCAGTGTTTTAAATTCTTTCTTTAAGAAAGAGCCATTTGTCTTTTGGCCTCTGCTCCCATTTAAATTCACATTTTTCCCATGTGATAGCAGACACTTGGTTTTTTGAGCAACTGGTATTTTTCTTTTAAAATCCTTGGTACAGCAGGGGTTCCACAGTTTCACTGTTCTTGGGATTCTTCCCCATCTAAGTCTGTTCTGAATTGTTTCTTTTGAACTTCTGTGTGTACCCCTGATTATATTGTCTGTGCTGAAAGTAGTTATCCTTGCTGATCTTATCTTAAACCATTTAACATTTTCATATACTTCAATTAAACCCTCCTTCAAACTCACCCTTTTACATTCCTTCTCTAGGTGGTATAAATGAAAGGTCTTTAATTTACCTTCCTTGCTCCTTTCCTCTAATCCACACTATCCTTCTCAGTATATTTTCCACTGGAATGTGTGGGTTTTATTAAACAAGGTCAGCAATACGTTCGTTGTTGTTTTCAGTTTAATGTGGTTTTGCAAGAATAATAAATTTTGACTTTTCACAGAGTTTAGAAAGAAAGTTTTAACTGTGTTGACCTGGCAGCAAGGAAGCGTTGTTGTTCTGATACCTTATTTTAACTAGTCTAGAAGACAAATAGTTTCTGTTTCAAAACCCCAAATGTATACCGCCCCTGAAGGGAGTTGGTGCTTTATTAGAGACAGATGGAAATTTCATTGGAAAGTCTGCAGGTCAAAACCTTTTTGATAAATAACGAAGAGTTAGAATCAGAAATTAAATGAGGAATGGTTCTATGGGGAAAGTAATTCACTTCCAGAGAGTTGTGTTTAATTTAGAGATGGGCTCAAAGGACAAAATTCTGATTCAGGCCCAGATTTCAAATACCCCCCAGTTTGAGATGTTTGGATTGGTGTGATGGGGCAATCCAATGTCAAAAGAAGAGGGCATTTTAAAATTGAGATCCTTGCCTCTGCTAGAGCTGTGCCAATTTATAACAGCCGCAGAGAATCTGGCCGAAGAAGCCAATTGACCTACGCCAGTTTACATCAGCTGAAGAGCTGAGCCCAAAAAAGTGACTAGAGCTGCACTGATGAACAGCAGCTGAGGATCTAGCCCATTTTGGCTCAGAGAACGAAAACCAAAACCCCTCCAAAAATAATGAAAAGGGGGAGTTATCCTAAGTTGCTTTGGTGTGCAAAACTCCCAGTGACTTCAGTTGGAGTTCCATGTACAGCATCTCAGGAGCAGACCTATGGCCAATCAAAATCTTGCTCTAGGTGTGCTGGGAAATGATAATACCTGTTTTTCCCATTTTCTTCTTGAATCCTTATTTTATATTTGTTCTTAAAACAATGGACAGGGTAAGGAGAAATTGCAATTAAAAACTAAAAAAAGTGCATTAGAAATTTGTTGATGTTTGCTTTTTTTCTTGCAACAACTACTGAACAATTATGGGGTGTTTTTTTTTAAAGAAAGAAAGATTAAGTCTTCCCCTGGAATCAGAAGCAGAACATTTCTCTGAGCTCAGGGTTCAATCAAGGTCAGTGAGTTGGAAGGGAAAAACGGCTGCCCTCTGCATACATATGCAGAAGCTGCACTTCCTGCCAAGGCCATTATCCGATCAGAAATTACTAAACTATTAACCAACTCAATCATAGAGATTGCTAAAAGCTGTGAACACTACTTTGTGGATGGCAAAGTTGAGGCAGTCATTGTAAAGGTAGGACTTGGTGCTGAGGATCAAATTTCATAAAAGCCTGGCTGGCACTTGCTAACAAGAGACCAATAGTCTATTTCTAACTATTGATTTGTGTCCTAAAAACCTAAATTCTGTCCAAGGATCCTTCAGCTATCCCAACACCTTTCATATCTCCGTACATACTATAATGGATTAACCATCCATCAGGGTGCTCTCCATTGGTACTTCATGTCCTTAGATTGCCTGCTTCCTGCCATCCATTCCCACCCTTCGCCAGTAAATATTCTGTATCACTCTCTTCCATTCTTCAGATTAAAACGGGCAATTTTCAGCCCTCAAAAGTGTGTTAATTTAGTTCTGCCTATTCAGAAGAAGTCACTTACCAGCCACTGCTGGTTCTTTGACAATCACCTCTGTGCATTCACAGTTGCAAGAGACACTGCTAGGGGGCAACTCCTAGCAGTGGGAATTCACACAGGCCCCCAAAGAACACCTGTTCTCTTCTTATACTATGTCCTCATGTCACTGTGGATCCCCACAGAAATTGTGGAATGCAAAATCAGACACCAACCTAGATCTTTAGCAGGGTTAGAGCAGGTCAGAACTCAGAATTTCCAACATTTAAAATTTTGTTTTCATTTCAAATTCAAACAAAAACAAAAAAAATTCCCACGAAATGAAAATATGTTAAAAATTAGGTTTTGGTCAATTGGCATGTTTTGTTTTGATAATAATCAAAACTTTTTGTTCTTCTTTTGACTTTTGAAAATAATTTTAAAATGTTTTTAAATTTAAAAAAATTGTTTTTAAAAAGTTGTTTTGAAATGAGAAATCAAAATATTCCATATGGAAAATGTCAAACCAGAATGTTTCAGCATTATTAAAAACACTTTGCTTTGATTTTTTTCAAAAGGAAATTTATGTGAAATAGCCGTGTTTCTACAAACATTGCAATTTGGACCAAATGGCATTTTCTGATGGAAAAATGTTGATAGGCTATGACTGGTGTGCACCTATTCCATTTTTTTGTATTGAGGTGACATGGACGTTGGTACACTCCACTTTATATGGAGAGGTGACTGGCATAAGGAGGCTCCCAAGACTCTAAGTCTGCCACACTATTACTTGATTTTTCTATTTCACTGTTCCAGAATGAGACCTTCTAGGGGAAAGCACATACTTCCCACCCTCTTTAACGTGGTGGGTGCCATGCGGAGAGTCCAGCTAGAATGGCAATATGGGTGATCAGAATGAGAAGAAAAACAATCCACATACCATGCAGCACTTGTAACAGGTTTAATTCATGCTGGGTGATTAATACTGTCTGGAGATTAGTCCCGTCACACATAATTTGACAATTTTGTTTTGTTTTATGCCTGGAAATTTTTAGAATAAATGACATTCCACCTCACCCTCTGCTCCCCTTTCAGCACTATTCTGTCAAACAGCTTTCAAATGGTTTGTTTTAGACTTTGAGGAACATTTTGTAGAGTTGAAAGGCATTTTGTAACATACTGTATAAACAAAGAAACTTCTGAAAAAAGATCTACAAAGGTGTATTCCAAATAATTTCATTAAAGTTTGTATTACTCGGTATTGTTTTTAAAAAGTATGGTTTAGATTAAAGGGTACACTGAGAAAAATTAGATAAACTAGCAAATATAATAGCAAAAATTAAGGCCCCAATTCAGCTAATCACTTGAGAGCATGTTAACTTTAAGCATCTAAATAGTTCCATTGAGATCAGTAGGAATTTTGCTGGAGTATAGACTTCAAGATTAGACATCTATGTCTGTAAATTTAAAATTTCATAAAAATCCAGCTGTTTTGGGGTTAAGAAAAAGAAATATACATGATAATCCCAATCTCATCCTTCTTTTTTAGACAGTGAAACCTATACAAGTCATCGTGGTTATTAGGCACTCTTCTGTTTTAGTTGACAACACCAGCTTATCCCCAATTTTTCTGTATACAATTTTGTTTCACATCTAATAGAAGGTCATCTCCTTAAAGCACATTTTAATCTGAGTAGTTGTTTAAGACAGGTTTCATTGTATTTTGTGTTCATAGGTAGCTGGGCTAGGGACTTCTTCATGAAAGTTTAAAAAATGATAGTTAAACGACTCTTTTGTTGTATTTTAAAGAGGGGTTTTGTGTGTGTGTGTGTGTGTGTGTGTGTGTGTGTGTAACTGTTTTATAAATAAAGCTGTTATAAATGGGAAAAAAAAGTGGTCCAGACCCTCAGCTTCATCCAAAGAATGCACAGAGCAATTTAAGAGGAGGATGAGGAGCAATGGTGACTTCTGCAAGACTTTCATTAGACACGTCATTGAGAGACTAGTGATTAAAAGTATTGTGTTCCAGATAACTTTTGAGATGGCAAAGCAGCTGGGGCAGGATACGTTAACTGACAAGAGCCCAACATGGACTTTAGGTTTTGACATAATCTTCAGAGCCACAGAAGTAAGCAATAAAGATCAGAAGTTATATTGTATTCTATGATGTAAATTGTCATGTGTTTTATGTTATGGCATGTATACAATACTAGCGCTGTGCACTTTTTCTAGCGAATATATGTACCATATCTTAGGTATTTCTAGATGATATCTAGAATCCACTCATATGACTTTACTTTTTCGAAGAGTTGTAGAAGCTTTACATAAACAGCACTTTTTGGGTTGTGGGGAGGAGTAAGGGACATATGTTTTATTGAAACTGTACAGTGGTGTATATGACTGACAATAGGATACAGTCAGATATAGTGTATCAAGCTATTTTATTCTGAAGAATAAAACTTTTGTGGTAAGTGGCCTCAGGCATCAATCTTAGTCTTATCATGAACTGTCTTTTTGATTAATATTACCTAATGGACCCCTGGCTCCTTGAGGCAGTGACTAGAGACACTAGACAGTGTTCAGTTTGGTCACAGTTTGTTCTTTTAATCCAGCGTTGTCCAATAGAAATTTGATGCTAGCCACACTGCTAGCCACACTTGTGGTTTAGAATTTTTCTTATTAGCCACATTATAAAAAAGCCACATTAAGTCACATTATAAAAAAGTCACATGCATTAGCCGCAATTCAATAGCCTATTAGCCACATGTGGCTAGTGGCGAACGTATTGGACACCGCTGTTTTAATCCTTCATTCCAGCCCTCATTCCATCCTACAACGAAGCTTTATGGGGCCTGATTGCTAAGGTCACAAGATTAGCTTTTAGAAACCACTGTGTTGGGAGTGTAATTTGGGAGGCTTGAATTAATATTATGAATCACATTATTATTCTGACCACTTGTAGCTGCCAAAAATAGCCATAATTTTACCACCCTATACCCCCCACCCCCCCAAAGGTGAGTATGTTTTTGTACTTTATACTACACCCTGGTTCTCAGGTGACTTCATATGCCTGGATATCCATTCCCTCGTACCATGTGTAGGACTTTGACATAAGACACCGGCTTTGCCAGACTGTTGTCCCATCATATTCTATGTGATCTGATGGGAGAAGTGCCCTCCACCTGCTCACAAGAGTCTATCACTTGCCTTTGGTACTTTCCTGTACTGAGCCATGAAGCACAGAATGAAATGTCCCAGCTGTAGGAAATGCTCATTTGATAATTAAGAGATAATGGGAAGCAACCACAGGAAACAAAAACAAAGCTGCATTTTCACCCCACTCCTTGATTTTGTGCAGACCTGGATAGATGAACTGTTAGAGAAGAACTTTAATCCCCCACATACATTTCTTTCACTCTGCTTTCAGCGACCACCATGCTCTGTTTTTCCTATGCCATTTAAAAATGCGTCTTTGGCAGCTTTTCAGAGACAGTCCATGTGTTCTAGAAAGCTGCTGCTGTGTAGCTCACAAGGGTAGTAAACAGTTGTGTAAAAGCAGGTTCTTGGACACATAATGTAACATGAAGAATATAAAATGGGGCCCACTCTGCTGAGCACTGCAGTAAACTGATTTGCCAACTTGAGTGTTGGCCAACACTCATCCCAGATTCATTCAATCACAAAGACCTTCACATCAGAATTGCAAAAAAAGGGTCAGCTCTCTCTCTCTCTCTCTTTGTTCATTCATCTCTGAGTGAATGGTGTTCTGTAGATATTGACAAATGAGTGTTTCATGTACGAAACTCTCCACACTTTGAGAACTGTATGTCTGCAAGGCAAAAATATACTTATCTGTGGGGTAGGTAGACTAAGGTAAACACCAGTTCCAGGTACTCTACTTTTGTGCTTATGTTGGTGTGTGCTGGGAATGAATGAGTCTCTGTTTAAATGTTGCAACATGGGTGTCATGTTCTGGTTTTCTCTTTCATAATTAATTCCATGTTAAACTGTTCCCCATCTCTTTATCATTACTAAATTAACTACCTCCAGTGCTGCCTTTGATGTTACTGGTCCCTGGGGAGTAATCTGGATTCTGCTTTTCCCCTTCCCTCCTACCCCATATCACCTAACTGATGCTCAGGATTGCTTGCATCCCCACGGAGAGCCCTATGATCATTCATTCACTCTAATTTATATATTTTTCTGAAACGGTTCTTAAATTAAATCTTATTACTTTATCCAGAAAGCAAGATCTGATTTTTATATGCCTTCTTTTTTATAGTTTGGAGATTTGAAGCCCCATCTGCATAACAGAACTGTTCAAATAACTATTTTAGATTTTTTTTAAAAAATTACATTGAAAAGCAAGCGTAGGAAGAAATCAAATACACAAAAGGAAAATTAGTGGAATTTTTATAATAAAGATTGATAATGCATAAGAAATAAATAATCACTTATACTTTGGATAGGACTGTAATCTGAGAATAATTTCAGAACACTAGAATGACTAACCTTCATGGTTGGAAATGTGAAAGTATCAGCAATAAGCTGTGTTATTTTTCTCATTAGGAAGCAAGTAACGCCAAGAAACAAAGAGAGAAAAATCAAGATGATGTTCAAACCCATTTTATTTTACAACAAATTAAAGTTCGAGATCACCACAGGTACACAACAATGTAAAATGAGGGAAAAAATTGGTTATTTCAGGGCATTCACAGGTAATGCCTATGAATTTCCAGGATGAGAATTACTGTTTTGCTTTTGCATGTTAAGCAAATCCACTAACCTACATATTTTGTTTTCCTCCTTAATTAACAGGAAAGAAATGTGGAAACACACACTGGAGGAACATGCTGAGGATGCAGATGTGCAAAGAATTGGCTATATTGATGATGGGTTGGCATAACTTGAACATGTTTATCTATAATGGCCCAATTCTACTCCCATTGAAGTCAGTGAGTATTTTCCTTTGCCTTTACTGGGGAGAGGATCATGCCACAAATTAATTACCTATTTAATGCCAAAATGCTATCTTAAAGACAGTAATTTCATATTAAATACATATGAACATTCAGTGGTATCCAAAATATTGCCTGAAGCATCTAAATAATCTTTAAAAGTCATTAATATACCTACATTACATTTATTCTATTATTCATTTTCATTCATGACTCAGAGCCTGATGGAAGGATCTTTCAAAAATCCTATGGGGACAGGCTTGCTTCGTGGTGGTCACCACAGACACACGATTAACTCTATCTTACTAATCAACTATCTATTCCCCCCACATGATGTGTTCATTCCAAACCTTGGCCCAGACCCTGAAAACACTTATGCATGTGCTTAATTTTGTTCACAAGCAGTTCTGTTAATTTCAGTGGGACTACACACATGCATAAAGTTACTCATATGCTTAAGTTTTTGCAGGAATGGGCCTTTTTATCTCTCTAAGAAAGATAAACTGGACCATGCTCTCTTACTACAATGGATGCATTAGGATGTTTTATAACTGATGTAAAGTCAATGCACTCTCCAGGAGCTTTTTAGACAACTGTAAAATATTTAGTCTTTTTTTTTTCATTTTTGGAGTCCAGACATTTCCTGTGCTCCAACCCAAAGCATAAACCAACATACAGTGAAAGATTTCCAGACAAATAGCAAAAGTAAACTTCCAGTGAAAAGCAATAGAAAACTGGCCTAACTAAAGTAACAGATATAGGACATGAACACATTTTCTTTACATACAAAGGTAGCAGAATCTTCATAAGCCAAAGAAGTGGACTTGTTAGAAACTTCTGGGCCAAGTAGGTAATTCATTTACTAGGTTCCAGCTATAGTAGTTAAATTAAAATCTGCAAGACAGAGATTTTCAAACTAGAGTGCTCTGGTGTAGGAAATCCTGCTGTTGGCGCAATACAGCATTAGGTCTTTCAGAAACCTCTCACCTGGGGATGATTTGAGGAAAGTTGCTAACTCATACAGGCTCAATGGTGGGAAAGTCCAATATTAGAACGAGACCCATGTAAATGATGTCTGAACAGTGGCTCCCTATTGTCATGGTGTATTTTTTTTTCAGGTCAGTAACGGACAAAGTGCATTGCTGCTGGGTTCAGACTTGGCTTTAAGTGTCTATTTGAGTCAGCAGTCTGAATCCTATGGCAATGCACCTTATTGCCTAGTCATATGAATAAATACACCTATCTGATCACTACTTCCTTTCCTCGTAGGAGATTCAGTCCTACAGTTTTGTCATTGAAATCAATGGGAGCAGAACTGGACCCGGAGCAGTAGGTATTAGAAAGGCAGCATTTCCTAACAGTTACTGCATGATGGTATCTGACATACCTCAGTTTTTCAACAGGGAGCCACTATTCAGACCTCATAGAACAGTAAATGGTAACTGTGCTGTGTCTTTTGTGAGATGTTTTTGACAGTGACTGATGAATGGTGCACAGTATCCCTGTCCATATGCTTTTAACAACTATTAAACTTCTTGACTACAACATTCATAGATCCAGTCCATAGTTTTGCTTCTGTATTATGCAAAGGGCCAGAATGTAATTTATTGAGATATTAGCACTTGATGGGGAAGGTGCATATGCTATCATGGAGGCAGCTTTATCCCACTTTCCATGCTGGGTGTCGCTTTCACAAACCAACCTGATGGGACTCATCAGTAGTTAAATTAAAATCTGCAACAAAAGGCTTAAAAACTAAAGTACAATGTATTCCAGTTGTATTGTAAGAGGACACTTTACAGGTAGCCAGGCAGACTCGTATCAGCCTCCCTCCTGACACTGCAGAGTGGTAAAATCTGCTGTTAGCAGTGATATTATCATCAACCGGTAGGACCAGGAGAGAGGCATGTTTGTGTTCAACCCCATTTCTAATATATTAATTCAAAAATACACATCTTAAGTCAAGACCTCTTTGGACTGACCAAACATCAGTAGGCTTGGTTAGTTCTGCAGCTGTGAACACTATGTAAGTGCATCATTTCAGAGAAATCCTTCAGCTTTAATCTACAACAGATGTTGTGGCAAGAGAGGCCATGTCAGTCCAGTCTAAAAACATGAATAAAAATAATTATTTCCCTCTGTGCATTTTGCAATTTCATTTCATTTGAAATTTTTTACTGTATTTACTGGTCGTCTCCCTTAATGTCTAGTATGGGGTCCCCAGTGATAGTGGTCATTGAAGCATTTTTTCCCATTGCTAATGGATCTGAGCCTCAAGGAAATGCAGTGGCGACTGGCGGTGGTTGGGATTTGAAGAATTACCCCCTCCTTTCATCATGTGGGTGGAGGAAAAACAGTGGCATTTGCAATGGAAACATACCATTGCTGTTCAACTAGTGCTTTGTTAAGCAAGACAGCAAAAGTGTCTGGATCTCCAGAGGCCATTGTTCGAACCCTGGAAAATGGTGCTGATTGAGAAGCTTATAAGATAGAGAGGAGTGAAGTCAAATTACAAAGAGAAACAACAGAAAAGCAAAATTTGACATCAAGTAGTAATTAGGTAAGGCCAACTAAAAACAAGAATACAAACCAATCTTAATTATGAATAGTCCATAATAGTGCAACCTAAACTGAATATTGGGAAGTCTTTCCAGTCAGTGAGATCTTTTAGTCTGTGGAAGACTCAAAGGAAGTGATTGTGTGAGACATTTAAAACCAGGTCAGCCAAAGTAATAGAAAATATATTGTATGATATAATCCTGAAGTGGTAAAGGTGGGATTGAATACCCCAAGCAGGCCTGTTTCATCTCTAATTTCTTTGAACTATGCCAAATGTACCTGAAAGAGAGTCCTCTTCTAGGCTTGTTACTGCCTAGTTTTTGGTTACAGACAGTACATACTGCAATGTGAAGGGTAGAGATTGGTGAAGAGAAGAAAAGAGCCAGGTATCAAAGTCAGAGAGGAAAGAGACTGGGGAGATGTCAGCTAGGTGATGGTAGTTAGCAACATGGAGGGAGAGGAGAGAACCATGTGTAATGAAACAGAGAGAAGAACAAATGAGGACTGTCTGGAAGTGGCAGGAGTGGAAGCCAAGGCAAGGAGAGGCTACCAGGAGAGAGCCCCTAGCAATGGAGGATGGAGGACCTGGATGCTAGAAATGAGATGAGCATTCCAGAGGGATCAGGAGAAAGGGAGGGACAAGGCTGGTAAAGAAAGGCAAGGGCTGGAGGGAGGGTGAAAGGCTGTGTTGGGGAAGGTTGAGAGAAATGGGGAAGGGAGGGGTGGACGTAGGGCTGGGGTGGAGGTGGAATGTGGATTTGTGGGGATGTAGGGGAATGAAAAAGAGGGGGAGAGAGAACAGGTGGTAAAGGTGGGGGGATCAGTATAAAAGAGAAGCTAAAAGAAGTGAAGCTGGAGATGGTGGAAAAGAAAACACTAAAACTCAGAATTGGTGCGGTGAGAATCAAGGGTGTGTATTTGCAGGTTATAGTTAGTAACAGCAAATCAATTAACAAGTCTAGATTGTAAGAGCTTTGGGAAAGGATCATGTCTATGTGATTATACAATGCATAGCACAATGGGGCATTTGGGCACTACTATAATAGAAATACATCACTAATCAGATAGGGAGTCAAATTAAGGGGTAAATACATGTTTGAGGAGAAATCCTACTGTGAAGTTCTCTCATCTTAAAATAAATTTAATCTCAGCATAAATATTTAGCTTGAAAGTGTCCTTGTGGTCCGTGTTGTACATTGCAGATTTTCTAGAGCATGTACTGTGGCTGCTACTTGGGATTTCCTCTGCAGAGTTTGTTCTTCAGAAGCTTTTAAAAGCTTTGTATTAGATTTAGTGTCTAGGAAATGGATCTTCAACAGGTGTAAACTGTCATAGCTCCATTGACTTCAGAGAAGTGATGACAGTTTACACTACCTTAAGATCTGCTCCTAGCTATTTACTATAGAAATAAGAAGACTTTTTCAGTCAGATTTTGTCATTTTTCAGGTAGTTCAGTGATGGGACTGTAAAACCTTGACAAGGTCACTTAAAAACAAAAACATTTTCCTTATTTTGTTTGCAAAAGTTTAAGAACTCTGTTCTCTACAGTCCTCCAGGCACAACATGATCATTCAGCAAATTCAGTACTTGGATATATCATCTGAAAATTGTTTGAATATAAAAATAATCTCTTCTGCCTGTAGCAGAAGCCAGCCAAGGACAGGTCTATCCAATTTTATCGGTTTCCTTTGCAAATCTAGACTGAACCAGGGAACACCAGAGGAACTGTAATTATTTTATTGCATTATTAAAACAAAACATTCAGAAAAATTGCTAACATTTCAATGTCACCTATGTGAGTCCTCAGAAGAAAACCAACGATCTCTATCATGCTGAGAGTTTAATGTAAATTAAAACGATCACCTGCTTCAGAGATCACTAACTTTTGCTGCTTTATTAAATGAGCCAACACATTTCCATATGTTTCTCTTATTAGTAACTGAAGTTGTTTGCCTGGTAGCAATGATCTCAAAGAAGATTGTTTCTTAAAAATAAATGTTCATAAAGACTACAGCTTGCAACTTACATGATTTCCATTTGTTCTCCTCTACTTAAAGTTCTGTTTTATGGCCTGGTCTTACAAACTGCTAAGTGTACTACATGCTCATCTCAAAAACTGGCACAAAAGTAAAACCACTACCCCTGATTCTCATGAAGAGAAAATTCCCTTTACAGCATTCCAGCAATGCAAAGAGGCATTAGTGTAAGTAAGAATCAAGCCCATTGTTTGCCAAACTGTGGTAGCACAATACTCTACACTGAAAAAAGCAGAACAACACTGCAGGTTTAATAATGGAGTAAATCAGAAGCCACTGTCACTGATCGGTCTATCAGCCCCCACAGAGAGAGCGCCGATCACAACACGTCAGATGTGTTGTTCTAGCCAGTCCTCCAACTACCCGCTGGCCAGGCTGTCAGTAGTACCGGACACCTGACTGACATAGCGCACAGCAGCCTAGAACTCCTGAGCGATCCGCCAACCGCAGCCTCCCAAGCAGCTGGGATAAGTAGTGGGTCAAATTCTCTGTTCGTGTAAATTGCAAAGGTCTTCAAGCAAAAATGAAGATGTGAAGAGCTGATCATTCAAATGTAAAAAAAACCCAACCCAAACAGACCATTTTAAAATAAATTTGAGCCAATTCTTTGAAGCAAGAAAAAAAGTAAGAAAAGACAAAAATAAATATTTGCTTTGCTGTTCACCTTTTAACATTCATGTACTGAGTAACAACATCTATATACCTGCCAATAATAAAGTCTTCATAAGAACAAAAAGGATAAGAATTAAGCTTGGAGATTTTTGCATTGTTTATTTGAAGTGGTCATAGACATACAGTAAAGCAAAGCAAACCAGAAGGCTCTTTTGCCTTGATAATGAAGACAGTAAGGGAACAATGCCAGGTCATTATAACTTGCCTCTGCTATTTACAATTATGCATTGGTGTAATGTCAAGGTAAATTTAGCTGCAGTATTCAGCTGTACATATTGCATTATATAAACAATCCAGCAGCTTCTCGTTTCTGTGTTTAATTAAAGAGAGTTCCTCTGTACTTTAAAATTAAGTACTCTAATAACCAATAATGATTTGTATGTCAGCGTTTCTACAGTTTACTCCCAAGGGAATTCTGTGCCAAACAATTAAAAATTCTGCACTAAAAAAAAATTTGCAAAATGTTATTTATCAATCAATAAATGTGGAGGCTCCAGCATGGCATTGACGAGCACAGCCCACTGGCTGCATGGAGGTGGAAAATCACCCTGCAGCCCTTCCCGGCCCCCCACGCCAGAAACTCAACAGTGAGGACCCTGACACAGCGCAAGAACCCTGCCACTCCACATCAGGTGCACCAGGTGTGGGCAGGCAAGCTCAGCCCAGCAGGATCCAAAGTGTGGAACAGCTCAGTATGGGGAGGTGGGGGATCCAGGTATGGGGTGAGAGGGTTCTGTGTGAGGCAATCTGGGTGCAGGTGGCTCATTGGGGGTCTGTGTGTGGGATGGGATCTGAATGCACAGAGTCTCATTGTGTGTGTGGGGGGCCTGGGTGTAGGGGCAATGGGACTCTGCAGGGGGGTCCAGATGAAGATGGTTGGGGCTCAGGAGAAAGTGGGTGTGGGGGGCTGGGGCTCAGCAGGGTGAGGGTCCAAGTGCGTGGGGCTCATCAGGATGGTGAAGGTGCAGGGGGATGAGGCTTGTGGGGGGGGGATCTGGGTGCAGGAGGGCTCTGGCTGCAATGGGGTGAGGCTCAGTAGGGTGGGGATTCCAGTGCAGGGCGTTTGGGAGGGGGGGTTAGGGTGGGGGTGGGGGTTGGGTGGAGAGGGGATCAGCTCCCCTTTCAGGGACCCCTCCCTCCATGGTTGAGGAGAGATGGGGGCAGGAAGTGGCGGGGGGAGCACGGAGCTTCCTGCAGCCAGGGGAGGTTTCTGGAGGTAGGTCTGATTCAGACCTGAGGATACTCCTTGCAGGGGAAGAGGAAGACCCATCCTCCTCTGCCCCCAGCCCAGACAGGACTAGCAGCTGAGCCCGGCGAAGGGTAGGAAACACCAGCCAGGGCGTCCCTAGCGCCACCCCAGCCCCCATGATGATTTACCTCTCCACCAGTTGCCCGAAATGGCACTTCTGCACTGCTGGGGTGGGCCTGTGACCGCTCTTGCAGCGTCCCTTTGCTTTCTCATCAGAAAGTCATTTTTCTGCAGGGAAGCAAAGAAATCTGTGGGGGACATGAATTCTGTGCATGCACAGTGGCACAGAATTCCCCTAGAAGTAACAGTTGACCTCCTTATGGCAATACCTCTCTTCTGAGCCATAGATGATTGTGCTAAAAATACATATACTGCATATACTATTTATTGGTTTAAGCTCATGGACGGATGGTTACCACTAAGACCAATGTATTTACAGTCCAGTGTTTCATTCCAGTTCCCTTAATCAAAGCTGATCTCAGGAGAGCAGCTACAATGACAGAAATGGAGAGTTTAGGACTATTTTGGATTGCATATGATGCAATTTTTAATTCTGTATATGGCATTTTGATATGAACATGGCAATATTAGAAATGCAGCTGAATAGATGAAATAGACAAATAATTGTGTCAACATTTGCAGAATGCTTGGTGGTCCTTCAATAAAGCCAGCTCAAAGCGAAGATGCAGCATTCAAATGAAGGTTCCACGCACACATGTAAAGTATCTAATGAATTCCCCTAGGTTTTTTTTTCCAGTCCCAGGCTTCGCACAAATTTTATATCCAACAGGTTACTGAGGAGAGGGAGGGAGCAGATAACTAAAGTGAAGTCAGTCATGGTCATCAAACACTCATCACTTTCCCTGGGTGAGAATGTGCCCACCCCCTTTTTTTTAAATTAAAGAAAGTTTTAGTGAAATCCTCATATTTTACTGATTGAAATTTGCCTGGTGGGAATGGAGAATTTCCACACAGGTGCTAGTTGCACACTCAATTTGGCAAAATTTCTCCATTCTGTTACACCTGTTTTATGCAAGTGCAAGTCCAATGCAATCAGCAGAAACACACCTGCATAAAATGGGTGTACGGAGTAGAGAATCAGGCTTTCACTTCTGAACAGATTTAAGGCCTACCTATCACCCACATAATATCCAAGGCCAAATGTTGGCCCTCTGTGTGAAGTCTGAGTACATGAGCTTTGAAAGGGAGATCTTTAGAGGCTCAGAAGGGGAAAATATCCTCCCTACACAGATGCCTCTACAGTCCTCCATATGGAGGTTTTTGATTAAGGATCTCTGTAGTCACAGGCCCACTAGTCCCCCCTGCTATACTACTATCTCTAGCCCCTCCTTTGTGGCGCCCTGGAGCAAACCGTCACAGAGCCCTGCTCTGCAGCACAGAATAGT
This sequence comes from Chelydra serpentina, assembly GCA_037349315.1. Classification (NCBI taxonomy): domain Eukaryota; kingdom Metazoa; phylum Chordata; order Testudines; family Chelydridae; genus Chelydra; species Chelydra serpentina. Next base: position 32,362,842 of record JBAIAC010000014.1, read on the forward strand.
GTGGAGTTTTCTGTGTATCCTCTCCACAGCAGCAGAATTGCTGTCCTTATGCACTCATCCGAGGTGGATTAAGATTTGCCCCAGAGTTCTCTTGGAAGGTGATGCTATGTTTTTCCCAACAAGGAAAGGCATCCAGAACATTTTTTAATACAAGTATCGTAACCTCCCTAGCCTCACCTCAGCCATCCAAAGTAAACAAGTAACTATACAACAAAAGAAAACTTTCTGTGCCAACTCACCGTTCTGAGCGCAATTAAAAGGTTTGCGTAGAAGCAGTCTCCAAAGGAGTGGGAATAGGTAGAGGCCTACCCCAGAAGCAGGTTTTAACACCAGCAGGCCAAAAACAAAAATAAATGTCAATCTCAGTACATGCTTGTAGCTTTTCTTGCAGTCTAACTGTAGAAAAAACTCCATCTGCAGTATTTGTAATTCACAACTAAAGAACAACTAAACATTTTGGTCCCATTTTAGAAACTTGTTAGGGTTTTGGTGTGCAGGGTGCAAACCTGAGGTAATTCTTGACAACTAAGGCCCAGATACTCAACAGGTATTTAGTCACTTTTAACTCCTATTAATTTCAATAGAAGTTAAACGCCTAAATACCTTTGAGGCTGTGGGCCCAATGGTCCAATCTTGCAAGTTGCTGCAGCACAGGTGAAGGACAATTAGCCCCTTAAAGGATCAAGTGACTCAAGTCCCAAATCTCCTAAATATATGACAAATCAGTCCTGGGAAAATCTGATTACACAGCAATAAATACTCCCAAATTTTTGATTCATTGGGGATAGCAAGCCCTGTCAGTACAACATGTTGTAAGTGGAGAGAAAGATAAACTTCACTAGTGGTGCGCTAGCCCCATCAATACTTAGGCCCTCATCCAGGAAAGCATTTAAGCACGTGCATAACTTTAAACTCATATATAGTTCCTTTGATACAAATGGGTTTACTCACATTTAAAGTTATGCACATGCTTGAGTGCGTTGTAGGCCATGCAGAGCAAGCATGGTGATAATTTGTTCAAATACCCCACAAGGGTGTGAAATGTAGATATGTCTTTGTCCTGTAATGTACTGCGAATGGCTATCGTGGATAAATTAAGTACAGGGGCCTCAAAGTCCAACTGCAACATCATATATAACATGTGGCCTGTACAAGTTGGCCCTTTGTTTGTAATTGCCGAAACATTATTGCCTGAAGTTGTTGGTTGCTAGCGAACTCAAACAAGAAGCAATTTATCAGTTTTTTAGCCAGACTTAAGTATGAGCACATAGTACGGTTGCGTGCCTTGTTTTTTTTCACTTTAACACTGTAGGTAAGCTTATAACTCCAACTTGTCCTGGGGCTCTTGGGTGGTTGCCAATGTATAGTCTTCATTATGAGGAAGCTTTAAGTGCCTCATGATAAACGACTGAATTTTGTTATGAAATGGCAAGGCCAAACTGCATTCCAGAAGGTAGCCTCATGTAAAAATTGTGGCGCCACCTGTAGATTACAAGAGATATTAAACTAGCAGAACTATTTTTCCTTTCTAGTGTGTGTGTTAACTGTAAAAAAAATATTGAGCAACATGTTCAGAACTATTTTGGTGGTCTTTTGGAATATTTGAACACTGCCCTGTAGATTTTACATATAGTTATTTTATGCTATTTGGTCACTTGGGACAAATTACAGTTCAAGAATTAGTTCAAACACAGTACGTTCTAATCCATAAGCATACTTTAAAATCATTCTAACTAAAAGCAAATCTAAGCCTTTTGTTATTGCTGTTTGAAAAATCCCCATGGAAACTGAATAAAACCAGCTTTTACCAACCATTCTTTCTGACATGCTTTGTACCGCTTAAATAATAAGTGGATGTGAACTTAATTTGGATATTTTTATGGTCAACTATGGTACAGCAAGTCCCTTGGAACATGCCATAATGGAGTTAATTGCTATATTTATTGTGTCTAAGATACAAATTAATACTAGCTTTGCTGAGAAAGGCGGAAAGGAGGCATAACTTTTAAAACACAAGTTGATGATCGAGACTATTTATATCTCAACCCACTGTAAAATTTTAAAATTTGAACACAACATTTCGTCTGTAAACTGGTGCATTATTTCATACAGATTTGGCCGAATCCAATTAAATCAATGTAGTCACACTATGTGTGAATTTGGCTCACTAACTTCTGGGCTGAGGCATGTTTTCCTGAAGGCCCTGTGCCTATTTAATAGTCAACATTCTAATAATAGCCAAAGGGACATAGCTAGGGTGACCAGATGTCCCGATTTTATAGGGACAGTCAAGATTTTTGGGTTTTTTTCTTCTATAGGCTCCTATTACCCCCCACCCCCATCCCAATTTTTCACACTTGCTCTCTGGTCACCCTAGACATAGCCATCATTATAAGTTGTATCAAACTGTAACACAGGTGACACCTTTCCCCCCCAATTTCTCTGAGATAACTCAGGTAAGTAGAACTATACAACTTTTCTTGGTATAGAGTCTTTCACATAAACAATCCCAATATATTTTATGGAGTTAAATACTCTAACATCATTAAATACTGTTGACACACAATGAAGTCAGGTAAGCAATGATTATGCCTGTGAAATTTAAGGTAGCAGCACTCTCATTTATACTCACTTACATTCAAGAATTAACCTTTAAAAACAATTCCTCCCTTGTAAATTTAATTCAATCACCTTATCTTTTGCCAGGCTTAATTCTCTCACTAACCATTCTGCTTCAATAGGAGCGCTGTTTAAATAAGATCTGGCCCCTAGAGAGGACATGGATTTGATGTAGCTGTGTATCTGCTCCTTGCCTCCTTTTTTGCTACAATGTTTCCACACAGTACAAGCTCTTCACAATCTTTATTACCAGCAATTCAATAGCCTTCCCCTTTCCGTAATTTTCTGTGGCTTTTACCATTTAAAAAAAACAAACGTGTTAGGGCTTGTTTCCTTGTAACAGATGGTTGTTGACCCAACCTGTTAGGAAGTGTCAGGTGCCCTGCTGAAAAATGCTAATTGATTCCTGATTCCTCACTGTGGCAGGTGTGTGGCTTGTTAACCCCACCCTGGATATGATATAAGGGAGGTAGGCATGGCCCTAGAGGCAGGGGGAAGAGTCCTACAAGAACAACCAGGTCTGGGGAGAAAGCTTTGGCTAGAATTCATGTTTTTATAGTTAATAGTTGCATTGTTAACAAAGGAAGAAGACAAATTAGACACTAATACAGCATGTTAGACTGCTTGGAGCTGGGTGGGAATGTGATTGCTCATTTTCTTCAACTCTGTATCTTTTCCATGTCATTCTTTTTGCTATTTCTCAGAAAATCCCTTGGTTCTGCTAATTCTCCTTTCCATCTACATAAAATATTCTGCTCCAGGTCTAGTTCTGAGGGTCAGATCAATTACATCTTCCTGTGAAGGATGTAATAATCTTATAAAACCACCTACTGTTCCTTATATCAATTTACTGGGCTATACACAGGAGTAAGACCATGTATACACCTGCTTCCAATTCATCATGTTCTCCTACCTGGGTGTGACCACTGAAATGTGCATGTTCCCAGTATGTAAATATAGGTGCAGCTATGGGACGAACTTCAAAGCAGCTCACATCCTAGACCCATTTGAAACTCATTAAATTGGCACAAGTCCATATTTAAATAGAAATGAAAATTAAAATAAAAGGGGTTTTCACTCCCATGTAGTCTTCATTGTGATCCTAAAATGCCTATAGTGATGGTGGGGGCTGGGGCAAGTTTTGCTCCTAGTTACATGGGTGTAACTCCCATGATTCAGTAGTATGCCTCTAGATTTACATCAGCAAAAGTGAGAGCAGGATTTATAAAGAACCAGCTCTAAACAAAAATGTCAGCAGTGGCCCCAGGGAAAGGAGCAGTAGCTGAAAATACCCATTTAAAATGAAATTATCTTAAAAAGTTACAAATAAATGTTCAGTTTTTTTAATGCTTTAAATTTGAATGTACAAATACCTGTCTCACAGGTGAATTCCAATATAAAGTATTATACTAATTGACAGGCATTTCAATTTACACAATGCATCAGAAGTGCCTACTGGGCAACACACTGGGGGAGTTAAATCCTTATTTACCATGGTTACTTCGCTCCCTTTACATGCCTTATGGTCAAAGACCCACAGTAGACACTATCATTGAAGTTATGAAATGCAACTGATGAAAAGTGGTTATCACAGATGTTCATTTGGGGAGGAGGGAAGATCAAGTTGTGTAGTAGAGCAACACTCACTATTGGTGAGATCTTTGTTCTCCCTTCAATCACTTATATCTGTGGTTTCTTCAAGTTTCCCTAGTTCTCCCTGATCTTTCAGCAGATTAACGAATGCCTGACCTGACACATCCCGATGCTTGCATAAGTCAGGGGCTATTTTTATTTGCAGGGAATATGGTTATAAGCTTTCTCATCCTAGTAGAAGAGATTTATGTTTATTATCTGTTCTTAAGAAAAATGATGCCACTGACATGTTTAATAAGCTCCCTTGTAATGTAAATTTGGTACAAAATTCTGCATTCACTGCCTTATTTAACAATTATGGAACCACCAGCAAAGTGTTGACAAAAATCCACTCTACTCCACCAAGTCTGATTGGAAGAAACAGATGGAGAAAATCATCACCACCCATTCATTTTCATTCTTCTGTTTGGAACTTCTGAAAAAGAGTTTTAAAAAATGGCAACATAACACTTAACATTCCCCACTGGAATAATTTATTTATGGGCACATAAAATTATTAGGGCTGTTGCGCAATTAAAAAAACGTAAACTGTTAAACAATAATCAAATACCATTTATTTAAATATTTTTGGGTTTTTTTACGTTTTAAAATCTATTGATTTCAATTACACAGAATACAAAGTGTACAGTGCTCAGTTTATATTTATTTGTATTACAAATATTTGCACTGTAAAAACAAATAGTATTTTTCAATTCCCCCTTGCAAGTATTGTAGTGCAATCTCTTTATCATGAAAGTTGAATTTACAAATGTAGAATTATTTAAAAAAAACCTGCATTCAAAAATAAAGCAATGTAAAACTTTAGAACCTACAAGTCCACTCAGTCCTACTTCTTGTTCAGCCAATCGCTCAGACAAACAATTGTGTTTATATTTGCATGAGATAATGCTGCCTGCTTCTTGTTTACAATGTCACTTGAAGGTGAGAGCAGGCATTCTTATGGCACTGTTGCAGCCAGAATCACAAGATATTTACATGCCAAATCGCCGGAAAGATTCATATGTCCCTTCATGCTTCAACCACCATTCCAGGGAACATGTGTCCATGCTGATGATGGGTTCTGCTCGATAACAATCCAAAGCAGGGCAGACCGACACATGTTCATTTTCATCATCAGAGTCAGATGCCACCAGCAGAACGCTGATTTTCTTTTTTGGTGGTTCGGGTTCTGTAGTTTCTGTCTCGGAGTGTGCTCTTTTAAGACTTCTCAAAGCATGCTCCATATCTAGTCCCTCTCAGATTTTGGAAGGCACTTCAGATTCTTAAACCTTGGGTCGAGTGCTGTAGCTATCTTTAGAAATCTCACATTGGTACCTTCTTTTCATTTTGTCCTATCTGCAGTGAAAGTGTTCTTAAAATAAACATATGCTGGGTCATCATCCGAGACAGCTATAACATGAAATATATGGCAGAATGCAGGTAAAACAGAGCAGGGGACATACAATTCTCCCCCAAGGAGTTCAGTCCCAAATTTAATTAACACATTTTTTTTAACGAGTGTCATCAGTATGAAAGCATGTCCTCTGGAATGGTGGCTGAAGCGTGAAGGGGCATAAGAATGTTTAGCATATCTGGCACGTAAATACTTTGCAATGCCTGTTCTCACTGTCAGGTGACACTGTAAATAATAAGCAGGCAGCATTGTGTCCCGTAAAAGCAAACAAACTTGTCTTCGCAATTGGCTGAACAAGAAGTAGGACTTGTAGACTCTAAAGTTTTACATTGTTTTGTTTTTGAGTGTAGTTATGTAACCAAAAAACCCCCTACATTTTTAAGTTGCACTTTCACAATAAAGAGATTACACTACAGTACTTGTATTAGGTGAATTGAAAAATACTATTTCTTTTATCATTTTTAGAGCACAAATATTTGTAGTAAAAATAAAGTGAGCAACTGTACACTTTGTATTCTGTGTTGTAACTGAAATCAATACATTTGAAAATGTAGAAAAACATCCAAAAATATTTAATAAATTTCACATGGTATTCTATTGCTTAACTGTGATTAAAACTGTGATTAATCGTGATTAATTTTTTTGAGTTAATCGCATGACTTAACTGCGATCAATTAACAGCCCTAAAAATATCTTTAAAAGTAGCTAGTTGAAAGCTTGGTGTAATGGACTATAAGAAGATTTGAGGTTTGTGTGTGGATTTTGTGGCATAGGCATTTGAGACTGCCTAGATAAGATCTGTTTCCATAAATGACAAAAAGAGACTTTCCTTTTCCCTGGATAGTGACTAATGGCTAGTCTTCATGGAGATCCTTTTGAGTTTCTTTTGTCCCAGTTAGACATAATGGAGCTCAGTATACAAGGTTGAGAAAATCTAGACTTGTCTTTATGAGAGATGGTCCAGATCACAACAGCCCCAAAATTTAGATCCAGATCCAAATTTTATAGCTAGCTCTTCTTTCTATTATGGGCTGAACTTAAATCCAGACCAAGCATCAGTTACATTTTGGGAAGCATGGGTCTATCTGAACTCTGGGGCGTGGGTCAAAGTCTAGTCTTTTCCCTCATCACAGTGAGACTCTGTTCTGATTGACTGCTCTCTTCTGAGAAATTCTTAATTCTATTATCCCAAAATAAATACACAGAATCTCATTTTACTCCTTAGCCTCTCTCCTGACCCATTCATGATGTGCCTTTTACTGATGTTTCTTTTTTTATTTCATTTGAGATGGTTTTCTGCTTATTTTACATTTGAGCTCAGTTTCAGATGCCTCAAAGAAAAATATCTTCACACCCCTTCCTAAGACATGGTGGAAAACAGGGTTTTCATGGATAACAGCAGACTTAAGGAGCTTCTCCCCACAGCGGATGCTGATTCCTGTTTGTGGAGAAGAGACTGGCTCAAAGCATGCACCAGTCAGTGTTGTGTTTGGCAGTGAGAAAGCAAGGGAGAGAGGTGACAAATCCCTCCTACTCCCAACCAGCCAGGTGTAGAACAATATATGCTTTAAAGCATCTTGTTCTAAGCTCTGTCTCATTTTACCGATATGTAATTTATCAGCTAATAAGTACACATTTAGACTCTAATAACTGGATAATTTATTTGCGGCCTTATAAACAGAGTTTTGACTTCAGTGGGAACAGGATCGGACCCCTTTTTTGGAACCTGTCAGGATTGTCTTTTGTCACTCTAAAATTTTAAGTGTTACAGACTGGCCCACTACTGCAGTTTATGATCACTGGTCTGTTGCAAGTGGACTCAGTCACTGGCTTCCACATGCTTCCAAAACAAATGGGCAGAATCTAGTCACTGTTTCTAGTTCTGGGACTATAGGACACATTCCCAGACTCAGATCTTTTGAGACCCCTTTTTTGGGATGTGGGACATCACCAACTAGCCATCCTGCACCCCAAAATCAGTGTCAGACTTCCCTAGCCACCCCAGGCACTTACACATGGTTTAACTCCTTTGGAGACAATGTAGCAGAAAAGCAAGGACCATTTAGAATTTCCTAACCACTGTGACTTCACTTTTAAAGCACTTGAGAGTTACAAATGTGTGAAAATAACAAAAGTCCCGAGACACCCCCTCCCCACTCTGATCTCACTGCTGCTGTGAGCTTGAAGCTTGTCAGCATTTCTGGCTGGACAGATACCCTTCTACTCTGTCTCCTGCACGTCCTTCTGACATGTAGGATGTGGCCCCTTGCACAGAGCAGAACTGCACTCTTAAAGTGGGCCTCGGGCTATGTAAACACTACAGCTTACATTGGTATAAGTTACATCGCTTAGGGTGCGAATAAGCCACCCCCCGAATGATGTAAGTTACACCAACCTACGTGCCGGTGTGGACAGCGCTATGTCAATAGGAGAGTGTCTCCTGCCAACATAGCTACAGCCTCTTGCGGCGTAATGAAGTTGATGAGAGATATGGCTACACTACAGAGCTTACAGTGGTGCAGCTACAACTCAGTCTCTGTGCCATTTGCTCACACTGAGAAACCTCCAGATCCACCATTCATGCTTCCCCCCTGCCCTCCCCCAGTGTAGGAAAAACATTGATTATCTATCAATTGCTGGCCACTCCCATGAAACAAAGTCAATGGCCTTAGACTGCAAGTGGAATCCATTTACCACCGGTACGCCTGCCCCGCCGCACAGGGGGCACGTGACCTCCTCACATGACCCACCACGTAACTCCTCCCCACCCTCAGCCTGAGGCCCCCACGCTCTCCCCGTCCCCTCCCCATGATCCACCCCCCTTACCTGGGGAAGGGGGGCTCTGTCCTCCTGCAGCTGCGCTGGAGACTTTGGTACCACAGCGGCAAAAGGAGCAGAACCGCCCCCAGCCCTTCCACGCAGGGTCTCCTCCATCTGTACAGCAGCCAGCCCCACCGGACGACAGGGCTGGGGTGGGGGGCAGGGCTGGGGGTGGTACAGCAGCCCCACCGGAGGAGGTGCCGGCATGGGGCCGCCCGGTGGCCCCACGTTCTGCTCCTTTCCTGGCTGCGGTTCCCGGGAAAGGAGCAGAAACGCTAGCAGCTCCTCCGGCAGCTGTACCGCCCCCAGCCCTGTCCACCTGTGGGGCTGCTGCTGGGAGCTGGAGAGACACAGCCCCGTGGAAGGGCCGGGGGTGGGGCTGGGGTTCTGCTCCTTTCCCCACTGGAAGGGGCAGTGGGGAAAGGAGCAAAACGTCAACAGCTCCTCCAGCAGCTATACCGCTCCAGCCCTGCCCGCCCCCAGCCCTGTCCTCCGGTGGGGCTGCTGTACAGAGGGAGGAGACCCTGCATGGAAGGGCTGAGGCAGTACCGCTGGACCAGAGGAGCTGCCAGGGTGGGGCCACCCTGTGGCCCCATGTTCTGCTCCTCCTCTTTATGGTACAACGTACCAGCTATAAATATCTTGCTGTTATGGCGTACCGGACTGTACCACCCTACTTGCTCTGCTGTCAGTGATAGCCCCTCAGCCACATGTCAAAACACTGTTCCCCAGACAGGGCAACTGTCTGGAATTCTGTATAACAGGCTGCCCTGGGCAAGTCCAGACTTGTGCAGTCACAGTGCCTAATTGCACACATAGTACAATGGGATACGCTGACAGAGTGGGATGTGTCTGTAAGTGTAATACTGCTAGAAATGAGGAACTAGTAGCAGTGGCTTGAGCCCATTGTGCTAGGTACAAACACAGCATATGAAACAGTTTCTGGCCTGAAGAGCCTACATCTAAACAGGCAAGACAGACAAAGGGCTGAGGGAAGGGATACCACACAGAAGCAGGCTGAACAATATATTTTTATAACCAAAATTGTGTGGGGTTTTGTTGGGAAGGAACTAGAAAAACGGAAATGGGACACTGACAGGAAAGGAACAGAGAAGGCAGGTGACATGAGACTGAAGTGAAGAGACCACGAGGGAGGAAATTGGACTGACTTCTACTGAATTGGATTGAAATGACTTATAGCACCTGTGCTAGTCCAGGTCTGCATCTAGGGAGCAGAGCAACAATCTATCAGTAAGGAACACATGAAGAGTGAGAGGGAACCACCAAATACATTTTCCCGCATGGTCTAAGGCAAGATGTGAACCCATCTCTCCAGAGGTGAAAGCTCTAAGCTACTGCACCACCCTATTGTTAGGTGTAGAAGCACAAGGTTAACTACAGCCAGGGTAACTGTTCACACATTCTAGGGACCACATGTTCTCAACCTTCACCTTTCAAAAGAGGAAAAAAATGTTTTTAAAGGAATTAAATGTATTTCCCCCAGTCTGCTAAACTGGTTCCTGTTTTAAAGAGGGAACAAATGTTATCTGCCTGAAGGCTTTTGAGGAGTATTGAAATTTCAGGGATTTACATAAATCTTTCCCACATCTGCATTTTTGCCACCATCCAACTAGTTTTATTTTGAATGCAGCTTCCTGTGTCCCTGTGCAGCAAAGTCTAAATAAGAGCCACATTCTATTTCATGTCAGTAGCTCATTATTTAGCATAGGCTTGAATGACAGGACGATAGATACAGAATTGCTAACCCTTAGTGTTATCATCTCAGTGTAGACAATGCATAGGCCTGGAGTATTTTATTCTATGTAACACACACAAAATGTGATAATCCTCACAACCCTCTTCTTTCTAAGATAATTAGGATATTAAGTAAGCATCAGGTAATCTAATCAGGCAATGCTGATGTGCATGTAGGTAAGAATAAATTAAAATTGTAACGTCTGATGTGGTTGATCTATACTGTGTAAAATACAAAAAGATAACCAAGGGCCATATGCTGCCAATGTGTCATGTGCAGAATTTCTATTACAGTCAATGGAAGCTTTATGTAGGCCTTTTGATTAATCGCAGTTAACTCACGCAATTAACAAAAAATTAATCGCAATTAATCGCAGTTTTAATTGCACTGTTCATAGAATACCAATTGAAATTTATTAAATATTTGTGGATGTTTTTCTACATTTTCAAATATATTGATTTCAATTACAATACAGAATACAAAGTAGACAGTACTCACTTTATATTGTTATTTTTATTACAAATATTTGCACTGTAAAAATGGCAAACAAAATAAATAGTTTTTTTCAATTCATCTCAGACAAGTACCATAGTGCTATCTCTTTATGTTGAAAGTGCAATTTACAAATGTAGATTATTTTTGTTACACAACTGGCATTAGCATGGCATTTTTGTAGCTTGCATTGCAAGGTATTTACGTGCCAGATATGCTAAACATTCGTATGCTCCTTCATGCCATATATTCCAGAGGACATGCTTCCATGCTGATGATGCTCGCTTAAAAAAAAATGCATTAATAAAATTTGTGACTGAACTCCTTAGGGGGAATTGTGTGTCTCCTATTCGGTTTTACCCGCATTTTGCTGTATATTTCATGTTACAGCAGTCTCAGATGAGGACTCAGCACATGTTTGTTTTAAGAACACTTCCACTGCAGATTTGACAAAACACAAAGAAGGTGCCACTGTGAGATTTCTAAAGATAGCTACAGCACTTGACCCAAGGTTTAAGAATCTGAAGTGCCTTCCAAAATCTGAGAGGGACGAACAAAAAGAGCAACACTCCAACGCGGAAACGACAGAACCCGAACCACCAAATAAATAAATAAATTAATTAATTAAATTAAATACAAAATCAACCTTCTGCTGGTGGCATCTGACTCAGATGATGAAAATGAACGTGCGTCGGTCCGCCCTGCTTTAGATGGTTATTAAGCAGAACTCATTATCAGCATGGACGCATGTCCTCTGGAATGGTGGTTGAAGCATAAAGGAACATATGAATCTGGCGAACACCTATCACTTTCCGGTTATATTGTAAACAAGAAGCAGGCAGCATTATCTCCTACAATTGCAAACAAACTTGTTTGAGTGATTGGCCGAACAAGAAGTAGGACTGAGTGGACTTGCAGGTCCTAAAGTTTTACATTGTTTTATTTTTGAATGCAGGATTTTTTTGTACATCATTCTACATTTGTAAGTTCAACTTTCATGATAAAAAGATTGCACTACAGTACTTGTATAGGTGCATTGAAAAATACTATTACTTTTGTTTTTTACAGTGCAAATATTTATCAAAAATAAATATAAAAATGAGCACTGTACACTTTGTATTCTGTGTTGTAAGTTAAATCAATATATTTGAAAATGAAGAAAATATCAAAACCTATTTAAATAAATGGTATTCTATTATTAACAGTGCGATAATTTTTTTTCAGTTGCTTAACAGCCCTAGTTTTATGCACAAATCAATGTCAAGGATACAGTGATGTGTCTATTATTATTACTATAATAGTTTAAAGAAGAAATGCAAGTATCAGAAAAACAGTTGTATAAAAACAGTTAATGTTGCAATGTGAAATATATTAAGTAATAATCAACCATTTTCCTGTCTTTGCACTCTGGTTGCAAAATGGGCACCTGATCTCGTCATATGGGAACATAGATGGAGTAGGGTAATGAAATGAAATTGGAACAAGGGCCCTTGTGCTAGTGCTTTTCCTAACAGGTATCTCTTGTCTTATGCAGCCAGTTGAGTAAATCCAAGGTTTCCCTTGCACAACTGGAGCCAATTTAACACACAGTGAAGTCAGTGGAAGGAGTCCCATTGACTTCAATGGAGCCGGTTCAGAACTCTGCTGAATTGACTTAACTACACACAGTTAAATTTAATTACATCTTGTTATTTTAGAAAAAAGAGGAACAGCACAGAGATGCCTCTGAGCTATTGTCTATCAGTCTATTTAAAGTTTCTCTATTCTCTTTAAGATACCCCTTATTGTAGCAGCACTGCCACCTACTGCCCAACCTATTAAGAAAACTCATTAACTTTTGTGGCTGTCTTAACTTATAAGGCAGTTGCTTTCTCACCTACTACACCCCCAGCACAATTTTGTTTAACCAAATCCAGCTCTTCTGGCAATCAATTTTTGCTGATAGTTTGTGTGGTCACTGAAGGTAGGTTTAACTGTACCATTACTTTTTATAAATTTTGCACCAAATAATACATAAAACAAAAGCTAGACTCTAGTCTTCCTTGATCTGCAAAATCTTCTGTACAGTCATCTCATGTACCCTTTACTGTGTAATAACAGGTACCAGGTAAATGACATATTTGCAAATATGATCGGTCTTGATAAATACTTGGAATCTAAATACTTAAACATGTCTCAGATCTGTGCCTGCATCAACTCCCATCCAAATTAATGTAATCAATCCAAAATATAATATATCTGAATATTCAAACTCCAGTAAAAAACAAGTGGACAGGCAATTAAAACTTTCAGTGTGTTGGAGAGTATAAAAAAAAAATAATCAAAGCACATCATCTTTCCTACAAACTGTCTTATCCTAAAACTCCCTTAACCTCTTTTGTATTTTAACTGGAATTTGTTATCTTTCGCTATTAACACTAATTTCCTGTAGGTTATTTGAAAGAAAGTCAACAATTAGCACCAAACAACAGATTTTTCCTGTTTGTACAGAGTTCCCCCGTATATGTCAATCATCTCTCTGTCTCTGCCATATCAAGTTGATTTTTTAGGGACTGTCTGATTGTTGAACAGGTGGTGATAGAGTAAGAAACTCTGATAGAGAAAAAGAAGCCATTTAGTAGTCTGTTGCAGCAAAAACTATCAGCTTCTCCCACTCTGTGGGTATGAATCTGAAACACATGAATAAATACTTAAAGACTTTATCTGTGCTCTTTGAAGATTGCAGTTCAGGAAAGCAAGACTTGCACTTCAGCTTTACATCTCAGTAGTCTAAGGTGGTCTCCTACAAGATGAGAATGTATAAAACACTCTCAGTTTCCATGGCAAAACAGTGGATTAGCAATGCGGGTGGCCATCATACTTTATTTCAATCATTTTTAACTTTCTTTATAGTGTACTTGTTTCAAGATGGTAAACCTCTGATTATAGCAATCCTGCTATGGAGCTGAGGATTATAGGTCAAGGCAAGAAGGGATATTCTTTTCAGACATTTTAAAAAAATGTTATCACATCTCCTGGGACAAGATATGACTCTCTCAATAGGAGGCCATTGCACATTAAAGGAAAAAAACTGGAGAACAAGGGCTGGATTAGTTTACACTTGTTCTCATCTATGAGGGACCTCTATATCTTGAAATCTAGCATCAAATAATAATTGACATAATCAAACATCACCAGCCAAAGCAAGCTTTCTTGTATGCTAGTCATGCACTGTGGTCCATTATGGGATTATAGATTTCACTTGTCTAAAGTGCATCAAAACTAAAAGGCTACTTTTTATTACAGATGGAAATGCCTGGGGTAGCTCATCGGTTGGTTAAATGGTCAGAACCCTTTTGGAGCTATGACGACAACTTATACCAGTTGAGAATCTGCCTCTTGCTGTACAGTAACTTACCATTTTACTTCACCTTTTTTCTTTTTTAATTAAAAAAAAAGTAATTACACTGATCTCATTGCTCATGAAAGCTACACAGGTTATGGAACAGGAAAATGAAGTCATCTAATTAGCCATGGAAAAGGAACAGCAATGCACCTCAATCCTAAGGAGTTTTCATACCCATATCTCTACACTTATCCACCCCATCTATTTGCTGAGACTTGCCACAACAATGGTGCTAGATGCACTAGTAGTTTTGTGATGTGGATTCTTGTCCACTAAAAATTAGAGTTAAAAAAAAAAAGCCACACAAACAAAAAAGCCACAAACTCCTTTTGCAACTGGCTACTAAACTGAAAGAAAATATCAATCAAATGTTAACAATTTTCAGTTTCCAACCACCTAGGACAACGTTTGAACCACTGACCTAATGTTTTTTAAAAAATCACTATACCATTTATATTCTCTCATAATTTGGCAGAATGTCTGAGGTAATCATGATCGTTTTCCACAGATTTGTAATCAAATTCAGGAAATATACAAAACAGAACAATTATTTTTCATCATATATGTCACATAACACATTGGTTCTATTATCAGAGCTTGTCAAGCCGGGCTACTGGAGCTTGCTCAAGTAGGTAAATATGGTGTCTGTTACCTTTTTCTTTCTCAAGTTTCTTCAGCTGAAACAAAAGTAAGTATGTATATACTGCCTTCTGGGGACAGTAATACCAATGTAAGTTAAGTGCCATGAAAAGACATTTGGGTGAACATGATACATTTGAATCCTGAGTTAAAAGGGTGCAAACTATCATATCTGAAAAATGCCTGAATTCCATTGAGTTTCATTGGATGTTGGGCCCCTAACTACCTTAGGTTCCTTTGAAAAATCTCAGACATAATGCTCAAAAAATGTATAAATATCGTTCGGACTGTAAAAGCTTCCAGCTCCAGTACTAAGGGATTAAGAGGAACAGATCAATGAAACACATCAACACATTGTGCAACCCAGTTCTTAGTAAACTTCTTATGTAAATGTTTTTCACACAATCTGAAGCCTTTATTAACATTTTAACTATGTCCTCAAAGGGACATTTATGCAATCCTGTAATTTATTTTAACCAGCCCTGCATAAATAAAGGAACAAACCTCAATCTCATATTTCAGCCACCAGCTTGTATTTGTTTTGCTGTTTACATAGCTGCTTGTATTTACTCCCCATAGTTGTTGGGGTTTTTGTGTTTGGTTTTTTTTTTTTTTAAAGTGTAGAGTATTTTATTCCTGGCTGGATGTGGTATGGGCATGCTGTTTGCCCACTAAATTATAAGATTTGCTTGTTCAAGGGGACTTACGATCTCTGAGCCTGATTCTGATTCTTGCAACCAGGCAAAATCCTATTGATGTGGAGTTATTTTTGATTTATAATAATAAGGGATCAGAATCAGGCTCAAAAATGTTAACTACAAAAAATGAATACACAAATAATAATTTTAAAAAACCTAACAAAAAGTAACCCTTACGATAGGTGCATCTTAAGGGACCACATTCCCACACCAGCACTAATTCAGCAAAGCACATACTGAACTGTAAACATGTGAGTAAGCCTATTGAAATCAATTGGGTCACAAAAGGACTGTAGCCCTTTCTGACATGGATCGCTCTATCTAATTTTTTGCCAAAACCAACAGCTTATGCAACATGTTTAAAATCCCTTCTGGCACGGCAAGCTCTCTCATACTGTGACACTTGTATAAAGGTGTACAATTTGCCCTTATTAATGGTTGTGTTTTATAAAGAAGAATAAGCAAGAGGAGTGTGCTCAGCTAGTTATTTGTAACTGTTTTGCAAAATACAAAAAGAACACTTACAAAACTACTGGTATCTTTAAAATACAAGTCACCCTTCTATCTTTTGATCAGGACATGCAGGTGAATAAATGACAGACATATGGAATGGATTTAAGCGGCAGGCTGCAACATTATTAACTTAACACTGGGGAGGGGAGCTATGTGCCCTTGTCCTGCTTTCACATACCAGGCATTTAACTGGGTCCAGTGTAGGGTTACCAGGCTCCCACTGTATAAACAAGAATAATCGTGTGGACCTGTGTAGGCCCACCCCTAGAGCTGGAAGGGACCTCGAAAGGTCATCTAGTCCAGTCCACTGCACTTGTGGGAAGACTAAATATTATCTAGACCAGCGGTGTCCAATACGTTCGTCACTAGCCACATGTGGCTAATAGGCTATTGAATTGTGGCTTAATGTGGCTTTTTTATAATGTGGCTAATAAGAAAAATTCAAAACCACAAATGTGGCTAGCAGTGTGGCTACCATCGAATTTCTATTGGACACTGCAGCTCTAGACCATTCCTGACAGGTGTTTGTCTAACCTGCTCTTAAAAATCTCCAGTGATCAGGGCTGGCGCTATCACTAGGTGACCCAAGGCGGTCAGGGTGCCAGGATTTGGGGGGCGGCGGGCAGCTCCCTCCTGCCTCCTCGCTCAGCTGCTGAGCGTGCAGCCAGGAGGCAGCCGCGGCGAGCAGCCCCCTACCTCCCCGCTCAGCTGCTGAGTGTGGAGCCGGGAGGCAGCCGCGGCAAGCCGCCCCCTGCCTCCCGGCTCCATGCTCAGCTGCCGCGAGTAGGCGGGTGGGGAGCTGCCACGGCCCGTGAGAGGGGGGGTTGCTGGGGGGGGGCGGCACAGGGCTGATGCAAGGAAGTTTCGCCTAGGGCAATTTATTCTAGTGCCTAATCACCTTGATAGTTAGGAAGTTTTTCCTAATGTCCAGCCTAAACCTCCTTTGCTACAATTTAAGCCTATTGCTTTTTGTCCTATCCTCAGAGGTTTAAAAAGAATAATTCTTCTCCAGTTGAGACACAATACTCCAGTTGAGACCTAATCAATGCAGAGTAGAGTGGAAGAATTACTTCTTGTGTCTTGCTTACAACACTCCTGCTAACACATTTCAGAATGATGTTCGCTTTTTTTTTTTTTGCTACAGTGTTACACTGTTGACTCATATTTAGCTTGTGGTCCACTATGACCCCAAGATCCCTTTCCGCAGTACCCCTTCCTAAACAGTCATTTCCCATTTTGTATGTGTGCAACTGATTACTCCACTTAGGAAGGAAAACTTTGCATTTGTCCTTATTGAATTTCAACCTATTTACTTCAGACCATTTCTCCAGTTTGTTCAGATCATTTTGAATTTTAATCCTATCCTCCCACTTTGCTATTGTCCCCAAACTTTATAAAAGTGTACTATATATGCCATTATCTAAATCATTGATGAAGATATTGAACAGAACAGAACCCAGAACCGATCCCTGCAGGACCCCACTCGTTATGCTCTTTCAGCATGACTGTGAACCACTGATAACTACTCTCTGGGAACGGTTTTCCAACCAGTTTTGTACCCACCTTATAGTAGCTCCATCTAGGTTGAATTTCCCTAGTTTGTTTATGAGAAGGTCATGTGAGACAGTATCAAAAGCTTTACTAAAGTCAAGATATACCATGTCTACCGTTTCCCCCCATCCACAAGGCTTGTTACCCTGGCAAAGAAAGCGATCAGGTTGGTTGACATGATTTATTTTTGACAAATCCATGCTGACTGTTACTTATCACCTTACTATCATCAAGATCAGAGGTGGGCAAACTACAGCCCGCAGGCCACTTCTGGCCCATGGGCCCCTCCTGCCCAGCCCCTGAGCTCCCAGACGGGGAGGCTTCCCCTTCCCCTCCCCTGCTGTCCCCCTGCCTCCGCAGCCTCAGCGTGCTGCGCCACCAGCGCTCTGACCCGCTGCTCCTGGGCAGCGCGGAGGCGTGGCTGTGAGCTCCTGCTGCTCTGAGCGGCATGGTAAGGGGGCAGGGCATGCTCCTGAGGGGCCTCATGTCTAGCTCTGGCGGGCCGCGTGGCTGTGGTAAGGAGGCCAGGGGGTTGGATAAGGAGCAGGGAGTCCTGGGGGGGCAGTCAGGAGAGAGAGAGCAGGGGGCAGTTGGATGGGGTGGAGGTTCTGGGGGGGTGGTCATGGGACAGGGAGCGGGGGGGGGGGGTTGGATAGGGTGTGGGAGTCCCAGGGGTCTGTCAGAGGGTGGGGATGTGGATAGGGGTCGGGGCATTCAGGGGACAAGGAGCAGGGGAGCTTAGATGGGGGTGGTGTCCCAGGGAGGTGGTTAGGGGTGGTGGTGGGTCTCTGGAGGGGGCAGTCAGGGGACAAGGAGTGGGGGGGTTGGATGGGTCAGAGGTTCTGAAGGGGGCAGTCAGGGGGCGGGAAGTGGGTGGGGGTCAGATAGGGGGCGTGGCCATGATGTTTGGGGAGGCACAGCCTTCCCTACCCAGCCCTCCATACACTTTGCAACCCCGATGTGGCATTCGGGCCAAAATGTTTGCCCACACCTGTTCTAGATGTTTGCAAATTGATTGTTTAATTATTTGCTCCATTATCTTTCTGGGTACAGAAATTAAGCTGACTAGTCTGTAATTCCATGGGTTGTCCATATTTCCCTTTTTATAGACTAGCACTATATTTGCTCTTTTCCAGTCTTCTGGAATCTCTCGTCTTCCATGACTTTTCAAAGATAATCGCTAATGACTCCTCAGTCAGCTCCTTGCGTATTCTAGGATGCATTTCATCAGGCCCTGGTGACTTGAAGACATCTAATTTGTCCAAGTAATTTTTAACTTGTTCTTTCCCTATTTTAGCCTCTTCTGATCCTAACTCATTTTCACTGGCATTCACTACATTAGACATTCAATCATCACCAACCTTCTTGGTGAAAACCGAAACAAAGAAGTCATTAAGCACCTCTGCCATTTCCACATTTTCTGTTATTATTTCCCGCTCCCTCATTGAGTAACGGGCCTACCCTGTCCTTGGTCTTCCTCTTGCTTCTAATGTATTTGTAGAATATTTTCTTGTTACCTGTCTCTAGCTAGTTTGATCTTGTTTTGTGCCTTGACCTTTCTAATTTTGTCCCTACATACTTGTGTTATTTGTTTATACTCATCCTTTGTAATTTGACCTACTTTCCCCTTTTTGTAGGATTCTTTTTTGATTTTTAGATCATTGAAGATCTCCTGGTTACGCTTGAGTGGTCTCTTGCCGTATTTCCTATTTTTCCTACTCAGTGGGATAGTTTGCTCTTGTGCCCTTAATAATGTCTCTTTGAAAAACTGCCAACTGTCTTCCATAGTTTTTCCCCTTAGACTTGCTTCCCATGGGAGTTTACCTACCAACTCCCTGAGTTTGCTAAAGTCTGCCTTCTTGAAATCCATTGTCTTTATTTTGCTGTTCTCCCTCCTACCCAGGGCCGGCACGCCCATTAGGTGACCCTAGTCGGTTGCATAGGGCGCCAAGATTTGGGGGGCGGCGGGCAGCTGCCTCCCGGCTCCCCACTCAGCTGCTGAGCGGGGAGCCGGAGGGCAACTGCCGCGAGCTGCCCCGCCGCTCCCCGGCTCAGCGCCTGAGCGGGGAGCTGCGGGGCAGCTGCCCTGTTGCCCCAGGCTCCCCGCTCAGCTTCCGTGGCCAGCGAGTCATGGGTGGTGGTGGGGGGCTGAGCGCCCGCAGGCGGGGGGAGGCTTAGCTCCCACAAGTGGGGGCAGCATTGAGCGCGGGGGGGAGGCTGAGCTCCCGTGGGCGGGGGAACGGCATTGTGGGGGGAGGACGCTGAGCGCCCTTGGGCGGGGGGAGTTGGCGGGGGGGGGCAGCTGAGCTCCCGTGGGCGGGGGAGCTGGCTGGGGGGGGGACAGCATTGCGGGGGGGGGGGGCAGTGCAGGGCTGGTTCTATGATTCTATGATTCTATGGTGCAAGGAAGCTTCGCCTAGGGCGCAAAACTTCCTTGCACCGGCCCTGCTCCTACCATTCCTTAGAATCATTAACGCTATCATTTCATGATCATTTTCACCCAAGCTGCCTTCCACTTTAAGATTTTCAACCAGTTCCTCCCTATTTGTCAAAATCAAATCTAGACCAGCCTCTCCCCTAGTAGCTGTCTCCACCTGCTGAAATAAATATTGTCTCCAATACATTCCAAAAACTTGTTGGATAATCTGTGCCCTCCCATGTTATTTTTCCAACAGATGTCTGGGTACTTGAAGTCCCCCATCACCACCAAGTCCTGTGCTTTGGATGATTTTGTTAGTTTTAAAAAAAAAAGCCCTATCCACCTCTTTTTCTTGGTTAGGTGGTCTGTAGTAGACCCCTACCATGACATCACCCTTGTTTTTTACCCCTTTTATCCTTACTCAGAGACTTTCAACAAGTCTGTCTCCTATTTCCATCTCAACCTCAGTCCAAGTATATACATTTTTAATATATAAGGCAACACCTCCTTCCTTTTTCCCATGCCTGTCCTTCCAGAGCAAGTTGTACCCTTCTATACCAATATTCCAGTCATGCGTATTATCCCACCAAGTCTCTGTGATGCCAAATATGTCATAGTTGTGTTTATTTACTAGCATTTTGAGTTCTTCCTGCCTATTCCCCATACTTCTTGCATTAATATACATTTCTGAATCCCTTCCACTTAGGGGGTAATCGGGGAAGGGGAGGCTCAAACCATGAAGACTTCAGATCTCCCATTCTCTTATAGGCATGTGGTCTACAAGTTAAATCCCAGGTCTCATTCTCCTCTGGGAGGGGCCTTTTTAGCTTCTATCCTCACTGGATACAAGTTGCGACAAGCTCAACATTCTTATCTTTCCGAATATTCAACTTTCAAGTCCTATTGCATGAAACCCAATTCTGCCTCAGTGATACTGTGAGGAATGCAGGAAAAAAACATCACTAGACCTCTGCCAGTTTGGTCCGACTGGAAAAATTCATTCCTCATCCTGAAACAGGCAATCAATCAGACCTGTAATATCCAAAATCACAGCTCCTATGCTACACCTAAGGGGAGAGAGGACATGGGAGCTAGAAGGAGCAAGAGGCTTTTGAAAAGCCCAGGATAGTTTAAATATGCAGGGGTTTGAGGAGTGGCATGCAAAAGCCTATTGGCTAACCTGGTCCCACATCCCCAACCAATGGGAAAGCAGTAGACCTGTAGTGGGGGAAGCACTTTCTGGCCATGCTGTGTGTTTGTGTCCCTCATCAACCACCATTTTCCAGGTACTGTGCTACACCCCCATCAATCTGCTCAAGATCCTCCTCTCCCACCACTGACTGTAGAGGAGAGGACATTTAAACCCTCATCTCCTCTTCCTCCCCCTCTTCATTAGTGCCAAAAGAAGTTTGCCATGCCAGTAAGGGCTCTACTTATGTATGGCACAGGGGAGTGAAAGTTGCCAAACTGATGTTCCTATAAGCGGGGGAATGGTCCTGCTATTGGGGGGAACTTTCCTGGCTTCTGCACTTCCTTGCTCCCACTTCCTTTACCCAGAGGCCTCCCTGCCCTCGAGGGCTCCCCTTGCACTCTCCTGTCTGGCAGAGTCCTCGTAACCCCAACAAGGCTGGGCCCAGGATTCCTGGGGGGCTCACAACCTTGCTGTGGTCACCTAGGATACAATTTAAAGCAAATACAGTTTATTTAATCAGCAATTAGTTTAAAAAGGAATAAGAAAAAATGGGAAAGGTTAAAGGAAACACATCACCCCGCTCTGTGGCGGGGAACATTACAAACAGTGTCTCTGGGATGTCAGGGCAGTTCACAGTCTGTTCCTTGTAGGTCCCAGGTCTCCTTCTCAGGCTGTGGCTGTGCTGCAGGGATGCTGAGGGTCAGACACTTGCTCTGGCGGTGGCCACACACTCTGAGGCTCTAGGTGGCAGGACCCTTCTTCCCAGCGTCACCCCCTGCTTTTTGCTTTGCAAACTAAAATCCCAACCTATTGGAACAGATATGGGAGAAAGCTGTAACCATTTAGCCAAACTACTCTAAATCTGGGCAGTTCAGGTAAATGGGTTCTGGATCCGATCAACTCCTAGCATTGGTTGTGCAGAACAACCACTGGTCTGCTCCATCTTGAATTTCAATGGGATATTAGCTTCCATTTGACCTCTCTTTGATCCAGTTTTAGCTCACCGTGTTGCCTCTATTTAAGGTATTGGTTAGGGTATGACTAGATGGTAATGTAATACACGAGTAGAATATAACATCATCTGTTTTATATCTCCTTTAAAATCTTCAGATCTACTCAGGATAAAGGCTTATTCTAATTGCAAAGAAAGGCTCGCGTTTGAGAAAAATACACAGTAATGTGTTCTAGTCACAGCCTTAGAAATAAGATTCCACTGTTTTGTTGGAATTTTAATGGATGATTGGGTAACGTTCCAAACTACTGAGTATCCAGGAGTCAGTGTCATGCCATTTTAATTCAGCTGTACTGAATCTATCATGAAATCTATTGTATACTACATTGAAATGTACTTACACTTATGCATTAAGCAGCAATCAAATTGCCTCTGTATTGGAGTCTTGGAACACTTAGTACTAAAAACAGAATCAGAAACAAGACACCCATGTACAAAGAACAAACATTTTGAAATAACCCTCTAAACATTCCCTGCCTTCAAACTCATCTCTTGAAGGAAAAAGAAATCAAAACATAAATGATTGACTGTGGCCAAGTGAACGTAGCCAACATCTGAAGTGTCCTAGATTTCGTCTTCATTGGTCCCTTTTTTGACTTAAAATCAAAATCCATTTGTAAGTTATTGACCTAGTTTTGTCTACTGCTCTTCCACAATGCAAATTACAGCAATAGTCTAGCATGCAGATGACGTACGACTTCAGCATTCTCAGAAACACACAGTTATGTCCAGTCACTCATCAAAACACTAACGTTGCCCTCTGGTCAAGGTTAGCAGGATGAATCTGTAAGAGCAGTGTTTTAGCTTCACACACCATTAACCTAGAGTGCTTCAGGCTATACGTCATATGCTTGATGACACACAGTCCTAATATATTTGTGTACCAGAATATATCAGGACCTAAGATGTGATTAATTTCCAGGAGCAAAAAATATTGTGTGGGGGAGAGGGCAAGGGACAGAGAAGTATGAGCCAAATACTCTAAAATTATGCAGTGTATAAATATCAACCATATGCACATCCAGTATGTTTATTATCATAAATAACTGTCTCTTATAGTTGTATTTTGGTGGAGAGGGGATGGAGTGAAGAGGAAACATATTAAGATAATTTTAATCACCTTTTTTAGAGTTCTTCTCTCTGAAATACAAATATATTTATTTACTATAAATGTGATACATTTGTAAGGTGGTTTGTTTCATTTTTCATTTAAAAAGAAACTATAAAAATAATGTGTTTATTCTGAGCCAGAAAAATTATGCCCAACAGCATTCATTTATGTGAGCACTTACAGTGATAATCAACTCCAATATACCGTTACTGACTATGTGAAGTTTATGGCACCAAAGCTCCCTGTCAAGAAGTCTGAACACCAAGGCTCAGCCAAGCACCCCTTGAGACTACTATGAATAACATACAATATATGCAGCAAAATTCTGCTCCTTGATCTGCAATCCTAATCTGTTATAGAATCTAACAAGATATAGACTATATTTAAACTGGGGAGCCCACATGAGTTCTTTTCTAAACATAGAGAAATTGCCGATGCTTAATAACATTAGTATAGAAATGGTCCAAACAAGGATTTGCGAGTTCCACCTTGCCCCATTACCTGAGTGCAAGTTCATACATTTGCTGCTGCTTCTGTTTGGCTGGAGTTGGTTTTCTGCAAGGCAGATTTAATAAGACAGTAGTACATCTGTATAACTTGTAATGGCTGAAACCTGACAACCAAAACCAGAGAAATATAGTTTTAATTATAGGTCAACAGTTGGGAAGACACCATAAAAAATTCTCACTGTCAGCTATATTCAATGGAAAGGGGAAAGTGGTTTTTTTGTTGTTGGGTTGTTTTTTTTTGCAGATTCTCTTAGAGCAAAAAAAATGGATTATCTTCAAAAACTTTACAAAGAAATTCATCCATCAACTCATAGGAGTAAAGTTACCAAGTACATGGATTCAACTGGATGATACATGGACATAAAGTTAAGAGTTATCAGGATCAAGGCCTAAGTGTGGAAACTTGAAATCCAAAAGGAGAAATATCAAATTATGAAACCAAACATAGGGGGCTAATATCATTGAAATAATTTTGAAGACTATATAAGCATTTTTTTTTACTTTTTCTATGTACATAAGCATCTATACTATGAACATCACCAGTGTATCTGAGCAACTGACAAAAGGCCTACCCCAACCATTAATGTCAATGGAAATCATCATCACCTTGTGGTCTAGTTTCCTCTTTACTTCCCTTTGGGCAGCTGGGGATTTAACCTCTCCCTCCCCCCGCACCTTCTTCCCTTTGGTCATATATTGTTTTTGATATTAAGTGAATGGTATATTATTTGTATTACAGTAGTGTCTAGGGGACCCAGTCACAGACTGGGACCCCATTGTGGTAGGACCTACAAATACAGAACAAAAAGAGAGTCCCTAAATCAGGCTTATAATTGGAAGTTACCTTCAAGGGATTAGCTTCACTCAAACAACATGGTATATTGAGAGACCGACTCTTAGCAGTATGGGTTACTCTCACATTTTTTAGTCTGTTGAAGAGCAAGAAGGTGAGGTTTTGCTATTTGAAAAAGGCACATAAATGTACTCCATATTCTGTACATCAGAATATATATATGTGTTGCCTCATATATTACATATGGGCTATGAAGCAAGCCACAGGGCACAGTGAGGGATGTGATTTACATACCATGCAGCCTATCCAGATCATATGCATAGCTGTCTTCTTTCATTTATTACATTTTCACCTCTCCAGAAATACATATTTTCTTCCTTTCTGTATTATTTCTTTATATTACTATTTTAAGAGTGTTCTGCTCAGTTTACTAACTATTTTAGAATACCATGCAAAGAATCAAACATTTTCAATTAAAGCAAAATGCAACCTATCAAAATTATGAATTTATAAACCAAGAGGAACCAAAACAGTACACTGACAGCAGTTAGAAAATACTCCTTCTAGAATTTGTAATTTTTAAATGCAAGCTGCATAGGATGGTGACACTAACTTGCATGTTATCATAAAATAATTCAGAAGTTCATACTTCAGTTGTCAAATTTTCTTCTAGCAAATTGATTTGGGTTAGTAAAAGATTGCCTGTTTATTGGTGTAGCACACCTGCACCCGCAATGAGATGACCACATGGAAACTCAGTTGAAACTATACTTGAGGACCAGAGGGGAGGCTGCAATGGTATTGGTATTGGGCTGACCCAGTTTATACCTTTGCCATTCTAGCCCCACCCTACCACCCATGTTGGATTTTCTGATGTTGGTGGTCCTGTGCTAAATTCTGCTATGGCTTCCACCCCGTCAGATCCTAACATGAATCTGAGCTATATTTCTGAGAGATGGTCAAAAATTTTCAATGAAAAAATGTTCCCAAAATATGAAGTTTTTGATTAAACAATTTTTTTTGTCTGTGAAGAAAATATTTGTTTATTTTTTTAATTAATCAGAAACAACAACATTTCTAAATGAAAAGAAAATCATCATTTTGATTTTAATTTTTTTGTTTGGTTTTGATTTCCAGGTTTAGAATTTTTGGTTGGCTTTTTCCTTCCCTCACCCTCTCTTTTTTACTTATTTTCCCGTTTTCCAGTAGGAAAATGGGTATGGGAAAGGTAAAATCAGAGACAGTGAGTGTGTGGGGAGGGGAACCAAACTTCAAGAAGAAAAAAAAAAACTGGTCTCCACTGCAAGAATGTGCAAAAAGTAAAAAACGAGAGAGGAAAACACTAGTTTATCTCAGATTTTAAAATATACAAAATCATTTAAAACTGAGAGAAGGTGACACATTCTCTCACTTCTATATTTTAACTCTTTTCAGACTTTTTCAGTGGAAAAAAGTGAAAAATGTCTGAAAATGTTTGCCCCTAATTTCTCTCTCTTTTTAAACTTTCCTCATCCCTTTATTTTTTTCCAATAGAAAAGAGGGAAAAGATTTAAAAAAATTTTTTAAAAAGGAAGAGAAACATACGGTAAACACCTGAAAATCCAAAACCTGAAAGTGTTCAGTTTTCAAAAACTGCCCTGAAAGAAGCATTTTCATTTTATTCCACAATTTCCTGTGAAAAATAAAATTACAGGAAAAAATTCATTTTCCAATCAGTTCTAATATTTTCTAATTTATCTTTTAGTTTAATACGGGACTTCTTTGGAATCTTGGCTGGGCAGCAGTGGAGTCCTACACCTTGCAGTCCCACACTTCATCAGTGGAGTTACTTTAATCAGTCTTGAGGGTATGCTATAGTAGTGGTTTAGGAATATGGTACAAAGAATCTCCAAAATGAATGACTGCCTCAGCACTGAATTGCAAACAATGTAGTACGTGCAATTCACACATAGCGGCGTTTGTAGCCATCAGCACTCAGCTCCAAGGTTATTTATACATTCAAATCTGCCAGTAGAAAAGCAGAGGCGATTGCAGTGCATGACACGGAAAAAGATCACAGCACGTGATGTACAGTATAGGAAGAGACTACTGCTATCGTTGATATGGAATAGAATTTACAGAAAAATCATGGGCCAAGAGCTACACAGTTTATTCACTCCAATGGAGTTGCAGAGATGTAAATGAGATCTGATTTTGGCCCAGCATGTGTAACAATTTACCTGGGAGTGGACATCAGGCCGAAGACCATTCTCATTTATCCCTTATGCAACCTAAAGGGTAGTAACCGAGGGCAAAACTTGGTGAATACCATATTATAGTGCTGAATTTGTGATGCTGAGTTCTGGAGAACTTTCCCAAGCACCACCTTGACCATTCCCCTCATCTGTTGAGCTCACCTACCATCCATCTCCATCCCAACCCTGATCTGTATTTCATCCTTAGATTGTCAACTCTTCTTGTCCGTAACGCAGACAACTAGCACATTGTGGCACATAGCTCCCATAGATAAATACATAATTTCTATTGTAAATTATTGTTTTAGGAGTTCTCTATCTTAACGGTTTTACATGAAATCAGAATGAAACTTTGTATAAAAATTGTCAGTCCAGACGTAAACTGTTTCCCGCTTGAGATGTTGTAATCCATTAAGATACGTTTATAATGATAAAGCAGCAGAACTCCTGTCCCCATCTCCAAAACTATTTTAAATGAGATTCAGAGACTCCCTTGACCAGCTATAACAGACATTTCTAATGTACTCAACACTGCAGTAGCTAGGCACCATTTAAGATATTAAATCTGGAAGGACTAATTAATTTTTTTAGGAGAATAGTTTTCAATCTAACATTAACAAATTGCAGCAGAAAAATCAAAGCCAATTACATTATATAAATCAGTTTAACTCATTGAGAGACAGCATGTGGCTTTGCCAAAGCCCTTTGTATGGCCTAGTGCACATTTTCCTCCCTGCTTTTCCTCCTTGTTTGGGAAAGGGGTTTGTAATTTTACTAGGGCTCAATTTTCAGAGGTGCTGAGCACCTAGAGCTTCATTGGTCAACTCCTCAGACAATCAGGTGTCTTGTGTTAGGCACCCAAAACTGGAGGCATTCAAAATTAGACACACATTTTTTTTTGGCCTAAGTGACTTGCTCTAACCAACATAGTGAGTGAGTGGCAGAGCTAAAGCTAGAACCCAGGTCTCCTGCACAACAGCCCCGAGCCCTCACCATATCCAGGGGGTCCCAGAAAAGTGAGGGTTTTTTCACATTCCATGAGCTACAATAAGCAGAATGGGAGCAGTTAAGGCTGCTGCTCTGACCTAAGTCTGAATTTTTTTTGCTTTGGTGTGTATTAAATCTGACCTTTCACATAGATTTAATGCGGATTTTAGCATTTAATATATTGCTGCTTGGTAAGGATGTGCACAATAAGAGAGAGAACCTGAATTTGTTCAAAAGGCTAGCATGACACAAAGGGCTAGTTATTAAAATACCTATTCCACATGCTTCCTAACTGGAAGGGAGGCCAGTCAAATTTCTGATTCACTTTGGAGTTAATTGCTTTAGGTAGGAAATCAATACATTCCAGGTGGAGAAAAGCATTTTTGTAGCTGAGTGGCATAAGTCTATTTTGATGCGTGGGGGACATGTTCTGGTGATTTACCAAGCAGCAGATTCCTGCCTCAGGTGAGAAGACAAATTTCAGCAAGTAATCTATGTCCTGAGCAGGGAACATTCTGTAAGCAGGTAGTAGCATGGAGTGATATTATACAGTTATGCCTCAAGGCAGCGAAAGACTTCAGTTCTTCCATCTCACTAATAAGCATGGAGGGTCTTTCACCATGCAGAGATACTTCAATGAAAAGACAGGCATGGAAATCACTTGGTAAAACATTATTAAGGGGATAAGTTCAGTAAAATAAAAATTATGGCAAGAAATATCAATGTATTTTGCATCCATTTTTGGAAAATATTAGAATGGATTAAAATCTATGGAGCATTTTCCTAGGACCAAACGCTGCCTTCAGAAATGTGCATGAAACTCTGAGTCACTAAGTTCCATTCTTTAATTTC
Organism: Chelydra serpentina; assembly: GCA_037349315.1. Lineage (NCBI taxonomy): Eukaryota > Metazoa > Chordata > Testudines > Chelydridae > Chelydra > Chelydra serpentina. The sequence continues at coordinate 32,391,470 of JBAIAC010000014.1, forward strand.
TTCTTGTATCTTAGGTATAAGAAACTCTGCCCATATAGATCATATTTATGAGAAATATTCACCCATAAACATCTAAAAAGATGAAATCACAATTTTAGTTTGTTTTCCCCTTCATTTGTTAGCAGCCTAACAGAAAAGTAGTATTTAACTTTCCAGTGTTAATTTTGTACGCCACAAACTTGCTGAACGTTGACATTTCTATTACTACAATAGCTAAGATGATGTGGGGCTTACTCAAATAATGATAAGGATCATGCAAAAACTGTGTGTGTGATCAGTTGATATACCTGACACATTGTATATTGTGGGGGGAGGACATTTATCTAACATCCATTTGAGTTAAAGCTCTTATTTGTTCTTGGTTTAACTTTAAAAAAATCAGTGCATCTTTCCTTTGTTTGCAGACTACTGCATAAAAATTCTAGCAACAGCTTTGTAAGATTGATTGATTGTAACTTACATCACTGCTGGCATTCTAAATATGTTCCTGAACAAGATAAGGATAGTCTCCATTATATTAAAGAGACTCCCTATTTGTTATTTCTTGATAGATACATACAGTACAGTGTAAATGTCAAATACCTCTTGACAGTGTACAGAAACTCAATATTTATTTTTTCACTTCACACTTCATTTATTTTCATCCCATATCTTGAGTGTCTGATCTACCCATCTAAGGGTTTTTCTATAGCCTATTCATCACAGCATCTAAGCAATGCTTAGTATCCAATACCTATCTCTTTATTTAAAAAAAGTTAATTTCATGAAGAGTATGTTTTTGAGTAAAAAGGTGAAATACAGCCACTTACACTTGGAACTCCTACTTGCGTTCACCAAGCAACAATCCTCTCTGCATTCAACCTCTTCCTTAAAACTTGTCAGGAACTCAGCTGCCTCCAGGCTCAGTGCCTACCAACCCAATGAGCTCACCTAGGCCCAATAAACCTTCACTAAGTAACTGTGCTCCCTGATTGGTCAGAAGAGACAACAGATCACCATTTAAGACCAGTAGCAACAGCAGCATAGTGGCTGCTCAATGCATTCTAAGCCCACAGCTGCTCCAGATCGCCTTCCAGTCCACTCCTTACTCTGCTCTACCCCTTGCCTGCTCTGCTCCAGCCCCAGCCTACCTCTTGATTCCTAACTCCTGGCTCTGACCACTGACTTGTCTCCTGACCACACTTCTGGTTCTGCCCTCTGATTGTGCTCTGACCACTAGGCTAGACTCCTGCTCCAGTCACTAGGTCACATCCCTTACACTTCAGTGTGTGACACTCACTTGTTCTGCAAAGCCATTTCATGATAATCTACCAATAAGAGATACATTTAAAAGTACACACAATATCCTAAAGCTAAAACTATCTCCACTGATGATCCAAAGATTGGATTGTCACCATGTGTCTGCAGCACATAGTCACGGTCAGACTTTAGGCCTAATCCTGCTCCTAATAAGATCAATGACAAAACTGCCTTTGCTTGCAAACTCTTTGGGACAGGGACCAGTGTTCTACTTTTTTGTTAACACCAATATTGTAAATAGCACTGTGAGAGGTCCTTTATGATTATTAATAGTTCTTGGATGCAGTGGAGTCTCTGAAACTGGTATTTCTTCAGAGAATTAATGACCTCAGCATATCATTTCTGGAGCTCTGAAGACACTGGTGGCGAAGCTTAATAAAGTAAATTTCATCCAAGCACTCTTTAACAAACAGCGAGATATGGAAACAGATCAAAGATTAATAGCATTGCATGTGGATGTATAAGAAATGAATTAATATTTAGTAATGGATTCTTACACAAAGTCTAGAGACCAGATTCTGAAATCCCACTTAGTATTTACTCCATTCTAAAGGCCCACAGAAGTCAATGGAAAGACTCCCAGGGGCCTTGGAACAGCCCCTTATTTAAGCAAACTTCCATCACTTCAATAGGCATTTCCCCCCGAGTAAGAATGGAATCAAAACTAAAGGCCAGATACAGAGACCTTTAGTCCTGTTATTGTATAGTACTATTACAAGAATACTTCTTCATGAGTGGACCAAGGTACTAATCAACATGTATTAACTGACATATATTGATTTCAATTGCATCACTCATGGAGTAAGGTGCTATTTAGCATGAGTGAGGATATTAGAATCTGATCCCATGTAAGTAAGTACAGCATTTGTCCCCATAGACTGGAATCAATGTAAGCATGTGTATGGGCTTTTGCATGTGTAATGGTACAAAAAATAGTCACTGTATATCACTGAAGTGTGCTCTGTCATGTTGAATCTCTAGCATGTCACTTGTTCGTTCAAAGATGACATATGCCTTTAATAAAGCCCAAGTCTTGTACTTGCACTTTACTCAATTTTCAAGTTTAAAGGAAAGTGAGATTAATGTGTCTTATCTGATTGCTGCAGTTTCAAAACCAAAGACGTGCTCAGAATTGCTCATCTGGTATCTGTCTCATTAAAATAAAATAGATATGGATCAGACAATAAGCATTTGTTCACTGTGAAGGCAGACAATATGATATGGTATGCTGTTTTTCAAAGCAACTCAATGGTATTGCCACACTTAATAGGAACATAAATAATATTTATTATCCACTTGTTTCTAGTCCACATTTTCCAACTCCTTCTCGATAAAGTGCCAATGACATGTCTTAGAAAGAGACAGCAACCGTAGAGATAAAAGGCATACATTAAAAAAATTCATACTGAAAGCCATCTTCGATTACATAAAATGAATGACATTTTTAAATTGTACTGATTTTAAGGATTTGGGATGTTTGTTTACTTCTTGTATTTCACTCAGGCTACATGTACACTTGGAGTTAGGGTGGGGAATCCAGGCTTGCATAGACATACTCACACTATCTCTCGTTGAACGAGAGCACTAAAAATAGTAGTAGAGCCAGGGTAGCATGGGCAGCAGCATGTGCAGCTGCCCCAAGTACATACCCACAAGAGGGGTTGTACTTGGGGCAGCCAGCCCGTGCTGATGCTCACCACTTCCTGTGCGACCACATCTACATGATTATTTTTAGCATGCTAGCTCATTGACAGCCAGTGCATGTCTTTGTGAGCTAGCAATCACATCCCTAAATGCAAGTGTAGGCATTATTTAAATCTGCTTTATATAACTAGAATGGCCAGTTTCACATTCTGCTTATAGAATATTGCACTCAGAGGCTTAAGCACTAATACAGCCTTATTACATCGGAGTTTCCAGCACTGCAGGGAAATACAAAAAACAAATCAAAAGCTTTATTTTCAAAATATTATTTTAAGGAATATAAGACAGCATTCCATATTTGGTTTTGTATATTCTATTTCTTCTATTATGATCTATGTAACATATTCCTTTAAGCATCTGTTCCCTTAAAATAAAAGAAGATAGGCCGTTAGAAAGGATAGGGTTCAAATCTTCTCTCCATTATATTAATGTAAACCAGGAATTAATCCATGGAGTTACACTGGTGTAAGTGAGATGACAATCAACTCCAATGTCTATAACATGCAGCTTATCTTGTGTTTTGCAAGTAAATAAATATTTGCTCAGTGCAAGAATTTATTTGAGCAAAAGAAGCTTAATCATGGGAAGAGTTGAAGTCATCTACTTCATTTACTAGTCCCTTTCTTAAGTAAATGAAAAAGCACAAATTCCTGCTCTCTGCTAAAAAAAAATCAGCCAAACAAACAAAAACACCCCATTTATCGTAGGTGCTTTCTAGTATAAATGGCTTATGTGCCTCTAAGAGGAGGTGCTATTGTTATCTATATATCATCACCAGTATGTTAGACACTTTAAAGATGGATATAAAGACAAGGTCTCTGCTAGGGAGTGGAGCAGAAACAAACTGGTGGTTTTAGTCCATTTATTAGTGGACAGGTATCCTCATCAGAAAAATTGTCATCCCAAATGACAGAACAAGGAGTAATGGTCTCAAGTTGCAGTGGGGGAGGTTTAGGTTGGATATTAAGAAAAACTATTTCACTAGGAGGGTGGTGAAGCACTGGAATGGGTTACCTAGGGAGTTGGTGGAATCTCCTTCCTTAGAGGTTTTTAAAGTCAGGCTTGACAAAGCCCTGGCTGGGATGATTTAGTTGGGGATTGGTCCTGCTTTGAGCAGGGGGTTGGACTAGATGACCTCCTGAGGTCCCTTCCAACTCTGATAGTCTATGATTCTATGAAATTAAAACTGCTGATTTTACTAGCAGTATGTCAGCAAAGAGGACAATGACTGAATGGGGGAAATGGAGATTCACCCTTCAAACCTGTCACACTTGAGACACAGGTGCCGGGCCCCGGGGGTGCTCAACCCCCAGCTCTGCCCCAGGCCCCCTGACTCCACCCCTTCTTCCTCCAAGCCCCACCTCTTCCCGCCCATGCTCCACCCCACCTCTTCCCATCCAGTTCTCCCCCAAGCATGCCCCGTCCACAATCCTCCCCCTCCAGCGCCTCCTGCACACCATGGAACAGCTGATTGTGGCAGGTGGTAGGAGCTGGGAGGTAAGGGGAGGAGTTGATTGGCAGGGCCATCAGTGGGCAGGAGACGCTGTGTGGGAGGGGAGAGCTGGCTACCAGTGGGTGCTCAGCACTCACTCATTTTTTTTCCGTGGCGCACCCACGGAATTGGTGCCTATGCTTTGAGATGAAGCTTCCAGGTCAGGGCTAAGGCACAGATAGGCAGTACAACAAGGGGGAAATTGCGCTGCTGCTGCCTGTGCTATGTGTGAGCTGTAGCTAGATAAGTAGAAGATGTCAGTTTCCATGATCACTATGACAAACTATACAACCTTTCTTAACAGGGGAATTTGTTATTTAAAACCTTGGAACAGTGGGCGGGCCTTCATCTCAACTTTGCAATGCCTGGGTTGGATTTTCCTAAACAAACAAAATATTTTCAGACATTTGCAACTCTTGTGATTATATAAGCAAGCATTTGTTTGTAGGTAAAATAAAATGATACATTTTACTGTGAGGTGAATGCTATCCATAGCTAATTTAGGATTTCTACAAGCCTTTCATCATGAGAACATACAAAAATGCCACGCAGTGTCTTTGTAACAGAGCCTAGTCTATATTCTTTAAATTCAACATGGTTTATTTTTCAGTGCAACTTCTTTTTGCTGAGATAATAGACACAATGAGCCAAAAACTCTCTCCACTGATTTAAACAGTTGCTCCAGGGAAGAAATTGGCCTCAGGCCCACAGTTTATACAGTTCAGCCTGACTGATACAGAGCCCTGAATGTACTGTAAGCATGCACCAGAATTTATGGACAATTTTTTAACTACTACATTCTAATGTTTCTTCGAGCAAAAACGGAATTTGACCTTATTTATAAAATTGTCGTCTTTGTCTTTTGCTGCCCTCTACTGTCACACACATTGTATGCATCTACTGAACTTTAAACACTCATTCAGAAATGAGCTCAGATCAGAAAACCTCAAGTGTGGGGAAAGTTTGGATCTGGATCCACATCCAGACTTTGACCGTGAGCAGTCTTCTATAATGTGCGGTGCCAAACACCAAATCGAAATACTACTAAACTTAGGGGAAGCTGGGATTCAGATCCACTTGCAGGTACAAACTTTACTATTTGAGTCCATCCAAATAATCAGCAGATTCTAAATCCAGCAAAATGGTTTGAAATAACAACTACTACAAAATAGCTCTGAAGATTTTCCTGCGTCGGCATGTACTACTGCTGTCTAGATGCCTGATCCTATGAGAGTTCATTAGGAATCAAGACCACTTAGGAACTCGCAGGGGGCATTCAGCACCTGGAAGGAATCCTTGCAGCAGGATTAAGTCTTGTGTTAAGAAGCTAATGTTTCTAAATGCTTCCGATACTATAAATCCAGTTATTTCTACCACACGAGTACAAAATGTTCAAGTAACTTTCTATTTTTCTTTGGCAAATATAATTAGGTGAAGACTGAAAACTGCACTCTTTCGGCATTCTAAACTCCTTGGATTAGTCATCTCTTGCTAAAAATCAAGGAAGATAAAAATGAATTCTTTAAATAAAAAAATCAGTTGACTTATATCAGATTCTTTTTATTTAAATTGAATACAGTTTTGTATGTAACCTATTTAAAATTAAATTTGAAATTATGGCAACCTATAATAAGGATTAAATATACTATAAACTCTTTAACAATTAAATTATTTTTTAAAAAGTAATATTAAGCACTACATGTTTACTACTAAGTTTTAAAGAAAAAGTAAAATCATTGAAGTCACTGGCTAAGCACCTGGAATCAGCATTTGTTGAAGTGCTAAACTAGCTTTTGATAGCAGTAGCATCTTCTGCAGCTGAGAAGAATATTTTCTTCATTTCAGTTTATTCGACTAGTTCAGTTCAATGACTAATTAATCCAGACTTAAAAAACGCCAATTGAGAGTTAAAGAAATGCAGAAAAGTTTGTTTTCCTCTTCCAACTATGAATAAAACTCAGAATGAGAGGATGAGATCTACTAATTCTAAAATCTGAAAGGACATGGTGACCAAGTCATAAGTTACAAAAAAAAAAAAAGTCCTCATCAAGTAACTTAGAAGTGCTTCATTTACCATTTTCTAACATAATACAAAATATGAAAACTAAGAATCTGAATAAATGTAAGTAAAGATATATAACTGCTTACATAAATGGATATTTATATAATGTATATTCACAGTTAGTGGAAAAAAGCACCATATTTCATTTAAAGGCTATATTTAATCATAAATCAACATGTTTTAATCATTACCAACCAGTGATAATCAATGTTTCTTTAGAAAAATAACCAAAATGTACAAATGCAAAACAAGATTAAAATTGATAATTTAAATCAAGGGTTTCTGCTTGATTTAAATCAAAGGGATTTAAGTCACAGATTTTAATCAGCAATGTGCCCTGCTAAAAACACAAGGTTCAGGCAGTAACAGGAATTTATAGCCACAGGAAAATTGAAACTTCTTCTGGTATTTATCAACTAATACTTGTGAAATGCAATAATATAACTTTAATACCTATTTATCTATTTAAACACCTAGTGATCAAATTCTGGGTTCTCCTTTCATACTTGTAACCATCTGCAACATCTGTACCCTACATAGTGTACCCCTTGGAGCCATACCCTGGCAGCATTCAGTGGCAGCAAAGCAGAGGACAAAGAGGTAGCAGAAATGGCAGTCTCATTTAGGAGAATCACAATTAGCAGCCTGTTGAGTCAGTTCTCTTGCCTTTACTATGAAGCCACCTTGCTCTTGTTGCTGACAAAAGCCATTTCTTAATGAATCTGGTGACTGGAATGACTGTGTAAAGAACGGTGGCTACTTCGCAGTACAATTTTTTAATGTTACTTTTTAAATGTGCCCTAACACACACACACACACACACACACACACACACACACACACACACACAAAATGTCACAGCCCACCTGAGGTGTGGAAGTCTTTAGTAACAGTGAAAATACTGGGATACATGCAGCCCTGGCAACATTCATCTTATTTTGATTTATATATTGCTTACAGCAGAGCTTTTCTATATACAAACATACATCAATCAGATATACGACATAGTGAAGACATTTGAAAGAATCTCCTTAAAAAGACCTCCGCAACCTTCACCCCAGCCAATCACCACCACTCCCTGAAAATACCGTGGCAAACAGGTGAATCTTACAACATGCCCTGAAGCTCAAATACATAAAAAGGTCATAAGAGGAGATTATAAAAAGTACATTTCTTATTTGCCTAGTAATTTATTATATTGACTTTTGTGTATATTTTTGGTTATGTTTAGGTAGGCAGTGTAAATTGGGTAGGGTAGTAGTGAATAATGAAGGATTATGGCAGTGGAGAATTGAATGGATTCTTAAAATGTTCATTCCCAGACATTCTAATGTTTAGATTTTTTTTTACAAAGATGTTGAATATTTGCAAGAAAATTATTATTGTTTTGCCTGTTAGCTGGATGTCAGTGAAACACACTTTCCATCTAGCCTTTTTTTTTAATTTTTTGTAAAAAGCACTAGGTAGGATGGTCTTGTGGCGAAGGCACTGGATTGGGATTTTGGAGACTGGGATTCAGTTTCCCATCACCAATTTCATGTGCGACCTTGGGCAAGTTACTTAAGCTCTCTGTGCCTCAGTGTCCCATCTGTAACATGGGGATAATACTACTTTTCTCCGACCCTTTATGCTCTCCAAACCAGGGGCCATCTCTTACATGTTTGTACAGTGCCTCGTACAATGGGACCCTGACCTCAGCTGAGGCTTCTAGGCACTACTGTAATATAAATAATGATAAATAAAAAGCCTCTCATTAAGGTTGCCTAACAGTTTCCATTATAGGATACTGATATCAGTTACTTATAACTTTGTCAATCTTTAACCATTTGGGCTACAATTTTTGATGCTGGGCATGCCTCAGGCTGAATTTATTTGGGGAATTTCACACAAAACAGTTCAGCCATTTCCAAGTCTGAGGTGAGGGGAAAATTAGTGTCCCCGTTCTTTGGAAGAGGGACTTGAAATTTGGCCAGGGGTTGCCTTTGTTTCAGAGCTTTGCCTTTTATTGATCCTGTGAATATTTTCCCAAACTGATCCAAAATATAAACCTTTGAAAAATTGCAGTTTGCACATGCTCACTAGAGACTTACTTTTTTTTTATCCTTTTATTCATTCAAAGTTAAAGCTTCAAACTAGCCAAATTCTTATGAACAGAGACTGTCTTTCTGTTATGTTTGTATGAGACCCAGCACAATAGGGCCCTCGCCTCTCAGCACTACCAAAACACACAATAAAAATACTGTTATGCCAGTCTAGTTATTGTTAGTCTCTTTTATTTTGGTTTCAGTCTTCATTTCTATATTTTTTTCCAGGCATGAGACACACCATATGTAAAGTGCTGAAGTGGAGCTTTTGCTAAAGAATATTGGGAACGCTATTACAATCCTTGGAGGAGTAATTCAGATTTGCACAAGCATCATTGCTCACTGGCTGAATGTTTCCTATGATTAAGGAGACGTTGCGTGCAGAATTGATCAGCTTCATCTTGGCCAACTCTTCTTGGCTTATGCACCTCTGCAGAGTAAGAATGAAGTTAGCCAAGGTATCTGTTTAGAGTACTACTAGCTGGATAATAAAACAGCTGCAGAATTTAAGTGATTTCATGTGTCATTCTTTTTACCATACAAGTTCCTTAATACATATTTTAAGGGTACTTTAATTTGCTTTTCTAATCCCATATTATCGTCAATTGCTTTATATTCATTGTATCCATTGCTCTTTTAGCAGCATTAATTATTTTGGGGGTAAAAATCATTTTGGTTTTATTGTTTCTATTAATGCATCCAATCCTGTATCATAATTCACATTAAAGCAATTGATAATATTGTTTCAGGATCAAGCCTGATTTTTCTTTAGATTATGTACTTCAATGCAGAAAGGCCAGATATTGGGCAGGATTCTGGAGGTCTATCTTGCTATGATGGTATTGAGCAGATTGGAATCTTACCAATAAAGAAACGAAGCAAGTCATCAAGGCAGAACACTGTATCACTTTATAACACTTGGATCTTTTCCTTAAGATGCTCTCAAGCAAAACTAAAGACACTAATCGCTCTGTTTTTTCCTGAAATTATATAAATACAGAAAATAGAAATGCTGATTTATAAACACTAGCTCTAGTTTCACAGATTATGCTGGAAACCTCCCATTGGAATTAATAGGAAACATTTTTACTTTTTTTACAGAGCCCACTGTAAAGTATTTGTTTCCTTTTTACAATTGCTGGGGATCTATTTGGTCCAAAGGAGGAGGATGGTAGGTGAATACATTTAAAGCTCCCCTCCCAACCGCTTTTGCTCCTACTACTGCTTTGTATTTGGGATTCATTTATTTTTATTTGGAAGACCAGGCTGGATTAGAGCTAACCTTTTGTGGGTACATGGGTGGATAGAGAGTAAGGAGTTGTCCTCCTCCTCTCTTGAAGAAGGGGCAGCCATCCTAGGCCTTGCTCTCCTGGCATGTAAAGGCTAAGGGGCAGGGAAGGCGTGGTAGCCTGTGACACCTAAAAAGAGTCAAGGCCACTGGCCAGTGATCCAAGGCTGGGACACTGAACCAAGGCCAGGGACACTGCAACCTTTTAGAGGCTGTTGTATCTCCCTCAGGCAACTGAAACCCAAAGCCAGAATATTCCTAGCAATCACCGCGGAATCAGGTTGCCTCCACCCTCTCATCCACCCCAAATGCTGGGGGTGGCTTTGAAAGCAACAATAGAACACATAATGTATACAAATAAAGAGAATGTGTTAAGGTACAATATTACGTATGCATGTTGTTTTAAATGCTATGGTCTGACTGATTGGTGATCCCTCGATTCAAGGACGATCTCTAACAAGGATTTACATATGGATCCAGACATGAGGAGTCAGATCCTGGAACTGCAAATCCGCCTGTAGTAGGTACAAACATTTTATGGCATGCCAGCAGCCTGCTGGGAGAAAGTTATTTCTTTTTCCTTCCTCCTCGAAGCGGGCCACTGCCTGATGGAAGATATGGCATCACGGGTTGGCTGGTGGCTTGCTCTTCCCAGCTTGTGATGTCCACATCAGTTTTCTTAAGATACGCTTTCAGTGTGTCTTTATAGCGTTTCCTCTGACCACCACGGGATCTCTGACTATGGGTGAACTGAGAGTAGAGGACTTGTTTTGGGAGGTGAGAGTCTGGAATCCACACACAATGTCAAGCCCAGCGAAGTTGGTACATGCGGATCATTGCTTCAATGCTGGTGACATGGGCTTCAGCGAGGTTGCTGGCGTTAGTGCAGCGATCTTGCCACTTGACGCAAAGGATCTTCCGGAGGCATCATTGGTGATACCTCTCCAAACTCTTGAGGTGCTGTCGATAGGTCACCCAGGTTTCGCATCCACAGAGGAGTGTAGGAACAATTATCTTATAGACCTGGATCTCGGTGACCTGTCGTAGGTCACGGTCCGTGAAAACACATCAGAGCAATTTCCGAAAGGAAGCATTTGCACACTGGATCCTGTGCTGGATCTCACTGTCGATTTTTGCATTTTGAGAAAGTTGGCTACCTAGGTAGCAAAAGTGCTCAATTGTATCGAAAGTCTGACCCTTGATGGTGATTTGTGGTGGGTCATGTGCAAGGCCTGAAGCAGGTTGATAGAGCACTTTAGTCTTCCCAATATTGAGTGAGAGTCCTAGGCTTCAGTAAGCTTGTGCAAGAAAATCCAGTATGGACTGAAGGTCATTCTCAGTGTGCGCAAGGATGACACAATCATCAGCATACTGAAGATCAGTAATGGATGCCCTGAAGACTTTAGACTTCGAGCAGAGACATTGAAGATTAAAGATCTGCCTATCCATTCTATATTGAATGTCAACTCCATTGGGGAGGTGATCTTTAACAAGGACCAAAATGACCGCTAAATAGATGGAAAACAGGGGTGGGGCAACAACACATCCTTGCTTAACCCCAGTTTTGATGACGAAATATTCCATCTCAAGGCCATTACAGAGAACCGTGGCAGTCATCTGATCATGGAGAAAACTTAGGACCTTAAAACATTTTGGAGGGCAGCCAAATCTGGCCAGCACCTTCCACAGGGCTTCGTGATTGACATAGGCCTTTGCAAATTGATGAAAGCTATGTACAGGTCCTGATTTTGCTCCCGAGATTTGGATTCCTGGATTTGGTGGGAAATGAAGATTGTGTTGGTTGTCCCGCGGGATGGTTTAAAACCATACTGAGATTCCGGAAATATTTCCTTAGCAAGGGGAAGTAATTGGTTCAAGAGGATACAGGCAAGAATTTTCCCTTCTGTAGATAGCAAGGCAATGCCTCGATAGTTTCTACACTCCGACTAAGTCAGAGACTATGGTCTACCATATTATCTTTGCCTACCCCATGTATTTTCTTAGGGACAGCACTGCTTTTGGAATATGTGTCTTTTTCCCATTAGACATAAAACAGTTCAAGTTAAAAAATTTTTTTTACTAAAGCAGATTTTCCTATAACAATATCTCTACTGGTTATGTTTATGTTCAGATATCTTCTATTTTCACATGTTACTCACAAGCTTTCCAGATTCTCCTTTGAGGATGAACATTTCCATGCTTGGTCACAGTTCAGGGATGAACTGAGAGTATGTGTGTGGAAATTGTTAGAAAATTCCCTTCAGCCAATTTTGAGTTATCGGCATATGAGACACAGACATACATCCCCTCATACAAATGCACACTTTCAGCTGAAGTAATTTTTTTGCTCACCAATAACTCAAAATGTTTAGCATAAAAATATAGCAACTCAGCAAGTCCTCCATGAGGAAAGCCTCAGAGCTAAGTATAAGTAAGAATTTTAAAATGTTGTAAAACTCTCTTACATCAGTTGACTTTGATAAAGGCAAACAAAACTACAGTTGATGGCAAAGGGAGAAAGCAAACACAGGAGATATTTTGTTAAATTTCTACTACGAAATCCTGGTACGTCTTTAAAAAAAAATACTCTGCAATGCTTTTTAATGGTGCCCTCTTGATTCATCTGAAACATGCACTATTTGCAGAAGGGAAATGGGTTTTTGGAGCTGCCCAGAGACAGTTTTTCATCAACTACTGTGTAGTTGGGAAAAAATTTTAACAGAATGTACGTCAATGATGCATAATTTATTATTTCTTTTTACTGTTTAGTCAAGCCATATAATTAATAATAATTAATCCCAGTACCATTTTAATCCTCAAAGGGTTTGAAATTCTGGAGAGAAACCACTTGGACAACATTGTACGTTCTGTTCATTCCCTCTGGGGCACCTGACATTGGCCACTGTCAGAAGACCAGATACTGGGCTAGATGGACCATTGGTCTGACCCAGTATAGCTGCTCTTATGGACAGTAAAATACTCAAACTAATAAATTACTGGACAAAAAAATCCCTGATCGCATTTACTCCAGTGTAAACTTGGAGTTACTCTATTGACATCAATAGAATAGCTCTAGATTCACACCTGCATAACTGAGATGAGTATTAGTCCCTATGCTGTTTAATCATTATTCTATTGGTTGGATCTTAAAATGGGTATTGGATTGGATCAACACATTACAAGGAGATACTGTTACAGCAGCTGGTGAATAAAATCTAGACAAAGCACACAAGATGTTGTGATATCTCTACATAATATGGTGAAAGTCAGTGGTAATGCAGTACAGGAGGTGAAAATCCACTTTTGAGAGTGTTTTGGCTGAGGAGCTCATCCTCCCACTTTCTCTATTTCAAAACCAAACACAATCATCCAAAGTGCTGAGATCCTTCAATTTCACCCAAAAGGGCAATTAACAGAAGTCTGTTCTTAAAATTATTGCAGAAGATTTCACTATAGAGTCAAGTCACACTGACTGCTGGGCATGAATTGGCCTCCCACGAGTTACTAGAAACAGTGGGTCCCCAAGTAACTGTTGTACAATTCCACCACTGGGATTGATATAATGAAGCAGTTTTATCAGTTGAATAATTCACTGTTGACTTATAAGAGAGCGCATGAATAAAGCAAGGTCACCAGCTATTCATCTTCATTTCCTTTCTTTAGCTTTCATGCTCATTAGTTAGAATCTAAAGCCTCTCCTTTTCCTTTCAGATTTGTTTACATCAATGGAGAGGCAATAAAACATTAGACTAGAAATACCAAAAAAACATGCCTGCCAAAAGCACTCTCACACTAAAAACACACACCATCATAGTCATGAATCTGTTTAACTCTTGATTTCTGTCCAGCAAGACAGTGGAAACATGGAAGATGTGTCAAGGCTCACTATATCAAGAGACCTGGATTCCATAGCACGTTTTTGCAAATGAAAGACTTTATGGAGAATGTTTTATTATTTTTGTAATGTTAATTGGTTTTGTACGGCTCTTTAATATGAAAGAGCAGCTTTAGCACAGATGTACCCTTGACATCAGGAAAATCCACCTACATTTGGACAAGTAATAAACCTCGGAAAAATTGCAATTTGTTCATGCTCAGGATAGACTAATAGCTAAAAATCTCTGAAGATTCCCTCATCCCCTCCCAGCTCCTAGTGTTGACAGACTGCACATGCACCACCCCTAAGAGCAACTGCACATTAGCACAAAGTTGTACTAGGTCAGTAGTTCTCAAACTTTTGTACTGGTGAGCCCTTTCACATAGCAAGCCTCTCAGTGTGTGCAACCCCCCCGCCTTATGAATTAAAAACACTTTTATTTATATTTATATATATATATATATATATTTATATATATATATATATATATATATATATATACACACACACACATTATAAATGCTGGAGGCAAAGCAGGTTTGGGGTGGAGGCTGACAGCTCGCGACCCCCTGTGTAATAACCTCGCGACCCTCTGAGGGGTCCCGATCCCCAGTTTGAGAACCCCCGGACCCGCTCCCCAGCAGGAGGGCCAAGCAGGCGAAGCGGGGCAAGCCTCTCTCCCAACCCCATTCCCCAGCAGGGCAACGGGCAGGCAGAGCAAACTCTCTGCCCCCTCGCATCCTGACCCTGCTCCGAAGTGCCATGTGGGCAGGGGAAGCCCCCATGCCCCGACCCTATTTCCCTGGCAGGAGTACCGGGGGAGGGCAGAGGGGACTGCAGTCTGAGGGGTGGGGAGGTGTCTCCACTTGCTCTGGTCCAGGGCCCCACCAAACTGTAATCCGCCTCTGGTACCTTGTTCCTGACCTTTAACATTCCTCCTTTTCCCCTCTTGGGCTTCTTCAAGCAAAGACTGCCTAAATGGGGATTATGCAGAGCTGATTTTTTTTTTAAATGGTCTCCAATCATTGTTAAAAGTAGAGATAAGCCAAAACCAGGACTTCCCATGTGACTCTCACCCCCATTATCCTGACCAAATAGTAGTGGCATTTAGATACAACTCCCTGGATCCAAACCTGCCCATATGTCAGATTCAAAACAGATCTATTTTCTTCATCCAGGTTGGATATAGCCTGAAATGGTAGAACTCTCATGAAAATAGCTGATCTCAAAGAGAAAGTTACGTAAGTTGAATATTACAAGCTGGTGTGTACTGTTGGGAACAGGAGACCTGGTAACTCTGTGACTGTTCAGTGGTTAAGGGGCTGGACGCAGCAGGGAATGCTCCGAGAACTCGGAGGTTGGTGCGTGCCTATCACTACCTGTACAGAGGGAGTGAGGCCTGTGGAGGCCTAGAAGGCAGTACTTGTGCTGCCAGAGGCTGGTGGTTTCAGGGAGCTGATCCACAGCAGGCACAGACAGGACCTCTTCACACTAAGGGCAGGTGGTGTTGAATTACCTTACAACCCTGGGGAGCATCACAGCCAACCCAGTTCCTACCTGCCCCCCACCTTATCGCAACTCCATGTCAGGTCCATTTCCCCTCCCCCCCACTCCATTCCCCCAACACTGGTTCCTAGTCTTTCTCCCCCAGCTCTTCATCCAACCTCAGTGTTCCTCCCCACAAGCAACTAGCTCCCATTCCCCTTCCCACTGCCTCTGTCATTGGTCCTGGGGGTTTTTCTCAACCAGTCCTAGTCTCCTCCTGTGATGGAGCTAGGCTTACCAGTGGTATCGCCTCATGATTAGGTCCCTGAGTCACAACTCTCCACCATCTCCCGTGTCCCTTGCCAGTGGTTGCTCCAGCCTAGTAGTGGTCTCTCTTTCAGTAGTCAGACTCTTCAGCCAGGTCACCATGGAAGCTGTCTCTTTCCTGGGGTAACAGAGTCCAACAAGACATAGCAGTCCAGGGTCCCCCAAAAGAGGATTTCTGGCCCAGCTCTTGAAGGCCTCACATCCTTACTTCATGGCTTTCAGTATCTTTATCTCAAAGTGGGGAAAGTTATGTCACCTTCATGGCTGGCTGGGGCATCCTGGCCCTCCCTCTCTACTGGGCCCTATTGGTGGTAGCAATATCAAACACCCAGGAGTGCTCTAAGGCTGCATCCCGGGGCTAATTCCTACCACCTATTTTCCCAGTCCACGACCTGGTCACAATCTCACAAACAATCCAAGGAAAGACACAGCAAAGAGTTCCTTAAACTTTAAGAACAAGCTAGTCTCTCCTCCAGGGCCCGGGGTAGCTGTCACTTGCAGACCCTCCTTCCCTGTAGCAAGAACTCCCACTGTGCCCTAACTGAAGAGCTCTCAGAACAGATCCATCCCCCTATCCTATGTGCTCTTCCACCATCACCCCCAGCAGTTTGACTCTTTTTTAAACTCCTCCTCCAGCTGTCACAGGTGTGGTGGGGCAGGGCTCAGAATTGCTCCTTAACCTCTTCTATCACATACACTTAAACTCCCAATCATAACATCTCTCCTCCCCACCCCAATACCAGTCACACCAGATTCCTTGTTGCAATCTACTCCTTTCTTCCCTGGTGGTCCATTTTTTATCCCCTCTGCATTTGAACCAGATGACTTCCTCCTCCAGGCTGTCTGGGTTCTAGCAGAGGGTCGCTGAGAATACAGGAGAGACAGGTTGTCTTATCAGTTCCCCATGCTCATCCCCACCCCAGCCCAGAGCAACTGGGAGCAACAATTACAGGGAAAGTCTGGGTTCATTCCTGTAGCCCTGTGCTGCAGGGAGCATGTGCAGTTGCTCTTAGGGATGGTGCATGTGCAGTCTGTCAACGCTAGGAGCTGGGAGGGGATGATGGAATCTTCAGAGATTTTTAGCTATTAGTCTATCCTGAACATGAACAAACTGCAATTTTTCCGAGGCTTATTACTTGTCCAAATGTAGGTGGATTTTCCTGATGTCAAGGGTACATCTGTGCTAAGGCTGCCAACCCTGCCAGATTTCTACTTCCGGCTCCAAAGCATTGGGAGGGCTAGAGCTTTTCAAAGAAAAGATCTCCATTTTTTAAGATGGACACAACATGCTTTTCCCTAGCCTCATTCTTGGAAATGGTTGGACCATTCTAGCTGAAGTTTCCCAAAAATAATTCAGCCTGAGGGAAGTACCCGGCATGGATGACTTCAGCCCAAACAATTAAAGTTTGGCAAAATCATAAGCAACTATAATGGAAAGTGTCGGGCAACCTGACCAATGCTACCAGTCCTACCTATAATATGAATAAAAATCCAAGGCATAAATCCTTGCATGATATTTCCAACTATCTAAACATTCTCCAGTAAGAACAGATATGACACTAAGCTGCATCAAAACCCAGATACAACATTAAGGGCCATATTTCACCTTTACTTCTATGTGTAGCACTCCTATTCAAGTCACATACAAGGGAATTTATAATTTGGCCCCAACACTGGATGATTAAATAGTGGAGTATTGTAGCCTATGACCCCCATGCTCTTCCTCATCTTCTATAGCACAGTTGAGAACAAAATCATGGGGAAAAATGTGAACCGGATGTCCAAAAGGAGAAGGTAGCTATGTAGGTTGCTCTTTTACCCCTTCTATAGATGCTTCTAGATATTCTGTAAAAACAAAGATTTCACATGGATCCATGAGAAAATGGAACAGGAACAGGTAGAGGGGAGAAAACTGCAGCATTAACTATTTCCATCAGAGGTATCAAAGACTACAATCGGTGGTCAGGAGCCAATTGCTCTACAAAGGTTGGGAACAAGGTTCCTAGTAAATCCCCAGCTTTTCCAGCAGTTTCTGGCCCCAGCTTTGCCTACCCCAGAGCAAAGGAAGCAAGTACAGAATGCAGCCCAGTTTCTGCATGTGAAAATCCATGTGGTTTTAAGTATTTTTATGCAGGCAAGGAACGTCTGGTCCCAAGTAATAAGGATAAATGCTGCAGTCTGTATTTATCTGGGAATGTTATATCCTATTGTCTGTAAAATGTTGTTCATTTTAGACCAATGGCAAAAGTCCTCACACATCTGCTGCAGTTTCGCTGCTGGCCAACAGATGTTGCACTAGTGAGTTTTTATTTGTCACATCTGGCAGAATCCCCAGGTCTGGCATTACATATTCACATTTCTTGGATATAAACAAACCTACTTCCCTCCAATCTCGCTCTCTTTTCTTTGCTTTCTTCTGCTATCATTCAGACTGGAAGGAAGCTGAGTAAGAGATGTTTGTTTTGGGAAAAGAAGAAAAGATTGAGGAAGACTACTCAGGAATTAAAAAGAGGACAACACGGGTTTCAACAAAGGGCTACTTTAAAGAAAGTTTGTGACTTACGATTCTCTACAAAGGTCATTTCTTCAGAAAACAAAGTTGATGTAAACAGCTGGAGACCGTAACTCAGAACACTCAGAAAGCAAGATGAATAAAACTTCCTGTTTTCCTCTCCTACACCAGCCCACAGGGGGGTGGCCTGCAAGGACCCTTTCCAACCCAGATGTTGGATTCCCAAAGGCTTTTCTTTTTTAAGCTGCATATCAATTATTCTTTTACATGGTGTGCTTGGACTTAGATTCAATTACAGCCTGCTAGAGGGCCTGCTGACATAGCAGGTCAATGATAAACAATGCTGTAAATCTTATAAATGCAAGCACTTGGTATTAGCAGCACTTATGCTACAAGGCCAATATGCAGCATATCTATCAACTCTACACCTCATTACCAAGGAGCTTCCTCCTTTCAGTTTTACTTTGATCCTTCAATGAGCTGATGTTGTGCCATTCTAATTCTCTAATTTACTGACATGAAAAACGTTGATTCATGAAACAGAGACTGTGAAAATAGGCTATGGAAATCGACTCAGCATCATTTCCAGTTTCTCCTCAGTTATTATTTTGGGTGCCCAACTTCATATATCTTAAAGTTGCCATGATTTCAGAGGTTAGGTGATCAACAGCTTCTGAAAGTCAGGCCCCTATAAGGTGTCTCCAGTTGGGCACCCAAAAATTGAGGCATGAGAAATCACTAGGGTTTTGTTGTTGTTTTAAACATTGGCCTTAGATCATTGCTGCTGCACATTTAAAAACAAGTGTTCAGTAAAATTACACTTAACAGCTCTAGGAGCACTGCTTTAAAAAAAATGACAAAACCTTCTCCAGCAATCCTTTGATTAAAATGGGACACATCAGTATCTGGAGGTGAACTAGTCTCACTTTGCCACGGACTCACCGTGATCTTGGGAAAGTCACTTAACCTCTGTGTGCCTCATTTTCTCTGTGAAATGAAAATGCTACTACTTTTGTCAAGTACGATGAGATCCTTGGATGAAAGCTTACTCTGTCATAAGCATTGTGAGTGATCCTAAGCCTCTGTGCAGGAGCATAACTGTTTGCAAGATGGGGCTCATACTACTCAAGGTAAGGATTTCAAATACTCAGGTCAGCTACTTCAAAACATTTGAGTCAACTAATCTATTTAAAGGCCTATGTTTGATATTTGGGCTCTCTCCAGTTACAAGATGAGTCAACATTCCACATGATGTTGATCTTTTCATTCAACCATTTGTTCTGGCTCACAATTTTCATTCACCTTCTTCAAGAGCAAATTTGACTTCAGCTCGGGAACTGGCTGGTTCCTGTTGCAGATAAGCTGCCAGGAGTTGTCAGTAATGTGCCAACAATCATTTTCCAACTGAAAAAAGTATTTTAAGAATAAAGCCCTAATGTGTATTATTTACTGTAATATTTACCAAGCCAGAGTGGAAATGGCAAGAGTGACAGTGCTGCTCCTGATACATTTGAAGCCTCCTCTACACCAAGACAAATCTCAAAAGCCACTCATTGCAGTCTCCTTTTTAGACGTTATCTTACTAGTGAAAGAGCTGGCTACCTCTGATTGCAGCTGCTCTTCTCTGAATCCAAATTGTATTGCAGTTCCTGCATCCACAGCAGGCAGAAATCATCAAGGGTCCACTACTTCTCCCCTGGAAAACAGCAGCAAAGCTCCAATACATTTCAGCGTGCTCCAACATGGGAAATCTTTGGGCCAACTCCTCAGCTGGTGTGGTTTAGCATTATGCTCCACTGAAGTCAATGGACTTCCCCAAACACATCAGCTGAAGATCTGACTTTTGTCTGTTTTCGCCCGAAAAAAGGGAAAGGAAGAACCATCATTTGATTTACAGTTTTATGACTGACTTCTCCCTGCTGTTGGCTTACTGGTGTTGCTGCTTTTATTATCAGTTCATAATAAATAATAAATAATAATAATAATTATTATTAGCACTCACATTGCACTTTGCCATGCTTTACAACAAGAAATGTTAAAGTGGAGATATTGGTTGCTCACTCTAGATGTTCATAGTGCATGAAATCTTGAGCTGGAGACCGGAATGTAATTTTCTACAGTATTACATGCAAGCCGCATCATCCAGTGACACATTTCCATTTTCCTTGAAACAAACGTGAGAAAAGACCATACTCGCTTAGTAACAGTGCATCCGATGCAGAAGGTAGGAGTTATTTTTTCATTACAATAAAAGGCTGCTTTCAATAACAGTAGATCTTCTGTTACCTCTCAGTATGACTCAGGGATGTTATTCTATACTGGATAATCAGTAATACAGGGCACAGATTACAACCTCTAGTTTTATTTCCCCAAAGGGTGTAATGATGTAGCACCCTGCCCTGTTAGCAAGAAATACTTTTTGAAACAGAGTTAGTATTAGGCATACCTAATGAGACAATGAGATAAGGCAGCAACCTAAGGTTTCAGTAGTGGGACAGACTGTAACATACCTAATTATTTCACTTGGTTCATTTTCAGATATTTGGTATGTTGCATTAAGTTTGCTCAATTTATTTTGTTGGTGTTACTTTAAATGTATTTCTCCAAGTCACTGGCCAGCACCATATTGGTTTGGTAGCTAAGATATCCAAAGAAATAGAGGAAGGGAAGCGGATTTCTCCATCACTTGAATTTTACATTCCTTGATACATAAAGCTTGTCATCTTTCTGCCACATGTTTACAAGTCACTGGTAACGTGTCAGTGTGGGTGCCTTCTTGCGCTGTTCCAATCTGGACAAACTACAAGATCAGTGTGTACACACAGTATTAAAAAGTCAAACTATGGACAAAGTAAAATCATAATGTAGCTTTGAAAGGTAACATTTTAAAAACAGGTTCAAGTTTTCATATCTTTTCAAAAAGTAACTCAGGTACCAAGCAGGATCAGGCTTTTCTAATTAGGGCCAACAGGCTTATAAAGAGATAAAAGCTACTAAAAGAGAAAATGCAAGTTCAAGGTGAGTGAACCAAAGCATAGGATGTTTATGGGCCTGTCATATGCACCACCTTTATAGCCTGATTCAAAACTCACAGAGATAAATGAAAAGATTCCTGTTGATTCAGGCTTTGGATTAGGCCGTGTGTGCCTGTACTGGATGCAGAGATAATTCTGTGTTAGTCACAAAGGTATTTCTGCAACAAATACAGGATTGGATGGAAATTCCAGCTGAATGGGAGGAGGAGCACATTGAGGACACAGCAATAATTTCAAAAAGTAACAGGCTTTCAGATTAAAAAGAGTTACAGGTGGCGCTTAGGGGGAGTTAGGCACCCAGCTATGGGATTTGGGCACCTATTCTCTTTAGGCTGTCTTGAAAATCCCAGCCAAGATAAAAGTATAGACTGGGACACAGGCAAAAAGAAATGGTTACTTACTGTAAATGTGGTTCTTCGAGATGTGATGCTGACATGTATTCTGCTTAGGTATGTGCGCATCAAGCGTGCTGGAGCTGGAGAATTTTGCCTTGCGGTACCCTTAGGGGGGCAGCACTCATGCCTCGTAGCCGTAGCCCCTCCCCTAGCTATATGAGGTGATGCTGCCCCAACCCCACTCAGCTCCTTCGCATGGGACACCCATGAAATGAGACTCCAATGCAGTGGGGAGAGAGGGTGGGTCATGGAATACACGTCTGTATCACATCCCGAAGAACCACTGTTACTGTAAGTAACCATTTTTTCTTCAAGTAGATACAGCTGTCTGTTCCACTTAGGTGACTCACAAGCAGTACCCACCCCAGGAGACGGGGCTCGGAGTCTACAAGGATTGCAGGACCACCCTTCCCAAGCTTGCATCTGCCCTGGAAGATGAGGTAATAACATAATGGTTCATAAATATAAGTATGGACAACCATGTAGCAGCCCTGCAAATGTCCAACATGGAAATGTCACTGAGGAATGCTACTGACATTGCTTGCCCTCTCATCAAATGAGCTCAAATCCTCTGAGGTGGTGTAGCTGAAGCTCTCAGAGGGCATGTCTACACATACCGGGAATTGATGCTGCAGCAATTGATGCACTGGGGGTCAATTTAGTGGGTTTAGTCTAGTGAAGACCCACTAAAATCAACCACAGATCACACTCTTGTTGGCTCCGGTACTCCACCGGAATGAGAAGCATAAGGTAAGTCGATGGGAGAGTCTCCCGTTGACCCAGTGTGGTGTAGACACCACAGTAAGTCGACCTAAGTTACATCGACTCCAGCTACGTTATTCACACAGCTGGAGTTGCATAACTTAGGTCGACTTACCCCGTAGTGTAGACAAGGCCTCATATACAGTCTTCATACAGGATTTTATTCATTTAGGGATGGTCTGTGAAGATCCTTCATGTGATCTGCATATGACACAAACTGGTGAGGTGAAGCAAAAAATGGTTTAGTCCTATCCAGATAGAAGGCTAGACATTGCCTGACATCTAATGTATGGAGACGTTGCTCCTCCAGAGACAAATGCAGCTTAGGAAAGAATACGAGTAAGTATACTGCCTGGTTCAAATGAAACAGAGATCACTTTAGACAAAGATTTTGAGAGTGGTCATAAAGTCAACTTGTCTTTGGACAATTGTGTATAAATTGTCATTCAGTTCTGCCATCGGAGCCTGCAACTCACATACTCTCCTTGTGGATGTTATTGCTACCAGGAACGCAGTTTTCTGACACAAGAGCAGAAAGGTACAAAATGCTAGGGGTTTGAACAGAGAACCCATCAGCACTGCTAAAACCATGTTAAGGTCCCACAGAGGAACTGGATCTCTGACTGAGGGATGTTGGTGAAGAAATCCTTTGAAAAACCTAGCTACCGTGGGATTGGAGAAGACTGATTTTAAATATATTCAGAACTTCTTGGGAGATTAACTTTCTCCATGGGGTATAAGAAAGAAAGAAAGAAAGAAAGAAAGAAAGAAAGAAAGAAAGAAAGAATAGTGGGGCTTCCATTGGGGCCCCACTATAGTTAGTAGTTTCTATAATGTATTCTGAATCTTCTAAGAAATCAAGTCAGATTTGTTTTGTCAACAAACTTTTCCTCTTATTCGTGAAAGAAATAACTACTTCCCAATTCAATCAGAGATAGTTTGGACCTTGATTCAGCCTGAGGTGTAAAGTTCTCCAAAAGGAAGGTGTCTTGGCCCATTATTAAGAATCCATATCTGAATTCAGGGGTGAATACGGTGTTCCAGTTTGTGCCCCCTCTCTATTTTTAAACAGAGTTACACCTTGACTGAAAGGTCTCAGGACACTGGGTGATCACTTCAGCTTTTGTAAAATGATTGTTTTAATAATGCATTTTCACACTGCTCAACTGGCTCTGCTTAAATGGTAGGAAATGTGCTGTCTCTGAGTCATACCCTATGAGGCGATCAGACAAACTTGGCAACTAATACTACCCAAGATGATTTTTGCAATTTTTCTAAAGTCTGGAAAAAGCTGCTGTAGAATAGACTTCACTTTGCAGCTCATAATTGGCTGAAAAGATATCATATTATGAATATTTTTAACTACAGTACTTAGTAATTGGTCAAGTATTTTGTCTGACACTTAAAATCAAAACTTGACCATTCATGTTTGTTTGATTGTTTTTTAAACTTCCATGGAACTTTTTGTATGTGTTAATCCAAGTGAAATTCTAGCTAGGCATTTTTTATATTCTTTTTACCTAAAATTCCCCCATAGTTTCAAATGGACAAAATATTCTTCATTTCTGTTCTAAGCTTTTGCATAGTATTGCTATATTCTTTTAAGAACACTCTGTTCAACCCCAGCAATGACTGCGTCTCAGTGATGAGCTCAGTGACAGATCAAGTGAGTTCTGTATACAGTTTGTAATAGGTTGCTGAATGATTCATGTTATTTTGATTAAGAAAGAACTATGCAAATATCATTATGATAATCAGATGGCTAGACATATTGAATTTGGGAAGAACAGTACTGAATAAAGCAGGTTGAAAAACTAATTGTTCCATCATTTACTAATTTATCTTTATAAAACATTTATTCAATACTCCTTGCTTTGGTTTTTAGATATCACCAAACTAAGCACATGGATGTTACCCACAATATGCAAGAAAGATCATTAACTACCTCCATCTGCCAGCAAACAAAATCCATTAAACTGCTTATTCGACCATCAGACAAATGATTTGGTGGTGGGAGCGGGGGGAATGCAAGTAGAAGACAAATATATGAGTTATGAGAATAGACACTTACAGACGTCAAGTTTCCACCCACCCCTCCTTCCCTGAAAATATGAACAAAAAGGTTTAATGAATTCTAATGAATCATCTACCTGCCTAGTCAGATAAACTGTTGTAGTATCATCTAGCTCAAGATATATAATGCTAAAGGTGTCCCATTCAAGGCTCAGTTCTGCATCCCTTACTCACAGGAGTAGTCCTGTTGAAATACAAGGATGTCAAGAATGGGATGAATCACATAATAAAGGGCTGCAGGATCAGGACCGCAGTTATTTTACTTTAATCTATAATTAGAGAATTTTAGAATCAATGATACTTTGTGAAATGGCTTTTTGTTACACTTAAAATAAATATAAACATGCCTAAATAATTTATCTAAGGATTCAAAAAAAACCCCTAATTTGGCAAATTCAGGTAAGTATGGTAACATTTTAGCTCACATTGTAAGCTTAGCAGGACAGATGGGCCCAAACTGAAACTCTGGATCTAAACACTCCTTTGAATACTGAGGAAGCTTGCACATAACTCAGGATCTGAACCTTATGGTTTTGGCCTACATTTATAATGCATATATGAGTAGGTATCATCAAGTTCAATGCTGTGTTGTTTTAAATTTTGTAAATGATTAAATAGATTCAGGACTAAATTTTGCTCTCAGTTACATGGGTGTAAATCTGAAGTAAATGCATAAAAATCAACAAAGCTACTCAACATTTATATAATGGAATAATGAAGCAGATTTAGTCTTGCAATTTTTTGTCAAACAGCTTATCAAGTTCTACACAGATAAAATACAATACATAAAAAATTAGGCCAGGTCTACACTAAAAAGTTAGGTGTGCCCAGCTATGTCTGTCAAGTTGTCCTCAAAAGCATGAACACCAACCTCAGGGAAGACAGTTAAGAAGCAGGGCACACACCCCAAATTGGATGTGAGTTCTATGCTTAGATTTCACCAGCCAACCAACCATAATTTGTGAACTCTTCAGGTACTATAACAGCCTAACCATAGAGTCAGAGACAGTCCCTTTGTACTCCAATCTATCTTGCCATCTAGGCAAGCTTGCCTTTGTGGTAGATGATCCCTTATGCCAAAAATCACAATAATATTCAGGTTAATCCCAGTCCCAAGGAGCCAGTCAGTTACCCCATGTCAATTGCCCTTACAGCTCACACCAAAGACAACTCTTGTAGCCAATACTATAATAAATTATATACAGATTTATTAACAGGAAGAGGAAATGAGTTATTTACAAGGTTAAAGCAAGTAAACATACACGCAGATGAGTTCCACTCTTAAGTTTCTAAAGCTAATAGAAGCTTCTATAATAAGCAAGGTCAATATATCCCTGAGGGCTAACATAGGCTAAAGGCTGGGAATTTCTTGCTTATGCATAGAAAACCTTGCACTTGGAGAAACTCTCTCTATGCAGCATGGACTCTCTTGTCAGGGATTTTTAGCCCCTTTCCCCATTCTCAGAAATGGAGAAAAGGGGATACAAATTTTATCCCATTCCCCATTGCCAGTTCAGCTGATGGGAGGAATTCATGAGTATGTCTCCTCTGTATGGGTGGGGGAGAGCAATCAACAAAGTCTTTTTGTCCTCTGATGTTCCACAATAGCTTGTCTGGTGTTGGCTCTCTTTGTTATAATGCTTCTCTTCTGTCTGGTGATGTACAGTTAGATCTTACAATGTAAACACTTAAATATTGCCTTATAACATGGGATACAGATTCTAAAAATGAGATTAATGCATGCAACTTACAAGCATTCAATATGCACATTTTTATAATTCTAATACCTGTTTTAACCATATTAACACACAGGTGAACCATTTTGATTCCAGCTATACATTTGTCAGCATACAGTTGAAACCTAGGGACCTTGGCATGAGCAGTCCCCCTTTTCAGTGTTTGCTCTGAAACTGTAAACCTCCATAGTCAAGAGAGAAGCATCACCAACTGTGAACTACTATTTTGCCACAGTAAGTGTAATCTCCTGCCCAACAAAAGAAGGCACATGAACACCAGACAAACCATTGTGGAACATCAGAAGACAAAAGACTTTGTTGATTTCCACCCCCCCCCCACACACACACACACACTCATGAAGTGGAGATGTGCACAAGGACTCATCTCATCAGCCTGAACTCTGGGGAAAGGCAATACAACTCCCTGGCGGGAAGAAACTGGATCACTATACTGCTTGGACTTGGAGGGGGCAAGATTTCTAAGCATAAGCAAGAGATTCCCGGCTGCTTAGTCTGGGTTAGCCCAAAAGGACTTGCTTATAATAGAAGTTTCTACCACCTGATGGAATTTAAGACTGTAACTCGTGTGTGTATATTTACCTGCTTTAACCTTGTAAAAATTAATTTATTTTTCTATAATTTATTTATTATAGGGTTGGCTACAAATGTTGTCTTTGGTGTAGAGTATTACTGTATTATAAAAGTTTATTAAGCAAGGTCTTTTAATGAAAGCCTATGTGACATTAGTGATTAATGTCATCATGAAATGTATGTATTAATACCACATAAGGAAGTACGTATACTCCTCAATATTTGTTTGGACACAGACTGTAAAACCTAAGGGATAAACAGGTCTGTCTCCTTCGCAAATTAGGCATAGTAGAATCAAAACAATGGAAGGCCCATTTACATACAGATGGTAATACTTAATCGTGAAGACTATGTCAATGATACATTACATGACACCTATTGGATATAATTTTTGACATTAATGAATTAGGGTACACTGAACTGTCACAAAACTCATTACCGGATACCGGTGAGCCCCTTGCTCTCTAGCATTGGGTGCTCTTAGAATCATAGGGGTGTCCAGTCAAATGATTCTTTTTCCTTATGACGGTCCGTGAGGATGTGATAGTTGTGGGTGGTGGTGTCTCCATTGTGAAAGAATTCTTTGAGTGAGTCAGTGGCAGAATTCTTACAGTTCTCCAAGTGTTAAGCATGATGTCAGGTTCTCTGGTGGGGCAGAAGTTCAGTCCTTTGGAGAGTACAGACATTTCAGATCTGGTTAGGGGTGGTCTTGATAGGTTGATGATGTTGGGGTGTCATGTAGTGTCCATGTGGTAGGTCATGGTGTCCAGGAGCGATGTTCTGTTGGTTGAGGAGTTGCTGTAGTTGGTTCCATTTTTTGTTTTTGTGCTTGAAGGCTGACATCAGGTTTTTTTGATAATTGTTTTGGGTTTCTTGCCCGATCTCCCAGTAAGTTCCCTGATTTTTTTCCTTTCCAATGTCTGGGAGCATCTGATTATTTCTTCTTTGAGGTGGTCTCTTCTGGAGCACGTGAGGTACAGGAGATGGTTTACATGTTTTCTGGGGTCCTTCTGCAGAACAGTTCAGCATATTTGGAGTTGTATGTAGTCGTCAGAGGATTATAGATGTTGAGTCCTCTGGAGAGGTTTTGTTTCTTGCATTTGCTCAGGAAGTAGATGTCACTGTTCAGTCTGGTTTTTCTCTTCTTCATGTTGTGAAGTTTCCATTTTAAACCACAAAATTCTATATCTTCCATAGTTGTTTGCAGTGTTGTTGTAGCCATGTCAGTCCCAGGATATGAGAGAGACAAGGCAGGTGAGATAACAGCTTTTATTGGGCTAACTTCT
This sequence comes from Chelydra serpentina, assembly GCA_037349315.1. Taxonomy (NCBI): domain Eukaryota; kingdom Metazoa; phylum Chordata; order Testudines; family Chelydridae; genus Chelydra; species Chelydra serpentina. The sequence continues at coordinate 32,419,478 of JBAIAC010000014.1, forward strand.
GTGGTGCAAGGTACAAGCTTTTGAGCTTCACAGAGCTCTTCTTCAGGTCTGGGAAAGGAAATCAGAGTGTCAGAGCTAAATTCAAGTTGGGGCAGATTGTTAGGCATTAGACTTGAATTATGTAGTACAGTCCAAGTTCTATCCATGTTACAATTTGTCTCACTGAAAGCAATGTGATCAATTGTGTGAGTTACACAAGCAGAATTTGGCTTTCCATCTACCTTACTACATATCATATAAAATATTCTCTTTAGTATTTGAAGATTTATTTTGCCATTTATGTCATTTAAGAGAGGGAGGGTGTTTGTTGCTAGGCTTGTGGAAAGAGTAAAACAGTAAAGTTTTGATGTTTTGTATTTCCATTTCCACTAATAGCTATAGCATTTAGAGTTTTTACCTTGCTTAAATCAGGGATTAGGAGTTAATGAATTCCCTTTCCCCCATATTCTATATACTAAAACATTTTACAGAATAAAATCTTGACATAGTATGTATGTGCGTCAGTTTGATAGTCACAGGGATTGAGCTGGGACAACTACAATCAGTTTTTTCTAATAAGAAACCCAATTCTATTATTGCCATGCAGCACAAATTAATACAGTTGAACATGTGCTAGTCCTATAGTTACTCCTTAATCCTCTTCTACACTGCAAGAAAAAAAAACTCCTCAGAAAATTGTACTTTGCCCTTGATTTATTCCATTACTGATCACGGCCTCTTCCAGCTGGGAGATGGCTGGCTATTAAGTTTGATTTCAGTAGGAGTGAGATATGCTATGCTTTCTAAAACAGGCATTGTCAATCACTTCAATCAAGCCTATTTTTTTAGCTGCTTAAGGACTTTAGATGTTACATTTTCTGGGTTTCAATCTTGTTTCCTGCATCTTATCCTGTAAATGACTTCACATTTTTAATAGTATTCTAGACACACAAGATAATTACAATTTGTGTATTGACAACTATGCATTGACATGTTTTTGTAAAAATGGGAACTAAAGATGACACTGTACAACAAGGTATGTTTCAAAACAAGGATGGTGACTAACCAAAACAAGTCACCTTACACTGGAAAAATTGCACTGAGAAAGAATGAGGAATTTCAGTAGAATCAGCGATTTGTTTCCAACACAAAACGAGATTTTATTCTACTTTACAGTTAATAGTTTTAAAGGAATGAGTAAATCTTAGAAGAAAATGGATGTCATATTGGCTTAGATCTAACACCACCTTGTGGAGTCCACCTCACCTACACAGGAAATTACAAGACAATGTGGAATGACTGATATTTAGCATAATTATATTTGTATTTGTTGAGTACAAAATATGTGCTGCACAGAACACAGAGTAGACAAGGTCCCTAAGCCAAGGAGTTTACAGTGTAAGAGACAAAATAGATAACACCACATAAAAGTACCGGGCAATAGGAATAAGGAATCATTACATTGCCATGCAGAATTTATTAAATTTTTAACATAAATAGCAGTATTTTTGGAGATGTTGTATTAGCACTGTAACTGTAAAAAGTACAGTTTAAGGAAGTAGTTGCAAGAGAAGCAGGAGAGAACCCTGCTACATCAAAACAATGAAGGCCCACCAAGGTCATGGGACAGAATGGAAAAGGCAGGAAGATGAGCAGAGGAGGGATTAGTTAAGAGCTGTCTGTGGAGCAAAGGGAATGCAGAAGGGAGTAGGAAGAGATGAAAGTAAAGATGTGAGTTGAAAAAGAGTGGTGCACGGGCTTGCAAGTGAAAACAAGATTCGTAAACTTGAGGTAGAAGAAATGCAAGCAGAAGTCAAGGAAGAGATTGAAGAAGAGGAGTGAAATTGTTAGAGAAATAGGTGAGGAAGATGACCTTGGTAGATGCATAGCCGATGGAGTGTCAGGCATGCTATAGCAAATTACAATTTACAATATTCAAAGCAAGAGAGGATTAGAGCAGACAGACAGACAGACAGACACATTTTGGTGATAGGTATGGAGTGGAACAGTTGGAATTTAGAAATATGTTAGAGAGGATAAACTAACAAGGTTTGGCAACAGCCTGCATGTAGGGGAGAGGGAGAGAAAGGTTGTATTCGGTATACAACATGAGATTGTGAGTGTAGGCAACAAGGAGAGTATAGTGGAATTATGGAGAGAAGTGAAAATATGGAGCTCAATTTTCATCCTATCAGTCTTTGAGATGAGATATCCAGGAAGACATGGCCAGAGACAAATCCAACTGGAAATGCATGGATGATGACAAAAGGCAAAGAGTAGTACAGTTAGTATAAAAGCTGTATTTATCAAGCCGATTCTTGGTCTTTTTATATAAGACAGCACTCTACCAAGGCAACATATTCATCAAGCAGAGGACAAGAAGTTTCATATTCTTTATCTTTCAGAAGTTGGAAACAGTCCTTAATTTTCCTTCATACTAGAGAAGAGAAAAGGGGCAACTCACTCATTGTGAGACTAAAATTCAACAGGTTTGGCCCTCAGATTCGCCTCTTGGCGTGTGCACACACACACGCAAAAGCAAAGCAGACAGATTAAAAAACCCAAACAAGCAAAATCCTCACTCTTTGAACAGGTCAATCTGGGTTTTATGTTTCAGTCCACAGCTAATGGACTATTCATAGATACCCTTCCTGAGTTTCCAATAGGCTTTTTAACACAGACACCTTTAACATGAAAACAGGAACCCTGAACACTCTCAATATATGCCTGCTTTACCAGCTCTGGAACATATGACCTTAAAAAGTCCAAAACATTTCAACAAATGCACACATATCAAAACAAGATTTCCAGCATACATTAGGTCCTTCTTGGTATGACTTTGGTAATGACTGTAGGTCTTTCCCCCAAAGTTCTAGGATTACTATACAAATGCCTGAAAATCTGTTTCAGTCTCTCTTGAAGTGAGCCCATTTTTGGTCGGTCCTATAATCACAACAGAAGGCATTCACACGCAGGAGATAACATAGATAAAAGGCGGCAGATGCTTGTGGGAAGAAATTAAAAGGGTGTCAAAATTGGCATCACTGGCAGAGCAGAAGGACAGGGGGAGCAGAAATCTGAAAGGAGAGGCGGTAGGCATGCGCCACTCAAACTATTGTTTTGTTTTCTGATAATGTATCACCTAGAGTGACCAGACGTCCCGATAAAATTGGGACCGTTCCGATTTCTCTTCTTTTGTCCCAAGTCCCGACCAATGCATGGTCGGGACGCCATTTGTCCTGATATCCGGGCTTCTTCCTTCCATATTTTTTTTTTGCTCAACAAGTTCGGCGGCGGCCCAATTTCCGGGTCCTCGCATCTGGTCACCCTAGTATCACCTGCACTTCCCATTGCAAAAATGAAGTGCATTAGTCTTCCATTATTAACTGTACTGACTTGCTAGTCATCAATTTCCCATCTGGCTGGCTTCAAAAAGTGCCAGCTTTTTAGTCAGCTGGAACAAATATTTATTTATAGCTTGTTGGACCGGTCAGATGAAAGTTTTTTGGTTTTGTTTTGTGAAATGTACTGCATTTTTCAATGCTATTGCCTTTCAGATGTGCACAGTGGGCTTTTAAAAACTACACAGGGCAAGTGTGGAGAGTGAGACTACAGCTCTTGCCAGAGAAGGGAGCTGCAGACCATATGTAAATTTCAGATTCCCACCAAGGTCTGTTTCATGGTGGAATCATTTACAGCTGTTCCACACCGGTGCACCTCCCTGCCTGCTACTCTTAAGGAAAGCCTCTGAAGTACAACTCACACTCAGAAAATAATGGTTAAATTTTAAAAAAAATTTAAAAGACAAACAAATTTGTTCCAGCTTGCACCTCAAAATCCTTGCCATAGGTACTATTATATCAAAGCTTGCTAACACAGCCCTCTCCACACTGCTGCTTCACCCAATTCTAATGAGACTTTGTGAAAGGCTGGCAGTTAATTGGACAGTTGGGACTTGATGTGCCCTGGGTTAGGCCATCTTCTGACCTATGTCAGAGTGCAAGGCCCCAGGTGTAGCATACATTGGCTGGAGGGGAATTGGACCAATAACCCTCACTCTGCCTGGGGCCTGTAGCTGACCAATACAGCCTGAAATGCAGTTGAGTTTATATAGAAACACACACACACACACAGTAATGATATACAAGACAGAAAAGAAGATGGCTTTCAAAGATCCCACAACAAAGGGGGGCCATCACACTCTGAAGCTTACAAAGTCTCCAAATTGGGCCCCAAATGGGTCTGGTTCTAGGTTACTACTCTGTTACATTGTAAAATTGCACCAGGAAGACATCTTTGAGATCTATGATTAGATCTGAGATCTATGGAAAAAAGCACTATGAGTGATATATATATATATTATGCTGCTTAGGCCAAAATGCATTTTGCAAAGAAGTTCAAGGTCAACCGAGAGTAGCCAGGACTCAGGGGGAGGAATTTTTATTTTAGTGTGTCAAAGTTATAATATATATTATCAAGAATGTTTTAGTATTGTACAAAGAGTGCAGTCACATATATAACCCCTCTTCTCATGGTGTTCCTTCGGTAATCAGCATGCCAGGATTAGGAGTGGCTGCCATGAAGTTTTCCTTTTAAAATCTATTGTATGTATTTTTAGGGTGCCAACCCAATAGCCATTCCAGGCAGCCGAACAGAACCATCTACATTAATTAAGATTCAGATAGAGATGTTCAAATGGATGCGATAGTGGACTGTGCACTTCATCTCTCCTAGGTTCAGCAGCTTTTTGCTTTTGTCACCAGGCTATCATTGAAACTGGTACCCTCACTCCACCATCCCCAGGCAATTATTTCACTGCTTCTACAAAAACAGAAGGCAAGAAATGAAGATCTGTAACCTACAGTGCTTTGCTTTCAGTTGACATTGGTTAAAATAAGATAGACTGGCTTTTCAATAAAGTAATGTCACTGGTTTACTTTTCAAATGGGAAATTCAACAGGGAGGCGGGAAGAAGTAAAAAGAGTCCTGAAAATCCAGCAATATAATTTCAAACAAAGCAATAATATTGATTAATGTGGTCGGCAAGTTGCAAATAATTCTACACTCACTGACATCTAGGAGAGCTTTCTAGCATGTATAAATTGGCCTTCCCAATTTTACTAGCAAGTTCAACATTTTAAAATAGGTCAAAAGGAAGTCCAGATGACTGAGGCCAAACTCGTCACTGACATAACGCCACTGAATCCAATGGGGCTACACCATGGCTGAATTTAGCACACCAGACTATTTATGGTAAAACGTGTTGTATTGGAGTGTTTGGGAAGATTTTCCTCTGGATGAGAAGAAATGGAATCAAAACAAAATAAAATGACACCCTGGTGTCTACCCCTGCCAACTGAGATGAACCAGAACATGCTTTTTGGTCTCTTTTTCAACATTCCTCATCTTTATCATCCATGCTAGCTGCTGGCATCAAAGTGTTTACAAGTGCTATATTCTAGCTGCAGTTCACTTTTGGATGATAGTGAAACTTTTTTACTGTAGTTTCACAACATTGCAGAGATCAGCACCTGTTGTGTGTGCACATATGTAAGGTTTTATTGCAAATTTCCTGCTCTGTTTTATTGAATGTGGATGCCTGTGATTTTTCACACACTTTAAAAAAAAAAAGACATGTAAAGTTTGTAGGAGCTTGAGTAGTACATGTCTGAACTGTATTTTAAAATTCATGTAAAAAGATCCTGTACTTTTTATGGGCTTGTCGTCACATTTATAATTTCAAACTCCAGTTTATCCAGTCCAACATGGTGGGGGGGGGGGTTGTTTGTTTTTTCTCTCCTCCTCCTCTTCTGAGTGGTTTCGAAATTTCATTACCTCTTGAAATCTGTGCCTGCAAAATGCACTAAAAGAAAGAGGAAACAGCCTTACAATTTTCATTCCTAACAATCAGTCTTATGGCAAAGAGTTATTAAGGGCCAAATCCAGCTCCCACTCAACAGAAATGCCACCCACTTGCATCAACGGGTGAGGGAACCTGATGGGGCCAGCGGTGAAAGAGGGACTGTTCCAGTAGCAACAGAGGGAGGCAGTCACCAAGGGACAATAGGTAGCTCCTCCAGCTGGGAGTCTCTGGCACCCATTGGCCAGTTGAGGATGAGGGGTGCGGATTCACCAGCACTCCCCAGCTCTTAGGATTTAGCCCCACACAGGGGCAACATGGAGCCGCTTTCAGCTCCATTCCACCAGCCCTCCCTACTCACCCAAACTAGGAGCAGGAACCCAGACTGCTTCAGGGAGGAATTTTTCTCCCATGGACCAATTGGCAGAGGACCAGGGAGGTTTGTTTGTTTTTTGCCTTCCTAGCAACACCTTCAAGCCACAGTGGGTTGAGTAGAAACAAGCTCAGTACCTAATTGAGGTACTGTGGCCTGTGGGGCTAAGAGAATAAAATGAATAGTTCCCAGAGGTAAAAGATATAGGGATTTTGGTGTTGGGTCTTGGTCTCATGTGATAGGGTGAGATCGTGTGGTCCTCATGGGCAGAGTCCCCACCCTCCTGCACCCTCTGTCCCCCTTACAGGGGAGAGGGTGTTAGAACTAAGAAAGCCAAGTCCTGGGGGCGGGGAGGGAGGTAGATGGAGGAGAGCCTACCCCGCTTTATGGGTTATATGGTAAGGAGCCCTGTAACCCCCACACTGGAACCAATTAAATGCTCGGTACGGAAGAGTATGGGTGATGGGCAGGTAGCCCCCTCTCCCCATGGTAAAGTTTAATACAAGTTGTGGCCTGCCACTTAATTCTGTGCATGTGTCTGACCTCATTTTGCATCCACATCAAATTTTCCCACCAAGTTCATCAGGAGCTGAAGTTTTATAAAGAGCTTGTTCCAATTTGTCTCTGCATCAAGATGAACTAAAGTTGTATTGGTCTAATTTTAAGCTTATAAAATGATTTACTATAATGTTTATTTGCAATTTTCAACAAATTAGCTAAAAATGTTTGTTCCTTGAGAGAGAACTAGAGCTTCTCTACAAGAGCTGAGAAGAGCAATCGCCCAGCCATTCCCCCACCTCATGTTGAGAAATGGGATTTAGAAATTTCAAGTCACTGAAATGGTGGGATCTAATAGGAGTTGAGCAAGTCTAGATTCCTAATAGAGGCAGAAAATCCATTTCTCTGAAACTTTTCATTTTGGTTGTTAAAGTGCTCCTTAGAGCCAATGATGAGGGGGGCCAAAAACCCAAGCAGGACCGAGGGGGGTGGGTGGGTGGGTGGGTGGCTTTCCTTTTCCCAGCCTCTATTCAACACGTAGTCACAATAAGACTTATTTATTTTGAATTTAAGCATTGAAAATGGCCAGCTATATTCTAACCATTACATCCAGTCACAATGAATGGCAAACCCTTACAAATGTTTCTGAAGTACCTTAGCTATAATAAAAATGAACAACAATCAAACTGCCTTAACAGTCCATTGACATATTGTAGGCATAGGAAATGGAGCTCAGTCTTTGAATACTTGAGGACAGAAGGCAACTTCATTGTCGTAAGAGCATTTATTTTTTCCCCAAACTTCTTTTTAGATTCCTTTAAAGCTACTTCAATATGAGCCAAAAACATTCAAAATGCCACCCTCGTGGAGACTCCATCCACTTTCTTCTACATAATGGTGCTATCACTTAGGCTGCAGTCTTCAGACTTTAAGCAGAAGATACTATAAGTGGTGTCCTACCAGTGGCCCAAGGGACCCTTGTGGCCCTGCTAAGGAAGTTTGCACTTACAATTTGAAAACATGTTCCCCGAGTTGTGCCCTCCAATAATCAGCCCTCTCTGCACTGCCTCCCCGTCTGCCTCCCATAGCTTCCCCTGCAGTCTCAGGATCCGATCTGATGAGAACGGGGAGTGCTCTTGGCTGCTGCTGTCCCTCTCCTTCTGCAGCTGCTCAGGAGCTCCCCCACTGACAACCTGCTGGATCATAGGGAGAGCAGTTCTAGTTGTTCTTTGCCTGCTTACCTGTCACGCTGCGGCAGCCCCAGGGAGACTAGAACAGAAGCTTGAACAGTTGTACCTGAGCCTAGGGGAGCACCTAGCAAAGGATGGCTTCCCACCCAATCCAGGGAAGCCATGAAAGAGAAGGACAAGCTAGGATGCAATGAGTTACAACTCCATGGTTCCCTGCCCTAGCCCCAGAGCAGGTTGGAGCAGTCTGATAATATGCTCCTGGTAATATACTCCAGTAGGGCACATCTGGACTGCAGTGCACTCCAGCCACTCTGCCTCCCTTCCCTGCCACCCAGCATGTCCCCCTACATGAGGGGCTTCAGAAAGAGAGGCACAGGAGACTCCTATGCTGGTCTTATGCCTTCTGGGAACTTTCCTATGCAGGGGAAATCCTCATCAAGTGAGTAAGCAGTGCTTTCCACTGCTTTGAGCTGTGCCTGAGTGGTGCAAATGGAGTGGAAGAGAGCAGAGAATCTCTTTCCAAATGAATTGTGGCCACTTCAGCTTTTCAAAATAATATGTCCTACTCTCAGATGGAAAGGAGTGGATACCACTGGAATGGTCTCCTGGAACCTTTTGGGGGGCTCTCCTGAAGAATGAGAATGGTAACAGATTGAAGAATGCATTTTGCCTCCACGTGGGGGCTCGGTCCTTGTACTCTGAGTGCAGGCTTTAGTGCACCAGGAAACTTTACATGGATATTGCCTCAGGGTACTCTATTCACTGCTGGAGCACCTCATCTGGCTGCACCTGGGGATTAGCTCTGCCAGTGTGACAGCTCTTCCCATGGTTTCTCACTCAGTCTCACTCTCTTGGGACTCAACAGCTTCTGCTTCATAGTTTGGCCCTCTAGCCTGTAGTTTTTCCCTTCCAGGGGTGTACATGTATCAAAATCTCTCTGGACCCATTCTCCCAAGCTGTTTTCCCTTAATGGAGATACTTCCCCAGTAGCTGGTAGGGGAACCCAGGCCCACCCTCTACACTGGGTTCCAGCCCAGAGACCCTACAACAAGAAGTCAAGGTCTGCACAGTACTAAACCTTACTGCTGTATCCCTGGGCTACTTCCTACCTTGCCTTCTCTCACCATGAGACTGCAGCCTCTCTCTCTGCAACCCTGTATGACTCTAGCTACTGGGCTGTATGCAGGCCACTCCTGTTCTTCTCCCCTGAGCTCCATCCCTAATTAGTCATCCTTGCTCCTTGGCTCCTCCTCCAGGTGCAGCCTAGGCAGTTAATTGACCCACCTATCCACCTTAACCCCTTCAAGCCCTGTGTGAGGTGGACACACCACAACAGAAACCTAGAGCCACACATTCTAAAGGGAGCAATGCTTACAGTCCAAGGAGCCTATCAAACTACACAAGAAAACAGTAAAATCACTGCATGTGGGAAGTCCTCCATGAAAGGCTTTTTTTAAACTAATGAGGGGTAAAGAACTGAAAATAAAAACTATAAATGGCTAGTTATACAATGCCTTTACTAAAAAGAGTCTATAATCCAAACTTCCTGTATCTTATACAATAGCTAACTCCCAACATTAAAATGAATGCCGAGTACCCAGAGGCAAAATCCTCAGTCTGAAGTGCACAAATGTTGGCTTGGTGGCTTGTAAATAGTGGTGACAATTGCCAAGGGTAATGGGTTCCAGTGACAGGATAATGGGACAGAATTATTTTAAGAAATACTGAGTCTGTGTCCAAATGTGTGACAAATATTGCAACCCAATGTGGTATCTCTGGGGCCCTTTGTATTAATTTATGAATAAGTTGTGTACGATTGTGTTCTACCCCATGGTGGAGGTGTTACCAGAGCTCCTCTAGGAACTAAAAACAGTGGAGGGCGATTACCCCTGAGACTGTAAATAACTCCAGAGACATTTCACCCCCTGCGGTGGTTTGAATATACTGTTACAGGCTAGGTTTTCCAAAGAATGGGAAACAAAGAGGGCTTTTAGTATAAAAGGATGAGTTTGAACTGACACCGCCTTCTTTCTGATCTAGCAAACATGAATGAAATTTTGTCTGAGGGGCCTCAATCTTGCTGAGGGGTTGGACGGACTTTTCAATACTAGGGCCCCCAAAACAGTAAGGGGTAATTCCTGGTGTGTTTAAGTCTGCTTATTGGTTTCATTATGTTTTTCTCTGTAAACACTTTTACCTTAAGAATAAATGTGCTTGCTTAGAGTTATGTGGTAACTGATAACTGTTGGCAATACACTGTTGCAGAGAAAGTGGCCATTAGGTAGACTGGCTTGCTGTAGATATCACCGTGTGAAGCATGGAACAGTGTGGCCTAAAAACCCCTGGTCAGAAGCAAGCTGAAAAAGAGTCCCTGCCCAGAGACAGGTGATGGCTGGAGACCGGAGACCTCACTGGGCACTTCTGGGGTGGACCACAGAAGTGCAGGTGCAATTAACCTTGAAACTGTGACAAAGTGCACAAGGAGATTTGAACGACACAATTCCAATCTCCATGCTCTGGAAAAAATGAGGTTTTTTTCTCTTGATCTTACAACATATACATTCACATGTAGCATAAAATGGGGTTATAAACTGGGGACAATATTTAAAAGTTTTTGTTCATTCCACTGTTTTAATTTCTCCATATCTTTTTAGAAACCACACTTTTTTGCTTCAGCACAGATTGTAAAATGTGGACCAACCTTCTTTTCAGACAATATTGCAACAATATTTTTACTGTGTAATTATATTCATTTTAAATATTGTCCCAGTAGTCTAGTTTTAGAGGTAGAGGTGATAATTTCGTGCCACTTTCCCCAGTTCTAGCTATGAAATGAATACTACTGTTTTTTAATTGTCACTTGTTTAAGTGCACATAAATAAGAACAGCCTCCTCTGTCATTGTTCAGCATTTTTGACAGTCAGATACAAGAAATGAATTAAAATGACCTAATGAGGTCAGTTTACTGGCTTAATTTTTCCAAAATTTTACAGATAACTCCCTGCAGCTGTATGTAAGGAACCTTTCTGCTGGGAATCGATGTCTTCTAGGGTTTTGTGTTTTCGAATAGCATGTGTTCTGGGACCTCATCAGTTGTCTATTGAGCTCTATTTTGTGCTTAAAACAAAATCATATGACAAGCCAAGATAAGGGAATCCTTTAAAAAAAGTGATGCTGAAAACTGTCAGGTGATCCAGTCATGAACTTTAAAAAAAGTAAAATAAAAAAAGAGGTGGCAGCAGACCTGAGTCCCCAAGCACTAGAGTTAAGATGTTTTGTAAATTAAGGCAGGAGAACTGTGCAAAAAGCTGAACTTTCATTCCAATAGAAGACCAAATAGAGCTATAATGAGCAGTTTGGCATTAATTCCAATTCAGGTGAACAAGGCCCTGTGGGCTCACAAGCACAGTGCAGGTCCAAAGCTCTATTCATCCACAGATTGCTTCAGCTAGGTGCTGCTGACATTATCACTCAGCACTCTGATCTGGTCTTGCTCGCAAGCAGCCTGTTAAAATTTCTACAAAGAGGCACCAATCAGTTTGGAGGAAGCACTGCAGAAGCAGAGGAGCATTTCTGTGAACTGGGGCTCCAAATGGGATGCAGTGGGGAGAGGGAGAAGGCAGAGTATAAAGTTAAGATACATTAATTACTCACACTTGAAACAGGGACAGAGGAGACCAGAGGTGAAGATGCTTCCCAGAGAATAAGACCTGACAAACTAGTGCAACTAGATACTAGCACAGATTATTCAAATATATCACTGGATTGAGGGTTTAAGAACATGGTCACACAGAAAGTGCTTGTGGGAACTGTGAAATGGGAATTATTAACTAAATATACCAGAGATGAGGAGTGCAAACTACACAAGCAAGATCCACTGCAAAGGCACGCTCCACCCTGTGCCCTGTGCCACACATAGTGCCTCAGTGCAAGAGTACTTGGACTATAACCACTAAATCACGCTCTTCCCCCAGATCTCCACTCACTCTCATGGCTGTAATATAGCCCATAACATATTCCCGCAAAGCCTGCAAGAATTCACTTGTCGTAATATACCGAGGAGTTAAGCCAACAAAAATGGATTTGTGTTTCATTTTACATTCTGATCTCTACAGTTATGCCGAAGAAAAACAAGCACACAAACAGAGGCATCTATGTTGGAACACATTCATGGTGTATTACCACCAGTGAACTATGCACGCCTTGCAGAAATACTGCTCTTTCCTTAACACATTGCTGTGAACACAAAAAAACCCTAATTCTATATAAAATAATCATTGTTCTGGATTATGTTCCTATCTACCATTTGCATCCCAAGACATTCATTTTTGGGTCTCATTTACAAATTAGGTATTTCTGTGTTGGGGTTTTATTTGTTGTTGTTTTTTGTTTTGTTTTGTGTCTTTCTTCAGATCTCCCCTCCATCGTTTTCCTTCTTTATGAATCTCTCTCTCCCTTCCTCAAATTTTAGGGAGGGGTCTTTTGCTTGTAGATTTTGTTTGTTTAATATGTGGGTCAGGTAGGCTTAAGGAAGGCAACCTTACAGATGTGAATTTTACACTTCCTGCTGAAGGTAATACATTTTGTGGTCACTCTGAGTTCTTCCAGAAGCAAGTTGTACAGTTGTGGGCCAGTCGCTGAAAAAGCTCTGTGTCCTATGAACACGAGCCTTGCTCTTGTGGCTGATACTTCTATTTCTCTAAAGAAACGTAGGTATAATCAAGTAGAGTAAGCCAGTTCCATGAGGCCTTTGAAAATGAGGACTGAAACTTTGAATTGCTCTGGTATTCAGTGGGGAACCAGTGATAGAGTGAGCATTTGCTCTGAGGGGTCAGTTCTACAGCCCCAATCCAGCTGGCCCCTATCCTGGACTCAATCCAGCAACATACGTAAGCACAGATTTAAGTACTTTATGGAAACAAAGTCAACATGCTCAGCACCTTGTAGGATCTGGCCCTTGTTGGCCTGTGTTGCCAAGTAAGGCAGGTGCTGTGTTCTGAACCAACTAGAGGGAGTTTTCTGTTCATCCTTTTAGTTGAGCAGTTTCATTCCGAGGTTCAATGTGTTGCAGTAATCAACCTGGGAAGATATGAATGCCTCCATCACCACAGTCATATCCGACAAGATGGGGTTCAGTATCCTGGCCAACTGTTGGTGGAAGAGAGCTATTCAGGTATCCAGGAAAAGTGAGGAATCCAGGTGAACACTGAGGCTGAGGATCATCTTAAAAGATTTCTAGTGTAGATGCATCAGTGAATGATAATGCCCTGGAGATGGTGAGCTGTATGAAGCACTTCTCTTTCCTAACCAACATCTGTTACATATTCAGACCTGGATTACAGAATATCATTTTCCATACTACTATATTTTTCAGCACAAACACAACATTTTGTATATATCTGCTGCTAAAACATGATAGATTAAAATTTAGTAGGGTACCAAACTGCTTACATATGCACAAACCCATTAAAATTGATATTTAGAATCTTGTTTCTTTACATATATGCAAAATAAACTACAGGAAGAAACAGACATGCTCTTCCCTTTGAATGCAGACTTCTGTTTTTAATCAGTCACCATTCCTTTTGCAATCACAGCAGAACTTGTATTCTCCAATATCTGAAGGCGTTATCTAGAGTTTCACAAAATATAGGACTTGCTACTGGCAGCATTATTTTCATAGTCTAATTTTGCATTTTTTTAAAGACTCATCTTTTTAATTTTCATCTTTAGAGAGGATGGGAAACAGACTTATGGATTTTGGCTTTTGCAGTGTTTCCTCATTTTTCCATATTTGCATTTTAATCAAAATTGCACACAGTAAAGACTTTGTATTCAGCAGCTGGTGGCTATAACTGTACCAATGTCTGATCCTTCTGGAAATAAGACTAAGCCCACTGCCAAAGTGGGCACTGCCGTATTCTCTGAGCACCACCATTCACTTCATGGTACAGTAGATATACTACTGCCACATGCAAAAGGTTGTTTAGTCTTTCCTCCGGAGATCTAGTTGTGGGGCAGCAACTCTACCAGTGGCAAATCTCAGTTACTTTTGGGCATCAAATCTCAGGATGCTGGCTCCCAGAAAAGCAACTTCATGCAACTCAGGTCAAATGTTACAATTGCTGAGGGCTAGTCTACACTACCCGCCTGATTCGGCGGGTAGTGATCGATGTTCTGGGATCGATTTATCGTGTCTCATCTAGACGCGATAAATCAATCCCAGAGCCGCTCCCCATCGACTCCGGAACTCCAGCTCCGCGCGAGGAGTAAGCGGAGTCGACGGGGGAGCCTGCCTGCTGCGGTGTGGACCAGAGGTAAGTACTTTTGAAATTGATCTAAGACATTCGACTTCAGCTACGTTATTCACATAGCTGAAGTTACGTATCTTAGATCGATTTCCCCCCCCCCCCCAGTGTGGACCAACCCTCAGCCTTATTCACCTATTGACTGAGTCTGATGAAATAGATACCAGTTTAATTTTCTAGAAATTTGCAGCCCTGATAGTCCAATATCAGTTTCTTGACAGATTTTAACTGGTTTGTTTTAGTTACTCTGTGTTTTCAGGGCCTTGGATTCTTTGTCTTTAGTTGGAGAAAGACACACAGTACTTAGAGTGTGGTTCTAATTTGGAAAGTGACCATGTAAAAATGGCACCTTAGTACTTAACAGGACTGCTCCCTGCAGCTTCCAGATTCAGATCAGTCTGACTTTAGTGACCAAAATAAGTGTTTACTGCATTTTACTCCCATTAGCCTTGCAGAGCTAACTCAGGTAAGATAGTAATGATGCCCTGGAAGCTGGAATCTGTTGCTCTTTGTGCAACTTCAACAGAACCACTTATCAAGTTCTAATCTGCGTCATCTGTTCAAACTCACAGAAGGTTCAGGGGATTCACAGACGGCATCATTTGGCCTGTGGAACCTTTGTTACTGGTAATAATACACAAGATAGGAAAGAATTCAGCTTCACATTCAAGTAAGTGCTGCACATTTGGGAGCTAGAAAAAAAGACATCTGTTTACATGTAAACAGCACATTTCACATAAAGTTGTTGAGAGACAACCATGGAAGCCCACAATGCCCCGTTTACTGAGCAGTTTTCAGAGAAGAACCATATACAGTTACTCATCAGTGGAGCTCTGACCTGGACTAGGATAAGGAGAAAACTCATAGAAAGAAACATTGAGCTGCCTTGGAGCAAAGGAAGACCAGGTGCATCAAGCTGTCTGCTACCCAGAACAGTTTTGATATTTGGGGCTTAATGGTATGGCAGGAGAAAAGAAAACCTTCTTTAACTCCCTCACAACCATGGAATTAGATTTCAAACATTTTTCTGAGCAACAGTCCAAACTAGCATAAATGGGAGCAAATCCATCCAAGTCAATGAAGCTGCTCTCATTTACACTAGGCTTGAATTGGATCGTCTTTCATGAGTGACAGGAGTAACTGCTGCCATATTAGGGATCTGCAGGGCTAACAAGTACTACAGGCTTTCAATGGAAAGACCAAGGAGGCTATTTTGTGCAAAACAAAAAACATTGGTGGTTCAGATATGTGTACATTATTCAGACTACCTAAATTCTGGCAGAAGGGCTTTTGAGATGAAATGCTTTACTTTTGTCTAAGGATGCTCAAAAATGTAAAAAAAATAAAATAAAAACCAGGACCTTTTTTTAAATGTTGAAGTTTTCCATTTTATCAGGTTTGAAATGGTACATTTTTTAAAATGGCAAAATACTTGTTTAAAAGCTTTTTAAAAAATTTCCCCTCCCCTTTTTCTCACTGAGTGCACTAAAAAGGTTGGATATTCCCCTCCCCGCCATTTTTCCGTTTTTTTCTTCCCCTTCCCTCTTCTCTAACTTCTCAAAAATTTTCCAACGTTAGCAGCATGACAGTGTCAAAAGGAAAAATGAAACTGTAATTCTGCCACCATCTAACTTTTTAAGACTTCTTCAACTTTTGAAAAGTTACATTTCATCTCTATAATGGCCAATCCAGTGCAGGATGTTTTAGTTTTGTATTCTATTTTATCCACATCACTGAGGGTGGTTTGGACTCAATTTTATCCACACCACAAAGTTTGGTGCCAAAGGATTTTTTGGGGGAAGTGGAGTGGGAGGGGAGATTGTGATGTTCTGGCTTTGGTCCATCTATACTTTCCACATACCAGAATGGATGAGCCACCAAAATTAAAGTAATTCTAATTTTAACACATTAAAACACATTTTAATAATCACCACATATGCTAGTATGGGTTTAAATGCGAAAGCATCAGTCACATGTAATATGACATATCTGATCTCAGTCATTTTGCTACTCATGTGATTGGTGGCTCTGTGTATTTGATGGTTCTTAACTACAGAGGCCCAGATTGTCTTTACTCATACACTGAGTGACAAACACCCGTGTTCTCACTTTTAAGATAACATCCACATGAATAAGGTAATGGAAAAGGTTAACCAGGAAAACAAAAGATAAATACTCTGCATTGTCACTGCTTAGCAATCTGCTTCTCATGATGTACTAAATACTGATTTAGAAGATAAACTATCCCATTTACTAATGTAAGTATTAAAAGGCTAGAGGTGTGAGACCAGGCAGGCATGACTGCTTTCCTTCTTCAAGAGGTGTAGAAAAAGAACAGGCTACAACTGCCCTGATTGATATTATTGAAATGTTGTTGTCTTGGAATTTGGAAGTATTCAGAAATCCTACAAATGCACCCAGAGAGGGTTTAGAGTCCTGTTCTGAATCGAATATCCATAAAGGACACATGGAAATGATATAATGTAAATAAAAGGAGAAGAGCCATAAAATCCATATTGCTTTTAAAAGGCTCCCAAGACATATTGTACTTTGTACAATGCTCATTGCTATTGTGATGAGAATCCCTCACTATCCCTGTCCCATTCTCTGATGTTTAATCACCAGTATGTGAAACATGTATAAAGCCAACAGCAAAGCACCACCTGACTGCAACAGTGTCGATGTGGGGGTCATAAATGGCACTCCGAGTGGTGTCACGACAGATAGTGACACAGCTATAGATTAGTTTAATCTGAACCACCTGCAGAACCCTACACTATAAATCCACAGAACTATAATCACCACCCACAATATCATGTTTTCACTGAATCTATATTCAGAGTGTACAACCCCCAGTTTGATTGCAACTTGCCTCCATCTCATTCTCTTCCAGTTTGAATCACATCACCACACTGCAACTGAAATTAAAATCATATGGCTCACTTTCATATAATTTCTTTTTAATGGATCAGTGTGAAAGTACTTTCTTAAGCTATCTCACACATTTGCTCAATTTAGCAAAACTTTGAATATACTTTTGGATAAGTTTGACCATTCTCATAGGCTCTGATAGTACGAGTACACTATTCCCTCCTCCCGCAGACCCCTGATATCAGGGATAGGTAAAGTGTTACTTTTGCACATTTAAAAACTTGGCTAAAGCATTGATTCCAGGGTTTTTTATGATAAAATGCTGTCCTAGTGCCTCACATTTACATTTTATGGAAGATCTTGCTGTACATTTTCTCTACATGATGATCCCATGTTTGAAAATTAACTTTTATAAACTCATTTTCTAAATATATTGTAGCAAAATTAATTAAGAATTTCTCACAAAATGTTCCATAACTGTGACAGAGAGAAGTCTTCTATCTGAAGGGTTACAACAGAAGGGCCACAAGGAAGCCCTTAGTAAAATCATACTAAATAAATAATAGTAAGATCTAATAGTAAGGCAAGACACAGCAGGGAAGCACCAAACAGATAAAAAGTAACTTATACATTGCTGAATTTTAATTTTAATTTTTTTTTCATAGCAACTTCAGAAAGCATCAAAGCAAGCAAGGAAGAAATGTAATCCACTTATCAACTTCCCCTGAAATGTGTGGCAAAAGCATGGTCAACACAGGAACAAAGACTCCTATGTGATTATAGGTTCCAGTGCAGTTTGCCACAAAAAAGGAGTGCTTGAACAGAAACACTTACAAACAGACTGGAGTTGAACTGGGTTGATTTTTTGAGCTCTGTGGGTTGTGTTGGCTAAGGGCTGGTCTACACTAACCCCATAATTCGAACTAAGATACGCAACTTCAGCTACGTGAATAACGTAGCTGAAGTCGAACTATCTTAGTTCGAATGAAAAAGCACTTACCCGGGGTCCACACGCGGCGCGCAGGCTCCCCCGTCGACTCCGCCTACTCCGTTTGTCGAGCTGGATCACTTCCTGGTTCGATTTATCGCGTCTAGACAAGACGCGATAAATCGAACCCAGAAGATCGATCCAGCGCCTCCGACAGGACGCGTGAGTATAGACGTACCCTAAGAAACACAGAAAGCAATTCCTGCTAAGCCTTCCTTATGATCTGAGCATAGGCCAAAGTGTTAGGGTAGGTCTACACTTACCCGTCGCGTCGGAGGCGTCGGATCGATGTTCTGGGTTCGATTTATCGCGTCTTGTCTAGACACGATAAATCGAACCAGGAAGTGCTCCCCCGTCGACGCTGGTAATCCAGCTCGACGAACGGAGTAGGCAGAGTCGACGGGGGAGCCTGCGCGCCGCGTGTGGACCCCGGGTAAGTGCTTTTTCATTTGAACTAAGATAGTTCGACTTCAGCTATGTTATTCACGTAGCTGAAGTTGCGTATCTTAGTTCGAATTGGGGGGTTAGTGTAGACCAGCCCTTACTGTTTTTGCTATCTGTTTTTGCTATGCTTCTCACCACAGGCTGGCTGGTTACTTTTCAGTCAGGCTCTCCCCTTTGATCAGTGTTTCAGTCGCTTGGTGGTGGTGGTGTCTGTAGATGTAGGTGGAAAAGAGAGAGCATGGCAAAATGTCTCTCCCTTTTATCATGTCCTTTCTTTCCTCTTGGCTTTGCCCTCCCCCCCTTCAGAGTCAGGTGAGCATTACCTCATCACAGTTCCAAAGCAACCAAAGGAAGGTGGGGGGGACTCCCTCGAGGGTCTAACAGATTATTTTGTTTCTGCCTAGCCCACTGTCCATTGTTCCTGTGAGGCTGGGCTGGGTTTGTTCCGTCTATGCTCTGATGAGGTGTGAACTGGCTCTCTGTTCTTGGAGAGTTTTTGCATGGGCTTGCTTTAAGCCATGAGGATACATTTTCAGCCTCATAACTATATGCATGAAATTATAACCTATAACCTTACTATAACAATTACTATAACATCACTATAACAACCATGCTAAGTGCATCATGAGCCTTCCAAAGACACCCAACATGACAAACTTTGCATTAGATACCACACAATCATTTTATAAAGATGAAAATGGGGGTGTATGGTGTTCCCCCAAGGTACAGAGCGTCCCACATACAATTCTCTGATATGTCCTGATCCCTATGTGATGTAACAGTGTTTCAAGGGTAGCCACATTAGCCTCATAGTCTTTCTCTAGAATTACTTAATAGTCATACACTGCGGATGCAAGGTGAGGGAAAATGACAGAACAATTTTATTCTTAAATGTACCCATGCATTTCATCCTTTTGGGGCCCAAATGTGGAACATATCATGTGATTAAACACCCAAAATGAGGGACACAAGAATAGTAAGTGACAGAAACTTCAAATCCTCTGGGAACAGTTCTTCAGCCTCACTAAAATCAACTATAAACGTAATTTTATGAGTCCAAATCTCAATGTAAGTACTTATTCATAACAGAAGTAAGCTAACTACCCCAAACTTTGCAGGGCAGAGGTAAATGTGAGACTGAACTGTGGTTGTGTGTGTCCTAGCTACCCTTCCACTAAGGAAGAGAAAGCCCAATGAGGGGAAAACTGAAGGATTAACCCAGAAAGGGTTTTCAATGATACCAAATGCCTTCAATGACACCTAAAATAGAGACAGAGTAAGAACAACCAGCTACGGGATACATATTGCAGAACACATTCGTTCTCCTATACTACCCTACACAACAGAAAGAGAAAACTGAGCACTCATCTACATTAGGGGAATATTTCCCAGATGTTTTAAATTTCCCCAGGAGGGCCCAGCAGAAGCCTGCAGTTCCTGCCTGCTGCTAAGAGACACCATTTTGGAATCCATTAGGTAGGTGTGGAAGTGCAGCTGATTTATAGCCTTTCACAGAACCATATGTTGGCACACATGCAATACTGCAACCTCTCATCAAAATGAATAGGAAACTGCAAATGTTCATATTAGTTCTTTCTTTTGGGTTCTCATCTGGTCTCTTGTACTGTAAGGTCAGTGGTGTGGCTATCTCTTTGCCTCCAGCTGGCCAGAGCACACCGAGGAGGCAGATCATTTTAAATAATTAAAATATCAACCCAAATGCTACAGTGAATGTAAGTCTCCTCCTCCATTGAGCTGCAGGCAAAAGGGAATTGTCAGACTCTTGGTCTGTTTGTACTAGAGGGAGCATGATCAACAGAATGAGAATGATCAGTTAAGTGGAGTCATCCTTGGCAGCTGGGGAGGAGAATAAAATGTTGGCAGGGGAAGCTTCCAGATGTCTCTGTGAGGGGAAGGTCTCCACTGACAATAGCTCTGAGAAGTAAGGTTTTAGTGGTTGTCTTTCCCCTTTGTAACCTGCTGTTCTGTTCCTGTCATTGCCCAAGATGGCACCAGATTTGTCCCATTTCATACAGTAATGGCAAAGATGCAAAAGGTTCTCCTTCCCACAGACAGTCACAAGGACTGAGGAATGGTGGGATTTTGGTTTGGTTTTTAAGAATGGTGTATTTCTGGTTTTGATTTGCCCATAATGAACTCTGGGTACGTCTCTCTCTTTTTTTTAAGTTAATAAGTGAAGCATGTTAAACTTCGTGTTCTTTTCTTTAAAGAAACTTCCCTTTGAATACTAGCTGGAGTTATGCACTGTAGTTTGCACCTCTTATATGAACACTTGGGCCTCTGCACCGCACCAGAATATAGGGAGTATGGATGTGGTCCTATGCACAAAAATCAGAATAGAATCAGGCCTATATTACATGGTTCCAACATTACAGCTACAGTGTGACAATGCAAGACAGTTGAGAGTTCTGAGTCTAACCTAAAATGCTACAGACTAAATATCCCTAGGAGGATGTGTTTGCCAGCTTCATATATGCTATGCACTCACTCTGGGAGTATTCCTCAATCAGGATTTGAATACTGCTTCATGGGCACAGAGCTGGTACTACGCATAAACAGATTAGGCCATTGCGCAGGGCCCCAAACAGCTCACGGGGGCCCCCTATTTACTTTTTATTATCTGTTGGGGAGGGGATATTGCTGCTTAGGACCCCAAATGGGCTAACTGTCAGAGAGCTCTGTCCAGATGTACAACACACAATGCAGTAGGGACAATTAGATTGTAAACTCCTTGAGGCAGAGGATATTATTTATTGTTTGTACATGCCATATTAATTTATGATGCCGTATCAGTGACTTTTATAATAAAAGAAAGAAACAATAGTAATAACAATGATAATATCTTTTGCGCATTATACCAGGAAATGCAGCCTCTCTTCTTTATTGGTAAAGGCCTATAATATGTGACATTGCCAACTTGTGATTATATCACAAGTCTTGCAATATTTGATGCCTTTTTTAAATCCCCAGCTCCTGGAATCATGTGATTACTTGAGAATCTCAGCTTTCATTTGGGCAAAAAACACCCAAAAGTTCTAGTCCTCATGGTTGCAGAGAAAAGCTTGAAAAGATGAGCCCTAAGGGCTCAAAAAAAAACCCAAAAGGCAAATAAAGATACCACAATTTTTTTAAAAAAATTATGATTTAAGCCAATCTGAATTTTGGGGGGCTTCACTCATGATTTTTGAACATACAGATTAGGCAATATTGAAACTGATGCTAGTTCAAAATAATACAATTATGTGAAGAATTAGTGCATTTGACTGCATGTGTGAATGCTATTTTTATTGGCTATTATTACCAGCACTGTGTGGAAATAAAATCTTTCTTACTTTTTGAAACAAAGTACTCAACCCCACTTTTGTTCAGCTTCATTTTCAATATTGCTGCTGAGAGTCATGCACAGTAATGCACAGATAACAGTGAAAAACAATAGTGAACTTAGAAATTCTAGACCTTGAGTAATTTGAATGCTGTTATATTTTTACTCCTGCAAACCTCCTATTTTTGGTCTTCCTTCATCCCCCGAATTTTCCTGGCAATGTTGATGTCAGAGGTCATAGTCTGAATCCAAAATATTGAATACTGCACTCATCCCTAATAAGCATCAAGCATTCAACAATATGGAATCACTTCAGAAATCTTCATGTTTGACAACCCAGATTCTTTTTTCTGTGGAATGTGACTGTTTCCCAGAGGGAGGTGTGTGCATGTGCCTATAAAATCAATACACTGAACATGAACTTTTGTACTGTTGCTAGTAGTGGTTATGGTTCCAAAGGGGATTTTTAGTTATACAAACTCAGCAGTTTAAAGGAAATTTTTAGACAAGGTATGCCTTTGTCCAAAAAGCAAAGACCTGCCCTATTACTTACAGCATGTAAGCATAATTTTGATAACCCATTTTTTTAATGAATTACAACCAGCTATAAAATACTAAAATCTGCCACTAGCTCAGTGATGCAAACAAAACAACAGTAGCAGTAAAGAACAATGTGTACATTGTTCATTTGTAAAAAATGATATTGTGGGTAGCAGGACACATTCTGATCTTAGGTAAATCACATACAAGTATAATCAGCTTTCAGGCATTGGTGATAAAGTCACAATTTCATATTATAAAGGCCTTGTTCTCACACTAATTTTATACTGGAGCATCTGTAACTAGAGATTTTGCTTTGAATGTTCTGAGATACCTTACAGTACCTTAAATAGAGGCTTGCAGAAAAACCTCAGAAGGGTTTAAAACACCATAAAATTCACTTTTCCCAGTTGACATAATTAAGGTGGTGACAGTATCAGGACACTTTGATTTGCATAAAACAATAATTAATTTTAAGATTAAGGCTTTAAATAAAGATAAATTAATAATAGTTTAAAATTAATAAAATCCAACAGCCCGAGAGCACCCACAGAGTCAGCACCTATGACATAGTTTAAATGTAGAGAGTGGAAAGTTCTAGAATCCAAGATGGAATCAGAGGGAGGAGCTTAGCTATCTAAAAAAAGGTATGATGTCAGGGGAGGAGCTAGAAAAGCTGGAAGCTGATTCGGCTGAGAGGAGCTGACCTTGAGAGAGCAACCGGTATATAAGGCTGACAGCCAGCAGGCTTAAGTGTGGAGTTTGGGGGGCTTGTAAAGATCAGAAGCAGCCAGAACAGCAGCGTCTGCAACAACTACAGCAGCATCTTAAGAAGATTCTAGAAAAGCAGCGGCAGCAGAACTCTGAGATTGCCTAGGCAACAGCCTTCAGAGCAACTATCTGTCTACAAAGTAGCGGCGCCAGGGTTTTTGCCGTCCTAGGCCGCAGCCCTTGGCACTTCGGCGGCAGCTCCTGTGAAGCTGCATTCTCGGCGGCATTTCGGCGGCCACTTTTCTTGCTGCTGAATTGCCGCCAGGGAATCGCCGCCGAAATGCCGCCGAGGGCAGCGAAATGCCGCCCCCCAAATCCTGCCACCCTAGGCGACTGCCTAGGGTCGCCTAGAGGAAACACCGGCCCTGTGTCTACAGCAATAACTACCTGAAGAAACAGCTATCTGGAAGCAGCAGCACCTGAAGAAGCAGCTAGAAGCTTCCAAAAGCCTCCCCATTCTAAACCTCCCAGGCAGACAGCCTAAGGTAAACGGCAGCTGCAGCTGTAACCACCCACTGTGGCAGCAACTTCCCCGAGATCGAGCGGCCACTTCAGCTCCAAGTAGACGACACCAACCACCATCTCCGGTGTCGGCCTGTCCGTCAGACAGAGCAGAAGGACCTTTAGACGAATCAGAGGGATTTTGGTGTGAGCCTAAGTCTGACTTTATTATTTCTTGTTCAGGTATGCCTGGGTGTGGCTGTCAATAAAGCCGGATGCCTGCGTTTGAGTGAGATCTACCTCACCCCATTCTGTGACTGGTTGGCCCCTGCTCACAGAATGGTAATATTAAATTGTAACATCATTTAAATGTAATTACATTGTAATTACTGTATCCTCTAAATGTGATATAGGAATATGCCATATAACCTGTCTCTTATTTTGCTGCGCTGCTTTATTATATAATCCTTCAATGTAATTCTGTTTCATTAAATCCTATGTATCTTTTCTTGCTTTATTAAACTCTCTGTATTATTATTTATTTCTGTTAAATAAATAATTCTCTTGTTTTCAAATAATTTCTGCTTGTGGGTGTCAATCCCTGATCATAAGGCTGTATCTGTGTCCTTTCAGGGGTTAGCAAGACTAGCTTGCTCAGGGAGTCCTCTGCGGGTGGGAGACAAGGCCCGTGGTAACACCCTGGCAATTTATTTAGGGCAGGCCACCAGCTTGTTACCCTTTTATTAAATTAAAAGCACTGTTGTAGGCTAGCATAATTGGCAGACTAATTGCTATTTGACAGAGCTTGATGTAAATTTGTAGGTGACATACCCTAAAATTTATTCGCTGATTAACACAACTACACTACAGTTCAGTGAATTTCCTCCTGCTTATAGCAGAATCAAGCCAAGGGTGTCTGCTTCAGATGCAAAGCAATCCACACTACACTCTGGTTTTCACATCCACTGAAGTGCTTTATATTCAATCACTTTTTTCACAAACATTTCACTAGAATTTTTGTGAAAATTTTGAAAAAAACAGCTTTTTCCAGAGAAATCTGGAAAAGGAGGGGGAAAAAGGAGCCCGTACTGAAGAAACAAAAACAGTTTGATAAACTATGACTCTGCAGCCAGAGGGCCTAATTCACTTCTCACCAAACTGCTGTAACTCTACTGACAGGGAGTTACTTCTGAATTACTCTAGTGTAAGTGAGAGAAGAGTCAGATCATATTAAAATATGCTATTTTGTGCAAAAAATAAAACCTTTAATTGTTTTCTTTTGAATCTGTCCAAAGGGTTATGCAAGCACAAAAAATCAAAGCTGTGTGTTTTAATCTTCAGCTGAATCATGGAGTTTTTCTGACATCTAGTGGCATATAATAGGGTTGTTTCTTCTAACAATTAGCTGATGTTTAAAATCAAGTCATGCCCTCCTTGGATTTTCCTGCAGAATGGGGCCTTGAACGAGGAAGATTCCATGAAGTGAAGGTTCCAGTTTCCTTCATGAGAAGTCCTTACCGCCACGGAAGATTCAAGGAATCCAGTCCCAAAACCAGGGGATCCAAGGGATCCAGAGTAAGCTAGGGCCATCTATGCAAATACCCTGTGTCTCCACACAAACTCTGTGTGTGTGTGTGTGTGTGTGAGGGGGGGAGGGACACACACACACACACACACACACACACACACACACACACACACACACACACACACACACCCCAACTTTTTTTCTACCCGGTTAAAGCACAGTTCCATTGAAGCCTTTGTTCCCAAGGCTCCTGTTGCAGCCAGTTGCTCCTGACCTAAACATGGGCTCCACTGCATAGAGGGGCTATGGAACTTTTTCCAGCAGTCTCTGGGTGGTTAATCAGAGGAAGATGTAAGTCCTTTCCTCCTTTCTGACCCCCTCCCCAAAGGCCCCCCCCTTGGGATTCTGGACTTTGCTGAGAGCCATGGGGTTCAAGTAAAGGAGGAGTGTCACCAAGGAGACAACTGAATCTTCCCTTCCTTATGGGGCAGGTCTTGGGGCATGATAGGGTCATTAAAAAGTCTGCTAATTGTTTTCTTGGGGCTTTGAAATTAAATTAAGCAAGGAGTTTAAAAATTTTTTATGTAAGTTGATTAAAATGTACCCCACTGGAAATCCTGGGTATATGCAGTACATTATCACAAGATCTTGCATAGGTAGTGTGGAAATAACTGCCTAGAAAGAACTCTCAACATTTTACTACTTGTATTACACATGCTTTGGACTTTGAATATTTCTTATTAAACCAAAAGCCAGGAAAGGGTGGGGGAAGCCCTTAAGTAACATAATTAAAAATACCTCACAGAATACAACACAGTTTATCATGTTGGGAAACCTTTACTAGACTCCACAGAAACCACAGAGATTGAGTCAGCATGGAAATGTGATTACCTAGCTCCTCCTCCCATGCTGAAGGTAGTTTAGATTACTTATTCAGGAAGCACTGAAAAACATTATTCCATTATCCAGATCCAGTGCTCCAAGTTATTTAACTTCCCTCAAGCACAGAACCATCATCCTTAAAATATAATTACCAGCAGCCCCGTATCTATCTATGGTAGGGACCCAGAAGCAAATGGGGATCAAGTGAAGGGTGCAGAGTACTGATGTGATTGCTTTTGGCAGCTAGTCCCATGCAAAAGTTGGCCTACTGCATATTGTACAAAGTTTTGATTGGACATGTCCAAGAGCCCTAGGCATAGGAAGTTACAGTACTCTGCTCATGAAATGACAAACATGTAGATTATCAATACTAGGTCTTCATCTAAGAGGAATGGACATTGCCTTGACAGGCCAGAAATGGAAGGTGTAGCCTACTACTATGTGTACCTGGTGTTAGAGGGCTTTCTCTCCACCATCCCACTTTCCTGGCTCTTCTCATGCAGACAGCAAGCAGCAAAAGACCAGAAGTTCAAAGTGCAGACAATGTGATGTTTATTGGGGTTAATTTCCAGCAAGCATGATTCCAGTTTCCCACCTACTTCCTGTTTGACCCCAGTTTATATAGCAATATTCTCAGCTATACCTTAACCAATCATTTTACTGAAATGTATCTAACCAATCCTAACACATTGTAACACAATTCTCTAACCAATTATATCCCACTACCCTAATTAACTTATACCTAGCCAAATTAATTATACAGCAGACAGAAACAATTAGAAAACCAGACAGATTAACAATAGAAAAGTGGGGACCATAAAGATAAAACAATACAGAAAGGAGGGTTTCACAACCACAAAATGGAGAGGAGCATTTGTCTCATGATAACGAATCTTTGCAAGGTTTATGAGTTAAAACTTTTCAGCTAACCGTCTATTAGGAGCTGCTTAAAAATTACTTGGGAGAATTATCATGTTAGCCATCAATTACCATTAAGCATTAAATCTGTCAAGGCAGATATAGGGCCAAATGCTGCTTGCCTTACACACAAGTCATCTCATGGGAGTCAATGGAACCATTCATGTATGATAGCCCAACAGGTTGACACAGGAGTGGGCTCATTTCTTTGGGCATCTTAGCCTCTTTAAAATATATTTGTATTAAAAAACAGAGGAAGGTTAAAGAGGTCAGTTTTGTAAACAGAAAATATTAATAGTAATTTATGTTTGTGTTTTATTTGGGCAAATTAAGACATGCCAGCCACATACTCACTAATTACATTTATTTATTAAAAGAATGGTCTGGTTTTTTGGGGTTGTTGTTTTTTTGCAGTTACATTTTCATCCTTAAAAACCTTTTGTGTACATGGTATTGTAGGGGCAGCATGATCGAACCCCAAAGGTATTTAGAGAGTCTTTATGGAGTAGCATTACTGGTACTGGCCTGAAACAGGACAGAGTACTAAAAATAACTCCTTTTTAAAGAGATGATGAGGATGATTTAA
The DNA here is from genome assembly GCA_037349315.1 of Chelydra serpentina. Classification (NCBI taxonomy): domain Eukaryota; kingdom Metazoa; phylum Chordata; order Testudines; family Chelydridae; genus Chelydra; species Chelydra serpentina. The sequence goes on from JBAIAC010000014.1 coordinate 32,446,998, forward strand.
GGCTTCATGTTGGCACTTGTAAAGCACAGGAAAGTGCCGATCAGAATCCCAAACCCTAACAAAATGTGCAGAGGGACTTACAAAGTTTAAGAAGTCAGCTTTGTGAACATTAAATACTGACCATTTATTCAGTACATTACTATGTACTATGTATCTGAATGGAAGTCTCCATCCAGAATGCAAAAAGACCTATTACGCTGACAAAGGTGTATTGTATACCCCAGATAATTGTCTGCAGCATTGTTTCAATACAGAGCAGATAGCCAGTAAAGCAGTCATATCTGAAAGAATTTGGGGTGTTTTTTTCCCCAAAAAATACAGGGCCTGATTCTGGTCTGCCTTATATCAGGGTAAACAGAAGTAATTCCATTGAAGTGACTGGTGTGATTGAAATCAGAATGAGCCCCACAATACCCATCTTTGAAGGAGGGAACATAGTAGTTTCCATATCAGATCAGGCAAGGGATCTGAATAATTCAGTATCCTGCAGAGGTGAAAGTAAGCTGGTGCAAGCTGGTATGGTGTAAGTCCCTCTGTAAGAAAGTGGCTGCCGGTATGGGCGAATACATAACTGATGTTAAACTGCTGCCTCAGCAGCGCTTTAAGCACCATACCAGCAGTGCTGCTGACGGGGGAGCAAAAGGGGCAGCTGCCCCGGGGCCCAGCGATTTAAAAGGGTCCAGGGCTCCCGGCAGTGGCCAGAGCCCCGGACCCTTTAAATTGCTGCCAGAGCCCCAGGGGGTGCAAGTCAGGCAACTCTGAAGGGCTGGCTGCAGGAGTCTGGTCCCAGCCCCGCCCCTTACACTCGAGGTCCTGCCCCTTTCGGGGGCCCAGAGCCACCCTGAGTACCAGTAAGTCCTTTAAGTTACTTTCACCCGGGTATCCTGTCTCTGAAAGTGAGCAGTACCAAATTGTTCAGAGGAAAGGGCTAAAACCCCACGATAGACAATTATGAGCTAATCTGCCTCTAGGGATGTTTTTTTCTAACCCTCATCAGTTAGTGGCTGGTTTGTGCCCCGAGATTGTGATTTAAGTGCAACATCATCAAATGTAATACATTTCCCAAAGGGAAAACGCTAACAATTTTTCCCCACTGTAGCAGTGTGGTCCTTTGGATGTAGCACTAATGTTATGTCTGACCAAGGAATTTGCAGCAGCACCAGCTAATGAGTACCAAATTCTGGCAAAGATAAAGGGACATGGCAAAAGAAAGGGATGGAGAGGGGCATAAGTACAGTTAAAGGAACAGTGTATTCCAGACAGGGGTGCAGGAGCATTCCCAAAAGTGGGGGGACCAGGGGCCCCCTGCCCCTCTGAGGCCTCACCCCTGGCCAAGCCGGAAGCTGGAGCAGGTACGGGGAACCCACCCTCCCCCCTTTTTTTGCATCTGTTATGGCAGAGTCAGTGCCACTTTGAGTTGGTGAGTCCCAGTCTGTGGGGAGCTTACTTCGGATGATGAGTTTGGTGTAGTAGGGGGATTGTTCAAATGCTAGGAAAGGGCACTAGTGAAAGATTTCTTTCAGGATGTGGTCCCCATTAAGTACAGTTTTAATTGTTTAATGATACCCCATACAGGTTCCAGAATGGGATGGTAGGTGACAACTAGGGCGGTCAGAGTTTTTTTCCCCCCATATTGAAGCAGGTTCTCTCAGGGTATAGGGTGGCTCATTCCATGACGCGATCTACTTTTCTGGTGGCGTGTCCTTAGTGGTGAAGGTGGTTTTAACTGTGTTAAGGTGTGTATCCCAGAGTTTCCCTTTGGAGCATATTCTATGGTATCTGAATGCCTGACTGTAGGTAACAGATTTCTTGGGGTGTTTGGGGTGGTTACTGAATCTGTGAAGGTTAGTGTGATGATCCATGGGTTTCCTGTATATAGAACATTGTTGAAGTTGATCATGCAGTCCAGGAAGTTGTATGCTATATAAAAGTGTTCTAGTAAGGGTTTGATGGCTGGGAGGTAGTTGTTGAAGTTGTGGAGCAAATCTGAGAGGTTTAGGTCGTCTGTTCAGAGGAGGAGAATATTATCGATGTATCTCAAGTATATTATAAGTTTCATGGTGCATTTATCCACAAATTTTTCCTTGAGATGGCCCATGAAGATGTTGGAATATGCTTATGCTAAACAATCTGCTCTAGCTTGTATTTATCTGTAACATTCGGAGTACTTTTCCAAGACCTGAAGAAGAGCTCCATATAAGCTTGAAAGCTTGTCTCTCTCACCAACAGAAGTTGGTCCCCTCACCCACCTTATTTCTCAAATATTTTCATGGATAGGAAATGTAAAGTACATTTTTCAAGTATTCTAATTTTTATAGTATTCTACTGAGAGCAATTTAATCTTAGATGCTGGAAAATCTATGCTTTATTAGAAACTAGTAATTTTCTTTGTACAATGATTTTCTTTTGCTCAAGTTAACTGACATTTCATTATTCCTAGTGCTGCAATTAGACTAAACAAGCACCTGTACTACAAGATCTCAAGCCTTACCAAAAAACTAAAAAACCCAACAAAAAGGAATTCTTTTCTTTATTTATTATATATAGACAAATAAGTGAATGCACAATTAGTGGATTTAATGAATTCTGCTTAGTCCCGATCCTTTTCTTTTTAAAAGGAAATAAACATTATTGAAAAGTTGCAGTTATGCCATGCCATGATTCTAAAGTTAACTCCCATCTGTGATTAATAGTTAGAAGACTTATCACATGATCAAGTGTGAAGCCAATATGTTTTGCCCTTTAATGAGTTCCTATAAACATTGGCCAGACAACAAAGAATTTATCTCAACCCCAAACATTCTAGTAAGGCAATTAAGTGGTGGTGGCGCTTGGTGGAAGGAGACCCAAATTCAGTCCTGGTGCAAGTATGTCCCACTCTTTTGACTTCACTAGACTTGCCCCCACTTACACGTGGGCTGTATTTGCCCCAGGGGCAAGGCAGGCAAAAGAAAACACAGCTCTTCGGTGCAGTGTTCATGTAACAAACACATCTATTAGGATATAGACAATCATACATTTTGAAATCTTGGCAGTGATTTCCTGTGGAGGATAATACCTGCCTCGCAGGATGTTGTGAGAGTCAATTAATTAGCTAATCTGTCTCCCAATGAAATCAGTGACATGACTTTCACTCAAAGGGAGCAGGACTAGGCATTTTGGAGATTCTGCCCTGGCTCATGCCTGTGTAATCCTACAGGTATAAATGAGAGCAGAACTTGGCCCATAAAACGTTGTATTAATGCAAAATATTGTTTTTATTTTTTTCTGTTAAGCCACAGCACCCTGAATGGCAACTTGCCATCCTCCCCAAATGATAGAATATAGACTCTTACACTCAAGTAAATAAGACTTAAAAACATGTGTAACGTGTATATTTACATGGGAGAGTGCCATTGTAAAGAACCAGTAGCCACCTGCTATAGATACTGTGCTCATGCTTTTCCCTTGTTCATCAGTACCAAAAGCAGAAGTTGCTGCCATTTGAATTATAGGAATAACTTAATCAGCTGAAAGTAGCAGGCTCTTACCTAAGGGAGCCAGCTACTAGAGGGAGCCATGATCACCCACTCTTGACCAGGTTATTACATTATGATTGCAGGGTAGGCCAATATTAACCACCCATTGTTGTTGTATAATGCTAAAGGATAAGAACATTCCACAGTGGTAGATAAAACAAGGGATGAAAAATCTTATTCTATACGAACTCTATTTAGTCTTATTCTGAACTCTAGTCTCAACACATCTCCAATAATTGCATACAGATTGTTTATCATCCCCAGCCTTAGTTTTGTTCTGACATATCCCTCTGTAACTAGTCCCCGTTTTGCCTTCCAGAAAGCAAAGATGAACTTTAGAATGAGCTCTGGATAACATATTCCCTAGTGCTGTTTAAGCCTCATACAATTACCTGCTGGAAATTATATGGAACGTTCCTAATGAATTCCACAAGTTTTCTGCTAAACATACTTTCTTAGCTGGTCTAGAGAGACTCTACTTTGGATCAGGATTAATTGCTTAGATTTCAGAGGGTGCACCAGATGTCAGGAACAACATATAACTAGTCCTCTTGACACTCCAGGAAGATTGCCAAAATTATTGGTTGGAAATACTCCAAAGAATTGACTTCACACTCAGCAGCAGGATAGCAGCCACCAGTTGTCTTATAAAGATTATTTCTATTGTGATTTTTTAAAAAGTGAAAGAACTATGGATAAACAACAATTACATTGAAAAGTTAAGGCATTTTGAGCCTAGAGTGAGGCTGTACCTACTCAAGTTCATTAATTCATGCTGGAAAATATCTAAAATCCTTCAGGAGAGGCATCACACAAACAATGGCCATGATGAAAAACAGAACAGGAAATGGGGAAGAGGTTTTAATTATCCCTAGTCACACATGAAGTAGTAACTTTGACTGTCTTTCTTTTGCATGGAAAATTAACTTTGGAAACCTCAGCCCAAATGAATGTAACACTCTAACAGTAAGGCCTTCTACTGCAGGAATTCACTTCTCATCCTATTAATCCAGTTTCCTCTCTTTCTTTCACCAGCTCTTATTCCTTCTATCAAAAATGACCACCAGTCTCACTCTTCTATTCAAAACTTAAAGGACTAAGGTTCAGATCCTCAAAAAGGCTTGTAGGCACCTAGCTCCCATTGAAATCAGTGATTGTTTATAATGACACTCTCGTGTGTGTATATATACACACACATATTGTATATGCTTTTAAATCTCATTTGCTTGAGTATAAGATTCTATATACTGTAATTTGGAGAGGATGGCAAGTTGCCATTGATTTCAATGGGAGTTAGGTGCATACGTATCTTTGAGGATGTGGGCCTAAATGAGTCTCATGCAAAGATTTCTGGGATTTGCAATTCCAGCAGGAGGTGATTGTGATGGACTCTGCCACTCCCTATTGCCTAGGCTGGAGGAGAGGGAAACATGCTGGCTAACACACACGCAAAGGTCTCTGCCTCTCCAGTCTTAGTCCAACAGTGGCCTGACCTAGCTACCCACCTTAAGAGGCTGGGGGAAGGAAGCATTCAAGCAATGTTCCTCTGAAGACCCTGGAAAATTAGTAGAGGTTTGAAAGACTCCCACCAGGCAGACAATGAGTGGTAGCTAAAAGTAGAGTGAAGGGTGAAAGCAGGGAGAGGGAGGATTGAGGAGTAAGTGGTAGGTGTAGGGGGAGGTATAACTGAAAGAAATATGTGAGAACAGACATTTACGGCATATGGTTTTGCAAGAAAAGATTTTCAGCAGTTTGGTTCAGATGCTGTATCTAGACAAATATTGGGGTTTGGATAAAAAGCTATCCCCAGAGTTTCTGAACCTGACAGGATCTGGACTTTCATCTGGAAACTAGTAGTTCATCTCTTTTCTGCTCTCAAATAAAATTGGCTGTAATTAAGGGGAGAACTCCCATCAGATCAGGTTTTGCAATCTCATGGAAGATGGTGGGAGTTTTGCCTGCACCAGAACTGCAAGACTAGGGCCATGATACATATAGTAGAGTATAAAAGGTTGGGTCTCTTAGGGCCAAAGCATAAAGCCAATAAGCAGCATGTAGAAGTGTCATGGGATTCAGGGTGCAAGCCAGACCAGTAAGGGATTGTCACCTCTTATGCTGTAATCCTGAGTGCCTCACAATGCTTTGCTACTGTAGTTCCCAGGCTGAGATGCTTGTCGTCAGCAACAAGCATGCAGGTCATACACTGAGTGTCTGTGTGGTATGCAGCCAGCCTTGGTTCAGTAACTCTGACCCCAGCAGCCTGTGCACAGCCCCACTCTGGATTCCAGCAGCCTTGGTTACAACCAGCAAGGTGACCCTAACATACTCCCAGTCCCAAAATTTCCCCAAAATCATGTGTTCTGCAATGTCCAGCCCTCTCCTCAACAGTTCAGAGAAATAATGTTTGTTTGTTGCTCTAAAGACACAAAAGCACAACCCAGCTTATTAACTTTACTTGGATAAATGCACCCTTTCATTTAAGCACCACACTGAGTTGGTTTATAGTAAAAATAAAACAAATGTATTAATAGGACATAGGTTAAGTGATATCATGTAAAAGGAATAAATTCAGAAAGGGTTACAAGCAAATAAAAGTGAAGACATCTAAAAGTCTAAAACTTAATCTAGCACGTACAGGCTTTGTTCAAGATGGTTTTTCCAACCAATTTTCCATTTCAGGATCTTCCACAGAAGCATACGGAGCTGGCTTCCTTTGTTGTTTTGGTAAAAGATCTTTGCCTAAGTAGGCTTCTCATCTATATTCAGTTCTCAGAGACTTCAACCCCACGCCCTTTCTTTGAAGGACCCATCTTTCTCAGCTTGCAAGAGCTCTGTTTCCTTGTGTCTCTCTAGTGTTGGATGCCAAAGATGGCCTCTGTCTTCGCTTATATCTTCCAAAATTCAATTAATTTGTTTCAAAAGGCAGGATGACCTTATGCTGTTCTTCCCTTCCTGTGGGCTTCCCATCCCCTTGCTGATTTCTGTGTAAATGGGGCTTCCATTGTTGGTCACACCTTGCTTAATCTCATTGGAGACAGGTAGATAGCTGCCTTCTTTCCTGTCTAGGCGGAAACCTGTTTCTCCCCGTTTGGCCACAGATTTTAAAGCATAAATATCCATATTTCCTCAGAGTTAATGCATACATTTCACAATGATATTAATCACCAGTGTGTCATTAATGTTCAGAAACTACTTCACTCTATACACTTTTATAATACGGTAGTGTACAATCACTTGATTCAATTGCTTATCACTTGAGGTTCAGCCCCACTGTCTTTAAAGACCAGTAAACCTTTGAAATGGATTCTTTTGTGGGTTACCCCTCAAAGTAAAGTTTATTCAAACTGTGAGGGAAGCAACATGGAGTCTGGTGGTGACAGAAGCTCCATGTTTCTCCACGCCCTCACTAGTGTTTGCTAAAATGCAAATTGTTCTGTTTTCTGCAGTCTCCTCCCACTGGTGTCTCGGTGGTCCTGTTTACTGCTCATCTATCTAAATTGAGATATTAAACCCATATTACTTTGTTTATGGACAGAACTATTTAACACCTTTATCAAGCCAGGCTGTCTGGTCTTGAACATGCTCTAGTAACATCATACAGGCAGAATTTATAACTTTACATATAATGTTGATACAGACATTTCATCATGGGATTGTTACCAGCAAGTTATTAGTTTAAATGATACCTCACAAGGCATATTTTGTACAAATGTTATTACAATAGTGTGGAGGGTGTGAATACCTGGGTGCTTTGGGTCACATGGAAGGATTCCACACTCTGTCATGGAGATTTCCAAGGCTGACCTCTGTAGCTTGATGTAGTGTGTGGAACGTGGAGGATGTAGAAGGGCCAGAGGTGTTGCTGGGAGGTATGTTCACAATGAAGGTGCAGTGGATCAAACCCCTGCAAGGGGTAATAGCAGGTCACATCCACTATTACCCCAAGAGTTGCACCTTGACTGTATAGACACCCTGGCTAAGTGAGATTGAGTGTTCCATCCCTCAGCCACAGGACATTTTTGTTACCAATCATTCCCTAGGATCTCTGTCAGTGAACATAATACTTATGTGCTTTATGCTTTTTTCTTAGTAAAGAATTTTTGGTCCATATATATATATATGTATCTGTGTTAAGTGTCATATGAGGATGTTTTCATAGAATGATCTTTCACAAAAATAAAGTGTGTGTGAGTGAGAGAGAAATGAGTGTTCATTTGTTCATTTCCAGGCAATTGATAGTATTTGCACATCCAGAAGTAGTTAAATGCTGGTTAATTTCTGGACAAGTTTTGTGATTCTCCATTGTCTCTCTTGTTGGTGAGGTTTAAGGATACAGTAGTTTATTTACTGATCTCTTCAAACAATGATATTGGTGAATAGATATTTTGTGCTTGTGCCATTCAAATGTATAACCAACAACTGAATTACCAATGAACAACAAATGTATCGCCAATAACTTCTGAAGAACAGGTGAGGCAGAACCACACAACTGCAGTATCAGAGGGGTAGCCGTGTTAGTCTGGATCTGTAGAAGCGACAAAGGGTCCTGTGGCACCTTATAGACTAACAGCGGTATTGAAGCATAAGCTTTCGTGGGTGAATACCCACTTCTTCGGATGCAAGGAGTGGACACACAACTGCAGTGTGAGTTTCTCCAAGATGCCTTCACAATAACCCTCCTGTAGTATCCAAACTCAGGTACCATTGTGTCTTGGAGAGGTACAGAAGTTCAGCCACTGTCCCAGCTCTTTTCTAAGTCTATTTGCTGCAGAAATTCAGAGCTATACTAAAATTCCTGGCGCCAATCCTCGTTCCAATGAAGTAAATGTGACTTTGCCATAGTAAAACAACTTGGACAATTACCACATGGAAATCCACATTGAAACAGAAGCATAAAAACTAAATAGCATCAATATTATTGACATTAGTCCATATAGTCCTATAAATAGGATTATAACTCTAAACTTAATGAATATTGTATATTGTGCATGGTCAAAAGTGAGGTTTTTTTAATCACTTGTAGTAACTTTAATTATCTTGGCATTCTCAGAGAAGACTGATCTTCTGTAAATCTTCAGCTTATAAAGATCAGCTAGCTGTTAAGATGTGCAAAAAATTACATTTTTAGCAGAAAAAGTACTTATTTTTTACATTTTCAAAATGAATGGATTTTGCTCAAGCTCTCCACTAAAATTCACATTTGGGACTTGGAAATGTTCTATTGAAAATAATTTTTCAGAAACTTACTATCAAGTAATGATAGGGGATTATAATGGAAGTCTGAATGAAATCATAGTAACAAGCATTTTAATTAAGTTATTAATATGAGGATTAATGAGAAACATACTACAACAGTGCAGTCAGTCAAAACAAAACAAATGTCTACCTACTGAGCTGTAGCTTTTAAATCTTATGAAACACTGCCATCCTGTGGCAATTGTTAGAGAGACAATGCAGACACTACTCTGTTGTCTGGGTTCACAGACTTCTCCCATTTGAAAAGGTTTATTTTATTAATCATAGAATCTCAGGGTTGGAAGGGACCTCAGGAGGTCATCTAGTCCAACCCCCTGCTCAAAGCAGGATCAACCCCAACTAGATCATCCCAGCCAGGGCTTTGTCAAGCCTGACCTTAAAAACCTCTAAGGAAGGAGATTCCACCACCTCCCTAGGTAACCCATTCCAGTGCTTCACCACCCTACTAGTGAAAAAGTTTTTCCTAATATCCAACCTAAACCTCCCCCTCTGCAACTTGAGACCATTACTCCTTGTTCTGTCATCTTCTACCACTGAGAACAGTCTAGATCCATCCTCTTTGGAACCCCCTTTTAGGTAGTTGAAAGCAGCTATCAAATCCCCCCTCACTCTTCTCTTCTGCAGGCTAAACAATCCCAGTTCCCTCAGCCTCTCCTCATAAGTCATGTGCTCCAGCCCCCTAATCATTTTTGTTGCCCTCCGTTGGACTCTTTCCAATTTATCCACATCCTTCTTGTAGTGTGGGGCCCAAAACTGGACACAGTACTCCAAATGAGGCCTCACCAGTGCCGAATAGAGGGGAATAATCACGTCCCTCGATCTGCTGGAAATGCCCCTACTTATACAGCCCAAAATGCCGTTAGCCTTCTTGGCAACAAGGGCACACTGTTGACTCATATTCATAATCAATGTATTTGTTTCTATTTATCTGGAACCTAGCCCAAACTCTGGACATTTCATGTCATTTAAAAGCAAGGTTAGCCCCAGAGTTTTTCTAGTGTAGTTAGAGACAAGTTAGCACAAATTACAATGTCTACTGAGGCATTACTTCCAATATAACTCACAATCCTGCAACCTGTCACAAGCTCTTACAGCAGTCCAAGCAAGATTACATGTGTAGCAATTTCAGATGGGGTGGTGGAATGGATTCGTGATCTAGCAAAATGAATAATACACATGCTACATACAGGTTGTGTCTTATTTAGGAAACTCCTGGAACAGTTCTGTGTTGGTAATAAATGCAATAAGGCAGCAGGCCAATTTCATAAAATCTTAGAGAAATTAATGAATAGAGTGTGGTCCCAGCTTTTCTGATAAAGATACAGTATAATTAGACAATATTGTTTCAGAGGGTCTAAAAGAGTTCTGATTTGATAAATGAATTATTTCTCAGAGCAAAGATTAGGATCTAATAATCATTGGAATTTTTAATGGATTTATATGTAATGCCATCCATTTATACATTCTATACTGAATTTCACCAATGAGGTAAGACCACAAAGTAAAATGTGGCTGCAACAGTAATTCTTATTTAAGATTGAGTATTAGAGTAGAATTGTATGATTAGATGTGTCAAATATAGACTTGTAGCTGAGACAAACCAGGGCTGTGCAATGACCCAAGTCAAAGCCCAAGAGAGTAATATTTGTGAGCTTGACAGAAGCAGTTTCAGGACCCTGCTTTGGCTTAAGACAGACATGTTGATTCATTTTCTATTTGTTATACAGAAAGAGATGAGAGAAATGGCTGAACATATAAGATTCCCTGATTCGATTCCAAGTATCAAATATCATAAAGATGGGGTCAAGGGGAGAAACACAGGCAATGTTGTAAAAGAGACTCCTCTTTTACAAGCTACTGTCTTGCTTCATATTAAAAAAAAAAAAAAAAAAAAAAAGACTTTCTATATACCCAGTGTTTTCATAATCTGCATAGAATCCTGTCTCTCCAATGAAAAAAAAAAAAAAGAAGAAAAAAAAAAGACCCTTGTCCCAAAAGGTTCAGGAAAAAGAAGGAAAGAAAGATCCAGGCCTGATGCCAAAACAATAAAAAACAAAACAAAAAACTAGTACATTTCTTAAGAAAACAGCCACCATGGCTAATAAGTATGATCAAGTTAACAGCAAGGCCAAGGAGAGCCACAAGCCATGGCCCTTAAGCTGTAGAGGCCCCTAGAGGTCCATCATTAAACAGAGTAGCATCCCATTAAACATTTGGACATTACATGTACATTCAGTGCTTAAAGGATCTTAAGTATGATCCCAAAGTTCCATTTCCCTTTTATCTAGCCCAGAAGGAAAGACTGTGCAGTAACTAAAAACCCCAGTAATTCAGGCCAGATTTTTACCCACGTCATATTGTAACTGTTTTGAAACAGACATTTACCTGCAGCTGACACCTCTTTTGGGTAATTCTGTGAAGATGAACAATGCACTTTAGCAAGCAAACCCAGTTGCATTCTGAATATCTAACCTGTTGGGTGAAGTTGGATATGTCTGGATAATTGGGAGTTCTTATAAATGAGACAATAGTCAAGGAGTCAATAGAAAACATAATGGCAGAGACCTTTTTTTAGAAAAGGAGATTTAGATTGTGGGTATTTGAATAATTATGAGATAATCAATAGACAAACAGAATCATTAGAACAAGGAGCATTCTGGTAGTTAGTTGGAAAGGCGGGTTTGATAGATAGAGAAAGAAGACTAGATATTCAGGATTCTACCACATATGTAACTTCTACATCAAAACTACACAGTTGTTAATGCCCTGACTTTGCAGTCACTAAGCTTGCAGAACTCCAGTGAGCTGCAGGATTGGGCTCCAAGAGTTTTATTAGGTTTACAAAACAATTGAATAAGTAGTTACAAAAATGATTCTGGGTAAAATTTAGGATTCTGTACTGAAAGGAAGCCAACAGGATATGAGGGCTCTGAGCACTTCACAGGACAAGACCCTTAGCAGGCTTTCAATGCTGATAAAATATGAGCATGTGGGTGGATGGAAGTTCAGCTCTGGGAAGGAAAAACAAGCTTGAAAGAACCTTAGTATACTCTGAACTGAATGGGACCAACAGGGCCAGATCAACAGGGCCAGATCCTCAGCTGAGCTGAGCATTGAGGAGGAGGGGGGCAAGATAGCTCCAAACCAGCTTCTGCTGTTACTCAGCAGCCTGAGGCTGTTTGCAAATATTTTATACTTGCAAATAGCTGGAACCTGCAGATTGATTAGTAAATGCTTCAGATTTAAGCCTTTATAATTCTTTAATTTTACAAATGTCACCCACCCACAGCAAGAGGTGGGGGAAATTGATGGGGCTAGCCATAAAAGGGGGACAATCCCAGAGGCAAGGGAGGGAGACATTTGCCAAGGGACACCAGGTAGCTCCTTCCCTGCAAGTATCTGCCACCCATTGGCCAGCTGGGGAAGAGATGTGCTGATTGGCCAGCATTCCCCACCTCAGGATTTAACCCAATGCAGGGGCCATGTGGAGCCCTCTTTCAGTTTTGTGTCAGCAGCCCACCCTACCCACCCAAACTAGGAACGGGCACCCCACCTGACATGCTGCAGGTCTACCCGATCACCTGTTTAGAAGTCAGGAAGGAACTTTTTCTCCCACTGGCCATTTGGTGGAAGATGAATTTTTTACCTTCCTCACAGCACCTGAAAGCCACAGTAGGTTAAGTAGGAATACATATGGTATCTAACTGAGGTACTGTGGGGGTGTTTACTCATTGCAACTTAACTACACTAGAAAGTGGCTGCGAGAGAATAAAATTAATGGTTCCCAGAGCTAAAAGACCTGGAATTTTGGTGTTGGGCCTTGGGCTCACCTAATAGGGTGCGACCTTGTGACCTTTGCGGGCCAAGGTCAGACCGCGTGGCCATCACAGGACAAGGTCCACATCCTGCTGCACCTCTGTCCCCCTCTCAGGCAAGGGTGCTAGGACTCAGAGACAGCTGAGTCTTGGGGGTGTAGGCTGAGGATACCATATAACCCATGATGTGGGGTAGGCTAAGGAACCCTGTACCCCTGGTGCCCATTACAAGTTATATGGGAAAGAGCCCTATAATCCCCACACTGGAACCAATTAGATGCCTGGTATAGGGCAGTATGGGTGATGGGCAGGTAGCACCCCCTTCCCTTGTGTTAAAGTTTAATAAAAGTTGCGGCCTGCTGCTTAGTTCCATACATGTGTCTGTCCTCATTTTGCCAGTGTGTCCACATCAAAGGAATGTATGGATGAGAAACACAATCATGTCAGACTCTAATAAATGCTATCAGAATTTTCCCTTGATTTTTTTGCTGGAGTAGGCCAAATCCTAACGTTCTGACTATCTGAACAAATTCTCATTGACTTCAAGTCTCCATTGACTGAAATGGGAGTTTTGCCTGAGTAGACTGAATGAGAATTTAATTTGACCATATATATTTAACATTTTGGCCTTGCCACGCACGAGCTTGTTTGCTGATAAGTAAATCCTCTCTTGGGAACTGATCTATCCATAGCTGTCTGTTTTGAGGGATTTTATGCAGTCTGCATTGTTTAACTTTACTCCTTGGTGCAATTGTTCCTCTTTTCACTAGGAGGAACTGCTTCAGGCATCTGTTCAGTTACTAACACATGGGGATATAAATCAGAGAAACAATCCCTAACTGGAATCTTTAGACCTTTATCATGCAACAGTTAGATTCACAAACCTATCACATATCTGATATACCCTGACGTGTAACACTACTTAAAAAAAAAAAAAAAAAAAAAGCAGCTTAAGAAAGTAATTAGTCTTTGACTTTGGAGTTTCTTTCAGGATTGCCTGAGAATGAGATCCCCCAGACTCAGTCACTCCATCAACAGGAAGTGGTTTTCTGACACCCACATAAAACTTCAAATATGACTTTGATGAAGGCAGATGCCTGACAAATTGTTCTGTCAAAAGCTATTAGCAATGAATCCTGCTGAATGTATTCTTACAATGTCCCCAACAAAGTTTATTGCTTCAAGCAGGGTTTTAAATACCCAGGATCCTTTTTTAATTATTATTATTTGAGTCTCACTGGGATTTAATACTCTGCAAGCATGAAGAGCAGGGAGGACAAAAAGGTGAAATAAATCTGGTGTATTTTAAGAGTTCTGCTTTCTTGCTGTGGTGCTGTCAGACCTCCCTTCTGTTATTTACACAATATTGTTTAATGATGTCTCATGACCTTTTATTTATCCCCGCTCCCTTGTGTCCTCCACCATTAGTTTTTCATAATTGGATTACCAGTAGAAACTGTAGATTCATTTAGTCAGAGGGTCGTCATTATTCCTCTGGGAAGGTTTGAGCAACAACAGATCAGAACTCTCCAAATAGTAACATTTGCCTCCTATCCACTGCCTGGCTCGTCCCTGAGGATCTGCACATTCATCTCCTCCTACCCAGGCAAAAAATCAGTCTGTGGTACTGATACTGATCCCACCCCCTTGTTCCCAGTTCAAATGTCCTTCCAAATGGAAGTAGCTCCATGCAGCTTTAAGTGCATTCGTGGGAGGAGCAGGAAACCATCTGACCTCTGACATTTTCTCCTGTTTCCCCCCTGTTAAGTCCTGTATTACATCTATTTCAGACCCCTGTATGACTGCTAGTGACCTAAGAGCAGTGTGGCTCCTGATGGCGATAGTAGGATTATGCATAGGAACTTACAGAACTCTACTTTTAGGAAATACGCGATGAAAGAAAACAGCATATGTAGAAGAAGTCTGCATTTGTCTTGGCTCTCTCCTTTTATGCTTGAACACTAAACATCTGGGGGACCAGTTCTAATGTTGACACTAGCTGGGACAACCTTGAGAGCTGCCCTAATTTGTGTCCATGTTGCAACAACTCCTATGGGCTATTGCAGGGGCAAAGAATCACTGGGGTGCACCCACTCCACCCCCATCCTGCCTCAGAATCCTCCCTGCACAGATGACATTCAGTAATCTGAGGTGAGCCTAAGGACAAGTATGAATCTGTACTTCAAGCTAGATGCTAAAGAAAGCAGTTTTAGCAATTTAGTGAGAGGAATTCTTCCCTCTGATTCAGTATTGAACCAATACCTTATTAACCTGCTGGGGGTAATAGACTTATTGAGGTATCATATTGTTCATGAGTTATAAACTTAACACCCTGAGTGCTTGTGATGCTTAAATAGCCAATGACACTCTTTGTATGAGAAGAAATGTTAACTCTGATGTTCTGGAAAATTCCAGCTTTGGTCATTAGATTTTGGTTATCTAATTCCCCCAGGGCCAGTGCAAGGAAGTTTCATGCCCTAGGCGAAACTTCCTTGCACCAGCCCTGTGCCCACCCCACCCCCACAACAGCCAGCTCCCCCGCCCGTGGCAGCTGGCTCCCCCCCCCCTTCTGCTTGCAGCAGCCTCCCTCCCACCCACGGCGAGCCGCCCCGGCTCCACACTCAGCCGCTGAGCCGAGCTGGGAGGCAGTCATAGCAAGCCACCCCCTGCCTCCCAGATCCATGCTCAGCCGCTGAGCCGAGCGCGGAGCCAGGAGGCAGCCACGGCGAGCCGCCCCCTGCCTCCCAGCTCCATGCTCAGCCGCTGAGCTGAGGCAGGAGGCAGCCACGGCGAGCCACCCCCTGCCTCCCGGCTCCACGCTCAGCCAAACATGGAGCCAGGAGGCAGCCACCCATCGCCCCCCAAATCCTGGCACCCTAGGCAACCGCCTAGGGTCGCCTAGTGAAAGCCCCGGCCCTGAATTCCCTTGTAGTGTCTTCTCCACTTGCTGTCCTAAACTGTAATGTGGCTGGCTGTATGCTGTAAAACAGTTCCTCTGGCTCACTCAGTGTTGGCTGATTTTTAAATGGTAGATAAAGTGATCTTTATATAATTTGTAAAACACTTTGGGATAATCGGAGATGAAAGGTAATAACTAAATGTAAGATCATTATCACATGTTCATTAATTAAGCACCATGGGTTTTTTGGGGGGAAGGGGGTAGGAGGGGATAGTGAAAAGTTCAGGGAGTGGGCTTTAAAGCTGACATTATTTTCCAGAGTCAGTGGCCTCATGCTTAGTCCGGTATGAAGAAATCCAGTAACTAAGCAGTGATTATTCAGGTCTCCTTTGAAACTCTTGCTCCCTAACTGAAGGATAATTTGTGTTGAACCAGTAAGCAAAAGCAGGGACCTTTTCTACCCCCCCCCCTTTTTTTTTTTAAGTGCCCCCAGTTCTCTCTCAATTTCTGGTCACAGATGTGTCCTTGGAATAACAATAATCAATATCATTGTGGATTGCACAGCAGGTTGATAATCCTCAAACCATCTCTTTTTCCTATAAAAAAGAATTGATGAACAGACTTGTCAGCAATCCTTCATTTATGCTAGGGCTTGTCAGGGCTGAGCCCCGGCACCTCTAGGCTTGGCAGTTCATAGCCCTGGCAACTCTGGGCTTGCTGCATCAGTTATGAATGGAAATAAAAATTGCTTGAACCCCAGCACCTATTTCATTGCAAATTAAGCACAGCTTGTCAGTAATCTGCTATCAATGGCACAAAAGATCATTCTGCAAACCTGGAAAGATCTCAGTGAGAACTTTAACTTCTGTCTTCTTATAGTAAATCAAATTAATAAATAAACTCTTGTATACTACATTTTAACTGAGGATCACAGAAGAACACACACCAGAACAAGGGGACATTCAATGAAATTTAAAGCCCTCCTCACTAGGTTACAGACTGGCTAACCTAGTGAAGAGGGCTTTAAACTAGGTTCGATGGGGACAGGTGAGCAAAGCCCACAGGTAAGTGGAGAACATGGGGAGATGGGTTGGAAATAGGACGGAGCATGGGCTCTAATGGCAAAGAGATAGGAGCGTCAGGGCAAAACTGGGAGGCAAGATCAAATCAGTATCTTAGATGCCTGTATACACATGCGAGAAGTATGGGTAATAAGCAGGAAGAACTGGAAGTGCTAATAAATAAATTCAACTATGACATTGTTGGCATCACCGAAACTTGGTGGGATAATACACATGATTGGAATGTTGGTATGGATGGGTACAGCTTGCTCAGGAAGGACAGACAGGGGAAAAAGGGAGGAGGTGTTGCCTTATATATTAAAAATGTACACACTTGGACTGAGGTGGAGATGGACATAGGGGACGGAAGTGTTGAGAGTCTCTGGGTTAGGCTAAAAGGTGTAAAAAACAAGGGTGATGGCATGCTAGGAGTCTACTACAGGCCACCTAACCAGGTGGAAGAGGTGGATGAGGCTTTTTTTAAACAACTAACAAAATCATCCAAAGCCCAAGATTTGGTGGTGATGGGGGACTTCAACTATCCAGATATATGTTGGGAAAATAACACAGCGGGGCACAGACTATTCAATAAGTTCTTGGACTGCATTGCAGACAACTTTTTATTTCAGAAGGTTGAGAAAGCTACTAGGGGAGAAGCTGTTCTAGATTTGATTTTAACAAATAGGGAGGAACTCGTTGAGAACTTGAAAGTAGAAGGCAGCTTGGGTGAAAGTGATCATGAAATCATAGAGTTCACAATTCTAAGGAAGGGTAGAAGGGAGTACAGCAAAATAGAGACAATGGATTTCAGGAAAGCAGATTTTGGTAAGCTCAGAGAGCTGATAGGTAAGGTCCCATGGGAATCAAGACTGAGGGGAAAAACAACTGAGGAGAGCTGGCAGTATTTCAAAAGGGACACTATTAAGGGCCCAAAAGCAAACTATTCCGCTGGGTAGGAAAGATAGAAAATGTGGCAAAAGACCACCTTGGCTTAACCACGAGATCTTGCAAGATCTAAAAAATAAAAAGGAGTCATATAAAAAATGGAAACTAGGACAAATTACAAAGGATGAAAATAGGCAAACACGGGAATGCAGGGACAAGATTAGAAAGGCAAAGGCACAAAATGAGCTCAAACTAGCTACAGGAATAAAGGGAAACAAGAAAACTTTTTATCAATACATTAGAAGCAAGAGGAAGACCAAGGACAGGGTAGGCCCACTACTCAGTGAGGAGGGAGAAACAGTAACAGGAAACTTGGAAATGGCAGAGATGCTTAATGACTTCTTTGTTTCGGTCTTCACCGAGAAGTCCAAAGGAATGCCTAACATAGTGAATGCTAATGGGAAGGGGGAAGGTTTAGAAGATAAAATTAAAAAAGAACAAGTTAAAAATCACTTAGGCCAGGTCTACACTAGGACTTTATGTCGAATTTAGCAGCGTTAACTCGATTTAATCCCTCACCCGTCCACATTATGAAGCAGTTTAATTCGACATAAAGGGCTCTTTGAATCGATTTCTGTACTCCACCCTGACGAGGGGAGTAGCGCCAAATTCGAAATGGCCATGTCGAAAGCTAGGTACTGTGGACGGAATTCGACGGTAATAGCTCCGGGAGCTATCCCACAGTGCACCACTGAGTGGACGCTCAGGGCAGTAATCTGTACTCGGATGCTCTGACCTGCCACTCAGAGAAATCCCCGGGAAAATTTGAATCCCTTTTCCTGTGTGGCCATTTTGAATCCCATTTCCTCTTTGGACATCGTGGCGAGCTCAGCAGCACTGGCAACGATGCAGAGCTCTACAGCAGTGGTTTCCATGCCATCGCAGAATAGAAAGAGGGCTCCAACATGGAGTGATCGTGAAGTTTTGGATCTGATCGCTGTGTGGGGAGATGAAGCAATCCTAGCCGAGCTCCGTTCCAAAAGACGGAATGCAAAGATTTACGAAAAAATATCCCATGCTATGACGGAGAGAGGATACAGCCGGGATGCTACGCAGTGCCGCGTGAAAATCAAGGAGCTGCGGCAGGCGTACCAAAAGACCAAGGAGTCGAACGGACGCTCCGGGTCACAGCCACACACTTGCCGATTTTACGAGGCACTGCATGCCATGCTCGGTGGTGCTGCAACAACTACCCCACCAGTGTCCGTGGACTCCGACGACGGGGTCTTATCTACGGCCACGTCGGAGGAGGTTTTCGCGGATGGCGAAGAAGAGGAAGGAGGGGAGGAGGACGAGGCACTAGACAGCGGTCTCACTTCTGATTTCCCAGACAGCCAGGAACTTTTCCTCACCCTGACTGAGCTGCCCTACGAACACTCCCAAGGCAGCATTCCTGACCAGGAATCAGGCGAAGGATCATCAGGTCAGTGTGTTAGACATTTATTTGCAATACAATAGGTATGGTGTGTTAGCGCTGTGTAACTGTGCCTTAATTGGCCTTATGCGCTTCAGCTTGGAGTTGCTTTCCCGTGCAACTATTCGAAAAGTCTGTCAATATGTATGGGGATAGAGGTGTAATCCCCATCTGAGAGCTCCGCGAAGCTCTCCTTGAGGTACAGTGACAGCTTGTTTAGCACGTTCACTGGGAGAGCGGCCTTATTGTCTCCTCCATGGTAGGATACTTTCCCGCGCCATGCAAGCTGCAGGTACTCTGGTATCATTGCCTTGCATAGCATGGCAGCATACGGCCCAGGGGATTGCTGGCATTGACGCAGCATGCAGTATTTCTCTGTCTCGGTAATCCTCATCAGAGTGATATCAGTCATGGGGTCCTGGTTTGAATGAGTGGTGTAATTAGTATAGTGAATGCTTCCTTTTCCCTTTAAAGAAAGACACCCGGCTGTTTCCGTTAACGCGTGGTGGTAGGGAGTCGGGAGCCAAACCATTAGTACTTAGCGGTGCGCGGGCAGGAACAGTTCTGGGGACCGGCCACGCGAGGCCGGGGAAAGGGTACGCGAGCCGTTCCGACACAGCGGATCGCGGGCAATCTTGGTTCCTGGGAGCGCACACGGGAACGGGGGGGGGGGGGAGGGTGTGAGGGGTAGGCCAGCCGTTCAAACACAGCGGTTCGCGGGCGATCTTGGTTCCCGGGAGCTGCCACGCGAAGGGAGGGGGGGAAGGGTAGGCGAGCCGTTCATACCGAGCGGTTCCCGGCATTTTGGGTTCCATGGAGCGACCACGCGGAGGGGGGGGAAGGGTAGGTGAGCCGTTCCTGATGAGCGGTTCGCGGGCATTTTGGGTTCCATGGAGCGACCACGCGGAGGGGGGGGAAGGGTAGGCGAGCTGTTCCTGATGATCGGTTCGCGGCCACTTTAGGGTCCCGGGAGCGACCACGCGGAGTGGAGGGGGGGGGGGGTTAGGAAAGCCGCTGTATATTAGCGGTTTGGCCAGCAGCAGTTCCTGCCCGCCGCAAGGAACAGTGAGTGAGACATGGGAGTAGAGCACTGCTGTGAAGCAATCTCTCAGCAGTCCTAACTCATCACCTTACCATGGTCTTTAGAGAGGTGATTTTCACTGTTCGGCAAGGCTTCTGGGATCCGTATACCGGGACCCCAGACACTCAGCATTAAGGCATAATATTTGACCTTGTAGTACGTTTACATGTGATAGCCACTGTGTTTGGTCCTATTCACGGTGAAAGAGTATGGGCATTGTTCTGGAAAAAGTATCTTTCTGAGGAATTCACTCCCTTTCCCTCATCCCGCAGCTGCGAGTGTCTCCCGCCCTACCCGTGTTTCTCCCTCCCATGGGCTACTACAGATAAGGCGGCGCAAAAAGAGAACCCGGGACGACATGTTCTCGGAATTGATGATGTTGTCCCGAAGGGAGGCGGCACAGCGGAGAGAGGACGTCTCACGGTCCGAGCGAGCAGCCAGGGAACGGGAGCAGAGGGCTGAAGCGCGCGAGGACAGGTGGCGGCAGGAAGATCAGCAGGCGACCCAAACAATGCTGGGACTAATGAGAGAGCAAACAGACACGCTCCGGCGCCTGGTGGATGTTCTCCAGGACAGGAGACAGGAGGAAAGAGCCCCTCTATGTGTTCTGTCCAACCGCCCACCCCCGCCACCAAGTCCAGTGGTTTACTCACCCAAAGTCACTAGGACGAGGGGAGGCAGGGTCCGTGGAAATATTCACTCCACCCCTGCAGACTGCTCCAGTAGCAGAAGGCTCTCATTCCCCAAATCATAGATTTTTCCTTCCCATCCCTCCAGCCGCACCCCTCAACACCCCCCTTCCCAGGTTCCATGTTAAAGAACAGCTCTGTTTAATAAAACTGGTTTTTTGGTTCATTGATGTTTCCCTGAGTGTCTTGAACGGGACCGTTTGTGTTTCGGGTTATTTGTTAACGGGGTTCGTTAGTGCAGAGGACTGGAGCACAACCCAGGGTACAGACAGGGTAACAGATCAACTGAAACGCACAGTAACACTTGCATGCAGTAAGCACACTTGTCATTCTGTGTGTGGGTTTTCAGGTTCTCTATGTGGGGTTGGTGGTTGGGTGATTCGCTGTCTGGTGGAGGAGGGTGGCCGCTGATCTTTAGCGGCTGGCAATAGCCTGCATGATAGAGCAATGCACACACACCTGCGATTAGGAGAGGTTAATGGCTCCCTTTAAACAAGCAGTCCAGCACTTAGGACTGCTCTGGGAGCAGGAGCATGTCATTCCCCAAGCTTTGAAGCGTACTTTCCCACACTCCACCCGCTCCCCAACCGCGGTATGCATCCACGGTTAAAACCGTAACCGAGAAACCAGTACCGGAGACGGCCCAAGTAGAAAAATGTTTCCTTTATTGTTCCTTTAAAGCGTTGAGCGAAGGAGGGGGAAGGGGGTTGGTAATGGGAGAGGATGGGCAACGGAAACTTTGTAAAGAAACAGGGGAAGGTTCAGTCACTGGTTACCCTGGTCTGTCTGGAAGCGAGCTTTCAAAGCTTCCCAGATGCGCAGCGCGTCCCGCTGTGATCTTCTAATCGCCCTGGTGTCCGGCTGAGCGTAATCTGATGCCAGGCGATTTGCCTCAACCTCCCAGCCCACCATAAACGTCTCCCCCTTGATCTCACAGAGATTGTGGAGCACACAGCACGCTGCAATCACAATGGGGATATTTTTAGGGCTGAGGTCGGAGCGAGTCAGTAAGCTTCGCCATCTGCCTTTGAGACGGCCAAAGGCACACTCCACCACCATTCTACACTTGCTCAGGCGGTAATTGAAGAGCTCCTTTTCACTGTCCAGGGCTCCCGTGTATGGCTTCATGAGCCATGGCATTAGCGGGTAGGCAGGGTCCCCTAGGATCACTGTTGGCATCTCCACATCCCCAACAGTGATTTTGCGGTCCAGGAAATAAACCCCCTGTTGCAGCCGTCTAAACAGACCAGAGTTTTTGAAGACTCGAGCATCATGAACCTTGCCTGGCCACCCCACATTGATGTTCGTAAAACGTCCTTTGTGGTCCACTAATGCTTGCAGTACCATAGAAAAATAGCCCTTTCGGTTAATGTACTGGCTGCCCTGGTGCTCCGGTCCCAGGATAGGGATGTGTGTCCCATCTATGGCCCCACCGCAGTTTGGGAATCCCATCGCAGCGAAGCCATCTATGATCACCTGCACGTCTCCAAGGGTCACTACTTTGGGGAGCACCAGGTCAACGATTGCATGGGCTACCTGCATCACAGCAACCCCCACGGTAGACTTGCCCACTCCAAATTGGTTCGCTACTGACCGGTAGCTGTCAGGGGTTGCAAGCTTCCACAGGGCTATGGCCACTCGCTTCTGGATACTCAGGGCTGCTCGCATCCGGGTGTCCTGGCGCTTCAGGGCAGGGGACAGCAACTCACAAAGTTCAATGAAAGTGCCCTTACGCATCCGAAAGTTTCGCAGCCACTGGGATTCATCCCAGACCTGCAGCACTATGCGGTCCCACCAGTCAGTGCTTGTTTCCCTTACCCAGAATCGCCGTTCCACAGGATCAACGTGACCCATTGCCACCATGATGTCTAGGGGCCGGGGTCCAGCGCTTTGCGAGAGGTCCATGCCCCTCTCAGAGTTCAAGTACTCCCGGAGCTTCCGTTGTCTCCTCTCCCGATTTCTCTGCATCTGAGTCTGGAAAAGGTGCGCTATAAGGCGCGAGGTGTTGGCTACGGACAGAACATCAGCGATAATCGCGGAGGGCTCCATGCTCACTGTCCTGTGGCATCCGAGCTATCAGCCACAGGAAAAGGGCGCGAATTCATTGCCCACCGGCGCTTTCACGTAGGGAAGGCGGAAGTGTGGGTCGAATGACGAAATTTACGTATAACGACCCTTGACACAATTTCGGTCCCACAAGGCACTGGGGGCTACACCCAGAATTCCAGTGGGCAGCGGGGACTGCGGGAACTGTGGGATAGCTACCCACAGTGCACCGCTTGCAATGTCGACGCTTGCCCCCTTACTGTGGACTCGGAAATTCGAATTAAGATCCCTGATGTGGATTCGAACAATCGACCTGGCAATATCGGGTTACCAAGTTCGGTTTCACAAAAATCGCACTAGTCTCGTAGTGTAGACATACCCTTAGATAAGTTAGATGCCTGCAAGTCACCAGGACCTGATGAAATGCATCCTAGAATTCTTAAGGAGCTAATAGAGGAGGTATCTGAGCCTCTAGCTATTATCTTTGGCAAATCATGGGAGACAGGAGAGATTCCAGAAGACTGGAAAAGGGCAAATATAGTGCCCATCTATAAAAAGGGAAATAAAAACAACCCAGGAAACTACAGACCAGTTAGTTTAACTTCTGTGCCAGGGAAAATAATGGAGCAAGTAATTCAGGAAATCATCTGCAAACACTTGGAAGGTGGTAAGGTGATAGGGAATAACCAGCATGGATTTGTAAAGAACAAATCATGTCAAACCAGTCTGATAGCTTTCTTTGATAGGATAATGAGTCTTGTGGATAAGGGAGAAGTGGTGGATGTGGTATACCTAGACTTTAGTAAGGCATTTGATACGGTCTCGCATGATATTCTTATCAATAAACTAGGGAAATACAACTTAGATGGGGCTACTATAAGGTGGGTGCACAACTGGCTGGATAACCGTACTCAGAGAGTAGTTATTAATGGTTCCCAATCCTGCTGGAAAGGTATAACGAGTGGGGTTCTGCAAGGGTCTGTTTTGGGACTGGCTCTGTTCAATATCTTCATCAACGACTTGGATATTGGCATAGAAAGTACGCTTAAGTTTGCAGATGATACCAAACTGGGAGGGATTGCAACTGCTTTGGAGGATAGGGTCATAATTCAAAATTATCTGGACAAATTGGAGAAATGGTCAGAGGTAAACAGGATGAAGTTTAATAAGGACAAATGCAAAGTGCTCCACTTAGGTAGGAACAATCAGTTTCACACATACAGAATGGGAGGAGACTGTCTAGGAAGGAGTACGGCAGAAAGGGATCTAGGGGTTATAGTGGACCACAAGCTAAATATGAGTCAGCAGTGTGATGCTGTTGCAAAAAAAGCAAACTTGATTCTGGGCTGCATTAACAGGTGTGTGGTGAGCAAGACACGAGAAGTCATTCTTCCGCTCTACTCTGCGCTGGTTAGGCCTCAACTGGAGTATTGTGTCCAGTTCTGGGCACCGCATTTCAAGAAAGATGTGGAGAAATTGGAGAGGGTCCAGAGAAGAGCAACAAGAATGATTAAGGGTCTAGAGAACATGACCTATGAAGGAAGGCTGAAGGAATTGGGTTTGTTTAGTTTGGAAAAGAGAAGACTGAGAGGGGACATGATAGCGGTCTTCAGGTATCTAGAAGGGTGTCATAAGGAGGAGGGAGAAAACTTGTTCATCTTAGCCTCTAAGGATAGAACAAGAAGCAATGGGCTTAAACTGCAGCAAGGGAGGTTTAGGTTGGACATTAGGAAAAAGTTCCTAACTGTCAGGGTGGTTAAACACTGGAATAAACTGCCCAGGGAGGTTGTGGAATCTCCATCTCTGGAGATATTTAAGAGTAGGTTAGATAAATGTCTATCAGGGATGGTCTAGACAGTATTTGGTCCTGCCATGAGGGCAGGGGGCTGGACTCAGTGACCTCTCGAGGTCCCTTCCAGCCCTAGAATCTATGAATCTATTAAATTAAATGGTGGCAAATTCAAAACTGATTGGTGAAAGGAAATACTTTTTCATACAACACATAATTACACTATAGAACTCACTGCTATAGGAGATTGTGGAGGTCAAGAAATCAGCAAGATTCAAAGAGATATTGGACATTTACATGGATAAGAAGACTATCCAGAGCTATCATAATTAATCAGAACAAAAAAATTGAAGGCATATCAACTCTCATGCTTCACAGTTTAAGCCAGTCTCTAGTTACAAGACACCAGGGGGAGACCTAATGTGGGGGGCAGATTATCCTACAGCTGCCTACTGTGTGGTTCTTATACATTCCTGTAAAACATCTGGTGTTTGCCACTGCTGGAGGCAGGATAGACTAGAAGGACTCAGGTCTGATCCCATGTGACAATTCTTATGTTCCTCACAACATTTGTTTGAGGTAAAGATATATGATTAATTTCCATTTTACACATAAGGAAATGGAGGCACAGAAAATTGAAGTGATTTGCCCAAGTTCACAGAACTAGTAAGTGGCAGAACTGGAAATACAGCCAGGAGTCCCAACTCCCAGTCTCATGCACTTCAAAAAGCCATTCAAAAAGGCAGCTGTTGAAACCAACTTTTGTTCAGAAAATGCTTCAAGAAGAGGTTTTACTCTTCAGATCATTTTGTGTCAAGCTCAAGCTAAAAGTAAACCTTCTGCAAACCTCCCCAAATCAGACCATATTTCAGATTTGTGCTAGGTTTAGCTGTACTTTCCTTCATGTTAGTTTTGGTTCTTTGTATACTAATCTGTTTTTTTCTTGTTTATTGCCCTTGATTTAATGTCAGTAAAACTGAAAACAAGTAGAACTATGTATTCTTGCTGCTCCAATCCTTATCAATTTGATACATTTTGGCTTAATGTCCATCCTCTTTTTAAAAAATAATTTAGAAAAAAAAACACATGCCATTATTATTTCAGCAAATAACTCGTGTTAAGGGTCTTTCAATATTTACCAATGAGTATAAAGAAAACTCCATATATGAATCCTCCCCCATCCATGCATTCAAATTACTCATCCAAAAATAATTGATACCCTGGTAGATATGCTTTAAGGCTAAAAAAGGATTAAAAAGTTTAGGACATCATACTTGAACCCATCTCTTCTAACCCCAGAAAATGTTTTGTACTCTCACTAGGATGATAAGAAAGGTGAACTCTTAAATCTTAATTTGGTAGATCACTCTACACCTATACTGGATTATACCTGTGACATGACACAACAAAAACATCTGATATTCAAAACCAAATGTGTCCAGCTGTTGTCAGTAATTTCATTAGCAAGTGTTCAACAACACTTATATAGTGCTTTACAGTTTCAAAGAATTGTACAAACAATTATTCACTGAAGAGGTGAGAGTGGTTCAACCAGAGGACATCATCCTGCAAGACACTGAATGCACCTTCAATACGAAATCAAGGTGCTCAGCACCCCTTAGGTAGAGCAAAGCATCTTGCCTGATAGTACCTACTGCCCAGAGTTACTTTTTTGTCCTCTGCATGCAGGTCTTCACAAGAGGAAAAAGAGCCCTGAAATAATCACATCCTACAATACATAATGATCAGAACACAGAGTACTGATAAGATGAAAAGAAAAATACATGATCCTAAGAAAGAGCTGGAATACGGTGTCAAATTACAGTACAGTGCTTGAAACACAACTTCAGAATGCATGACAGCTGGTAGAGTGTGAGTCGATTTACTGCTGTTGTACTACAGATTTAAATCATATTTTACCTCACCTTTTTATAGCTTCCAAGGAACCACAGCTGGTTTCTGAAGTTTTTTAATTGGTCCAGCCTATGAGAATTCAAACCATTGAAAATCAAGGTGTACAGACTCCTGTCTTTGTTTTCATCTGGCTTAAATCAACTGTAGTAGTACAGGTTTAATTAACATATTGAATTCCTAAGGGAAATCACTTTATAGTTATGATTTCACTGAAGGCTGCATGCCAGATGCGGTCCACTTAAATCTATACATTTTGGACTAACAATAAGAAGGAGCAATAGAAAAGTAATAACTATTTCAGCAGAGGATTCGATGGGACCCTGTTTTCCTGCCTTGTACAGTCTCTACAATTTTAAGGAATTAGCTATGGGATTTTTTTTTTCATAAGAGTAATTGAACAGGCTACTTTTAATTGATTTCAAGTTTCCTTTAAAATGTTCCAATTCTGCCAACAGTCAATAAATAGGTCTCTTATCACAGATCAGGACCATAGGTGCTAGAACCAGAGGTGTTGCTGCACCCCCTGGCTTGGAGTGGTTTCCATCATACACAGGGTTTACAGTTTGGTTCAATGGCTCTCTGCACTGCCCACTATACAAATTGTTCTAGCCCCCCTGATCAGGACAGCATTGCCTTACAGATACTCACAGTCAACATGAGTTTGTAAAGGTGAGATGCTTTCATACTACCCTGTCCTGTATCAGCTTAATGAATTTCAACTCCCTTGAGTGCCAGGTTATGTTATTTTGCTCCATACTTTCAAGAGATGTTGCACAGCTAGGTGAACATACAGAAGGCATTCGATGCTCGCACAAACAAATCCAGGCCTTCCTGTGTGATCTCAGAGCTCAGGCACCTGAAGAGCATTTAGAGTGTCAACAGACAAATGGACAAACCAAGCATCCAGGGCCAGCTGCAGGCACCAGTGTTCCAAGCAGGTGCTTGGGGCAGCAATCTGCAAGGGGTGGCAGTTCGTGTGCCGTTAGGGCGGCACACGCATTTCCGCAGCGGTGGCAATTCAGCGCACTGCTTGAGGTGGCAAAAATGGAAGAGCCGGACCTGCAAGCATCCCACCGTGTTTCAGAATTCAAGTTGAGACACAAGTCACATATATGCTACAGAAAGCTATCCACTACTCCAGTGTTAAATGTTTCCCTTATCACTGTGCAGAGAGATTTTGGTCTGTCTCCACAGACAGATTGTGAACCCTTCTAGAACCCTGTTAGTAACAACTTAGCTGGCCCTACTCCCACTCTAGACAGGGCCAGAATGACAATGAATTCAAGGACATAGAAACCAGATAGCCTATGGTTCTATTTTACTGCATATACGTGTTTGTAAGGCATTGAAGGAGATGATTTCTGATTAGTTTACAAAGCCCTTTTCTTTCATCTTTAGTAAGGGGTAACCCCCACCACTGCAGTACTTCAGTGTTTGCACTGATCATTTGGATCACTGTGTATTAAAAAGTGTCTTGCTTTGGATACATAGTGCAGAACAGTGGATGGTGTTACACACTGTAGATGTCTCATATTGCTACTTTACCTCTTTCTGGATGGAAAGCAGGCAATCTGCTCATGGAGAAGACCTTCCATAGGCTCATACAAGGGAACAATCCGGCCCATATGAACTAATGACCTAGTCCTGTGAGGTGCCGAGTGCCTTCAATGCCAACAGGAATTGTGGGTGCTCAGAACCTTCCAAGAGACCATCAACATCTTACAGTATTTCATCTTTATGTCTCAGATTCTATTTCCAAAGCCATCATTGCTCTACACTGATTC
Source organism: Chelydra serpentina (assembly GCA_037349315.1). Taxonomy (NCBI): domain Eukaryota; kingdom Metazoa; phylum Chordata; order Testudines; family Chelydridae; genus Chelydra; species Chelydra serpentina. The sequence goes on from JBAIAC010000014.1 coordinate 32,475,209, forward strand.
CTATAATGAAGAGAATTTTAGTCCACAGACATGAGCAGCTCACAAACTAATGTATGCAAAATCTTAATAAACTGTTGCAGCAAAAAAAACAATAAGTAAATCCATTTATTCATGTCTGAATATCCGTGACATCATAGCAGAATTTTCAGGATCCTTCATGATCCATCACTAAACTTCCAGCACTCAGCAGCTGACCTTCCAGTGATCTGCTGTACACCATCTATCCATCTCTTAGCTACTCATCCCCTCTTACAATTCCTTCCACCACCACCACCATTCCTTCCATGAGAACTTTGAGGTTATTTCCATCTCTATGCCTAGTTTGACCAAAGTACATATACACCGCACCCTCGCTAGAACGCGGGGTTTGGGAGCCATGCGCAGTACTGCGTTAACGCGGGGACCACGTTATAGCGGGGGGGGGGCGTTACCATGGATCCCAATGTAAATAATTTATTTTGGGATCCATGGTCACTCCCGCGCTAATTCCGAATTCGCGCTATGTTGATGCGCGTTCTAGTGGGGGGGGGTCTCCTGTAATTATATCTGTTGATTTCTAGCTGGAGGGGCTGCTTCTCTCCAATAATATTTCTAACATAAGCATTTGGGGGGTTTTCCATCCAGGAGTTATGCATAAGAACAGCCATACTGTGTCAGACCAATGGCCCATCTAGCCCCATATCCTCTCTTCCGACATCGGCCAGTGCCAAATGCTTCAGAGGGAATGAAGTCAGTTGAGAGATGTCCACCAATGGAAATGCCAGCTCCTTCCACTTTGTCAAAACCTTCCAATGTTTGTCTTATAATAAATTCTGCATATGTGTAAAAGAAGCTTGGGGACAAAATATGCAAGAGTTTTCATTAGCATCACAACTCAAAAGCTTCAATTTTCTTCTTGTCAGCAGCATTAACTTCCCATGATTCACATCCGCAAATAGCTATGGGGGGGCGGGGGGGGGGGGAGAAATTCACCAGTCATACCTTGGTACATTTTGAGATGCCTCCCTTAAGAGAGCTTGGAAAAATCTTGGCAAAGTTGAGGGGGTGATTCCTAGTCTTCCAATTTCTATGGAACAGTCTTCTTGGTTGGATATACAAGATAATTAAATTCATCTACTGCTTCTACAGCTTGTTCATTAATCATGTTTTCTTGCATTCTGTTTTTGTTAGTCATGTGAGCACACATGCATTTTCTTTTCATCCCATTCAGCAATAGTCCATATTCCTCACTAAGAGTTTTTACAGACTCCATCATTTGTTGAATTGCATGAGTGGCTGTAGCAAAGAGCATTATATCATCTGAATATTTGAGGTTGGTTAAGAGGTGGCCACCAATGGAAATCCCAGCTTCTTCCACTTTGTCAAAACTTTCCAAGGCTTGTCTTATAATAAATTCTGCATATATGTTAAAGAGGCTTGGGGACAAAATACACCCTTGTTTCACACCTGCCCAGTGGAAAACCTCTCATCGTCCCCAATTGCTGGTCTCACTGTAGTATGTGGTTGGCAATGCAGATTTGTGATGAGTTCAAGGAGATGCCTTGGATTCCCCACATCTGAGAATATCCTCCAAAGACTGTCATGTTGGATGGTATAAAATGCTTTTGAACAGTCAAGGCAGCACATAATCAATGGGTGACTGAAAAATGCAGAAAGTACAATGATGTGACAGATATTCATGATTTGGTCAGGTGCAACTTGGCCCTCTCTGAAACCAGCTTGTTGTGGTGGTAGTTCTGCTTCTATTCTTCTTTTCATGTGATCCTGGATTATGTTTAACTTTGCTCACCTGTGATATCAAGGAGATGGTACGATAGTTACTACACTCTGTTATGTTTCCCTTCTTTGGTAAGAGGCTTTTACTAAGAGCAGAAAGATTCCCTTCATGCAGTTCTCTAATCATCCATACATCATAACAAATTCTCCACATACGATCAGTACCGCGTTGTTCACCAATCGCTTTTAACAATTCCACCGGCACGTGATCTACTCCTGGTGCTTTCCCAGGCTTTACTTTCTGAATAGTAAGTGCCACTTCCTCTCACAGGATTGATGATTCCAGCTCCATACTCTGTTTTCTATCATCCTCTATTATGAGTGACTCTGGTGAGGCCTACAGATTGGCACAGTAATCTCTCCACCTGCATTTAATATCATCAAATTCAATGAGAACTCTGTACCATTGATCTTTTATTATACTTGATCACAGAGAAAACCTTTTAGTAAGAAGTCTGACCACCGTGAACATACCTTTTGTATTATTATTCTCAATATATTCACTCATCTTGTCTAGTCTGCCTTCGAATCTATGTGCTCAGTTCCTTATAGTCTCTCCTGCGTTGTCTCCAAGCTATTCTTTTTGACTCTGTCATTTTTCCAATGACTGTTTGGAATGTGTGCTTTGGCATTTTTGAGCATAATAGTTTTCATTTTAATCCAAAAGGTGTTGAGGTTATTCTCCTCTTTCACCTGTGGTAATGCCTCAAACCCATTCTGGGCAGAACTTATTGTAAGACCCAGCAGGTCTCAAACCCAGACTTGCCAGGTAGTGGACATCTCCATGCTGCCATCCAGCTGCAGCTATAACTAGCTCATGCTTCACTACCCACGACCTGCTGTGGACACAGACCATGGGCAGTCCCACATCAAGTGGGTCTGACAGGCAACAACCTCATGGCTCCTGTTTGGCTCTCCACCCTATATAAACACTAGGAGGATTCCAGGAAGTGTTCAGGCAACAGCATGGATCTCCTGAAGCTGCCATGACCATTCCTGTTCTTGAACTTCTGGCTTTGACCTTGACTTGATTTGGACCTCTCCTTCTGACCTATACCCCGAAACCTGACTCCGACTCTGATCCTTGGTATCAGCCCCAGCCTGGAACTTGACTATGAACTCCTCTGCTACGCTCAGGCTCAGTTTGACCCTTGGTCCTGACTGCCCTTGTCAGGATCCTGACAGTTACGTAATTTTCATTTACTATGGACTAGTCCAAATGCAATGGACTTGTCAAACATCTTTTTAAGTTTAATTTTATGTATGAGGCTAACAGCTGACGGTCTGACCCACTTTCCTCTATCTCCAGCATTGCTGTATCATTACATAGTTGATTTGGGTTTTTGTCATGCTATCAGTTGATCCCCATGTGTATAAAGTATAAGATGTTGGGTGATGCTGGTATTTGTAATAACCAGGTGATTAGAACAGTAGAATTCAACTGAATGCCTTCCGCTCTCATTTTGTGAAGCCAGACTATTGTTTCCCATTGCTTCTTTATGAGAGTTTGCAGCTCCAACTTCTGCATTCAGGACCCCCATTCCAAGGGTGATACCTTTACTTATTTTTTTAGTGAGTCTCTCTTTAAGTCATTCATAAAACTCATCAATCATGGCCACAGCTGTGGCTGCAGTCATAGGACCGTAAACCCATACGATTAACATATTGACTGGCTTTGTTCAAAGGCAAATTGTAATGATTCTATCACTGACTGGATTACATCCAAACACATACTTTGTGTTCTTGGATAAGATAAATGCAAACACATTTTCTCTCATTCTCTAGGATCCTGAATAGTACATTTGTATCCATCCATAATCATGAAATGACCCCTCTCCTTCCAATGCAGCTCAAAGATTCCACTTATTGCTATCTTACATCTTTCCAATTCTTTGGCCATAATGGCAAGCTTCCCATCATATATACTCCTCGGGTTCCATGTTCCTACTCATTCGTTTATGAAGATTCAGGCCATTCTTTTCCTTGGTGCGAACATCAGGCACTGTACTTCCCAATGGATTTACAATTTGCACTCTGAATGGCTGGAGCTTCCTTCCCAGTATTATTATATAAATACAATGTAAGTATAAAAAACCATGGGAGAGGTATGAACTTTCCTCCTTAGCAGGCTACTGTCTAGCAATATAAAGTAAGTCTGGGTGCATTAGTTGGACTTTGTACAATGTTTTACATTGCCTCCTGTAGCGAAGTGAGACTCACCAGCGTGGCACCTCCTGCTGGCCATCTAGGGAATTAGCTCTTCAGCCTCCAGAGCACCCTCTGCTGGCCGATGTCTCACTTGCCTCATGGCCCCATGGCCCTCCCAGACCACAGTGCCCCCTACCCTGGGGTGCCTCCCCTTGGCAGTGCCCCTTTATCTGAGGGTTCTGCCCTGTGCAGTAACCCTCCCAGGGGATCCCCCAACCCTCTATCCCCACCTTGCCTCAGTGGCTACTGCCAGTCATCATCTAGCCCCCACTCACTGGGACAAACTGCAGTCTGTAAAGGCCACTCATCATTGGCAGGGGGGTTGGACCAGCTGCCTCTGCCTAACCCCAGGATGCAGCCTCTGCAACCCTAGTACCTGTTCTGGTCTTTAGCAAGGCCCACATCTTGGGGATTTACCCAGCCCTGCCTGAGCTCCCAGGCAGCCAGGTCCTTCTCCTTCCAAGGCTAGAGGGAGACTGACCCAGGTTGGCTCCCAACCCTTTTATAGGGCCAGCTGTGGCCTGATTGGGGCATGGCCCCAGCTGTGGCTGCTTCTCCAATCAGCCTACCCTATTGGCTCCCCAGGATGTTTTAACCCATTCAGGGCCAGAGAGGGGTGACCGTGCCACTACACCTCCTCAGCTCGCACTGAAGTCAAACAGTGCTCAGTACCTTGCAGGATTGGGCCCCAACTTATTCCCCTGATGCTGCAGTGTAAATGTGACCTAGCTCCTTATAAAGAGACCATTTCTGTGCAAGCCTGGAAACAGAAGAATGCTTCAGTAAGGAAGGCCCTTGAACTAGAGTAACAGTTTGTGCTATCACAAAGGTTTACAGTGTGGTCAATCCCCTGAGACTGGAGATAAGTGAAATTACTGTACTCCCTCATTTCCAAGGTCAGAGGCTTATGCAGATGCCAAAGTTATTTCAGCGTAAGCACAGGATGAAGAAAGCAGAAGTGAGAGGATGCAGGAAGCAGAGATAGTAATCCAGGGGTGCAACAGGAAGAGAGGGAGAGGAGACTGAAGAATAGACAAGAAACTAACGCAGCAGGTATTACCAAAAATAATATCAATCCCTCTCTAGATTGTTGTCGTGGGAAGGCAGCCATAGTTCAGTGAGAGCTCTCACTACAATCTTTTAGCTAGATATATTCAAATTTTGTTACACACAGGCCTTTCGCTGTAACCTAACACCTTTTTGACCAGTTTCTACACAGGTATTATTAAATATTTGCCTCCTTGGTATATGTATACCCTCCACCAGATGTTCTCTTTTTTTATAGCTTCCAATAATAATAATCCCCATTAAAGTCAGTGGGATTTTTGCCATTGGTTTCCATGGGGCCAAGATTTCATCTAATATCTTTAAGGGCTACCTGTAGCAAATAGTGCCACCTACAGATCTACTAAAAGGTAGCAGGAAGAGGTTATATTGGAGTGGAGGGACTAAAACCAGACAGCACATGTGATTTCTCTGGGAACAAGATTTGTAAGTGTGTTCACTGTGCTGTTATATATTTAGCTGTAGGATTTTAAGTTTAAAAAAAAAAAGTGTGAGCCTTAAAACAAGCTTTCCTATCTGCTCTTTAGTTACAAAATGAGTTGGCACAAATGTCTCAAAAGAAGCCTGTTTTAGAAGAGGAAATAATATTAGAACTCAGAATAAAGATCTAGATGAAAAACTTCATGATCTCATTTAGCCCAACATAATGGCCTGAGTTACTGCCTTTGAAAGAAGAGTCTTTATTTGCAACTGGGGGTGGGAAAGAAAGGGCTACATATTCAAATCATATTTGCCAAAAAAATTCAGTGAAAAACAAAATAAATCCTTTAAGCTAAATCTAATCAGATAGTATAGAATTTGTATCCACTACCTACTTTGGCTAAATTATAGTCACTTGTATTGTTGTTATTATCAAACAAACACAGAATTGCACTCTGAATGTTCCCTGTTTAAAAACAAAACAAAACTCATCTGTGTTGGGCTGATTTCATAAATAAAAGAGCATCTGTTTTGAGCTTTGCTATTACTTATATCCACATTAAGCAGCCACGCTACTCCTTTCAAGTAGCCAAGTGCAGCTGGGACATCTATGTCAAGTCATATTTGGCAGACTTTGTCTGAGGAGTCTCCCCTCTCCCTGGGTCTAGTCATGTGAGTACCAATCTGCTTCGCTGTTCTCCCTGTCAGTTCACGGGACTAAAATCTCCATGGATGGGGAGAGATTGTTCTCATGCCTCTGGACTGCTCCAGTGTGGGGAGCTGTAAGGCACATAGGAAGTCCGTTTCAGCTTCTCTGTGGCCTTAGTCCTGGACAACACAGGGTTGGGATATGGATAAAGCAAGGATTTTACTGCCTACCTACCCAAAACAAGGGAAGGAAACACTCCAGGTTCACAGCCAACCTCTAGCTGCACCAGCATTGGAGGAACCAGAAACTCATCTAGAAGTTAAGGGCCAAAAGCCAGAGGCTCCAAATTCATCCGTAGTGTAACTCCATTTAAGTCAATAAGATGACACCAGTGATGAATAAAGTCCTGATTTTATGAGGTGCTAAATGCCTCGTGGTAAAAATATTGCCCTTGAATCTCACTGATTTCATGGGCGGTCACTGAGCATCTTGCAGGAGGCGCTGTGTATCACACAGGACTGGGCCCTTCAATGCAGCTCAGTGTCTGAATGCGCTACAAAGTTTGTCCCTGCAGTTTCAAAGCAGTAAGGCAAAATTAGGCCTATTTTATAGACTTTTTCAAGTTATTTTTCCCCAGTGTTGAATTAACCAAAAATATAAAAAAGAATAAAGATATCTCCTTCCAGCCCTGGCCATCCCACACGCAAACTTCTCGCCATATTTTAACCCTCTACCCCCATGTGGCCCTGACTTACATCATAGAGGAAATCCTTTTAGAAAAGGCACGTTTCTACCATCTATCATTTGATAAAGAAGCGGGAGCTGATGGGACAGACCTCCAGGCACAACAATGCTACACTCATATTTCATTTAATTTAGGTTGTAAGCTCCTTGGGGCCGGGATTTTGTCTTCCCATTTACCTGCAAAGTGCCGTGCACACTAGATAAATAAAATGATCCTCATCCAGGGAATATTTGCTATACCATATTTGCCAAAATAATTAAATCTGAGCTGCAGTTTGAAACAGCTTTCACTTTTCTGGGTAAATATTTCCTGGTTTGATCTCTCTTTTCCTCAGAAAGGTGATTTATGTCTACCTGCTGCTTGTTATGCAGGACCGAGGGGAAAAGCCCAACACCTATGCCAATCACATTTTCCTCACTTCTTGCACATTGTGATTCCTAGGGTCTGACCATAAGCCAGCCTGCCTTTGCTCTCAGCCATGCCTCCTCCAAAGGCACCAGGGTGCTTCTGACTGCATTAACATTTCCTCATGCTCTTTCTGCATGGCATGTATCTGAGATACTGTACCTGCCCTTCAGCTGCATCGTCTCTGAAAGGTTAATCAAAGTCTAAGAGACCTCACAGGCAGAAATGATAAATGCTCCTTCATTAGCCTTGCCAGTCATGCCTGATGAAATTGACCTCAGTTCCTAACTTCTAGAGCAGGGACTTCATTAAACCAAGACTCTCTGCTCAGCATATTGGCTATCCTGGGTACCCCTCAGGCCCAGCCAGAGTCTCAGGCACGCACGGCTCCTTTCCTGCCTGTTGTTCTGCTCTGGGTATGCCTCAAGTGTTTGCACTGTCTCCTTCATTACCCCTCTTACTGTCTGTTTCTGTCTTTGCTGAATTTTAAAGATTCGGCTCTTGGCTGATCCATGTAAAGTATGCTCTCGCGCCCTCTCCTTCAAATTGTCACTCTTGTGCCAATTATCTCTTGCCAGGTGCACTTCCTTTACTGTGATTACAACCCGGTGGGGATAAACGGGATCTTCTGACCCATACAATTCCACGTCTGGTTTTTTCCCTCCCTGCTTTTGATCAGTGGAGGTGCTTGAGCTGTAGACTGGGTAAAATAGAGAGGGAGCTGCTAGCACAGCATTCCCTGTGAGGGTCTCTCAACCATAGAAATCAGCCCTTTCCTTTGGCCTAAAAAAGTCCAAATCTGTTGACCTTCGGGGCATGTTGCAATGTTCATCTATTTTCTCTGGCTTTGGGGGATGGGGGAACAGGATGAGGTCTGGGAGGGAGTGTTAAATGGAATATTTTTTTGAACCACGGTGTTCTGGCTATTAATTTTCATTGCAGTTTTTATGGCAATGATATACTGCTGGATTTCGTTTAATATGGTTACTTTTTGTATGATTTTTAAGGCTTTTAATGTTATGTCTACAGCACCAACGCCCTGATTTTCAGAAATACTGAGTTCCTATTAGCTTCAGTGGAAACCATAGTTGCTCAGCACAGCAGAAAAACAAGCTGCTAGAGTCTAGGTTAAATTTTTTTAATGTTATAAATAAAAATAACTTGTCACCCTCCCTAGCTTCTATGCAACCATCAGCAACATCTTGGGCCTTGAACATATGATAGTCTTATTCCAGAAGGAGATAAGAAGTTATAGCTGACACACTCATTTGGTTGCTGATAACATAGACTGGCTAACGAAGTGCTTCCAATATACTTCTCAATCAAAAATAAAGAATAACTGGAACAGTTTCCTCCCTTCCCCTTGCTACAGAGCTTGAAGCAGATCCTCTGAAGTGTTATTTTTCACTGAAGCACAGATGGGCTGCATCTTAAAGTTTGCAGAACTGTGCTGACGACTCAAAGAGTTTATTATTCTTAAGTGTGAGTAGTGTAGGACCACTGCAGTCCCAGTACTATCCATGCTCTTCACATTTCATCAGCCCTTTCTAGTCTGGACTCTTACCACAGGACAGACTCCGAGACCTTTGGGTGTTGAGAACAGGGATATTATTCCACACGGAGTTAGAAAAAACCCAGAAGGAAAAACAGTTTTGCATGTGAGGTTTTCTTATCCTTATCATAAGATGCATTACATAAACCAGGACCATGCCCAGAATTGTATCTCAATTTATAGTAAGCCTGTAAGGAAGGATATGTGCAACTAATGGGAAACAAATGTCGGTTTTGGCAAAGCCTGCAGCTAACGTCAGTTATTTTTTTCCCCCTATTGCTAAAGAAATTGTCATAATGAGACAGTCTCATGGAACAGATTGACTGCAGTCTTCTGGCTTTCTCTTAACCATTTGAGTGCTTCTCTGATATACAACATATGCCACTGACCTTATCGCTATGGCTCAAGAAAAGAAAAGAAAATCACTGAAGAAATCAAATTCTTTTTCATTAAAATATATAGAGTCCGTGGGAAGGAAGTTCAGAGTTGAAAAGACAAGTATGTATCCCAGTTTGGAAGTTCTCAGTAATTAGAACGTAACTTCTAGCCTGTATGTTGTTGAATTTGGGCCAAACATTGAACAAGAGCAACTGACAGCTTAAAGAAAACAAAGCCTGGGGATCTGCAAAGTCATTAGGTGTGGTGTATTGCCTCAAAGCAACTTAGTATAGAGCAATTATTGTTCATTTGTACTTCCTAGGGAAGAAAAATACCATAAATACTAGCAAAGAAGCTACCACAAATGATTTAGTCAGCAGCAGAATGGTTACCAAGATATACTAACCACATCAAGCCAAATATATGTTTGATAAAGAAAAGTAATATTAAGAGTTTGCCTTAAACTCCGTAATGAAAAGGGAGTCAGAGACAAGGCTGAAACTCCTTCTGTGAGTCAGCTCCTAGAGCAGCACATATGGGGCCTGTGCTTGTAATCCTGAGACAGACATAACTCCTATTGAGATTTCTCTGCATCAGGGCTGCAGGCTCTGACCTGCTGAGGCCTTGTCTAAACTAGGAAAACTTGGCATACTCACCACTGTTTGGTTCCCAGCACACTTGTAACGCTCTAGACATCCGCTCCCGAAGGTGCATGGGGGATCACATTACTATGTGGAATACACTTGCTCTGAGAGAGGCTAATGATGTGTGGTCCTCCCAAGTGCCAATTTTCACTGGTACTGTGCCAGCAGCAATGGGAATCACTGGGATAGGAGCCCCAGCAGTGAGAATAGTCTTCCCACTACCACCCCACAGTGTGACCGTCGATCATTAGGAAGCCCGTCTGGTCTACTTTCTGCATTCCACTTCATAGGGGTCTGGGTTAGCTGTAAGCCACTTATACAAACAGAGCTGCACACACCATGGAACTGATTTGTGCATTATTTAGCTAACATCAGTTTGTGCCACAATACTCTACTCCATTTGTCCCTATTGTATCCCAGAGGAAACCTCCCTATGAACACACTGCCAACTGTCCTGAAGCAAAAATAAGGACACGGGTAGCCATGTGGGCTGCTAAAGAAATTCAGTCACCGATAAACTTGGTCATTCAGAACACACTGGTCTATGACAGGATGTCTGCTCACCTTGCCTAGCTGGGCATCACTAGATCAGTGATGGGAAAAGATCAAGGGTGTTAAGGTCCAATTTAATCAGGCTCAGGACAATTGCAGTCTGCCTTTCCTTTGAAGATGTGGGCAGAACACACTGATCACTCTCACATGCAATCTAATGTGCTGCTAGACAGCACAGAGGCTCCATGCGCTGCTGAAATAAGGGACGAAGGGGAAAAAAATAGCTCTCTGAACCAGGAAGACAACAGCAATGAGTAGCTGAAGTGGGAGATGCCCGAGACCTTAGTGGGAGCTCGAATCTGTTCAGTGAATCCCAGGATCCAGCCATGGCAGCAGAGATGGGCTAAGTGTGTTAAGAAGAGAAGAAAATTACGAGTCAGGCACCTGTACCCAGGGATGCAGCTTTGTATCATAATATATAACAGGGCTGATTTAGCCGGTGCAGGAGCTGGAAGAAGTTTTCAAGGTTTCAGTGTGAGCCACCATTAATTTATGAAGTGAGTGGCTGTAGCCTCACCTGAGAGCAGGTGTGTCCTCCATTCCTCCAGCACTGTCAGTCTTCCCTCCTTCTCCCTTCTGTCCCCACCCTGCCTCTGCACCACGAGCAGAAGCTGCTGAGCACCCACTCATTACAGTTCTTCCAGACTTTCCCAGGGTCAATCTCCCCCTCAGGAACTCCTGCTCTGCCCCTGTCAACAGCACGGGCTGAAGTTCCTGACTGGGCTGGGCTGAACCATGCCACATGACAGGACTCAAAATGGCAGATAAGCGGGGACACTTCTTGTTCACATTAACCCAAAACCAAAATATGCCGACTAAAAAAAGGAGAATTTTACTACAACCAATTACATGTTGAGCACTGTGGCCAAAGCATTTACATGACATTGTATCTGCCTGCCCCTACACCAGAACCAGCACCTAATTATCATGCTTATTATTAGCACCTAATTAGCACTCTTATCTGGCTGCAGTCACCTTTCTTTCTTCCCTTGTATTTAATGCATGAAAAACGGTCACTGACATAATTGGATAGATAAGTGATGTTAAACTAACACCAGCCAGGAGTGTTGGGGGAATAACTACACTGCCTGCTTCCAACCATCTAATACATGCAAAGACATCTACCAGAGATATCACTTCATTTGAGACCCCAGTCCACAGGAGATATACTCTTATACGTCCTGTGCTCTGCAGCCATGCAATGAAATTTGAGGCAATGCATATTTTCCTGCAGCCTTTACCCAGTCACTCAGACAACAGGAGCAGGTCCAGAGAGGCCGGATCTTCCATGACAATAATTCTAGTGCAAACTTATCAGCCTTCCCTCCACTCACTTAAAAAGGTCTTTTTTCCCCTTGCTGGTCTTCTCCAAACAGAGATGTTTCCAAGGATACTGTTTGTCTACAATGAGCAACTTTTGTTAGACCAATTAAAGTGATCACAACCCGCTTCCCTCCATTGCTCTGATTCCCAGTTTTCCTCTCCCCTCATTTTTCTTTTGGGTGCGACATCTAATTATATGTCCTTCGCTAGCCCAAGGGGAAAATACCTTACATGAAGCTGGTGGCATTCAAAACTGAACCATAACTTATTTTTATTGCAGTCCTTGGTATTGCAGAACACCCTCTATCATATCAACCTGCAACTACTTTTGAAAAGCTCCAGCAGAAACTTTTCTTGCTAAGCACGGAATGAGAGTTGGGCATTTACCCTAGCTTTCCCTTTGGGAAAAGGACGTGGAAATGGCCCTGGTTCCCTGGGACTTCTTAGAATTTCTCAGTGAATGATGGGAGTTTGACCTCTTCAACCACAATTCTTCTAGGTTTGCATGAAGCAACCACAACACTGTAGTACACTGCTAGTGTGGATGTGGGACAAAACTGCATCTGATATGGCATAATTACTGTGACACACTGCCCTGTTGGTATGTATGGCAGTGTTATCCCATCTCTTCAGTTACCAATAGTTGAATCCTTGTATAGACACAGCTCATGTGTAACATAATACCCCCAATACTTGGGTACAAGAAAGTAGGTTAGTTAAGGGCAAAGCTTCTGCTTGCAATAAAAATCTTTTTGATGAAGTGTGAGGTTTGAATATTCTCCACTGACCCAGTCGAGGCTAACAATTCTACTTTTCTCAAAGGGCTACAGTGCTTGGAGACACTCTCCACGGAAACAAAATGGTAGTACATTAATTCCCATCACCTGCAAAGTTTGATGTAGAAGACAAAGTCACTTTTCAGTGAAAGAGGAGATGAAACCACATTCCTGTAAACTCAAAAATGGCTAAACACTTCAACTGATGTTTCAGTGATGTCTTCCTCTCAGGTGGCTAAATAGGAAATTTACCTCAATAGCTACACACACCATAATGCAACCTTCCAGAGTTCTGTTCCACCATTCCCTTGATTGAATTTTTTTTTTTAAGGTAAGTAAAATATCATTCATAAGGGCTCACTCAGAGCAGCCTTTTATTTTGTTTTTCCTGCAAAGGCATTCACAGTAACCCTGCAAAAATATATGAAATAGTCCGTTTGTGAGTCTTACAGAATTCATGCATCATTCCAGCTATCGCCTTGCTTCCTGTGGACAACGTGTTGATTTATTAGGGCTATCAGGAGACCTTCTCGGACTGTACTTCCAGTAAGAGACTACAAGGGAGATTTAGCCGCCTACATCCCAGATGTCAGTGGCTCCAGCTACATGGCATCTGTATAAATATCAGCAATAAACTTCTAACTCTGAGATTAAATAGGGTTTCTTTTTTTCTCCTTTACTCCGTGTTTAGGCACTGTGCAGCCAAATATTTTAAGCCATTTCTGGAATCTTTTGTTATGAAAGCTTCTGAATACTCTCCATTTCTGAAATATGTTTAATGGAAACCCCTGACTGCCATATACAGTATCATTAGAGTTCAAGGTTGTGACGTTACAGGCCTGTTCTCCCCATACAGGAAATATGCAAAAAGAGAGCCTGGTCTAATGGTTGAAAACCAAAACTGGAAGTCAAGATTTCTGGCTCTGTCATGGACTCATTGTATGACTGTGGGAATATCATAGAATTTAAGGCCAGAACGGACCTCCAGATCATCTAGTCTGACCTGCTGTATATCACGGGCCAGTAAACATCACCCAACCCAACACTAAGCCCAACAACCAGAATTAGGCCAAAACACTACAGCCTTCAGAGACTAAACTGCAGTGTGCCGCAAACAGAATAGTAGGGACCAAGGTGCACCAATTCCTGAAGCCCCTGCAACATCACGGAATTGATTCCGTGAGATACCCAGATGGTCCTAGTGAGTGACCCACACCCGTGCTGCTGCGGAAGGCAAAAAACCCACAAGGTCTCTGCCAATCTGAGCTGGTAGAAAATTCCTACCTGACCCAGAATATGGTAATCAGTTAAACCCTGAGCAGGTCACTTGGGGCTTATCTAAATGGGATGTTACTGGGTGGCAAGCCAGGATCTGAATCCACAGCACACTAGCTTGCCATAGAGTACCATTACGCAGGGACACTGCTATAGCACACTAGATGTTCTGTAGCATACTTTGATGTACCGCTGTTTGAAATAGGAGTACATCAAAGCACACTACAGAACTTCCAGTGCACTGTCGCAGTGTCCATATGGCCCGTAACGGCATGGCAAGCTAACGGGCTGTAGATTCATACCCTGGCTTGCCGTGCAGTAATGTCCTGTGGAGAAAAGCCCTTACCTTTTCTGTGCCTCTGCATAGGGGATAAAAATGATCTCCCAGAAGTATTGTGTGGGTTAAACTCATTGTTTGTAAAGTGTTTTTAGAGACTCCATCACAATTCAAGACAATGGCACCTGTATTTTCCTTCCATGGTCCAGCCAGGGCACCAACACTCAGACTGCCAGCTCACCAGCCATTGCCTCTCTTGGGTGGAGGCCCCTGTCTCTCTCCCTTCTGACTGGGGTATTTCCAGGCTGCACAGTTCCCTGCTTTCACTGCATATTCCAGCCCAAACAGGTTGCCCAAGGACATCTGCTTGCTTTCTTTTCAGAGATAGTTAACAGGTATAATTGATACAGTTAAAAGGTATCACACCACTTCCTGGGCAAGCCTATTTTACTTTTGGGGTAAAAGCACTACAGAGAAAACATGTTAAAAACAACACGCACTCACTAATAAACTTACCAGAGATCACCCCCAACTCCAACATGGGCTCTTGCAGCAGCAGTCCTTCAACATCCCACCCAAGGGGATTTCTTTGTGTTCACAAGTTAATCAAAGCTTCAGCTCAGAACAACACACAGTGTTAAGTGGCCTCAGTAGACCAAGTCCTTCCAACCCTCCCCTAAGGATTGGGGCCATCCGTGGATCAGAGGTCCTATCAGTTTGCTGGATCAGGAATAAGGCCATGAGCCAGTTATCCAAAAAACCCTTTCTTTGTTAGCCCCCGGCAGAGCTGGCGCGCCCACTAGGTGACCCTAGGCAATCGCCTGAGGCGCTGGGAGCCAGGGGGCGGCTGCCTCCTGCCCTCCCGGCTCCGGGGCTGAGCTGGGAGCGGGGGGGCAGCTGTCCACGGCTGCCGCCCACCCTCCCGGCTCCGCGACTGAACCGGGAGCGGGGGGGCAGCTGGCTGCGGCTGCCGCCTGCCCTCCCGGCTCTGCAACTGAACTGGGAGCTGGGGGGAAGCTGGCCGCGGCTGCCGCCTGCCCTCCCGGCTTTGCGGCTGAACCGGGAGCTGGGGGGCAGCTGGCCGCAGCTGCAGCCCACCTGCCGGCTCCACGGCTGAACTGGGAGCTGGAGGGGCGGCTGGCCGCGGCTGCCACACACCTGCCGGCTCCGTGGCTGAACCGGGAGCCGGGGGTGCTGCTGCCCGCCCTCCCGGGAGCTGGGGGGGACGCTGCGGGCGGGGGGGAGGCTGCCGTGGGCGGGGCGGGGCTGAGCTGCTGGCAGGGGAGGGGAGACGCCATGGGGGGGAACTGGCTGCGGGGGTGGGGGTGGGATTAGCTGGGGAGGGCACAGGGCCAGTGCAAGGAAGTTTAACCTAGGGTGCGAAACTTCCCTGCACCAGCCCTTGTTCCCAGAGAATCCAATTTGGACTTATACATGGACCTTTCCAGTGAGATGGCTTCCCTGGAGATGTTACAACAGGAGTGAATTTACCTAATCATCCTCTGCTGTTCTCCTATTTACTCTTCCCATGGAAATACAGACAGACAATTCCACAACACTAATACAATTGCATTTTTAATACAATGGACCCCACAGGTGTAAACCTAATTCAATGCAGTTCATTCAGGATATTGCAGGAAATAGTCAGTCTGTGACAGATGCCACAGAAATTGAATGTGTGTGTATATAACGGTAATTATTGAAACATAAAAAAAACTCCAAATAATATTTTCAGTATTTTAATTAAAAAGATTGCTGTATGCAAATAAAATATCACTCTGTGCTGACTGACTCAGTAACATTCACAGAGCAATGAAATGTCTTGATGTCAACTACCCAAGTATTTTACAATAGTTTCAACAGTATTTCTATTTTGACGACAACAAATTAACATTAAATATAAGCATGAAAGAAGGGTACCAACAGAGTACGGGCGCCTTCAGAGTGAACTGCATCTTTTGGAAAGCTTTTTGCTTAAGAGGGTTTCTTTTGTTAGCTTGAATTGGAATTTTTGCTCTACTCATTTAATATATATAAAATGGGCAACTGTGATTGGGACTAAAATCCCACTGAAAGGTGCTAATAATCTCAGGAGAACAAAACTCTGCTATTTTTCTGCAGCCAACAGAAGTACCAAATGGAATTATAGCTTCCTAATTCAAACTATGCATGTTTATAATTTTATTATATGTGATGCAGGTAGCAATGATTGTAATTAAGGTTTTTCTGACTCTTCCCATTCTAAGACCCTGTTTTCAGTTGCTTATTACTTTGCCAACTTTAGCCATTTGAGCTGAAATTTTCTATGCTGGATGCCTGCCTCAGGCTGAATTTTTGGGGGTAAACTTCAGAAAAAACAGTTCAGCTGTTTCTCAGAATGAGATTAGGAAAAAATACAATATTTTTGCCATGCTAAAAGATTCTAACAGTTATTTTGTTGAAAACAAATAGTTCCCTTCCCCATGGCTTTGGAAGCTGGACTTCCTTTGACAAGGGTGCTAGGGAAAAGCCATTTGAGATCCTCATTAAAAATCCTAAATCGGACCAAATTACAAATCTTTGAAAAGGAGACTGAATTAAGGTGGTACTGGCATCACCCATCTTTTCAGTGCTTGACTTTGTAACTTTAATATTATTTTAATGCCGTTTTTGTATGTAATGCTTCCACCGACGTGCACAGGCAGAAATTGTAGAAAAACAACGCCGCCTGCCTCATAACCTAAGTCGTGCAGAACGCAATGCCATCCAAAGCCTCAGAAACAACCCTGACATTATAATCAAAGAGGCTGATAAGGGAGGTGCTGTTGTCATCATGAACAGGTCTGACTACCAAAAGGAGGCTGCCAGACAACTCTCCAACACCAAATTCTACAGGCCACTCTCCTCAGATCCCACTGAGGAATACACTAAGAAACTGCACCATCTACTCAGGACATTCCCTACTCTAACACAGGAACAAATCAACATACCCTTAGCGCCCCGACCGGGGTTATTCTACCTACTACCCAAGATCCACAAACCTGGAAATCCTGGATGCCCCATCATCTCGGGCATTGGCACTCTCACTGAAGAACTGTCCAGATATGTGGATTCTCTACTCAGACCCTATGCCACCAGCACTCCCAGCTATCTCCGTGACACCACTGATTTCCTGAGAAAACTACAATGCATTGGTAATCTTCCAGAACACACCATCCTAGCCACCATGGATGTAGAGGCTCTCTACACAAACATCCCACACACAGATGGAATACAAGCTGTCAGGAACAGTATCCCTGATGATGCCACAGCACAACTGGTTGCTGAACTCTGTGATTTTATCCTCACGCACAATTATTTCAAATTTGGTGACAATATATACCTCCAGACCAGTGGCACCGCTATGGGAACCCGCATGGCCCCACAATATGCCAACATTTTTATGGCTGACCTGGAACAACGCTTCCTCAGTTCTCGTCCACTCACGCCCCCTTCTCTATCTACGCTACATTGATGACATCTTCATCTGGACCCATGGGAAAGAAACTCTGGAAGAATTCCACCACGATTTCAACAGCTTCCACCCCACCATCAACCTCAGCCTGGACCAGTCTACACGGGAAGTCCACTTCCTAGACACCACGGTGCAAATAAGCGATGGTCACATTAACACCACCCTATACCGAAAACCCACTGACCGCTATGCCTACCTACATGCCTCCAGCTTCCATCCCGGACACACCACACGATCCATTGTCTACAGCCAAGCACTGAGGTACAACCGTATTTGCTCCAACCCCTCTGACAGAGACCAACACCTACAAAATCTTCACCAAGCATTCTCAAAACTACGCTACCCACATGAGGAAATAAGAAAACAGATCAACAGGGCCAGACATGTACCCAGAAGCCTCCTGCTGCAAGACAAACCGAAGAAAGAAACCAACAGAACTCCTCTGGCCATCACTTACGACTGTAAGTCCTCAGCTAAAACCTCTCCAACGGATCATCAGTGATCTACAACCCATCCTGAACAACGACCCCTCACTTTCACAGGCCTTGGGAGGCAGGCCAGTCCTCGCCAACAGACAACCCGCCAACCTGAAGCATATTCTCACCAGCAACTACACACCGCACCATAATAACTCTAACTCAGGAACCAAGCCATGCAACAAACCTCGATGCCAACTTTGCCCACATATCTACAGCAGGAACACCATCACAGGACCTAACCAGATCAGCCACACCATCACCGGTTCATTCACCTGCACATCCACCAATGTTATATATGCCATAATATGCCAGCAATGCCCCTCTGCTATGTACATCGGTCAAACTGGACAGTCCTTACGCAAAAGGATAAATGGACACAAATCAGATATAAGGAATGGCAATATACAAAAGCCTGTAGGAAAACACTTCAACCTCCCTGGACACACAATAGCAGATTTAAAGGTAGCCATCCTGCAGCAAAAAAAACTTCAGGACCAGACTCCAAAGAGAAACTGCAGAGCTTCAGTTCATTTGCAAATTTGACACCATCAGCTCAGGACTAAACAAAGACTATGAATGGCTAGGCAACTACAAAAGCAGTTTCTCCTCCCTTGGTGTTCACACCTCAACTGCTAGAAGAGGGCCTCACCCTCCCTGATTAGCTTACCTCGTTATCTCTAGCCTGAATCTTCCCTGCACATTTATATCTGCCTCTGGACATTTCCACTGCTTGCATCCGAAGAAGTGGGTATTGACCCACGAAAGCTTATGCTTCAATACCTCTGTTAGTCTATAAGGTGCCACAGGACCCTTTGTCGCTTCTGCAGATCCAGACTAACACGGCTACCCCTCTGATACTTTGTATGTAATGTCATACATAACTCTTGGTCTGCTTACACCAAAAAATATAATACAGTTGACCCCAATACAATTAAAGCACAGTTTCACTTTGCATTGTAGACCATGTTAACTGTGTCATTGAACTGTGCTGAGGTCTTGGACTGTCCAAGAACTTGCCTCTCAGGGGACAGACTAGTGAATATAGAACCTGATATGCTAAACAACTGGGCCGTCTATGGTTTTGGCATGGCTCAAGGACACAGCTAATAACAGCTGCACAACATAACTATCCTTTAACTGGGTGACCACTGTGGTTGCATTTCTCAGTTAAATGGGCTCTATTTCTGTTCTCCCCTTTTTTTCTTCTCTCTCCACCTCCTCTTCTATCTCTTCTCCCCGCTGCTTGGCCCTTTGTTCACCCTTCTCTTCCTCTTTCAAACTGCCACCAAAACATCCTCACCCCTAAAGCACAGCTGGAACAGCTGTCCATCAAGGTCAGTGGAATTACTCTTCTCAATGATAGGATCTGATTAGTTTTCACTGGTTTCATGTTGCATCCTTGAATTATTAAAGTACACCATTTATATCAAGGAGACTGACATCATCGTTCGGAATTCAATGATATTTTTGATGGCAGAAAGCAGTATGTTTACCCATTAACACATAGACCAATAGCTAGGGCAGTTGGAAATTCAGTTCAGCAGCAGCTGATTTCACTTGCTTCCACACCAACTTCTGAGGTATTTGTTTGAACAATCTAATGGCTCTACTGTATATATCTTTAGTTTAACTATGAACAAACCTCCCAGGGTGATAAGTTCACCGGGTTTGGTTTTTGTTTTTAGTATAGTCTACAGCAAACTTAATTATCAATAAGAAATAAAATGTCACTTTGGACCTAACCCAGATAAATAGAGTCCATTGTACTCAGTATAAAAGCCTGTGTGTATTATGTGGCTGTAAAATTGAGACCTTATAGCCATATACACAGTCTAATTTATATAGCACTAGTGACTTCTAACAACTCTAAAGTAGCAATGTCAAGTTTTTCTGTGGTTTACATTTTAAGTCAAACTTCAAAAGAGAAGCACAATAGTTTTATGCAACAAACTAGAATTTATCAGCTTTTCCGCAATAACTCCCTGTTCTGAAGGGGTGATGATAATCTGGGACTATATTACACCCTCCCACGATAAACCTGAAGTGAAGGCAAATGAGAGCCCAGGAAACCGTGAGCTTCAGTCCAACAAATCCTCCTTTTCGGGGGAGGGCCATGGAGGAGCTCTTTTGTGGAGTCAGATCCCTATTATCAACTCCTCAGATCCCAGGGTCTATGTGCAGAGCATTTTTCTCTCCACACTCCTCTGGTCCTATGCAATAGAAGCCATGGAGGGAACACTGTAGCATAGACACTCACAAAGATGTCCACTTGGAAATCTCTTACGTTGCAAGTGGAGCAAACCAGTAAGTGCAGCTGCTCACTGGTTTCACCCGGTTGGATCACCAACTCCACTCCAGCCCTAGAGATCTGTAGAGCAGAGTAGGCACATTGGGTTCTGGAGACCTGTGGAAAGAGGTAGATCCAGCCTCACTAGTCTGGCACCTCCCTTCTATGGGTTTAGGGCACTTGCTAACAAATTCTGCTCCTTTGCTTTCCTCAGAGATGAATAAAGGGGAACCTAGGCCCCAAAAGAATAAAAGTCTGCCCTGCCAAATCATGGCATACAGTATATATAAATCAGTGATCATCCACTGCCCAGAGCATGCTCTGCAATACCAATGGGGGCAAAGGAGGTTGAGGACTGAGGCCATCTCATCCATTATATAGGGTACACCTGCAACCTGCATAGGAGATAGGAAGCTCGAAGACCTTACATTCAAGGAATTTCTTTCAAAATTCTTCCTTTGGGGGAGCATGGTTATGCCCCCCCCCCAAGAAGTAACAAGAGATTTGCCCTGAAACCAGCTAATCTCAGGGATCCATGGATCATCCACACACAGCCTCTATGTTTAATTACTAGTTTCCAGCTCCACAGGCCCCAGCCCCCTCAGCAGCACAGCTCCTGCATGGGTTCCTTTTCTAGTGACTGGCCCCTGAACCTGGGGCTCGCGGAGGCATCCTTCATTATAGGGAAAAGCAAGTAAGTTAATGATATTGGGGCAGAACGATAACTTACTTGCTAATGTCTGTCAAAGGTGAGAGCACACCACCATAGAAAGAAGCGGTCAACCCGGTCCTGTCCCTGGCCTGCCCTTCTCCACAGTCCGGTGTCCACATGTTTCCATAAGGTGGCTCCCATTGTGGAAAGGAAGCTAATTTAACAGAGGCAGCATTCACTCTTTACCACCCCCACATGTGGCTTTCTTTCTTTTCATCCCCTTCTTTGGAATCAAAGAAACAATGCAGCCCTGAGCTTCAGACTTAACCAGGAGTGTCCTGGAATTTTTTTATACAAATGAGACCTCTAACATCATTTTAACAAAAGTTGATTTGGGTGTGAATCATGTTAAGTGTTTTGTTTGTGCTGCAACTAAGTCTTCCTCCTGATAACTTCAAAGCATTGATGGGAGTTTCTTTAGGGACTGAAATGCCTTTTACATAGTACCTAGTGGTGAAACAATCTAACTATTCACAAGTCTGAACAAACGGTCTGTATTGCACTTTCCTTCTTCTATTGGGAACCTTGGACAGTATCATAGAACCCGGATGTTACAAAAAGAAGACAGGGGAATTTATGACAATTATTTGGGGTCAAAGCCTACTGAAAAATAAGTGTGGTTAAATTTATCTTTCCTAAATTAAAATATATGCTGTTCTGAAAGTGCCTTATCAAGTTATAAAGCAATTGTTCAAATATCAATTGATAGTAGTGTAAAATCTTTAACTTCAGCTTTGGAACATCTGCCTGGGGGTTGCCACATCATTATGAGCAGATGTTGCCTTCAAAGAATTTAGACAAGAGGGGAAGGGGAGGTTTCTAAATATAATTTAAATCTATATATATCTATATCTATATAGATATATATATATACACATATATTTAAAAAAATTCCATAAAGGGTCTGTGGCACAGATCCATATCTTTATCCCAAATGCAATTCCCCTTGATTGTCCTGACAGTCCTATTAGTTTCAAGCGATTTGGCCTTTGCTGTATCCTGCAGCTGAAAAGTCTTGGCAAGAAATAAATGGAAACACAGAGAACTTTAATTTTCCTCTTCATATATTCTCATGGGTGGTTTTAAATCTTTTGGCACACTATGCAGGCTTTTGCAAAAGACATAGTGTAAATGAAAACTAAACCTCGGTGTTACCTTCTGGCAATGAGAAAGAATTGCAAAAATATAGTTGCATATGTATGATTGTGTGCTTTCTTTAAAAAAGGTGCAAGAGAGACATTTTTACTATTAGGAGAGGGAAGAAAGGACATCCTTGCCTCTCCTCTTATTTTCAAACAGGAAATTGGTGCATACTTGAAACACCGTCTCCCAAACTTTGCTAATGTTATCATTTTCATGGCATGTTAGCAAAAGAACGCAAAGGTTGTCTACCAGAGGCCAACAAGTTTAGGACGTTTTGTGATAAATATTGAAAAGAGAGGAATCATCTGGGTTAACTTTATACTTTTTAACTGATACCTTTAGAAAGTTCTACGTTCAAACTGAAGACCAATTTAATTTTTCTTTCTGGAAAGTACTTCTTTACAAACTGTCTCCCTTATATAGTTCAGCTTTAGGTTATTCGAAAGACTGTGAGTCAAAGCAAGACATAGAATCCAAGCAGCACTTACATCACTATAAATAAACAGAATCAGACATGTTAATTAACTTAATTTGCAGGAAAATAAAACTCCAAATTCTGATATCCTTACTGGCTATGGCTATACTTGCAGATGTTCAGCGCTGTGAGTTAAACGCATCCTCGTACTGCTGAGTAGGGAAAGCGCTGCAGCCTGTCCACACTTGCAGTTGCCAGCGCACTGTCATGGCCACATTTGCAGCACTTGCAGCGGTTTTGGTAGTGGTGCATTATGGGCAGGTATCCCACAGAACACCTCTTCCCATTCTGGCGCCGTGGGTTGTGGGAAGAGGGCGTGGGGTATGGTGCATTCTGGGTCCTGTCCCAACGCCCTGTGATGCATCGCTTTGCATCCCAGCAATCCCTGTTTTTCCGTCCACATTTGGCGCCATCTTTCAACGGTTTCTTTGCAGTGCAATCTGTGTTCCCTTTCGGTCCACGGGAAATGGACCCCGAACTGTTGAGGAAAATACTGACGAGTCTCGCCAGCACGTCACGTTTGGCAGTCGAGCTCTTCCTTAAGATCCAAAGTGACAGCGAGGAGTCCGACGAGGAGGATGATATTGAGTCACCACCCCACCTAGCATCCGAGTACATTAATCGGAAGGGGTATTTCTCCATGGTTCTCCAGGCGCTTGTGGATCACTGTGGGCGTTTCATTGACATTAACGCAGGCTGGCCCGGAAAAGTGCATGACGCACACATCTTTCGGAACACTGCCCTGCTCCAGAAGATGCAGTCCGGGACTTTTTTCCCAGACCGGAAGATCACGGTAGGGGAAATTGAAATGCCCACTGTGATCCTTGGAGACCCCGCTTACCCTTTAATGTCGTGGCTCATGAAACCCTACACAGGGAGCCTTGACACCAGCAAGGAACGGTTCAACTACAGGCTTAGCCAGTGCCAAATGACTGTGGAGTGTGCTTTTGGCCGTTTGAAGGGCCGCTGGCGATCTCTATATGGGAAGCTGGACTTGGCCGAACTCAGCATCCCCACGGTTATATCCGCGTGCTGTACCCTCCATAATATTTGTGAAGCGAAGGGTGAAATGTTCACCCAGGCGTGGACCTCAGAGGTTCAACACCTGGAGGCTGAATTTGCACAGCCAGAGAGCAGGGCTATTAGAGGGGCCCAGTGTGGGGCTGCAAGGATTAGGGCTGCCTTGAGGGAGCAATTTGAGGCTGAAAACCACCAGTAATATCTACTGCCCTGCACGGCCCTGAAGTGAAGTGGTTCCAATGTAATTAGGAATCGGTTTTTGCTAAGCTGATTTGTGTTTGCTAAGCTGACTTGCGTTGCCTGTTTCTTTCCTGGGCTAAGGTATCTTTTACTTTATGCAATAATAAAGCCTGTTTTCACATCCAAAGAATCCATTTATTAAAGAGAAAATACATGTATTAAAAAAAGCACAACTGCTTGTGAAACAGAAAGGGCAAGGGGGTGGTGGGTGGTGTGGGGAACAGTTCAATCACAGGTTATGGTATGTCCTGCTCTCATACTGGCCTTCCTGTCTGGAGTGCTGTGCAGTGAGTGCTGCACTTCAGGATGTCTATAAGTCAGGTTGGGGTTTGAGTGCAGTGGGTAAGGGTCATAGTTTCCAGGGCTGGGTGGTGAAGCTACAGGTGTTGGAGGCAGCTGGTGTGGGCGATAAGAACCTGGATATTGGGGGAAGTGGGCAGGAGGTGACATGGAGGCACAAGGCAAAGAGTTTTGAGACAATGGCTTGCGGGGGGGGGGGCGCCTGGATAGAGTCCGCTTGGCGTGCCATGATGCTAATCAGTTCCTTTGTGCTTTCCTTCCGGAGCTGCGTGCTTTGCCACCGGTGCAAAGCGTTTTCCTGGTGGATCCTGCTTTTGCTCTCCCTCCACTCCTGAGCCTTTTGATTCTCTTTAAGAGATTGGTTCATAACTTCCTCCAGCATGTCTTCTTTCGTTCTTCTGGGCCTCTTCCTGAGCCTTTGGAGTCTCTCGGCCGGTGATAAGACGGATGGCTGAGATCTCAAGATTACATCTGTGAAGGCAAAATGCAACACTTAACAGAGGAAGCATTGTTTTATGCCAGATAGAGCAATGATTCCCCCACACTTAAGGAGGGCACACACAGTCTACACAACAGCACAATTTTCCTGTCCCAAACAGAGCACACAGAACCCACGGGAGCCCCAAAATGGTGAGTAAGCACAGGGTAAAGGAGGACTGATTGTTTCACGGATGTACTGTCTGACGGGTTTCTGTGCCTTGGGGAGAGCCAACAGCTGCAGGGGGAACCTACACTAAACACTGTCCCCACATTTTCCACAGGAGTTCGTCCTGGAAGATCTCTCACTGCTGAGGGTGACCGGGGAAGCAAGGGAGGGTCTGCTACTGCACAGTGGTGTGGACACGTTAGCCTGACTGGGACAAGGACCACGGCTGCTCTCCCAATAAACCTGCGCAAGCGCATTGCCCATGCTCTGGATGAGACTTTCGAAGAGATTACAGTGGCCGATTACCGCGATGTGATAAATCACATCAATGCGCTATTCCGCATCTAGGCATGCATGCAGCCCAAACCCTCCTCGCCCAAGGACCCCGCACCAAAAAAAACTCCTTCCCGAAAAAAAAGCTGCTTACCACGAACCTGCACTTCTTTTTCTCCTCCACTGCATACCAGCCGCTGCGACTGGCTCCCTTCCTCCTGGCTTGAGAAGAGCTCCTGGCTGCATGCCCCCAGGGATTCAGGGGTGTCTCCCCCAGCCCCAGCACCCTCACTCCTGCTTTCTTCCACCCCCTCCTCCGCCTCCCGCTCTCCCATGTCCATGGTGGTGCTCGGAATGGAGGTGGGGTCACCCCCAAGTATTGCATCCAACTCTTTGTAGAATCGGCAGGTTGTGGGGGGAGCACCCGAGCGGCTGTTTGCCTCACAGGCTTTGCAGTACACACTCCGCAGCTCCTTTACTTTTACCCTGCACTGCAGTGCGTCCTGGTCATGGCCCCTTTCCATCATGGCTCTTGTCTGGCCGAAAGTATCGAAATTCCTCCAGCTGGAGCGCAGCTGGGACTGGACAGCTTCCTCCCCCCAAACACTGATGAGGTCCAGCAACTCGCTATTGCTCCATACTGGGGCTCGCCTGTCACGTGGAGGCATGGTCACCTGGAAAGACTCGCTGAGAGCACTCCGCGCCTGGCTGAGCAAACAGGAAGGGGATATTTAAAATTCCAAGGGAATTTAAAGGGTGGGACTGGCAGTTGGTCACCTGAGGCCAGGGCAGTAGAGTTCAAACTGATTACCAGAGTGGCTAGAACAGGCATTGTGGGATACTTCCAAATACTTCTGGAGGCCAATAAGAGCGCATTGGGTGGCCACACTGGAGCCGCAGCGCACCAGTGACAGCACAACAAACATTATTCCTCTCGGGGAGGCGGAGTACCAGCAGCGCTGTACCTGCGGAGACGCAGCGCTGTACGTGCCTTGCAAGTGTAGACGGTCAGTGAGGTATAGCGCTGTGGGCGGTTTTATTGCGCTGTAACTCGTGAGTGTAGCCAAAGCCTAAGGTTGACTAGTACTTTACTCCACCCACAGTCCCATTGAAATCAATGGCACCACTCGCAGGATAAGAAACTAATCAACATCAGTAAGCATATCAGAATCTGGCCCAAACTAAAATAAATTACATCAGCAATCACATAGGGCCAATTCATTCAGACCTTATTTGTGTGGTTAGTATCACTGTCTTCAATAGGCTCAGCATTTTCAATGGACTACCTGTGTGAGTAAGGGTGAGAATGATTTGACCCACTCTATGCAATTGTGGTTTTACTGATTTGAGATTGTAAATTGATATGCCGCCCTCCTTTTGCCTAATGAAGTCAGTGAGACTGCCCCTGCTAGTGAGGTGAGAACGATGTGGCTCTTAGAAATAACTTCACACATGTAGTCAGTGCTGGATTCTGGTAAGATCCCCAACACATACAAGTCTGGTTCTTTTTTCCATGTAACTTGTTGTAATATTATTTGTTTTAATTACTAACATTTTAGATTATGCCTCAATTTCCTAAGCACTTGATTTTTCAAAGGAACTTAGGGTTTCCTGTAATTGTACATATAATTTGAGTATTTGGTTAACACAAGTAAAATTAGGTATTTTCAATAGCCATTTGCCACTGCAAGACCTACCTGGTCATTTCTTGATGAAATACTCCATTTGTGGCTTGTTCCTGCTTTTATTGAAGTCAAGGGCAAAACTCAGTGGGGTCCTCTGTGTACGTAGTTGCACGAACAAATTAAATGCAGTTGCGCACATATCTTTGTGAACAGCCACAGGTACCTGGCTTTTTGTAAATCAAACCATGAATCTATTGAAGGCCACCCTTCCAACATGTTTGGGACATGACTTTTTTAAAAACAAGCCTTTTGCAGTGAATGGACCAGTAGGATATGACTTTCAGTGCACAGCTGTATAATATCCCATTCAACATTCAGGGCATCATAGATGCCAAGGTACTCAAGTGGCTAGTAGAGCAGGGGGAGCCAGGCTGTGAATCACTGTCTGATCAGTTAAGACTGATCAGACAAGACCTTTCAAATATAAACCAAATACTTGCATAATAGGTTATTAAAATGTTAATGACACAGGTTCATAGAAAAGGGACTGAATCTTAATCCACTGCATTAGACCAAACCATCATCAAGGCTTCTGAAGGTTTGCAGAATGAAAGAGATAGCACTATGGTCTGTCTATCAGTTTCAGTTAAGTCCATTTCTTCGCCTAACTGAAAAGTATTTCTGTTAAAATCTGGCTCAGAAGGCTTCTAATTATTTCACCCTCTGCATATAAGGGATAAGAATATCTGCTGATGCCCAGACCTGAAAAAGAGCTCAGTGTAAGCTCAAAAGCTTGTCTCTTTCACCAAAGTTGTCCAATAAAAGATGCCAACTCACCTACCTTGGCTATCTACTGAATTTCTGATATTTTTCAGTCAGGGAATGAAATAAAATCTTTTAGTCCATTTCTAACATGAACAGAAGCAGAAATTTCCATTTCTGAAAGTCACAGTAATGCTATGGGACAACCTACAGGCTGAGAGATTAAAAAGAAAGACTAAAAAATATGATGCCTAAATAGTCCATCCAAAAAGGAATTTTCTTTAGATGTGATTTCAAAAAATGTCAACACATCTATATTTGATGAAGATGAAAAGCTTAAGTATCTGTAAATATTTTTATTTATATTGGATGGGACACTCTAGCACCAAGTTAGATATTACTCATAAAATGAGAGCAAAAGATCCCTTCTATATCTCCAAAACAGAATAATTTATCGGTTAGCCTCTGCCCTCCTAAAAGAAGATGGCCATCATGTTGTAATGTAGTGTATCAACAGCCATCTAAGCTGCAAATGATGTCCATCTGGATTTAAAACACGGCTAAAATATGGAAAGGAAGAAATGTGCTGATAACATTCTACCTAGAGCAGTGAAAAATAATAACATCAAAGTCAAACAGCTGATACATAAAATTGTCTTTTGCATTGTCTTCTTTTGGTTTTGCACAAAGTAGAAGGATAATCAAAAAAACTGACCACGAATCCAAACCCCAGACCTGAACACCCTGAAATTAGGAAGCATGGTGGCAAAGTCAGGATCTAATCTACATGGATCAAGTTCATCTCCACCTTCTATCCAGTATGAGTGAATATGTTTCATGATAAACAAACAAAAATCAATATTTACTATTAGTTATTTAGATCCTATAATGATAGAGTGTGATCCCGCCAGGGGCTCAGTGCCCTTATCTACCACTGAAGTCAGTAGAAGTGGAGGACACTCAGTAGCACCTCACAGGAACCAGTTACCATCCCACAGAACTGAGCCCATAGCACATAAAGTACTTTAAAAGTGACAGCACTTTGATATTTGTCGGTAATAAATGGTAAAATGATAATGGACCTGATTGTCCATTACAAGTTGTCTTGCACTTTATGCTGTTTTTATACTTGTGCTAAATGGGTGTAACATGTTACCCGATCAAAACAGTACAATTTGACATGCATTTGACACTGGTGATTATCATGCTATAGAAAAAACTTTATCTGACTGTCAAAAACAGAGTTGAATTTGCAGGGCTCAGAGTTCATAAAAACAGCTGTTACTTGAGAAATGAACACATCTGATTGCAAAAATCACTGAGGCACAATAAACATGGAATCTCATATTGCCATTTTTACAGTCATTTTTTTGACTAGAAGCCCTCAGTCAAGAGCTGGCTGATGAACACAAAAAGGACAATTCTTCTTCGAAAGGAAATGTTAAGTAACATTCAGCTCAAGAGAAATTGCAGAAGGTTAGTGTGAATAAGTTTCTACGACACAGCAGAAGCTATTATTACCCACTGACCTTAGAATCACTAACGAGTTACAGGAAATGGTGAATTCTGGGTACAGCATGGAAAAGCCAGTGACTGATCTTTAATGGAAGGCAAATATTTAAAGAAAACAGGTGGACCATACTATAGAGACTATGATCAATGCCAGGGCCGGCTCTAGGCACCAGCAAAACAAGCAGGTGCTTGGGGCGGCACATTTCTAGTGGAAGCATTCTGGCGCCGGCACCAGAATGCTGCCCCTAGAAATGTGCCGCCCCAAGCACCTGCTTGTTTTGCTGGTGCCTAGAGCCGGCCCTGCTCACCAGTGCTGAAAAGTGGGGAATAATCACTTCCCTCAATCTGCTGGCAATGCTCCTACTAATGCAGCCCAATATGCCATTAGCCTTCTTGGCAACAAGGGCACACTGCTAACTGATATCCAGCTTCTCGTCCACTGTAATCTCCAGGTCCTTTTCTGCATAATTGCCGCTTAGCCAGTTGGTCCCCAGCCTGTAGCAGTGCATGGGATTCTTCCATCCTAAGTGCAGGACTCTGCACTTGTCCTTGTTGAACCTCAGATTTCTTTTGGCCCAGTCCTCCAATTTGTCTAGGTCACTCTGGACCCTAGCCCTACCCTAGAAATGTGCCCCCGCTGCCCCAGCTCACCTCCGCTCTGCGCCGCAACGGCTCAGCTTTTCCCCCTCCCTCCCAGGCTTTCGCACGCGGCAAACCTGGGAGGGAGGGAGGGAGGGGGAGAAGCCAAGCAGCGGTGGCAGTGTGGAGGTGAGCTGGGGTGGGGAGCAGTTCCTTTTCCTCTACTCCCGTTACTTCCTGTGCCCCCCCCCCCAGCTCACCTCCGCTCTGCCTGCTCCCCTGAAGGCCTTGCCGCTTAGTTTCTCCCGCCTCCCTCTCAGGCGAGGGAGTGGGGAGATGTGGAGTGGCGGCATGTTCAGGGGAGCAGGCAGAGCAGAGGTGAGCTAGGGAGGGGGGTTACGGGGGGACCATAGGAAGCAATGGGGTGGGGGAAATGCAGCACATGCAGGGGAGGAGGTGGGGCTGGGGATTTGGGGAAGGGGTTGGGAAGGGGCGGAGTTGAGGCAGGGACAGTGGTGGTGGTGGGGGGAGAAAAAAATACAGGGGGGGGGGGCGGCCAAAATTTTTTTTTGCTTGGGACGGCAAAAACCCTTGAGCCAGCCCTGATCAATGCTGGCTGGCTTCCATTGGTAAGAGTTCCATAGTTATGCAACAGTTCAGCAGGGAAATAGGAAACATAAGAAGACTAAATTAGAAAGAAAAACAGGCACACAATTCAAAAGCAGCTTGAATTCTCTCCAACTTTAAACAAAATGAATATCATATTTTTTGAAACTCATAGGAAGGCATTACAGTTAAAAGGGACTTTGCCTTTATTTATAAACTCAGCACATTATAATAGTTTTATAGCCTGGAAAGAGGAAGACTGGCCCAGTGGTTCAGGTACTAGCTTGAAACCTGGGTTCAGCTCCTAGCTCCACCACAGACTTCCAGGGTGACCTTCCATGAGTCTCTTAGATGCTCTATGCTTCAGTATCCCATCTGTAAAATGGGACTAATATAACTTCCCTACCTCACTGAGTGTTGTGGGGATAACTCCATTACAAATTGTGAGGTGCTCGGATACGGAGGTGATGGAGGCCATAGAATAAATAAAATAAATAAATAAATGGAGATATGCCAATCTCCTAGAACTGGAACAACCTGAAAGGTCATCAAGTCCAGTCCCCTGCCTTCACTAGCAGGACCAAGTACTGTCCCCTGACAGATTTTTGCCCCAGATCCCTAAATGGCCCCCTCAAGGATTGAACTCACAACTCTGGGTTTAGCAGGCCAATGCTCAAACCACTGAGCTATCCCTCCCCCAAGAAGGGGGGTATTTATAACACCTTGCCAGAAGCAGTACAGAAATAACGACAATGCCCAGACAGTACAACTTCAGGGCCTAATCTTGGAGCTGGTCTGCATGCAGCTCTCACATTGCAGTCTGCAGGAACAGGCCTGTTTAAAACAAATCAGAGGCCTGACTCTCCCCTCACTCACACTGGTACTTATAACTTTACTGGAGTCAGTGGAGTTACACGGATGTAAAGGCCGTTGAGAGGAAAATCAAGCCCTTTCTTTATCTCAAAATGCTTTACAGAATTAGAGAAGAGAGAGAGATTAAGAGGTGTAGACAAAATCTCATCTGAAAATGTATATTGTATCCCCTCTTCTCTCTCAACTTACGCCTTCACTGGGTCAAATCTCTGGTTCCACTACAGTCAATGGCAAGACTCCAATTGAGCCTGGATTTTTACCCACAGTCCTTAACGTTGGCATCATCTCTGACTGTGAACTTTCCTTCTTTTCCCATGGTCCCACAGGATTGTAAATTTGCCTATCACAATCTCTGTAGCCTTGCCCAGGTCTGAAGCTATCTAGATTCCACCTTTGTGGACATTCTCATTCATGCCTCCCTCTCCATAGGGCAATTCTGTTGTCCTGGCCTCTCTCAATGCCAGATCATCAGAATGTATGAGATGCTGCTGCCCACCTCATGTAAAAATAAGCATAATCACCTCATCCCTATCTTCAGACAGCTCCCCCATTCATTTCAGGAGTCAAGTCAAAATTACTCTCCTTGCCCTGAAGCTCTACATGGACTTATCTAGCCCATCTTACAGACTTTGGGTGCATTCCTGGCCCCAGGGAATCAGCCAGGTTGGGATTTCACCCTTTATCTCTCTGCTCATCTAGTGCAGGTTTCTTCTCTGTTCTTCAATGCAGTCTTATCACTAGAGGCAAATGAGCCTTCTCCTTTGCATCTCTTTGCCACCTGGAACATCCCAATTGTAACACTCTACAGTGGCGTAGCCAGGTTTAGAGCACAGGGGGAGCAGAGCTAAAAAAAAAGGCGCCAGGAGCAAAAAGCGTCAGAAGCAAAAAAAGGCGCAGGGAGCAAAAAAAAAATGCTCTGCTCTGGTTGCAGCGTCGGAGCAAAAGGCGTCGGAGCACAAAAAAGGTGCCGCTTCTGCTCAGTGTGGGAGCGGCCGCTCCCCCTGCTCCCCCCCGGCTACGCTACTGACTCTGTTTCATCAGCTCACTGCCTCATTTCACATTTCAGCTGAAAACACGAGAAGAGATCAGGAAAGTTGGCTCCAGACGGCAGGCACTGCAAAGGGGCAGGTCCTTGCACTAAGTGGGGTGCCATTATGTGAAGGGACACCACAGAATAATTTCAAGCCTAAGCACTAGAAACATTAACAAAAAGAAAGAAAAGACTATTTAGCGATCACTGTTACAATCTGTAAATGCATTAGCAAGTAATTAATGTTACCACAGTATTCCCTGTGCTAAGTATATACTCCAATATTGTCCTATTTAAAGAGAGGAATATTGGGAACACTGCAGTGTATCTGAAAATGACAAATTGGAAATATTTTAATGACAACCCCTGCTAAAGCCTTACAAAGCAAAGAAGACAGCTCTTTCTGCTGTTTAGCTCAACAGCTTAACCCCCTCCACAAAAGAAAGTAGCGTCTGTAAAATATGCTTGTATTCTCTCCTTCCAGAGATTGGCCAGCTCTGTCGTGCACTGATGTAGATTACTTATTTCTTTTGCTGACTCTAGAAGCTTTTCCTTATCACACCTACTTTTTAATGCCAGTTTTTTCTCCAGCATCAGTTCACAATCTATTGTTTGTCAGTCATTTAGCACCTTGTTTTGGATGTTAAAATAAAATGTAAGTAGGATCCAGGGGTTCACCCAGTAGGCCATTTCATCAGACATTACCAATTAAATCTTCAGCTGGATACTGAGTTACACCACCAGGACCAGCTAATCAAACTGAAAGCTGTTGAAGGTAACAATGGTTAAATCATGCTTTTGTATGATCAATTATCAAGTGTTTTCCTACTTGGGTACTAGTGTTCCCCTGCTCATATTGTGCTTACACTCTCTTTCTTAAATGCCTATCATGTACTGCACATTGATATCCCACCTCAGCAAATGTATCTGATCCCTCTGGGTATGTGGGTGTACTTCTGTCAAATCAGTAAGCAACCTGAGTTAATGAATAGAGCATATGGGGGGGACTCAGGGATTCTCCCGTTCTAATTCTGTCTCTACCATTAATTTGCTGTGTGACCTTGGACCAGTCATTTAACTTCTACCTTTTTTTCCCCTCCAATCTGTAGAAGAGGAACAAAGGGCTGTTGAATATTAGCTTATATTTGTGCATTGCTTTGAACATGTAAAACACTACCGTATAGAAATGCTGGGTATTATCAATGAGCATCAGCTCAAAATTAATTCTGAGTCAAGGTCAGTGGATCTCAACTGTCCAAGTTCATCTCATCAAAATCAGAGCCAGCTTTATTGAGTTTGATTTCTACAAGGCCCTAGAGTGCATATTGGCCTACAAGAAGGGAAAGAAGTGTTCCTTGCAGCCTGGAACTGATTCCTGCAGCTTTTCCTGAAGAATCTGGGGATACCAATGTTGAGGAACATTTTATTCTGCATCACCCTCTGAGGGGTCAACACAAGAGGCATATTCTCCTCAGTGTTAAGACTAGAAACTCCAAATAACAGATGTGAGGCATCTTCTAGCCAGAACCCTTCTTTACTTGGCCCCCAAACAATTTAACTTTTCTTGTACAATGGAGGGAAGTCAAAAGCAAGTTTGCTGATTCTAAATCTGAGTGTGCTAAATAGCAGTGACTCTGACTGCTGCCATGCTAGTGGCTCATTGTTTACTACAGTAAACCTGGTCCTTTGTAGCTCCATCAATACTTATTAGTCTGCTTCATATGAGAATAAGTCTGGTTTTCATTAGACTTGTAGTGACTTGTCTGAGAATCAGACTAGCAAACAAGCCTTGGAAAAGCCCATAAATTGTCTGCTGTTCATTTAAATTAGGTTCAGAAAGAAATGTAAACTTGAAATCTGCCAGCGTTTATAAATTTGATCAGAGTTTTGTTTTGTTTGGGGAGGTTGTCCTGAGATTGTTCTCAATCAGAGAGGGGATTGAGGGCCAAATCCTCACTCCTCCACACAAAGCTGAGACAAACAGAATTTGTACAACAGACATAAATGATGGGTTGGGTGGGTTTGCTCCACCCTGCCCTGAGCCAGAGTGTGGAGTAGCTGCACAGGCACTCTGCAGTCTCCAGGCTGCAGTAGCAGCTACCACTCCACTCCATACATGTTTAGAGACAATTCAAGAGCTCATTTAACTGTGATTTCTCCACTGACTTAAGCAAGTCCTCTCCAGGTGAACAGAGGTGCAGAAACTTTAATAGAGAGAGAATTTACTCACCAAGCAGGTTTTCCTGGATCTGACAGCTTTAGTTACTAAGCTTAAAAGAAACTAAAATCTAGGAGGAACTGGTGTATTTAGAGCAATAGGGGAAGGGTTTCCTGGTGGAGAAATCATTTTAAAGAAAGGACTAGGGCATTCCCAAAAGATATGGAGATAGAATGATTACAATCACATGGAACGATTTATTTCAGTACCACAGGCTGGTCCCTGATAATGTGGTAGTCAGTAGCAAAGCTCCCCTGGACTTCATTGGGTGCAAGATCAGATGTTATTCTTGCAAAACAGTTAGCCAGACTGAAGAGAAATAAAAAGATTGACTCCGTGTTAAGTTAATGACTGAATTAATTGAGAAATGATGGAACAAGTGGGATGAAGTGATTGAAACACAGGTTCCAACTGTTATCATTAGAATCCCTTGATCCTAGGTCTTACTGATGGGATCACTGAAATACACTAATGTACTGAGTAACTGAGGTATGTTTCTCACATGACTGGAAATGATACTGAACTATTTGCTTTCACTTGTGTTACAACTGCAGTGTTAGTCCCTGTTTCGGCCACATGCCAAAATTTACATCTTTCAGCGTTTTACATTTTTTTTTAAATGCCCTCACAGTATGCAACACTCTACTCTGGAAAATAGTGCCTTCCAACCAGACAGCTCCACATGCTTTACAAATATTAACTAATAGAAGTGTATGTATAAAGCAGTCATATTAAAAAGTAAAGAGGAGGGATGATCTTGCACCCAAGGCTCAGGACTGGTAGTCAAGACCTGAGTTCTGTTCCCAGCATCTGGGCATTGGACTTCAATGAGACATGTATTTAAGGCTCAGATACTTCAGTGATGAAGGCCATACAAGTACCTGGCTAGATAGATAGCATGTCCCTCTTCTTCAGTTTTCTCCTCTATAAAATAGGACTAATAATACCTACCTACCTGACAGGGATGTTGAGAAGCTAAATTAATGAGACCTGCAAAATGTCTGGGTTTGGCTAGGTCACTCCTGGCATTTTAACCTCTGGTTTAGGTACTCACAGTCTCAGAAAGCCAGATCAATTTATGAAAAACCAATGTGGGCTGCCTGCCAATAAGTGTTATTGTAGAGAACAGGGGGTGGGCCCAAGGCTACTTGAGCAGACTTCTGCCTGCCTTAGCCAGGCACTAATTGGGGCATGCATTAGGGAAGACACAGACCAGGAGACGTGAGCACAGGTGTGTGTGTGGAGGAACATGCATTGTGACATAGGAGGTCACATTGTGGTGGTACAGAGTGGGATGATGGAGGAGCACACTGGGACACAGACATGGAGAGGGGGACACAATGGAGGTAGGGAATGCACAGTGAGACAAATAGAAGAATGAGAGAGAGACAAACAAGAGAAACTTGGGGGCCCACCATTCTCCCGTGGAGAGCGAATGATTGAGATGCCTCTGAATGTATGTGTGAGAGAGGCAGTGGAAACAGACCAGCCATTCTTCCCTGAAGATGTCAAAGAGAGGGTTTCAAAGCAGTGTTGCCAACTCTTGCAATTTTATTGAGAGTCTCACAATATTTGATGGTTTTCTTTAAGCTCTAGCTCCTGAATTAAGAGATTTCATTAAAAGCTCAGTTTCTTT
This sequence comes from Chelydra serpentina, assembly GCA_037349315.1. NCBI lineage: Eukaryota > Metazoa > Chordata > Testudines > Chelydridae > Chelydra > Chelydra serpentina. Next base: position 32,511,163 of record JBAIAC010000014.1, read on the forward strand.
TTATTTATTTTTTTAAAAAAGCAAGTTTCTAGCCTTCATGCTGGGAGAGAAAAGCTTGAAAACATGACTTTCCAACCTAGCATCAGTTTTATAGTTCCTCTTATTTATCTGTCTTAACTAAGCAGGATTTGTTTGCTGTGTGAGTGTTTTCATTTTTGCAACTCGGGGTGGCTTTGGGTTTTTGTTTTATTTACTAATTATTATTATTACTCTAAAGTTTTAAAGAACCAGTCTATTCAGTAGGGCAAGCAACAGGTGCTACGTTACTTTTAATCCCAAAACCATCCTTCATACCACAAAACAGTCAGGCTTAGCTTAACCCACATTTCCTAATTGTAAAGAGCAGTTAATGGACACAAAGCATTATCTGTACCCTATCTAGTGCTGGCATTTTGTTCAATATTCCCAAAGACTGAGGCTTTTCAGACATACATTTTAATTAGAAGGAACAGTTGCCAACAGCTTTTTCTCTCAGGCAACTTTTGCCATTCCGTGAAGCCTTCATTTATTGGATATAATTACTGGGTTTGGGTTGTGGGGGAGTGGGTTGTTTTGTTTTTTTAAGATGAAAACAACTCATTTATTCAAGCTCCAAAAAGTGTATTAGGCAGCAGCTGGGGGGGAAGCTTGTCCTATGAAGATGCTCATTCAGCAATCCCAAACAGCTTCATTTGCTAAATGTGCTATGTGTTTCACTGATATGGGGGTGGGGGGTTGCCTCCAAGACTACTGAAGAATAAAGGCTGATGGGTACGTATATGATTATATGCAAGAGTGCTTAAAGGTCACTGAGGCTTAATGCAAATCTTAGGAAAGCATTCTATTGAGAGTATCTCTTCAGTGTTGTATTTCTCCCTCCTTGTATTTTATTGCTAGGAACACATGCATTAAAACTCTGGTTTAACTGCCCATGTTATGATCATTATTATTAATCATAAAATCAGGTGGGTCACCGTGGTGCTGTACAAATAAGAGGCAGTCCTGCTTTGAAGATCTTACCATCTAAATTAAGAAAAGAATTGAATTACTCCATCAGGTGAGATGTGGAGGCATGGTATGTCCTTCACAGAATAGGCAGGGAACATTGCTCTGAAAGCCTAGGGTGTCCTGAGAGCCATAGTGAGGTCCCACAGATCTCTGGACTTGCAGAAGGCAGTTGCATGGAGGCCTTTTTGTTTGTGACATCAGTCTTATATGTGTGTTGTGGAGATGATTATGATCTCACACAACTGATGAGTTTAAGGCATGAAAAAACTATCAAGTGCTCATGCAATCAGTCCCAGCGGGAGCTGAAGGTCATACGAAAGGTAATATTTTTAGATTTGCAATAAGATATTTGATTTGACCTCTGACCCCTGCAACAAAGTATTAACAACACACACAGGTAACATATAGGCAAGCATACATTTTTTTGGTGTAGCTTGGCTAGTATTTTATGTTAACACTAATATACAAATCATAAAGTAGCCTTATACAAATTTGCTAAAAATGCTGAGTCCACTGTTTTCTGGCCAGAAGTTTGGCCCATGCTATATGCAATATTTTCATTGTATCGTGCCTTGTATTTCAGGTTTTATGATAAAATTCTTAGTCGGGCTTATTTCCTTTAGCGGCAAAGGCTAGTCTGCATGTAAAATAGAAATGTTGTCAAAGAGAACATTGTTCTGCATGATTTCAAACATCCTGGATTTACTTTTACTGCTACTGAGCTGTCGTGAGTAGGGTTGTTCTATGCTCTATATACAAGGTGCCATCTCATGGTATTTCTTAATACACCAGGACCCTGATAACATGTATTTCTGAATGGATGGCATTGTCATATGCTTCTGCAGAAACTGCGGTGGCACCTATTAACAATGAACTATGGTTCTTATGCCTCCATGTACCAACTCTCCCCCTCTAAACATCAGAGGGAAGAGGGCCATAGGGTTCCTCTGATACCCATGAGATCCATAATGAAAAGAAGTTTAGAGAGGCAATCAATGTTCCCAAACAAACGATCAACCCAGAAAAACAGTTGTAAATGAATGAAGGTTCATATTGTACACAGCAGCAGCAGCAGACATCCTTAGACGAAAAGAAGTTAGATGACTCAAAATGTGTATTTGCCCTGGTCCATGTGGTAGAAATCAGCAGAAGATGAAAAAGCAGAGATTGCTTCATAACAGGGTGCACAACTGAGGTTCATGCAGGGGAAAAGGCAAGCAAAGAGCCTTTGCATATTTTTTAGGGAAAATACCGCTGTAAATCATCAGAGAAGGAAAACGGATCATCCAGATCTTAATCACAGTTAGGCAAGCAGCTGAAATAGATCAATACTGCAAGTTGCCACTTTCTTAACCTAGAAACTGACAAAGATCTGACAGGCATTATAGCAAATTCTGTGTTTTCCTTAGGCAGCTGTGATATTATCTTTGGTGATGAAAAGGAGAGCTGGTTGAAAATGCAAATTTTAAAAAATGTCCAATGAAATTTTTTTAGATTTTTCAACAAAAACATTCATCCAAAATCTAAAAAATGTTCAGTTTTCAGTAAAACATTCTGGTTTTCAAAACTGAACATTTTACCAAAAGCTTAAGTTTTTTTTCATTAAACTACATAAATGATGGCCAAAATTAAATTTTCAACAGATTACCTTTTGATCAAAAGGCCAGTTTTCATTGAAAAAAAACCAATTTTGACCAGCTTTACTGAAAAGGCAATAGGAGCATTACCCAGAACCTAATGTCAATGACAACTTGATATCGATTATCTCTTTCCAGCTTTCTGATAATCATCTGGTTTGTTGCTGCTGTTATAATGAAATGTTCCTCGTGTTTTATCTTGTTCCTCGTAATCTATGTTTAACACATCAATCAACTGTCTGATTTTATATATGTTGGTTAAACTCACATATGAATACACACCTGTTTTTACTGCTGTCATTTGTAACATTTAACACTTTATTTGCAAACATTCATTGGTGGCTTTTTTACACTGAAGTTTTACTTACACATATACACACACAAATTCCATTTATAAAGCAACAGTGCCATCTTGTGGGAAACAATATGTCTATCTCTTGACAAGTTTTTACAAAGTAGTTATCTAACCTCACCACAATTATCTAACCTCACAGCCCCAAACCTTGTACCATGCTCTAGAATTTCCTTTAAACTGTATATTTGTCATGTTGACTGGAGGGCAGTGTTCAAACAAAATCTAAGAGGCGGTTGTGAGGGATTATTGCCTTCAATGCTCCTCTTCTCCCATACTTCCTAGCTCTCAAAAAACCTGGTGCCCTCTGGTTAGCACATGAACTACTCACCGCTCAAGAGGCAAATATTGATTCAGCTGCTATATATGCAACTTAAATTATGCAGATACAATTTTCCAGGGTGCTGTAGTAAGATTTCTCAGCTGCACTGGGGTGTGGGCAGACACCCTTGTCCCCTTCAAACCAACCTACTTGAGTGGGACCCCAGGAAATGCAATCTGCATTCATCTCCCCCTCCCTGCAAAAGCCTACACACCTGTGGAAGATCGAGAAAGCAAATGATTTTCTGAAATCTGATAATCAGGTCTTTTCCACCCACTCCATGTCCACACTCCCCAATTTTTCTCTTTGGATTATATCTCTTTGACTCATTTCCTGCTGCACCCCTAGGTGCCACCCACCTTTTGCCATTTCCTCGCTTTCCCCTTTTGGGGGATTTTCATCCCTTTGCCTGTTTTTGCACCTGTTTTGTACATTTTCCTCTTTTCCCCTGTTTAGTACCTCTTGGCTACTTTTTTCGTGTCTACAGAGCCAGAAGAACAATAGCACGTTACACAGAGGAGATCTCTGGAACCGTTTGCAGTCTAAAATGTCATTCATTGTACAGAGGGGAAGGACTAAGATTAATTTGTTTCCTTCATTGTTGTCTGAAGAACTGAGGTGCCAGGGTTATGAACTGCCAAGCATAGAGGCGTTAGGACTCTGCTTCAGCAAGCCCTAGCACAAATTAAGCACTGCAACTTTAACTGTATGTGTAAGGCCCTTGATGTAGAAGGTAACATTGTTCTGAGTAAGTTTTCCTTTACACTATGCAAAAATGACACAGGAGCCTGCTGTGTGCATAAAGAGCTGGAGGAGCAATGCTTCTGCTGCTACTACCATGCTGTACAAGCAAGGCTGGCCAACTGTTCCATGGCCAAAATTAAAGCAGGCCACAATCCAGATTTGGGCTGCAGTCCAACATATTATACTATAATTCATTCACAGCACAGCTAAGCAGTTTTTCTTCTTGGTCCTCAGATGAAGACTGTGTTTTGAGTTAGCTGTAAATAGAAACTGAATAGGAGCCCATGTTCTTAGCTAGTTTGCTTTTGCTGCCTAAGGACAGCCAAGTTCAGGGAGGAAGCTTAGCCATATTTATGTTGTGTTATTGTGCGCGTTACCAGTAAAGCAACATGTCCATGCCAGGAAAGGGGTCAGACTGGACCTTAATTTGGGTGCTGTGTACTCTTACATCAGTGAGATCAGCCTATTCACAGCTTCACCAAGAGGGGCTATAGATGTTGTCATCTGCTCTTCATAAACCTCTTTCTTGTGGTTTACAATCACTTATCCATTTAAAATAACAGTAGACTGAAATGTGGTTTAGATTTGCATTTTAATCTAGATGCATTATTCTTTTCCAAAGTTTAATTTAGATCAGACCTTGGTAGTGTAAGATAGAAGGACTGTTTTGGGTAGGTGGTCAGTGATTCCGTAACAAAATAATCTAGTGTTTTTAATGACAATTTTAGAGGTACTAGTGAAAACATGGAATTCTTGGTGTTTTGCCAAGAACAACTGGAATTGACATGTTATTTAGACTATAGTCAGTCATGTGTAAAATTCCAGTCTGAATGAGACAAACATATGGTCCTAAGTGGTATTAATCAACCAAAGACAGATAGAGTTTCATTACAGGCACACACACAAAAAGTTTGAAGAATTTGAAATCAGAGGCTGATTTAAACTGTAAGTTCTTTAGAGCAGGAACTCTGGATGTACTGAAAACACTGGTCATACTCCTCTTATAATAAGATGGGAGTGGTTACAGCACAACCTTAAAGAAAGAGGATTTAACATGACACAATCTGATGCTTTTGAAGTTAGAGAGGTCCATGACTGACCTACATTAGCCCAGAGGAAGAATAAACTTTCCTTTCTTACAAAGGCGAGGTATTCTTGTTGGAATTGAAGGCTTTGACAGTGCACCTATGAGAACTTTATATTGTATCTGATAGTAGCTCTCATTTCCTGACCTAGTTGCCGCCAAGGCTCAATGGAAGCCATGAAGTTATTTTACTGCTGGGATAATTCTGTACCAAAAAATTAAACATTCTGCACACAATTTAAAATTCTGCAAATTTTATTTGTCAAAATAACATTATATAATCAGGCCAATTTCAATTATTTTGGAAATTTATTTCAAAATACCTGTCAGCAGGTATGTCTGTAAAAATAGAGAGAGGAAAATTTTTTTCCCCAGGGTAGAGTTAAAGAAATCCCTTAAACAACCCAATTCTTTTCTCTCTGCCCACTCCTGCCAGAATCCAGCCAGGGGGCCAGACAGACACTCACACCCCCTCACCTCCCCAATGCCCAGCTGTGCCTCTTTCCCCCCCAGCCCAGACACTCGCATCCCCTACCCTCCTAGATCCTAGGGATCCAGAGTTAAAAAACAGCCTGATCCTGGGTTCCAGGCTTGCACAGAGTTTCCTGCACGCCGCCTCCTTCCTTCAGGTCATGCTGGGAACTGCAGCTGCTGGGAACCCTCCAGTTCCCTCCCGCTCCCTGTGGCCTTGTCTTCTATTTGTGAGCTGGGTTCTGCCAAGTCCAGGGGCCCCTAGTGGCAGCCAACATCTCTGCAGCCCATTTCTGTGGGGGGGGGAAAGGAAATTCTGCACACATTAATTTCTGCAAAATTCTGCATTGCCAGTGGTGCAGAATTCTCCCAGGAGTATTATCTATTTGGAAACCGCTTTTAAGTTTGGTTTAGTACAATACATGAGTCTCAAGAAATTAAATTTACAATTGAAATTTAAAGCCAATAAACCAACTACACATAAAACTCAAGGGAAAGGAAACTGTCCACCCCCAACCCTGCTAAATGTGGCATTGCAACACGTTCATGCCACCATGAGTGATGCCATAAAGCCAAGGCCTAACAAATGCAAATCAATCTGCTACTACTGCAATTCCCTTTAATTGGTAAACATTTTTAGTTTCTTATCATTTGTTGTTATGATCTTACCAAACTACGTGGCAAGTCATTTCTTATGAAAATTGCAAAATTTTAAAATAAATATTTCCAGAAAGTAAATAAAGTTCTATTCAACATCTCAGTGCTAACTAGTTGGATACAGTTGAGTCATTCCCACTTGTGTTTATCTTTCATGGTTTTCAATTTTCTTTGTTCCACGGTCTGTTTCCATTGATAGAAAAAACCCACAGTGATACAGACATTTCGCCTTCTTTTCCAGAAAACAGACTTTCAGTAATAAATGAGAAAATATTCTTCACTTAATATTTATTCAGCATCATAGGAATCTCCACATATTTTGATTATCTAACCTATAATCCTTTATCCAAAGCCCTCAAAGAATTTTACAAAGGTAAGTTATCTTCATCTTACAAGTGTGGAAACTGAATATTTTCCTCTAAGATATAATGCTGTGAAAAGGAAGAAGTAGCTTTAGTTTCAAATTAGCTTTAATATTATCTTTCCTTATAAAGTGTTTATTTTTAAACAAAGACTTCAGTATATAGGTTATTGGAGATGAGGTCCTATAAGATGGTCTATTTCACAGAAAGTGACGCAAAGTTAAACAACATCTGTATACTGACTTTTTTTGTTTAAAAACAGTTCTAATTTTCATAGAGAATTTTGTTATAGCATTTCTTGCTTGCACAATCAGCACTCTTAAAAGTCAGTCAGTTTTCAGATGTACCTTGTTTGTGTTTCTACTTTCACTCCAAAAAGTAGAGTGCCAAGAACTGGTATAACAACGTGCTGAGTAAAATGTGTATTTCCTGAATAACTAACACATGCTGTGTCAGCAAAATGCTGACAGATTTCACTGGTCTACAATTTTTGAGAAATCGTCTGCTTCAGAGATAAAATGTGCTATTTAGTATGTATTTTGATGTGCTGCATTCAAATATGACAATTAAAACTACTGATTGGCTACTGTTTCTAAGATATTTAAGTTTTTACATTTTAATGTCTATGTATATTGTGTAGATAGTAGAGTTTTAATCATAAATTGTAAACCTAGGTCTTTTCATGTGTTTATGGTTGCTTTACATGATACTATTTCACCTGTCCTGTTTATGTAACACTTTAAAAATCAGCAAAGGGGTTATATAACTAAAATGTATTATGAAACAAAAGGCAAAAAACTATTATGTCCATAGTTTAGTCCTATTCAGTGTCTACTCGGCGCTTCTTGTTTCTTGTATTCATTACATGGAGCATCTCTTGTCACTGTCCAGCAATAGTCTGCAAGCATTGATGGGCTCCATTTGCCCTGATAGCGTTTCTCCATTGTTGCAATGTCCTGGTGAAATCGCTCGCCGTGCTCGTCACTCACTGCTCCGCAGTTCGGTGGAAAAAAATCTAGATGAGAGTGCAAAAAAAATGTATCTTTAGTGACATGTTGCAACCAAGGCTTTTGTATACCTTCAGGAGTTTTTTCAACAACAACCTGTAGTTGTCTGCCTTGTTGTTTCCGAGAAAATTTATTGCCACTAACTGGAAGGCTTTCCGTGCCTTTTTTTCCTTGCCACGCAGTGTATGGTCAAATGCATCATCTCGAAGAAGTTCACGAATCTGAGGACCAACAAAGACACCTTCCTTTATCTTAGCTTCACTTAACCTTGGAAATTTTCCACGGAGGTACTTGAAAGCTGCTTGTGTTTTGTCAATGGCCTTGACAAAGTTCTTCATCAGACCCAGCTTGATGTGTAAGGGTGGTAACAAAATCTTCCTTGATTCAACAAGTGGTGGATGCTGAACACTTTTCCTCCCAGGCTCCAATGACTGTCAAAGTGGCCAATCTTTCTTGATGGAGTGGGAATCTCTTGCACGACTATCCCATTCGCAGAGAAAACAGCAGTACTTTGTGTATCCAGTCTGCAGACCAAGCAAGAGAGCAACAACCTTCAAATCGCCACAAAGCTGCCACTGATGTTGGTCATAGTTTATGCACCTCAAAAGTTGTTTCATGTCATAGGTTTCCTTCATATGGACTGCATGACCAACTGGAATTGATGGCAAAACATTGCCATTATGCAGTAAAACAGCTTTAAGACTCGTCTTTGATGAATCAATGAACAGTCTCCACTCATCTGGATCGTGAACGATGTTGAGGGCTGCCATCACACCATCGATGTTGTTGCAGGCTACAAGATCACCTTCCATGAAGAAGAATGGGACAAGATCCTTTTGACGGTCACGGAACATGGAAACCCTAACATCACCTGCCAGGAGATTCCACTGCTGTAGTCTGGAGCCCAAAAGCTCTGCCTTACTCTTGGGTAGTTCCAAATCCCTGACAAGGTCATTCAGTTCACCTTGTGTTATCAGGTGTGGTTCAGAGGAGGAGGATGGGAGAAAATGTGGGTCCTGTGACATTGATGGTTCAGGACCAGAAGTTTCATCCTCTTCCTCGTCTGACTCAAGTGAGAATGATTCTGGTGCATCAGGAACCGGCAGTCCTTCTCCGTGGGGTACTGGGCGTATAGCTGATGGAATGTTTGGATAATGCACAGTCCACTTTTTCTTCTTTGACACATCTTTCCCAACTGGAGGCACCATGCAGAAGTAACAATTGCTGGTATGATCTGTTGGCTCTCTCCAACTCATTGGCACTGCAAAAGGCATAGATTTCCTTTTCCTGTTCAACCACTGGCGAAGATTTGTTGCACAAGTGTCGTAGCATATGTGTGGGGCCCACCTCTTGTCCTGATCTCCAATTTTGCAGCCAAAATAAAGGTGATAGGCTTTCTTAACCATAGTGGTTATACTGCGCTTTTGTGATGCAAAAGTCACTTCACCACAAACATAGCAGAAGTTATCTGCACTGTTCACACAAGTACAAGGCATCTCTGCTCACTTTGGCTAAACAGAAATGTGTCCCTTTGCAAAATCACACACTGACAAATAAGAGAGCACGACACTGTATGATTTCTAGAGCTGATATAGGGCAATTTGTTCAGCAGAGTGATGTAAGCTTCGTTATGATTGCATCATCCATGACTTCTAGGAATAACATGATGCAATCCATATCATGTATGATGCAATACCAGCTTCAGATTGTTGTGCCTAAAAAGCAAGTACTGTCCAAACCCAGTCATAGATTTATTCATAGATCCAGTCAAAGATGTATTTTAGTCATTTCTGGTTTAAATTGAGATCCCTTCCCTTTATAACTCACTTATCCTCCGCCATTCCCAAGTCAAGGGTCGTATATACTGACCCAATAGCATGTCTTGAAAACTAGAGCCAATCAACAATTTTAAGCATCATTTTATTTCTCAGTGACCCAGAATTAGTAACGTTTGACTACATTTATTTCAGAAGCATTTTTGCTGTAGAGCAGTGTTTCCTCACATCATTTTTCAGTACCAGGAAATTTGAGTTCAACTGTGAAACAAGATGCAGATATTTCTGTTTAAATGTAATTGATCCATACTGCATGAACAAGAGATACAGTACAATCCAAAAACACAGAAAGCTCACTCAGCCAGAATGTACCATATGCTAAAACACTTGCAAACAAAATAAATTCATTTTTCAAGTTTCTTTAATGCAAAGCCAGGCTATTTCAAACCAAACTAAGAACATAATTCTCTAGACAACTGCAATCAAAGATGAATGACTTATGACAAAGCTATGTTACCAAAAGGCACAAAGCTATGTTATCAAAGGCTAAAGAAGAGAATTGTTGATGGCACTTTTATATAAAAACATTATTTGCAATACATTTCAAACAGACTGTCAAAAATGCAAAAGAAGGGCACAACTGGTCCAGGAAGATGGAAGGGTGTTTACCACCTTGGGTAACTGGATAGCTTTTGCCTCATCTGCAAAGTACTTCTTCTCCAGGTCCTCCTAGAGTGATGTATACTACCCTGGCCCAGCATCACCATCGCGAACTCCCACCCCAAGATAGGTGGAAAAGCAGCACAAGATTGCTTCTGAACTTGGATCTCGCACTGCGTGGTAGTAAGCTGAGCCATCCATCTTGATAACTCTTGATTGTATATTGTGATATTCTGGGATATATTAAAATCATTTGCTCATAGAGAAGAAGGGAAAGTGAAGGAGAATCCATATGTTGATGCCATAGTATCTCCTCAGAAATAGGTAATAAAAAAATATATCAGATTTAGATTGGACTATGGGGTAATCTTTTCTTCAGCCATTCAAAATCAGCTTTGATAGTGCTGATATGCAGGGGAAACTCTTCAGCTATTACAACATTTATATAAAACATACATTATGTCCACACAAATGCACTGATCCATATTAAGTGGTGATTTACATCCCAGGAAATCTCATTTCTCTCAGTGGGATTATACAGGGCTTGGATCAGCTCTGAATTTGGCCCAACACTTCAGGATTATCACTGACCTCATGAATAACACTGTATTGGAACAATCTTGAGGCATAAACCCTACTGATCACATTCATTTTGCAGCTTACAAAAGCCATGTCAGCAAACATTTCTGTACTTCTGCCACCTGTATTATTTTGTTATGACTACTGGTGTGGCGTTTACACTGATTTGTTATAAGACATTTGCTCTCCCTGAAGGTTTTTAATACTTTATTAACATGTATGTGTGCTATAAAACTCCTGTTCGGTGATTCTTCCACTTAACACTTGAGAGAAATTACAGAGCTTCCTTTTTATAAGGCCACTGTGCTTTATTGCACATGTAAATCAATCACACAGGGTCATACACGGACATTGATCAGCATGTACAAATTGCACTGCTGTCAGGAGGAGTTGTGCATGTAGATAAAGGGCAGTATATAGCCTGTTAATATCTGACTCATCACTAAAGAAAAAAATCCCTTGTCTGACCTACTCACTAATTTAAATGACTATAAATGAGCTGAAATAAAACCCAATAAAAAACATCACTCTCTTAATGACATCATGCACCTTGCTAAATACTATTGGCTCCACAGACCAATGTGGTAGAGAGTGAGAAATGTTTATCAAGCTTATTTTTTTATTTAACTTTTACATTATGCAAGGTATTTCTGAAGCCACTTTCTCCCTGCAAAACCTAGTGTGCACTCACTTTAATTCTTTTAAACTTTTCTGTTACCTTGAGACAAGTGACCAGAATGCTCAGTTAGCTCATTTAGTTAATTCTGTACATAATGTGGTCCTCAAGTGTTTTAAATCTTTGTTTCTGAACTTGCATTTTTAGTTCTTTGCGGGATACTTCATCTAAAGTATGGTCCCCCCGCCAAGAGACCTTTCTGTGGCCAACAGTCTGGCGGGCAGCGATGCTCCTCAGCGGCATTCTGGCAGAGAGGCTGCCGCCGGAAAAGCACCTCGGCGGCATTCCGGCGGCAGCTTCTCCGCTGGAAGTGCTCCTCGGCGGCATTCCGGCGGCAGCTTCTCCGCCGGAAGAAGGGCCTCGGCGGCATTCCGGCGGCAGCTTCTCCGCCGGAAGAAGGGCCTCGGCGGCATTCCGGCGGCAGCTTCTCCGCCGGAAGAAGGGCCTCGGCGGCATTCCGGCGGCAGCTTCTCCGCTCTGATGGCAGGCGCACATAAATGCCCCGGCGGGTGCCATGGCACCCGCAGGCACCACGTTGGGGACCACTGAGGTAAAGTATTGCCGAGATGTGTCTCTGGGTCAGTCATGGATCCCAGGTCATTAAATATGTTTGTGCCTCTTTTGTATGACGACATTTAAATTTTCTTATAATTGGTATGAAAATCTGCTTCTTGTCCGAACAATATGTGTCAAATGACAGAGATTGTGATCTAGTGCGTCTTTGTAGTGAACATGTGGAAGTTAAATAATATCTAAAACCTGAACGGTAATAATACAAAAACATATCTCTTTGGCCCAAAACAATTATTAGATTCTATGATATCAATTACTTAGGCATCTCGTTTTGAACATCTTAGCCTGGTAGGCACCTAATCCATATGTAGACACCTGAAGAAGGGGCCTGATTATTTCAGGCAACAGGGGATGGCTCACTCAATGATTACTTGTTCTGCTCATTCCCTCTGGCATTGGCCACTGTCGGAAGACAGGATACTGAGCTAGATGGACCTTTGGTCTGACCCAGTATGGCCATTCTTATGATCACTGACTTCAGTGCTGCAAGTGCTCAAAATCAAGACATTTATGTAGAGATAATAATAATGGGATTGATGTGTAAGTATACAGGATAACCCTAACCCTAGCTCCCTGGCTGTAACTAACAATATGAGAGCTTATAAGAAGGAACAAACTACTTTAAATGTTCATTTCAGAGGCCATAATGTGCATTGATTTTCACAGACAACAAGAGAACCCACCACATACCTGAGTGCCTTTTCCATTTCGGTGTGTCTCTCAGTTCATCCTGAGGACCTGTGGAAATGATTCTGCATATACCAGCCCTCACAGAGCTCTCACCCTGGTGTAAATCAGGAGTAACTTTTACATTACATATGTATAAAACAAGGGTCAGAGCTGAATCAGGCCCACAGTTTGTGTATACAGGCACCAATTGTGACATTATATTTACAGTAGTGTATAGTGAAGTTGGGCTGGGCTGGTCTTTAAGTTTGTAGCGCCTCAAACAGCCGCACAGTTGTGGGGAGGAAGAAGGGAGTGTACCAAGTCTGCACAAGGCCCCCTAAGAGAGGTCATGGAATTAATGAATGTAGGTGAATTTTTAAAGAGTAAAATAAATTCATGACTTACAGCGTGTACAACTATGGATTTTGTTACAATGAAAGTAATGAAATCTCATGTTTCGGGGCATAAGCTGATTGCAACAGGGGACAGGAAGGAATTCCTCCTGCCTACAGCCATTTACATTCCATAACTGGGAAGCTGAGTTATGGGAAATTTCCACTTTCCTCTGAAGCATCAGGTATTGGACTGAAACAAGATACTGGACTTGATGAACTAATGGTCAGATCCATTATTACACATCCTAGGTTCCTATGTAAAAGTGCAAGGCCCCAAGCAGTCACTTGTGTTGCTTGTATTTAAGGCTGGCCCTACAGACGAGGTTCAGGAGAGAAAAAAGAAAATCAGTTCTCTTAGAAACAAATATTCTTATATTAACATGAACTTTTTACAAATGGACAAGAAATTATTTAAAATGGCAGAAAAACCAATATACTTCTGAGACCAAAATAATCAATTATTTAATTCAGAATGCAGCAAATTACTGTCTTAAATAGCCACGTTTTTGTGGTTGTGTTCAAATGGAGGCTCTAATCTTGTTCTGTATGTATTTGGAAGAGATACTGAATAGTTAATGCATCCCAAGCAAGTATTTCAAACCTCAAAATGTTCAGTGACACACTTTTGAAATATCAATAAGGTCCAAATCGCAACCATCAGTGAGATTCCTTTCTTCAGTAACAGACTGAATTTAACAAGTATAGTGAATTCCATGCCAAAACCAGAACAACACTTCATACAACCCATTAGCTGTGTGCTTTCATAAATCAATGTAACTGAAGACTTGGAGACTGAAATGCAGTAGTCACATATGCCAGTCATAAACTACCAGTATTTCATCAGTCAGACAGCAAAGACCACCTTCAGTTGATACATCAACAACAAAACAATGCTACCCAAGTAATTAAGAGTTTCATATCCTGAGATTAGTGCTGCCTTCTAGAAATGTAAATAAGCACCATCTAGTGACATTGTTTTTAATAACAGCTAATCTCAACAAGTTGTCATGTTCATGTGATGTTAAATATGCTGTCTAAATAAATGGCATCATTTCGTTTCAGGTAAAAATGTTCTAGCTGTGATCCTTAGATCTGCTGCTCTATTTCTGCAAGGGTTACTAAGAGCTGTGTAAACCTACGCCATATGAGTATGATCCTAAATGTCTATGCAATTTTTTTATCAAATTAATTCAATTAGTTTCTATAATGATAAAAAAACCTACTAAACTTATAAAAACACACTAAGCAAAAACAACATTTAACCCTCCCTTTGGAGTAACACAAAACTGTGATTCACATTATCTTAAGTGAGGTTTGAGGTACTCTTGGAACAGGAGGAGGCACCACTGAAGTTGACTGATCCGGATGTACAGAATCACAGAAACACATCCAGTTAATTTAAAGTCCTATTGGAGAAAAATACACATTTCAGTATGACTATTTTTCTAAGTAACTACACTGAGTGGATTCAAGAAGGGACTTCATTTGAATTTTTGAAAAATTCCTCATTTCATCCTGGTCAGTTAGCCAGTCCATTTGGAATTTGTAGGTATAGAGCCAGTAGTCATGGAGTTGCCTGCATCTCTCATGGAAGAGGGGCCAAATTGTACTTACTATATGACAGTTCTGTAGGAAGCTGTGGGGGTACTTGGCTGGCCCTAGCATAAAGGCAACCAGCAGCCAGAGATGTGATAATGGTTTGGAAGGAATGAGAAAGAAGGTGCCCTACAAAAGTCAGAAAGATTGGCCTTTTCACAAAATGAAAAAGTGAAGGGCCACTCATTTTAAAAACAACACAAGTGTGTCAGAGACGAAGACGTGCACAGTGTTATTTGATCTCTTTACTCAATATTTCAAGCACTTAATGTGAAAACCATGTGGCATTGTGTACTGAATACGCCCACTTACTTGGGCTTCCGCTCCTTATTGGGGAAGGGCTGCGACTTCGAGGTAACTGCAAGGCAAACAGCAAAGAGCAAGTCAACAGACCAGGTTCAATAAATGGTATTACACTCCAGACAAGCATCTTGGGGTCTGTCTACATTCAGAAAATTTGCACTGATGTAACTACACAAATGATGCAAAGTGGAACTTACACTGGGGTGGATTTCAGAAATTTAATTGAGTTTGAGGCCAGAAAGGACCACTAAATCATCTAGGCTGATCTCCTGTATGTCACAGCTCATTAAATTTAATCCTGGTACCCTGTACTGAGCCCAGTAACTTGGGTAAGACTAAAGCATTTCAGTCCTCAGAAGACTAAATGGATGTGTGCCCCAGGCAAAGAACAGGGGAGACTGAGGTGCTACCAATGCCTGCAGCTACTTTATGATAGGGAATTGATTAAGTATGATAAGCCTAGATGATCCTATTAGGATGCTGCAGAGGAAGGCAACAAACCACCAAGTCTCTACCAATCTGATTTAGGGGGAAATCGATGTGACGAACTAGGACTGTTGTTAAGGTTTTCCTGAGTACTGTGTGGGTGCCTCGGTTTCCCCTATGCAGTGCTTGAGTATCTAGGTGGTGGGACAATGGTGCATGATTGTTACAAAGCCCTAGAAGGCAGAGGCCTGGACACAGAGAATGGCCCTGTCTCCTGGCAACAGATGGCCCGGTCCCTCCCCGGCAAAGGTATGAGCTGAAGGTGTTGGAACAAAGGGATCAGGTGACCTCCTGGGCCGGGAAGGAGAAACGGGGAGGAGGGGCTGGTGAGTTTCAGTTTGGAGCTGGCTTGGGAAGAGGAGGGGAGAGGGGCAGACAGGGTCTGGCCTCCCTGCCCCCGTTTGGAGCTGTGGGGTGAAATGCAGGGAGCCCTGAGCTGGGGTCTAAGCTCCCTACTCCCCGGAAGGGCCCGACTGAGGGGTCCTGGATGTACTGACAAGCTCTGTTTGGACTGTGTTCCTGGCATCTCTAATAAACCTTCTGTTCTACTGGCTGGCTGAGACTCCCAGTGACTCCGGGGAAGAGGGGTGCAGGGCCGGACTCCCCTATACTCCGTGACACCCTTCCCCACCCAAATCTGGTGATCAGTGGGACCCTGAGCATGTGCGCAAGACCCACCAGCCAGGCAACTAGGAGGGTTCTCTATACCACCTTCAAGCTTAATTCAGCAAATTGCCTCCTCTCATTCTTCTTTCATGACACCCACAAGAAGTGAGTCTACCAAGACGTTGTTAATGAGAAGGTATTTATTTATTATATGCACCCACACATATTTTTATACACATACGTGTGTGTGTGTGTGTGTGTGTGTGTGTGTGTGTGTGTATATAAAAATAAACCACCTCCCCACACACTCCATCTATATAATACAAGGGTTGGCAAACATGTAATGGTATCACGCAGAACCATTATCCTTTACTCTGTCGTTATTGGCTTAGAGCAATAAACCTGACTGACATTAATTATTTTGGCCACTTGAATATATTTCATAACAAAGCAAAGTGTGGTCAAGCAATTGACCACATTATTTATCAACAAATTTTACATATTTGATTAAAATGGTAACACTCAACACCGATTTTGCACCATGCAAAAACAGATATACATAAATACCTATTTGTAAGTATAATGCTTCATCTTATTCCACGCAAGATTGTCATTATGAATGCTTATTTCCCAGGTTCAACTGTTAGGATATAGATATTCAGGCCTGTCTGCAAAGGCCTATACTTTAAGAATTTAGGTATATTCTTATCACTTAGCTATTTATAGAGGTACAAAACAAGAATCAAAATCAGTCTGCCTGTTTATAGGCCTTCTCTCACTATGACAGTCTAAGGCCGTGTTCTTTGGCTAAGATCTTTGGCTAAGCAGCAGAGGCAGCCATAAGCTGAAAAGTGTATGTTCGCATCCTCACATTCCAAACCAGTCACATTGAAATAAGGTGCTATTGGGCTGCTAGAAATACAATCCTGTCCTGATAATTTTTAGAGTAGCAGTCATGTTAGTCTGTATCCGCAAAAAGAACGAGGAGTACTTGTGGCACCTTAGAGAGACTAACAAATTTATATCAGCATAAGCTTTTGTGGGCTACAGTTCACTTCAGCATCTGATGAAGTGAGCTGTAGCCCATGAAAGCTTATGCTCAAATAAATGTGTTGGTCTCTAAGGTGCCACAAGTACTCCTGTTCTTTTGATAATACCCATCACCTCCAGAGGAAGGTAAGAGCCTAGAAGATTTAAAGGAAACTTAGTCTGATAGCATCCTGTCTGGCAAGAACTCACTTATCAATAGCTGGGATGTGAAATCCTCATTTCTTTGTTGTTCTATCACTGTAGTCCCCATTTCCCTATTGTTTATTTGCATGGTCTCTGTCTGGTTCTGTGATTGTTTCTGTCTGCTGTATAAATAATTTTGTTGGGTGTAAACCAATTAAGGTGGTGGGATATAATTGGTTAAATAATCATGTTATAATATGTTAGGATTGGTTAGTTAAATTTCAGTAAAATGATTGGTTAAGGTATAGCTAAGCAGAACTCAAGTTTTACTATATAGTGTGCAGTCAATCAGGAAGTAAGGGCAGGGGAAATGGGAGATGGGGGAATTGGAATCATGTTTTGCTAAGGGGGGGAATGGGAACAGGGAATAGGAACAGGGACACAGGCAAGGCTCTGTGGCATCAGAGCTGGGAAGGGGAACACTAAGGAAGGAAACTGAAATCATTGCTGGCTGGATTAAACATCCAATAAACATCAAATTGTTTGCACCTTTGGACATCGGGTATTGTTGCTCTCTGTTCATGCGAGAAGGAAGTAAGCGGGTGAAGGAATAAGCCCTTTAACATCAACATGTCCGTATGGCTTATAATGTTACTGGATGCCTAGATTATGTTAATTATATTGAGTGTAAAATGATTGATGTGTTATACTGTACCAAGGTGCGGCTGGGGCTTGCAGAATGAGACAGAATAGGGCTCATGCTGCGGCTTCTGCTTTTACTCCTGCTCCTGCGAGACCACTACAACAAAACACAGTATGACACAGATCTATATTAAGAAAAGTACATTCATTGAAACTAAATTTGAGAGCAGCCTTACCTTGCTGAAGTCAAGGCTTAAGTATATGAATAGAAGAATATTTTCCTAACTAAGGCCCTGATCCTGAAAACACTTCACATGCCAACCTTTAAGCACATGAGCAGCATGTTGAAACCAATGGGACTACTCATATGCGCAACATTAAATGCATGGTAAGTGTTGACCAGATCAGGCCCTAAATAAATATTGAGGTTTGACACACAATAATCCTGCCTGTAGTAGAGTTGCATGAGAATTTAAATAGGATGACTTCCCTTAGCAAGTCCAAGGGTACGTACCAGAACACCTCTCTTTGAGACTGCCTCTCCCTTCACAATAATAGAATCATTTTCCATCAGAGCAGGCCACACATGATAGACCACCAAGGGAGCTGTAAAATCAGAGTCATAGCTGCGACGATATCTGTTCAAACACAGCAAAGAGGATATTACCATGTCAATGCTAAAAGAAACCAGTGATGGCATTGCTTGATAAGGCCAGAATATTTATTACAGCTTGTACATATGTTTCTTAACAATATTTCAATGGTACATATAAAAATAAAGTATAAAAAAGGAATATACTTGTGTGAAACTCATCTAACATAGGTATATGTTCTCTGTCAGTGCCAACAGAAGTTTTGTTACAATAATCTCTCACATCAGATGCACACCTGCTTAGCCCAGGTGCAAGAAAGGGCCCTTTTATCACTGACAGGTAACATGAAATGCAGTGTTTGGATAATCAAAGCATATTACATCTTCCTGGAACTGCTTGTCAAAGAATAAAAATGAATTATGAGTAAATATTAAATGGACAATATCAGTTTCCTTCAAAGAAACCAGTTTAAAGGATTTGGGGCACACTAGTTATCAAGGCCAGATTTAGGATTCTGGGGGCCCCAGCAAAGTTACCTTGGGAGACACCAATCCTTTCAATTTCTCCTCTTCCCTCCCTCCCAATCCTCAATTTCTGCTCTTTTGCACATCCCCCACAAATCCTCTCCATCTATCTTTTTTTCTCCCTCTCTGACCAGTGCCCACAGTCAGTTCCCCACAGTTCCATGTTAAATATAGGACTTTCCCTCAATCTGAGACCTTCTTCTATGAACCAAAAGTCTCCCCAACATCATGGGTTTCAGTAGGTCAATCACAGTAGCATCATAAACCTTCATATCTAGTTTTGTCAGAAGCCACAGATGGCAACAATAAGCTGTTCATTTTATGCCACAAGAGAAAATTTATCATTGTGTTAAAACAGTTTTGTCAGCACATTTGTTCATTGATACTTGCATATTATATAAATACATATACACAAAGCTATCTACATCACATGTTTATTGGTGATATCCATATAATAAATTGCAGGGCCATGTTATAAATTGCACTTTTCATGTACCTTAAAACCTCCGAGTACTTTCAAACTGCTGCAATTCTTTCTTTTTAAATAATTTAAAATTTAACATTTCTACTCCCAAAGTTACCCTGATTTTAGGTGCAGGATGGGCAATGGTCAATACTGACGAAAAACATATTTAAGGCCTGGTATCTTATGACCCATGAGTTCTAGAAACAGGAGCTATCTACCCTGAAGCACTGGAGAGTTCCACCTTTCCAGTGAGACACATTACTTCTTCCCTGCCCTTAAAGATCCCGAGATAATGGCCTATAAAACAGCGACATTTTTAAGTCTAGAAAAACTATTTGGGGAATTTTTAGGGGTTTTTAAAATGTATTGGTTCTATATTCGGTCTCTCTCCCTGGTCTTTTGAAGGCCAAACACATCTGGTTGACTGAGAAAGGGTGATAACACTAAAAATAGTTAGGGGCCATTGCCCTTCTAATATAGCCAAAACAGCTGGCTGGTCAGCAACTGGCCAAACCCGTCTTCTGATCATGTCTGATTTTGCTTTTGTCCCATTGAAGCTTCACCTTCCTCTCATTACTCCTCACTCTCCCGGACTACTTCACCTGTTCCCCTCTGCCTCCCTCCAGTTTTAAAGTAATTATTTTAAACCTTCTTGCTGTTGTCTTCCTTTTCTCCCCCTTACTTAACTTCTTTCTCCTTGAAAGCAAATTTCCTTTGAGCTGTGGCCTCTGGTACCTGCTTGGAAGGCATCAGAAGTGCTCTAGGATTCTCTATCACTTCACACAGCAGCCAACTCTGAACCCTGAAAGAGCCCTTAAACCCTAGTTCACAAAATGTTAAAGAAAATCCCATTTCTACAAAGGATTTTCACTTCTCTAAGTGGCTTCTCCTTCCATACTGAGCTGTGGCAGCAAGTGATGATGGGGCACCAGAAAGCTCAGAATCCACAGAACAGCTGCCAGAAAGGATGTGCAGAGAATCCTGAGATTTGTGAGACCCTGGAAGGCAGGCACCATCTGTCAGAGCTCACTGGAAATTTGCTTCTAATGAATTGGGCAAGTAACAATGGAGGAAGTAGCAAGAAGAATATTTTTAAAAAGCTGGAGGTAGAGGGGAATTTGGCAGTGAGAGGAAGATTGTTCTTAATATTTTTAGTAAAGGTTTTATAATCAAATATACATGAGATTGGAGTTTATAGATAAAATTGTTGCCCCTGTTGATTGAAAAAGTGACTAATAAGTGAAATATATTGCCCAAAGTTTGCATACTTGGGAAGTTATATTCCCCTACAACCCTTGAATTATCTACCAAATTTGCTACATAGTAGGGAAATAGGACTCCAGCTAAACTAGTAAAGTTTACCAGCAATCTTAAACCTTAATGTAAATAGGCTGAACTGGCTGAAGGATGGGGTATGTGGCCTGATGGGTCTTTTCCATCTCTAATTTCTATAGTAAGAGTCTATTACTGAATATTTCAGAGTTCTTACTTGCTCTCATTAAAAAGTTCTCCATCTGCACCAAATGCAATATCAAGGGGAGGAACCAAGGTCTGCATTGAAAAAGCTACACGGCACAACTCCCGAATCAAACTGCTGATCATGATGAAGTCAACTTCTGGTGGAAATGAAATTTTAGGATTGATATTCATGGCACGAATTACTTCCTGAAAATAAAAACAACATATCTAGTAACTCACTAGTGATGATGAATTTGAGTTTACCAAAGCTTTGTAATTACAAACTGGCCGATACTGAAACACTTGACCCTCACAAAACCCCATTTAATAAAAGGTACACAGAACACCAAAGATGCTGCCTTACGTTATTTCAGGGACTATTACCTCTAAAAGATGTATTTCTCAAATGACATCACAGTATCAGCACTAATGCTGTCATCAGTCCTATGACTGGTATACTGATTTTGAGTGCAGTACAGTGCTTTACAGACTACCACTGAAAGCATCATACAATTGTTTTATTTACTGTAGTTAGATTTTATTTTGCAAATGGCATTACTTTTGCAAAAACAGACACTACAGTCACAGATAAAAATATATCAAACAGATACAAACACAAGCATGTTATACTACTGTATGAGAAAACGTATTGCTACAACAAAATGAAATTCATGCTGTTAGCTTCTCCCTAGTAAAACTACTTCAAAGTAAGATGAATTTCAGGTTTGTACAAAATATTAATAGTCAGGCTTCACATTGCCTCTGACTTACATTAACACTGGCTTGAACATCATATAGATCCTCATGGCGAATTATATAATCCAGGACAGTGTCTTCAAGTGATTCAGGCCCTGAGTGAGTTAGAGACAGAGTCTTTCTCACACGCATTTTGAATTGTCTGAAGGCCATCTTCGCTGCATGGAAAGACTCCTGCAAATGTTAAAACAACCAGTTATATTTAGAACTCTGTAGAAGTGACAAAGGGGCCTGTGGCACCTTATAGACTAACAGAGGTATTGGAGCATAAGCCTTCGTGGGTGAATACCCACTTCATCGGATGCAAGCAGTGGAAATGTCCAGGGGCTGGCCTGTAGAATTTGGTATTGGAGAGTTGTCTGGCAGCCTCCTTTTGGTAGTCTGACCTGGTCATGATGACAACAGCACCTCCTTTATCAGCCTCTTTGATTATAATATCAGGGTTGTTTCTGAGGCTGTGGACGGCATTGCGTTCTGCACGACTTAGGTTATGAGGCAGGCGGCGTTGTTTTTCCACAATTTCTGCCTGTGCACGTCGGTGGAAGCATTCTATGTATAGGTCCAGACTGTCATTTCGACCCTCAGGAGGAGTCCATGTGGAGTTCTTCTTCTTGTGCTGTTGGTGGGAGGGTATCTGTGCGATGTTATCTTTAAAGTATTCTTTGAGTCAGAGACGGCGAAAGTAGGCTTCCAGGTCACCGCAGAACTGTATCATGTTTGTGGGGGTGGTGGGGCAAAAAGAGTCCCCGAGATAGGACAGACTCTTCTGCCGGGCTGAGTGTGTGGCTGGATAGATTGACGATATTGCTGGGTGAATTGGGGGTACCACTGTTGCAGCCCCATGTGGCAGGTAGGATTTTAGACAGCTTACAGTCCTTTTTCCTTTGTAGAGAGGTGAAGTGTTTAATGTAGATCTCCTGTCTTATTTTAGTAAAGTCCGTTTGTGTGAAAGATTGGTTATTTATTAAAGTCTCCAGGTTGGAGAGCTCTTTTTTGATGTTTTCCTGTTTGCTGTATAGGATGCTGATCAGGTGGTTCTTCGGTTTCTTTGATAG
Organism: Chelydra serpentina; assembly: GCA_037349315.1. Lineage (NCBI taxonomy): Eukaryota > Metazoa > Chordata > Testudines > Chelydridae > Chelydra > Chelydra serpentina. The sequence continues at coordinate 32,533,771 of JBAIAC010000014.1, forward strand.
TGTATGGCATAATCTCTCACTGTGGTCTGTGCAGTATGTAGATAGCAATGGATTTTTCACCTTCAGTCCATTTGGTATGATGTCCATCCGTTTGCCCCTGGACATTTCCACTGCTTGCATCTGATGAAGTGGGTATTCACCCACGAAAGCTTATGCTCCAATACCTCTGTTAGTCTCTAAGGTGCCACAGGACCCTTTGTCACTTCTACAGATCCAGACTAACACGGCTACCCGTCTGATATTTAGAACTCTGTGAGCAAGAAAATAGATTTGATTTTCAAACAATGGTCCAGACACATTCCGAGAGTAACTTCACTGATATCAAGGGATAAATTTGGCCAAATGTCTTTATAGTTTCCTGGGGAGAAAAATACTCCTATTAAAATGGTGGTGTTTAGAAATAATACACCTTAGGGAGGGTATTCTCAGATACAACACACTTGTTTTTAAATTCCAGATGACAAATCAGATTAGAATGCTTCAGGCTTTCCAGCTAGAACTTTCTATTTTTCCATAAGATTCCATCACTTTCAAAATCAAGTACTGCAGTTTAACACATTCAAAGATGTCAGTGGACAGGATGTTGTACTTAGAATCTTAAGCTCTATAGCATAACATGTCTACAGCAGTACACATTGTCTGTTAGTAAGAGGATTTGTAGTTTGATTGTGTAATTTGGTTGAAAATTGCTATTTTAGGGGAAAATAACACTTTGCATTTACACAGCAAAGCTTGCCATCAAGGCTTGGTGCGGAGCGCTCACAAATCCCAGTGACATCTGTGGGAGCTGCAGGTGCTCATCCCCTCTGAGGACCATATCCATTAAGATTCACAATATCTTTCTCCTATGGCTAAGTACTACATCAATTTTATAGAGGGAGAAAATGAAGCACAGAAAAGTAAAAACCTGCCACAGGCCATAAAGTGAGCTCTGGCAAAGCCATGAATAGAATTAAGGACTCCTCTTAACTTCCTGTTTCCTGCTCTGTCTACCTACCTGGGTTCTTATAGGATACCCAGAACAATCAGAAAAAAATGCATCTAGATATCTCATGTGACTTAATGTGAAGCATCATATGGACAGGTCTTAGTGACTTTTAAACTAGTTTTAAAAATGAATATTTACATGAAGTGGTGTGATTCAGAGTAATAACAATGGGCCCAGCAGCCAGGAGCTGCCATGTTTTAGGGAAAAGATAAAAAGGATATTAAATTGAGGGAATTGAAATGAAAAATAGCAACAACAAAAATGTATCAATTGAAGCAAATTGTAATCCAGCCAGGTCATATTATTTTTACATAAAAGTATGTGTCATGTGCACACACTGTAATGGAAAAAAAAATACTGTAAACATTTCATACCACAGCTGCAACATATATTATTCTCTGCACTATCTCCAGATCATCGATATAAGTCCTCAGAAGGGTCTGTGCATCCAAGCGTTCTTGAGCATAAATATCACTAAAGCGAGCCACCAGGTGGGCATGACGTGCAGCATTTGTAAGCCTGGCTCGGCCAGGTGAGCAGCTCCTGAGTGGAAGAGGACTAGGTGATCTACTTCGGCAGGGCCTTGGAGAAGGAGAGCGACTCCGCGCAAGTCTAAAAGAGTGATGAAAAGTAGTTTTAAGGTCACGTCATTACCTTTAGAATGTTTTGGTCTGATCTACATACAGTTGTTATACTAATTTAACTATTTTGCTTAAGGGTGTGGTTTTATACTGATATAGTTAAAGATGTACAAGCCCTAGTATGGATGCTGTTATTACTAGTATAAAGTTGTGTATCCCAGTATAGCTTATTCCCATAAATTGGTTTCTAAATCAATATAGTTAAAGCAGTTCCAAAAGTGTGTGGAGGTAAGCAGTTTGTACCAGAGAAACCGAATTTTAAAAAGTGAAACTTTTGGAATTTGTTCTTCTTCCATTACCAATGTACAGTGACTAAATGACACATTTAGCAAACAGTCTTGTACTGGAATGGTATGGTGCTCCAAGCCTTATAGCAAGAAATAACACATTGCCTCTGCCCATAAGAAGTTTCTCAGTATATTCTGCGAGGCTGTCCTTTTGGTACATTTCCTGAAGCTCAACATAACAGGTTGAAATGAAAATATTTGTGCATTCCCCACCTTTCTTCCTTCAAAATAAATTTGGTGGAAAAGTTTATGTTGCTTCATTATCGGATGGGGAGGTTTAGTCTATGTTTTCTTTTCAATGTAAAACTATGTATCTGCAGGTTTCAGAGTAGCAGCCGTGTTAGTCTGTGCCAGCAAAAAGAAAAGGAATACTTGTGGCACCTTAGAGACCAACAAATTTATTTCAGCATAAGCTTTTGTGGACTACAATCCACTTCTTCGGATGCATAGAATGGAACATAGAGTAAGAAGATATTTATACATTCAGAGAAACATGAAAAGGTGGAAGTAACCATACCAACTGTAAGAGGCTAATTAATTGAGAGGAACTATTATCAGCAGGGGGGAAAAAAACTTCAAAAGTAGCAGCTCAACATAAGTTATCCTAGCTTGGGAGAGCATAAATTCAGTTTGGGGTTTTCTTCCTTTTATGTTTTAAAGATTTGTCAAATTAGGGTCCATACCTGCTGTGAAGAACAGATTTTTGGGCACCAAGGATGGTAATCTCATCCTTTAGTATTTGAACCTGTTGCTCATAATCATTCAGACGATCCAGATTCCTCAAAGCGCTCTCCCCTTGTGCTTGGGAAGCCTTCAGACTTAATCAAACAACATGAAACTGGTCACAAGGGGCCCTTCTACCAATCTAAATGCCCTATTTATTAATCCATATTAAATACAAAAAGCTTTGTAAAAATAATGGGGACGTTAACTTCTAGAGAGAAACACAGGGAACTCCGTAGTTAGCAATGAACTGCAAAACCAACCCAAAATTGTTTTTATCCCTCTTAATTGCTGCTCTGTGTATACAGACTGTTGTCATGTGACGGGATAATAATTACCCTTATGTATTCCAGGACCATGTCAGGTGAACAAAGTCAGTCTCTTTCCTGTGTGCCACAAATTAATTAGAGTCTCAAACTTTTAAAAAAAGGTGTTTGGGGTTGTTTTATTTTTTTTACACCAGGTCCTCCTTTTTCTCTCTGCAGGAGTACATTGGCAAGATTTTGGAGGCCCTGAATAATGATGTCACATGAGGCTGTAACCTTACTGAAGCTCTCCCTCACCCCCAAAAGAGGGCGAGATAATGACGATTCTTAAACACGGTTATATGCCCTGCAAAGCAATTTTATACATGTTTATATTGCCCTTTACTATGTATAAGAGGTGTCTCAAAGTTTCCCCCTTTGCTTCTCCCCACTCCAAAAAAACAAACAAAACTCTGAATGTTTTCTATGTCCTTCCTTCCCTTTCTTTACCAGTGAGATCTCTGGAGGACTGGACTAGCGATACCAAATGAGGCTGCCACCTGAGCTGCAGATTTTTCTCCCTCTACTGCAGGGAGGGAAGATCGACATATAATGGAAGAATGGCCACTGTGGCAAGGGAATTTCCTGGCATGGACTGCGGGCTGCTCCGACCGCCTGCCCGGGGACCGTTGCCCGGGAGCTGTGGACCGTGGCTGCTCTGCCGACCCTGGGGCTGCTCCAGCAGAAGCTGGTGTGGCTGTCCCTCAGGCCACCTGAGCAGCTGTCCTGGGAATCAGCTGCTTGGGCGGCCCTGGGGTCAGCCACACTGGTCGCTGCAAAAGTCACGAAGGTCACGAAAGTCACGCAATCCTAGTCATGGTACATGTAGGTCCCAATGACATAGAGAAAGATAGGAGAGGGGTCCTGGAGGCCAAATTTAGACTACTAGGTAAGAGACTAAAGTCCAGGACCTTCATGGTAACATTCTCTGAAATGCACCCAGTTCCACACACAGGGCCAGTTAGAACTGCAGGGTTTCATTGCATGAATGAGACAATGGTTCTGGGAGGAAAGATTTAGGTGCATTGGGAACTGGGGTATGGAACAGCTTCCATATGAGGAGAAAGTAAAAAGACTGGGACTGTTCAGCTTAGAAAAGAGATGACTAAGGAGGGGTAACATAGAAGTCTGTAAAATCATGATTGGTGTGGAGAAAGCAAATAGGAAAGTATTATTTACCCCTTCACGTAACACAAGGACCAGAGGCCAGCCAATGAAATTAATAGGCAGAATGTTTAAAACAAACATAAGGAAGTATTTCTTCACACAGCACACAGTCAACCTGGGGAACCCGTTGCCAGGGGATATTGTGAAGGCCAGAAATATAACTGGGTTCAAAAAAGAATTAGATAAATTCATGGAGGAGAGTCCATCAATAGCCATTCATCAGGACTGTCAGGGACGCAACCCCATGCTCCAGGTGTCCCTAACCCTCTGACTCCAGGAGTTGAGAGTGGATGACAGGTGATGGATCACTCAATAATTGCCCTGTTCTGTTCATTCCCTCTGAACCATGTGGCACTGGCCACTGTTGGAAGACAGGATATTTGGCTGGTCTGACCCAGTAAGGCCATTTTATGTTCTGATAAGAAAGTAGTAAAAAGGAAAAATGGTGCCATGCAGTTCATCTGCCACAGTGTCCTAAACAATCATGACTAGGCAATTCAGGGTGTCAGAAGGACAGGGTGTCTGCAATAACAAGACACAACAAAATCAGACAAGGAAAAAGTAGCAGTCTTAATTCAGTATTTCCTGCCTTTTGTCAATTTACACTATTCACAAGCACACCCATCAATATGTCTAAGTACAAAATGTGATGATCCTCATCTGTAGTTCTAATATAGATCTGAAGAGTTTCCATCTTTTTTTATCTGAAATAACTATCACAACTGCAGATATTAATTGCAAATAATTATTGCACCTTAAAGACCTACTTAAAAAGGTGCCTGCCTTACTCATAAGAAAAACAGTGCCACATGTGTTACAGCTTAAAGCCAGTTAGAGTATGTGTACCCTGCTATGTTCACTGCTAATCCCATACTAAATCATACATTTAAAAGAGCAGCCACCACATATTGGATTAATTTTTTAAAGCTATAGAAAAGAAAAACAAAGCACTAAAAGAGAAGACCCGCATTATGGGACATATACAGTAGACCAAGCTCTAGCCTTTGAAAACCTCGACATTATCCCCTTTCAATGCTAGTCTAGCATGAGTGGAAGTTTTAAATTTTCTATTTTATAAATATTATACAATCTCTATAACACTATTGATCCAAAATCAGTAGAACATAATCAGGTTTCCCACTGACACTAAAGAGGTCTGAACATTATGGGGATTGTAGGAGATATTGGGTCTGCGGGTGTTCCTAAATCATTAATAGGAACAAATGGTGGTAAGTAATGTGTTCTGTAAAAAATCATAACATTCTGAAAAGCAGCTATGAACATCCACGTGCATTCCTTAAAAACTCATCCGTTGTTAAAAAAAAAAAAAAAAAAAACAGACCAGTTTACCACACACTGATGCTTATTTGCTGATTAATTTGCAGTTTAAGAACTTTTCAGTTAACAAGTAAAAAAAATCATAGATTCTTAAACTTTTCTATATGCTATTTAAAAATAAAATGGACAACTTAAACTGATGGAAGTTAATTTTTAAAAAATTGCATGACCTGAGAAATTCTGTGTGAAGTTTCTAAAGCTAACGCAAATTACAACACCAGAGCTATAAGACCCTGAAAACTAGTGTTTAATCAAAAGGGCCACAGAATGTCAATTTCAGCAGCTCAAACATGCTCCATTGTAGTATCAATAGCCCAAATTCAGCACTGGTGTAGGTGGGTGCAACCATCTTTTCTTTATATGTTGATACAGCCCCTAGCACCATCGGGATGAGGCCTCTTGGTGCTTCCACATTACAAATAGTTCATCTTCATCATCAGCATGGTTTAATCACTCATAATATCTCTGTGACAGTGTCCCCAGAAGACTTTGTGGGGAGATGCTTATAAATGTATATATGATGTAACTGGAATATATGTTTTATGCTACATGTGCCATGTAACATATCTCTGTAAAAGTTATGATCTACTGAATCTATTCCTCCTGTTTGTATGCATGTATCATTGTTGTAGTTTAAGTTATGAATATTGGTTGTATGTTTGCTGGTTTTATACACAGCCTTTGTAAGAGCATGGGATCAGGTCTTGAGAAAGGAATGTGCAGGTAAAGTGCCCAATCAAGAAGTGCAATCAAGAAGTTGCAGACACCAATCCACATCTGAGCTTGGCCAGGAATGTCACGGGACTGGTTATGCTGAGTTGTGCATGGACATGTGACTTGCCCATGTGATCCCAAAACTCCGGGGTAACATGATGCTACAGAGGGAGTGAGGAGGAGCATCCATCCAGGGGAGAAAGTTTATTTAAACCCCTGGGAGACCCCTCCATCCTGTCTTCAGCTGGCTAAGAGAGAGAGAGAGAGAGAGAGAGAGAGAGAGAGAGAGAGAGAGAGAGACTCTCCACCCCCCAAGGACATACCTGAAAGAGACTGAACAAAGGACAAAGACAATAGGGGGTGTGAGCGATTGCTGGACCCAGGCCAGGAGGACTATAGCCTGTAAAGGGAAGTTTGCTGGAACTGGTGAGGTTTTTAATCTGTATTCAGTTTGATTAGACATAGACTTGCATGTTTTATTTTATTTTACTTAGTAATTCACTTTGTTCTGTCTGTTACTACTTGGAATCACTTAAAATCACTACCAGTATCTCAAAGCAATCAGCTGTGCACAGATCCTGCTCGACTACGCCACTGTGACAGGTAGGTATCACAGAAACCCCCTCGGAGCTGCCACCTCGTGTGCCAAGACTACTTCTGCCCCTGCTTCCTGCCTTTTCCAGCTTGGGACTCCAGAATCCTGTCTGTTTTGAGCCAGACCCACTGGTCTGCTGCAAACCCAGACCCAGGTCTGAACCACGTCCACTAACAGCTGTAGGCCTGCCTGGAAGCAGCTCAGGAAGTGCTCTTGCCTTTGACACCCAGGTGCCCAACTCCCAATGGGGTTCAAACCCTGAACAAACTCATAAATAGTTCACCCTCTATTTCAAAGATAGAAAGATATGCACAGCTGTTTGCCCCCTCCAGGTACCAACACATACTCCAGGTAACTTAATAACTAAAAAGTGATTTTAATAAGTACAGAAAGTAGGATTTAAGAATATGAAAAACAGTACTCTCACTACTTTGCATTTTGTTTAGGTGCCAACCATCTATCGGTCTGACGGCCAGGTCTCCCCTGATTTATTTCCTGACACCACCTCGCACAGAGTAAAAGTTACCAAGAGCTTTGGGTCGAAAGAACCCCAGGTAACGCAGACTGGCAGGCACACCCAAGGGGTAACCAGAGCCAACTGGATTATGGCAGAAACAGGATTCTGAGCCTCACAAGCCACTGATTAGGAAAGAACACCTTAGTCCCTCTTAGTACTTACATACCATGCTGATAGATGTCTTATAATTATCTAAGATATATGGGTAAACCTTACCTACTCAAGCATGGAAATTTTGGAATGTTCATGAGATCAAGAACTCTCCTTTTCTTTCCAGTACATCAGTTGCATAAGGACCAGCTAACTGAAAGAATGGACTTCTTAATCATCCCTGAAATACTGGGATCAATTCTTTGGGTTGCAAGAAACCCCACCAGGCTTTTCTTCTGAGGGAGAAGGACGTGATTTAAAAGCTTTTATGGCCTGGTTTCTTGTCAGGAACAGTCCACTCTCTATCTTAAATGTCCTGAATGAAAAGGTGAACTGAAGAAAAGTTACACCATTTCCTACAATGTTATTAGCCATATAAGGTCCCCATTATTTTCAAGCAGTGGAGCACTACCATTTATTTACATTTAGAGTGCAGGCATCTTGCTTAACAAGCATTACTAAATCACCTCTTTTGAAACACCAAATATCAGAAGAATCTTACATCTTGTTAGATCAAAACTTCTTTTCTGCTAGTGAAAAGATAGCATTGACCTGGAAATAAGAAGGATGAATTAACTAGTAAACTAAGCTGTCACCTCTAAGGAAATGTGGTCTGGATGAAATTACTATAGGTGCACAACTGGTTGAAAAACCAAACTCAGAGTAATTATCAGTGCTCTGCTGTCAAACTAGGATGAGGTACCTAGTTGGATCCCACAGGTGTCTGTTCTGGGTCTGGTACATTTCAACATTTTTGTTGATGACTAGAGTATGCTTATAAAATCTGTGGAGGACATCAAGCTGGGAGGGGTTACAAGCACTTTGGTGGACAGGATTGGAATTCAAAATTACCTTAAATTGGGGAACTGATCTGAAATTAACAGTATAAAATTCAGTAAAGGCAAGGGCAAAGTTACTATGCCTATGAAGGAAAAAAAATCAAACACAAAAAGGGAAATTATTGGCTAGGCAGTAGTATTGCAGAAAAGTATCTGGGGGTTATAGTGGATCACAAATTGAATATGAGTCAACGATGTAATGCAATTGTGAAAAAGGCTAATATCATTCTGGAGTATATTAACAAGAGTGTCATATGGAAGATGTGGAAGGTAATTGTTCCGCTCTGCTTGGCACTGCTGAGGCCTCAGCTGGAGTCTGTCTCTAATTTTGGGAGCCACACTTTAAGAAAGATGTGGACAAATTGGAGAGAGTCCAGAGGAGAGCAATAAAAGTGATAAAAGGTTTAGAAAACCTGACCTATGAGGAAAAGTTTTTTTAAAATACCCTGTGACTGTTTAGTCTTAAGAAAAGAAAACTTAGGGGGGGCCTGATAATGGTCTTCAAATATGTTAAGGACTGTTATAAAGAGGATGAGGATCAATTGTTCTGTGTTCACAGAAAAAGAAGTAATTATCTTAATCCATATCAAGGGAGACTTAGGTCAGACATTAGAAAAATCTTTCTATTAGGATAGATGAGTACTAGAATAGGTTACCAAGGGAGGCTGTGAAATCCCCTTCATTGTAGGTTTTTAGGAACAGGTTAGATAAACACCTGTTAGGATGGTCTAGGTATACTTGGCCTGCCTCAGTGCACAGGAATAGATATGACCTCTCGAGATTCCCTTCCATATATTCTGTGATTCTATGTCCTTTCTTTTCTCTAAACAGGTCCTATTTTTTCAACCTTCTCTCAGAGGTCATGCTTTCTAAACATCTTATAATTTTTACTGCTCTCCTCTGGACACTCTCTCCAAACTGTTCACATATTTCTTAGTTTGTGGTGCCCAGAACTGCACACAGTATTCCAGCCGAGACCTCACCAATAGCAAGTAGAGGGGGAGAATTATCTACCAAGTCTTACATACAACACTCCTGTTAATACACCTCAGGTTTTGCATATGACACTCCTGGGACCTCTCACACATGATTTACTCACACTGGACATACAACCAACATGATGGGACCTCACACCCTGGATCTACTTCCACTAAGTCACAGGGCCTCTCTATACACAGAGCCAAAACTCTAACCAACTGGCTGTTAAGAGAAAGCCAGATGTGTCCAAACCATGCTTTTTGTTGGGTATTCTCTGGCCAAGAGAGATAATGAAACCCATTGCAACTAATGGGCCATATCTCTAAATGCTCCAAAGAAAAGTGAGGTAAAAAAAAAAAAAAAAAAAAAAAAAAAAAAAAAAAGATTATTAGTAAAGTATCCATGCATAAATAACTGTTACTAAACCCAGACAAATGGAGAGAGGAACACAGAGGGAAAAAACCCCTCAAAGCCTATCCAGCCAAAAAAGCTGTATCCAGCTGCCAGAGTCTTGAAGACAACTGATCAGGATCAGCCAGTCAACTTTATAAAGGGGAACAACACATCACGAAAGCTTTGCCTGGTCTCATGTGTTAGTAGGAGGAATTATTCCCTTTTATTTGGAGTAGCATAGGACAGTGGGGAATTGAGCATTATAAAAATGTAAACAAAACAAACAAATCACAAACTGTATATTTGCATGCTGCCTTACTGCCACAAATAGCCCTACAGTACATCACATTTTTCTTACGCTGCTTTTAGATGAACAATTTCATCCTCTGCTGCCAAAAGGGTAGTGGCTGATTTGGTCTTTGTGTCTTCAAGAGCCATCTGGGCTTCTGCCAGACTGCAAGAGAAATTAATAACCAGAAATATACCTTTAAATTAAAGGTACAGATTCTCACATTGAATTTTGCATGACAAAGCAAATATTTTAGCAGACTTTTTTTTTTTTTGGTGCAGATCACCTGTATGCATAGTCTGCAAAAGTCATATCTGACTAAACTATACCAACAGAATTACTGTTCTGTAACCCATTACTATTAATCTTATACAGCTCCAGTTCCTCTATCTCCCTCCCTAATTTAGATGCCCCAATTTGTCTTCATTAACCATAGTCTGGCATAATCTCTGAATATGAGCGCTCCAGCTGCAAACCTGCACATCTCCAGCTCCACAACACTGCCTGTTGTCCACTGCCTTCAAAGCATCGCCGCCAAAATCTTCCTTAATTTTTCTTCTTGACTTAACTAGCACATCTCTGTCCCCAAGTCCCCGCTCTCTAGACTCCTACATGTGCAAAATATTGCTGCCCACTTTCATACATGTATTGTACAAAGAAATGCAACTACACCATCATCATCCTGTATCATTATCAATGATTCCCCATTCATTACAGGATCCAGCTCAAAATTGCCTTCTTTTGTATTAAAGTCTTCTGCAGATTTGCTCCAGCCTACATAATGGACCTTTCTTTGTACTTCACTCCTTTCTCATCTAGCACTTCCTCCTCTCAGTCCAATTAAATAATCTCTTCCTGTTCATACAGAAGCCTTTGCTGAAATGCCTGTTATCTGGCCTTCCTATGTCTAGGCCTCACTGTCTACCAGAATTGAAAATTGGTTGAAAAGTAGTTTGTTTCAACATTTCCAACTTTTTTTCTTTGTTTGTTTTGACTGAAACAATTCACCAAAATCTCCACAATTTCTCTAAATGTTTTAGTTGATTCAAATCTGCCTTTTTGGGGGAGAAAAAGTTCTGGATGAAAAATGTTGACCACCTGTAATCAGTGTGCTTAGTAGTGTGATACAGGGGGAGAGGGGGGCATATGAGCTTGAGGACTGATGGCGCAAAAATGGATAACTAACTACTCTACTTGGCATCATCCCCCTGCAAACCCACAAGAATCAATGTTGACAGTTTCAGCATTAATCCCCTGTTATTCAGTGTTGGGGTCAGCCCACAGGCAGTCAGCACAACTCTTTAGTGAGCTGTACTGCCAGAAGTGAAAGGGGGCATGAGGTATAACACAAAGTGGTCTCACAACCACATAATTCTAAGAAAATCTGTGTAGTTTCTTCTCCTGCCACTTGGTCTTGGCAGGCCTATGAAACATATCTGATGTACTGTAGGGACGATGAGAAAGGAACTCTATAAGGTAAATTCTGAAGGTTCACATTCTTTGAGTTTTCCTGTACCTGGGGATGATCCACCCTATGATGTTTAGAAATTCCTAAATATTCAGTACTCTCTTGGTGTTGCTTAGAAGACAAACCCCCAATGCTCTGACTGAGAACACTGTTTTGTCTTTCACAGACTATTTTACTTTGCTCCAATAATGAGATACTCATGAGTCATGAAATGTCATAAGCAACTTGAAAAGCTGAACATGTAGCTTTCAAGAGGAGTTCTGAAGTTATGGAAAAAAAAAAAAAAAAAAAAAAAAAGAGAGAGAAAAAAACACACGTTTTGCTTCTCTTCATTTGGTCTGCTGAGTACAGCCTTAACGGCTTTATCTTTAACCCCACTCTGGAAGACCCCCCTTTCAGGGGAGGAAGGCCAGTTATAGTCAGTCCCAGAAGCCCTCACTGCCACAAATGAATTGGAAGGCATCATCACTGGAGAGCAATGAAAGCCATTCTTTCCCTCCTTTGCATGCCCAAACACTCTTCATATTTAACTAATATCAGCTGTATGATGTAGATTTAGCGCGGATTAAATACAAGTCCCCCAGTCACTATTGTCAAGAATCATTTTCATGTCAGGAGAGTTTATGTTTGCATTATACAAGCAAGCTACAGTCAACAATTTTACTAAGGCTATGTCTACAGCTTTGTTGGTATAACTTATGTTACTATGGGGTGTGAAAAAAAACATCCCCCAAGTGACGTAAGTTACACCAACAGAAGTGCCGGTGTGGACAGCACTATGTCTGCAGAAGATGCCCTCCCATTGGTATCGAGCGGCTACACGGGAGATCTTACAGTGGCATAGCTGCATTGGTACAGCTGTGCCGCTGTAAGGTCTCTAGTGTGGACATGGTCTAAGTGAGGTCTTAGGTATTTTAGGGGAAATGCATTCCAGCATCAACAAGGAGCTTGAAACCCCATTATTAGTGACACTTGCTAATGCGTCCTTTCAAGATTAAAGGTTGCCAGCCACCCTTTAACATCCGGTACTAAGTGCCACACTCAAGAGACTGTTTTGATGTTAACAGCTTTAGTGATTACCATAAATCAATAATTTCCCTCTCTTCAATCCCTACAACTCTTGTTTTTGATAGTCACCCAAGGATAACAATACCATCTATCTCCTTCAAACAACGAAGAGAGGTGATTTAGTTAGGCTTTTCATCAACCGTTGATTCTATTGACCAAAGGTTTAGATAGAACAAATTGTCTGTACAGATCTTTCCTCTGAAAGATCCCAAAAGGTGGCAAAGACACATTTTCTTTCCCAAGGGGCTCTCTAATGGATTCCTCCCGCATTCCATCTTATCTCGTCTCAGGTTCAATTTAGATATTTGGCAGCATGAGGAGATTGTGAGATGTTTTGTCCTACAGTGTCAACATGCAGATGACACTCAGATCTACATCTTCTTTTCATCCAATATGGACACTATAATCTTTGATTACTCAGAGTTTGATAGAGGAGATGCAGACAGGATCAAACTAGTTTATGTCCAACCAAGATGAGACAGAATGATGCCGATATGCAGATAGAAAACATTTGGTGGAATGGGCCATAATTGTGACTATGCCATTTATTGAAGCTAGGTCATGTCTGATTTTCACCAATATGGCTTACCATCTTGAGTTTATTGCCATTCTTGCAATTCCAGATGAAAGAAATTATATATAATGCTTTGGCTCAAAGGATGAGACCATTTCTTGCTGTTATGATCCTTGCCACAGTTAGCAATATCTTTCTAAACAGTCCAGAACAATGCAACATAATTTACTGGGGCTACCGTTGAAAAGCACTTGGAAGTTTCAGCAAGTGCAGTGTGCTGTGATTTGCTTCTCGAACAGGGTAAGTCATTTCGAGCTGATAACACCAGTGCTCCATGCTCCACACAGGCTATTGTGTGCAGTTCAAAGTGTTGGTTGCCAGCTCTTCAGTCCTAACTAGTTATTTGAGAGACTGTATCTCTTCCTCTGTCCTGTTACAGTGACTATGATCTGCTGAGATGCTCACATTATTGGTTCCTCTCAGTGGCAGATTATCCAATGGGCCGATGGGGCCCATCCCCAGAGCCCTGGCCAATTGGGGGCCCGGGAAAAATGGGTGCCCCACCCCCAGCAGAAATCTACCGCAGAAGCGCCCAGATGGGCAGGGTGGGGGAGCAGGGAAAGCCCTAGTGTCTGGACTCCCACTGCAACCCTGGCACTCCCTGCCACGGCCTCAGGGCAAAATGTTTAATTTCTGCCAGGCCTATTGTCTTTCAGGCAGCCAATAGAATTTTTAAAATTATTTTAATTTTACAAACCAACAAATGTTTAACTTACTTACTAGAAGACTTTTAAGGCCTTGAGTATACAGTCCCACATCATTCAAATTCAGAAAATCTAGAGTCTAGATAGATTTTAAATTCTTATTTGAAAGCAGAAATGAAACATTTTGCAAATCTCTATTAGAAGAGAGGTATAAGAAGAAAAATAAATTTGTTGTTGAAAAATACACAGTTAATTCTCCTACTCTTGTTGCACTAAGCTGAGTTGTAAATGAGTTGAGTTCAGTTCTTTCTCCAACTGTTGTATTTCGTGTTTCCGAGTACTGGCAAATTCCCTCAGCTGTCTCTCTTTCTCAATTGACTCCTATAGTGAAATACAAATATCACACTGTTTGAATGTTATGCCCGAAAGTTATACAGCATTTCTTTAGAACAGTGGTTTTCAACCCGTGGTCCGCACACCCCTGGGGGTGCACAGACAACGTCTAAGGAGTCTGTGGAAGGTTGTCATTACCATAAAACGGTAGTTTTCAACTTGGGGTTCACAGACCAAGTCTTAAAATTTCCAAAAGGGGTCCACACCTCCATTCAAAATATTTAGGGGTCCACAAATGAAAAAAAAAGGTTGAAAACCACTGCCTTAGAATGTCTCATGACAAGCTGTGCATTTCTGAAATGATGCAGTAAAGAATAAATCTAAATTGATCTTAAACAAAGAAAATATTGTACTTGTTCAAATAGAGAGATAGCACAAAACAGTCAGAGAGAGATTAAATTACAGTGGGGGAAAAGTTACATATAGTGCTGCTTTTCTATTTCATTGTAAGATAGATAGCAGTGGCGTAGCCAGGTTTAGAGCACAGGGGGAGCGGAGCTAAAAAAAGGCGCCGGTGCCGAGAGCAAAAAGCATCAGGAGCAAAAAAAGGTGCCAGGAGCAAAAAAAAAATGCGCCACTTCTGCTCAGTGGGGGAGCGACCGCTCCCCCCCCCCCCACCCCGGGCTACGCTACTGCTAGATAGATAGATGAATATGTACACAAATACACACACTACTAGAAAGAAAAAATATGGACAAAAACATTTAGAACTAAATATGCCAACAATTCTTTCTATGCCTGCATTAATTAACTTTTTACACATTACTGGGCATGCAAAATAATGGGGGAAAATCATAAGAGCAAATTAAGCAACTAGTATAACTGATAAGGATACACCCTTGCACAAGCAACTCTGCTTTTAATACCACATTGCATACCCTAATAAAACGGTAAATAAACTAGTAATTGTGCACTAGTTTCATTCTGTTTTTGAAGGCTTTCCTTTCATTTGCACATACAGTTGAAAACCCATAAATTATCACATAGATTATTTCTTTCACTACATCTTTTTAAATGTTGTCACTTGTAAAAACAAATTAAGAAAAAACTGCTCTATTCCCTGTACCAAGTACAGACCCTAGCCAGATTAATCCTAGTCCATATGGTCGGATGTCATTTTACGCAGGGGAAATAGCTTAAACTGTAAACAGTGATTTTTTTTTGGAAAAAATATTAAAGTGAGAAATCAGGGAGAGCATGAAGACATTTGCTCTCATCTCCTCACTAGCTAACGCTACTGTTTTCTTCCAAAACACACAAGAGTACCACAGAAGGTCTGCATCTCCAGCTGAAGTATTATAAACAGCACCTTCTGTAAATTCTATGAATCATGCAGGGGAAGAGAAAGGGAACACACACCACTGCTATCCTAGTCCTCAAAGCTAGGTGCATAGTGGTATCATGATTTATATTTATTTCCTGTAAAAAAAATTCCCACAACACACATATTAGAGCCCAAGCTTCAGAAGAATGAAAACTAACAGTTAGAGGGCATGGGACCTTATGCGCGCCCCTCAGTTCACACAGAGTTTCACAAAACACTAAGTTGCTTCCAATACAGATATGGCAAAGTCTTAGGGTGATGTCACAGCAAACTTATAATTAGCATATTTCTTTACCTTGATATATAAGAAACTAGTTTCTTGGACAAGACAAAAGAGCTTAAGGCTTGCTAAGCTAATTTAATCAAATTAACTTCAATGACTTCTTTCATTCCCCTTTTAAAGCTTGCTTTTTTTTTAAATGACATAATTGTCACAGTTAACAATGATGGAAATAGTTCATAAGGCAAACTGAGAAAACACTGTTTTAGTTAGTAAAAAAAACCCAACATTGATTTTTAATTGCAGGAAGTCTTTGATTTATATATTTTTATCATCTTAAAAATAAATGCTCAGCATACCTGAATGAGAGAAAGACTGGTTTCAAAGGGCCTTCCCGAAGTAGTACTGGAAAAACAAGTCCCCAGCCATGGCAGGAGACGAGATTTTATTGTCTCTACACCTGCATAATGCCCACCTAAGAGAATACATAAACCAGGTATATGTGAGAAAATGCAGAGATAAATCCTTAGTCTGCACTTAAAAAGAAAATGGAGGGATACATACAAACCATAGAGACATGGAAAATTCTCACCTTCTCGAGCTGTTTGATTGAGGATTGTGAAAAGTTGCCCCTGAATCATGGAGTTCATTTCTATGATTTCACAACATCGGTTCAGATTCTGATCACATGAGTTAATCTGTAAATCAGAAGAATTAAAACATATTTTGTTTTGATTTTTCTAAATAATTATGTTTATGATGTACATTGAACATGATACAAGAGCTTTTTCTATAACTTTGTCTATGACTTCATTACAGCTTCCTAAACCACCATTAGAACGTTCAGATACTTCCAAGGGGAGGGTGGGGGAATAACATATGATGTTAATAGTTACAGCAAAGGGCTGGGAGTCCAGAATTCAAGGTCCTATTTTCAACTCTATCAATGACTTAATAGGTGAAAGAAATCATTCACCCTCTGTGCCTCAGCTTTTCTCATTAGTAAAATAGATGCAATAACACTTACCTAACTCATGGAAGTGTCATGAAACTTCATTAATGTTTAAGTGCCTTCTGTACAGAAGCCACTATCTGCTCCCAAATAAGTTGTTTATAAAAATCATCAGATGAAAAGTCCTATATAAATGCAAAATATATTTCTACAGACTAGCTGAAATAAACCACACTTACAAGGTTACTTTGTTACACCATCAATAGACACACCTAGTTTACATGTGATTTTATCGGTTTTTAATACATATTGAAATAAACAATGTTCAAGAACAGGAAGAAACTAGCATTATGGCCTTGATACAAAAAGCAGAAAAAAAATATTACGGAAAGCTATCAGCTATCTCATGGAATTACTGGAGTTGGAATTGGTCCAGGACATTACTGCTAATGCTACATCTGTCAGGAAAAGCTCTAAAGCTACCAACAATGACAAGTAGTCAGAATTTCTGTTTACATATCCTATCTGAAATAACTGTACCTCCAGGAGTAGAATGCCCCTAACACTATACTGGTGTACTGATACACTACTGCCTCAGCAAGGCAACTACAGTGTACTAGAAAAAAAAAAAAAAAGGTTACTCACCTATGTATTAACTGTTGTTCTTTGAGATGTATTGCACATATATACATTCCTCTGCAGGTGTATGCGCGTCCAATGCTTGCAAGCTGCAACCTACACCGGCAGTAGAATGTATGTGTGCACAATTATTCAAAGGAGAATCATCATTTTTTTTAATAGTGCAAGGGCTTTCTCCAGATGTTTCCCAACCAATTAATTACCTTGACTGATCCAACCTATTTTTCAGATCTGATAAGATGTCACCTTGGGATGGTATGACTGTAGATATGAATGTTGCCTAAAATTCTCCATGTTCATATCCATAAATTCTGTTTCCCAATCCATGGCAATTAGCATGGAGGTAGGAGATTAGGGTAGGGGCCTGTGAACCGAAATTAAAAGTTGGACACCAATCAGCTGAATGAATTACCAAAATGGATTATATGGATGTTTAAGATAGCAGAAATGTTCTTGATTTTAATTAACCTTTCAAATCCTTCAGTTTTTGGTGTTTGCTAAAAGGGAGCTTAGGACCATTAGCTTCTTGGGGTGCTGAGGTCAAATACCAAGTGCATGGTAGATACTGAGCTCTCTTAAAACTAGTTCTTGACATGAAAGCCAGCCTTTGAAATGGAGCCTTTCTGTTCCCTTCCTCGAAAGAGGGACCCAAGGAACAATACAAAGGCCCAAGATAATGCAGTGTGGCCTTTGTCTCCTTTGCCTTCTGTACAGAAGCTACTATCTGCTCCCAAATAAGTGGTTTATAAAGACAGGTCCTTAAGTTCTCTGGATCTCCAGGCATCCACTATTGAAAGCAGTGGTCCTCACCATTGTATCATCTGCATCAAAAGTTGCCCATACCTGATGCCCTTAAGACCAGCTTCTTAAGCTTCTGGCATTTCTACTGAGGAAGAAAATCAACCAAAATAGAGGCTTCTTCCATTGTTCCACCTGACTCTTGGTCATGAAGGACTGGTAGTGAATGACTTGGAGGATTGCAGTCACACACTGATAAACCTTCTCTCTAAATGAATCCCAGCACTGCAGCTGATGGTTTTGGGTACAGTACCATAAGTGTGTTCAGCCTCCATCCCCGAGCTCCAAGAGGTGTGGGGGTGGGAGTGGGGACGACATAGTGTGGGGCAGTCTTAGGGAAGGGTGTACTGTTTACTTAACTTTCTTCGAGACTGGGACAGCTCTGTAAGGAATCTGCCACAGCTTTATCACCAACTTGTCAAAAATAGGGTGTAAGGGTACAGCAACACTATTGGATGGATGTGGTTTCCTGTCCAGTTACCTCCTAACCATGATCTTTGTATATTTCTGACCTAGTTTTAACTGAAAAAAAGGATCAGTGGTCATGGAAAACTTCTGTAAAAATTGAGGAAAAGTAGGATCCTCTGCCACAAAGTCATTGTTTTGGTATTCTAATAGTGGAGATGTATTTGGCATCAGGAGAGTCCTCTGGCTAATCTAAATGCAAAGACCATCCTTCATGACCCTGATCCTCAGCTGGATTCTGCTCCAATAGCTGGAACTGTGCAGGTAATCGGAGCCTGGAGTATCATCAGGGTTCTGGGAAGCATGGACACTGGTGGCACTAGAGTTCCCAATGCAAGAGGTGGGAGTGTAAAGGCCAGAGCTACTTGCCCAAGGAGTACTGACTCTTGGAATGCAAGAGTAGATTTTAGTCCAGAGTTCCAACTGCACTGAGATTTCTTGCGCCCAATAACCAAGAAAAGGAATGCTTTGAACCCAGAGTCATCAGATCAGATTTCCAAGCATACCTGGGTACCTGGAATCACCACCTCGTTCTCCTCTTCAAGCATCTGAATGCAGGAGTGAAAATATACAGAGGCCTCGATACAGAGCAACCAGGAGTCAGAGGCTTTGGCAAAGGCATATCAGGAAACTGCTGACTGTTGTGGTGCCTCCTGTCTCAGACTCCTGCGTAGAGATTCTGCCCCATTCCATTAGCCTGAACTCAGTACCACCTCATCCTCTGGCTACACTGGTGATGATGCTGCAGGAGACTTCTGAGTTGAAGCTGTCTGACTGGGATTACTGGAGTGAGGAGCAGGTCTGAGCAAACGCGGCTGTCCCTGGCATGGTGTTCCAGTGTTGAGCAGTTATAGAAAAACTCAGCTTTAGCTTCAAGGATTTACCCTTTGAATCACTCCATCCTACCCAGTGTCATGCCAGACTTACAGGAATCTCTATTGGGTACCTCCAGAAAGACTTAAAGACACTCTCCACATTAGGGCATGCAAGCAGTCTGGCACCCCTCAGTGGCATAGCCAGGTTTAGAGCACAGGAGGAGTGGAGTTAAAAAAAGGCACCGGGAACAAAAAGCGTCGGGAGCAAAAAAAGGTGCCGGAGCAAAAACAAAAAATGCTCCACTCCGGCTGCAACTCAGGAGCAAAAAGCGTCGGAGCACAAAAAAGGCGCTGCTTCTGCTCAGTGGGGGAGCGGCCGCTCCCTCTGCTCCCCCCTGGCTATGCTACTGGCACCCCTGCACATCATTGTCAACACAACAGATATGCAAATTGTCAGTCTTTGACATAGTGGTTTCAAACTCTGTCAGCAAAACAAACAGTTTCCTTCCATTTTAGATGCCATACTTGCCAGCATGGGTGTGTGTTGAAGGAAGTGCCAGAAAAAGTGGAAAAACAAGCACCATGAAAGTTGCTATGTACCCTAATGAAAAACTGTGGCACCCTAACTGAAGCGTTGGTGCACAAAGAACAGTGCTGACACTGAGGCACCAAGAAAAAAGGAACCCAGGTGTTGTTTAGAAAGTGCTGAGGCACTGAGAACATCAAAGCAAAAAAATGGCAAGCATCAAAACCTTCTCTGCACCTATGCACAGAGGCAAGTGCCAAAAGCTGAGAAAAAACAGGCACAAAAGTGGGAGCAGAAGATCAACAGCTGTGTGTTGAGGTGGTCAAGGCAAAAGCCTCTATACATAGCACAGATGAACAAGATCTGACTGGAAGTCAGAGAAGGTATGGTAAAAGATCCCTGGAGGCTGTTGGAATTTAAAAGGAGCTGGAGCAATGGCTAATGAGGTGTAATCTTCTGTGGGGAGCTCCTTCAGTGACCAAGGTCAAAAAGGAACTGGCCAGTGTTCAAAGGGCTGCATTTATTCTCAGCTCAGATGGTACATGATCATTATCTACCCCACTATCATGCCCCTCAAGGGTTAAAAATCCTTAAATCCCTGGGAGCAATGCCAGTCCCATGTTAAGAAGCTAAGGCCCAGGAATAAAAATCTTACAATGACAGCATCTTTAGGGAAAGTTCAAACACATTGTCCTCACTTTAAAGGCTCTTCATAGCTCTGCCTTTTATCCAGATCTCATCTCCCCTTTGCTCCCCACCTTGACTCTGTACTTTACCCACTCTTCTCTCCCTATCCATTCTCTCTTCCTCCTCCCATTATCTTCTCTGCTTGTCCTCTCACACTACCCCCCTCCATTCTTCTCCTGCTCCATTTCTAAAGAACTCTCTGTTCTTATTGAAACCTGGATCTCTCCTTCTAACCTTCCTTCCAAAACTGCACTCCCTCATGGTGGTCTCCCTTTCTCTAACATATCCCACTCAGAAATGGCCCAGAAAGATTGTTTGGCATACCATTTTGAGAAGTTCTAATGCACGGTCATCCTATTTTCATATTCCTTCTACTTCCAGCCGTCCCTCCCTGCCTTCCAACTTCACTGCCTTCTTCATGCTGCACTGTTAGACTCTATTCACCCCTCTTCCTCTATGTGGATGTTATTGTCCCCTACCCAAATCCTCCCACCTTCTTCTTTGATTTTGATTCCCTCACCTGCCTTCCTCTTCCTCAGTGTCCTCAACTTGTCCACCACGTTAAGTTTGAATTTCTCATTTTTCCCTTCAAATCTATTGCAATATAGAACAGGTGCATTGATGGTATAGTGGTGAGCATAGCTGCCTTCCAAGCAGCTGACCTGGGTTCGATTCCCAGCCAATGCAATAATCACTTTGGGGGGAGGGATAGCTCAGTGGTTTGAGCATTGGCCTGCTAAACCCAGGGTTGTGAGTTCAATCCTTGAGGGGGCCATTTGGGGAATCTGGGGCAAAAATTGGGGATTGGTCCTGCTTTGAGCAGGGGGTTGGACTAGATGACCTACTAAGGTCCCTTCCAACCCTGATATTCTATGAATATACAGCTCAGCCTTGTCTTTTAAAATATGCCCACTCATCCTCTCTGTTCTGCCAACCACACCAGCCTCCATGCCTCATTTGTATCCTGCCACTATTTCCATGCCTTTTTTCCACACAGTCCCCTATGCATTGAAAGTCTTCCCAATCATGATTCACCAATCTACTACCCTGTAGCATTTCCCCAAACTCACTTCCTTCGATGAGGCCCACAAAAAGCAAGTTATTAATCAAATGGGGAGGCGGGAAAAATCCACCCTTTTCTTTGGGTTTCCCAAAGAAAACTACTTCTCTGCATTGGTCTTAGATTTGCACATTCTTGTGGCAGGGGTTGTCTTCATTTTTGTGTTGTGTATCAAGCACATTGTCTGGGCTCAGTCATAATAAACAATTTCCAGCACCTGGAATGACATCCTACTTCCTGTGCACCAAGTATCCTCACTCTCCTTCAAATCTCTCTTTGATCTTGCTTTCTCACTGTTAACTCATGATCTATCTGCTTCTTCCCTCTTTTCTCAGTCTATATTTTAAAATATCAGACCTTACAAAAAGTCTATATAATTCATGTTATTTGTATTCATTATAACTCTCAGCCCTACTTTCTCTGTCCACTTCTCTCTGTCTTACTTTCATGTTCTATGTTTGTCTAATTTGTCTTTTTAATGCCTGTACCACACAATGCAGTTATCTGTTTTAAGCTCCTATATATCACTTTGGTACATAAGCACTAAATTATGGCATGTATAAATATTACCTCCCCCAAACAAATTATAAATAAATGGTTTTCAGACAAACAAACCAGAGATTAGAATATAGAACACTAGCAGCGAGGAGAATGTATTTCACCCTATATTTGACTATTTCCTTGAAAATGCATGTTTATCTCAAATGTGCTACAAACAGCAGTTACCATCTGCTAAGGTTTCTGTAGCTTATATCACAATTATAATTGCCCCATCTCTGTCAATGACCAGCCAGTCAATAGTTTGGGAGATTTAAGCCAGTCAGGAGAGCAATTGTGCAAATCTGCTATGTCACACCATCCTTACTCAGCCAAGAACCACACATATTCCTCTTAGTTTGGGTAACATATGTAACTTTACAATTAGAGTATGTGGTAATGTTGCAAGATCAGATGTTGCAGTACATTTAGGGCAAAAACTTCTGTATTTAAATATCTGAGCTTGATTAGTGGTTTCTTTGCTCTTCTGCTGATGTGCAACATATTTTAGGTTAATTGTTTCTATTTGATAAAAGAAATTACACACACTTTATGTGACCAGAGACCAAGTCAAATCCCTTCCCTCCCTAAGTAAGCCACTTTAGTCAGCTGTATTTATTTTATGGAGTCAGCTTTCAAACACTATGTAGTAATAACAATTCTGTACTAATAAAACAAAATAAAGCAGCCCTCTAAGTCACTCCATTCTCAGACAGACAAGGCAGGCAGGCACTGAACAGACAGTACTATAAAAAAAAATAGAATGCACAATATTGAAATAAAATAAAAACATAAATATTATGGCTTCATTCAAGACAAAAATAAAAAAGTTTTAGGAAGAAAAGAGAAAAAGCCATCCAGGTCAACAAAACAACCGTTTCTTGTGGTTTATCTTATTTCCCCACAGCCACACACAAAACTTGTCACAGTACCACAGGAAACATTTAATAGAACAGCTCCAAAGAACATTTAGTACCATGTTCAACAGTTATGTTATCTGAAAGGTATAACTTCATTTTGGTACTAAGTTATAATTGCAGTATCTTTTCAGTTATACAACAAAAGCAGTTTAACAAAAATGTTTCAAACATGAAATAGCTATAAACTGAATTTGCTCTCAGAAAACAGGTCATTTGTTCTAGTTTTGAATTTCTAACCATTATTAATGGATCTGATTTTTTTAATGGGAATTCATAGTTCTCAAACTGATATGCCTCAAAATGTGTGACACTGTAATCAGATACAGTTACAAATATCTAGAAATTGTAAAGACAACTAACAAAAAAAAAAATCATATTCCATTTCCACAGCAGCAACTGGAGATGGGGGGATTCTCTCCAGATGCCTTTGAGAGCCTTAGCAGAACAAGCTATACTGTATTATCTTGGCGCACAGCAATAAAATATTTCTTGTCTAACTTTTCTCTGTATTTAAAGGTCTTCTTATATTCCTTGATGTTTATGATACTCAACAGTTTCCAGTGCAGCTATTGTGTTTGGATATCTAACAAAGTGTTTTCAAAAATATTTACACATATAAGAGGTTATCAAATCAAATGGTGGCCGCTGTTATCCTTTCTGAGAAAATATATTTTTGATGGAGTATTATTCACTGTGAAAGAGTGAAAGTGGCCCTGGTGGTTTGCAAAGAGATGTGAACTTGCATTTTGGCAACTGATTTTTACTTTAATCTGATCAGATGTGTGTATCAGAACACCAAGAGGAGAGGAGAGGGAAATCAGCAGTCTCTTCTGCAAGTTGTTTCTGGCCTGATATGTTGCATTTACAGTGTCAATGGGTGTCAGTAACTATAGCAACCACAACAGTGTCTGGAAACCAGCGTCCTTGGTTACTGCTTTCCCGGGAAATCACTCGAGGTATCCAACACTTCGCCGAGTCGCTTCACACAGATTAGTCCCGCATCATAGCCTATCTGCAGCAGCCACCACTAGACTCTGTATTCTTCCCCCACTCATTTAACAAAGTATAAATGTTACTTCCTGAGCTGGCTCACTACAAAATCCCTTTGAAAACACAAAAGTAGAGACAAGAAGCAGCACGTTTTCACCCCCACTGTATGGGGTGGGTGGAAGATATTTTGTTCATGGCAAAACACCTTTGGTAGAACATTAGGCGAGTAAATGATATAAGGCTTGAGCAGCATCTTTAGACTCCCAAAACAACCCCCCGTGAATCGAATCGCTTTACAGGCTCGCGGCGGCGAACGAAGAGACTTGTGTGATGAATCACACACACATACTCACGTGGTAATCTTTATACCAGTTCTCCAGCTTCTCCTGCAAAATCCTGCAGCTCTCGTTGTTGATTAATCTCCGCAAGCTGTCGGCCATGGTCGCACAGCGACGGAGAGCCGAGGTTGACCGGGGCTGGGTTAGCGAGGGGAAGGGGAAGCTGTTGTTTATTTTCCTACGGGACTAACAGCATAGATGGATCCTCCCCCTGGGTCCTCGACATCAGCAGCCCCAGGGCACTAAGCCGGGAGAGGTCAGCGACGGGATTCCCACGGCGGCTGGTGCCGGTGCCTCCGGCCGAGGCTCAGCGCTGCTTCCTCCTGCAGCCGCCTCGCTAATTTGAGCATTTATACTCCGCGATTGTTAAACACACTGACGTTTGCTGTGCTCGGATGCCAGGGACGCCACGACTGCGCGAAGGGGGCACTTTTCAGTTGTAGCAACGCGGTAAGCCCGCCTCCCTCTGCCCAGCCCTCGCCCCTCCCACGGAGAAGCTTTAAATCGGGAGGCGGGAGGGCTCCAGCTAATCACGTACTCCGCGCCGGGAGGAGGAGGATGTTTTCAACTGGGGAAGGGGCAGGTGAAAGACGTGCAGGCGAGGAGTTTCCTCAGGCCCCACCCGATACCGCCATTCCCTCCCCAGCCTGTCTCCTCGCCTCTTCCCCCCCGTAGAGACACTCTCGCTTGTTTCAGTTCAAGGCGCAGCAAGACAACAACGTAGCCTTTATTACGCATAAGAGATGCAATTTAATTTGGATAAACAAACCCCTATTGGGACTTTTTTTTAAATAAAGGCGTATTCTCCCCTTGTTCCGCTAGCAGATCTCCCATTCACACCCAGCCTGGGTGATCCGGCAAGAACATTCCCCAAAGGATTAATTCTGGTCAATTATGTGTAGGTCCGCGGGACCGAGTAAGTGAGCAGCAGCTGCTGCCTTTGATCCCGCTGCCTGACACGTCAAATGCCCTGAAGTCGCTCTAATTTGGCCAAAGGATTTCAGTCTAGCTCCCTACCCTAAACTGTGATCTCCGGAGACTGAGAGTAAAGGAATCAGCTCATTCAAAAAGTGTTCCGGACAGGACTTGACTGGTTTGCTGTCTGAAAAAGTATCAGAACTCTTTGCTGTTGGCTTTCTGAACACTGAAATTGCCTCTCATAGCAAAGAAAATTTTCTGCAAAGCTTTTCTGCCTTGTGCCTTTGATGCTTAAAACTGATCTCAGACACACAGGAAATGGATCACAAATTAAGCAGATAGGATATAACAGAGCCCATGCACCCACCCACCCCCAACTGTAGTCACTCACCACTGGTGGCCTACAAAGCACTTCTGGTCACAGTGTTAATGGCTCTCCTCCCTATTTCCACCAGAAAAAAACAGAGCAGATGGGAGGGGAAATGAAATGAAGAGCAAAAGTAAACCTGTGATTAATTTTCTTCAGAAAGGACAAGATCCTACTGCACATAAAGACAGCTAAAATAGCTAATTTTCTTAATATTACTTCCCTATATAAACAATTATTGTAGTTGCCATTGGAATGTCACAGGACCCTGAATGAGACAGGAGGTGATCTGCAATTGCAAATGTATGAAATCCTCCATGTAACAATCTCTCTAAATTGTGGTACACAATATGAAAAAGTTTAATCCCATAGTCTTTGAGTCAATACATGTAAATGAAAGACTTCTGTTATGAAGGGGCTAGAGAACAAGGGCTCATGTGTAAATTTGAATCTTCTCCATTTTATACAGGTACAGGTTTAAATGAAACAAAACCGAGCTTTTAATAAGTCTATTTCAAGAACCAAATTCATCCCTGAGAACCACACTGCAAATCTTCAACATCTGGAAGAATGAAATGTGTTTTATGGCCTTACATCAGACAGCATTTTCCTGTTCACGAACAATAAAGAGTAGATTTGCACTTGGGACGGCAGAGTTCCACAATCGGTGTGCCTTCATCAAAGAGTGTGTGTGTGTGTGTGTGTTTGGGAGAGCAGAGTAGCAAAAGAAACAAATCAATTGTCCATTTGAATCAAGTTGAATGCTATTCTATTGAGCCAGATTCTGTTTTGAGATCTTCACATTAAAGATCCAAGAAATGGAAGAATGTGTGCTTAATTAATTATATTTATATTAATTAATGATATTATTATGTAGCCTCTGCATTAAACTATTGTTCTTCCAGAATCCTGTTATCCTTCAAAAAGTGTGCTAACACAGAACTATCTATTCTGCCCTTGCAATGGAATAGCTTAAAAACTGGGAGATTTTGGCACTGCATTCAAAAAAACGTATCTATTTTTCCACCTGCAAAATATCTAGAGCACACTTTTTAAGTGTAATTTATTCCACACTGTGGAGGTAATTACTAACATTCTCAAGTCTCTATAGATGTGTAGTCAATTGGGAGGTGATTTTACTTATCTTTCAACTAATTCAGCTTTTTACATGCAAATGGTAACAGAGACAGGACAGATGTACTGTATCATACAGATTTGGGATATTTATTGGAGAATTTGGATACAAACAGCAATGAATGGGATTAAAAATAGATATAAATATTACTTGGTTTTAATCTGTGACACACAATGTTGTTCCACTATATTTCATATTACTCAAAAAACTGTATCCATATTGCTCAGCCCCAATAAACGTAAAAAATATAAGCACTTATGAGGAGTAATAAAATGTAATGTATATGAAAATGAAGAGCCATATGATTCTTGCTGTTACAGGATATGGAAGGGAGTAAAAAGGGGGAGAAAAGCCTTCATTGTGTAAAAAGAGAGTAATATGTGTCTCCAAAACATGTGCCCCCTGCCTCCTAAACTGGTTTGCACAAGATCTACGAGGTCTAAAAGGGAATGGACATAACATGCTGCCCTTTGTAGGGGATGGATTTCTCAGCAGAAATGTACATAGGAAGTGTCTCTGTGATTTTCTTCTGTGTCTGAAACCACTCTTTGAGAAGAGAGTAGAGTGCAAGAGTCAGCCAATGAGAGCACAGTTTAACAGTATATACTGCGAAAGGGAAGGGAATTCTGGCCCTAAATGGCCTACTACAGGGAAGGGCTAAGATCCTGGTGGGTCTGCATAGATTTCCCAGTAGTTCTAATGTAGTGATACTCAGATCTCAGTGGTTCAGGAGCCAAATTAGCAATCAATGTTACCCAAAAGAGCAATAGTAGAGTGAATTAATTGTTTCAATTACTATTTATATATATATATAATTCTCACAGCAAAATGACTGGCCAAGTATTATTATTTTATCAACTACAATTGGTTAATAACATAGTAAAAGCATCCTGATTTAATTATTAACCAATCACACAGTGTTTTAAATATCATGTGCTGCAAGGAGTTACAGGAGACATAAAAGAGCCACTTGCAGCTCTGGAGCCTCAGTCTGAGTATCACTGTTCTAGTGGATGTTGGTTTTACAGGCACCCATTTTCCCTTGCCCTGACCTAAATCCTTTTCCAAAGGCTAAGATGTCCCTTTAACTCTGTGGGTGCTAAATCAGAGTTTGGGGCATGTTTTACACTCCCATGGACTATTCCTAGGAGGACAGCATGTGACCTACATTTTCTGAACCCAACTGCCAGCAGAGCACATGCAGATAGACAACAGTTTAGCCTTATATGCTTCTTTTTTCAAAAAGGGCAGAATGGCATCTCTAGGCAACTATTTCAAACCATATCCAAGTTGGTAATGACCAAAACTTACTATTTACTATTTGGTGGCTTTTATGCACTGACGTGGTGAATAGGGACAATATCAGTATGATTATGCAGTTGCTCAGTAAAACTATTGCACAGCATGCTGGAACAATTTTTTTTCTGATAAATGGACAGAATGAGGAAGACTAGATCTAGATTAGGAGAAGTGGCTTGGTGAACCAGCTCAAGAAGGGCAATCCTTGCATAGAGAGGGCTATGGAAGAAAGCCCTGAGATGGTTGTGGAAGAAGCAGGCAAATGAGGCATGCAGGCTGAACATCACTATGCAAATGTATTAAGGGAAGAGCTAGAGAAGGATAAAGAATATGGAAAAGAGAAGAGAAAGGAAGATGTCTTGTTATCTCTGCTATCACAATCTCACTGGGGAGAGTGAGACAAAAGGAGAGAAGAGTGATGGTTGGTTGACTTACCTCTGATGTCACAATCCCACTGTCCAATGAGATATTCATGGAATTGAAACAGAAGATACACGGATGTCCCAAGTCAGCCGTCCATCAGTGAGCTGTTTGAAGGGTTGACTAATTTTCATTTGTCCAAAGTGAAGTACAAAAAGTGAACTAACAGTATTGACTGGGAATAGCAATTTAGATTCAAAGTGAAATAATTTTAAACAATCATCAAAAATATTAGTTACATGGAAAAACGCGTTTTA
The DNA here is from genome assembly GCA_037349315.1 of Chelydra serpentina. NCBI lineage: Eukaryota > Metazoa > Chordata > Testudines > Chelydridae > Chelydra > Chelydra serpentina. The sequence goes on from JBAIAC010000014.1 coordinate 32,562,509, forward strand.
AAAAAATATATATGATTTTTAACTTTGCCCCTTTTCAATATAAATCATTTATAAAATAAATCATTACTTTGATGTTAGATATTTTCTAGAAGTTAATGATTAGCTAGGTTAAAAGACCAAGATATAAGATCTCCAGCAAGATATGAAATTGTATTATTATTATTTCATTTTACTGGTATGCTGGATGTCTTCAAATCAGACAGAATGTATGATCCCTGCCTCAAAGTGCTTATCAACTAAGACTCTGATTCTGCAAACACGTATACACATGCTTAACTTTACTCATATGAGTAGTCTCAGTAAAGTGAATGGAACTACTCACATGTTTAAAATGAAAACATATGCATACATGTTTCCAAGACTGGAACATAAATTAAACAATGAAGTAAAAAAAGAAAGCAATATAGCAGAGAGAAGTGGGGATGAGAGCAGGAGAGGGGTAACATCAATATGATTATTATGGTTGCTCAGTTCATTGAGAGCTAATGTGCAGCCTAATGTAGTCATGAAGCTTTTTTAATTTATTTTATTTTCCTAATGAGTGGTTCAGTTGGCTAATTTCATATAGACTTCACAGAAGAAGTGCTAGAAAATTTCTTGTATTATTGTTTAAATGGAATTATGTCTGTGCCCAGAGGTAAAAAAACATACATGCTCATAACAATGCCCTAAAGATACCCTTAATTTTCCCTGTCAGTTGCAGTGTGATTAAAGTACTGCAATGACTTCCTAGCGGGACATATGTCATACCAAAAAATCATCACCATAACTGATAATTTATGGACCATCTGAGCAGAGAAGTGTGGATCTGACTTGATGTTGAGTGTTGTATTGAATCTCTATTAAGAAGTATACTATCCTACCTGTCTCTGGCTTGCAATTTTAATGTCAATGTTTACTTTACTCGCTCCTTCACCACCCATCTTTAGTCTTGCCCTAAAACTACCTGCTTCTTTCACTTAAATAAAACAAAACTTATTCTGGAATGAGTGCCTTTTTTATACTGCTTGCAATATTAGCAAAATCAGGGAATGGCACTTTTATTCTAGAAGAAAAGCATCTACACAGGGACGTATACAGATATAATTATGTCAATAAATTTCCTCATGTAGACAAGCTTTTAGTCTTCTTTCACATTGATTACTGTAAACTTCTAGTCCTCATACACCTTTCAGGATTCTACCACTAATTAAGAAAAACTTGTAGCACCTTAGAGACTAACACATTTATTTCAGCATAAGCTTTCGTGGGTTAGAACCCACTTCATCGGATGCATAGAATGAAACATACAGTAGACAGATATTTATACAGTCAGAGAAACATGATAAGGTGGAGGTGCATAGACCAACCTTAGGAGGCTAATTAATTGAGAGGAACCATAACAGCAGGGGAAGAAAAACCTTTGAAGTGATAAACAAGATGGCCACACAGGTGTGAATGAGGATCGTTAACTTAAGGGAAATAGATTCAATTAACGTAATGGCCAAGCCATTCCAAGTCCCTATTTAATCCAGAGGTGATGCAATCTAGTTTGCATATCGAAGCTGTTGAACTCTGATATGCAAACTAGATTGCATCACCTCCAGGGTAACTCCTCCTGTGTCTGATCAGGAGTTGGGAGTTTTGGGGGGAACCCGGGCCCACCCTCTACTCCGGGTTCCAGCCCAGGGCCCTGTGGATTGCAGCTGTTTAGAGTGCCTCCTGGAACAACTGCACGACAGCTACAACTCCCTGGGCTACTTCCCCATGGACTCCTCCCAACACCTTCTTTATCCTCACCACAGGATCTTCCAGCAGTACGCCCTCTTACTCTCAGCTCCTAGTGCCTCTTGCTCCCAGCTCCTCACACGCAACCTCCTTCCACAGCTCCTCCCCTCTCACTGACTAACTGGGAGGCTTTTAACTAGTTCCAGCCAGTCCTTGATTGGCTTCAAGTGTCCCAATAAACCGCCCTGCCTTCTGGAAAGTTCTTAATTGGCCCCAGGTGTCTTGATTAACCTGGAGCAACTGCCATAAGGTATCAGGGATTTGTTTAGCCTGGGGCTAACATACTGGTTCCTTACCACTTCCCTATAGCCCTCTGGCTGGGAAGGAGGTAGGGGGCTGCTGCTGCTCCTGCTCCTGCTCATCTTTCTGGGGCTGCTGTTTGCTGCTACTGCTGCTCCAGCTTCTCCCCTGGCTAGGCCAGGCACCCCTCCCATTACTCCACTCTCTGGTTGCTGGCTGCCTGGCAGCTGAACCCCTCCCCCCCTAACACCTTGGTTGCTGCTACTCCTGCTGCTGAAGCAACCCCTTGCGGGGGGGAGGGGGCCTGCTGGCCCTCTCCCCAGAGGAGGGGTGTGAGGGACCCCTGCTCCAGCCGCTGCTGTGACCACCACCACCACCATCTGTGAGGGGTCCTGCCTGACCACCGGACCACCGCCTGGAGTTGCTGGAGCTGCTGCTGCTGCCCTGTTCGCTGCCAGGAAGCTGCTGGTACCCAGAGGAGGAAGACCCGGAAGACCGTCGGCGGAGACTCTGCAGACCACCGTGGAGGGGGCCTCCAAGAACTGAGTAATTTTTCGAACTGTACTCTAGTGGTGGGGGTATTGACTGTGTTTGTAGGGGCACAGGGGGTGTGGCGTAGAGCCTGCCCCCTGGTTCATCTGTGCCCCTCCAACCCCCCACCACCACCGCTGCCCCCTCCTCCACCACCACCACCTCTGCTGCCTGCTCACCGTCTGTCCTGGTTCCTGCCCCTGGACTCAGCCGCTTGCCTGGCTAGCCAAGCCTGTTTCCACCTTTTGGGCCTGAAGCAGCAGCCAGCCCAACAATTGACTTTGCACAAGCGCACGTGGGTGCACGTGCCCCTCCCCATTCCCCTTGGACTGACCCTCCCCCTCCATCAGCACGCCCCTTGCTTTGTCCCTTGCCACCTGCCCCATTTCCCCTTGCAGCTATCTGGGCCCCTCTCCTTTTTTATGGTCCCAGCCCCTTGCTAGTTTCAGTTTTGCCCACCCCGCCCCTCTCCCTCTGCAGCCTTGTTTGTTTGCCCCGCCCTAGCCCTGAAACTAGTCCCTTGGTTTTCTGCCCCATTCCCAGTTGGTTGTCTCCCTCCCCCTGAAGCTCCGTTTGCCCTGATTAGCCCCCCGCTTTTGTGAACCCATGCCCCCTCCCATGCGCTTGTGCCCCTCCCCTGTTTAATTTTGACCCTATCTCACTGCACCCCCATGCTGTTATATCATCCCCTCCCCTAGTGCAACAAGAGGAGCCGGATTTCCCAGCTTGAGTTGGTGACTGAGCCCTATCCCCGCACTAGTCCGAGACAACCCTGAACCCTGTCCCCACTTTTGTGCCCTCCTCACCTGCCTGCAGCCTAGCAGGGAGGAGTGGTCACCCCCAATTCCTCTCCCCACCCCCCCCTCAAGAGTTTTTCCCTTCCTCCCCTGCTCATCATGGCGGGCGATATGGAGGGAGAAGCCCCTCCAGACGGCACGGCCTCCCCTCCTCTGCCTGTTCCCCCGTCACCCTCCCAAGCCTCTACCTTAACCGCCGCTGCTGAACCACCTGCTCTCGCCCCCGCTGGAGCACCAGCAGCGGCGCACACTGAAAAGACCTCCGCTGCTGCCACGTCCCTCGCCCCCCATGATCCTGGGGGAGCCCCCCCAGCCGGCAGGAAGGGCCAGGGTAAAAAGAAGGGTAAGGGCCCCGCGACAAAGGCCAAGCCCTCCATGGCAGAGGCAGCCACTACTGCCACGGCATCCTTCCCTGCTGTTCCCTCTACCAGCTCTGCGGGTGTCCCACCCCCAGCCCCCAGAGCATACGCCCAGGTGGCGGCAACCCCCCCACCTGCCGCAATGTCACCTAACCCGCCCACCGCCTCAGCTACCATCTATAGCGGCCGGGGCCCCTTTCCCACCTTGACCAGGAGGCATGGCGTCCGTTGCCTCCTGGTACCCGCCTCGCCCCACGTAGAAACCTATGTGCGGGCGTTGGCGAGGGTGGTGGGGCCCACAGCCATCGTAGCGGCCTCCAAAATGTACGGGAAGGTAGTCTTCTTCCTCGCATCGGAGGCCGCGGCCCAAGAGGCGGTGGAGAAGGGCCTGGCGGTGGGGGGCGTGTTCGTCCCATTAGAGCCGCTGGAGGACTTAGGCGTCCGCCTAGTCCTCACTTCCATCCCTCCCTTTCTCCCCAATGCCGCCCTGTTACCTGCCCTCTCCGCCCTGGGGAGACCCATGTCTGTAATCAGCCCTCTCCCACTGGGCTGCAAAGACCCCGCCCTCCGTCACATCCTCTCGTTCCGCCGGCAGGTGCAGCTCCAAATGCCGCCAGCTGCACGTGACGGGGAGGCGCTCGAGGGGTCCTTTATGGTCCCCTATCACGGGGCCCGTTACCGGGTATATTATTCCACGGGGGAGGCTCGGTGCTACCTCTGCCGGGCGATGGGACACGTCCGGAGGGACTGTCCCTTGGCCCGGCAAGGAGGAGCATCCGAGACCCCCGAGCCCCGGCAGGGCGTCGGCCCTGTCATAGCCGGCGCCCCTGAATGCCCGGTGCCCAGAGCCGCCCCTCCTCCTTCCCAGTCCACCGCTACTCCCACTCGGGCCCTGGGAGTACCTCCCCCAGTGTGCCCAGACGAGTGGGAGAGGCCCGCCGCGAACAGTCTGCTGAGGCCTGTGGAGGAGGGTGAGGCAGGGATACCGCCGGGCGTGGGAGAGGGCCAGCCCCAGAGAGATTTTTCCCTTCCTTATGCTGCCCCACCACTACCTCCCCGAGTCCCTAAGAAATCGCCCCTCCCCCTTGACCCGACCCTTACTAGCCAGCCCCCAGCTGAAGCCATGGAGGACTGGGCCTTAGTACAGGGGAAGCGGGGCAAGCGGAAGGCTCGAGCCCCGCTCCTTTCCACCGATGCGGAAGCCCCCCGGAAGACCAGGAAGGGGGGCACTGATGCCGAACCTTCCGCTTTGCCCCCGAGCGGCTTTTGTCCGCCAGAACCGGCTGGGAAAGACGTGGCAGCACCGGAAGGTATTACCGCCCCTCCCTCGGAAGCCCCCGAAGGAGCCCCTTCTGCCCCCTTTGTCGACCCTGCGCGCCCTGACCCGAGCATCGCTTCAGGTGCCGGCGGAGAGAACCCCGGGGTGGCAGAAGGTGACCTGCCCTCTATCTACGAGGAGATCGAGGCCCTGGGTCTGACCCCGATCACCCAGGGGGAGGACGACCCTTTACCAGCAGGCCTCGATGTCAATGACCTCACCCCGGTGCCCCTTTCCCCCCTCTCCCCATGCTCCCTCCCCTTGACCGTCGGTTCCGCTCCCACCTCCGAGGATCCCCTGGGCTCTTCCACCTGCCCGGTCGCAAGTGACACCTCGCTGACGGCCGCCAAGCCTCCTGAAGCGACGGCCGGTGCCCTGCGGCCGGGACCCGAACCCCAGGGGGTACCCCTCAATAGGGTGGGACAACGGTTCTCCTTCCCAGGCGGGGACCCCGCAAATGTCTGTCCACCTCCCGATGCCGTGGCTGTAACACGAGCCATCATACCAGAGCCCGGCATCGTGGGGGGTCCCCTTCCCAATTCCCAGATCCCTCAGCCACACCAAGAGAGGCCACCTCCCAGTGGCCCAGCTCCTGCGGCTCACGATCCTCTACCCGTTCCTCAGCCCGGCCCTGCTCATGTCCCTTTCCCTGCCCCTACTTCTGATCCCTGCCCTGCCCCTGATGCCGTCCCAATCTCCTACACCTCCCATGGTGACACTGCCGCCCCTGGGGCTGTCTCCCTCCCCTTAACAGAGGATGACCCCCAGGGAGCGGCTCCAGTATTTCCTCATCCCGAACCACCAGAGTCTGCTCTTCTCCCTCCACCACCTCCCCCAACTAAGCCGAATTTTGGGTTGGGCCCTAAGGTGCCGGCCCAGCGGGAGCTGCGTCGAGGGTCCGCCCCTTGCCTGTCTGTTTCGGTGGGCCATAGGGCTGTGTCAGGGGCCCCTTCTTTCGATAGCCAGGAGCCAGTAACACCGGCCCCCCATACGCTGCGAGAGGAGCTGCGGGAGTTCCTGGAGGACGTCCGGGGCTCCCGCAACAAAGTACAGCTCGCTCTGCAGCGATGGGGGGATTTCCACCAAATCCTCCAGGCCGCGAGGGCCCTCATGGGGGAGGGTAAAGGGACTGGGAAGCAGGCCGCCACGGCCTACCAACGGGTCCGCCTTTTCCGTGACTCACTACTCAGCTACGGGGTGGGTCACGGATTGTTACGCGGCCCGATGGGGGCCGTGAGTGAGTCTGCCAGCAAGGATCCCCCCCAGCCCTCCTCATGGCATCTCTCCTCTTCGCAACATTAAACACCCGGGGCTGTAGGATGGGTCTCCGCAGGAGCCAGGTGCTCTCCTTCCTTCGGGAGGGGGGGTACTCTGTAGTATTCCTGCAGGAGACCCATACGGATCCAGCCGCTGAAGACAGTTGGCGGCTGGAATGGGGGGACAGAGTCTACTTCAGCCATCTCTCTGTTCGCCAGGCTGGAGTGGCGACCTTGTTCTCCCCCCGACCTACGGCCTGAGGTGCTGGGGGTTGCCGAGGCTGTGCCGGGCCGCCTGCTGCACCTACGGGTCCGTATGGAGGGGCTCGTGGTCAATCTCGTCAACATCTATGCCCCGACACCGGGCCCGGAACAACTTCGTTTTTATCAGCAGGCGTCCACCTTCCTCGGCACCTTGGATCCTCGCGAGTGCCTGGTCCTGGGCGGGGACTTTAACAACACCCTTGAAAAACGGGACCGCTCGGGGATCGAGCAGTGCCCGGCCGCCGCGGACGTCCTCAGGGAGATTGTCGAACATCACTCCCTGGTGGACGTCTGGCGCGACCACCATCCAGGCGACAGCTCAACCTTCACCTTTGTCCGGGTGGAGGCCCATCGGTCGCACCACTCCCGGTTGGACCGCATCTATTTATCACGTTTTCACCTTTCGCGGGCCCACTCCTCCAGCGTCCGGCTGGCCCCGTTCTCTGATCATCATCTCGCTACCGTGACGGCCTCTCTCTGCGCGGAGAGGCCGGGGCCGGCCTATTGGCATTTTAATAACAGTTTGCTGGAGGATGTGGGTTTCGTGGCGTCCTTCCGGGAGTTCTGGCTGGCCTGGCGAGGGCAGCGGCACGCTTTTCCCTCGGCGCGGCGATGGTGGGATCTAGGGAAGGTACGCGCCCAGCTCTTCTGCCGTGATTACACCCGGGGCGCCAGCCGACGGAGGGATGCGACGATAGAGCAGTTGGAACGGGAGGTCTTAGAGCTGGAGAGGCGTCTGGCCGCCAGCCCTGAGGATCCATCCCTCTGTGGGGCGTGCCGGGAGAAGCGGGAGGAGCTCCCGGAACTGGAAGATCATCGGGCCCGGGGCGCCTTCGTTCGATCCTGCATCCGTCTCCTTCGGGAGATGGATCGCGGCTCCCGCTTCTTCTACGCCCTGGAGAAAAAGAGGGGGGCTAAGAAACACGTCACCTGCCTCCTCGCAGAAGATGGCACCCCCCTCACGGATCCGGTGGAGATGTGCGGGAGGGCCAAGGCCTTCTACGCGAGCCTTTTCTCCCCGGATCTGACCGATCCTAACGCTTGCAAAGTGCTCTGGGACGAACTCCCTACGGTCAGCACGGGCGACCGAGACCGGCTAGAGCTGCCTCTCACTCTGGCCGAGTTCTCGGAAGCCCTCCGTCGCATGCCGACTAATAAATCTCCGGGACTGGACGGGCTGACCGTGGAGTTCTACCGCGTGTTCTGGGACGTCCTCGGCCCAGACCTTGTCACCGTCTGGGCCGAGTCCTTGCAGGGCGGGGTCCTCCCTCTTTCGTGCAGGCGAGCCGTGCTCGCCTTATTGCCGAAGAAGGGGGACCTCCGCGATTTACGGAATTGGCGTCCTGTCTCGCTCCTCAGCACGGACTATAAAGTCATAGCAAAGGCCATCTCGCTGCGGCTTGGGTCCGTGCTGGCGGACGTGGTCCACCCAGACCAGACCTACATCGTCCCGGGCCGCACCATTCTCGACAACCTGTATCTGGTCCGGGATCTCTTGGAGCTTGGGTGTAGGGATGGTCTGTCGTTCGCCCTCCTGTCTCTGGATCAGGAGAAGGCGTTCGACAGGGTGGATCACGGGTACCTCCTGAGCACTCTGCGAGCGTTTGGCTTTGGGCCCCAGTTTGTGGGTTTTCTCCAGGTGCTGTACGCCTCCGCAGAGTGTCTGGTCAGGCTCAACTGGACCCTGACCGAGCCGGTCAGCTTCGGGCGAGGAGTACGGCAGGGGTGCCCCCTCTCGGGCCAGCTGTACGCTCTGGCGATCGAGCCCTTCCTCTGTCTCCTCCGCAGGAGGTTGACGGGGTTGGTGCTCCGAGAGCCGGAGCTGCGGCTGGTCCTGTCGGCGTACGCCGACGATGTGCTCCTCGTGGTCCAGGACCCGGGCGACTTGGTGCGGGTGGAGGCTTGCCAGGCGATCTACTCGGCGGCCTCCTCTGCCCGGGTCAACTGGGTCAAGAGCTCTGGCCTGGTGGTAGGGGACGGGTGGCAGGCGAGCTCCCTCCCACCCGCGCTTCAGGCCATCAGGTGGAGCGCGGGTCCGCTGCTCTATCTCGGCGTTTACCTTTCTGCCACGCATCCATCCCCGCCGGAGAACTGGCAAGGTTTAGAGGGCAGGGTGATAGAGCGGATCCGGAAATGGACAGGACTACTCCGGTGCCTCTCCTTTCGAGGGAGAGCACTGGTAATCAATCAATTAGTCCTGTCCATGCTCTGGTACCGGCTCAACACCCTGGTCCCGGCCCCGGGTTTCCTGGCCAACCTCCGGACGTCGATTCTGGAGTTCTTTTGGTCAGGACTGCACTGGGTCTCTGCAGGGGTTCTCCATCTTCCTCTGGAGGAGGGTGGGCAGGGCCTGAAGTGTCCACACACTCAGGTCCATGTCTTCCGTCTCCAGGCCCTGCAGAGGCTCCTTTATGGTGCAGGTAGTCCGGCGTGGAGCGTATTGGCACACGCCTTCCTACGCCGCTTCCGAGGGCTCCGATATGACCGGCAGCTCCTTTATCTCCATCCGAGAGGTCTTCCGCGAGACCTCTACGGGCTGCCGGTCTTCTACCAGGACCTCCTCCGGACCTGGAAGCTATTCTCAGCGACCAGGTCCGTGGCGGCCACCGAGGGGGCAGATCTCCTCGCGGAGCCCCTGCTACACAACCCCCAGCTCCGTGTGCAGGTGGCGGAGTCCCCCTCGGTGCGCCAGAGGTTGGTCCTGGCAGAGGTCACTAGGGTCGGAGACCTCCTGGACTACGACCGGGGAGACTGGCTGGATCCCCTGACGCTTGCTCAGCGCATGGGGCTCTCCAGACCTCGTACTCCCCGGCGCGTACTTCAGGAGGTGAAGGCTGCTTTGCTGCCCGCTGCTCGGGTTTACCTCGACCGGGTCCTGCGAGAGGGTATGCCCCGCCCTCCCTTCACCCCAAGCCCTCCGGACCTTTTTATTGGCCCCCTCCCCCGTGGACCCAACCGGGTCCCCTGTCCCTTCACGGTGAGCCGGCTGCACGAACTACAACCCGTCCGCTTCCAGACCGCGCCAAGGAAACGTCTATACACGCTCGTGCTCCACACCCTTCATCTCCTCGCCCTCACGTCCCGCCCCGATACGAAATGGCGGGACCTCCTGCCACCTCTAGAGGGTGAGAAGCCCCGGTGGGCCAGCCTTTACTCCTCCTTAGTCCCAAGGCCCGCCGGGGACGTCAGTTGGCGGCTCCTTCACGGAGCCGTGAGCACGGGCGTGTACTTGGCGCGGTTCACCCCTATTCCCGACACATGTCCCTTTTGCGGTGTGAGGGAGACCCTGGCGCACATTTATCTGGAGTGCGCCAGGCTTCAACCCTGTTCCGGCTCCTCTCAGACATTTTGTTGAGGTTTTGGTTGCACTTTTCCCCTCACCTTTTTATTTATGCACTTCCAATGCGCGGCCCCACGAAGTCGCGGGACCTCCTGGTCAACCTCCTCCTGGCCATAGCTAAACTGGCCATCTACAAAACCAGGGTGAGGAGGTTGGCCGATGGAGGCTTCTGTGACTGTGGGGCCTATCGTTCACGCATCCGGGCAGAGTTCCTCTGGGCAGCGTCCACTGGCTCCCTTGACACCTTTGAGGAGCAGTGGGCACTGTCCGGGGTTCTCTGCTCGGTGTCCCCTTCTGGTTCGCTTCGTTTGACCCTTTGACCGCACTCCCGTTCCTGTTTTTTCATTTTTTGTCCCCCGGAATTATTTGGTATCCAGGTCCTGTGGATCCCTCCCTTTAGGCTGAAGGGGGGGATCCTTTAGCAGTGGGCGGGCTTACGCCCACCCACTTCCCGGATCCCAATAAGAACATACTGGTTCCTTACCACTTTCCTATAGCCCTCTGGCCTTGCCCCGTCACAAGAGTTAGAACTTGCTCCATGGCACCCAATTGTAGGAGGTGGTTCACTTCCTGTTGTAAAAGGTGCTCATGAGAAGGGTCCCTGAAAAGAGATGGGGAAGGGGTAAGGTATGGGGGAGGGAGAGGAAGTGGATGGTTTATGCCGATTTTATAATTTCCAGTACCCATTAATCCATTGTTATTGCTGCCCAGGCATGGTAGAATGGGCGCAGGCGGTGGCCAAAAGGTTGGGTAGCAGTATCTGAAAGCGCTGTATTGCAGGGGAGAGTGTTCAGACCCTCGACCAAAACTTCAAAACTGTGGCTTGGTGGTAGATGGTTGTGAGGACGAGGACTGTGATTGAAGAGCCCTGTATCTCTGTGACCATTGTTTATTTCTGTTCTGGTCAAAATGCTGTTGCAGGCAGTGGAAAGAGGTGTCTCTGCCCTTTTGGTCTGGGTGGTACCGATGCCTTTTGTTAAGTGGCGTGTAAATGCCTGAAGTGCGCACGGTGGCCCAAGAATCCTTCATAGTGTCAAGAACGTCGTCTGTTTTTGCAGAGAAGAACTTCTCCTGATCAAAGGGGAGATCCTCCACCTTGAGTTGGAGCTCTCTTGGGATACCAGACGACTGCAATCATGAGGCCCTGCACATTATGACAGCTGTCATTATCTTCAGATATTAGAAATGGCAATATACAAAAACCTGTGGGAGAACATTTCAGTCTCCCTGGACACACAATAGCAGATTTAAAGGTAGCCATCCTGCAGCAAAAAAACTTCAAGACCAGACTTCAAAGAGAAATGGCTGAGCTACGGTTTATTTGCAAATTTGACACCATCATCTCAGGATTAAACAAAGACTGTGAATGGCTAGCCAACTACAAAAGCAGTTTCTCCTCTCTTGGTGTTCACACCTCCAGATCAGCTATTAGCAGTGGACCTCATCCTCCCTGACTGCATTAACCTTGTTATCTCAAACCTATTCTTGCCTGCATAGTTATACCTGCCTCTGGTAATTTCCACCACATGCATCTAATGAAGTGGGTCTTTGCCCACGAAAGCTTACGCTCCAATATATCTGTTAGTCTATAAGGTGCTACAGGACTCTTTGTCGCTCTTGCAGATCCAGACTGACACGGCTAGGCTACCCCTCTGATACCTGTATATAAAAGGTTGTTACAAGGAGGAGGGAGAAAAATTGTTCTTCTTAACCTCTGAGGATAGGGCAAGAAGCAATGGGCTTAAATTGCAGCAAGAGCGATTTAGGTTGGAGTGGGGAAGATAACAATTAACATTTTTTTTTGGAAAGAACAGTATCTAACTAATTTGCAAATTTGACACCATCAGCTCAGGTTTAAACAATGATTATGAATGGCTAGCCAACTACAAAAGCAGTTTCTCCTCCCTTGGTATTCACACCTCAGCTGCTAGAAGAGGGCCTCACCCTCCCTGACTGAGCTAACCTCGTTATCTCTAGTCTAAGTTTTCCCTACACATTTATATCTGCCCCTGGACATTTCCACTGCTTGCATCTGAAGAAGTGGGTATTCACCCACGAAAGCTTATGCTCCAATACCTCTGTTAGTCTATAAGGTGCCACAGGACCCTTTGTTGCTTCTACAAATCCAGACTAACACGGCTACCCCTCTGATACTTGAGTATCTAACTAAGTAAACTAAACTACAACTAATCTAAATATTTCTATATAGAGAAAAAACGAAGAGGAAGCACTGCCACTGACCTCCATCTACAGCCGAGGACGGTTGAGAAGGAACTCAGTGGGTTGGGTCGTGCACGCGCTACATAAGGCACCAACAGCACCATGAGACAACTACTGCGCACGCGGGCCCCAACCGAGCACTGCCACAGAAAATCTCCCATCTGTGGTGCAGTGATGCACCGACACCTGAAGTGGAGCACCCACAGGGACACTCCTCAAAGAAGAAATGTCATTATCTTCAGGTTACTCATGAGGGCTGAGGCTCAAAGAGGGGAAAATGACCCAATGTCTGTGGCAGACCAAAGAACTTGGCCCAGACTTCCTGTCTCCACAAGACCTTCAGCACAAGCTCTTGCTTCTTCCCTGACACTGGCCGGGGGCTGCATTTCAGGGTGCCAGGGTGTGTGTCAGACTTATTCACACACTCCCCGCCAGGCTGAGGCTGCTCTGGGCCAGTGTCACGCGGGGGGCTGTTCTGGGAGTCCGGGGGGAGCGGCAGGGTGAATTCCCGACCCTGCCCCCTAGAGTTAGGCCGGAGAAGAGCAGTGCGGGGTGCCCAGCCCGGCGGCAGGTGCCGAGCCCAGGACAGGGAGCGGCGGCTGGCGCGGCGCTAGTCTCCCCCCGCCTGGGCGGGACAACAACAGAGCAGCGGCGGGAGAGGAAGATGGCGGCGGCGGCAGCAGCAGCAGCAGCCGCCTCCGAGCAGGTCTGTGCCCGGTCCCCACACGGCGGGGCGCGCGGGGGGGCAGCCGCCTCCAGGCTCCCCCGTCAGGGGCGGAACAGCCCCAGCGGCGCCCGGGCCCCAGGGAAAGCGGCCGTGGACCGAGCCCCGCCCAGGCGGTTGTGCCGACACCGCCCCCAGCCGTGGTGGCTCCTCGGGGACCCGAGCTCTCAGCCCGGCCCTGTGAGCCGGCGGGGGCCCCAGCGGCATAAACACCGCCTAGGCCGCTGCGGCCTGGCCCGGAGCCTGCCCCATGGGCCGCAGAGGAGCGCCCCTGTCGGGCAGGCCAGTGGGTGCAGCCCCTGGGACCCTGGCCCCGAGCCTGCCCCAGGGCGGACTCCAGCCAGCCCCTTCTCCGCCCGCGGGCTGTGAGAGCCCGGCCCGCCCCCGCAGCGTTCCCAACACCCGGCCGCAGCCCCGGGCGCTCCGCGCTCTGCTCCGGGGACCGGGCGCCTGAAAGAGCCCGGGGGGGGGCGAAACCCGTCTGCGCAGTGCTCTCCTCCCCTCCCCGGGGTGTTAAAAGCCAGGGCTGGGATAACGAAAACCTGCTCTTCCCTGCTGCGGGGAGAAGCTAATTAGAGCCTAGACAGTTGTCTGTATTTAAAGTTACTGCCCTTGGCATTTGATTAATGGGTGGTGGCGAGATTGTGTTTTATGGGGAGGGCTGTTTTTCTTTGAACATTGATTTTCTGTTACTCAAATAAATAGTAAAATCAAACACAAATTCAGAGTGCCTGATTTATGTTGAGTTTCATTGCAAGCAAAACCTTTCACGGTTGCCTTTTCCTTTCAAGGTGATCTGAAAAGGTTTCAGGAGTTGGGAGGGTGGATGAGCTAAAATCTTTTTCTGGACCATCTTCCTGTTCATGGAAGGGACAAGTTTGCTTTTCAACCTTGAAAACCAGGACCTCTCTCTTATATCCTGGGATCAATAGGGTTATAAAACGACAAACTTGCCATATTGGGTTTTTGTTAAAAGCCCAAGCTTCTGGAGTCCTCTGATTTCCTGAGCATCTTTCTCTCTCTCTCTTTTTTTTTTAAACTAAGTTTCCAGTCCTTATGGTTTCAGAGAATAGCTTGGAAACCTGAACTCAGAAGACAAAATAATGAAAAATTAATTGGCTTAAAAATCATTAGATTTTGTTAAATGTCATGATTTTACAGGACCTGATTCTTGATTTTTGAATGCTTGCAGTTCGCAACAGTATTTTTTTTAGAATTGTATTTTTGCTTCTTTATTATGTGTAAAGGCCTGGAAGGTTTTTGAACACCTCCCCCCCGCACCTTCTTGTTTAAATACATCTAAAAAAATATTAGAAATACAAGATTTATTGTTTGTAATCAAATATTCTTCAAAGGATTACACATTTAAGTTTTTATTTCTATTTTTAATCATGATTCTTTGAAAAGTTTTGATTATTATTGTGCAGTTGGGTTACTGAGTTCTCTAAGGCCCCCATCTACTTGCACAGGCAAGACTGATTAAAAGTGTAGTGAAAGAACTACATTTTGTATCAAGCCTCTCACATTACATTTGTTTGAAAAATTAAGGATGACCATTCACAATGTATGCAGACAAGAAAAATAATAGCTGCTTGCCATGCTATAATAGAACTTTGTTATATACATCAGAGGGGAAGCCGTGTTAGTCTGGATCTGCAGAAGCGACAAAGAGTCCTGTGGCACCTTAGAGACTAACAGACGTATTGGAGCATAAGCTTTCGTGGGTGAATACCCACTTCTTCAGATGCATGCAGTGGAAATGTCCAGGGGCAGGAATAAATATGCAAGGAAGAGTCAGGCTAGAGATAACGAGGTTAGTTCAATCAAGGGAGGATGAGGCCCTGTTCTAGCAGTTGAGGTGTGAACACCAAGGGAGGAGAAACTATTTTGTAGTTGGCTAGCCATTCATAGTTTCAGCCTGGACCAATCTGAGACTCAGTCATCAACCTCAGCCTGGACCAGTCTACACGGGAGCTCCACTTCCTAGACACCACGGTGCAAATAAGTGATGGTCACGTTAATACCACCCTATACCGAAAACCCACCATCCGCTATGCCTACCTACATGCCTCCAGCTTCCATCCCGGACACACCACACGATCCATTGTCTACAGCCAAGCGCTGAGGTACAACCGTATTTGCTCCAACCCCTCAGACAGAGACCAACACCTACAAGATCTTCACCAAACATTCTCAAAACTGATACCCGCATGAGGAAATAAGGAAACAGATCAACAGGGCCAGACGTGTATCCAGAAGCCTCCTGCTGCAAGACAAGCCGAAGAAAGAAACCAACAGAACTCCACTAGCCATCACTTACAGTCCTCAGCTAAAACCTCTCCAACGGATCATCAGTGATCTACAACCCATCCTGGACAACAATCCCTCACTTTCACAGACCTTGGGAGGCAGGCCAGTCCTCACCCACAGACAACCCGCCAACCTGAAGCATATTCTCACCAGCAACTACACACCGCACCATAATAACTCGAACTCAGGAACCAATCCATGCAACAGACCTCGATGCCAACTCTGCCCACATATCTACAGCAGGAACACCATCACAAGACCAAACCAGATCAGCCACACCATCACCGGTTCATTCACCTGCACGTCCACCAATGTTATATACCCCATCATGTGCCAGCAATGCCCCTCTGCTATGTACATTGGCCAAACTGGACAATCCTTACACAAAAGGATAAATGGACACAAACCAGATATTAGGAATGGCAATATACAAAAACCTGTAGGAGAACACTTCAATCTCCCTGGACACACAATAGCAGATTTAAAGGTAGCCATCCTGCAGCAAAAAAACTTCAGGACCAGACTTCAAAGAGAAACTGCTGAGCTCCAGTTCATTTGCAAATTTGACACCATCAGTTCAGGATTAAACAAAGACTATGAATGGCTAGCCAACTACAAAAGCAGTTTCTCCTCCCTTGGTGTTCACACCTCAACTGCTAGAACAGGGCCTCATCCTCCCTGACTGAACTAACCTCGTTATCTCTAGCCTGACTCTTCCTTGCATATTTATACCTGCCCCTGGACATTTCCACTGCGTGCATCTGAAGAAGTGGGTATTCACCCACGAAAGCTTATGCTCCAATACGTCTGTTAGTCTCTAAGGTGCCACAGGACTCTTTGTCGCTTGTTATATATAGTGCCAGCTGTTGGTAGGTGTAAATGACAGAAATTTAGATACTCATTAAAAATGTACATTGGAATACAGATTCACCTATAGGAATGGTGTCTATATATTTATATAATAGGAAAAGGAGTTTTTCTCATTCACAGTCTGAATTTTGTTAATAAAATGTACATTTGGTGTAACATCTCAACACAGGAGTAAATATCTGTTTCAGTCTCAGTTTATAAATCATGTATAAAGCTGTGTAGTGTAGTTTATTGTAAATAGAATTGTGATCATATGCTTCATTTTATTTAATTTGTACTAGTGTGATGGTTTGTTGACGGTGTTTAAATATGACTTAGGCTAAGTTT
The DNA here is from genome assembly GCA_037349315.1 of Chelydra serpentina. Taxonomy (NCBI): domain Eukaryota; kingdom Metazoa; phylum Chordata; order Testudines; family Chelydridae; genus Chelydra; species Chelydra serpentina. The sequence goes on from JBAIAC010000014.1 coordinate 32,578,832, forward strand.
CAGTCTGGTTTTCTGAATTCTTGCTCAGAGTAGTGGAGGCTAAAATGATTAAAGGAGTGTCATCTGTCTCTGAGAGGTAAAGGGGATGAGGGAGGGAAGAGAGACATGCCCTCATAGTTCATCATCCATGGAAGTAACATTAGATGTGACCTGAAGAGAGAAAGGAGTCCCATGTGCCCAGTCTTGCAACATTACTCTTGAGAGAATTTTGTGCCACTGCGCAATGCAGAATTTTGCAGAAATTAACATTGTGCATGCAGAATTTCCTTTCCCCCACAGAAATGGGCTGGACCCAGCAGAACCCAGCTCGCACATAGAAGACACTGCTGGAGGGAGTTAGAGGGTTCCTGACAGCTGCAGTTCCCAGCACGCACTGAGGGAAGGAGACAGTGGTGTGCAGGAAACTCCATGCAAACCTGGGACCAAGCATCAGGCAGTTTTTCCCTCTGGATCCCTGGGCTCTGGGGCAGAGGGGGACAGGTGTCTGGGCTGGGCGCAGAATACCCCCGGGAGTAAACCATTTATTATGTTTAAGTTAGACTGTTCATCTGAGTAAAATTGATATGCAGAATGTTTGCAGGATTAGACCTCAAAATACCATCTGCTGTATTGAAAGAAAAAAAAAATAGGGAGAAAGAACAAGGTACCATAAGGTTTTGTTCAAAGCTCTAAAAATTTAGGAGTCTTATAACCCTTCCGCTTTCTATCCTTGGGAATACTTTATATGAAAGCATTCCCTACCTGTTAATTTGCCGTCCAGTAATATCAATGAAAGTGATACTGTCACCTTGAGATCTAGTCAGTTCAAAACAATAAGTTAAAACTATTTTCAGTCATACGTGCCCACCAGTTTCCCTACCAGTTTTTTGTGGTTTTACGATGTTTTTTCTCTTCCCTTTTCCTGAAGTGAAAGACCCCCAGAAACAGAGAAAACTGACTGCACAAAATGCTGTCAAATGCACACAAAAATCCTGAAAGATTTCTTTCTGTATTCTTTCAGTTAGAGCAATCTTATTTGTTACCTATAATTAGTAAACAAAGTAGTATGATTTTTTTAATTGATGGTGTCCCTTTAAATTTTTTATTTTAAAATATTTTTGGATTTCTTTCTTAGGGACAACCAGTGAGATAACTTAATGGCTTGTACCATTACTCTTTTCTGCATTCTTAGGTAAACCCATTGAGAGACTCGCACTGTAGTTCACAGGGAACTAAAAAAGAAATGTTTGGGTGTCTGTAAATAATCCAGTTAGATATAAGGAGCACATCTTGTATCAGTCCCAAAATGTAAATACATAATTAAATTCTTTACAACTGAAATTTAATTAGTTACTGCAACAGCATCACTGATTTATAGATAATGTTATAAAAAAATCAAGAAATTCTTTATAATTGGTTTTAAAGTACCTCTATATTGCTGTTACTTAAAAATAGATAAACTAAACATTGGGATAGCAGACAAATATTCCACTGGTTCAAACTCTTACTTTTGTTATAAATTTTGATTACCTGCAAAATAACTATTTACCCATGCTTTGCGTCATGCTGTAGCAAAGTTCTAATGGCCCTGTGAAGAAGTCTATGCGTGAGAAGGCTGTGGAGCGGAGAAACGTTAATAAAGAACACAACAGTAACTTTAAGGCTGGATATATCCCAATTGATGAAGACCGTCTCCATAAAACAGGCTTACGGGGCAGGAAAGGCAACTTGGCTATTTGTGTGATTGTTCTCCTTTTTATTTTGGCTGTCATCAATTTGATTGTGAGTATAACACTTAGGCTGAAAGTGATATTTGGGCATGCTTGTTTTACTTTTTATTGAGTATTTACTAAATAAATATAAACCTTCTCCAGCATAGATCAGAATACTTTGGAAAGCACAATCTTAAAGTGTATTAAGGGGGATTACTTTAATTTTTTCCTACCTTTCCTGCTTATTTTTAGTTTCAAAAATATTATTTCAAGGTGTTTTGTTGTGGGCTTTTTATTAGCAAGAAGTCTCCAATTTCTTTTTTGTCTTTTTCTTAGTATGACTAAACAGACCAATGATTTTTTTTTCTATTTCTTCCCAAAGTTCTCTGTTGTTAAAAATAGCATCATAACATTGCAAGATGTTTTACAGAGATTAAAAAGACAGTTCCTTCCACAGAGAGCTTAAACGCTAAATCTTATTTTTACATCCTCTCATCTAAGAGGTCACATGTATCACTACCACAACCGAGCCTATGCCCTTAATATTAATAAGGAATAGGAATCTTCTGATTATTCCCACAGCCAGAGCTGTACGTGACAAACAATGCAAAGTATTACCAGTGCAACATTCAGTACAATTATTCTTAATTAACGTATGCAATGAAGTGCTCTCAACCCATCAGATCACAGGAAAGTTGTATAGTTACTACCTGAACTGTACATTAGTTTTCAGAATTCATCCTGTACAATCTGCACTCTGATTTGCTACTGCAATTCACTTATTTTAATACCCACCTTTGCTTCTCATCTCCTCATAGTTAGGCATTTCAGTATACTGAACACTAAAGGGTCCTTTCTTTTAACTCAAGGTTGACTGTGTTCTGAGTTAACAAACACCTTTCCCTTGAGTTTATTTAGCTTAACATACAGCCAGTACCTCAAATAGAAAGATGTCTCAAGCCATCATCCACATTACTTAATTTCAAAATGTTCAAGTGTAGGTTTTTATAATATTTTACAAACTATTTTAGATCATATTTCAGATGGTTTAAGAATAACCATATATTGTGATTAACTGCATTTCTGTGTTTTCAGTGGAAAGAAAGCATAAACATAGTAAAGCAAAGGAAAATATTTTCTTTAAAACAAATTTCCTTTCACACACCCATTGTAAAAATCTCTAGCACTTAAATCATTTGTATGCTTAGAGTTATTTCAAATGTAATAACTAATTAAACACTCCTTTAAAAAAAAGTATTTTGACCACCCTGTTTTCCCCTCATCTGTAGTATTACAATCAATATGAAACTATGTTTGTGTTACTGTTTTAGATCACACTTGTCATCTGGGCTGTGATTCGTATTGGGCCCAATGGTTGTGACAGCATGGAGTTTCATGAGAGCGGCTTACTGCGATTTAAACAAGTATCCGACATGGGAGTTATACATCCATTATATAAAAGTACAGTAGGAGGCAGGCGTAATGAAGATTTGGTTATCACTGGAAACAACCAGCCTGTAAGTTACAAAATGAGTTGAACATATGTGGTTAACAATATGGGAGAATTGCATTATTATTATTAATCATAACTGTAGTCGAAACGTTTTTGTAATTTTTAAAAATAATTTTAATGATTTGTTTCTGCAGATTGTATTTCAGCAAGGAACAACAAAACTTAGTGTTGAAAAGGACAAAACCTCCATTACCAGTGATATTGGTATGGAATTTATTGATCCAAGGACACAAAATACTTTGTTCAGCACAGACTATGAGACTCATGAGTTTCATTTGCCAAATGGAGTGAAAATTTTGAATGTACAGAAGGCATCTACGGAGAGGGTATGAATTGTTTAATAGCTCACTTTTTCTTTTATATAAAGGCTAATTATGGAATTGTTTGTTTTTTGAAAAGGAGGAATGCTGTTTGTGTTGTGATTTGGCCATATTCAAGTAAAAACAGAAGTATAACCAAAAAAGTATTTTGTCATGAAGTAACTGTCGCAAAATGTAAACAGTAAAATCCTGAAGAAAAGTCGTAATAACTATGTTCTTTTTATTGTACACTGTTGCAAGTAAGAGAATAAGTTAAGATAAACTAAAATGCTTTAACTAACCATCCTAACATATCAGGACCAGAATACCCAAATTTATTTTTCTGTTTGCCATTGGAGTTTTCCTGTTTGTTCATGCGCCAGCATTGATTTTTACAGCTAACCGGTCCAGAAATAGCTTCTTGTATAATTATTACTGTTCAGAGGTTATGGGGAATTCAGATTATTATTTTTTTAAACTCAGTTCTTTAAAAATCCCCCCTCATACACACACACACACACGTGAGTGCACACAACACACAACCTGTGCCTATTGCTTTATTTTCCTTGGCGATAGATTTGTAATAATCAGATGATATTATCCAGCACATTATAACAATTTTGTATGTGCAGTTAAACTGAAAAGTGAACAACAATGGCATTGCAGGGTTCCATGTTTGTCAGTTTGACTTCCAGATCAAATGTGCCCCATTTATTAGTAAAAAAAGATAACGTTTTCTAACTGCCAGCATTACAAATTCAACATGGGATCTGAAAATCAAGCTCTGAGGTTTCTTTCTTGCACATCACCATCTGTAATAAAGATTCTGCAGGCCACATTAATACCTTAGTCACAACTATACAACCCTGTTGTCTTCAGTAGGTTTACACAGGTAACTGGCTGTGTACTTAGAATTTAGTGAACAATTCTTTTGGTGATGTACAAGAAGGAATAGAATCCAGCTCACTCTCTGTGATGTTTACTCTGCAGAACTAACAGGAATAAAAAGTAAACTTATTTTTGTACCTACGTAAACAAATACAACTCTGAATACACACAAGGAACAGATCTGATAGGTAAGGAGGAATCATTTTTATATAATCCCTTTTCAGAATGAGACTTATAAGAGAGGTTAAATTTGGCACCTAAACTACTTATATGTTCCTCTAAATTCTCTAGCACAGGGGTTCCCAAACTTGGTTTGTGGCTTGTTTAGGGAAAGCCCCTGGCGGGCCACGAGACACTTTGTTTACCAGAGCGTCCGCAGGTACAGCCACTTGCAGCTCCCATCTAGTAAACAAAGCATCTCGCGGCCGGCCAGGGACTCACCCTGAACAAGCCGCGAACCAAGTTTGGGAATCCCTGCTCTAGCATTAATGGTTGAAATTCTTATTGTACTTAATCCTAGCCAAGTGATATGCAAGTGTAAGTCAGCGACAGTTTAAAACGTTATACTTTTTTTTTACTGTGACACAGAAATTTTCCAGGCTAGGTAATCCTTGTTTCTAGACATGACTGATTGTTCAGAGCAGTAAAAAATTGTAGAAATTTTAAAGGCATAGGGAGAGGGATATGCAACATGCATTGACTGTGTTATATTCAAATTTTTAGCAGTGTGGCTATTATTTAGGGAACTAATTTAACAAATCTACTTAAAGACAAGCAAAAATGGAACTTTTTAAACTATAGCTACCATTATTTCATTCTGCTTGCATTTTTTTAAGATTACTAGCAATGCTACCAGTGACCTAAATATAAAGGTTGATGGACGTGCCATTGTTCGTGGAAATGAAGGCGTTTTCATCATGGGCAAAACCATTGAGTTTCGCATGGGTGGTGATATGGAACTAAAGGCAGTAAGTATTTTAAATTGACAAAATTATTTCTAATAGTTCCAAGTTAAAACCAAGAAGAAAAAAAATTAGGCTTCTTCATTTTTTTGGGTGGATTCAAATCTGTAAGTTCAGTATAAAAATATAGTTTAGTAGCAGTTCAATTAATTTGTAACATTATAAAAGCAAATGTGATAATTTAATTCTTCGTCTTTTGAAATGGTGACTCAAAAACTTTGAGTTAGTAATCATACTGTTTGCTTTTTGATGTTATGTTAATGATGTGGACAGTCTGAAGTGGGGAAGAGGTTAAAGGGAAAAATAGTAGATTTTAGAAGATTGATGTTTAAAGTCTGGTTTGTTCTGGTTCACAAGTGAAGATAAGGTTGGTGGGCTCATAGTTAGATGTGTGATGCACAATACAACCACAAAATGAGTAGTGTGCTCGGTATTGGCCTGTGAGTGGAATAGCAAGGTATGCTGCGGGTCAGAACTGAGATTTATGAGCACTACATTCACTCGTGATTTTTTTTAAATAAAATTCTTATGCAAAGACTTAAGATGTAAACAAAATTAATAACCTTTCTTTTGGAAATAAACATCCTACTTCTGTTAAGTGATAAATTGTATAATTATTCTTTTATTAGGAAAACAGCATTATCTTAAATGGAACTGTGATGCTCAGCACATCTCGACTGCCAAGTTCTTATGGGGAAAAGTTTAATAATGTTGACTGGCTGCGTTATAAGCTCTGTATGTGTGCAGATGGAACTCTATTCCGAGTTGAAGTGAAGACCCGCAACATGGGTTGTCAAACCTCAGTCAACCCTTGTGGAACCACACACTAAACGCAAAGTATTGAGACGAGCAGTCATGAGGAGAGTTCATTTACGTTTTTACATTTGTGTGTCTAAAACAATTGCATGCTAATTATTTACAAGAGTTTATTATAATATTTATTACATAACATTTTTAGCACAGCAGTATTATGTCTGTTGCATCATTTCAGTATTTACAATAGAGTATTTACCATAATAATGGGTCTGATTTAGCAAGATACATAAGCACATGCTTCAACATATACATTTGATCAAGTACCTTGCTGAATTGAGGCCAGTAAGAGAGATTTACAGGGGGACTGATCCTACAAGATGCTGAGCACCTCCTGCAAATAGTCCAACTCCTTGCCTCTGAAGTGCTGTTTTCCTTCCTCTCACCTCAGGACTCTGAGAAGTTGCTGGAATCTGCATGGAGTGAGGTGTAGAGTTGGGAGGATGTACATTCTTCCACTTTTGGCTCTGCAGAGATCTCTTGGAAAAAACAATACAGTTTGCAGCTCTGTTACTTGTTCCACAGAGCCTCTTTTTTGTTGTGCAGATCATTCTTTAAGAAGCGGATTTTGGGGTAACTGTGGTAAGAGGGAGTCACTGGCAGCATGGCTTCATTGGAGCCATGCTTTATGGCAGTAGCAGGAAACCAACCACAAAGGAACAATTGGGAAGGATCTTTCCAGTTCTTTAGAGATAAACCCTACAGAAAGGGGCCAAAAGGCAATCTGGCTTCTTTTATATAGATGTGTTATATGCTGATTTTCAGCCCACCCTCAACCAGACCTTCATTTTTGCACCAGTAATTATTTAGAGTGCAGTAAAGGTCAGTCATCTAAATAACTGCTTTGTAGAGATAATCTGTACCTGACATCCAAATAACCTTTTCTCCATCTCCAAATAGCCATACTCACACTTTGAATGCAAAAACAGAGGCTAGCTTTCAAAACTGTAGCCCTGTAAAGCAGTGAAATCTTTATTCAAATAGATTCAGTTTTTATTTGCAGTTGATACATATTGACTGTTGGAATCTTATTATGAACTCTTGACAATTTTCTTTTGATTATTTTCAATTCATTATAGATGAGCATATGCTGCCTTATTTGATCCTTAAGAAGACATTAAGAAAAATCTGTGCCCAACATTTAGGCAGAACTGGGACAGTCAGTTATTGTACAGTATCTGCTTTGATATTTAGAAGCTTGTATTCTACTTGGAAAACCCATTTTTTATTTTTTTGGAGGGTAGCAAAGCAGCATGTATTCAAGTACATCATGTAGTAGTAAATATAAAATTAATACAGAAAGTTGAACAATAACTATTCACATAGAAACAAAAGTAACAGATTCTTAATAGGAATCAAAGGATAATAGATTTTCTGGTTTCAGAGCACACCTATAATTTGACTCAGTAAAGATGGCAGTTGCTGCCCAACTGTTAAGATATGTATTTTTTTATCTTTAGGAGAATAAGTTGCTTCTTTGTAAGGATGTGCCATACTTTATTCAACCAGAAGCTTAGAGAAGAAATTGGGAATTAAACATTTAGGAAGCAATAGAAAGCCATTAAGTAGCTATAAAAAAAATTGTGGATGGAATCCATTCTGCTACTGGGAATAGCAGTATCAGTAGCAGGCCAATGGATGTAGCTGTATGGGAAAATCCCATATCATACTAGCTTGCATTTTGACCATTTCCCAAAACATTTATATGATATGCAGTCCTACGATATTGGAATGAAAGAGCCTACAGCAGAAACCTATTTAATTTCCAGTTGCTTCTGCTGTGCATTTTGATGTCTGGTTTTTTTTTTAAAAGAACAATTCTCTAGATTCAGAATTATCATGGAAATATATTTCCATACATCAACATTAGTTCACAGTAATTGTTTCAGCAGAATTATTCTTTTTTTTAATGTTTGAAATATTTAGTTGGCAATACTGAAATTTGGAATTTATCAGAAGTATTTCTTGAACTCCCAGCATTATAATATCTAAGCACCAGCCTAGTTATGCTACATTTTAAAATTATATAAGGTATTTATATTTATTTATATTGCTGAAGTGAGGTGTTTCAAAGGTGTATTGATATTAGCTTTCCTCTACTATATTAGGGGAACACAATTTTTTCTTGGATACCTTAATAAAAAATATTCTATGGTATTCTATAGGTGAGGATTCAAAACACTGTAATAACACTATTGTAGGCCATAGTGATTGAGACCATTACTTTTCTAAATAAAAAAGTATAGCTATTAATAATGACTAGAAATATAAATTTGTTACTAAGTAAACTGGTATTTAAATTCTAAATTGAGCAGATGTTGTGTAGTTCTAAACGTGTCAGTAATCTAGGTCCTAGTTCTGCATTATATGAAAGCATCTGCTTAAATTTAACATCAATAGAATTAATACATGCTTAAAAGTTATGTAAGTTCTTATGTATCATGATGAATTGGGGTCTTAATGAAACCTTTGCACTTTGAGAATGATGGCAGCTTTTATTAAAACCCTCTTAACTGTTTTTGGAGAGAGAATCATGTATTCCAATGTAAAAAGTAAACTTGATAATTATAAGGTTTTTTATATTTGTTACCTTAGAGACTAACAAATTTGTTGGGGCATGAGCTTTCATGGGATATAACCCACTTCATCAGATGCATGGAGTGGAAAATACAGTAAACAAGTGTAAATATACAGCACATGAAAAGATGGGAGTTGCCTTACCAAGTGGGGGGTCAGTAGTAAAGTAGTAACGAGGCCAATTCAATTAGGGTGGAAGTGGTCCATTCCCAACAGTTGACAAGAAGGGGTGAATATCAACAGAAGGAAATCTCTCCAGCGCATTATCATCAAGGATCTACAACCTATCCTGAAGGACGAACCCTCACTCTCACAGACCTTGGGAGACAGGCCAGTCCTAGCTCACAGACAGCCCCCTAACCTGAAGCAAATACACACCACACAACAGAAACACTAACCCAGGAACCAAACTCTGCAACAAACCCCATTGCCAACTCTGTCCACATATCTATTCAAATGACACCATCATAGGACCCAACCACATCAGCCACGCCATCAGGGGTTCGTTCACCTGCACATCTACCAATGTGATATATGCCATCATGTGCCAGCAATGCCCCTCTGCCATGTACATTGGCCAAATCGGACAGTCTCTACGCAAAAGAATAAATGGACACAAATCAGACATCAAGAAGTGTAACATTCAAAAACCAGTAGGAGAACACTTCAATCTCCCTGGACACTCAATAACAGCCTTAAAAGTTGCCATTCTTCAACAAAAAAAACTTCAAAAACAGACTTCAACGAGAAATTGCAGAACTGGTATTAATTTGCAAACTTGACACCATCAAATTAAGCCTGAATAAAGACTGGGAAAAATACACTACAAAAAATAATTTTCCCTCTGTTGATACTCATACCTTCTTGTCAACTGTTGGGAATCGGCCACTTCCATCCTAATTGACTTGGCCTCATTAGCACTGACACCCCCCCATTGGTAAGCCAACTCCCATCTTTTCATGTGCTGTATATTTATACCTGCTTACTGTATTTTCCACTCCATGCATCTGATGAAGTGGTTATATCCCACGAAAGCTTACGCCCAAATGAATTTGTTAGTCTCTAAGGTGCCACGAGGACTCCTCGTTGTTTTTACTGATACAGACTAACACGATTACCCCTCTGATATTTGTTACCGTTAATTAGAAATAGTGTTTTCTAATAGCCACTAGTGATCTTAATAATGGAGGCCATGTAAGTGATTTCCTGTGAATGGTTATTAACAGGCTGTACTAGACAATAAATTTCTAGTACTAATAGATATACAAATGTTACACATTAACTTCCCCACTGAATGTGGTAATTATGAAGAGATAACTAAGGTCTAATCTAGTTTTATTGGCTGACAGTGCCCAAAGGTGTGGTAGGCACGTCACAAAAGACCGTCACAGTCCTGCACTGGGCCCTGCTGATGTCAATGGGACTCTGCACAAATGCGGGATTATACCTACATGGAGCTGATTGCAGGATTGGGGGCTTAGTTTAGACATGATGCAACAACTGTGTGTGTCAAACAGGAGGGGAGGAGATGGTGTTAGGATGAATGATAGTAACAGCAAGATAATTTTTACTCCAGTGTTTTAGTTTTAAAAAAACCAACATAACAGTGAAAGTAATTGTTTCACTCACTTTAGACATGGAATAAATGTTGATAACGTTTTGCACATACACAGCACATTTCTTTCATGGAGCTTAAATTGCTTTACAGAAGTGGATATTTGTTATCTTTATTAATATTCTTTAAAATATACATTGCCCTGAAACATACAAATTCCTTTCCTGTTTTAAGTATTGGTATATAGAACTTGTGTATTATAGCTCAACATGGCAAAGAAACAAAATGAAAAGCTTTTAGTATTTTCACTCCATATTACTAGTGGCAGATTTATACTTTGTGGGCTTCAATTTATAGAAGTTTCATTTTAAAAAGTTTTCAGCAGCACTTTCTGTCAAAGGTATATATAAAATCTGTATGGGCACATTGTGGCCATCATATGGTTAATATTCATAACTTTGGCTAGTTATGTGCATGACCACATGACTACATACAGTACCTGGTTTTAGAGTTCTTCTCACTGAGGTACTAAATGCAAACTGTTTGAAAGAACTTGTCTCAAAAATCTGTAATAGTGTTAAATTGTGTCTTTGGATTTGTTTTAAATGTCCATTTGTAATTTAAAGTTAGCAAAAATAATCCTTATTCATATAAGGATTGATATGTATGGTGCTGGCTAATTATTTGTAAGTTTTCTTAATACATTCGGTTGCCTTCCATAAACTTTACACAGACTGAAAAAATATTGATGCCATATACACCCTGTGTTGTGCATTTATTTGTGGTTTAACTTCTAACTGTATCCCTTTATATTTTCTGGATGTTTTTGTTTAAGTCGAAGATTTCTTGTGGGTGCCTATATTTATTTAACTACTAGATACATTAGAGATTCTAAGAATATTGAAGTACAGACTACTTGCCTCTGTGTAAAATAGTGTTATGTACTTCCAAAATCTCTTGTTCTTGAAGAAAGTTATTCTCAGAATTTGTAATGATTGTTGTTTCAATATGTAAAACAGAATGTTGAGTTTTTAATCCATATGTTTTTGAAGTGAAACAAATAAATTCTAAAAATCTAGACTCTGCTTTACATTTTTTTGGAAGTACAGTATGTACTAAATTTAGTTTAAAATATGTTGTTGGTTTACTGATGATAGAAGTATTTTATTAACTAAAAACATGAGAATCATTCCACATCTAGATTATGACTGGTAGACTTTGCTCCCTGATAAGTATATACAATAGAGGAAATTGGAGTTCCAAAGTCCCTGATGTTAGTAGTTCAGAGTTTTCTGAGTGGCTGCGCTATGGATTGATCATCGGAGAGAAAAGTAAGAAAATTTTGAAAATAAGTTTTTAGCAACTTCAGACTAACTGCATTTTTCAAAGTAATTGTGACTCTCTTAATGAAATTGAATGTTTAATTTGAACTGGCAGTGAGGGTTTTTTTTTCTTTACTTTAAAGAAACACATTTAAGGTTTTTCTGATTTCTCTTTGGTCCTTAATTATTGTAATATTTATTTCTAGATATTATGGCAAATCCTTATGTGAAGGTCATAGTTGAGGTCCTTTGCCTGAATTTTACCGGATTGTCAGAGACCAAATCGCAGCAGACTGGTGTTAGTATCTATTACAGTCCTGACTGCTGTGGGATGGGAAGTTCTTGATGAATTGTTCTTTCACTGGAAAATCTACTATCCCCACAGACATATCACAAACAGTAACAATAGTTGATTTAAATTATAATAATATGACTACCTTACTGTGGTCTAACTGGAGAGAATATCAAATACCTGAATCTTAGTAATAACCTGTTTTTTGAGCTATCTTTAAGTAGCTTTAGAAATTTACCACTTTTGGAAACACTAAATCTCAGTGGTAATACCATCCACTACGTCACACTGGATATACATAACCTGCAAATTGGACTGATAAACATAGAAAAGTTCATACTTACAATCTCCTTCCTTCTTTAAAAATCTTGTCCATTGAAAGAAATAATCTTACCTAAGTGATTAGTACCTAAGAGAGTTGACTTCAAATATATAATTTTATAGATTCTTTTATTTAGTTGATTGTGTTATGTAAATCTGAATCTCATTTAATTCTCTCTTACACGTAATGGACATGAAACATTCATACACAAACATCGGAACAAGATTTACAGGATTTTCTACGGTCCTTGTCACTGTAGTAGCTGAATGCCTCAAACAGTAATGAATTTAGCCCTCAATACCCTGTGAGGTACAGAAGTATTATTGTCCCCCATTTTATAGATAGGGAACTGAGGCAAGCTTTTGGGAAAGTTGGGAACAATATGCAGATCTCCAGAGTCCCAGTCCAGTACCTTATTCACAAGAACATCAGTGGAGAAAGGTGAGGAATTTTATAATACACTACTTTAAGATGTGGAGAAAAATTTGCATGAAATAGTTCAGTAATTTCAAAGTTTCACAAATTTAAAAACAGGCAAATTGTGAGAATTAACCCCTACCCTAAAGAGCCCACAACTTAAATGTAAGCCAAGAGCAAGTAACTAAGAAGAATATATATATATGTATTGTTGTTCATGATGCTCCTGGTGTGTTGAAGAAAAGGGAAAACTCATTTGCGTGTCTTTTGGACAGAATTTTCTGATCATGCTATCAGATTCACAAACTTCAGTGTCTAAGGTTATGTCTACACTTCACAACAGTTTTGGCAGAGTATAGGATACAGGTAGCTACACGCCGCAGTGAAAAGTGCACTGCATCCATGCTGTGGTGTGTAGCTCCTCATTTCAGCGAAATGCTCTGGCAAGGCTAGGAAGCAGGGAAAGGCTTCAGCAGCTCTCCCCTCCCGTAACCCCTCTCCCAACCAGAACCTTTCACTACTGCTAGAGCCTTTTCCCGCTGCTGAGTCCCTGCAGCAGGGAAGGGCTCCAATCATGAGGAGCTATTGAAGCCTTTCCCTGATGCTTCCCCACTGCCAGTCTTTCCAGGGAAAGACGCCAGCAGCGGGGAGGCAGTAGGACACTACTAAAAATACCGTAGCCAGGGAGAGATGGCTTGGGCGAATCGAGAGCGGCGTACATCATGTACTCTGATACATACCCATACCCTTCACTGCCTAAGCCAGGCCTCAGTCTACACTGCTAATCACATCCAGGCAAGAGGAGGGGCCTACCCAGGTACATGCACTACAGCGGCTGAAAGGAGCATGCAGTTTAGACAGGGGCGGTGGAGCTTAGGCGTTGGCCCTAGGCCCCAGCAAGTCTAACACTAGCCCTGGCTACCCCATTGAAATGGGGTCATGACTCACCTTGTCATCAGTTCCTGTCAAGCTAAATGGTGGATACAAACTAAATAAAATCTTTGTTTAAAAAGATGTAACAAAAAGTGGGTATGGAACCTTCAGCTTGAAGGAGAGGTAGGTGGGCATGTGGTGATCAGTGAACCAATTACAGGCATTGTTTCTCTTTAAGAGCCTTGACTAGCCTGGAGCCTGAATTGCTCCACCATTTTTCTCTGTAAATATAAACATCCGAACAATAGCAATATTGGAACATTAAGAATATCACTGGAAGTAGCAGGGGACACTAAGTAAATACACCATAAACAGAAACAACGTTTTTTAAAAGACTAATTAAAAATAAATTTTTAATGCTTTAGAGAAGACCAAGGAACTTCTCAATAAACATAGAAAACAAACTAAAGGCATCCAAAAAATAAAATAAAATTGGTGAATGGGGGAGTGTAGACCTAGGGATCTCTCACCTCCCTCATAAGTAGGTTTTGTAGTAGGAGAGGCTAAGCGTCAATTCTTGTTAGAGGTTTAGTCTACACTAGAAAAGCTTTGCCAAAGCCTCCCAAGTTTAGAAGCAGCTTATACTGGCAAAAAAGTGCATTTATCAGCAAATACACTTTTATGCCAGTATAACTGCATCTACAGTAGGGCTTTTATAGGCACATCAATGTCACAGACACACAAAAATCACACCCCTAACTGACATTTGCTATACTGGGAAAAGTTTCTAGGGTAGCCATGGCCTCTAGGAGGTACCCAACCAATAAAGTTCTTCATAAAGTTGTACAGAGAATTCCAAGTGACTGTCCTACAGATCTTCTGGATAGAAACTGATCAGAGGCTGGCTGCAGGTCGACACCCTTTGCACTGAATATGCAGTGACGTTACAATTTGGCATAGTAACAACAACGTAGCAGGTGGAATTCAGAATGTTAGTGTCATTAGGGTTTGCAGTTCAGAGGATAAATAATTTTTGAATGGATATTTTAAATTCTGTGCTGTGGCTGTCACAGAGGCAAAGAAAGTTTTCTTCTCCTTCAATATACCATCCAAAGGATCTTGCTCAACCGAACTATTTCAAGTGATGCACATTCTGATATACCAGAGCTGCTTTTGCCGTGAAGCATATTGTGAACATTTCTTACTCTGAACAGTTTTCTATTTTCCCAGTTAAAATAAGAATCAACCTGATTTGGCCATTTCAGTTGAGACACCCCCCATATCTGGTGGGGACAAATGCCATGCCCAACTTCTCTCTGGTTGAGTTTTGGCCAGTTTCATCCAACAAGGTGCTAGAAGTGGTAGGACAGTTTCAGAGTGGGATTTTCAACAGTGCTTAGGGTTGGCCTAACTGTGTTTTCATTGAAGTCAATGATAAAGTGAATGGTAAAATTTCAATTAACTTCACTGGGAGCAGAGTTAGGCCAACCCTAAGCACTGCTGAAAATCCCTTTAGAGGCCACTGCCTGTAAGTCATGGCCAGTGGACATGAGCAAGGATATCTAGTGTCTACTACTAGAGAAATCATTAATGCTTCCATTAAGGAAGGCAGGGTGCCAGCTTCATTAAAAGCTGTTAGGCCCTGTTGAGGAAAACCTCCCACTATCTATTGTTCAAGAAAACAAATATGTTATTGCCCTGATTCTACCCTGCCCTGTAGGGACATTACTGAAAGTGACAGTGAGGCAGCATTTCTGAAAGCCGTGCATTTCTGACCTGAAAACAGGAAGAAGACTATGTAAGTTTCTCTGTTTGAAGATCACTGTGACAGGTTCGGTCACAGAGACCCCCTTAAGGCTGTCACCTGACGTGCTAGAATTATCTCTGAGCCCGTTTTCCACTGCCAGCAAGGCCAGAACTCTGCCTTACTGAGCCAGACATGCTAGCCTGCTGCAACACAGACCCAGGTCTGGTCCACGCCCCCAAAGCTGCAGACTTTAACCAAAAACTGCTCAGCAAGTCTCCCATCCCCAGCACCCAGACACCCAGCTCCCAATGGGATCCAAACCCCAAATAGTATACAGGGTAAACTCATAAATTGTCTGCCCTCTATAACACTGATAGAGAGATATGCACAGCTGTTTACTCCCCCAGGTATTAATCACTTACTCTGGGTTAATTAATAAACAAAAGTGATTTTATTAAGTATAAAAGGTAGGATTTAAGTGGTTTTCAGTAATAACAGACAGAACAAAGTAAGTTACCAAGCAAAATAAAACAAAACACGCAAATCTAAGCCGAATACATTAAGAAACTGAATACAGGTAAATCTCACCCTCAGAGATGTTCCAATACATTTCTTTCACAGACTAGACTCCTTCTTAGTCTAGGCCCAATCTTTTCCCCTGGTATAGTTCTTATTAGTTCCAGCTCAGGTGGTAGCCAGGGGATTTTTCATGACTGGCAGCCCCCTTTGTTCTGTTCCACCCCTTTTTATATCTTTGGCACAAGGCGGGAAGCTTTTGTCTCTCTGGGTCCCCACCCCTCCTTCTAAATGGAAAAGCACAAGGTTTAAGATGGATTCCAGTACCAGGTGACATGGTCACATGTCCTGTGAGACTCCACGCCTCCATTCTTTCCGGCCTAACTCACAGGAACACAGGAAGGCTTACAAGTAAACAGAGCCATTTACAACCAATTGTTCTAGTTAACTGGAGCCATCAAGATCCTAAGCCACCATTAATGGCCCACACTTTGCATTATTACAATAGGACTTCAGAGTTAACTTCATATTTCTAGTTCTAGATACAAGAATGATACATACATACAAATAGGATGAACACACTCAGTAGATTATAAGCTTTGTAATGATACTTTACAAGAGATCTTTTGCATAAAGCATATTCCAGTTACATTATATTTACATTCCAAGCATATTTTCATAAAGCATATGGAATGGAATGTCACAATCTCCTCTTATCTAAAGGACAAAGGTTCAAAAGTTCATGTTAAGTATTATAAATAAGACAGAGCCTTTGATAACAATGACAAGACTTGGTTGACTTTACTGCAGGAATGGACAAGTCAGCACCTGGGTAGGAATAGAACTACTTTTCACAATGGTTCCAGAGGGTGGGATTGAGCAAGTTCATTCAGCCCAAGGGTCTTCTCGTGTAGGGATCCAATGAGCAGGGGGCATGCAGAGCAGAAGATCTCCCAGTCCAGGTTCCCTGCTATATGGATCCCTCACTGGGCATTGCTTATGCTACATGAACCATGGCAAAGGCCTGTACACACACACACAAACTTGTGCAGATTAAAAGCACAAGCAATGTACATGGGCTTACTATTGACTAGAATATAGACATATTTTAACAATGCTTTTACAGCATATGTACATGTGCACCCATCTTAGTAGCCAACCCATGTATTTCCAGAATTAAGCCCTCAGTTTAGTGCATATGTCTCAGGATTTTTTCCCTGTCAATGTCTGCTTCATGAACAGATAAAGAAATTTAAAAGACCAAGATTCTTTATTTTGGAAAGGAGATGAGTAGAAAGAGCTATGACAGAAATATATAAAATAATCAGGTGGGGATTGTTATCTAGGGTGTGTTACTTATTTTCCCTCCTAACGTAAGAGCAAAGAGGCACTCTGAAATTAAAAACAGTACACTGAAAACAGAGATGAATTATTTTTAATATACAGTTACCCTTATAATTTTAATCCTAGCTACTTAACATTCATTCTTCAGAGCATAAACTGTTCATCAGTTGGATCAGGAAGATATTTGAAAATACTGCAGAATTACCTTCCTTTGAAGCATCTGAAATTAACACCACTGAAGGGGACAGGATTCCTTGCTGCTAAAGGAGGGATACAATTCTACAGTATGGAAGAAACTTCATGGAGAGAACCAGTGAAGCTTCCAGGCCTCTATGCAGGAGTAGTCACAGCGAGGATGAAAGAGTTCTAAAGATACTGGCATCATCTTTTGAGGGCAAAAACCTTCATTCTTAATTTAATGGAATTTTCCATATCTTTGAATCACTTAATAAACAATGCTGTAGTACAGTTACATCTGGAACATTTAGAAGGTATTTTTTCCTGCTTCCTTAAAAATGCTGAGCACATAAAAACTGGTTTATTAAAATAAATGTTATTGCTAATGATGAAAAAGTTAGACACCATTCACTCTATACCGTGGTTCTCAAACTTCTTTTTTCGCGGACCATTTGAAAATTGCTGAGGGTCTTGGTGGACCACTTAATGATCTTTCCAAATGTTGCTAGTACCATTAGCTAACTATTGTAAAGTGCTTTGGATAAAAGCGCTATATACAAAAACCCTTATTAATAATTAACATTTTTTGTTTTACAAATAAAAGCACACAATTCATATTTTAATATCAGTAGTCTTACCTTTCTAATGCAATTGATGCACCCTTTCTCCCCTGCCGTGGCAGTCCCCGAGCTAGGGCTGGGAAGGAGGGGGATCTCTCCCTCTCTCCACTGGCACGGCATCCTCCAGGCTGGGGCTGGGAAGGAGAGGAGTCTCTCCACAGCAGCTGCAGCCCTGGAGCTGGGGAAAATCGCTTCTTTCTCTGGCCACTGCAGCCCTGCATACCCCAAATTCCCCCCACCCCGTCTTCTCACCCCACTGCCCCCTCCCACCTACCCCCATTCCCTCCAAGGCCACTACCTCACCTTACATGTGCATCTTCTCCAGGGTCCAGGCACCTACTAATTAGGTGGGTGGCCCTTCATTTTCTTGTGTGTGGCCGCCCAGGCACGCACCTTAGAGGGAACTATCTGGGGATCACATGAATGGAGCTCACAGACCACTGGTGGTCCACGGACCACAGTTTGAGGACCTCTGCTCTATACAGCTCTTTATAAATTAATTTTTAAGTAACTTATTTTCAAATAGATTGTGAACCTCGGCAATAATGCTCTGACAACCCTACTATCAGCGATATTCATTGACTTAAACATACTTCAGTCTGAAGTGGATTTATCAAACAATCCCTGGATATGTGACTGCAGGCTCATTGCTTTCAAACATTTCATTAGCTTTCTTTCTGAATCCTTGAGGAAAAAGTGGAGTATCTTATGCAGTGAACTGGTCAGCAACTCAGGACAACCTCTGCTGTCTCTCAAAAGGTTTCATTTAAACTGTGAAATGCCTATAGACAACAATGTTTCATTTAAGAAAATTGCTGTCCCAATAGGAGAAACAGCTGTGCTAGACTGTGGCTTAGATAAAACCTGGGGTATGTGTAACAATTACTATATCAATCCAACATTTTAAGTTCCTGTAAAATACATGTAGGATGATAATCAAGCTTAATTCACAATAAAGGGAACAATTCCTCAGATAAAATCTTCATTAAGAATAATTGTACAATAAATAGATTTCAGATACAATAAAAAGTTAGAATGTTGTGATTAAAAAAGTTTTTGGGAACTTGACTTTCAAACATTTGAATAGTTATTTTAAAATATTGATGTCATATTCCACCTTTTCATCCAACAAATGTATGGTGCAGAATCAGTCATACCAGGAAGTTAAGAACAGGTGGTGTATTATAAATCAGTACATATTTTGGAGGATGGTGGTGGCAGAATAGGCTTTGCCATCCTTACCGGCGTGATGACTATGGGACAGTGTTTCTGGACTGTTTGTAGAGCAATGAGAGATAACACTGTAGTGTTTTTTGTCCTCACTGGGTAAAGTGAAAGAGGGTTTTTATTTGGGTCTGTAACGTGTGAAGGGGAAAGGGTCGTTTTTATTTATTTTATAAGTGTGGCTACCCAAGGCTTTAACACATAATAATTCACTTCATAAACAAATTCTTCTTGACCCATTAATCAACACTAACACCTCTCAATATTAATGACATCCATAAAGGCTAAGACTTTTCCCACTTAGCCCCTCTCTCTGAGATAGAGCCCAATAAACAAACAAGTTTTACAATGGTCCTGAAGGTTCAACAAAGATGGGCTCTCGCAGACTAATGCAAAAGTAAATTGAAGGCTTTTGGACCCTTCTTTTTAAATGCTTTACCCCAAATGGATGGATGGACAGATAGGAACTGTCAGGTATGCCAGCCAATATCTACTTCCAGGGATGGATACAAAGAGAAAGGCCATCTCTAAAATGTGCAGGACCCAAACCATAAAGGATGTATAGATCAAAATCAATACATTGGCTTGCACCCAAAGAAAAAGTGGAAGCCCACACAGGTTCTGGAACAGATGAATAAGTAGGTCCCCAGAAAGGTATGCCAGTAATTAACAAGCAGCCACATTCTGCACCAGTTGAAATTTCAAGTGGTTGTCAGGAAGATACTGCTATAGTTCAATAGTAAAGTATTTCCTATGAACCAAAAGCATACTGATGTAACCCCAGTAATTTCCCCCTCTATTTTTATAGTATTTACAGTATGGAAGTTTGAAAGACTATGGTCCAAATTGGAAGTGTGGATGAGGAGGTATGGTGGTTTAACAGTAAGGTGGCAGGATATTAGGGTACTGTTGGGGGATAAGTAGAAAACGGGCTTTATTTATTATTTAAGAATTAATGACATCTAAAATTGTTAAAGATATATCAAACAGTGTCTGTATAGAAATGGCTACCACACTGAAGACTATTTAGCCTTAAGAAGCAACAAATTTACATTTTAAAATATGTATTTCATTATCTTTTTTCATTTCAGGGAATGAAGAAATCCATTGGTGGACTCCCCGTGGCAGAATTTCCAAGGATTACTCACTTCCTCATATTAGACAGGATGAAATGAAAAACTTAATATATAATATTGGGAAAACTGCAGAAGGGCTATATGCATGTATTTGTAACAGAATGAAGACTAAATATCTCATCTATGACATATATGTGAAGCAAAAATATTCACCGTTCTTGGTTAGAAATGCCAGAGACATCAATGCAGTTATTAGACAAGGAAGAACAGAAGGAGACTTCACCTTGGCAGTCTGTCTCTCAGTGCTCATTACGTTTGTTTGTGCTTTTTGTCTTGGTGCTTTCGCTAGACCTTACATTGGAAGAATCTGGAGACAAATATGCAGAAAGAAAAACTCAGTTTCAGAAAATACATTTTCTAATCAAGGATTTTCAGCTGAAACCCTGACAAGAGAGAATACTACAAACACACAAACAACTATACAGCAAAATTTGTCTTTTTGTAGTGGAAACTCTTCAAGAAATGTAGGCTCTTACATTGTGGAAGCTACTAGCTTGCATAAAGTTGCCCTTCATAAAGGAGTACTTGTACTAAATACAGAAGAAGCAAACCAAGATCAAAGTAGCAACTATATCAAAGTAAAGAAAGAAAAGGTGTCTCAGAATAGCCAAGCAACTAATTCTGCTTGTAAAGCAGATATAGACATTGATAATAATGAAAATTTTTCTGCAATGTCAGATCACCAGCATAGCAATAAAGCCTTTCAAAGAGAATTATCAAATAATGACATTTCATCACATGATGATTCAAAATACCTTTTTAATGAAGATTCAGGAAAAAGCAGGTTCTCTCCTATAGAGAATAGATTTAACATGGACTTTTACTCACTCCACATTGAATCTTCAGATTTAGATTCACCATTTGCAGGAGAAACTAACTTTCCATTTTCTGAAGCACAAATACAAACAAACGCACAGAGTTCTGAATACAGTGATGTAAACAACAGATCTAATCTGTTGCAGTCTGAAATTGCAGAGTCTCTGCAAGAGAATGAGAGACAAATGACTTCCCACACTCAGTCACTGAATACTCAACAATTTATGCTCAAAAGGCATAACTGTGATAAAGAACTTGAGGTAAATGACAACATAGATATGCTCAATAACAGTGAGAATGTTATTTTACCTCCTAGCTGTGAAAGTGATATAAATACTGAGAATTCAAACACCTACCAAACAGAGACAAATTCTGCTAGTATTCAAGAGTATGGTTGTAAAGAAGAAAATACTAGAAATAAAGACAATCCAGTGGATATGTTTAATGACAGCAGTTCTACAGATGAAGGGTCTACATTCACACTGAGTGATTCTAGTTCTTTAACAGAAAGTGAACTGGGGCGATCTAATGCTGGTGATGATCATCTGACCAACCCATCAGTAACAGAGCAGGTGATTAGCTTAAACAATGGTACTGGCAAGGTCACCACATTGCTTCAGAGTCCTACCATTACTACTGGATTTCAAGATATTATGGAAAAACATAAAAATAAGAATGAAACATATTCTGAAACAGCTATTATTTCTGGATCAGGTACTGGCATGTCTGAAACATATTCATCTGTTCTTCATATAGATTCATCTCACATTGATATATCTGACACATCTCATATTGATAAGTTTGATGATCATGTAACCCTGTCAGACTCAAATACAAATAATCCTCCATGTTGTGAAGTTCCTGGTATATTTGAGTATGTTACCAGCCCAAATTCACCAGCCCAGAATATAATTACTAATCCTGTCTGCAAACAAAATATAAATGTGAATTACATAGCATTACCACCATTGAAGTATTCTCCCAGATCTATTCCAGATACAGAGAACATTATTTCTAAAAACACTTATTTGCAGCTTTGTGGATTTTCTACTCGAACTCAGCATTTTGACAGATTCACCCCCACTGATCAAAAAGAAAATGTTATTGAGATCAATACAGAAGAAAATCATATAGCTCAGAGTTCTTCCCTGAAGAATTACGGGGAAGACGGCATTACATTAAATATAGCAAATATTAACACACCTCATACGAACCATAATTTTATATTCTCTTCTATTGATTTTGGTTCAAACTGTGTTCCTAATAAAGCATCACTTCTGCATTCCAATATAACCACTGATGAACCATTTCTTCAATCTCATTTGGAGAGCACAGATGAAAAATCTGTTGCAAACATTACTGAGAGACAGGGCTCATCAGTCCCAGAGCAACAGCATATGAACATGTCTGGGACTTGTGCACAAAGCATGCACAGGGGTTTTAATGAAAGGGAATGTGATAAATACACAGAAAAAACTTCTTGTTCTGGAATAGATAAAGACAATTCTAACTTGTGTATAGCAGAAATGCAGTTTCACAATATTATGACAGATTCAAGCTGTGTTACCTCTTCTGAGACGATGCAATCAGTTTTCAATGAAGAAAGATACTTACAACCTGGTCACGAGAGTGAAGAGAATGTATGTTTCTCAACACATCCCCAGAGCTTTTTAAATGAAAATATGCAACATAGTTTATATAAGGTGTCACAGAATGCTCAAGGAAATACAATCGCCAACAGAACCAATTCCAGTGAGACTGAGAATGAAACTTCATTGGCAGAATTAAAAAACAGTTCTAAGGCAGATGCAATCCTCCAAAATTCAAGCGAAAAACTGGATAAAAAAAATGAAGCCACAAGAGGGCAGCTTTTAACAGAGGGCAGCTTTTTTGTTAAGAAGAAAAAAGCCTTTGATGGTTTTGCAAGTGTTCTACAAAGCAGAACAATGGATTCCACAAAATAAGACGTAGGATGTGAAATGACTGTACTAAGACTCTCTGCAACATTTATTAAGGGTACACAATCTTATGCAGTTCCCAAGTAAATGTCCAAATGGGCTTAGTTTAAGATGGAGTATGGTTCTTGTTTTTTTATACATATTGATAAATATTAAATATTAAACTTAAAACAACCCCAACCGTTGTGCCCAGTTTTCTCAGCATAATTATCTGCCCTGAATTATTTCAGAAACCCATGCTGTATAACCATTTTGAAAATGAAGGGGGATGATAGTAGTATGACCCCAAGAGTCTGCTATATTGTAACTCATATCAGGCCTGACACACTCACTACCCCCAACACACTGTTGTCATACTATGTATCTAAAAGGTATCGTGTAAGGTATCATATGTAAACGGGTAAATTGGCCCCCAAAATCAGTGTCTGATACATGCACGAATTGTGTACAAAGAGTTGTGTGTGTGCTGGAAATATGTTCTTTAAAATATGTTTGGGAGGCAGTGCATACATTGAGCCTGCCCTAGCAAAGGAATATGTATTCCCCTGTCTGACTGGCTTGATTACAAGCAGAGGAAAATGAAAGTACATTTACATACAAGGTAAACAAAGCAACCAAGCTAACAAGCAGCAGCTTAGTAAGCACACAGAGGGACAGAGTCCACACCCCCATGAATTCTTCCTGGCTCTTAAGGCAGAGACAATGGACTTTGGGAAACATAGGGGGACCAAAAATATGTTAATTATCCATCATTTAGAGAGTGCTGTAACCTATGTCCTCTGAGTCTGTGAACATTGGGTCCCCTGACCAGGAGGGCTAGAGATGCTGGTAGCTGGATGTAAGTGAGAAAGCTGCTTAAGCAAAGATTATAAAATTGCTAATGTTAAATTTTACAGTAGATATGTTTTGTTTGTAACCAAACCTGTTTCTTTTTCATTTGCCTTATATCATTTAAATCTCTGTTCTTTATTAATAAACTTATTCTTGTTTTATTACAAAGCCATCTCAGTGCTGTGTATTAAAGTGAAGTGTGTCTTCAGCTAACCGAACAGGGTGATGTGTATATTGTCTCTTGGGAGGCAGCAAACTTAATTTTTGTGAACGTCTAGTGAGAGGGACTGGATACTACGGAGAGACATCTTGAGTGGAACTCAAGAGCTGGGATTCACTGCTTGCTACTTGCAAAGGAAGGTTTAGACTGGCAGAGGCTTGAGGAGTTTGCTGGTGAAGCAGATAGACGGACGTAGCAGGGAGCTGAGACACAGTCTAATCTCCAGCACAACTGACTCTTGCTGAAGCTGTGGGGTAACACAGTGGCTTACAGTTTTGTGGGTCCTGAGCAGAACATCACAAGCAGCCATACTTCACTTTGGGATTTGCCAGTATTTGGCTATCTCCATTTAAAATCACAAATCTCCAAAGAGCCATGTGTTCTGGCAAAAATAGTGTGTTTTTAGAAAAATTCTTATTCAAAATAAGTAGAACTAGAGTCAGCTTTAGTAAGCAAAATGGTTTTAGTGGAATAATATACTACAGCCTTCTCAAACATGTAAGCCACTCAGTAGCTGTGACTATGCAATGAAGTTCAAAATTTGATTAATTTTCTCTTTGCTTCATTTTTAATAGGTCTATTTCCTCTTTAGTATTTAGTATTGGTACTTAGATACTAAGGTGCCTTAAAATATATTTTCCCCTGGAAATTGTCTCCTTGTAAAATATCCTTTATTCCCCTTTGCCTGACAAATGAACATTGTCAACTTGCTGTTTTAAAGCATGTTTCTAATAGAGGACCAATTCAATAGCAATTATAGAACTTTAAAAACACATTTAATATAGTATATTTCTATATAAATCTGCAAACCGCAATATGTTCTGTGAATGCCATTTTGATTGTAAAACTCTTTTGTGCGTTTTGGCACTCCTGCTTCTAACTTGAGCTGGAACATCCAAGAGGTGTCAGGAGAGATCCTTGCACCTAGCAGATGGCTAACAACAGAGAGCAATCAAGAGTCATCAGGGTGGATGGTCTTCCATTCAAATGAAAGCAGCCTAGAATAATGAGCTGGGTGCAGTCCAGGGAAACCAGTTTTGCCAGTCTGGATTTCAGGTTGGCTGGACCTAAGCAACACATCACTTGATGAGAGCCATGAAGCCACTTAGGGAAAGGGGCAGGGTGAGGTGTCCTCTGACAAAAGGGACTGGAACTTTATAAAAAGGACAAGTTCTGCTCTGAGCTGGCTCTCTCTCACCAGCCATCCATCAGCAAACCCAAAGCAGAACATAGGACTGGCCAGGAGGTGAATGAGGCAGAAGGATTCTCTGGATTCCCTGGAAGAACATAGATTAAAGTTCAAGAGAGCAGAAGAAAGTGAGGCAGGGTCTTCATAGTTTAAGGCCACCAGGGATCATTAGATCACCTGGTCTGACCTGTATATCACAGGCCACTACAATTAATCCAGTTCCCCCGTTATTGAGCCATTAACATGTTTGACTAAAGCATAACTTTGGTTTGGCTGAAGCATATGATTCAGAAAGGCATCCAGTCTAAACTGGAAGACATCAAGAGACAGAGTAGAATCCACCACTTTCGTTGGTAGTTTTTTCCAGTGGTTAATTACCCTCACTGTTAAAAAATTGTGCTTGATTTTTAAATATGAATTTGTCTAGTTTCAACTTACAGATATTGTTCCTTATTACATGTTTCTCTGCTATATTACAGGGCTCTTTAGTATTCTGTATTTTCTCCTCATGAAGATATTTATATATTTTTAAATATATAAATATATATATGAAGATATTTATAGATTTATATAGATATTTATATATATTTAATCAAGTCACCTCTCACATTTTCTTACTGATAAACTAAGCAGATTGAGCTGTTTGTCTCTCACTCAAAAGCATTTTCTACAGCCCTAAAATCATTTTTGTAGCTCTTTTCTGCACCCTCTCTAATTTTTCAATCTCCTTTTAAAAATGTGGATGCCAGAACTGTATGCAGTATTACAGTATCAGTTTCACCACTGCTGCATACAGAAGTAAAATTACATCCTTACTCCTACACATTACTCCCATTTATGCATGCAGGGAGCACATTAACCCTATTTGCCAGAGCATCGTACAGAGCTCATGTTCAGTTGCTTGTCCACTACGACTCCTAAATCCCTTTTAGAGAAAATGTTGATGAAACCTAGTATCAACCTCTGAGGTACCCCACTGGAAATTCCCCCATTCAATCATGATTCCCCATTAACTAACTACTTTGAGTTCTGTGAGTTAGCCTGGCCTTAATCCATTTAAATGTGTGCTCTGTTGCTCGGATAATTAACCATTGGAACAAACTATTTTTTAAATTGGGATGTTGTGAAATATTAAGCCAAGCACCTTACAAAAGTCTAAATATAGCTATGCAGTTATCTTTATCAACCAATCATATAATCTCATCAAAGAATGGAAATCAGGATTGTTTGACAAGACCTATTTTCTATAAAACCTTGTGGACAGACATTAATTAAATTCCTATTCTTTATCAAGTGAATCCCATATCAGTTTTTATATTATTTTGCCTGAGATTGATTTCAGGCTAACCGGCTGATAGTTGCCTGGATCATCCTACTTGCCCTTTTAAAATATTGTCACACCATTAGCATTCTTCAGTCTTTGGGAATTTCCTGGGTATTCCATGATTTATTAAAAATTAACACCAGCAAGCTCGAGATCTCCACAGCCAACTCTTTTCGGACTCTTGGGTGCAAGTTATCCAGGCCTGCTGATTTTAAAATGTTTATTCTTAGATTGGCAATAAAACTAACAATTTTTTTTATATTAAAAAAAGAGACTACAAGTTTGATTAGTAAAGGTAACAGTATTGATGCAATATACTAGGACTTCTGTAAGACCTTTGACTCGGTAGCACACATTTTGATTAAAAAACTAGAACAATACAAAATTAACATGGCATACATTAGATGAATTAAAAACTGACTGATAGGTCTCAATATGTAACCCTCCAGTGAGTGTATTTCTAGTGGGGACCCATAGGGATCCGTTCTTGGCACCATGTTATTTCACATTTTTATCAATGACCTGGAAGAGAACACAAAATCATCACTGATAAAGTTTATAGGTGGTACAAATATTGGGGGAATGGTAAATAATGAAAAGGACAGGTCACTGATAGAGTGATCTGGATAGTTTGGTAAACTGAGCATAAGCAAATGAGATTTTTTTAATACAGCCAAGTGTAAACGTATACATCTAGGAACAAAGAACGTAGGTCATGCTTACAGGATGGGGGACTGTATCCTGGGAAGCAGTGACTCTGAAAAAGATTTAGGGATCTTGGTGGACAACCAGCTGAACATGTGCTCCCAGGGCGACATGGTGGCCAAAAGGGCTAGTGCAATCCTTGGATGCTTAAAAAGGGAATCTCGAATAGGCAAGTAGACATTATTTTACATTTGTATTTGGCACTCATGCGACTGCTACTGGAATAATGTGTTAAGTTCTGGTGCTCACAATTCAAGAAATAAGTTGATAAACTGGAGAGTGTACAGAGAAGAGCCAAGAGAATGATTAGAAAACATGTATGATAATGATTGAGCTCCTTGAGTCTATCTATGGCCAGTGTTATTCAGGTCAGACTAGATGATCACAGAAGTCCCTTCTGACCTTGAAATCTATGAGATGTTGTTTAATATCCTCCTTCGTTACTGCTGGAGTACATCATCATCCTTAAGTGAAATGAGTACAGCATCCTGCTTCTTTCCAAACACCAACAGAAATATGTAACACTTCTCCTTTTTCTACATTGTTATTAACAATTTTACCATTACCATCTAGTAATGGGCCTAGACCTGTTTGCACAGAGTTGTTTTTCCATAAATTTTTATATCTTGTATGCTTTGTCTATGAATAAAGTATGACTGATTTAGAAATTACTTTATAAAGTCTGTGTGGCTCTTGCTTTAACTATCATAAAGTCCCTGAAGGATAAAACAGTAATCCAGAGTACACATTAGTGTATAGCTCTGGAGAGTGTGTGCAAAAGCCACCAGGGAGACCGGGGTTGGGAGCAGGGGAGGGGGAGAGAGACAGGACTGATCTTGGGGAATAGGGTAGTTGGACAACAGGGTCCTACATCTCAGGAAGCTGTACCAGACATTACTCCTGGGGGAATTCTGCGCCACTGCACATGTGCAGAATTCATGTCCCCATAGATTTATTTGCTTCCCCTTAGAAAAGAGACTTTCTGACGGGGAAGCAAAGGGAACCACAAGAGCGGTCACACACCCCTCTCCAGCAGCTCAGGCACCTGGAGTAGCCAGCAGAGAGGTAAATCACAGCTGGGGGGAGGGCAGGGCTGGGGACAGCCCAGCCAGTGGCTCCTACTCTGCGCCAGGCTCAGCTGTGGGCAGGCAGGACTTCCTCTTCACCTGCAAGGAGTAGCCAGGGCCGGGTCAGACCCACTCCCAGAAACTTCCCCTGGCTGCAGGAAGCACCACACACACACCCCTCCTGCTTCCTGCCCCCATCGCTCCTCAGCTGAAGGGGAGAGATTACTGTACGGGGAGCTGGTCTGCCCAACTCCTGTGCATCTGGACCCTCCCATACCCAGACCCCCACCAAGCCCTGCACACCACCAAACCTCACCCCCTGCATCCGGATCCCCATTCCTGCACCCAAATCATCCCCTGCTGATCCCTCCACACTCAAATCTCCACCTGACGAGACCCACCCCCCTACACTTGGACCACTCAGATGAGCTCCCCGCACCCAGACCCCCACCCCAACGGGTGAGCATCACTATGAACTAAAGGCTTCCTGATACTTGCACAAGATTTGATCCCTGGGGACTTTGGCTTATGTGTCCCTGGTAGTGGGAAGGGTCCAGACTCTCACCATGCTGGAAAGTCTCCAAAACAAGGTCTAAATCAAAACAACTTAAAATGATAAACTAAAAGGAAGTCCAGCTAACTTTTATCACCAACCACTTTGAGCACTAATCTACTCTCACTGCTTACTTTCCTCTCTAATACTCTCTTGAATCTCCTGAAATCTAATTTATTTTCCTTCCACACTACTGACATTGTTTTTATCAAGGACACCAGTGAGCTCCCTCATATGAAGGCTTCCCATCTATTCTTACTCTGCCACTTCTAACATCTGACCTCTCCATGCTGCTGTTTTCTCTTCTCTCTCTCTCCAATCATTCCCTTAGTATCTCTAGTGATTCCTTGCTCTCCCTTCTTCCACTGTAGCATCCCTCAGGATTCTGCCCTTGGTAGTCTTTTTTTCCCCCTTCACATTTTATCCAAGTAATCTCATCCACTCCCAGAGGTTCAACCATATCTCTATGCCAATGATTCAAATACAGGTTTCTTTCCGGACTTTCACCTTGTTCAGTCTCTCATTCAACTTCTCATTGTTGACACTCCACCCCCAACTAAAGCTCAGTTTACCACAAACTGAAATTTTCTTCCTGAATCATTGTCCCTCACTATAAAAATCCATTATCCTCCCATCATCTTATTTTGCAAACTACATACTTCCCTCCTCCTCCAAACCAGTCCAGGTAGTTGCCAAATCCTGTTGAGTCCTCTACATCTTTACGAGTTTTTTCCTCTCCATCCCTACTACTAAAACCTTTTTTATGCATTGCACTCAATTACTGCAACAGCCTTATTTGCCTCTTCCCTTTCCTCATCAATCAATTTAAAATACTGCCGCTAACATTTTCTTCCTTAGCTGCTCTGACCATATTAACATGAGGCTCCCTTAGATTCTTTTCACTGACATTCCCTTGCCTTCCATATCAAGTTAAAGCTACTTTCCCCCTCTTCAAGGTCCTGAACTCTGTTCTTTCCTGTAGCTCTTACTCCACCCCACACCATTTCATTTAGCCTGTCCCTCTCAATGTTTATTCCATTTATTTCCTTCCACTCATTTTCTTCTATACTACCCTTCTGTCCAGAACAGAATCCCTTTGTGAACTGAAACTCTTCTTCTTCCTATCTTACATTAAATCTGCCAAATCAGAATTCAAGCCTTGCTTGCCCAGTAAAGCTTGATCTGCCTTGAAGATTGTATCGGTATAACTTTCAATTAGAGACGATTTACCAGAAATTATACCAGTAAGCTTCCCCCCTCCCCCACCAGTGTGGATACAGTTATACTGGTATAGCTTATTCCTGTACAGTAATAGGCTATACCAGAATAAGACACCTTTATATAAGTATAACTGCATCCACAGTAAGAGAGCTGTACCACTTTAACTGTTAACTATACTGGCATAATTAATGCTGTACATTTATGTTTAGCAAGCTGTAAGTCACTGTATACACTGTTGATACTGGATAGATTGTCCACAAAGAGGCTCCATTAAGAGCAGCATGGGCATTAACTGTCTGAATTCTTGATTGAAGACAGAAGTCTTATCCACTGGGGGCATGGAGATCTCACTTTATTAGATGCATCTGCAGTTCTATTTTAGACTATTATTCCAGACTTACTTTTTTCCAGTGATGCAGCCAGACAAGGATTCTCTGAGCTCAGGTAAGAGGGTGGAAGGGACAAGGTGTCATTGCTCTTCCTCCGTCATGCATTTGTTCATTATGAACAGAACTGAAGTTTTGAGTTTGAGGGTAGGTTTGCTCCAGAATATGGACAGCCACCAGTACTCCCACACCATAACCTGGCCACATTCTGAACACCCACCTATTTGTCGCACGTTTTTGATAACTGCCAGCTAAGTTTCCCTGATAATTTGATTTATGTACAAGGTCTCTCTGATCAATCTCTTTAAAGTCATGGAGCTTGACAGGCAATATGGTGTATCATTGTAGTCACTTATATATGAGAGGGTTTTTCCCCCTTAAATTAAGCTACATACAGTGAATCCAGATATTATGAAGACAGTAACCACAGCATCATAGAAATGTAGGACTGGAAGGGACTTTAGGCACATGAAATTGCAAGCCCATTAGCAAAGCATTTTAATGAATCTGTAAACTCAGGGGTTGTACCATTTGACTGGAGAATTGCTAATATAGTTCCTATTTTTAAGAAAGGGAAAAATGTGACCCGGGTAACTACAGGCCTGTTAGTTTGACATCTGTAGTACGCAAGGTCTTGGAAAAATTTTTGAAGGAGAAAGTAGTTAAGGACATTGAGTTCAATGGCAATTGGGACAAATTACAACATAGTTTTACAAAAAGTAGATCGTGCCAAACCAACCTGATCTCCTTCTTTGAGAAAGTAACAGATTTTTTAGATAAAGGAAACGCAGTGGATCTAATCTACCTCGATTTCAGTAAGGCATTTGATACAGTACCACATGAGGAATTATTGGCTAAATTGGAAAAGATAGGGATCAATATGAAAATTGAGAGGTGGATAAGGAACTGGTTAAGGGGAGACTATAGCAGGTCATACTGAAAGGTGAACTGTCAGGCTGGAGGGAGGTTACTAGTGGAGTTCCTCAAGGATCAGTTTTGGGACCAATCTTATTTAATCTTTTTATTACGGACCTCGGCACCAAAAGTGGGAGTGTGCTAATAAAGTTTGCAGATGACACGAAGTTGGGAGGTATTGCCAATTTAGAAAGGGATCGGGATATCATACAGGAAGATCTGGATGACCTTGTAAACTGGAGTAATAGTAATAGGATGAAATTTAATAGTGAGAAGTATACGGTTATGCATTTAGGGATTAATAACAAAAATTTTAGTTATAAGCTGGGGACACATCTGTTGGAAGTAACGGAAGAGGAGAAGGACCTCGGAGTCCTGGTTGATCACAGGATGACTATGAGTCACCAATGTGATATGGCCGTGAAAAAAGCTAATGCGCTCTTGGGATGCATTAGGCGAGGTATTTCTAGTAGAGATAAGGAGGTGTTAGTACCGTTATACAAGGCATTGGTGAGACTGTGCAGTTCTGGTCTCCCATGTTTAAGAAGGATGAATTCAAACTGGAACAGGTACAAAGAAGGGCCACTAGGATGATCCGAGGAATGGAAAACCTGTCTTATGAAAGGAGACTCAAGGAGCTTGGTTTGTTTACCTTAGCCAAAAGAAGGCTGAGGGGAGAGGTGATTGCGCTCTTTAAATATATCAGAGGGATAAATACCAGGGAGGGAGAGGAATTATTTAAGCTCAGTACCAATGTGGACACAAGAACAAACAGATATAAACTGGCCATCAGGAAGTTCAGACTTGAAATTAGACGACTGTTTCTAACCATCAGAGGAGTGAAGTTCTGGAACAGCCTTCCAAGGGAAGCAGTGGGGGCAAAAGACCTATCTGGCTTCAAGATTAAGCTAGATAAGTTTATGGAGGGGATGGTTTGATGGGATAACATGATCTTAGTCAAAGGTCAATTAATTGCCATCAGTAGTAAATAGGACCAATGGTCAGTAATGGGATGTTAAAAGTTACTAGAGAACTTTTTCCTGGGTGACTGGCTGGTGAGTCTTGCCCACATGCTCAGGGTTCAACTGATCGCCATATTTGGGGTCAGGAAGGAATTTTCCTCCAGGGTAGATTGGCAGAAGCCCTGGAGGTTTTTCGCCTTCCTCTGCAGCATGGGGAACGGGTCACTTACTGGAAGATTCTCTGCATCTTGAAGTCTTTAAACCATGATCTGAGGACTTCAATAGCTGAGACATAGGTAAAAGGATTATTTCAGGAGTGGGTGGGTGAGATTCTATGGCCTGCATTGTGCAGGTCAGACTAGATGATCATAATGGTCCCTTCTGACCTTAAAGTCTATGAGGTCATATAGTTCCATCCTATGCACTGAGGAAGGACAAAGTATTATCTAGACTATCCCTGACAAGAGTTTGTCTATGTTTGTAAAATAAATGCTTGTAATAAATAATTGTCCCCCTAGGCCTATTTGGGAAGTAGCATGAAGATACTGTTGCTACAGAGGCCCAAGGCTCAAATGAGCGAGTAAAAAGAAGTAGGCTACTGCTTGTATAACTGTAGGAAACAAGCCCACCTTTGGTGATTAGTTCAAATATATCTGAGGCATTGCTTCTCTGGAACAAGTTTCATCACTTTTAAAATAAGTTTGATAAGTGGTGAGGCTTGGGAACCATATCTTAAGAAGCTGCTAAAGATCCAGTCAAGGAAGAACAGAGCTCTCAAAGCTGCCTCAACAATAACCATATTCATTATTTTTCTCTGCAATTTTTTGGTCACAAACTCAAAAACAGATTTGCAACTGCACTTCAATAGTAAAAGCAGATTTTTTAAAAAATTTATCTTACTTTACTGTAGGCTTACAACAAGCAGATACTCTGTTTAAAAGTGGTTCCTTCCAAAGAAAGACAAATGTATGTACTTGACTTTTCATGCAGTGTCTAAAGTAAAGTATCACTTACATTTAATACTCCTGGAGGAATTCTGTGCCAAAAAAAAAAAAATTTGGCACCAAAAAATTAAAAATTCGGCACACAATATTTAAAAATTCTGCAAAATTCTGCATATTTTATTTATCAAAACAACACAATATAACCATGCCACTTTCAATTATTTTGATAATTTATTTCAAAATATCTGTCAGCGAGTATGTCTGTAACAATACAGACAACAAAAAAGATTCAGGAAATGTTTTTTGACAAATAGATTCCTTTTTAGGCATATTAATTCAGAACTTTGAGTAATAATTCATTTAAACTACAAAACAGAAACGTATTTCCTGCACCCCTCAGAAGTAGTGCAAAGGCTTGGGGGAGTCAGGGGAAACAGAGGAGCTGAAGAAGAGGGAATTAATCACTGGGAAAGAGCCTGGAAGTGAACCTGGACGGTTATTGGGTGTGGGTGGGAGAAGTACGGAACAAGGTTTTTTTGGGCTGAGGGAGAGATTATTAGGGAGATAGGGAGCCTCTCCCATGCAGATACTGACTGACTCCTAGCCTCTCCCATTCAGTCAGGCGCATCCTCTCGTCCCCGTGTGTCCCTGCATTCTCTCTTCCCCATCTGTCCCTGCACTCCCACTCCGCCACCCCACATCACCCATGTGTCCCTGCACCCTCCTCCCGTCCCCATGTGTCCCTGCACTCCCCTCCCGCATGTCCCTGTACCTCCATTCAGCCACCCCTCCTGCCTCTGCACCCTCTCCCACATCGCTATGTGGCCCTACACCCTCATTCCCATTCAGCCCCCGCTCAATTGTCCCCCCACTAGCTCCTGTGCTCTCACCCCAGTCTGTCCCCACCACTAGCCTTTTGAAACCCAGTTTATGTGATCTCCCCCCGCAGCACCATGTGCCCCGCTCTGTCCCCCCTGCTCCATATCCTGTGCCTCCTCACCTGGCCCCATGGGCAGGATGCTGTGAAGAACACAGCCACTTCCCCTCCCTCTCCGTGACTGGCTATTCTGGACCAGAGCTGACTGACCTCCCTTTTGTTGCCACAGCAGCCCCTGGTGGGCAAAAGATGTAACTGCAGCATCTCTCCATCAGAATGTCATTTCAGCAAGGGGGGGGGGGGAAATCTGCAGGAGACATGAATTCTGCACATGTGTAGTGGCACAGATTCCCCCAGGAATAAATTTAAGCTTACTTGAACAACCCCTTCTTCCAATGTTACCCTAAAATCATTTATGGACTTTCCCTGAATAATGTGTGATTTAAGAAAGGACCAGTTTATAAAGATACTCACTGTGCAGTTCTTCTTGAACAGATGAGCTTGGAGAAATTGTTTCTGCATAAAAAAAAACTTTCGCATTACACTAGCCCCTTACATATCTTTTGAAGCATACAGTATATCCTAGCAAGTTCTTTTTAAATAGATTTGCCTTTATATTAACAGTATTAAAAACAACAAGATTGCACAGGTGCCCTTTAGCAAAATATACTGGGATTTTCAGCACAGAAACGCTCTGCACTGCTACTAAACCTAAACACTGAAGGTTAACCCAATTTAATGAATCAGAAGAGAAAGCACTCTGAATTACATAGGCATAAATGCATCTTAAATCGGTGTTGTAAACAGAAATTAAACTCAGCTAAGATGAATTTAAGTAGCAGTTCTAGACCAACACCTTGTGTGGCAAGTTCAGATGAGTGAATATTTGAAACATGAGCCACAGAAAAATCTGAAGTCAGTTTCTGAAACCAACACAAATACTGTTTATTTGTGGGATACCATTTTACATTAACTCCAGCAAAACCTAAAAACCAATCAGCTGAACTCAGGTAAGGTGGCATAACAGTTCTTTAGTCAGGTTGTGAGTCACAGGACTTTAGCACACCTCATATAAGATGCAAATACCTAAGACATAAAAGCATTCACAGTAATAGGTTAACTGCTGTTCCTGTACCAGCAGTGTCAGTAGAAACTATTTTGTGATAACACAAAATCAACCCACATTTTGGTCTCATTTACAGACAACCTACAGTTTAGTTGGTGGATGGATTCTATACACTTATACAACAATATGAAAGGAGAAAGTATAAGGCTTATAAGAGGTATTTTAGCAATTATAATAAAATGAGGGGCACAAGCTAACTTTTAAAGCTGTCTGTATAAACTTCAAGAGTACTTAACGATTTGTTAGGCTTGTGACCAAGGGCCAACAGAAATCTGGAAAAATCCTAGTAAAACTGAGGTATACTTCTACCCCTCCAAAAACAAGGCTGCAGAACATTAAGTCAGTAGCCCCATGCCAGGTCTCACTAACTGATTGCACTAGGCACATCTGTGATGAAACAATGAGTTTGTGATGTAACAGGAAACTACAGTTCTCTATAAAAAGAAGTCAAAAACTTAATGATTAAAGGGTTAAAATACACTACATGCATTCATTCCAAAATTGTATTGTAGTTTAAAAAAACATTAAAATAGGTTGTTTAGACTGAAAACCGGAGCTGCCACTTTCTTGAATAGACTTCCTTAAAGAAAGAAAAGGGTAGGCCGATCTAGACTAGGCAATAAAGGTAATAAATAGAATTAAATGGAGCAAGTTCCCGTCTGTTGGCATTATATTGTTTTAGTCTATTTGGCAACAGAAGGAATCATGTGTGTAAATTTGATACTGTTAAGTTTTCCTGTAATTAATATTATCCTTAAAATCTATTAAATAAGGAACTCTAACAAAGCCCATCATCTATCAATCTTAAGTATTTATAGGGTGCCAAACACTGTAGTATCTGGGTACTAATTTCCTCACTAACCAACTCACTGCCTCATTTCTCTTAACTTTTTTTGGTATTAAACACACAGATCATTAAACCTCAACTACACAATTATTTTACATCAGAAAAACGTACAGAACTTGCAACACTTTGCCACAATGAGCTATGTCTCAGATTTAGCTTCAAAGCCAAGAAGTTGGCAAATTTTGTGGATCTTCTCCTGCAAAACAAGGAACACGCTGAAGTGCCAGTCATTTCATTACATTTAAAGAAAAGTGTACAGAACAAAAAGCAAAGTGAACTGTTTAAGGAGTTCCCACTATTTAAAATTTTAAAAAGGTAGTGCTTTTGAGATTTATCACTGAAAGGCATGAAGAATGAAGTCCTTTGTTTATCTACAGACCAAATACAGCTCAATCAACAGGCAGAAGTTTCCATACATTAACTAGTCAACATGGATAGGCTTAATTCAGTCTTGGGTCCATTCCTTTTTTTGGTCTCTATACTGTAAATGCCAACAAAAGTGAAAATTATCTGCAGCTATGTTAGTGGTTTGATTTAAGAGAACACCTATTAGAAACTCACTGGAGACTCATATAGGCAACTGGAAGCAGATGAAAATGTATGTATTTTCAGTCACTATTAACCTGTTTCACATTAACCAGTTCCTTGGGCCCTACTCCCCATGGACTGTATGCAAAGCAAATAAGAGCAGTATATTATCAATTCACCCAGCACAAGTATCCATAAAAAGTGTGTGTGGGGGGGGGAGGCAGGGTTAATTACATTTTAGATTCCGTTAAACACAGTAAAATCTGCAAAAAACATCTGGGTAATCTGAACAGATTTCTGTTGACCCTGATTATGACAGTTATATCTATAATAATGATTACAAGTTTCTTTGGCTTCTGCCTCCATTATTGGAAGCCAGATTATTCATGACATATAAAATTCATTATGCAACAAACCTTGTATTTTAACTGTGCCACTGTGCTAAAAACGTGTCTGGAATTGTAACTAGCCTAACATGTAAGAACACTTATAGTATTTTACCTAGTTTTCTAGCAACCACTTTTTAGCCTAATTTTACAAGCTATATTGCTTCCAAGTTTACTTTTTAAAAGAACTAAACCAGTAGCTCCACAGATATTTTCCCTATGGCTATACTCACTGTAATATATACATTTACATTAGAAGTCTTATTAAAACACATGTTTTAATAAGAGACTTATTGTAAACATTAAATACCACACACCATTAAATTACTGACTTGTGCAAACTGGCATCAAACATGTAAGTCATGTTATAATGTAACAGCATACAAACAGGCTGTACAAACAATTATGTATGCTTTGTCACTATGAAATTTAAGATTTCTGTTTGTTTTTAATCCCATGACAAAACATGGTGGGGGAAGGCAGTATATACATTTTACCATAACATGATTTTAGATTTTGTATATGCACATATACTGTATATACATACGTAACTTTTGTCTTAGGTGGTTGAATTAGGGAAAAAACAAGTTTAAACACAAAATGACCACTAATAGCAAAGGAATTGTGACTCTGGTCTAGAGCAGCAAGAGTAGCATGTTTTTGGTCAAGTAGGCTTAATTCTGCACACACTGAAGTGAACAGGAGTTTTATCAAGTGATTTAGTAAGAGCAGAATAGGGCCTTCAGTACAGCTGAAAATTTCACATTCAACGTAAGGTACTTTTTTGGATCACAATCTAGAAAAGGTTTCAAAACTGCTAATACCTTAAAAATATTTCAGCAGCAAAGTAATGTTACTGTTTTATTCCAAAATATTCAGTGGCTGACTTTGTTAAAATATACTATTTTGGGACCATTTTCACAAATCCTTAGGGACCAAAGAAGTGAAAAAGGGTCCTGTGGCACCTTATAGACTAACAGACGTATTGGAGCATAAGCTTTCATGGGTGAATACCCACTTCTTCAGATGCATCTGAAGAAGTGGGTATTCACCCACGAAAGCTTATGCTCCAATACATCTGTTAGTCTATAAGGTGCCACAGGACTCTTTCTCGCTTCTACAGATCCAGACTAACACGGCTACCCCCCTTATATTAGGGGCCAAAATATAAGTTTAATAGCACCAGAAACTATGACAATCTATTTTAAAAAAATTAATACTGATGTTATTTTATGAAATGGAAGTCAAAGATGACATGACAAAATACAGAACTTAAAATACATCCCCGTCACTCATTTTCCTCAAATAAATGGCTAAAACTTTCCTATACAAATAATCAAATTAATGAAATTAAGAAGTGGCCCTTACTAAGTTTATTGTACATTTAACTCCTTAATGCTGGTGTTTAATGTGCCCATTGCCTGCAATGGACATTTGGCCAGGAAAATCCAATACCCAGCATGAAAATACTTAAGCTTTCACTATTCAATATAGTTTTTACTTAGAAACACAAAATTATAGCATGGGAAAGACTAACTAAAGTTACAAACAAAAACTAAACATAGGTTTAACTATTGGCTGGAAATAATGAGCCTTAATTCTCCAGCTAAACACTAATTTTAGATAAAAAGTTTAAATTTCACTTTGTAGCAACATAGTTCGAACAGTCTTGGTACACCAAAAATAAAAGGAATATGCCAAAGGCAATTTACAAAAGTCTAAAACCCATTTTTAAAAGGTACTTTAATTTGTTCACTTGTACCTATATTCAAACTACTGCAGTTTTGACATTAAAAAGCCAGTTCTTTCTTCTCCAAGTGGAAATCATCTGTGGCATGTACAACTATTACAATTTTAATAATAATAATAATAATATTAATAATAATAAAAAAGACATCAATACTTCTTACTAAACAAAAGTGATGTTTGACATATGCCTGTGAAGAAAATCATAATGCACCTCTCCTTGTCTCAAAAATTGGCATCTTAAACAGTAAAATTAGAACTGCCAACAGTTCCTCCTCATGATAACTATGTTCAAACAGACTTAATTTTGTTTTCTGAAATGCTACATTTGAGACCAAATGAAAAACAAAAATTAGAAGTTACATGTTCATTGAAGGTGACCAGAAATATGCCACAAAATTATTTTTACAATACATTTCTCCAGAAATAATCCCTAGGTGAAGCTTTTTTATACACATATACAAAATTTAGACAGCAATATACACATAATCACAGTGAGGATGCTGGCAAGCTCACCAATTTGTAGTGTAAATACAAAATGCAAAGCAGCCTTCAAAGAGAACAATGCTACACAGCAAGCATAGCTAGCCTGTTAAATAGCAAACACCAAAAGTTCCCTGCAAAAGGGATACAGTGCAAGAAAAGCAGCATGCGCTTTGATACAAACAGCAGTTTATGGCTAATGGTTGACAACTGTGGTAACAGTGACTCTTGAGCGGCTGTGCATAGTAAACTCCTATGTCATCTGTTTCCCTTTATACCACTCCACAAATTCATCCAACAACACTGGCCCTGTAGAGAGAGATCAAATAATTATATTTTACATAAATCTTGGAAAAGGGACTGCAGGAGTAGGGGCATATAGAGAAAACCGAAGGAATACTTACATGCTCCATCTTCATCATAATTAGTGAGGTCAAGGTTAATTGTTCTGCTGAATTCTAGCACATTGCACCATTGGTCCTTGTTGATAACTTTGTATTTTGACTGCTGCTTAAGATAAGAAGTTTAAGTTACTAAAACAAAGTTGGAGTGTATAATATGAAAGAAAATCACTTCAAATTTGCAGGTTTTTAATAGAACTCAAATGCAATAAAGGATGATTGAAGCTCTAAACCAATGGAAAGTGTAGCTTTAGGGCTTGGACACTGCATTTTAAGTGTTATGAATTTACAAAATGACATCTTTGAAAATGAGCACTGAGTCATATTTCAGTAGTCTACTAGTACTATCATCATTAAAAGGTTAATATTTCAGAGAAAAACCAAGTAAAACGTAAATCTGTTTCAAACTGAAACTTTGCTGTGTACCTCTAGGAACTGGTGGAATACTGGAAAAAGAGGCCATGTTTTTCCCAATAGAAGTCCTAACATGCACTTGGCAGTATTTATGTCTAGGCTGCGCTGGTCCTTTTCCTGTTGGAATGGAAGAAACAAAGTTAAAATGTTATCTCGATATGTCTCATTTGCACCAGTAGTTAAATGACTATTCACTTTTGGCACATCATGAAAACTACTGCTAAATTGCAGGCAACCTGTATATTAAGCACTGTATTGTTTTAACATATACAACAAACTAACTAAGACTTTCCAATTAAAACGTTATGTTTCTTTACAGCTATTGCTATAGAAAGACCAGTTACTTTTCATACTAACTGTAGTTCAAGGATCCCTATTGTAGATGAAGCAGCCAGTCTTGGGGTACAATTTCAGAACTTTTTGGAAGCAGCAGACACTTAAGAGTGAAAATCTGATTGACACATGGTCTTCTGGGTGGAAATTCAGCCTGCTCTTGCCTTAGCTTTGCTTCAACTACCTCCTTTATACTGCTTAAGATGATATTGCAGAAACACTTCTTTCAGTGACGTACAAGGTTAACACCTTTCCTGTTACTGCAGTTGCTTAGGTCACCTCTCTTTGATATTTTGATTATAATGTTGACAAGTTGGGTAATTCTATCAATGGTCATTATTGCAAGTTTTCAACATTTCCCGGAAGACTGGGTCTTCCTTCGCCTGTAGCTTCCTCATGGTCCCCATGTCTCAACTGAACACTGATTCCAGCTATGTATTTGTCAGTCTGGCTCACCTGTTTGTTAGTATTATTAAAACAAGTATTAGAATTCTAAGAATGTATTTAGTGTTTAGATTTTATTGGATGCTTCTGAGTTCTACATGCATTAATCTCACTTATAACATCTGTATTCCATATTGTAAAGCAATATTTGAACGGTTACATTGTGAGCTCCTGTGACTCTGTAAATCACCAGACAGGAGAGAGACATTAATTAGCATGAAGGGCTGATCTTCAAGAGAAGATGTTACACCCTTCCCAAAAGGAAAGTTCCCTCAATATCATACGATCTATTGTGGGACATTGCAACTGGAATTTCCCTACATACCATCAACAAGAGGACAAAAGACTTTTGTTGTCCTGCTGTCCTCCCTGTGAAGATGTGTAATGCAAATGGATTCCTCCCATCAGCTGAGTTTGCAGCTCAGAGGATATGAGAAGAAGAGACTAAAACCCCTAACAAGAAGTAACTGACTACCTATATGCTGCTTGGACTCTGGGATGGTAAAGTGTTTCCAGGTATAAGCAAGAGATCCTCAGCTGCTGAGCCTGGGTTAGCCCTAAAGGACATATAGAGCCTGCTTATTATAGAAGCTTCTATTATTTTTTGAAACTTAAGACTAACTCATTTGTGTATATATGTTTACCTGCTTTAACTTTTAAATAACTCGTTTCCTTTTCCCATTTCATAAATTTTTATATAGTCGTTATAGGGTTGGTTACAAGCATTGTCTTTGGTGTGGTATCTAAGGTGCAACTGACCTGGTGTAAGTGCCTGGTCCTTTGGGACTGGGTGTAACCTGAATATTGCTGTGATTCTTGACGTAAGGGATCATCTATCCACAAAGGTGTGCTCCCATAGATGTCAAGCTAGATCAGAGTTCCCAAAGGGACTGTCTGAGGCCTGGTCTACACTAGGACTTTATGTCGAATTTAGCAGCGTTAACTCGATTTTACCCTGCACCCGTCCACATTAGGAAGCTATTTATTTCGACATAAATGGCTCTTTAATTCGATTTCTGTACTCCTCCCCAACGAGGGGAGTAGTGCTAAATTCGACATGGCCATGTCGAATTCGTGGTACTGTGGACGGAATTCGACGTTAATAGCTCCGGGAGCTATCCCACAGTGCACCACTCAGTGGACGCTCAGGACAGTAATCCGTACTCGGATGCTCTGACCCGCCACTCAGGAAAAGCCCCGGGAAAATTTGAATTCCTTTTCCTGTCTGGCCAGTTTGAATCTCATTTCCTGTTTGGACATCGTGGCGAGCTCAGCAGCACTGGCAACGATGCAGAGCTCTCCAGCAGAGGTTACCATGCAATCCCAGAATAGAAAGAGGGCTCCAGCATGGACTGATCGGGAAGTTTTGGATC
Source organism: Chelydra serpentina (assembly GCA_037349315.1). Classification (NCBI taxonomy): domain Eukaryota; kingdom Metazoa; phylum Chordata; order Testudines; family Chelydridae; genus Chelydra; species Chelydra serpentina. The sequence goes on from JBAIAC010000014.1 coordinate 32,621,169, forward strand.
TGATCGCTGTGTGGGGAGATGAATCCGTCCTATCCGAGCTCCGATCCAAAAGACGGAATGCAAAAATTTATGAAAAAATATCCCAGGCTATGACGGAGAGAGGATACAGCCGGGATGCAACGCAGTGCCACGTGAAAATCAAGGAGCTGCGACAGGCATACCAGAAGACCAAGGAGTCCAACGGACGCTCCGGATCGCAGCCACACACTTGCCGTTTTTACGAGGCACTGCATGCTATGCTCGGTGGTGCTGCCACCACTACCTCACCAGTGTCCGTGGACTCCGACGACGGGGGTCTTATCTATGGCCACGTCGTCGGAGGTTTTCATGGATGGTGAAGATGAGGAAGGAGAGGAGGAGGACGAGGCAGTCGACAGCGCTTTCAATGCTGATTTCCCCGACAGCCAGGATCTATTCATCACCCTGACTGAGATCCCCTACGAACCCTCCCAAGGCAGCATCCCTGACCAGGAAGCAGGCGAAGGACCAGCAGGTCAGTGTTTTAAACATTTATTTGTAATACAGTAGGCATGGTGTATAAGCACTGTGTTTGTATTGCTTAATTGGCCTTAGGCGCTTCAGCTTTGAGTCGTTTTCCAGTGCAACTACTTGAAAAGTCTGTCAATATGTATGGGGATAGAGGAGAAATCCCCATCGGAGATCTCCGCGAAGCTCTCCTGGAGGTACAGTGAAAGCTTTTGTATCAGGTTCCCAGGGAGAGCGGCCTTATTGTCTCCTCCATGGTAGGATACTTTCCCGCGCCATGCAAGCTGCAGGTACTTTGGTATCATTGCCTTGCATAGCATGGCTGCATACGGCCCCGGGGTTTGCTGGCATTGACGCAGCATGCGGTCTTTCTCTGTCTCCGTAATCCTCATCAGAGTGATATCAGTCATGGTGCCCTGGTTTGAATGAGTGGTTTTTTTAGTATAGTGAATTCTTCATTTTCCCTTTAAAGAAAGACACCCGGCGGTTTCCATCCACGCGGGGGGGGGGGGGAGGGAGTTGGGACGCTAACCATTCGAACTTAGTGGTGCGCAGGCAGGGAGAGTTCCCGGGACCGGCCACGCGGAGGTGGGGAAAGGGTAGGCGAGCCGTTCAAACAGAGCGGTTCGCGGGCACTTTCAGTTCCCGGGAGCGGCCACGCGGAGGGGGGGAAAGGGTATGCGAGCCGTTAGAACAGAGCGGTTCGCGGGCACTTTCAGTTCCCGGGAGCGGCCACGCGGAGGGGGGGAAAGGGTAGGCGAGCCGTTCAAACAGAGCGGTTCGCGGGCACTTTCAGTTCCCGGGAGCGGCCACGCAGAGCGGGGGCAAAGGGTTGGCGAGCCGCTGTAGATGACCGGTTTGGGCAGCAGCAGGAACTGGCCGCCGCCAGGAACTGTGATTGAAACATGGGAGTAGAGCACTGCTGTGAAGTAAGCTCTCAGCAGTCCAAAGGCAACAGCTTACCATGGTCTCCAGAGAGCAGATTTCCAGTGTTCAGCAAGGCTTCTGGGATCTGTACACCGGGACCCCAGACACTCAGGATAAAGACATAGTATTCGACCTTGTAGTAAGTGGACATGTGATAGGTACTGTGCTTGGTCTTATTCACAGGGAAAGAGTATAGGCATTGTTCTGGAAAAAGTATCTTTCTGAGGAATTCACTCCCTTTATCTCATCCCACAGCTGCGAGTGTCTCCCGCCCTACCCGTGGATCACCCTCCCAGAGGCTTGCGCTGATCAGGCGGCGCAAAAAGAGAACCCAGGACGACATGTTCTCAGAATTGATGGTCTGTTCCCGAAAGGAGGCGGCACAGCGAAGAGAGGACGTCTCAAGGTCCGAGCGAGCAGTCAGCGAACGGGAGCAGAGGGCTGAAGCTTGCGAGGACAGGTGGCGGCAGGAGGACCAGCAGGCGACTCAAACGCTGCTGGGACTAATGAGGGAGCAAACTGACACTCTCCGGCGCCTGGTAGACGTTCTCCAGGACAGGAGACAGGAGGAAAGAGCACCTCTATACGTTATTTCCAACCGCCCTCCCCCGCCACAAAGTCCAATCCCCCCCTCACCCAAAGTCACTAGAACGAGGGGAGGCAGGGGCCGTGGAAATAATCACTCCACCCCTGCAGACTGCTCCAGTAGCAGAAGGCTCTCATTTCCAAAACTTTAGATGGGTCCTTTCCTTCCCTCCAACCGCACCCCACAACAGTTCCCTGCCCAGGTTTCATCTAAAAAATATGCTCCCCTTAATAAAAATGTTTGTTTTGCACAGTGCTGTTTCCCTGACTTTCTTTCACAGGACGGTTTGGTTTTGGGGGAGTGGGTAAGGGGGTTTGTTATTAGCGACGACAGGCGCCTGAACCAGGGTACAGACAGGGGGAAAGGATCAACAGAAAGTCACTCTCACATTGCATGCACTGGGCACACTTGTCATTCTGGGAGGGGGTTGTCTTGTTCTCTATGGGGGGGGGGGGGCTGTGACTTTCTGGTGGGGGAGGGTGGCTGCAGATCTTTTGCGGCCGGCGATAGCCTGCATGACAGATCCATGCAGCAGGGGATCTGTGGCCGCAATCCATGGCCAAAAAGTCACAAAGGCCCCACCACACACAATTGCGAATAGGAGGGGTTGCTGGCTCCCTTGAAACAAGCAGTCCAGCACTTCGGACTGCTCTGGGAGCAGGAGCATGTCATTCCCCGAGTTTGGAAGCGTACTTTCCAACACTCCACCCGCTCCCCAACCGCGGTATGCGTCCCAGGTTAAACCCTTAACCGAGAAATCATTAATAGAGACCGTTTTAATAAACAATGTTTCCTTTATTATACTTTTAAAGAGTTGAATGAAGGGGGGGAAGGGGGTTGGTAATTGGAGAGGATAGGCAACAGAAACTGGGTAAAGAAACGGGGGCAGGTTCAGCTTCTGTTTAAACAAGCGTAACAGTCACTGGTTACCCCGCTCGCTCTGGAAGCTAGCTTTCAAAACTTCCCGGATGCGCAGCGCGTCCCGCTGTGATCTTCTAATCGCCCTGGTGTCCGGCTGTGCGTAATCAGCAGCAAGGCGATTTGCCTCAACCTCCCACCCCGCCATAAACGTCTCCCCCTTGCTCTCACAGAGATTGTGGAGCACACAGCACGCTGAGATCGGAGCGAGTAAGTAAGCTTCTCCAACGACCTTTCAGACGGCCAAAGGCACACTCCACCACCATTCTGCACTTTCTCAGCCGGTAGAGCTCCTTTTCAGTGTCCAGGGCTCCTGTGTATGGCTTCATGAGCCAGGGCATTAGCGGGTAGGCTGGGTCCCCGAGGATCACTATAGGCATCTCCACATCCCCAACAGTTATTTTGCGGTCCGGGAAATAAACACCCTCTTGCAGCCGTCTAAACAGACCAGAGTTTTTGAAAACACGAGTATCATGAACCTTGCCCGGCCATCCAACATTGATGTTGGTAAAACGTCCTTTGTGGTCCACTAGTGCTTGCAGCACCATAGAAAAATAGCCCTTTCGGTTAATGTACTGGCTGCCCTGGGGGTCCGGTCCCAGGATAGGGATGTGTGTCCCATCAATAGCCCCGCCGCAGTTTGGGAATCCCATAGCGGAAAAGCCATCTATGATCACCTGCACGTCTCCAAGGGTCACTACCTTTGAGAGCAGCAGGACAACGACTGCATGGGCTACCTGCGTCACAGCAACCCCCACGGTAGACTTGCCCACTCCAAATTGATTCGCGACTGACCGGTAGCTGTCAGGAGTTGCAAGCTTCCACAGGGCTATGGCCACTCGCTTCTGGATAGTCAGGGCTGCTCGCATCCGGGTGTCCTGGCGCTTCAGGGCAGGGGACAGCAACTCACAAAGTTCCAGGAAAGTGCCCTTACGCATCCGAAAGTTTCGCAGCCACTGGGATTCATCCCAGACCTGCAGCACTATGCGGTCCCACCAGTCAGTGCTTGTTTCCCTTGCCCAGAATCGCCGTTCCACAGGATCAACATGCCCCATTGCCACCATGATTTCTACGGGCCGGGGTCCCGTGCTTTGCGAGAGGTCTGTGCCCCTCTCAGAGTTCATGTCCTCCCGGAGCTTCCGTTGCCTCCTCGCCCGATTTCTCTGCATCTGCCTCTGGAAAAGGTGGACGATAAGGCGCGAGGTGTTGACAACGGACAGAACAGCAGCGATAATCGTGGAGGGCTCCATGCTCGCTGTCCTGTGACGTCCGAGCTGTCAATCACCGGAAAAGGGCGCGAAATAATTGCCCGCCGGCGCTTTCACGTAGGGAGGGCGGGAGTGTGGGTCGAGTGACGACATTTACCTATAACCACCCTCGACACATTTTTGGCCCCAGAAGGCACTGGGGGCTACACCCAGAATTCCAGTGGGCAGCGGGGACTGCAGGAACTGTGGGATAGCTACCCACATTGCACCGCTTGCAATGTCGACGCTTGCCCGGTTGCTGTGGACTCACAAATTCGATTTAATGTCCTTGCTGTGGATTCGCACAATCGACTTTGCAATATCGGTTTCACAAGTTCGATTTAAGAAAAATCGAACTTGTCTCGTAGTGTAGACATACCCTGAGACTCCTTGTTAAGGCTGTTATAGTGTCTGAGGAGTCCAGTTGATAACTGGTTGGTGAAATCTAAGCTGACAGCCCGAGACCCCCACTGTCAGCCCCAGGCAGCTGGTGGTTCGATTATTATGGAAAGCCTGATAATAGAGGCTCAGTTAAATGGGGTTCTACTGTACTATTCCGATTTTACAGATGGGGAACTAAGGCATAGAGACCAAGACACTGATCCTGAGTGACTGAAGTCAATGGAAACTGTCATTTACTTCAATAGGCAAGGAATGAGGGCCCAATTGACTTGTCCAAGATCATACAGGAAGTCTTTGGTGAAGCAGGGGATTGAACCTGTGATATACTGCATCCAAAATGAACACTAGCCACTGGACGATCTCCCCCGCCCTCCCCCTTTTTTTTTTTTCCTCTCCTCTGAAATGTTGATATTTGGCATACATAGTATCTGGAAACACACAAAGTCAATTTTAAAGAGTGAACATTTGTGTGCATTGGAAGCAATCTTAATTGGACTCCTGAGAACAACTAGTCCTAGACTTGTAGCTGTTGTATGTGAAAGTGAACCCACAGAAAGCAATAAAAATAAAAGTCAGACTGAGTCCTGGACTACTCACCCGTGCAAAATCAAATGCATATCTATAAATTAGCTTAAAATTTGTAGGCTCATTTAATAAGGATCTCAAGTAATCCAAGGAATTTCTCAGTTTCTCTGTTGCATCACATCTACAAAAAAAGAGAAGATATTTATAATCCAACACTAGATTTTCATCTGAACTTTTAGAAGATATCCCAAACATCCTTAGCTTTGTCTTCATCCCCCACCTCTATATGCATCCTCCATGAAAGTTAAATACACATCAGTGGGCTTTATCTACACAAGAACATTGCACCAGTTTAACCTAAGGTGTGAATGGAAATTGATTTCTTTAAACTGGTGCAAACCCCTGTATGGATACACTTATTTTGGTTTAAGAGTAGAAGTTTAAGTTTAATTTGATTGGGAGCAGGTTTAAGTTAAATCTAAGTAAGCCACTCAAACTGAAGTAAAAGCATCTACACAGGGTTTACATCAATTTAAAAACTGATTTAAGTTACACCACTGCAATTTCCCTGTCCTTACAAGGTTTTGACTACTATCACAATATTGCAGTTATTTGACAGTTATTTATAGACAAAATCTATCCTGAATCACAGTGTGGCTTGAGAGCTGAAAAGTCTATTATTGATATGATCTTCTCACTGAGACAACTACAAGAGAAATCCAGAAGGAAAAAAAAAGAGGCCCCTTTACAAAGCCTTCATCGATCTCACAAAGGCTTTTGACCTTGTCAGTAAAAGCGGACTATTTGTGCTTCTAGAAAAGATTGGATGTCCCCATCCCCAAGCTCTTAACCATGATTCACTCCTTCCATGAAAACACATATGGCACAGTTCAATATGATGGCTTTGTCTCTGAGGCTTTCCAGATTCACAGTGGAGTCAAGCAAGGCTGTGAATCCAAACTCTGTTTGGGATCTTCTTCTCCTTGCTACTGAAACCAGCTTTGGGTTCCTCAACTGAGGGAATCTACTTGCACACAAGATCTGATGGAAAGCCGTTCAATCTTGAAAGACTCAAATCTAAAACCAAGACTCGGGAGGTCCTCATCCAACACCACCTCTTCGCTGACGACGCAGCAATGACCCCCCATCCAGAAGCCTATCTCCAAAACCTCATGAACAGTTTTTCCAAAGCTGCCAAGACTTTGGGCTTTATAGAAGCCTAAAAAAACCCCTAACATAATGTACCAAGGAGTTGAAGAAGCACCCTCCATCAAGATCAACAACTATGAACTTGAAGTGATGAACAAGTTCACGTACCTGAGGTCCACTATCAGTCAATGAGTCACTTGAAACGGAACTCAACAACATCCGCATTGGAAAAGCCACCACAACCATGTCTAGACTTGAGCAAGAGGGTATGGCAAAACAATAAACTGACAGAACACACAAAGTTCTGTGTATATTGTGCATGTGTAATCAGCATACTTATGTATGGGAGCGAGGCATGGACCTTATACTCTCACCAGGAAAAGAGGCTCAACAGCTTTCATATGAATTGCCTTCATTGAATCTTTGGAATCTCCTGGACGGACAGAGTCACCAACACTGAGGTGTTCAAACGACCCAGCATACCCAGCAAGCAAACACTTCTCACACACAGACGCCTCCGCTGGTTTGGGCATGCGTGCTAAATCAATGATAAGTGCATCCCAAACGTCATCCTCTATAGCAAACTGGCATCTGGAAAAAGACCCAAAGGATGCCTACAATTGTGTTTCAAGGATGTGTGCGAGACCTCAAAGAAATGGACATGGATGTGGATAACTGGGAAGATCACACTCAGGACTGCAGCTTTTGGAAACAAGATCTTAACAAAGGTCTCACAGTTACGAGAGGAAGCAGTTTGACTTAGCAAAGGAGAAAAGAGCTCGCAGACGGCAGAGCCCAAAGGATCAAAACATCACCTTTAAATGTGACAGGTGTCAGTGATGGTCTCTGTCGAGTGGGTCTCTTCAGCCACAGCTGCCATAAAACCAATTGAGTAAATTCTTTACCTCTCAGGGGCGCATATGGATGGTCTCATGAGACTGAAGAGGCCTATTACTACTGATGTGTTAAACCCTGCATGCTGTAACAGCCCGGCAATGTGGCCTAACACATCCACATTGATTCTGAAACTTTGGGGCTTGAACAGACTGGTCCACTCTAAAATGACAGAGACATATCTGGGGTGTGGGATAGACCGGACTTGCCAAGAGGAGCCCCAAGAGGAAAAAAGCCTGGGGAGGAAGCTTGGCTGGAGGGTTTCCTACAGAAGTGCATTTGGAAGTAGTTACTGTAAGGAACCAAGAATGTCAAGGAGTGACTGAGAATCCTTGCAAGTAGGCTGCATGTAGAAATAATTTGTGTGAACAGACTAGAATCCAGAACAGTCACTATGTTTGAGATACGGCGTCGTATGAATAAAGCAACTTCAAGGAGAGGTGATTTTGGTTAAGACTTGAAGAGTTTGAAGTCTTATTTGGAGTGGGCTGAGGCAAAAGAGTGCCTGGTCACAGATGACTTGTTCCTTCAGTCTGGAACATATTAACCCCCCGCCCCTCGTCACATGAGCATTTTGCCCAATGTGCAGACATTTTAAGCCATGAGTGTTTAGTCAGCAAAGTATGCACAGCATAAGTGCAAGAACACATTGGTTTAAAGATGTCTGCAAGTGAGCCATACTTGCTGTAGATAGTTGAGAATAAACATTTATGTCTAGTTCTCCAGAGTTCTCTCCAACACGTCTTTTTGGACAAAAAATTATTTGACGTTATTACATTTACCACAGCAAAACTAGGACTTATAACCTTTTAAAAGGCACTTACTGCAGCGATGTCATTCCTTTTAACCATTCTTGCAATGTGAAATAACCCATGTTTTGTGCATCCAATTTCCAAGCTAGAACAAGCATAACTACCTATTTAAAAAGGAGACAATATTAGGACAGAGGGGGACAACAGATTTCCTGAACAGTTATTACTAGACCGCTTGCCAAATCCTTTTATTCGGTTTAGAGTAAGAGCCATTCAAATATGAGTGAAACAGGCAGGATGTTGAAACTCCTACTACTGAAAAATTAAAATAATTTTTTTTAAAGTTCTACAAATTGAGTATACTGCTCATTTATTCAGAAACACTTTGGTATTAAATTACCCTTTCTACCCTACCTTTCAATTTGTTAAGCCTATGTACAAAGCCCATCAAACTACATCTTTAAATTTTGGAACAGGAACTGTCTGTACGGCATCTAGCATGACTGGGCACCTAAAGGGTACGACAACACTGCTATAAAAAACAAGAAGTGTGGAGTCTCAGAGCCCAGGTCAGCTGGCTTGGGCTGCGGAACTATAAAACTGCAATGTAGATGCTCGGGGTTAGGCAGCCCAGGCTCTGAGATCCTCCCATCTAGTGAGCTCAGAGCCCAGTCTCCAGCCCACTCCCCAAAGTCTATACTGCAACTTTATAGCCCTGCATCCCAAGCCAGCTGACCTGGGCTGGCTGAGGCTGTGTCGCAGGTCTTTTATCGCAGTGTAGACATAGCCTAAAACTCTGCTGTAATACAAACAGCCATGACTATTTACATAAAGAGTGCTCCAACTCTTGACTCCAACTTTAAAGTAATTTAAGGTGATTGAAACCCTCCTTTACCTAGCTGTAGGTAGGATTTATTACAGCATAAAGGCTCTCCTGTGAATATAAAGTTTGTCAGTTACTATGATTCTTCAACAGAGCATTGCCTCTGTATATCTCACTTGTGGATTGTGCCTCCCAAGTGTTGCAAAACTTCAGAAAGCTTATTAAACACTACAGCTGTTGACTCTACCAAATGCCCTCACACATGAAACATTTGGAACTAAAGGCTATAAAAGGGCCATGTGGCCCCAACTGCCTCAATTCCTTCCACTTAATCTGAGGGTCCCATGAGGGAAGAGCTCTGAGGAATAGGGGATAGTGCTGGTAGCACAACTATACAGAGCCAACATCCTCAAAAAACATAGTTACTGCTAATCTACTATTTTTCTCCCCGCCCCACACTTGGGGGAGTCTACCATGCAGCACAGTCCACAGGAACATGGGCTGGTAAGTTCTAATTAAACAAAGATTGCAGAATTGTTCTTCTACAACATGCATGAAATCTAGATATCAAATCTAGAGAGTAGTGTCAAGCAAATGTCTAAATGAAAAGCCAGTTTGCAGTCCTACAGATTTTCAAAATGGAAATATTTCAAGGCTCCAGCTGCTGCTGCCTTAGCCCTAAGAACTTCAGGTACTGTTGCCCTAGGTAGTATATAACAAATCTAAGTACACAGTCTAATCCATTTAGGATATGCCTGCCCTTTGAGCTAAGGTATTTAGCCCCTCCGGCTGCCTGCAGGACCCAGCTACATTCTAATTTTAGTAACCAAGCTCTATCAGAACTACCACAGGTATGTCTCCTTGAGCTGAAATTGAGACCTTCCAGCTTGAAGTGTAGGCATACCCATAGATGCTGAGTGAAAACGGCACTCTTTAGAATGAATGTCAAAAGATACAAAAAACATAGACTAATTCTTAAATAGCTTAGTCCTATCCAAACAAAAACTCAAGACCTTTTTGAGATCTCTGGTCTGAGGCTTAGATTCTCTCAGATGAGAAAGGAGGTTTGGGGAAAAAAATACCAGGAGATTTAATTCAGGAACTCGGACACCACTTTTGAGATACATTTGGGATAAAGTGCAGGACAACTGTCCCTGGGAAACAGAGTGAAAGGAAGATCAGCCATTAAAGCCTGCAGCCTAGTCAATAACTTATCTTGCAGCTATTAATGCAGTTCAAAACTCAGTTGCTAATTACAATTACAATAATATTTTCCCAAGAGCTCAAAAGTTGAGTTTCACCATGAACCACAAGGGTTTAGTGAGTTATTACACTACAAAATTGAGTTGTGTCTTGTATTTCACACAAATCTCTTCGTACACAATTATAATTTTATCTAGCCAGATTTAATACTTTAAAAATCCCACAAAAGACAAGTCAAGAAGCCAGCCTTTCCTGTTTTCTTGTACATGACAGGTGTATTATGTATGAATTTTAAAAGGTCTTTTTTTAATTCACAAGACATTCCTGACTGTAAGAGACATGTTTTCTGTATCACTTGTGTTTCAAAATCAGGTAGACGAGATTAGCAAATTTTCAAACAGGACAATATTTCTTCCCTCAGAAATATGAAACAAATATATGAGCCCAATAATGTGCATACCCACTTCATTTCTAAATTAAAACACTAGGATTGTTTGAATTAAAATAAACACTAACTTTTTGGAAGGTTTGGGCTTTCAGAGGTTAATTTACTCATTTTCAGTGAAAGAAGGCAAGTGATTTTAAGGTGTGCCAAAGCAATACAATAAACCTACCTGGTATATGCTTCTCCATTTAACAATGGTTTCTTCAATTTTCCATTTCAAAATTTTTCAAACTTGGATGATAAAAGACTAAGAGATACAAGCCAGGCTCATCATGTTCACTGGTGGCCTAAGCATATTTTGGGAAAAGCATAAACTTACATTTTCTGGTTCAACTCCGATATCTTCACAAAATTTCTCCATGCCTTCAGGACCTACAACATCATCAGTTCCTGCAATCAAATGATATTTCATAATATTGTTGTTTAAATTAAAATTCACTGCAAGCACTGCTTCACTGCTGTAAAAGAGAAGTATTCATGCAGCATAAGCTGAACTTCTGTAGGATTCAGTTTTCTTTTTGACATATACAAATATTTACCCTTTACAAGAAGATATTAAACTACGCTAAAAGTTTACACCTCTGGCAAAGCGTAAGAAGAGAGAAAGAAAATATCAGCACTATCCTTCATTTCTTTTTTAACTTGTACCACAGTACCCAGTAATTGCAGCAATTGTGAAAAGTAAATAAGGAAGGTATTGCAGGACAAAGACTTCTGAAACTGGCTCAGTACCAAAGTGCTGCTACATTGGGTGAACTGAACACAGTGGTTATTGGAACTTATTAAAGGCTCAAGCCAGGAAACAAATTTGTTTTAAAGTTATTGTAATAGTAAACAGACAATAAATCTTTAGTTTTATTAGAATACAATAAGGTTTTTTTTTTTAAAGGGAGAGAATATAGCTGACTAACAAATATATATTATATTAGTATGGGATTGACACCCCCAGAACCCAATGTACAATTTACTTGTTTATATTAACTAACTATCTTCTTAGATTTCTGCTATTTTGTAAGGGAAAGTCACATTAGGAAAAGGGCAGTATCAACAGTGGGTTTGTGTAAAAAAAAAAAACCCATGAAGTAAACATACAAGATCCTCATTTGAAAATTTGTTATCTAGGAGTGTTATAACATCACTATGAACAAAACTATACCCCCTCCTCTCTGCCTTCTTCTTAGCACCTTTGCAGATGCAGCAAGTGGAAAACCAAAGTTCTTTCACATACTGCCATCCGCTCATCCTTCTTTCTACTGAACTCTTGCCAAGAATGAGTTATTCTAGTAGTCAGAACAAGAACAGAAAATCCACACAGCCATCAAGAAAGGCAGAGAATCTGGCAATAGGGTGTCTGCCTCTCTCTCTTCTTTGTGTGTCTCTCTTCTCCAAACCTCCAGACACAAAGACCTCAGACTAGTTTGGTTCATATAAATGAACCAAACTATTTGCTTTAATAGCATCACCAAAAATTAAGTGGTAATTTATTAGCTATACAGATGCCAAAAAGGAATGGAGATGAGAGCATTTAATATCATGTATCCAAACCAGCAGCTGCAAAAAGAAGTCTACGTCATTTACTACCTAAAGTTCCAGGTATGCTTTCAGAGAAACTGCCCAAGGTTCCCATTTCTCTATCTACCAGCTATTCAGTTTCACCTTCAGTGTTCTTTGCAGTACTGTACTACAGAATTATTTTCTGCCATTGCAAATAGCTTCCTTTAGGAGAGTTTTGTGTACTATTCTGCAAAAATAGCAGTCACTGCCTGTATGTTGTCAGAAGATGAAGTATATCATAATAGGTGGTCCTAGAAGAAATTGCCAAGTCAAGTCCTGTTCAATATACAATAGTGAGAACAAGGCTAAAATATACCCTGATGCTTAATGATGAAAAATAATTCTAAGGAAAGACTTCTTGGGGAAATGTGATCTCTGATTCAGTTCCATTTTCTGCTTAGAACTGGAACCAGATTTAGAAGTGACAAACTAAATATGGCTAATCTCCTTCCCCTTTTAAAATGGGGCCCATGTCACCAGATGTCTACACTTCTCAATTGTAAGTGGCCAGAGCTCTAAATCAATGAGTTAAGCAAACTTCAGTTGGAAATATAATTTAATGTTATATTAGATATTAGCAATATATTCTGGTATAGAATTTAGCAAGAAACCACAATTAAAGCTTGATTTTGTTTAAATGTACAGTTACTAATGTATTTTTAATTGTGTGTAACTTAAAACCAAAATAGTGATACATTATCTGCATTTGAAATGTTTCTTGTTTGGGGAAAATATCGTCTTCAGTGTGCTAATTATTCTTTCAGACACAGTCACATCTTGAGTTCTTTGGCATCTGTCTATAAACAGGAGTCTTTTTTATTTAAGGATTCTTTTTTAAACTCTTTGCTTTACCAAGAAACCTCTGTATTCAGATTGAAATTTCTAGGAAAAATCTCATTTAATAAAGTCTTAAAATGTCAATACAAATTTAGACAGTTGTCAGGATTAGGCATAGGTACATATCATCTTACCTGCATACTCATAGAACCATTCTAAGCATCTCTTACTTGAAAAGACTTCTTCCTCTGTCTTTATTCTAGTTGAATCATATTTTCTATACATGCTACAAATGGAGAAAATAATATGTAATTTACATTTTAAAAAACAGCTTTGTAGTCAAGAGACATTTAGCCAATACAAATGGCAATATCATTTTCCTAATATGAAGAGTTTAATCTTAGGGCTTCTGTTTTTCAGGGTTTATTAATTTCATTTTGGGGGAGTCTATTTTTTGGAAATTTTTGATCTTTATGTAGATGTTCAACAATTTGTATATACTGTAATGAGTAATGTATTTTATACACATTTACTCATTACAGTATATACTATTATAATGAGTAATCTCTCTGTAATGTTCTTTAGCACACTAACATAATACTGTTTCAAACAGCACTACATTAAAGCACACCAGAGAAGTTTTAATGCACATCAACGGGGGCTCCACAGAGCAGTTATTGCGCAACGTATGAGTGCGCTTTAGAAATCACACTCCCACAGTGTCCATTACTGATCCATGTAGACAAGCCCTTAGATACAAGTAATAATTTGCAGGTTTACTGCATAAACACCAGTTTTTCTTTTCTCTTCTTTTCTTTTCCAGCATCAGGGGTGTTTTATTGGTGTTTACCAGTTAAAATCTAAAATCAGAAGCCCTACTTAATTTTTAGCATTTTACTCAGCATCTTGCCCTCATATATCCACTTATTTACACAACTGCTTAACAGAATAAGTACCATAAAACTAAATATTAGAAATACTGAATGCGTAAATAAAGCTTGCTCTTTCAAAAGTTGCAACTTTTTCAGCAACATTGACTAGATGGCTCAAGGAACTGTAATGAGCTCTTCAGACCTTCATCTACAGATCACTGGTTTAAAATCCAGCTCAGGCTGATAGTGACCACCAAAAAAACTTGCAGGGTGACCAAATGGTTTGGGTGAGTTTGTTAGAGGGCTTTCCCTTCACACCCACAGGCGGCGACTCCATGGGAGCTCCAGGGCTGGAGCACCCACGGAAAAAAATTAGTGGGTGCTTAGAACCCACTAGCAGCCAGCTCCTCCCCCCAAGTGCCCCCCGCCCACCGTCAGCCCCCACAAATCTACACCTTCCCCTCCCTCCCAGCACTTACCGCCTCCCGCGATTAGTGGGGCATGCAGGAGGCTCTGGGAGGAAGGGGGAGGAGCGGTGATGGGGCATGCTCAGGAGAGGGGGTGAATCTGGGCGGGAAGAGACGGGGCAGGGAGTTGTGAGAACAGGTGGAATGGGGCTTGGGGCGGAGCAGGGGCAGGAAGATGCGGGTGGAGGCTTGGGGGGCAGGGGGTGGGTAGAGGCGGGACCTGGGGCAGAGAAGGGGGTTGAGCACCCCCTGGGCCCGGAGGAAGCGGCGCCTATGTCCACCTCTGGTTCTTGTCACACAGACAGAAAGCAGAAGACTAGAAGTCCAAAGTGCAGGCAAAGCTATATTTATTGGAGTTAGTTTCAAACAAGCATATCCATAAGCTCTACACACTGGCAGAGTCTGTTTCCCAGTGTTCCATTCCCTGTTCCGATGCCACAGAGCGTTTACCCATGTCCCCGTTCCCAGCTCTGACACCGCAGAGCCTTTGCCTGTGTCCGTTTCCTATTCCCCCCTCTTCCTTCTTAGCAGCCCCATATATACCTGCAATGCACGACCCTGGTCCCACCATTTACAACTTATGGTCATGTTTTATTTTGGAGGGTCATGAGTCTGGGGTCTTCGTCCCACCTCTTTTGTATCCCATGGGAGGGATACGGAGTGAGGTTGTGCACTGGCCAAGCCAGGCCTTTCTTTGGCTCTTAGTGTGTCTTATGCCTTCCCACCAAGCCTCCTCGCCCCTCCTAACTGGTGGCTTGACCTTGGCTTGAGAGAGGAGCCAGCCAGCCTTCCAGCATATGCTCACCTAATAGACTCCCACCATCCCCAATAACTCTTGAACTGTTCTTATCTGTTCCCATTATACTAACAAAGCCATCTGGCTTAGGCAGAAGCAACACACTGTGTCTTTGTTCACACATATTAGTAAGGATATAGGTGCATCAAAAATCAAACAGGCAAACAAGACCCAAAATTTTATTTCATGCAAATATACAGGCCTGAATTCTACATTATCACTAGCACTCCTAACAGAGCTGGTGGTCTCAGTTCAGTTCCTGAACTGCCCTTGTAACAATACACACAATAATGGCCATTTCTGCAGAAAGTCCACAGCCAAGGACACAACTAACTTTGCTGCCTCCTAAACAGAAACTCTCTAGAAGAGGGCTGAGGCCTCTGGGTAGAGAAATATAGAAAAATGTGAAGTGTCTCTACCTTTATTGTATTTGTTCAGTGGCAAAACAAGAACATCATGAATTTCTATTACTGGTGACACAGGAAAGCCGTCACAAGTGCTAAAATAGAACAGCTAGTTACATTAAAGTAACTAGGGTTTTTATGGGAGAAGGAAGATGAGGGGTTTGGGAGATGATGTTGTCAGTGTGTATCCCACTGTAGGTGCGAGTACTTTTTTTTTTTTTTATTAAAAGTGTCCGTTAGGACAACACATGCATCCTATGCCTCTTCATGCTCCCACACAAGAGCAAAATGGGGGGATGAATGGAGGGAACGCCATGCTCCCACAGTTTCCTTGCAATTCAAAGACTGTGTTGCTGATAACTCCGAAAAGTGGGGATGGAGGGCGGGATCCACAATGAGTACAACATCTCAAAGAACCACCATTACTGTAAGGTAAGCAACCACTCTACCTTTCAGCCTGTGTCAATATGAATCCCACTGTAGGTAACTGGCAATCAGCATCCTCCCTGGACAGTGGAAGTCAGGAGTTCCAACTGTATAAAACACACTGAAGGATTGTCTCCCAAACTTGCAATCTGACCTAGCTGCCATGTCAACTGCATAAGATTTAACAAAAGTAGGGAGGTTACTCCATGTAGCTGCCTTGCAGATCTCAAAGACTGGGACCTTTCTGAAGCAGGCCGACAATGCTGCCTGTGCCCTGGTGGAATGTACCTTGACTTTTGGAGGGAGAGACTCACCAGCCAATGATAGGAGGTGAAAATGCAGTGTGATCCACTTTGAGATTCTCTGCAAAGAGATAGCTTGGTCTTTCAAGGTGTTAAATAATGCCACAAGGAGGCAGGGACAGAAAGGCAGTCCTGTTGAGGTAATAGAGCAAGACTCTGGAGACATTGAAAGCGTGCAGTTTCTTCTTCACAAAGCCACATTCAACGCCAAGAGAGAAGACAGGTATGGTGATGGATTGGTTCGTGTAGATTTCCAAAACCATCTTTGGGATGTAGCTTCATCACCACCTTTTCTCTGTAAAAGACTGGGTAAGGCAGCTTGGTCCTAGAGCTTTGAGCAGTGGTTCTCAACCTGAGGCCCACGAGTTATTTGCAGCCCAATCAGCACACAGCTGCAGCCATGTGACATCCTCAGGGCCATACAGGTAATATATATATATATTGTGTAGATGAGGCCCACATAACACATAGAGAGCTGCATAGGCAAACCCACAAAGGTAAATAAGGTTGAGAACCACTGCTACAGAGCCTTGGCCAGTATAGCTATGCTTGCAGAGTCCCCTAGTGTAGATGTTGCATAAGCCAGCAGAAGGAGTAATTCTGCGGGCATAGCTACACCACATCCCTTAATTACATTAGCTAAACTGACAGAAGCACTCTCCTATTGGCATAGTTGCAGCTACACCACGGATTTAGCTGACACAGCTATGCCAGAAGGGGTGTGATTTTTTCCCCACACTCCTAGCCAACACATCTATGCTGGCAAACCTTTGTAGTGCACACCAGGCCTAAACACCTGTCAGTCTGATATCAAGACAACACGTGCTCAGAATAAAGGAGTGAAGGGGCTTCTGAAGGGTGTGCTCTCTTGACTGAGTCTGCTGCAGCTCTCAACCACCTCATCAAATCAGTGGATGTGTCAAAGAAGCAGTGTGCATTGCCGAGGAAGAGAAACACTGGCACTCTCATATCTTGGGCTCTTTTTGTCATGACATTCCATCGTAGTAGTGGTAAGACGGTGTGCACTGTGTCTGGGCTGTAGCTGGGGATGGTACTGTTTGAATTACAGAGAAGGGGTGTAAGTCCCTAGAGCATGTAGAGAATCTCTGGAGTCCTTCAGTGTTGCATACTACTGTCTTCTCTCTAAACAGCTCTGAGTCCTCAGAAGGCAAGTCTTCAATCATGACCTACACTACTCTTAGGATGTCTAAAACTTGAAGTCACAATGCACTGTGCATGGTCACTGTGGTGGCCATAGACCTAAGATGTCTTAATTATTGCCTTAAGTTACTCTCTGCTGTCATGAAGCAGCTTTGCAAAGAAGAGTTTCAACCAGTCATATTTGGCCAGCAGTACCTGGCAATTACCTACCATCATTTGTAGCAAAGCTAAGGAATACAATTTCCTCCCAAATAGGCTGAGGCATTTGGGGTCTTTGTCCTTCTGTGTACTTTTGTTCCATCTCAGCTTTTCTTGTATGGCTGATACAACTAAAGTGCCTCGGTTGCAGTGAGTGTAGAAGTACTCAAACACCATACGGGGTAGTGGTATCCAATGTTCCCGCTAACTTTTTTCATCCATGTGCGGAATGAATTTTGTTATGTGAAGTACTAATATTGAGGCAATGTGCAGATGTCCACCACCAGTACAAACAAAAAACAGATACAATATATATTTTTAAACAGTTCATAGGTATGGAAGAAAGAAGAATAATAAAACCGGGATAATTAAAGTGCACTGCTTAAAATGTTAATTTTCTTTTTATTTGATTTCATATTAAATAAACACTGCCCTCCAAGTACATTTAATTTATCATCCTTTCTAACAACTCAAGCTAGTAAACACACCAAAAGGTGGCATATTGAAAAAACCTATATAAATAAAACAAAGTCATGGGCATTAAGTAAAAACATAAAAAATATGCTCATCATATGGTGACAGTACAGGGGAAGAGAAGAAGAGGTAGACAGAAGAAGAGATGGATTGATAACATAGAAGAGTGGACAGGAATGGACTTCACGGATACTCAAGCACTGAGAAACAATTCTCAGGGGTGGAGACAATTGGTTAATTGCTCATCAATGATGGTGTCCCAATGACCAATGCGGTTATGGGAGTGATGATGATAAAAAAATATACACCAGAGGCCCAATTTAATAACCTACTCCTACCACAGACCACAATCTTCAGGGAAAGCTGTTCTCAAAAACGAAGCATCAGACAAAACACTAGCATGCTATGGACTTTTGCAGTACACAAAACTATCCCTCTTGCATGCATATTAGCTGCACACATAGCTCAGCTTTAAGATGCTAAACGAATCTATAAGTCAACTAGAAATAGTCATGCTCTCATCACAAATATTAATACAATATTTTCTGATACTGGAGAGTAAAAGGCATTCACTTAGGCTTATACAATTTATCTGGGATGTCAGCTCTTAATTTGATTAATACTGCACATATATAGAACATTAAGTAATACAGCGACACAGAGAGCGGGCAATACCATAAACAAGCAAGTGACAACATTGAAACTGTGAAGGGAAGTAAAACATCAAGTGGTTGGTTATGGGTATCTTAAATTAGTGTTTAGGATCCACGCTCTGGAAGTGCAACAGAGCCCTGTAGACAGAGGCAAAGTTCTCATGGTGTGGGGGGGGGGGGGGGGCGGAGGGGGGTAGGGGGGGCGCAACTCAAGAGTAGAAGCCCTGGAGCACATTAACACATGGCTTTTGAGTTTGCAGACAGATCCCTGCTTCAAAGAGCGTGCAAATAAAGTCTTCATCCTACCTAGTGCTTTCTACTTATGAATCAATGGGAGTACTCTAAAGAGCCAGAACTATACTAGATAGCAAAGATCTGGCCTTAATGGTTTCCAATACCTCTCCCCAAACAAATTCTAAAACTTAATGGAAATCACCTGTCTGAAATCCAACTCTAATTGAAAGGCCAAACTAATAAACAGCATCCATAGTAATGTTCTTCCAGTTTTAACAATTTACTGTGTATTAATTAGTAACACAGGATATTTTTTTAAAAATCATTAAGATCAGTTTTCAGACATTTACAACACTCCAAAAGAATTGTTGTTAAAAGAATGCTTGTCTTTCTTACCTTAAGCCATTAACACCTATGTAAACTTTGTTTGAAATGTAACCATGCAAATGTCATGAGGTAGACCTATCCATGTTTTTGCTCCAGTATTCATTCACTAAAGCTCCAATCCTGCAAACACCTATGCATTGGAACCCTCCACATGCATAATTGTTTGCAGTATCAGTATCTAAGGGCTTGTTTACACTGGCACTTTACAGCACTGCAACTTTCTTGCTCAGAAATGTGAAAAAACTCACCCCTGAGCGCTGCAAATTTCAGTGCTGTAACGTGCCAGTATAGAAGGTGCTCCCAGCGCTGGTAGCCACACCCCTAGTGGAGGTGGGTTTTTTAGAGCGCTGGGAGCTGTGCCGCGACTACGCAAGCCCCAGGGGATCTGTCTCCCTCCAATCAAACTAAATTTTAGCCCAGTCTTTCTAACATCTCCTGGCAGCTGTCCACCAGCTGTCAACAGAAACTCAACATGGCTAAAAGTAAGCTCCTCATCTTTCCCTGCCGATGCTAAGTGAAAAATATTTTGGTCTAGAACTGCAGAGGATTCACTGTTTTGTGTTTGCTCTATAATTCTAACAGTGGAAAAAAGCCGGGGTGCAGCCACATTATTCCTTCCCCATCATATTATTCCTGGCATACTTCAGATCTTGCAATTATATCAATAATCAGTTGGTAATTACTACATCTCCATCCTTATCCCAGCCTCATAGTAACAAGAAAAGGGAAGATGTGCTTGGACGGACTGTGCTCTGATGCATTAATCAGACAATGGAGTTTCCCCAGCACCCCACCTCCCATGTAGCCACATCCCCAAAATGCCAGCAACCCGCTTGAAATCTTGGCACCCTGCTCCCCGTGCAGCCTGCTCGCACCCCCCTCCCCAGTCCCTCCACCACCACCACCACCCCATGCACCCTGCTCCCGCCAGCCCAGCCTGGGGATGGAAGAAAGTCATGTCTCTCCCTGGCAGCTGCAGCCCAGCTGGGGCTGGGAGGGGACACCCCAAATTCTCCACCCCCTATTCTCCCCACCTACCCCTGTGAAGCCTGCTCCCCACAGCCCAGCCTGGAGCTGGGAGAGAGTCCTGTCTCTCCCTGGCAGCTGCAGCCCGACTGGGGTTGCTGAGAGAGTCTGACTCTGCTCTCCCGGCCACTGCAGCCCAGCTGGGAGTCGGGACACCCCAAACTCCCCACCCCCATCTCACCCACTATTCCCTCACCACCTCACCTTCCATGTCCTCTCCAGGGTCCAGGAGGCATCTAATTAGTGGAGCTTCGCCTGCGCGGCTCCACTAATTAAATGCAAGGCCCTTCATTCCCTTGTACGCGGCCGCCCAGGTGGTACTATGGTGGTAGCCCTAGTCAACTTGTTTAATCATTGGTGTTTATAGTGGCTGGCATCTGCCACCGGGCTTTAGCTAAGTCTAGTAGTCCCTCATTAATGGGGAGGGAGCTCCTGGCTCAGCCAGAAACTGACAGGAGGTCAAACAGCTTGTGGGACTTATCTGAAATGACCCAAGTCTCAATCTCAGCAATCTTCACAAGGAGCTCCTGAATGCTTTTGAGTCATCCAGTTCTAGTGTCAGTACCAGTGCAGAAGACACTGCACCTGGGATGACAAGAAGAGATCCTTTGGTGGCAAGACAGGGCACTGATGTTGCTCAGCCCTTGGATCCAACACCTCTTGATATTATGGGATCCTGGGTCTGGCCACAGACGCCACTGGGGAAGGAGACCTTTTTCTCCTCACTGCTTGAGACTAGCGCCTCAATACATGTCAAAGTAGGCTTCAGTACTCCCAATAGGGCCATGGTTACATAACGTGAGTACAGATGACTTGCAGATTGCTGGCTGGACCAATGCCAGTGTAGATGGGCCAGGGATGGATGGGGCCATTAGCAGAAGCCCGTAGGTATCTTGGTGGTGCTGATCAGACCTCAGAGGGGAAGGTTCTCTGCTCAGTGACAGGGAATATGTATGCCCCTGTGACAGTGAGGAGTAGACCTCCTCTAGGGGGAGCATCAATATACAAAGTACATTCCATACCAGAGTCTGTACTAGTGCAAGATGTCGTCTTGATGACAGTCCTGACTGACTGCAGAGCTGGGCTGGGGGTGGAGCAGAGGGCGGATAGAGCTGCACCTGGGGCAAGAGCTGGTCTGGAGCCAAAGCAGATCTGGGCAGTGCTCCCTCCCCACCCCCATGGGGGTTGGTCCAGGTGCACCCCATAGTTTGGAGACCACTGCACCATAGGAAGTTTTCTGCCACTGCTTTCAGCCATTAGAAACAGCAAAAGCATTAGAGGCACATATTCCTCAACCAGAGATCTGAACCGTCCAAAATAGAGTTATAAATAACCTCCTACCTATGAGCTTTCAATTTCTCATTGCTTCTACGACGTCTGTTTTAAAGTCTCCAGGAAAATAATGGATCTACATAGAAATTTATCAGCAGTAAGTTTACTGAATTCCAGCTATTGGTAAATTACTTATTTTTCACCCCTAAGAAATTACCAGCATCAGAAATTAGCAACACAGCAATTCTTAGGGGGAGGGCTAATTACTAACTGAAAAGACTAAAGCACACTATAACATAATTAACATGATTTTTATATAAAGTTGAAATGTAGCATTTTTTAAATTTGATTCATGTAACAGACTCTGAAACATATTTTTTCCTAATCAGACTTTGTATTTTTGGACGGCTCAGGGATATTATATAAAAAGTTAAACAAAGAGGCCTCTGAAAAGTGACTTTTTGCAATCATTTTTTAAAGGCATTAGTAATATTTGAGGATATTATGTAAGAAGTTGCTACAGTTAGTTGTTCCTGCAGATTTACTCATTGTTTTTTTAATCTTTGGTGAGTATAAACTATTTATAAAGCTGAAAGGCATGTATCGGTATTTTCAACTTAAAGAAGTTGCAGGACATTGAAAAAGTGGGTTTGCACATAAGACTGTCTGTTTTTGTTGTCAAAGACACTTGACAAAGATAATATACATGGGGTAGATTGTGAACTTGTTAACGATTAAATGGTTAACCAATATAATTTTAATAGTTTAAATGGGTACTTTTAAAAATATTTACATCCCTAGTCCCTATGGGTGCTCCACTGTAGGTGACTCTAGAGCAGTACCCGATGGAGGAGTGGGACTTCGGAGTCAAGTCTAGTACTGATTATAATATAGTGGAGCAAAATATGGCATCGGATGCTGAGTCATGGGTGATTGCATAATGTTCCGCAAAAGTATGACCAGATGCCCAAGGTGCTGCTATGCCTATTTCTGTGATGGGAACATTTTTGATGAAGGCTACAGAAGTGGAAACAGATCTCATGGTATGTGTTCAAACTCCACATAGAGGCTGAAGATTGCAGGTATGATAGCAGTAGGTAATGCAGTTCGATATCCATCTTTGTTTCGAGAGTGAGGATCCTTTAAACTTCTCAGCAATCAAAAATAATAGTTTAGGAGATTTTCTGACGTTTTTGTTCTGTCCAAATAGAATGCCAAAGCAATCCTGATATCAAACATATGTAATATTGCTTCTCTGTTGTGTCAGTGTAGTTTTGGGAAGAAGGTTGGGAGATGAGTAAGTTGGTTTATATGGAAGTCAGAGGATACTTTCAGGAGGAAGTTTGAGATGTGTTCTCAGTGTGACCATATCCCTAAAAAAAAAAAACCTGAGAAGCGTGGGTGTGCCATTACAGCTCCTATTTCCCCGATTCTCCGAGCCAAGGTGATGGCTGTTTTCATAGACAGATGCATAAGTGAGCATGTAGCCATGGGTTCAAAAGGAGGATTTGTGAGGCACTTGAGACCAGGTTAAAGTCAAATGTTGGTGTGGGATGTCTGATTTGTGGGAAGAGGTTACCCATACCCCTGAGGAATCTTTTGATTGTAGGATGAGTGAATATGGACTAGCAGTCTATCTTATGATGAAAGGCGGTTATGGCTGAGAGATGCATCTTTACTGAACGTAGAGATAATCCTGACTTTTCTTTTAGATCAGGATTTAGTCTAGTACTAGTGGTAGAGGAGAGGATGTGGAGGTAACATGTTTTGAGTCACAACAAGTTTGGAATCTTGTCCATTTCTGCATATATGTGTGAGGAGTTATTTTTCTACTATGTAATAGCACCTCTTTCACACTGATCAGGACATCTCTATGCTTTTGAACCATCAAGAAGCCATGCCTAGAATTGGAGAACCTGTAAGTTTGGATGGAGGATCTGTCCGGAGTTCTGAGAAAGGAGGTGAAGAGTGATTGGTAGGCACATCACTAACTGAGTAAGGTAGGAGAACCATGTTTGTCTTGGCCACGTGGAAACTATGAGAATAACTTTTACTCTTTCTTATCTTGAGCAGGACCTTCGATATGAGAGGAATTGGGAAAAAAGCAATAAAGGAGACCTGTGTTCCAGTGAAAGAAAAAGGCATCTCCTAGCGAATGGTGTCCCAGACAAGGTTTGGAGCAGTAGTGAAAGCATTTTTTGTTTTGGATAATGGCAAAGTAGTCAGTTTTTGGGACTCCACAACGCCAAAATTAATTGTGGAGAACAGGGTCCATTTCCCATTCATGTTTCTGCAAGAATGTTCTGCTGAGGGTGTCCACAGTGGTATTTTTCACACCCAGCAGGTAGGCTGATGATATAATGATGCTCTGCCGAATGCACCAGTTCCATAGTGTCACTGCTTCTGCGCAAACGGATGGTGATCTCGCTCCTCCATGGCAGTTTATGTAGAACAGAGGTGGGCAAACTACGGCCTGCGGGCCACATCCCGCCCGCGGGACCGTCCTGCCCGGCCCTTGAGCTCCTGGCTGGGGAGGCTGTGCCCCAGCCCCTCCACGGCTGTCTCCCCTCCCCCGCAGCCTCAGCTCACCGCCAGCACTCTGGCCCGCTGCTCCTGCCGTGCAGCGCGACGGCGTGGCTGGCTCCAGCTGGGCGGCGTGGCAGTGAGCTCCTGCCGCTCTGAGCGGTATGGTAAGGGGGTGGGGACCGGGGGGTTGGGGGAGCGGTTGGATGGGGCAGAGGTTCTGGGGGGGGCAGTCAGGGGACAGGGAGCGGGGGGGGGGGTTGGATTGGGAGGGGTCCCGGGGGACGGGGGTGTGGATAGGGGTCAGGGCAGTCAGGGGACAGGGAGCAGGAGGGGTGGGATGGGGAGGGGTCCCGGGGGGCGGTTAGGGGCGGGGGTGTGGATAGGGGTTGGGGCAGTCAGGGGACAGGGAGTAAGGGGGGTTGGATAGGCATGGGAGTCCTGGGGAGCCTGCCAGGGGGCAGGGGTGTGGATAGGGGTTGGGGCAGTCAGGGGACAGGGACCGGGGGGACTGGATAGGGGGTGGGGTCCCGGGGGGCGGTTAGGGGCGGGGGTCCCAGGAGGGGGTGGTCAGGGGACAAGGAGCAAGGGGGGTTGGATGGGTCGGGGGTCCTGAGAGAGGCAGGGGCCAGGCTGTATGGGGAGGCACAGCCTTTCCTACCCGGCCCTCCATACAGTTTAGCAATCCCGATGTGGCTCTCGGGCCGAAATGTTTGCCCACCCCTGATGGAGAATATACATGCTATGTAGTCTGCCATGACTTTCATGTTTGCCTTCATCAAATGGTAGGCAAGCATTTCTGACTGCTCTGAGCTCCAATCGGTTGATATGTAGTGTTGATTCTAAGGGGGACCATTTGCCTTGAACCATGTGATCGTCTAGGTGAATTCCCCAGTCCAGTGAAGACGCGTCTGTTATCTGTACCAACGCTGGAGGTGGCTGTGTGAAGGGGACCCCTGTGCACACGTTCTGCAGATCTTTCCACGTTTTGAGAGTCTTTGGCTATCAAGGGCATCAACAGTAGTTTGTTCAATCTGTCTCTGTTTGGTGCGTATACCATTTTGAGTCATGCCAGAAGGCAACGCACGTGGAGCCTTGCGTGACTTATCACAAAGGTGTCTGCCGCCATGTGACAGAGTATTTGAAGGCAATTTCTGGTCAAGTTCTGGGGGTTGATCTGAATGGTTGATTAAGATGGTTAGAGTGTTGAATCTGTGTAGTAAGAGGAAGACATTGGCGTTTGCCACATTGAGATAGGCTCCTATGAATTCTAGCTGTTGCACTAGGGTCAGAGTCGATTTTTGAGCATTCAGTTGTAGTCTCAACTGCGGGACTACATTTATAGCAGAGGTCCCCAAACTGTGCAGTGCCTTATGGGGACACAGAAGAATATTCGGGGGACACAGTGGAGCCCAGACCAGCCCTCATGGGGGGCAGGGAGGGAATGCCACCCAGCCCCACTCCAAACTTTGCTCCGGCCCCAGCCCCAAACTCTCCCCCAGCTGCAGCCCAACCTCAGCCCCCTTACCTGTGTCTGTGCCCCCTACTCCAAGTTGCGGCCCTGCTCCTGGCCCGGAGGAGGCAAGAGGAGGCATGACCCTGAAAAGTTTGGGGACCACTGATCTATAGTCTTTTGCGCAGCTAACAGGGCATCGTCGAAGGATTGTGCCTTGAGTAGACAGTTGTCTAGATATTGATGCATCATGATCCCTGATTTGCAAAGATGGGCTGCTACCACTGATAGGACCTTTGAGAACACTCTGGGTGTGGACGATAGGCTGAAGGGAAGCACCTTATATTGAAAAGTCTTGACCCAAGGTGAATCTCAGGAACTTCCTGTGGGATTGTGGAATCATGATATGAAAGTTAGCATCTTGTAGGTTGAGGGCCAAGAACCAGTCTCCCTGGTCCAGAGATGGAATTATTGGTGCTAATGTAACCATTTTGAATCTTTGTGCCTTTATGTATTTGTTTAGAAACCTCAGATCCACAATGGGTCTCCATCAGTAGCGTAGCCAGGGCGGGAGCGGAGGTAGCAGCCGCTCCCGCTGTGAGCAGAAGAAGCACCTTAAAAAGGAAGCGGCGCCTTTTTTTAAACGGGGAGCGGAGCTAAAAAAAGATGCCGCTTCTTTTTAAGGCGCCGCTTCTTGCACTCACCCGGCGGCGCACTGGCTGTTCGGCGGCACTTCAGCAGCGGGTCCTTCACTCGCTCTGGGTCTTCGGCAGCATTTTGGTGGTGGGTACCACCGAAGACCCGGAGCAAATGAAGGACCCGCCGCCGAAGTGCCGCTGAACAGCTGGAGTGCCGCCAGGTGAGCACAGGGGGAGGTGCCTTTTTTTTAGCTCCGCTCCCCCTGTACTCTGGACCTGGCTACGTGGCTGGTCTCCATCCTCCATTCTTTTTCATTATCAGGAAGTATTTGGAGTAGAAACCCTTCCCTCTGTGTTGATTGGGAACTGATTCTATAGCACCAATCTTTAGGGGATGATTTATTTCCTGACGCAGCAGGCTCTCGTGAGAAGGGTCCCTGAAGAGGAACGGAGAGGAAGGATGGGTAGGCGGGAGGGAGGTAAAGTGGACTGAATAACCATTGGAGATGATCTCCAGTACTCATTTGTCTGATGTTATCTTTTCCCAGTTTTGTCAAAAAACAACAAGACGGTGTTTGAAGGGATATAGATAGTTCGAGTTTTGCAGAAATTGATGATGGGAGTGGTAGCCTGGGGCCTCAACAAATGTTTCAAAATTGATGTTTCGACATTAAGGACTGTTCAGTTGAAGTTTGGGGAGGTGTTGGCTTTCATTCTTCCATCCGCTGTCTTTTCCACTGAGGTTCATAGTGTCTCTGGGGTGGAGGGAACTGGGACGGTCAGAATCTCTCTTTTGTCTGCGATTTGCTGTACTTCCTTTTCTGTGCAGGCATGTAGATCCCCAAGGAGCACAACGTGGCTCTTGAGTCCTTCAGTGTGTGGAGTGAAGAATCTGTCTTCTCCGCAAAGAGTTCAGATCCTTCAAACGGAAAGTGCCTCCACAATTGTTTGGACTTCTCTTGGGAGATCGGGAAAGGTGAAGCCTCAAAGCACTCTTCATTATTACCGCCATTGATCTGGAGTGGTGTCTAATGTGGTTTCTAGTCCTGGCCTTGCCAGAAGCTGGCCTTAAACAATGATGGCTTGGTACTGCTCTCTTTGATCATTTGGGAGATGTTCAACAAAGGGATTACATTTCCCATAATTGATGTGATTATATTTCACCATCAGGGCCTGATAATTTGCATATCTTTTGTCTGCTCATTTGCATGTTGGCGTTATCATGGCCGTTGTTTGCCAAATTATTTTGTCTAGGTCTAGGAGGTCCTTGTTGACCGGGAATGCAATACGAACTGAAGAGGACATATGCAGGATGTCCAGCAGCTTGTGTTGTGACTCTTTTATTTCTTCAAGGGGAATTTGAAGTGAGTCCGCCACTCTCCTGGTGAGGCCCTGAAATTGTTTGAAGTTGTCTGCCATAGTTAATGGAGGGGGCATAATGGCTTTATCTGGAGAGGATGATGAAATGTTTGTTGCTGGAGTAATTTCTTTATCCAGCCTTGCCTCCTGCTCCTCAAAGGTCTCCTCTTAAGGATCTGGGGGTCTAGAAAGGGAAGCTGAGGGAGATCACATTTCTTTATCTCTATGGGAGACACTCGAGGTCCTAGAGAACTGATGTCTATAGGCTACCCATGGGAAAAAATTGCCGAGGAAGGTTGTGGGATCTCCATCATTGGAGATTTTTAAGAGCAGGTTAGACAAACACCTGTCAGTAATAGTCTAGATAATACTTGGCCCTGCCATGAGTGCAGGGGACTGGACTAGATGACCTCTCAAGGTCCCTTCCAGTCCTATGATTCTATAGGTCCCAATACAGCCACTGGGGTGATGCAAAGGGCATGGGTGGTGGTGCCCAAAGGTCTGGTTGGACCTTGTCTGTCCAGTCAGTATTGTGTTTCTGGGTAATATGTCTTTTGACAATGCTCTGGGAAGCTTTGCACTGAGACAGAAGATAAGTTATCATCACCCTCTTCTTCTTCGCTCAATAGAGGTGGAGATGATAAAGAGGCCGGTGGTGAGTATCTCGGTACCATTGGGAATTCCAGAGACTGAGATGTGGTTGACACCACTACACTAGTACCGAGTGGTGGGGATTCCAGTGTTTTGGAGGCCAAGAGGTCCTTGAAGAAACGGAATTCCTGCAGTACTGTGGTGGTAATCAGTCTGCCTCGAGTGGTTCGTTGGTGATAAGGAAGTTAGTGGTATTCGTAATCTTCTATGGTCCGATGATCGGCCAGAAGATGGCTCTCTCTCTTTTTTTTTTAATAGTAAAAGAAAAGGGAAAGGGAATAGTATTAATCTAAATAACGGAAACTCTACCAGCTACTCTATAAACTAAAATAAGGTTTCGAACTGAATCGTCTCTCGGGCTCTGGTAGTGCTCCATCTGAGGCCAAGGGCGGTTGAGAAGCAACTGTGGGCAGTTCACCCATGCAGCACTAGATAAGTGTTGAGGCAAGACACGCATGTGTAGACCGGATGGACACTGCTACCTAAAATCTCCAATCTGAGGTGCAGGGACCTGGATGCACCTACAGTGGAGCGCCCATAGGGTCACTACTCAAAGAAGAATGTGAAGATAAGACTCCTTTAAAAACTTGTTCAGATGTTTCAGATGGATCACTGCTCTATTTGTCCTTGATTCCCTGCATAGGATGAGGAATGGGTTATTTTGCACTGATATTAGGAAAATTAAGTATGGTTTCATTCATGTCCTGGCACTTTCTTGGGATGCTTGAGAATGGGACAAAACTATGCCTGTGGTTGTTACACAATGCAGTATAGTTCCACTCTGGATAATGTTCAATGGCCTCATTTTGCCTAAAGCTGTAGGTAGCCATTTGCTCCTACACTGGAAGTGCCTGCAACCATTCTAACTCAAGACAGGGCTAATCAGAGTTATGCAGATTGCTGAGACTACTAAGGGAAGCTACTGACCTAAGTCCCCTCTAAGCTGAGCAGCCGCGCAGCAGCCTATTAAGCACAGCGCAGACACCCAGGGCTGCGGCGGGGAGAGATTCCTCTCCCCCAGCCCCAGCCCCAACTCAGCCCCGGCACGGACTTGCCACAGCCAGGGGAAAGGCGTCCCTCCCCCAGCCCCGGCACGGACCTGCCGCAGCCATGGGAGAAGCACCCTTCCCCTGGCCTCAACCCTGGAACTGTGGCGGCAGTGAGAGACACCCCTATCCCCCAGCCCAGGTGCTACTGTGGGGAGAGAGAGCTTGGGGGGAGTCCTCCCTCCCTGCCATAACCCCAGGGAAACCTGCCCCTCAAATCCCTCATCCCTGGCCCCAGTCCAGGGCCCACACCCCCAGCTGGAGCCCTCACCCCCCCCCCGAACTCCAACCCTCTACCCCACCCCTGCGCCCCTCATACACAGCCCCAACCCAGAGCCCTCCCCTCCCCTCACCCAAACCCTCTGCCCCAGCCCTGAGCCCTCTCGTACACCGAACCCCTCAGCCCCATCCCCACCACATTAATTTTGTTATGTGCACCAATATGGAGGTGATGTGTCACACATCACCTCCATATTGGTGCACATAAAATTTATTCCACACATGGGTGGGAAAAATTAGAGGGAACACTGCTACTGACCTCCCTCAGCAGCTTGGATTTGTTCCAGCTACCAGATGCAAAGTGACATTCTCCCTTGTTGCACTTTTAGGCACTTCAGCTTACCATGTGATCTGTATTACTTTCTATGGAATCTGTCAGAAGTCAGGGTTGTAAATCTACTTTTCCAGTGATTATGAATAGCCTCATGTCCTACAAGAAGTTGCCCACTGTAGCACTAAAAGAGTGAGAAACTGATTGTTTTGAGCATCTGATCTCAGTGAGCAAGGTTCCATTATATGTACACGAAACAGATTTAGCTCCTACTGTCATTTTCAGGGAGAAGCCTTTACGCTATAGGATTTTTAGGCTGAGGAACCATCTTTATAACACTGTTACCACCATTAGCATTGCTTGTGAAACACGTGGATGGTGTCAAACGTGACCTCATAATTTGATGTTATTTTATTTGGTTTTGTTGTTGTGCTGATGCCACCTGAGAGCTTTCATGCCCAGGGTTGAGGTGATGCTATCCCGTAGCTCTGATTCAGGCAGCTGATCTTCCTCCTCTACGCAGGAAGAAATCCCCCTTTTTTGTGTGCATACACATGTGCACCCAGATAATCAGCATGTCTATAATTCGGTCTTTTCTGTATTCATCTGTCATGCTACACTCCATGAAGGTGAGCAGGGGAACCAGATTATCCACCATTCTGAGG
Organism: Chelydra serpentina; assembly: GCA_037349315.1. Lineage (NCBI taxonomy): Eukaryota > Metazoa > Chordata > Testudines > Chelydridae > Chelydra > Chelydra serpentina. The sequence goes on from JBAIAC010000014.1 coordinate 32,651,414, forward strand.
ATTATCCACCATGCTGCATTCTGAAGACAAGCAAGGGACCAGCACTGACTTAATTTATTTAATATCCCCTTTGGGAGTTTGTCCCTATGAACAAGCTTCAGAGGAGAGATTAAAATTGGACTCAGATATGGCTCCAAAATATGTTAAGTGGCTAGCAAGCTTCTTGCCTTAAGAGAGGCTGGGCTTCTGGTCTTTCCCACACTCTATATGGGGTCTTTCTGCATCTTTCAGGGAAGGTAATTGCATTCAAGCATAGGCTCCCCAGAGACTCTACTTTTTATTGTATGGAATCTATATGGGCCAGATGGGTCTGTTTCCCCTGGAGACCTTAGTCTAGGATATCAATAAGGAACACCTGAAGGTCTGTTACCGGGATGGCAACGGAGTAGTAAACTCAGCCCAAAGGCCCTAATACTCTCCAGGACTGTCTCCAGTGCATCTTGAGGGGAGACGGAGGGGCAGAAGGCAGCTGAGTTCCACAGTGAGCTCTAGGCACTGAGGAACAATTTTCCACCTAGCACTGCTCTTCCTTCGCCCTCTCCATCAGGGGAGCAATGCCAGAAGGGGCTTTTTGCTCCTGGAGCCAATCCTGCCTGCCTCCTTTCCTGCCTGGGAAAAAGGGAGGAGGGCAAGGCAAACCCACCTAGACTGGTTTGGGCTGGGGACAAAAGGAACAGGACTGAACTGTGTGACAGAGAAGACTTAGCTCCCCAGCGAGATCCTTGGTAAAGTGTGTGTAAAAGCAGGAGAGACAGCATAACTTGCTCCATGAAGCCTACAGGGACACGAGACACCACAAACACCTCAGAAGGCAAAGCACAGCCAAGGGAAATCGTGCCTCAAAAGACAAACGTAGTCCTGGGACGCAGCAGGGAATTAACAAATTAGTCAGTCACATTTTTAGTCAGAAATATGAAATAAAAGGTGAAATTTTCCTCAGAAAAGCTCTGAAGCAGGGAGGTCTGGATGAGCCATTGGTGGCTGTGGGGACAGATAAAACTGGAAGGAACTTCAAGAGTGGGGCATTCCCCTGCTGCCAGTGAATGACAGGTCTGATTCTACCCCAAAGCTAAAAGCAGACTGAAATACATCTGCAGAGTTTAAGATGAAAAGAGCTATTAGTTACACATCTAAATGTGGAGAGACACAATGAAGACCCTTAAAATTACACCTGCAGAATATTTTTAACTTCTTTACTTGTATAACACACACATACCACCTTAGATTATTAAAACAGAAAAATGTTAGAAATGTAATTAGCTTTTTACTATTTGTTTATTATTTGCACTAAAGTCAGTTTCCCTTGTTTACAGACAGCACTGCTTTCTGGATCTCATGTACTGTCTCAATGTTTTGGAAGAGGAAATGTTCAATATAAAAATTTCTATTAGGTTTTGTGAAAAAGTAGTATTGTTTCTGGTCTCACTTCATTATTCTATTTGCTATTTATATGTGTACATTTGCTACACTCTTATAGATATGTTGTAATATTTCTTGTGCATCCTGTTTTACTTTTTAAATTTCATTATTTCTGAAAATTTGTAAAAAAAAAAACCTGTTTAAAAAAAGACGTGTATATATTGCTTTTTGTTCTTCTTAGTACTGCATAGACAACAAAGCAAAGAAAAGGGGAGCTGGATTCTAGTCCTTTCATCAGCATCAGATTTATTTTAGTAAGTTCCAAGTCAGTTACATTTGTGCAACCCCATTAAACACAATGGAGTTGCCCAGACATAATTAGGGGCTTAATTTGGCTTGGAGAACCTTTATTACTAGCATCAGAGGGGTAGCCGTGTTAGTCTGGATCTGTAGAAGTGACAAAGGGTCCTGTGGCACCTTATAGACTAACAGAGGTATTGAAGCATAAGCTTTCGTGGGTGAATATCCACTTCTTCGGATGCAAGCAGTGGAAATGTTCCACTGCTTGCATCCGAAGAAGTGGGTATTCACCCACGAAAGCTTATGCTTCAATACCTCTGTTAGTCTATAAGGTGCCACAGGACCCTTTGTCGCTTTATTACTAGTGACAATGAACAAAATGGAAATAACCCAGTCTGAATAAGATATTATGCTGAGATTCCAGGCTGGCAATTAGAAAAAAATCTTTTTACATTTGAGGACATTAAATATGGGTACATTTGCTTTTTGAGCCACTTACCATACAGTAGAGCTTCATAGCACAACCCCCAATGTCCAGCTACTATGCACACACACCCTCAAAAGTTCTTAGTTTAAACAGGCAAGACAAAGGAAGTATTCTGCCCATTTTTACATTTGGGAAACTGGAGCACAGGAATTAAGCTATCTTTCCCAAGGTCACACAAGAAGTGTATAGCAAATCCAGGAATTAAACTCAGATCTTGAGTCCCAATCTAGTGTCATTATCACAAAGCCATCCTTCCTCATTGAGGCACAGGCATAGAATTCCACAGTTAGTGCCATTTTTACCATTTCATAAGTGGATGATCACCCCAACTATTCATTAATAATGTTATTTCATCATTCTTAGCTCACATTAAGATGACATACCCATCATGTCTACTTTTCTTAGCAGATAAATCATCTCCAGCTGCAGGTCTCCTTTTTTTCCTTGGAGGCATCACTTTGCTAAAGCAGTCTGATGAACTGCAAGATCGGAGACTTCCTATGGAGGGTATTAAAAACAAGGAATAAATAGTTACAGGACAGTGAAACCATGTGCATTTTTCTCAAAAAATTAGAGACTGGTGAATTGACTTGAATAAAAGAACTGAAATTTCGAAGTTAAACAAAATTCCCCCATCTCCTTTCAAAATAAAACACCACACATTTTTATGTGCCACTCTACTTCCTGGTTTCTGTGAAGACTGAAAGCACTGAAAAATGCTACAGGAGCAAAGACCAGTTTCTTGTACTATTTTTAATATGTCTAGTATAAATAAGGGCCACAAACCTCCTGAGAAAATCTGCTTTAGAGCCTCAGGAAGCATCCTAACTTTTACTTACTTATCCAAAACAGAACTTTTGAGGTTTGCCCATCACTTGTCAAAATAAAGGGCTGGCGGTGATTAGAGCACAATACTTCTAACAGACACCAGCTTCTTGTTCTCTGGCCCAAGAAGAACAGGAAGTGCTCTACAGGGAGAGGCATACTCAACAGCTACAGAGAGGGAGCACCTTTGTCACTTTGCTTTGACTCTCTTAGGAGCAACAATGACTGATCCCAGAGACAGAGTTTTGTCCAACCCTCCTTAACTAGAAATAACAACCACAGCACAGAACCCTGAAGAAGTTGTGTATAAAACACAAGATAAAGACCAAGATAAAGCTGGAAGAGTCAGCACAACTCTAAATAGTACAGAGAGAACTTAAAAAGGAAATGGAGAGAAGGCTAAGGGTAAGAAAAGGCAGAGAAGCCAAGTTAAGGTAATTGCAAGGAACTGTAGAACAGGGTAGTCTTCATAGTTAGTCTTTAATTCACCTTCTGTGTAGCTCCTATGGCATCCAAGATAATTCTTAATATATTAAAACCCCATATAATCCACTAAATATGTTTCACTGCTTGAGGCTTCAGAAAATCCAACCATAAAACTTTACATTTTTAGACATTACAATGGCACAGGTTGAAGATAGGTGCCCAACTCTCATTAAAGGCAATGTAGTTTGGTGCTCAACTGCCTTTTGTGCCATTGAAAATCTCTCCCAAGTGCTCTGAAAGCAATATAAGTAAGGAAGTCCAGATGCACAACAGAGATAACTTCATAGGATCTATTGTTTGTATTAGATTTTGCACATACATTCTTACACATGATAGCTTTAGATGTGTAATTTTTTGTGCTATTAAGTACAGACTATGGTGTTCAAACTAATTTTGGTTTAGCTGATCGTACTCTCCTACCTATTATCCATTTTTGGTCTTGCCCTCCCGTCCACATTGTTTTAGAGAGGAACAAGGCAGTTCTTTCCATTTCGGGAATTCTCCTTAACACTGACCTACCTGTGATGTTCAAGTCTTCTTCAAACCCCCAGCATTCATGTATCTTTTTTATTCAGGAAAGTACTGACTGGTCAAGCCTATGCTGGAGAGGAGTGCAAAGTGGGAAGAGGTAAAAACAAAAAATCTCATCTATGGAAATATACACAGGCACAGATTTACGGACTCCACCACTCACACACTAGAGCAGTACAAAACAACTTAGTAAATGGAGCACGGGTTCTAGGGTACCCCTACATTTTAATGTGACTGCCCAAAATACATGCTAGTGCTAAATATATCCTTCCCCTTTAACTTTAGCTTAAAGATAAAAGTGATCAATTGTGGATTTTTTATTTCTAGGTCACTCAGGCAACAATTACTATATATAAAAATAAACATACAAATATGACTATAGGCATTTGGGTTTGATATAAAATATATACATTTATATGAAACAGAGAGGGGCCTTGGATTCCTAGTAAATTGCCAAAGCAACTGTAGGGATTGCAAAATTCAGTAACTTATTTTTCAGAATGTGGATGCTTGGGGCAGGAGAAGCGAGATAATACTGGTCTTACAATGGAAGGAGGGGAGAACACTATGTATTCTTATAATTCATAGGTTTCCAGGCCTGAATGGACCATTATGGTCATCTTGTCAGACCTCCTGAATAAAAGAGACCAAAGAATTTAACTCAAGAATTCCTGAGCCCATAACTATCATATCCCAGATAAACTGTTCCAATGGCTTATTACGCTAACTTAAAATTTTGTACCTTATTCCTAGTTTGAATTTGTCTACATTCAGATGTATAGACACTGAGTGACAGGGAAGAACAGTGGAGGGCACAGAAGTTATAAAGTGACTATTTTAAAAAAAAAGAAAGCAAGACAGACAGACACCTGAAAGAGGAATATATTTTCAAATATTGTTCCAAGAAGTATAAGTCTTCACATACTGCGTATGTTATTTAATTATGATTTTACTGTTTCCATTCTAATTAAATCTTTTGTTGCACTTTTAATTGCCGAATGATGACCTACAAACTAACAAACCACAGTACAGAAGTATCATTTATTTTAAAAATGATACATTTACACAGCTGTTATTAAATACTTCTTTGTAATGAAAACTCACAAAAAAACAAGATATAGCTATGTTGTGTGCCAACCTGAATGTAAAGATTGTCAGTTCTTTAAAGGCAAGTTCTAACAGGTTCATTAGCTCAGTATTGGTTTAATATGAATATTTTCTGCACAGATTTTTCTAGGAGATTATTTTATTTTAAGGTAATTTCTATCTCCAACTTTTCCTGACTAATCAGTTACAGGTCTGATCACCTACAAATGCGCACACATAACTCCCTCTGTCTTCAATAGGAGTTGCTTGAGACTGACAGAAAATTTACTTACCTATAACTGCTTCTCTGCAAATATCATCTTGAACATAGGAAAAGACCTTCTAGGTCATCAAGTCTGATTCCATGCTATCACAGGCAACCCCATCATATGATTCTGTTCATAAACATATCCAGCTCCATTTTAACACTAGTTAGGTTATTTGCCCCTTCCCTCCCCACCATTAGAAGGCTGTCCCAGAAACTCTTTCCTCTGAGAGTTAAAAACTGCTCAAGACTGGCAGTTCTTAATGGCTTTTGACACTTAAAGGTAACATTTGCAAGGAAGATACCCCAAATGTCTGTCATCTGCCATCACCACCCAAGAACAGCCAACTATTAATGTTGCTTGCCAAATATTCCCTTCAGTTCCTTCACCTGTGCAGAAGATGAAAGTTTCCAGAAAAAAAAAAGCCAACCTCGCATCTAAAACACACCCCAGAGAAAAATGAAAAACAAGATACAAGATGAAAAAAAAGGAGAGTGGTAAACCTCTGAACCAAGGGAAAGTGGGCAAGTAAATGAGAATCTGCAAAGGATGTCTTTAGAAAAGCAGAATTACAGACATAGGCGCTGACTCCGTGGGTGCTGCGGGACTGGAACACCCACGGGGAAAAATTGGTGGGTGCAGAGCACCCACCGGCAGCTCCCCGCCAGTCCTCCCGCCCAGCTCACCTCGGCCTCCATCTCCTCCCCCGAGGCGCCGCTGCTCCGCTTCTCCCCCCTCCCTCCCAGGCTTGCCACGCACCAAACAGCTGATTCTCACGGCAAGCCTTGGAGGGAGGGAGGGGGGAGAAGCAGAGCAGCGGAGGTGAGCTGGGGCAGGGAGAGGTTCCTTTGCACTCCCCCTCCCCCCGCCAGCTCACCTTCGCTTCCTTGATTTTAAAACATAGCTTAAATTAAAACAACACACTGCTAGTTTACTTTCTTCGCATCTTGGAGTCTTAAATTGCTAACGTGATTATGTACTTCAACTTAATTGCGAGTATAATTTCAGATTTTATAGAGACTTATTCAACTAAAGTACTTTCACAGTTAATACTCATCTATGCTGCAAGAGACAAGTCCGGAACCTCGTTAATATCCTTACTATGAAACCCACCTCAAACTCATATGAAACTGATAAGCAAAAAGCCCATGCCATCTTTCCAATCAATACTATCTTCCAATTGTATACATCATGAAAGCTAAAATGCTTCAGTCAGGCCACACTCTCCTAGTTAGTGTTTGCAGTTTGAATTCAATGGGACTTAGGGCCCCAAATCATTCAGGTGCTTTTGCAAATTCCATTCTTAGGAGTATAACTTTAGGCTCCTACTTTTGAAAAATCTGACCTGTGTATATAAAATAATTCACAATAACTGAACCTCTAAATAACTTTTCATTGTTAACACTGAAGTAATTTAGTTTTGCAGCAACCATGATGTTATGCCATTATGAGAAAAGTTCTTAATAAAAATCCAATTTTAACCCCTGAGGCTGCACACACTTGTGCACATGCTTAACTTTGAGCACAATGTAGTCTCTCTGAAGTCAAGGGACTATTCATGTGAGTAGAGTTACGTACCTGCTTAAGGCCCTGATCCTGCAAATATTAAATTTTCAGTATTTTGTTTTTTGTCTATATCAGATTTGTAAATTTCAAATAAAACTTCCCATCTGCGTGGCATTAAGTATTTAAAATTTGTAATGTACCAAATTATAATCTAAAACTACTACAGCGAAAGATTAGTAACTTAGTAACAGCAATGCCCAGTAAACAGGTCTCAAAAGAAACAAAAAGTTGAATGGACTTTAAGGGCTTTGTTTGCTCCAAAGAGTCAAAAGATTCTTGGGTTAATTAATCATATGGTAAAAAGGATCTTCTCTCCAGAATGGGCATGCCAGCATGGGAGAATTTTGATGAGTGAAACTCATTACGGTCACCTCAAACATCACCAAAGAGTGGAATGTCACAGCACCAATTATAGCCTTGTGCAATTTGGGATAAGGTAAATCAAGTCATTATGCCCTGAAACTGTCGCAGCTGCAGTCACTGCCCACCAGGAAAATGACTTTCCATCTAAGAAACCTACGCTCACAGGAACAGAGTAGTTCAAAAAGAGCTTTAATTAGATTTTTAGAAGCCTCTTTAAACAGGATGTTTCAGAAGTGCCAAAACCCCTAAGAATCTGACAACATGGAGCCTTAAACACTGGGAAAGATATGCAAGGGATCTACTAAACCTTTTTTCACCAACACACCCAGAACAGGATGCAAAAGTATAGCAAATCTATTAGATAGAAATTACTGGCCCATCTACTGCAAAGAAGTAACCCTTGTACACTTCTAGCCTGATTTTAACTCAAAATCATCTGTCTTGGACAGTTTCTGTGAGAAACAAAGGTAGGATTTCTCTATTGTCATGTTCCTCATAGTGTATTTTGAAGCAGAAGACACCTCTGGCTAACATGAGTTCAAATAACAGCTCTCACCACCTTAATTCTCAGCCTGCCACAACTCAAATGGCTGGAACAATTCAAATGGCTGGAACTGTTCCCTGGCAACAAGGAAACCTGAAGTGTCATAAGTGACACTGGTAGGACTAACCCTGGCTGCACACAAATCCCCACCACAAAAGCAGCAGCAGCATTGAGGCTTGAGTTTACTGTACTGACTCTCGAGATACAAGCGCTAGCCTGGTAGGAAGAAAAGTTCCAAATGCATGCAGAGTTCCTACCCTTGATGATGCAGAGCAAGAGAATTACCGCAGAATAGGTACCGTAGACTTCTCGGCAGCCATATAAAGGACCAGGAGTGACCAGGCCAAATTACAGAGCATACTCCAATACCCAGAATCAACCTACCCATTTCCACTTCCAGCATATGAACGCAGGAGGAGGAAATCCTGAGACCTCAATGTGGAGATGGAGTTATGGGTTTTGTTATATGCACACCGGGAAGCTTCTGATCCCTCAACATCACCTGCCTCAGCCTCTCGTACAGAGGCTTCATTTCATCTGATGAGCCACAGCTAGGTATCAATAACTTCAAATGCCAAGGCCCTGAATGCATTCAGGAGCCAACATCTGGTGAAGCCCTTCTCTGCTGATGGTGCAAGTCACTTCAGTGGTGAAGCGATCCCACTAGGCTTACCAGGGAGGGTGGAAGACAGGTCCTGAATCTTAGCACTCAGCAGTTCTGGCCAACTCAGCCCTGAGCTTCAAGAGTTTGCCTTTTTAATTGCTCAATGTTGACCATACACTGGGCTTACAAGAATCTTCCTGGGGTGTCTCGAGAACTTAGAGGCACACCCCACTTTTCTTCAGTGCTCAAGATGACATCTGCAAACAGAACTAACAAACACTTCTGAAGCAGATAACATGACAAACATGGTCAGTCTTAAGGCACTGTTCTACTACATGATCAAGGTGTGAGGCCACTAAGTGATCCTCTTTAGATACCATACCTAAAATTAAAGAGAAAGGGACTGAATATCAAAGACAGCACCAGCTCAACAGAAACAAGCACTAATGCAGGCACCAAAAACTGTAAGACATCAAGCCACGTAAGAAAATGCTGGTGCCAGTTAGAGAACAACGTCACAACTGTGCCAGGCCTTCAAAACAAAGGGCTCAGGAATTCAAAGAACTCTACTGGACCCAATTAGAAGGCAGGGTTAAAACCAAGAAATGGTACTCAACAAATATCACTGGAATATGGAGAAGAACTCGAACAACACAGAGAGAGGTTCATCTCTGTAAGCAAGATTCCTTCCTCAATCCCAGTCAAGAAAAAGCTTACTGGAGTGTTTGAAGTGCAGCAAGGGGTTCCATATAATGGCCAGCAGGGGCCTGAGTTGTGCTCTATTCCCACTATAGCTCACAAGAGTCCAAACACCTTAACAGCAAGGAGATTCTGCTAGTCTCGTGCTCAGAACCTATATCCCAGAAGTGAGAGTCGTGTACAGATAGAATCTAGCGCAGGGGTTCTCACAACAAAATTTTTGGCCTCAGAGTGGGGGGCTTCAGAATGCAGCTCAGAGTGGGGGGCATCAGAGTGCAGCCACCAACTCTTGCTGGTGGCCACTCTGACAATTTTTCCTAAAATACTTAATTAATTTTAGGAAAAACAAATAAATATGCACATATACATGTCCAAATCATTGTAATTGATTTATGTAGGGTTTTACACAATAATAAAATAATGTATAGTTGTTTCTATTCTTTACTGGACCTAAACAGACCAGAAATACAAATAAGGTACTTTGCACGTTCTTGTCTTTTTTGTTGTTTTTTCTTTTGCTTTTTTGGTTGCCCTTTTTTTTTTTTTTTTTAAAGACTTGCGGGCTAGTAAGTCTGCTGCTGTGAAAAGTGATACTTGTATGTTAATATCGCTTTTCACAGCCTCCCAACTAGCTACTAAGGCTATGTCTACACCAGTGGTTCCTAAACTGGGGTTCGTGAACCCATGGACTTCCAAGAGCTAAGCAGATCAAAGCAAGCATATCTATCACACTGAGGAGGTTTAAACTTCAAGACTCCTTGTAAGAAATGGAAAGGGAGGTGGATATTTTTTGCTGTTTTTAAAATTAAATAGACAGCTAGTGGTGTTTTTAAAATTATTATGAAGAACAAGTTTAAGCTTTGTTGTAATGTGCATTATTTGCCTGGACTACTCAAGACCTGAATGCTTGTGTAGGAAGTATTCTTTGAATTGGCTTCTTAAATATCTTCATGCTGTTTCACATCTGATATTCCTTGATGAAACATAGGATCCTTGTCTTCTAACAGGTTTACTCAAAGTGATACAAGCTACGAAAGTGAGATCTCGGAAGAATGTAGTGTTTTCATAATATAATAAAAAGACGGTAATGATAAATAATAACTAATAATAAATAGTGTGTAATAAGCATGTCATGAAAACAAATTTTATATTTCCAAGATCACTGCTTTTATAATTTATACTCAGGTAAAGGAGAAAATCCCTGGAAATATTAATTTTTAGGAGGGGTTTGCAAGACTTGACATTTTAGTGAAAGGAGTTCACGGGTTGTTAAAGTTTGGGAACCACTGGTCTACACTAAAGACCTTACAGTGGCACAGTTGTACCGCTGCAGCTGTAAGGTCTCCATAGCTGCTCATAATTAAACCACCCCCAATGAACGGTAGTAGCTATGTTGGCGGGAGAGCGTCTCCTGACAACATACCACTGTCCACACCAGTGCTTCTATCTGTGAAACCTTTTTCGGTCGGAGGCGTTTTGTTCACACCAACTGACAAAAGTGTTAGTGTAGACAAAGCCTTAGTCTGGTGTGAAACGTGATATTAACAAACATACAAATATCACGTTTCAAAGCAGACTTACTCAGCCCTGGCATGCGAGGATACAAATTAAGCCCTGAATGGTGAGGTGGGTAGGGAGGCAGTGGGGCCAGGAGTGTTAGGGGGGAATGAATGGGGGCCTGGGGGAAGCAGTGGGGGCTGGGGTGATGGGGGGAGTGAGCCCAGGGCCAGAGCCCACTGCCACATGGCATTGGGCCGGGGCTGGAGCCCACCACTGTGCAGCTGGGGGCAGAGCCCGAAGCCTTGAGCCCACAGACAGATCCCAGAGCCTGGAGATGGAGTCTGAAGCCCTGCAGCTGGAGCCTGCCGCCCGTCACCCCAGAACTGAAGCCTGACTCCACCACCCCCAGGAAGGTGGGGAACTCACTGGCTGCTTGATCCTCCAGTGTTTGTGACTCCAGAGGGGACAAGACTCAAACCCTGCTAGTGGCCCCAAGGGAGGGACTGCTGCTCCCCCACTCCACCCGTGCAATCATCACCCAGGAGGTCGTGGCCACAAGAAAAGCCCCTGGTGGCCACATTTGGGAAACACTGGACAAGGGAATTCCTGTTATGAAGTAGCAGTAAAATGGCAGATGTCATTGAGACCTACAGGAACCATTCACACTTGGAGAAATTAGAAGCACAGCTGTTTTTCAAAACACTGCTTTTGAAAACAAACTGTTTTTATTATTTTATAGTAGATATCCCCCTTTTAGCCATTTAACATATTAGAACTAATCATTTAGTTAGTTTTCTTTTAGAATGCATGCTTAAATTCCTACAGTATATTTTGATTAAGTAATTATCAAGTACCTGTCTGGTGATCGTCTTGACCAACGTCTTCTGTCAGATTCTGTAAGTAAGACATCTTCATCAATGCAGTTAAGGGATATGATAGTCTTTATAATATATAGTACTCCAAATAATTTTCATTATCACAGAAACACTAGCAACTGCAAAGCTGACGCTGCATAATAGATTCCATTCTAACCCAGTTTTTAGTTCTTAATTTTCTGAAGCATTACCTTTATGAGTTGAAATTTTCTAAGTGGGAAATCTACCCAGGAGTGCTCTTTTTAAAATATTTGAAAACGAACAAAAACTGGTCAGCTATTTTGAGAAAAAAAGATAGTGAAACACAAATGTGCTCACTGTAGGGGGTGGAAACATTGGCAATGCTATTTTGAACAGCTTAGGTGTTGAAGCAGCTGGCAGCAAAAATTTGAAATTTGGCGTGGAAATGGTCTTGAGGAAAAGTACTGGTATATGTTCCCAGGAAAACTAGTTGAGATTTGACTGAGTTATGAACTTTTGAAAACTCATACTCTGAACACACAATACATTTTCCACTAAGCTCATGAAGTGTGCAGCTAACGGGGGCGGCGGGGTGTGTGTGAGTGTGGAGGTGTCTCAGACTAACAGTTGCCTATAATGTCCTAAATAAACTTTAATTAAAAAGTTAAACCTTAATGAATTACTTTACATATTTTGGAGTTCATTGGATTAAAAATGTAAAAGATCAGTCTCATAGGTTCTAAAAAAAAAAAAAGATATTATGCAGAATGATTATCAAACAACTCTGCACAAATTTTTAAAGAAAATATGCTGGCTTCCGAGCAAAATGTTTGTTACCCACACAGAAAAATGTGGAAGTATAAAATAGCAAAACTGCCATCCAGGAAATAAACCTGCCCAAACAAAAAGTCAATAGGTTCTCAGAGAAGGTGCTCGTTAACACACTAGTTACACCCACTTCTGTAGGAGAGAGATATAACAGACTAAATTCCCTGAAGTACCCTAAATAAACTTAATTTAATTAAATTAAACCTTACTGACTTAGTTTAACATCTTTAGAGTTCATTGTTTCCTTAAAAATGCAATTATGAATGTGTTATTGTGGAACTGTATGTATTTCCATGGGAAAGGTAAACAGGAGAAAGCAAGGGATAATTAGCCAAATTCATTCAGGTTGTAACATCTCAGAAGAAGCCACCTCCACAGAAAGGTCGACATATACTAGCTAAAACTGGTTTCTCCAGAAACCAATAGATCCACAAAAAAAAAAGTTTTTTAAGTAAATAGCCTGGTTTTAAACTGGCTCATGGCTTCTTCCTGATCTAGCAAATGGACATGGCCCCTGTTCCATGGAAGGCCCTAATCCTTAGGATAGGATTGGAAGAACTTGGCCTACTGAGGTCACATAAGACTGGGTTCTTGTTCTGAGCTGAAGCTGTAATAAACTACTAACTATAAGGAATCCTGCTGGGTGAAGGATTGTCAGAATCCATGTTAATTCTAGTAAGCTTATTATTAGCATGCATGTAGGTTCTTTTACTATTTTTAATATGTCTTCTCTATACTGTAATTTTTTAGCTTAAAAATAAGTATGCTTGCATGGGAAGCTCTGTGTGGTACCGTTTAACTGTAGCAATTACACCTGTTAACCGTCTCTGAAGAGAAAGCAAGCAGGCATCCTTGAGCAAACTGTCTGCACTGAGAAATACACAGTGAAGGCAGGAAACCGTGCAGCCTAAAAACACCTCAGTCAGAAGGGAGAGGGCTACATGTCACTTTCCAAGAGAGGCAAAAGCTGGGGAGCTGGAAGCCTGAGAGTGGGGCCCTTACTGGACCACTGAAGGGAAATACAGATGCAGTTACCCTGAACTATGATGTATATGGTTAGTAGTGGAATGCTGCAACAATGTAAATTGCTTAAGTGCCAAGAACAGTAAAAGCAAGTACTGCAGGGAAAAAAGCACAAAGGTCTCAATAGCTTTTTCAGGAAAGAATAATGGGGAAAAAACCAGGGAAAGTGAATTATAAATAGCTGAAGAAAAATCAGCTGGTTGAGTTAGGCGAGAAAAGACAGATCAATACTAAGGATCAAACAAAATCACAGCTAATAAATTTGCTGTATTCTAATGATCAGTTGAGGAACACAGCAGCTCGCAGACCAGGGAAGGCAGTGTCAGAACAAGAAAAAACAGAAGGAGAACCAGCAACAGCTGGAGGAGAGAGAGAGAGAGAGAGAGAAGGATAGGGAGCACCAACATCACTCTGGAATGGAAAGACCACGCTAGCAGAACCAGAGTCCAACAGATGGAGCCAGTCCCCAGGTACCTGTATTGGTCAGTGGTGTAGACTCCAATCTATTTCCTTGTTTTAGGGAGGGGGATGAAATGGATGTGTTCCTACACATTTTTTAAATAGGATGTAAATTGAATAAGGTGGGAAAGGAGCACATGGTAAGGTACCTGGCTCCATTACTGTCTGGGACAAAGGTCTTATACATTTTTATCCTAATGGGAAGGGCGGACTATAAAGATTATGAAAGCTGTAAACAAGCTGTGTTACAAGAGTGCAGGGAATTCAGAAAAAAAGACATGACTTATGCTGATGTTTCAAATCAAATTAATGGTTATGTAAGGACATGGGGAAGTATATGGGAAGGGTACCACTATCAATGAGGCCTATGAATAATAGGTATATAACAATTCTATAAATTCTGGCACCCCAACTTGAAATCATGGATAACAGACAAAATTCCAGAGATGTAACCATACCTGGGAAATGGGCTGACCAATATGCCGATAGATTTTCTATCAAATCCAGGTTGACTAATAGGAAGGAAACAGGATCAGAGGACAGGAATTGGGCCCAAGCGAAGACCTGCACCCAAGGGGGACGGAAACAAATTCTCAAAAGCCCTGGATCAGGAGGAGAAATGGTGTGACATAGGTGGCCAGCAGGGTCACTTCGCCGAAGAATGCTCACAACACCCACTGAGTGCCATTGCAGTGCTGAGAAAGCCAGCTGCACCTCAACCTCATAGAGTTAGCTGTGTGACTGAACCTCTAGAGGGAGAAAGTCACACAGCCAGTTTGCCAATGGCACATAATGTTCACAACCCATATCACTGCAAACATGTCTTGCTGCACCTTCATAGGTGCAAATCCATCCAATCAACAGTGGGAGCAGAAGGTGGCAGTTAATGGAGATAAATTCACAGTATGGAGAGCTTTGGGGACAGCCGGGATTATAGTTTAGTCCCATATAGTGAAGCCCCATCAAATGCTGCCATAGTGTGAAATGTGAATTAAGGTTCCTGGTGTGAATGCCTTCATTCTACTTACAGCACAAATTTCTATACAGACCCAGAAAGTGTAAGGTGGTATTTTCAGATATTCCATATTCTTTGCTTTTAGAAAATGATGTTATTGCACTGAAAACAGAAAGAGTAAATGACTCTCTGTTAGCCTAAGACAGACAAGAGAGTATGTAAGCAAAAATGCAAATAGAATAGCTAACAAGGGGAAGAGGGAATCACATTCCCCATTTGTGTCCAAAAAGAATCAGGTTGCAACCCCAGCATCTACAAACACCTAAGGAGGAAGAGGATGAGATTTCCTGCTGCTTCAAAGAAAGGACAAGACTACTAACTTGAAAGAAAATTCACTGGGCCCCAAATAAAGGAATTAAGCTCTCTGCCAATGCCTCAAAAGGACCCGGAGCAGTACAGAGCAAAATATGACAGTGTCTCCAGCCAAAAGTAGGGACACTGAGGCAGCTGTGGCATGCTATCAAATATATAACACCGACCCCAGGGTATGAAATGTCCAGGCAGAGGTCAAGACAGAGGAAATGACAAAGATAACTGCAGCCAAGAAAGAAAGGGAACATCTTTCCACAGCATCTGACTGCTGATGGTTTCCCAGATGAGAGAGGAAATTCTGCTCACCTTGACTCAGAGTGTGGGGAACAAAAAGCCACCCCAGTGGGAGATAAGTACTCTTTCCCATACCCCCAGAGAAGCTAAAGTGAGGCGAGCAGAGTCTCTGGGTTGCAACCTCAGGGGATGTGGGGGGAAAAAAGGGAATTTGGCTATGGGGAAGGTTTGAAGACGCTTCCTGGCCCAACACTTCTGCTGTTAAAAGCAGTGCATGTTTGAGAGCCACTGCACAAGGAGGCAGCCCTGACATATTCCCTCATGCTCACAAACAGGGAAGAATTAGTAGGGGAAGCAAAAGTGGATGGGAACCTGGGAGGCAGTGACCATGAGATGGTCGAGTTCAGGATCCTGACAAAAGAAAGAAAGGAAAGCAGCAGAATTCGGACCCTGGACTTCAGAAAAGCAGACTTCGACTCCCTCAGGGAACTGATGGGCAGGATCCCCTAGGAGAATAATATGAGGGGGAAAGGAGTCCAGGAGAGCTGGCTGTATTTTAAAGAATCCTTATTGAGGTTGCAGGAACAAACCATCCCGATGTGTAGAAAGAATAGTAAATATGGCAGGCGACCAGCTCGGCTCAACAGTGAAATCCTTGCTGATCTTAAACACAAAAAAAAGCAGCTTACAAGAAGTGGAAGCTTGGACAAATGACCAGAGGGGAGTATAAAAATATTGCTCAGGCATGCAGGAGTGAAATCAGGAAGGTCAAATCACAATTGAAGTTGCAGCTAGCTAGGGATATTAAGAGTAACAAGAAGGGTTTCTACAGGTATGTTAGCAACACGAAGAAGGTCAGGGAAAGTGTGGGCCCCTTACTGAATGGGGGAGGCAATCTAGTGACAGAGGATGTGGAAAAAGCGAATGTACTCAATGGTTTTTTTGCCCGTCTTCAAGAACAAGGTCAGCTCCCAGACTACTGCACTGGGCAGCACAGTATGGGGAGGAAGCGAGCAGTCCTCTGTGGAGAAAGAAGTGGTTCAGGACAATTTAGAAAAGCTGGACGAGCACAAGTCCATGGGGCCGGATGCACTGCATCCGAGGGTGCTAAAGGAGTTGGCTGATGTGATTGCAGAGCCACTGGCCATTATCTTTGAAAACTCATGGCGATCAGGGGAGGTCCCAGATGACTGAAAAAAGGCTAATGTAGTGCTCATCTTTAAAAAAGGGAAGGAGGAGGATCCGGGGAACTACAAGTCAGTCAGCCTCACCTCAGTCCCTGGAAAAATCATGGAGCAGGTCCTCAAGGAATGAATTTTGAAGCACTTCAAGGAGAGAAAAGTGATCAGGAACAGTCAGTATGGATTCACCAAGGGCAAGTCATGCCTGACTAACTTAATTGCCTTCTATGATGAGATAATGGACTCTGTGGATGAGGAGAAAGCAGTGGACGTTTTATTCCTTGACTTTAACAAAGCTTTTGATACGGTCTCCCACAGTATTCTTGCCAGCAAGTTAAAGAAGTATAGGCTGGATGAATGGACTATAAGGTGGATAGAAAGCTGGCTAGATCATCGGGTAGTGATCAATGGCTCCATATCTAGTTGGCAGCGGAGTGCCCCAAGGGTGGGTCCTGGGGCCGGTTTGGTTCAATATCTTCATTAATGATCTGGAGGATGGCTTGGATTGCACCCTCAGCAAGTTTGCAGATGACACTAAACTGGGAGGAGTAGTAGATATGCTGGAGGGTAGGGATAGGATACAGAGGAACCTAGACAAATTAGAGGATTGGACCAAAGAAATCTGATGAGGTTCAACAAGGACAAGTGCAGAGTCCTGCACTCAGGACAGAAGAATCCCATGCACTGCTACAGACTAGAGACCGAGTGGCTAGGCAGCAGTTCTGCAGAAAAGGACCTGGGGGTTACAGTGGACGAGAAGCTGGGTGTGAGCCAACAGTGTGCCCTTGTTGCCAAGAAGGCTAACGGCATTTTGGGCTGTATAAGTAAGAGTATTGCCAGCAGATCGAGGGACGTGATCATTCCCTTCTATTTGGCATTGGTGAGGCCTCATCTGGAGTACTGTGTCCAGTTTTGGGCCCACACTACAAGAAGGATGTGGAAAAATTGGAAAGAGTCCAGCGGAGGGCAACAAAAATTATTAGGGGGCTGGAGCACATGACTTATTAGGAGAGGCCGAGGGAACTGGGTTTATTTAGTCTGCAGAAGAGAAGAATGAGGGGAGATTTGATAGCTGCTTTCAACTACCTGAAAGGGGGTTCCAAAGAGGATGGATCTAGACTGTTCTCAGTGGTAGCAGATGACAGAACAAGGAGTAAAGGTCTCAAGTGGTAGTGAACGTTTAGGTTGGATATTAGGAAAAACTTTTTCACTAGGAGGGTGGTGAAGCACTGGAATGGGCTACCTAGGGAAGTGGTGGAATCTCCTTCCTTAGAGGTTTTTAAGGCCCAGCTTGACTAAGCTCTGGCTGGGATGATTTAGTTGGGGCCTGGTCCTGCTTTGAGCAGGGGGTTGGACTAGATGACCTCCTGAGGTCCCTTCCAACCCTGATATTCTATGATTCTATTTGCCCCTTTAGCCAAAGAATGGCAGCTTGTAATATTCCCACGAGGGTTGGGGAACCTCAATCCAGAACTGAGGCGGCTGATCACTTGGAGAACCAAAAGACACCACATACATGCCCAGGAAACTGCATAGGAGATGTAAGTGGGGAAAATTAGGTCTCAAGTGTACACCCAAAAGGTGTGGAGCAACAAGAGTAAGAAGGGGCATGTCAAAGATCAGCCTCATAGATTTAAAAAAAAGATATTTTGCAGAACGGTTATGCAATGATGCTGTACAAATTTTTAAAGAAAATACGCTGGCGTGCTAGAAAAATGTTTGTTACTTAAACAAATTAAACGTGAAATTATAAAAGGTACTAACAAAACTGCCATCCAGGAAATAAATCTGTCGAAGCATTCAGTCCAGGGGCGCCAAAACAGGGTGTGGGGGGCCAAGGGGCCATGGACCTCCCACTTTTGAAAGTAGACGGGCCTGGCCTGTCCACTTTTCGCCATGGGCTTGGCCCCCTGCACCTCCTCTTCCCCCCAGGCCAGGCCAGAAGCTGGAGCCTGGCCCGGATAAGAGCAGCCCAGGCAGCTGTGGAGAGCCAGGGACTCTCCACCTGCCTGGGATAGAGGGAGCTGAGAGAAGCCCTCAGTCTATGCCGCTCCCCCCCAGACAGGGCAGACGGAGGGTCCACAATTCCCCACAGCTGCCAGGGTGGTTCTTACCATGGCCCGGCTGCAGCTCTTTGGCCCTGAGGCCACCCCCGGCCAGGCCGGAAGCTGGAGCCTGGCCTGGGTAAGAGCAGCCCGGGGAGCCCAGGCAGCTGTGCGGAACCACGGACCTTCCACCTGCCCTGGATGGAGTCCGGGGGGCAAGGACACAGGCCGGGGGCTGGCTCCTCCCCGCCCTGGGCATGTGGAGGCTCCCACGTCGGGCTCCGGCTTCCAGCTTGGCCAGGGTCTCAGGGGAAATAGGGAGACAAGGGAGGGACCACACAGGGGGTGGGGCTTCATGGCCCCCCCACTTTCAGGAAGAATGCATCGCCCCGATTCAGTCAGTAGGTTCCCCTAGGGTGTCAGCCAGCACCCTAGTTACACCCACTTCTGTAGGAGGGAGCTATAATGCTCTAAATTTTCTGCAATATCCTAAATAAACATATTAAATTAAATTAAACCTTAATGAATTCATTTTAACATCTTTGGAGTTCATTGTTTCATTAAAAATCAATTATGTATGTGTTATTGTGGAATTATATTTCCATGGGAAGGGTAAACAGAAGAACACCAGGGGATAATTCAGCAAATTCACTAAGATTGTAACATTTCCAGAGAAGCTATCTCCCCAGAAAAGTTTATATATACTAGTTCAAACTGCTTTCTCCAGAAACCAACAGACCAAAAAAGGTTTCTAAATAAATAGCCTGGTTTTAAACTGGCTCATGGCCTTCTTCCTGATCCAGCAAATGGACAGGGCCCTTGATTTACAGAAAGCCCCAATCCTTAAGATAGGTTTGGAAGGAGTTGGCCTACTGAGGTTACATAAGACTGGGTGCTTGTTCTGAGTTGAAGCTGTAATAAATTGGTAACCACAAGAAATCTCCTTAGATGAGGAGATTAAAGAACAGCTCCTGTCAGAATCCATGTTAGGGCTGTGGTTAATTCTGGTAAGCTTATTAGCACCCATTTGGGTTCTTTTACTGTTTTAAATGTTTTCTCTGTAATGCTTTTTACCTTACAAATAAAGTAGGCTTGCACAGAAAGTGCTGAGAAGCACCTTACAATTGCAGCAATTAAATGTGTTAACCATCTCTAAAGAAAAGCAAGCAAGTGTTCTTGAGCAATCTATCTGTGCTGGGACATGCACAGTGAAGACAAGCATCTGTGCAGCCTAAAAATACTCTGGTCAGAAGGGAGAGAGACATGTGTCTCCATCCAGGAGAAACAACTGGGTAACTGAAAGACAGAGTGGATGGCCTTGCTGGACCACTGCGGGAAATACAGGTGCAGTTGCCCTAAACTGTAAGAGTGTGGATGGCTAGCTATGTTGTGGAAAATGCTGTGACTGTTCAGTGAAGGAGGCAAGGATCATCAACAGCCCATGCCTCATTCTTTGTATTGCTCTAAATGGACTGATGTGTTTACAGTGTATGTTTTCCCACATTTACTGTAAGAAGCCTGACACTGATGAAAACTGTAAGCAAAAGGAACATGCAGTTTTCACACATGCTTCCATGCGTACCATAATGTGCCCATACTGAGACAAGGGCTCCACTGGACACAGTCATATCTTAATTTGGACCTCTTGCGCATACACATGCAACCTTAAACAATCAAAGCATGAGAAGTGACAGTTAACTGTGAAACCTTAATGTGGATTCCCTCAAACCCATTGCCCTCTCACAAGAAAAGAAAAAAAACTTTTAAGTATAATAATCTAAATACAGGCGAGTCACATCTTAGGCGCATTTAACATGCACGAATTCAGCTTTGTGTGGTCGGCAAAACCAGAAGAAAAGAAAAGAAAAACAACAATTTAAAAACTGCATCGGTAGTGCGGGCGATTCCATCTGCCATTCAACTCAATGAGTGTTTCACTATACGCGGTTTTTGCTTTACGCGCTAACCGCGGAACGGAACCCGCACATAAAATGAGACTTGCCCGTATTTCATAGCACAAATAAATGCATTCAAGAGTAAATAACTAGCTATTAAATAAAGAGAAGATTGCAAGTCATTACCAGCCTATTGAGGGTGTGGTAAATCTTGTGAATATTTGCCAGTGTTGATAGATGAGAGTTCAGCTGAAAATCTAGAGGAAAAATAAAATTTAGTTTTGTCTCTTATCCTGGTTTAAATTACACTATGGAATATAGTTTTTACTGCTAGAAACAAGATTTTATGTATTCTCTTCTTTTTTTAAAAACCCACTACCAGGCTCTGATTAAAAGTATTCACTCAGGCTTCATAACATCAATAAAAAGCCCTCCCCATCTCTTTGGGGAAAGGGACTGTACAATTTTTGCCACAGCATGGGAATTAGTAAGTGCAACTCATTAAAATAAACTCTATGTATTTTTATCATACACACAGATCTCCTCCACCGTAGGCAAAATTAAATTCACTCTACCTATCCTCTCACTTTCCCATTCATCCTTATGGTAAGTTAATATCCAAAGCACATTCCTTCTAGGAGAATTTGATTAACTATCATAAACATTACATTTTTAAGTTAGTTTGATTACTATAAATGCAAGTACATATTCTCCAACGAAAGCGATGGGAAACATTTATACAAAACCTATGCTGACTTTTGCCTACAGATACAAGAGGCACAAAGCAGCAATACCTAGCTAAGGAATGAAAACATTCATTTTGTATTTCCTTACTTTTGATGTCTCATGCAAGAGTCTTAACCTGAGTTTACATTTAAGGTTTTTAAAACTCCTCCCCAGGCCTAAGGCTCCTTCATGTCCAACACAGTCAACAGAATTCTTCTATGTATGCAAAGTGCAAAATACTTGCTAAAAATAAAAGTATGCCAAGATCCAAAGCTAGCAAAAGTTAACCCTTGTCAGTAGTGAAGTACAGTCCAGCACCAAAGTGCATAACCTGAGAAGCATCCTATTTGGGATTAATCATGCAAACATTACCAAATGTAGTGATAAGTAGCTCTATGAACTTAAATGAGACCAAAAATGGTAGTGAACATTTGTGCAACACCATCTGAACAGCCCTCTCAGAGCAGCCAAAGATATATCAACCATACGACCAGCATAACTCTCCGTATAAAAGAATTTTACTTGGAGGATGCACTAATACCTAGGGTGACCAAATAGCAAGTGTGAAAAATTGGAACTTTTTTAGGGGAGAGGGGGGAGCACAGTTGCCTTTATAAGACAAAGCTCCTAATATCAGGACATATGGTCACCCTACTAATACCAGTCATTATATTAAAGCATTTCTGCCTAGGAAAATTTCATTTGTCTCTCCCCAGCTTCTAAACAAATAAAACAGTCACAGAAAAAAGAAAAAAAAAATATAAATTTCCACACCTCCATCTTTAATATTCCAAAACAGTCTTCAAAAACACACACTCTATGGGTATGTCTACACTATGAAATTAGGTCGATATTATAGAAGTTGATTTTTAGAAATCTATTTTAAACAGTCGATTGCGTATGTCCACACTAAGTGCATTAAGTCGGCGGAGTGCGTCCTCACTACCATGACTAGCATCGACTTACAGAGCGGTGCACTGTGGGTAGCTATCCCACAGTTCCCGCAGTCTCCGCCCATTGGAATTCTGGGTTAAGCTCCCAATGCCTAATGGGGCAAAAACATTCTTGCGGGTGGTTTTGGGTACATGTCGTCAATTGCCCCTCCCTCCGTGAAAGCAACGGCAGACAATCGTTTCGCGCCTTTTTTCTGTGCGGACACCATACTGCTTTCAGCAGACAACGCAGTAGGACTACTAACCGTCGTCATCCACCGCTTCAGCTGCAACTCTGCTCTGCTGCTATTGTCTCAATAGCGAATTTTTCCATGTTGTCTGTCATGGGCTCCCGGGTACGTGTGTTCTTCCTTGGGAAATGCACGCGGTGCTAACTGCGGTTATCTACCACTTCCGCTGCAACTTTGCTCTCCCGAATCCACTTCGCAAGTCCTCTCGTCATTCTCTATAGCTATTCTCATTGCATCCATCGTCAGCCACTGCTTCTGCTGCAACTCTGCTCTCCTGCAGACGCCATACTACAGCAAGCATGGCGCCCACTCAGATCACCGCAGCAGTTATGAGCATTATAAACATCTTCCGCATTATACTGCAGTATGTGCAGAACCAGAACCTGCAAAAGCAGGTGAGGAGGCGACGGCAGCGCAGTGACAAGAGTGATCAGGACATGGACACAGACTTCTCTCAAAGTACGGGCCTCGACAAATTGGACATCCTGGTGGCAATGGGGCTGGCTCATGCTGTGGAACGCCGATTCTGGGCCCGGGAAACATGCTTAGTGTTGCGGGTCTGGGATGATTCCCAGTGGCTGCGAAATTGTCGCATGTGTAAGGGCACTTTCATGGAACTTTGTGACTTGCTTTCCCTTGCCCTGAAGCACAAGAATACCAAGATGAGAGCAGACCTCACAGTTCACAAGCGAGTGGCGATAGCCCTCTGGAAGCTTGCAACGCCAAACAGCTACCGGTCAGTCGAGAATCAATTTGGAGTGGGCAAATCTATTGTGGGGGCTGCTGTGATCCAAGGAGCCAACGCAATCACTGAGCTGCTGCTATCAAGGGAGTGACTCTGGGAAAGGTGCAGGTCATAGTGGACGGCTTTGCTGCAATAGGATTTCCTAACTGTGGTGGGGCGATATCCCTATCTTGGGACTGGACCACCTTGGCAGCCAGTACGTAAACCACAAGGGGTACTTTTCAATGGTGCTGCAAGCACTGGTGGATCACGAGGGACGTTTCACCAACATCAACTTGGGATGGCTGGAAAAGGTACATGACCACTGTTCCCTCTAAGCTGTGCGCACGCGCACACATCCTAAACACCACATGCACAAAAAATTAAATACTACATCGGAGCCAGGCCAAAATTTCATTTACGGGCAACTTTTGACACTGTTCGCCCGCCATCTGATAGCCAGATTCTACTAGCTGGCAAGGGGGGGAAAGGGAAAGGAGGGCAATGAATCGTACTCCTCCCCGCCAGCATTTTGAACGTGGAACGATGATCACGTCGGGATGGTCGGGACCCACACATCTCCTTGGATAAGCATTTTACTTGCTTGGGTACATTTGCCTCATGGCGTAAAAATTTGAACTCTGCTTCAAAAATTTGCACAGAAGAAATTTTTTGCGCACACAGCCTGTCAAAAATTAGAGGGAACATTGTACATGATGCTCACATCTTCAGGAACTCTGGTCTGTTTGAACAGCTGCAGGATGGGACTTACTTCCCAGACCAGAAAATAACTATTGGGGATGTTGAAATGCCTATAGTTATCCTTGGGGACCCAGCCTACCCCTTAATGCCATGGCTCATGAAGCCATACACAGGCACTCTGGACAATAAGGAGCTGTTCAACTATAGGCTGAGCAAGTGCAGAATGGTGGTAGAATGTGCATTTGGATGTTTAAAAGCGCGCTGGCACAGTTTACTGACTCGGTTAGACCTCAGCGAAACCAATATTCCCATTGTTATTGCTGCTTGCTGTGTGCACCACAATATCTGTGAGAGTAAGGGGGAGACGTTTATGGCGGGGTGGGAGGTTGAGGCAAATTGCCTGGCCGCTGATTACACGCAGCCAAACACCAGGGCCATTAGAACAGCACAGCAGGGCGCACTGCGCATCAGAGAAGCTTTGAAAACCAGTTTCATGACTGGCCAGGCTACGGGGTAACAGTTCTGTTTGTTTCTCCTTGATGAAAACCCGCCCCCTTGGTTCACTCTACTTCCCTGTAAGCCAACCGCCCTCTCCCCTTCGATCACCGCTTGCAGTGGCAATAAAGTCATTGTTGTTTCAAAATCATGCATTCTTTATTAATTCATCACACAAATAGGGGGATAATTGCCAAGGTAGCCCGGGAGGGGTGGGGGAGGAGGGAAGCACCGGGTCGGGTGGTGGATGAGGGGAGGAGGGAAGGACAAGGCCACACTGCACTTCAAAACTTACTGAATGCCAGCCTTCCATTGCTTGGGCAGTCCTCTGGGGTGGAGTGGTTGGGTGACCGGAGCCCCCGCCCGCTCTTTTACAGCAGCAGTTAAACCCTAGTCCATCCCGAGTTGACCATATTCATGTGAACATTATTAATGATAACGTGAAAACAGATGACGTTTTAATTCTAACTCTAATCAAAAGAGAAAAGATTTTTTAAAAAATCACGTTTTCCTAACTGGTAAAGTGATGTTACACATTCAAAATCAAAAGAATAGAAAGTTTGGGGGGATTTAATTATGAAAAGTAAAGGCTAGCAGTAGGCTAGAGAACCAAGTTAAGGCTCTCAAAGCTCCTTCTGAACTAGCAAAGGAGCATTAAAGAACCCCAAGCTTACAGGGCAGGTAGTGACAGAACCCTTTACTGGTCTGGGTGATCCCCAAAACATCACACCTACATCTGCCAGGAGGCCATCAGGCTTTGGACATTGTGTTAACAACATGCAGTACCCAACTACAAGTGATCACTGCAAAGTCCATCACAGAGCCGATATTTCATCAGTGGGGGACTCACACTATAGACTTATTTGTCATGGACAATAATACCAAATGCCTGCACTTCTGCTCTAGAAGAGACTTTTGAGCCTGGTCTCAAGTTCTCCTATATGCCATTTTCCCAGTTTGCCATAAGCTAGTGTCTTTGAAACTGGTGATAAGGGTTGGGGATCTAAAAGCATTTGAAAACATACTGAGAAAAGAAATTAAGTCAACATTGACTAGTTTTCCAAACCTGGAAATGAAGTAGGTCTTGAAAGACTAAGGTCCTGCCCATACTACAACTTTAACCGAGTTTTTCAATTAATAGTACTGCTGGCTTTATACATGGACCCCGCACACCCTTTGACTTAAACACTGTTAGTAATAATCATGGCAGCTCATGTTTTGCTAGCCAGAAGCTAGCCTAGCTAGCTCAGTAAACTTTCTTTGGAGTGTTAACAAGATACCCTAAGCATGCCTATGTCACCAAGTTAGCCAATCTTCCTCTTTCCTAGCTACATAGGGAGGGACATCCCAAAGTTCATTCCCCCATACGATAAATGGTTCTACTTTGTGACAACGAACTCTGGGTACTTCATTTTTTCCAGAGGCATTTAGGTATAGCTGCCCAGATTTTCTCAGACTGCAAAGTACAAAAAGGTAAAAGGTTGTCTGTGGATGTGCAACTCTGACTTTGATGGCAGAAGATTTGCTGTATCAACACTTTGAATCATGTAACCTGTTAAGATGACCATGCCTCTAACCAGTCATAAAACCGGTGTTGTAGTTTTAGGATGGGGCCTGGTTTTATCAATACTTATTAATTTTATACACCACTTTTCAAATTGATCCCACATCTCGGCAAAGTGAAAGCCACACAAGATATAGAATGATTTCATTTCACACTACAGCGCTACATGAACAGAGATGGAAACATTTTCACAACTATTATCTCCCCTTCTCAAGACCAATATCTTGTAGCCAATATTACCGAGGGAAGGATAGAGAGAACAAGCTGAAAATGCAGTCAGACCTCATCCCATTCTACCCAGAAAAAGAAAGAGGAGGGTTCATTGAGAGGCCAGTGGTCCCACAATGCATGGAGCTGCAACAAAACTTAAACCTTAACTGAAAGTAGACTAATTTCCAGCAGTTGGAAACATTCACTATACATTTCCTTTCTTGAAGGGAAGTGTTGTTATACAGTCAGAAGCAAGAAGACTGTTAACACAATAGCCACTACGTAAGCTTATGTGGGACAGCTAATACACAGGATATTCTTCACTAGAATGAGTGAGGGGTCTCAGAGTACACCAATTTGTCAGACTAAGTTTTTTCCTGCAGGAAAACGAGATAGCCTATGGTAGCTGAATTCCATGCAATTTATTGTGTTGGGGACAAATGCATGAGACCTAAATGCAAGTAGTCAATCGGAGAGTCTGCTTGCTTTGTGGCCACTAAAAAGACTAATTTAAGGCACTTTCAATAAGATAAGGGGCTTGCCTCAGTGTCCTTTGCCAAAACTGATGTATTGTGTATATCCGTCCACTGGTTTCCACCCTAATGTTAACTGTTTTTCACTAGTGAGTGAAGCAACTGCTAACTCCAGATTTCCTAAAATACTTTGTGACGCTTCAGAATGAACTATGTAATACAGATGAAGAGGGAAATACTGCTAACATTTTCCAATCCCAACACTGTAACAAGAGAAAAAGAGTTGAGAAGTGTTCCAAGACTACTAGCATTTACATCAATGCAGAGAACAGTGCACCGTGGGTATCCATCCCGCTCTGCAACTTGCCACTATTTAGTGCTGGGTGTATGGGGAACGGTTTCCAGTGCTTCATGGACCAAACAAGTTGCAAAGGAGTGACTGGGAACATGATTTCAAAGTGCCATGATTCAGTTTTCTCCATCCCATAATGTGTCACATCTCTTTTCAAAAGCCCAGCAAACCCACACATCCACCATCTCTGTGAGAAGCATGGATCTGAGCATCGCGAGCACAATGCACCTGATCCTGCAGTATTTGCAGAGCAGCCAGAGGAGCTGTGGGAAACATGACAATTCCTTGGTGGCTAGCTTGCTGTGGGACATAGAAAGAAACAATTCAAGGTTGCTGTTGGCATTCATGGAGCAGCTGCAGATGGTGGAGTTCTGGTTCTGAGCCCGAGAAACAGGCACTGACTGGTGGGATCACATCATTATGCAAGTATGGGATGATGAGCAGTAGCTGCAGAACTTTCAGATGTGCAAGGCCACATTCCTGGAAATGTGTGTGGAGCTTGCCCCAGTCCTCTGGAGCAGTGACACCAAAATGAGATCTGCACTGACAGCACAAAAGCAAATGGTGATCAGTGTGTGGCAGACTTGCAACACCAGATTGTTACCGATCAGTCAGGAAACAATCTGGAGTTGGGAAATCCACTATGGGAGTTGCTAGGATGTAAGTGTGCAGGGCTATTAATCGCATCCTACTATGAAGGACTGTGACTCTGGACAATGTACTGGACATAGTGGATGGTTTTGCAGCAATGAGGTTTCCCAACTATTGTGAGGCGATAGATGGCACGCATATCCTTATTTTGGCTCCAGACCACCTTTCCACAGAGTACATAAACAGAAAGGGCTACTTTTCTGCAGTATTGCAAGCGCAGGTGGATCACTGGGGACGTTTTCCTGACATCAACATGGGCTAGTCAGGGAAAGTATATGACACACGCATCTTTAAGAACACAGGCCTGTTCAGAAAGCTGCAAGCAGGGACTTTCTTTCCAGACCAGAGCATTACCATTAGGGATGTTGAAATGCCAATAGTGATCTTAGGAGACTCAGCCTACCCCTTACTCCCATGGCTCATGAAGCCGTAAACCAGACACCTCAAGAGCAGCAAGGAGCACTTCAACTACAAGCTCAGCAGGTGCAGAATGATAGTTGAATGTACCTTTGGCCGCTTGAAAGCCCACTGTTGCTGTCTACTCATGAGATTAGACCTCAGTGAAAAAAAATCCCAATGGTTATAGCTGCCTGATGTGTGCTTCACAATATCCATGAAGCAAAGGGGGGAAAGTTTCTGCTGATTTCGAGCAGCGAGATACCAGGGCTATAAGAACTCAACAGGGAGCTATGCTGCTCAGGGAGGCTTTGAAAGACCTTTTTAATAGTGAGCCATAGTAACATGTGTTGCTGTAATGTGCTCTGCCTGGATGTTTTTGCTTTTTTTTTTGCGCACCTCAGTATGAACCTTGTAAGGAGTGCTGCATGTGTAGTACTATAACATTGCAAATGCACCTATTGCTATTATCTGTGAATGATGTCAGCTCCAGCCAGCATATGTTGTGAACTAATAAAGATGAATTAAGTTTCCATAAATAGACTTTTATTCCAAACTCATGCAAACAGACATATTTATAACTGAACGAAACTTTATAAATACAGGGAAAAGAACCTTTGAAGGGGAAAGAATAGTCATTTCCATTTCACAACACATACATCAAACGTCTCTCTCACAGGTCAGTGTATGGGCGGCTGTGATTGCCTTTACTCTCCCCAAGGGTGGAGCAGTAGGGGTAGCTGAAGCAGCCCCAGACATCATGTAGAATGTGGGGGTGCATAGGGAGGTCCTGGAATGCAGTTCTGTATGGGTTGCAGAGGGAGGAGAGCATGGGTACGTTGAACCTGAAGATCAACAAAAGCCTCCAGCAAGTTTGTTTGCTACTTGAGAAGTGCTAGCACCTCCTGCTGGATGTCTCTCTCCTTTTCCTGTGCTTTTCTCTTCTTTGTACTATCTCTGTCCATTCATTCTGCTAGGGGATTCTCCAAGCCTTATGCTCAGTATCTGAAGCACCAGAGGCTTGCAGGATCTTCTGGAACACGTCATCCTGCGTCCCTCTTCCTTCTCCTCTTCATCCGGCTGAGACACTCCATTAATGTGGATGGAAAGACCTCAAGGCCACATTTCCAGCTGCAAAAGATACAATGCACAGAGGTACTACTGTGAGTGTATTCACAAGACAAATGCAAACTTGGTATACTGAACTCACTCCCCTAGATCCACACAAGTTACAAACACTACATTCTCACTTCTCTTTCGGATTCACGGAGAACGGCAGCAGTCCCAGCCATATTCAGTACAGCTCACAGGGGAGGAAGCGGGTAAGGAAACACACAGGCATCAGTACATGTGGATAGGGAAAATGAACTGAATACTGACACCATTTTCCACAGGCAATAGTGATTTTAGCTGATATCTCACTCCTGAGGGTAATGGAGGGTGAAAGGGAACAGGTCCTGCATGTGTCCGGCTGCAGACCGTGCCCGCATGCTGCTAGCCCTGAGTGCTGCAATGATGCCTGCTGAAGTAATCGCAAAGTGGCTTGAGAAAGTGTCCTACGGCTGCAGAAGAAATAAAGCAGCCCTCCCTAGAGGATTGCAGGCTACCTTCAGGAAAGTTTCCTCAAGATCTCTTTGGATGATTCATGGGACATCCCGGTGCACAGAAACAAACTGTTCTGCAGGACCCCTTCTGCCTAACTCTACATGGAAATGAGAAGCAGATAGTGACTGTCTCTATAGGTTATTTCACTACCTTTTCTAACATGATTTTAAAAAGAGTAAATGAACAGATGTGTCCCTGCAATATCAAAGCAAACTGCATACTTACCAGAGGTTCCTTCCCCTGCATCAAGCTCACCCATGCTGGACTGTAGAGACTGGCTCGAATGCTCTGGAATCAAAAAAAGGCCTGGCTCACTGCACCACTGGATCCCCCTGTCGCCTGGCCCCCATAATCCTACCCCGTCTCATCCAACACTTCCTCCTCGCTGTTCACTCCAAGAACTGTGATTCCATCTCCCCCGAAGTGTCCATAGGGCTCTTGGGGGTCGTAATGGGGTCTCCGCCGACGATGGCACACAGCTCTTTGTAAAGGTGGCATGTCTGCGGCTCCACACCAAAGCAACTGTTAGCCTCTCTTGCCTTCTGGAACGCCTGCCGCAGCTCCTTAGCTTTCACACAGCATTGCTGCAGGTGATGCAGGTCCTTCTTGTAGCCCTTCTCCCCCATACCTCGAGCAATCTGCTCATAGATATCGACATTTCTATGGCTGGAACAGAGCTGTGCCTGCACAGGCTGTTATCTCTACAGACCCAAGAGATCCACCATTTCCTGTGTACACTAAGCAGTAGTGCGTCTGCAGCATGGAGCCAGCATGGTCAGCTGGGCAGTTGTTAGGTGAGCTCTCCACACCAAGCAAACAGAATTTCAAAACTCTGAGGGGCTTTAAAAGGAGAGGGGCGTGTATCTATGTACCTGGCAGCCAGGCAGCAGAGTTCAAAATGGCGACCAGAGCAGTCACGGTCGGGCGTTATGGGACACCTCCTGAAGGCTACTAAAGTCAATGTACGTAATGCAGTGCCTGCACTGATATTGCGTCGTCCTAAGCGCTATTAAGTCAGCATAGCGACCGAGTTACATCGACGGGAGCGACATTTTAGTGTAGATGCTTACAGTTAGGTTGACGTAAGCTGCCTTGCATCGACCTAACTCTGTAGTGTAGACCAGACCTAAAACACAGATGTATTGGCAACAGTGCACTATGAAACACTGGGACACAGCAAGAAAATCCAATTGCTGGATGTACCCAGTACATTTTTCAGCAGTTACATTAGCCAACATCCTCTGGGGAAGAGAAAGAGAGGAAGGTAGGGAAGAGAGGGAGTATGCTCAAAATTTTATTCCCCGAATCCAGTTTAAAAAGAGTATGACTCTACAGTGGAGAAACAGAATTATTTACAAAAATTCCAAACTACAAAATTTCATACCAGCCTATCTACAAAGCCACTTTTAAAAAAAACACAAAAACACACAACTCTCCTCGCTCAGGCAAACCACATTAACTGGAATCAGTTTTAAAAATAGTTAAGTTTCAGCACTGACAAGACCTAGGACTGCCTACAGACTCAACAGTTTCTCAGTTTACCTTGTACAGATATTTTAAAATGAAAGCCCAGATCTGAAATGCACCAAGATTTTCAACAAGGCCTAAATCCCACAATTTCTAAAATGCACAGCTTTGAAACCCCTATATTCATAACCAAAGACAGAAAACAAAAAGCTGAAGATTAGGGTTTCTTTTTTCTGAAGAATCCTACTAAACTTTGTTATGGTATGTTTTAAAAACACAGCCATAAATTTTAACATTAAAAAGCAGAGTAAAGAAACAAAATTTGATTCAGTGAGGCGAGTCATTTGATGCACTAATTTACACCTGACTCAAAGCATAATATGTTATTTTTAAACTCAGCTGTAGTGTGAAGTGTTGCTAATCAGTCTCATAGGTCACCTGCTACTCAGGATTCCAAGATTACTTATTTCAATCTGCATGTTGCATATAAGGGCAAGGTTAACAAAAAAAGAGTTACCTTTTTCTATGGAGAAAATCCTTATTCCACTAGGTATCTGACAAATGTTAACAGTAACAGCTGGCCTACCTACATCATTGCACTGCTTTAAACATAAAAATAATTTTGACATCACACCTTAATTAAACCAATACAAAAGGCTGTGTGGACAGTTATTTAGTTTAAACTAAACTTTTCAGTTTACCTTAAAATTAATTAAGAACAGGTTTGAGCTAACCCCAAATAATTCACTCTTAAATCAAAATAAGAGGGTCCCCACAGGGGTTCACTGGTTTAATTAAAATAGATTAACTAAACCAGTGCAAATGTAGGTGTAGGCAGGGCCTAATACTGGATGAGTTTTTGTTTCTGCAAAATGCCATGATTTGCACACCTATTAAATATGAAAATGGTTGTATACATGCCAAACTAAGATAATCTTAACAAAATGTAAAGAGGAGTGACATAATTGGCCATGGTTCAGTAAAAATCAGTGCCAACAATGGGCACCTGGGGGAAAAAAAAGGTCTATTTTTACCACCTAATTTGGCTCAAACAATGTTCCAGTTGGTTGTGTGTGACATGTTACTTAGCTGAATATTCAGAGACTCCTTCCTAGACTGAAATATTAGCAGTTGTAACTCATTAATGATAAAGCAATATAGAACTCAAGTGGCAAATTCCATCTCCACTGGAAAACTGGTCATAAACAAAGTGCATAATTTGCAAATGATCTTCCAATCTTATTATGATACAGAATTCCCTTTCTTTATTTAGCATTTAAGACATAATTTCAGGTTCAAATTAGAAAGGATGATATAGGAATGTAAATGGAAGGGTAAAAAACTGGAGAAATTGTTTAAATACATAAGCCTCCACCCCTCAAAAAAAGTATAACTACAAAAAAAGATTTTTCACCCCACAAGACACATTTTGTTTACAGTTGTTGTTAGTTTTAGTTATCACTAGATAGGCAGACTGAACCAGTGCTAGTGTTGAGTGCTCAAGTATTTACAATGGATACAGGAGTTGCATATTGTCATGGGTCCTCCAGTACTTCTTTCTTTCCTTCTCAAGCACAAAACTCAGGCAAAAATCACCAGCTTTATAGCCAGCAGTAGCCCAGTGCCTTTAGAAAAGCATAGGAGACATACTATCTAAGGGAGTCTTCCCTTAAGACAGAGAAATAAGAATTCAAACAGGACCAAAGAGGAAGAACAAGAAACATCTTTTTTTTCCAATGTCCCCAAAGCCAGAGAGAGACAAAGAAGGGAGGGAAATAGAGAATTGGTACCTCTAGATGAAAATGGACACAAGAACAAAACCACACTAAAGTGTTAGAATCACACACATCCAACACTCCCCAGTTTGAAAGAATGGAGACAAGTGATGAGGAGAAAAAGCCACTCCACTTACCATTAATGAAACTCATTATGTGGCCTTATATATAATACAGAAGTGATTTCCAGTTATACTCACTGAACTGGCAAGAAATCTTGAGATGACATGTTTGTTTTGGGGATGAGGTGGGCAAGCATACCTCGCATCTTTTAGGGAATGTTTCAAAGCAAATAGTCATCCTCAAAGAAGGATTGAAAAAAATGGAGAAGAGTTAGAAACTGGATTGACAGAGTTTATATCACAGGAGAGCAACAATGGAGGTTTAGCAAAATGAAAGCTCCAAGGAAAGATTAAAAGTATGAGGATTGTTCATGTCTCATCTTAGTCTTGTTCTAGACTCATATCAATATATGTACAGGTATGCTATTAAGAGAACAGTTAATTCTTATCTCAATCATCCACATTAATCAACGAGAATAGAAGTAAAAACTAGAGACAACAAAGTGTGTTAATTTAGGAAAATATTTATATGTAAGTAGACATGCAAGGTTATAAATTGCCAAGGAGTAAAAGAATGGCCAACACTAAAGATTTTCAAGATTACAGAAAATATTAAACTATCAGAGATGCTTGAGAAATAATAAGTCCTTCCTGATTAGGTGAAAGAGGGAAGAAAAATAAAAGGATTTAAGTAAATCCTGCAAAATTACCATAAAAGCTTACCAACCCAGGACATCTACTTACTCAAACCATAATACTAATGAAAAAAAAGTTATTTTTTAAATCTATACTTAAAATTAGTTACTCACACTTGAGGAGCAAAGTTTTGCAAGGCTTGATTAGTTGGCATAGAGATTTCTTATACCCAAATGATTTTATGAAAGTGGGTTTAAAAAAAAAAAAAAAAGAGAGAGAGAGAGAAGGAAATCCACAGAATTGTCAGGGACAGTTGCATTTCAATGGACAGTGTGGAAGAGAAAGACGGGGAGAACCAGAGGCCAGTGACAACTGGAAAACCAGAAACAGAACTCTCAAAGTTTCCTATTGAGAAATTAAAAAAAGACCTTAAGTGGGCATTGGATAACCTGTAACGCCCCAAATGAGGGAGCAGAGGGAAGTGTCCATCAGCTCCAGCTAACACATCTCCAGAATAAGGGTTTGCAACTTTATTTTTTTCTTAGTAATAACTTCTGAAAAGAGTGAATAGAACATGAAACACATGTTTATGTGCCCATATCTATTGTAGAGAACATGTTTGGGGGATAATTATTCTACTATTTGTCTGTATTATGATAAATATATGGCAATATATATATTAAAACAGGGTAGTGTAACCTCAAGCTTCAAGGTAATAAACTGTGCACTGCAGGGCTCAAGAGAATTTTATTTACCAATGTACATTTCACTATGCCATTAGCAATGTAAATTTTGGGATGGTACATTTTTACATTCCTTTGAAGCAACAAGTGCTGGTTACCAGCTCCCAGGAGCTATGGCAATACAAATTCATAATAATCAGACTTGCTAGAGCAATGACCCAACCCTATATGGTTAAATATACACTATGTTCCTATGCCAGACTCTTTTTCTCCAATCTCTAATTTTCAAAGGTAGAAGAGGGGTTCAAGAAAATCCAAGATGTACACAGTTTCTCTTCTAAAAGCTATTTTCAGATTTGTGGAGATCACCCAAAATAAGAAAGAACATATGAAGAAATAGTGATGTTCTAGATCAGTCTTTGCCATGAGATAAATAAGTGCTTGTTCCCAGTGCTGTGCCTCTTCACCCATCAGAGACAGGCAACAACCTCATGCTACGGTCTTGTGCTTGGGACTGTAGCCTCCTTCCCACCCTTTAGGGGTGGAACAAATTCCTGAAACACATTCTTATCTGCGCTCAGCATCCCTGCCTCCCCCCACCTCAGCGGGCAACCTGTTCCTAAAACAAAGCCTTGCCGGTGCTCAGGACCCCTGCTCCCTACCCCGGAGGGCATCGTACCCCAGAGACAAAACCCAATCGCTGCTCCCCCTCCCTGCAATGGGCAGCACGCGGCCCAGCCTCCCCTCCTTCTCCCCACCCCAAGAGTTATTCCTGGGACAGCTGTAGCCTCGTCTCCCAGACTCCCCCGCCGGTGTGGGGAGCACATCCCTGCCTGCGCTCCCCACCCCTCGCAAGGTACTAGGCCGACCCCCACTGCGGGGACCCCGGGCTGGCCCCAGAGCATCAGGCTGCACCTTGCAGTTACCCAAGCAGAGGAGAGTTGGGGCGCGGTGCACGCTGGGAGTTGTAGTCCCCCTCGGCGCTGAGCCCCAAAGCGCTGTGCAGCAGGATAGACTCCCGCTCCCACAATGCACCGGGCTCGTTCCCCTTCACAGCCCGTTTCTCCCGCACCGGGCTGACACTGAACCCGTTAAATTGCTCCCAATGGAACGAGCCGCAAGGCGGCGCCCGGACGCGACACCCGCCCCTCCTCAGCACGCCCGGCCCCAAAGAGGGACGCTGCGGGGCCGGGGCCGGACTCGGGGCTCCTGGGCAAGGCTGGAGAAACTGCGTCACAGCCTCTGTCAGCGCCCGCTGTATGGGGCACAAACTGCTCCCTGGCAGGATTTCCGACGCCGCAGAGCCGGCCCCGGGCTGCCCGCTGCCCCCGGCACTTGCGGGGTCCCCACTGACCGGCCCAGCTGGCCCCGCCGCGGCTCTCAGGTGCGGGGCGCCCTCGCCGGGCTCCCGTCGTCAGATGCCCCCGCAAATGCCCCCAGCAGGCCCCACGCTGCCCCCGTCCCGCGGGCTTCCCCCCTCGGGCCCCGTGCAGCGCCCCACCCCGCCCGACCCGCGGGCGGAGACCCCCTGAGCTTGCCCCGCGGCAGGATGCCCGGCCCGGCCGCTACTCACTGACAGCGGCGGCATCCGAGTGCATTTTCGTGCAGCGCACACACTGCCCGGCCGGGCTCTCTCTGTCTCTATCTCCCAATCACAGAGCCCAGGCACGGGGCCTCCTGCCCCGCCCACACGCGCACGCCATTGGCTTGGGCTGGCTTGCGCTAATGCCTGCCTCACTGCGCCATTAAGCCACGCACCTGTCATTCCCGCTCTGCCTGGCCCACACCACCCGATAGGCCTACCTCTACCGTCCTATTGGTTATAGTTCTCAACAAGTACCGCCTCTCCGCCATAGTGATTGGGCTTTGCCTACGTCAATTATTTCTGGCTCTGAAAGCGCGTGCAAAGAACACGACTTTGTGTCTCCCGTGAATCTGATTGGTCCTGGAGGCTATGGACCACGCCCACGGCCTGTTGTGATTGGTTAAGGAGAGCAGAGTCCAGACCAGTGGCTCGCAGTGACAAAGGCAGGGAGGCTGGGCGAGGTGGGGGAGGGGATGTGGAGCGGGCCGTGGTTCTCCCCTAGGCTGGTCCAGCAGGGAGCTGCGCAGAGATGCTCTGCGAGAGGCTTCTGAGAGCTGACCGCCCTGCAGCCGCGAGGGGAAGAACAGGCTTCCGCTGCAGAGGCCGAGAATGGGCTGGGGCAGCAGAACTAGCTAGGGTGACCATATGGTCCGTTTTGCCTGGGAGCCGGGACAGTCCCTTTTTTAAGCCCTGTCCCGCCCGTCCCAACTTTTTTTTTCAAAAGGAGGCATTTGTCCCATTTTCTCTTGCTGACTTGATCAGTTGGCAAGAGCAAACAGATTTTTTTGAGCAAATGCCCACTTTTGTGAAAAAGTGGGGTGCAGAGGAATGCAAATGCCCACTTTTGTCAAAAAAGTGGGGTGCAGAGGAATATGTGGAGGCGAGCAGGGAGGCAGCATGGGGGGAGGGGGCATGGCAGAGTTCCAGCAAAGGGCAGTAGCCTCCTGAAAGGGCCCCTGTAGGGTTCTAGGAAAGGGTGACAGCCTTGCGGGGTGGGGTGGGGGCTTAGGGAGAAAGGCTGGGGGTGTCCCCTTTACTCTTTGGGAAACATGGTCACCCTAGAACTATCTTATGCCTGAAAAGGTCAGTTATCTCTTGAGAAATATGATCGATCATAGAGAAGTAGATTTATCATAGAGAAAACACTCAACAACTTGATGTTTAGCAAATTGACAAAAAGTACTGGAGAACTGCAGACCACAGAAACTATAATCGAAAATAGAATGAAGACTCTGTCACTCAATGAAAGTATGAAAGTTTTATGTCTGATACCTCCAAGAAAGACCAGCAAGGAACAACTGTGCATCTCCTAACAAAAAAAAACCAAGAGAATGTGGCAGGGAGTGCCCCTTTTGTTCATTTGTTATTCCTGACCATGTATACCTACAGCAGGCATGCTCAAGAATGATATATGAACAGAGGAGGTAAGACCCCATTGTGTAGTCCTGCATTGGGTTAGACTAGGTGAGTTATCGTACACACCTCTGACAGAAATCTGTCTTTTCCATTTTGTCAATACTTATCGTCATACCAGTAACGTATCTGGAAATAAGTGAACAGCCTGAGCATGACTGGGGTCAGCACAAGAGTAACTTATACCTAAAATAAGTTCCTGGTCACTGGATATAAAGTAGCTGCACTACTGCCAGCAAGAGAGCTGGTTGTAATATCAGAGACACAAAGTACCAAATGGACCTGGAGACTGAACAGCCCACTCACCTACAAGTCAGAGCTGACCTTTGGTCAAATAGCACGTTGAGCAAGCCAAGATTTTGTATCCTTAAAATTTTCAGATGTAAAATAAAATTTGCAGTACCCCTCTGGCAATAAATGTACCTCCTTGTATTATTTAGCCACATCTGTAATCCATGTAATCTATAGGCCAACATTGATTAAAGAGACCATCTTTAATCCACATCTATGAGCAATGCAGTTATACCAACAAAAACTCTTGTGTAGACAATGCCATCTCATCAGGGAGGTGGAGAACCTGTACCTACACCGGCAGGAGAAACTCTCTTTAATAAACTGCAGTGTTCTCTATGTGTAGACAAGCCCTTAGCATGACATGGGAGCGTCTAGACAGGACCAGTTCTAGGGGCAGTCAAGCAGGGTGATTGCCCTGGATGTTATCTCCAAGGGGTGCCATACTGCTATTCTGCTCAGCGTTGTTTTTGTTTGTTTGTTTTACTTTGCTTCTCCACAGGATGCCAAAAATTATCTGGGGCCATTCCTGCTTCAAGAACCTCCTGTATTTAGGTTGTATAAAATGTTCCCTTATAAAATATGATTGTAGCTTTTTGGTTGGTGGTGTTGGGGTTTGTTTTGGTTTGTTTTATTTTGAGAAAAAATCTAACACAGTAAGCATTTGAAATGTGGCAGGGGAGAAAGTCCTTGGCATAGAGTGCCATTCATTTGTCTCATGAAACATCATTCAGATTTAGTTGACTTAAATGCTGTTCAAAATCTCTATTTTCCTTTTCCTGTTGTGTTCCGTGGTAAAATTCTGGCAGCCTGCCAAAACAACACCTCCACCCTCACCCCCCAAACATGCTAACGAGTCAGGCATATTGCAAAGCAGAAGTAGGTAGTGTACTGGGAATACCTGAAGCCCAACAAAACAGCAAGGGTCGTTCCTCCCTTCCTCTAACTAAACTCCAACGCAGAGATCTAGTGTTCCATCCCCCCCAACCCTGAGGGCAACACACAGGGAAGGAGCTCCCCATTTCTGGGCATGGTGGAGGGGAGAGAAAGACAGCCAGCAGTCCAAATGCCTGCCACCCATCCTTCTAGACCAGTACATGGTGCCAGTGGCCCACAGCCCCAGTGGCATAACTGCCTTCTGCTACCAGCTAACATAGTTAGTCCTGTAGCTGAAGTGGAAGAAGGCAGCCACAATGCTGAAAGTTGTGGATTTGAGCCTGGTAGTGATATAGAAGGGGGGGCAGAAGGGGGTGGGGAGCTGTACCTACCATAGAAGTTGTTTTTACCATTGGGAGGGAAAATTTTAGGAAATTACTTAAGAAAAAAACTATGTTAAAGAAAATGTAGTTTACAAAGTCAGACTCAAAAGGTAGAAAACACCAGTTTTATGGTTGCCCATGCAACCTTAATTTTGCTCCCTTGTGCATATGCATTATGATACTACCTTTGATTACATGATCACATACTAGATTTCTCACAAGATCCTTGCCTCATTAGGTGCATAGGTTGAACTCACAAAAGGGTAGATAAGGTTGCACAGGCAACACAAATTAAGTTTAATTCCCTTTTAATGAAAGGGAAATTGAGGCACCGAGCGGCTGAGTAACTTCATCAACAGTCATACAAAGAATGTAACAGAGCTCAGAATAGAACTCATTACTTATGACTCCTAGTTTCTTGTACTAACTATGAGACAAACTTCATTTCAGAATATGCATTCCTAATGTTTGTTGGGCAATGCTATACACTAACTCTGGAATCCGAGCACAGTCCAAATACCCATGGATAAAAGTCTTTGTACAAGCAAGAATTTTCTGCCATATTGCCACGCCTGGCAAAACTGGAATTTTTCTTCCCCTTCATCTTTAGTATTTTTCCTTTTTTCCACTGTTTTCCTTTCCTCTTAGTAGTTGGCATTAATGCTACATCATCACCTTGACACGAAAGCCAAATGATAAAGTAAAAGCAGCAGAAAAAGGCAAACTCTTACTTTTTATATCTTACTTAGATGTAAACTGACTTAGTTATAAAGAGGGGAGGGACAGAATCATAATACCCAGATCTGAATATTCTTGAACATTGGAGAAATTCAGATAAAAATGTTGCTGCTTAGACCTTTCTATAATTATAAAGCAAATAATATTGTAAATCAACAAAACAACAACAACAAAACACCTGAAATGTTCCAGACACTGTACCCAATGATCCAAGATGGTTTAAACTTACATTCTCTCTCTCTTCCCCTCCAGGTACTGGCCCTAAAATTTGAGCTACCAATGCAAAAGAAACTCATAGATAAACACTGACATGACTTAATTTTCTGTTGCCTCCTGTGTGTCAAAACTTGCTTTAATTTTCAGAGTCCGCCTCCTGTGAGCAAGGGCCATTATTATAATGTGCATCTTAATTCCAGCCTGGAGGATGTGCATATGTCCCCTTTGTTAACTGTAGCTGTAAAGTGCTGTATAAATCACCAGGCAGAGGTGCTGTGGTTTGATCAAGCCTGCATTTTGTTTTTAGAGACTCAGCAGACATCTTTGTGGTTCCCCTCTTCTTTGCATGCTGAGGAGTGGGAGTTGTTGAGTCTGACAAGAGCTTTGATCTTCTACATTGCTGAGGCTATTATTGCATAAATACTATATTTTAGATATAAGGCTCTTGTGGCATTACAAGTCTTTGAGACCATCCCTTATATTTTATAATGTGCGTTAACTGAGAGCTAAGTGGATTCTGACATTTCTCTGCAGATTTTTGCTAGCTCTACATAAATTAAAAGCAAAAAGTGTCTAGCATAATTGCATGGGAAATCAATCACACAATGTGTGAATTAGATTCACCATGTAGGGCAAACAAAAACAGGACAGAAATTGAGAAATTCTTCAATTTTCTGGAAAAATGTGGCAAAATTATCTACATTTTCCCCTCCTTTTCTTACCCCTCTTCCCCTCCACATGGAATTTACTCTAGATGTAAAAAGGACTTTTGTCCTTTTAGGTTCATGCTGCTTTTATTTTTTTATTGACAGTTAAAATTACAAGCACATAAAGGAAAATGCATATTGTGCAATGTACTTGGTCAAATTGCAGTTAGTGACAGAAGTCACACTGCGAGTTGTCTTCACCTTCCCTCCAGCTGCCAAAAATGTGGAGTAGAAAATTGAGGCACAAGTTCTTGGGGATGGGGGGCGGTCCCTAGTAGCGTCAACCATTCATGACGACCAAGGGAATCAGGCTGTGAATTGCTGAGGCCACCACATGGCTCCAAAGTACTTGCTTATCTTGCTTTTCTGAAGGACAGTCTTGAAAAATAATTTTGACTGCCAGAAACATCATCCCTATGGCTACAAACCACTACACCTTTTAAATTAAGAATATGAAGAGAACTGTCTAGGGCAGTGGTTCTCAAAGCCGGTCCGCCGCTTGTTCAGGGAAAGCCCCGGGCGGGCCGGGCCAGTTTGTGTACCTGCCGCGTCCACAGGTTTGGCCGATCGCAGCTCCCACTGGCCGCAGTTTGTCGCTCCAGGCCAATGGAGGCTGCAGGAAGGGCGGCCAGCACATCTCTCGGCCCGTGCCGCTTCCCACAGCCCCCATTGACCTGGAGCGGCGAACTGCAGCCAGTGGGAGCCGCGATCCACCAAACCTGTGGACACGGCAGGTACACAAACCGGCCCAGCCTGCCCGGGGCTTTCCTTGAACAAGTGGTGGACCGGTTCTGAGAACCACTGGTCTAGGAAACAGCACCCTTATCACAGAAACAGAACAAAGGGGTGGGTCAGAGATTTGAGAAACAACATATCCAGAAAAATCTAATAATCACAGATCTCAATCATTTACAGATATGAATCCCTGGTAAAAACAAACAAAACAGTTTTACATAATGCTGCTGAAAAGATTTAATTTAAAAAATACAACAGAGCTCCACAAGAGTGAGCTCTGTTCATGTATAATATCATAGCTCTGTTACTGAAATAGGGATAAAGGAGACCTCATGTGGTTGAAAGGGACAACTGCATTTATGTGACTGATTCCAAATCACTCAGCTAAGTAATTCCAACCCATCTTAATCCTCCTTGCTCCCTGCCCGACTTCGTGCTCCCCACTCAGGGAGCAACTACATTTATTTATTTAGTTGCGCTGATCTCCCAGTACTGGCGTAGGAGTTCTGGATTATTATCTGTTCTGAGCTTGAGATCTCCCTTTATAGAACTGACCACAAGTATAGTACTCTTTCATTAAAAAGCATAATTGGTTTTTTTTAAAGGTGGTGGTTTATGTTTAAATACTTGAATTTACATATCTAATTCTTTGGTATCTTGTGCACTGTGAGCAAACCTGAAGTCCTTCCACAGTTCTTCCTCAAGCAAAACTCTTTAGGTCAATGGAAGTTTTGACTTAATATGGACTGAGTGAAAAAGAACAGTTACTCACCCTATGGTAACTGGATTTTTGGGATGTTGTGGTCAGTGTGGCTCCCACTGTAGGTGTGTATGCTCCTCATGTGCACAAGATGGGATTCTTTTGAATAGCCGTGTCTGTCAGAGTTTGCTAACTCTCTGTGCCAAGGCGATGGTAGCCAGAACGACTGTCTTGAGGGTAAGGTGGTGTACTGAACAATCTGACAGCTGCACAAAAGGAGGCTCTCTGAATTTTAGGACAACAGTGAGTTCCCACCTGTAATCAGATCTCTAATCTGTGGGTAAGTATGAAAGAGGCCCTTGGGGAATTTTAATACTATCAGATGTGAGAAGGTAAAGTCTGACTGTACTGGAGCATGACATGCTGACGTTGTTGCAAGATGGACTTTGAGAGATCTAAATGCTAGTTTTGCATGTTTCAGGTGTAGCATGTAGTCAAGGATCTTTGGTATCAAGGCCGCTACTGGGTCTAAATTGGTGTTAGGTTTCCCATTGGAAGAAACTTTTCCATTTTGAGGAGTAGGTCTTCCTAGTGGAAGGATTCCTGCTCTGTAAAACAGTTTACTGAATCTGCAGAGAGCAGTCTCTGTCAGGCGTGCTCAGCCAGCCAAAATCCAAGCCATCAAGTGCAACAACTGTGGGTCTGGATGCAGTCTGTTACCATGGTGCTGAGATTTTATGTCTGGGCAGTTTCGGGGGTGTATGGGAGGCTGCCTGAACATCTACAATAGATATGACAGCCAAAACTGTCTTGCCCTGTAGGGTGCTCTCAGGATCACTATAGCCTTGTCCTGTCTGATCTTGGATATTATCCTGGGGATCAGGGAAATCAATGGAAAGGCATATAGGAGAACTTGAGACCACCAAAGGCGAGAAGCATCCAGTGGCGATCCCAGGCTCAAGTCTCCTCTGGAGCAGAAGGTCAAGCATTTGGTGTTATTGTCTGTGACAAACAAGTCTATTGTGTGAGTCCCGCACTGATGAAATATCGGCTCTGTGATGGACTTCTGCAGTGATCACTTGTAGTTGGTTATAGCATGTCTGCTCAAGAAGCCTGCCTAGACTCCTGGAAGGTGCTGACTCCTGGAAGGTGTAGAGCCAACGGGGTTACCCCTTGTTAATGACACCATGTCCAAAGCCTGATGGCTTCCTGGCTGATGTAGGTGTGATGTTTTGGGGATCACACAAGACCAGGAAAGGGTTCTGTCACTGCCTGCCCTATAACCAACCTTGGGGTTCCTTAATGCTGTGCTGCTTTGTCTCAGATCCTTGACACCAGCAGCCTGCCCACAAGCACAAGATCTCACCCTGACTCCCACCAGCCTACTTACTCCTTGCAAGATGACACTAATAGCCCTTCCAGTCCTGAGCCTCTCGAATTCCATTCTTCACAAGTTCTTAAGCACCAAACTCTCTGATTTTTCCCTCTAGTTCATCACCCCTGCAACCATAACACCAGTCCCTCAGACACCAGCTTACTTTGGGATCCATACTCCATACAGTTTGCACAAGAGAGACCTGCTAGGGGTGAAATAAACAAAAGATTTCTTTAATAGAAAAACCACAGATTCAAAGATGAAATAATAGGGGAGAACAAACACATACAAGTTATTCAGTAAATGAACATAAAGGTGCAACTTCAGGCTTTACACATCTATAGTAGATAAATCCCTTTTCTAACACAAGTTACTTATTTCTTTTAAACAGTTTTCCAGCATGCCCCCTAGCTTGGAGTGTGGGGGGGGGGGGGAGGGGTTCCAGCATTCACAGACAACCTTCCACCTTTGAGATTGTCCTTCAAGTTCTGAATGAAAACTTCATCTTCAGGCCTCTTTTTTAAAAGGATCCCCCACCCACGCCCTGTCCTCTTCTGGCATGGTGACTCATGGTTATTCAGAGTGGCAGAAATTCCCTCTTGAGTTGATACCCAGGATGTCTCAGTGCCTTCCCATTAACTTTAATGGTCCTTCATTGCCTTTTCCTAGGTTGGATAATGGATGCATGGGTACTTGAAGTTGGGTTTTTTTTAAACAACTGGCTTGCATAGTAGACCCTCTCTGCCTCATTGTTTCACTACCCTATTATGAGGTGATGCTAAAGTTGCACCACAGTTACAATTTATTATTTTCTATATATACACACATACATAAACATACATACATTCATAACCATGGTCTCTATACATATCTCATAATGACCATCAAGTTCAGAACATACCAAGCTTTCATAAAAGACCTTGACATTTTTATAGTACAATGACAGTATGCAGTCAGTTGGTTTAATTGCTTGTTTTGGGGTGCTTAAACCTTCTGTTCTCCCCTTAGGATGCCTGTACTCTGATTGTCAAAGTAGGGATGACCAAGTGCCTCCTTGTTTGTTTATATTGTGCATTGCGGATGTGTGTCAAAATGTGCACTGTGGAGTTCTGCAGAATAGGCACAAACACCATGCAGGCCAATCTGATGGTCCTGAGTTCCAGGACACTCATACATAGTTTGAGGTCCACCTAGAACCAGGTCCCTTGCATCTGTAGATGATTCAAGTGAGCACCCCAACCTGTCCCTGAGATGTCTATAAATCATTTTTGAGGAGGGGGCAAAGAATGACAGCCATTTTTGTATGTTCTTTGGGGCCAGCCACCACA
Organism: Chelydra serpentina; assembly: GCA_037349315.1. NCBI lineage: Eukaryota > Metazoa > Chordata > Testudines > Chelydridae > Chelydra > Chelydra serpentina. Next base: position 32,695,909 of record JBAIAC010000014.1, read on the forward strand.
TGAGTTCTCGTAAGACTTGAGGGCAGGACTGGGGTTTTCCTGGTCATGTGAATATACCAACCTCAGCCATAGCTGTAAGGGCTGTAGATGAAGTCTGGCAAGCAGCATCACACACGTACACACCAGCATATGGCCTAATAGCCTCAAACATGTACACACTGTCATTGTTGGACTTGATTGTAGGTCATTTGTTATCAGCTGGAGACCAGAACCTGTCCTCTGGAAGGTAAGCTCTTGCCAGTCGGGAGTCTGTCATGACTTCCATGAACTCTATCATCTGTGATGGTGTGAGAGAGGATTTTTCATAATTCACAAGGAGTCCTAGTTGGATGAACAGGGAAAGGATGTACTCTGTGGTTGCAGCAGTCTCCTGTTGGCATCTTCCTCTGATTAGCAAAGTATTCAGGTATAGGCAGACATGGCCAGTATCTACCTAAGGATGCCCAATGTGTGAGCCACAAAGCTCTGTGCATTGTCACCACCATGGCCATAGATCTGGCTGTGGTGTCAGAGGCATCCATTGCTACGTGTAAGGCCATCTTAGCCATCAGTTGGCCTTCCTTGATTATTTCCCAGAGTTTTGTTCCTTTTCTTTTGAGGGAATTTTGAAAGAATAGAAAAGGTGTCACTCTGGCCTGGGTCAGAAAGTCATATTTAGCCAGTCAAGCCTGGTAATTTGCCACTCTCAGTTACAGGAGGGTCAAGGAGTAAGATTTTCTCCCAAACAAGTTGAGACTTTTGGGGTCCTTGTCTTAGGGGTATTCTTGTTTGATTTAGATTTTTCATGTACTATCGAGACAACTAAAGGAGCCCTGGTTGGTATGAGCATAAAAGTACTCAACCCCTTTTTGAGGGAGCTGGTACTGCTTCTCTACTAGTTTTGCAGTGAGTGTTATCCTAGCCAGTGTGTGGCACAGGGTCTTAGCTACCTCTTATTTATGGAGAGGGTGATTTTGGCTGGATCAGGAGTTACCAGAATATTGAACAGCTAGTGGGATTTCTTTGATATGCCTGATGTCTCTGTCTCTGGAGTCTCTGCAATTCTCACAAGGAACTCTTAGAATGCTTTGAAGTCATCCCACCTTGAGGACACTGCTTCATCGGATGATGAAAATGAAAGGTCCTTTGGTGGTGAAATAGGACGCTATTGTTGTCCTACCCCCAGGTCTGGTTCTTCCTGGTAGTCCTCCCTGTCTCCTGTCTGTTCTGCGGGAAAAGCAAATTGGGAGAGTGCTGTGGAGGGATGTGCAACTCCTTAAGTGCAATGGACACTAGCTCCTGGAGGCATGCAGTGGCAGACCTGAGTAAGCCCAGTAGTGCCATATTAGCATGCTGGAGGAATGGGACTGGCTTGTTTGATATTGAGCAGTCCGGTGCCATTTTTAATGAGAGGGCAGCTGGGTCTTGTAGCAAAAGCAAACAGGACTTTCTATGGTGTCACCATGGATGTCAAAGGAGAGGGTTCTGTACTCAAAAGGTGCTCCAGTGACAGAAAGAATAAACCTCATCTGGGGCAATGCCAAGGTATTCTCAGTATTTGAGTCTAAAGGTAGGTGCCTCTGTAGCAATGATGGTCCTAGTTCTTCCAGAGGCACATCTTCAGCTGTAGGCATCAATGCTGAAGAATACATCAGTGGAGCTGAGGTGGGTGCCAGCAGGGCCGGCGCTTCCACTATCACCACCCTCGGCGGCATTTCGGTGGCGGCGACTCCTGGCGGCGATTTGGCGGCAATAAAAGCGGCAGCCGAAACACCGCTGAGAACGCAGCTTCAGAGGAGCTGCTGGCACCGGGCGGAGGTGAGCTGCTGCAGCGGGGGGATAGGGAGCTGCCGTGGGGGTTGGCTGCCGGAGGGGTGGGGAGCTGCTGCGGGTGAGGGGGTTAGCTGCCGTGGGGGGGGGGGAGCCAGCCACCGCGGGCGGGGGAGAGGCTGCCGCAGCCCACGGGCAAAGGGCTGAGCTGCCGCAAGCTGGGGGGTTAGCCGCCCGGGGGGGTGGGGGAGCCGCCCCAGGCAGGGGACTGCCGCGGGCCGGGGGCTGGCTGCCATGGGGGATGGGGAGCTGCCACGGGTGGGGGGCTGGTTGCCACAGGGGGGGCGGTGTTAGCTGGGCGGGGAGGGGGGCACGCGCAGGGCTGGTGCAAGGAAGTTTTGCCTAGCACGCGAAACTTTCTTGCACTGGCCCTGGGTGCCAGAGAAGTCTCACACTGTGCTGCAGGTTGCTTCTTATCACCAGCCCCTGAGTGAGGCTTGATGGTTTTATGTCCTGGTAAGTGTTCTGTCCTTGTTGTAGGAAGTCATTGAGCTCTGCCTGGGATCTCTGCCTCTGTGTTCAGAACTGTCCCTTTCAGTGTCGGCATCGGCTTTAGTGACAATGGTGTCTATGGGACTAGTGGAGTTGGCTTCTGTGGCAAGGCGTGTCTGTATCAGTACCAGGTCTTTTCTTGGCATTCTTCTTTGTGCTGCTCTTCTGTGTCACTTGTGTGCTTGCTGAGATGCTGAATGAAGCTGGTTTGTCTGCTACCAGGACTCTGATGCTCATCTCCTCGGGGTCTAAAGAAACCTTCACAGATTTCATCAGATGATGCTTCAACCATGCATCTGTTGACTTATAGGTTACATAAGGAGAATGCTAGGCATACGGAGCAGCTACACAGTATATGAGACTCCCCTAACCAGAGGGGCACCTGCTTTGCCCATCTTTCAATAGAATTAGTCCATTGCAGGATGGGCCAGTTTTGTAGTCCACAGGTTTTGGATCTGCCATGTTGAAGAGCTGTATGGGGAAGTCTGGCTGTTAATATTCAGTTCAGCTAGCAGGTCAGTAGTGTTCATGGAAGTCATATCAATGCATCAAGAGAGTTTGAAAGTTTTGTGAAGAATTTGAGAGGATTAGTAGGTTGGACACTTGCCAGGTTCCATGTTGCTACCACAAGTGATAAGAGGGAATTGAGGGAGGGTTGGAACTTGGGGCCATCCCACCATTTACGACCTCATAGAGAAGCACAAAGAGGCACAGCATGCATGTGCAGTCCTGATAGATGGTGCTATTCAAAAGATTCTGATCCCACGGGCACGAGTGCATGCACACATACAAGGGGATCCACATTAACACATACTAGAACAATTTAGGGAGTTGGCCCTGTGTTTTTATGCATTTCTGATTCAGAAAGTTACCCATTTTTTGAAACTGAATGTGTTGCTCAAATAATGTATAAGTATCAAAATAAGAGTTTCTCAAATTGAGCTGTATAATGAGATACCATCACACTGCCATAAACCAGAATACATTATTTGAAACAGCAATCTAACCCAGTCCTCTGAAGGGAGAAAAGGTTTGAGGGGGTTTTGCCTCATTACTGAGACATAAGGAATTTCACCACCAACCTACGATATCATCTCCTGAAAATGACTTCAGAATTGTGTCTTTAAATGGCCTTAATAGGTTGTGCAGATGTAACACAATATGTTTCACTGATGCTTATTTGAGAACTTGCCATCCTAATATTTAAAACACGCACGTAAGGACTGAATGAGCTTCAGGATTTTTATTAGCCCACATTTATAAAGTTAGCTGGGTGAAAATTGATCATGACTTCGGCAAGGTCAGTCTTAAAATGAAGCCACCGTCAATAAAGTGAGTTTGTAACGATGATCTCTTGTTGTTCCATATTTATTTTCTATCAGTGACTTCCACATCAAGTTTACAAATTAAGATTTTTTCTCATCAGCACAGCGCATGATTAATCTGATATGTAAAAAAAAATCAAGCTGTATTCCTACTGCTTTGCAGAATCTTTATTGCTGGTCATACAATCAAAATTTAGCTGGCTATACTGTTGATGATCCATGAGGTAGAGTAAGATGTAATGCAATGAACTTTACCCATTTACAAAAAAAAAATCCCATTACATTTAAAAGGAACCAATAAGAGTTTAACAAAGCACACAATGTAACAGGCAAAGGCAAAAACAGACACAATAAAGAAAAAAACAGCCCCCAATTATGTTAATTTCATATGAATGTATGGACTGAATGTACATGGTAAAATTCTGAAATTACAAAAAAAACAAGTAATTGAGAGTTAGTGTTCCCATATAGCAGAGTGTCCTTTTTCACCTTAGGAAGAAATATAACACACACGCATATCACATAACAGCACCTACCTAGACTTTTACAATAATGGGCACCCTACCCCCATGTTCAGTGGTTTATTCAAACCTTACCACCAAACCTTTGAATCAAACAGTTTTAGGGACAAACCAAGTGAATACTTTATATTAAGAAATCACTTGCACTGTGTTGCATAGAAAAGAGTAAGCTTTATAGAATTATCCATTCCTAATGTAAGCCAAGGCCACGCTATGATTTGAGTTTTCCCTTATTTTGTACAGCTTTGCTTTTAATTTCTCCTGGCTCCCCATACTCCAACATCTGGATCAGTGGGCTACCCAGTTTTTTTAGCAGAGACCTTTAGTTATAATCAAAGTGTTTCCAGACATAAAAGCATTATCCTCCAATTATAGTGAGCTAGTAGAATGAACACTTTCTCTCCAATATCATTATATATGGTGTATTTTATTAATGCTTTTTATTAATAATGATTTACTTTGGTTTAAACTTTTTAATCAAGAACATGTTTGGTCATACAGCAGACAGAATATGTTGAATAAGTTGAAGGTAAAACAAAGTAAGAGAAAAGCAAATATTTGTACATTATAGCCGAAGTTAATCCATCTATTTTTCATACCCACAAAACATATGGAGTGAAATCCTGTCTCTTGCAAATCAGTGGCAAAACTTCCATTGGCTTCAATAGGGCTAGGATTTCACCCATTGAATTTAGATCCATACACTCCAAACAAACACTAAAATGTACTTTAATATTTAATAAAAAGTTATGACCTCAGAACAAAAACAGGATTTTTGTTGAATTAGTGGAAGAAATATTGGATACCAGAATGATGGGAGACCACTGGAATCCTGGCCATGAATAAGTATTGCACATCCAGAGCAGAGGAGGGCATGCATTCTTTTATGTGAACTGGAAATGCAACACAGTAAAACCATGCAGGGAGAGACAAATGAATAAATCATGGGTTAAGTTTGTGCCTTCCTGTAACTCCATGTATTCCTAGGCCTTTAATGGGGTTGCACCAGTTTAAGGGAGGGCAGTATTTGGCCCCATATTAGGAAGTCAGACATAGAATACACATAGTGTCGGAATTATGCACCTTCATACAATCCAGATCTATTAATGTTAGGAAAATTCAAAGCCTTCTAATTTAAAAAATCTAAAATCCTCCTCAACATCTCAAGAATCAGAATGGAGTGAACTAAGGGCTAGTAGAATTGGAGCGGTCCAACACAATTAATATTTTCAGGATAAACAGTACTTTGGTAATAAAAAGATGTATTCTAATATGGTCTCTTTCAACTGAGATACTCATGAATACAATACATTTCTAACCTAAATTGTATCTATGTATCCTGGAAAGAATAAGTTAACCCTATTCACTCATAATAACTGTTAAATGACATGGGAAGAAGCTAAGACTGCAGCAGGCAGGACACCTACAAAAATGGAAGGCACTGGTGACAGTCCTATGTTCTGCATGGAATGAGGGAGAGGAGGGAGGGGAAGAGAGATTAACCTTGCCACAATGTCATCACTTCTCAGTATACAGTTTGTAATTCCTACGTCTATATTGTCTCAATGTATATTTAAGCAGACACACAAACTTTCAATTTCACATGGCATTCTACTTGTGACATAAGAGAATATGTTACTGATCAAAAATAGCAAGATCAGTCATGTATCATAGTACTAGGAAAGGCATTGTTCTGAATTATGCCCGGGACTCATACTGACACAGCTCTTTCATATCTTGAAAATCTCTGGGTGTGTATTGGTTTTTAAAGCAGTGAGTTTGTTGGTGGCAGTCAGAAATCAAGTTATCCTACCTGCTGAAAAAAGCATGAAGGATCTCACAGATAGCTGATTTGGCTTGATGTGCAGATTCAGAAAAACATGCAGTAATTTAATCTTTCCAGCTCTTGCGGTTGTAGTAGATACATATACTAGTATTCTTTAACAGTCGACTCCGGAACGCCACCTCAGCGAGAGGCAGAAGCGGAGTCGACGGGGGAGCAGCAGCGGTCGACTTGCCGCCGTCCTCATGGCCAGGTAAGTCGACCTACGATACGCTATTCTCATAGCTGAAGTTGCGTATCGTAGGTCGACTCTTCCCCCGCCCGTGTAGACCTGCCTAAGTTAACTTTAGCACCATTGAAAACAGAAAAATAGCTTATGACAAATTATAGAGGATAAAATAATATAATATAAAAAGTCCAGTTTTAAGGGGACCTGTGCAGTCAGAAGTATTGAGTGGACAGCAAAAGTCCAGTTACCATAATTTTTTGTCATTTTTTAGCAGCCCGTAACAAATAAAACATGAAATTAGTGTAATATATCTGTCAAAACAGTATATTTAATTGAATCTTTGAATAACTTTTTCAGTGCACAACCACAAGCAGTGGGGAGCAACTGGCCTTTAAAGAGTTAAGTGCCTAGCCAGCAGGCGTCAACAGTCAACTACGTTGTGGCATCCACAGTAGACACTGTTTTATCTGGTGGCTAAACTGTGCTTCAGTCACACTAATGTGAGGTTAAATGGCAGCACCCGAAAAGGAAAAGATTTGAAGGCTGTGCTCTTTTAAAGATGAGTGGTTGCAACTCCCAGAGTATCGGAATTGGCTTACAAAGGCAAGTGAAGACTCGGGATATTGTTCTATTGGTTGTGTTCAATTCACGGTTAACTTTGATTCTGTAAATGCTATCAAGCATCATGCAGAGACAGAGGGTCACAAAATCAAAGTATGAGCACAAGTATAGTCCAGTACTTATCGATACATTCTTCGTAAAGGCTGATACCTCTGAAGAACAACACAAGTGCATGGCTGAATTGCTTTTAACATATAATGGAGTTAAACAACACCACAGCTATCATCTTCAAGATTGTAGAAATAAGCTGTACCACTTCATTTTCACTGATTTCAAGATAGCTTCCAAAATTCACTGTGACAGCATTGAGCCAGGGCCTGAATGGGAGTAGGAGTGCAGGGAAACATGGGAACAGGGGCAGATGTGTCTGACTGAATGGGAGAGGCTAAGGGTCAGCCATCATCTGGATGGGAGAGGTTCCCCAACTCCCTAACAATCCCTCCCCACCAGAAAAACAACAACTGTTCCGTATTTCTCCCACCCACACCCAACAACCCACCAGCTTCACTCACAGGCTCCTTCCCAGCCATTACTGCTCTCTCCTTCAGCCCCTCCGTTACCAAAGGAAACAGACAAGCCCTGTCATGAGGGTAAAAAACATGGCCATGGGCATAAGAGCAAATCCCTATCTGGAACTGCTCATAAGCACAGTGTTCCCTCTCTGAGCCAAGTCAGGTTGGGTGAGAGGTCACGCACTGATTCGGCCAGCCCAGCACCCAAGCTTCCCCATGTTGAGGATAAGGCAAAGCACAAGCGGGATCCGGCGGTACTGATGACTGCCCCGGTACCCACGCTGGCACCCTCAGCAGCGAGTGCACCGCCTGTCCCGCCGGCGCCTCTGTGCATGCTGACACCGCGTGGGCACTCTGGCATGTCCTGAGGGACAACACACATTCCTGGACAGTTGGAGCCTCTCTTACCGACAGAGGAACTGTTCCTCCCATATCCGCATTCTCTGTGCCTCTCCAGATCCCCAATAATCACCGTCCTCCCCTCTCTGGAGGACGAACCTTTGCTGCTGCTTCTGGAGAAGCACATCCCATTGCTGCATTGCAGCCGTCTGGTACTGGCAGTTCCCCCGTTGCTGGAACTGTCTTCGGAGTCTGTCAGCCTCTCAGAGCGGGAGCCCTCATTTTCTCCCATACACCATCTGAGTCCACGGATTCGCAACCCAGATTGCCATACCCCCCATTTTACAATCCCAATGTGGAGGCTTGGTACTGCTACACATGAGGCCCAAGGACACTTCTTTTTGGCCATACTGGGCACCTTGGGATCCCTACCGAGGATGCCAGGCATCATCGGTGGCCTCCTATCAACTGTCCCATTCATGCGGTGCCGTCAGTATACGAGGAGGAAGATAATGTGGAATCGGTACTGCTGGACAAAGAGTCATGACTGGATGAAGCACTTATTCCTCCCTCACTCTCCTCTTGCCAGATGACCACCGCCAGTACCAGGACTTGCTCCACAGGGTGGCGGCGGACTTGAGGATCCTACTGGAGTAGGTCCAGGACATGCAACATCAGTTCCTGGACATTCTCCAAACCATGGTCTGGTGCTGTCACTTGGACGATGGCATAGTGTGATGTGAACGTGTGATTGGAGCACCACACATTGCTGCACGACAGATGTCTTGCCATCTGACCCACTAGGCAGGTCGATGTGGCTGCTTGGGCTCGTGTAGAGTGTGCTGTGACCCTATCAGGCAGCAGTATGCTGGATAAAGTGTAGCATTTGTGGATGCATCTGGAGACCTATTTGGAAATTCATTGAGAGGAGAGGGCTTGGCCAAGATGCTGGAACCTTTGTAAAAGTGTGGGGGGCTAGGCCAAAGTGGCGGAGAAATCCCCACCCCTCATCGCCCTGGAATCCCGCTGCCTCCCTCTGCATTGCCCTGAGCTCCCTTCTATGGCCTCACACCCCAAGTCCACCCCACTTCTTGCCTCTTGACCACAGCACCCACCCATAAGGCTGGCCCTGTGTTCACCTTATTTCCAAATTCCACTGTCTTCATGAATTGGCATCAGGATACACATGCCAAAATTAAAACTCCCACGCTCAGAGTGGAGTAAGATGTAAACAGCAGGCTACTAGCATCAAGATTTACATACCACCTCTTGTGGCCAAGATTCACACTCTTCGTATATTAGGATGCACCCAACAGGGCCATAATGACAGGATTCACATTAGAGAGATCAGGTGAGTGAGGCAATATCTTTTAGTGGACCAGCTTCTGTTGGTGAGAGACACAAGCCTTCAAGCTTACAGACCTGAAGAAGAGCTCTGCGTAAGCTCGGAAGCTTGTCTCTCTCACCAACAGAAGTTGGTCCAATAAAAGATATTGCCTCATCCACCTTGTCTCTCTAATATCCTGAGCTACAGAGCAACAGAGCTACAACAATACTTCAAACAAAAATGGAAGATTCACATTAACAGCCCAGAGTGACCATCAGAGCAGGGCACTATTTTCAAGATTCATATCCCTAGCATAATATCATCATTACACCAGGGAACTATCACTACCAGCACAATGAGATAAATATAGCTGTGTATGTGCACACCAAAAACTCACAGAACAAGCACCCAGGGATCCACACATCAGGATAGCAGTGTCAGAATTTCTACTCCTGGGGGAATTCTGCACCAAAAAAAAAAAAATTCTGTGCCGAAATTTTAAAAATTCTGCACACAATATTTTTAAATTCTGCAAAATTCTGCATATTTTATTTGTCAAAATAACACAATATAATCACACTCTCCATCTCCACTGCTGCAGACTGGACTACTCAATGGTATGAGGAATACTAGGGTGGCATCAGCCCGCCTGGCCTATTATACCCTCGGTTGCAAGCATGAGGACACACATGATGCACATGCAGGTCAACGGACACTGTTAAGAAAACCTTCCAGCTCTGGCGCATGGTGAGCATGCACACCCACATTTGGAATAGAAATAGGGACCATACATCTCAAATAGCTACCAGTTACAGGCAAGTAACCTCCATTTCAAATTCTCTATGCTGCTCTGTTCCTTCTTCTTGCTCAGTTGGTGCAAAAGAAGCAGAAACTAGCTGCAACCCTCTTGCTCATAATTTTCTCAGCACAGGGAAGTCATTAGGAGGTACAGAGCTGGCATACCCACCCTCCCTGAATCCCCCAATGCAGGGGGCATGTCAGGACAAGGGGATATGTTCAACAGGCAATTAGTCTCTTGAGAACCATTACCAGCTAGTGCAAGAAAAAGCCACATCAGGGGAAATGAAGGACCCATAACCAGTTCCCTGACAGCCCCCACACTCTGCTTTGATGAACATAAAGCAAAGAATCTGGCCTACATGTTATCCACTTAATGGACAAACTTGTCATTATAAAATCTAACAAAACCTTCCCTCTCTCCCACATTACTGACTATTTTGATTGGTAATTTCTTTCTTTAAAAAATGAAGAGAGTGAACCTTAAAGAAAAGGTTTTACAATTTCATAAGTTATTAGTCATCACATATTGCAAGACATTGACAATATTATGTAGCCCAGAAGATGCTCAGTCTCTAAAAGGTGTAGTTTTGGTTGGTTAGCAGTTTGATTTAAATCTACAGACCTCTCTTTCTGGTCACATTGATGTATTATTTCCTCATTCTAGTCTGTTTAAAATACTTGGGGGTACTCATATGAAAATGATGAATATGTTCGTAGTTATGTCCATCTTTGTAGGATCCAAACCTAAGAAAAAATAAACAACAAAGCAAAATCATTACAATGTAGCAACAATGAATTAACCCATGCAATTAAACCCATGCAATTAACCCAAGATTGCAGAACAGGTGGTGAAAACCCCTCACTGGTCTGGATTACATCCTGGAATGTGACAGTTCCTCAAGTTTTCCCTTTTTGGTAATACAAATAATAAATAATGATCATCTTCTAATATTTTTCTAATACGCTGACCTTGGGTTGAAATGGATGTCCTCAGGAACTTGGCTGGGGTCAATGATGATTTTGTCATTGTCAACATAATTATCCAAGTCATCTGGGATCCTAAATTTGGACATCTGAACTTCTGAATCACTCAGGCCAGCATGAGAAACGCGGGCATAACCCAACCTATCACATCCAAACACAGAATTACTTTGAAGAAATAGCACAAAGTCAGATTACCACAATTCTTTACCAAAAAATTAAAAATTCTGCACACAATATTTTTAAATGCTGCAAAAGTCTGCATATTTTATTTGTCAAAATGACACTATAATCACACCAGTTTTCAATTATTTTGGTAATTTATTTCAAAATACCTGTCAGCATCTATGTCTGTAACAATAGAGACAACTAAAAGTTTCCCCCAGGAGTAGAGAATTAAAGAAATCCCTACAGCAACGCAGCTCCTGTTTCTATGTTATGCTTTTGTTGGGCACCTCAGTCTGGATATGTCACATGTGCCAGCTGGGCACATCTTTGGGGGAAAACTCTCTGCCTCTCTGGTCTCAGACACCCACATTAAAGCCTTTTTAAATCAGTGTCTTTAACAGTTATTTTAACCCACTAAAATCATTCTTTTCATTTCTATAGCACCTTTCATCCAAAGATCTCAAAGCACTCTACAATCATAAGCTTCACAACACAATTTTGCATATGGAAAAACTGAGAAACAATGTAAGTGCCTGAAATTACACAGCAAGTCAGATGTAGGACTAGGAATATTATTTAGAAAGCATTATGTTGTAGTTTACTATCATTAGAATATATTGGTATGTCTCAACAACTTTTTTCAATTAAACCATTTTGAAAAATATTCAGGGAAGAGAAGTGAACTTAAAATACAGGTGTAATAATAAAAGTTGTGTTATAAATGGCATCTCACTCAATACAGCTTTTCTCAGTGTGTATTCAGTCTCCTTATGGACAATATAGTTTACTACTTTTTATTCCTGTTAACACTGCAGACTCTACACAGCTGTGTCAGAGTGATCTGGATTCTATTCTGGCTTATGAATCACCAACAGAATTATTTACTAGGGGCTCAATCCTGCAAGGTGCTTAGCATCCAGCCCTGGTCCAGCAAAGCACTTAGCATGTGGTTAACTTTAAGCACATGAGTATTCTCATTGACGTCAATGCAAAGCTTTGCTGGAGAGGGGCCAGAGTGCCCAACACCTTACCAGATCAAGCCCCAGGATAACATTTCAGAATTTGTATCACTGGTGGTGATGAGTAAGCAAGAATTCCAGGATGAGATTGCAGATCTGGGATTTAGGAAAATAAAGTATTTACATATTAACCGAGCAGATTTGACCTGGAAGTTTTAGAAACACAAAGATGGAACCCCCATGATGCCATTTTTAAAGAGTAACTTTACAAAGTAGAATCACACATCCACTTATCAGGTTCCATATTACTTCATGTTATACCTGACTACCTGCATGCAGTTTAGTAGTTTGCCTTCAGCCAGTCAGAAAGTTTGATGTAAATTAAAGACAAGAAGTAAGATCTTCCATTCAGAGTTATACAGATGTCTGTCATGAGATCTAAAAATGATAATGGTAATATATCTAAAATGAGTAAATTATCGATTTTGATATACCTTATTAGTCCACGATACATGATATAATCACACCACCTGTCATTATCCGTACTGTCAATGTCCTATGGGGAAAAAATAAAGCAAATATGACATGGTTTCTTCAAAGATGGACCTCAGGTCAGGGCATGTCTACACTAGGGGCACTATAGCTCCTGCAGTGCCACAGTGCAGATGCTTCCTACATTGACAGAAGGTGTTTTTTCCATCAATGTAGGTAATCCACGACCCTGAGTCGCACTAGCTAGGTTGACAGAAGAATTCTTCCATCAATCTGTCTACGTCTACACTGGGGGTTAGGTAGACTTAATTACAGTGCTCAAGGGTATGAATTGTTCACACGCCTGAGCAATGTAGCTAGTTTGATCTAAATTTTCAATCTAGACCAGGCTTCAGTAACAGAATCTGTATGTGGACACAGAACAAGGAAATGATTTGCTTGAGATGTAGTCAAAAGTTGCAAAGGAAACAGAATCCTGATGTTAGATCTAGGCAGGTACGTAAAGGAAGACTGACTTTGTTAAGGTATTTTATTTCTAAAATAATAGTTCCTAACAGGTAATTGAAAAATGGAACCGGTTTATAACAAGTTGTTTTTTTTAAAGTATGCGTATTTTAACCCTATAATCTGTGTAGGTTACTGATTTGGAATCTTAAATTCATCTTTGTAAATTAGTTAATTGTTATAATTAGTAGTAGTTCTACATTACCTTAACATTACCATTTTCAATTAGTTCTATATAATCTCTGGATCCAGGAGCTGAAGTGATATATCCTAGAAATACAAGCTGCCGAGAGCTATTCTTCAACAGTTTTGAAACAGCAATAGCTTGGAGCTTCCTGTCCAAGTCATCTCTGAAAGAAGTGGGAAACTGTTACTAAAAATTATTTTTTTAAAGGATCAAAAAAGGTTCTTACTGATACAAACACAGGAAACCATGAATTATGCAGTGGAAAACAGTGTGCGAAATTTTACAAAAATAGGATGCTTTATAAACTTTTGAAATGTTTGACCTATGGCACAAATTAGCTGCAAATAGGAGCTTCTTTCTCCTCAACACACTCCATGAACAGCTTGTTCTAAATTTTTATAGAGAGCTCTAATCACCATGAATATCTCATTCAGTATCTTGTGCAGCTAAGACTTTGGGTCTGTCTAAATTGTAAGTTTAACTGTGCCAGCACATAACTGTGTGGCACGTTTTGAGATGTCCACATTCTAACATGACCTTTTAATTGTACTATGGAGAGGACAACCAGATCCTAGCATTGCATTACAGAATCATGCTAAAGCCTAGATAAATGTAACAATTTCTCTAACACCATTCAAAAACGGTGTCCCACAAACACTACCAACAAAAATGGTGCTGGAACATGTACTGATTTAACTAAATTGATTTAAAGATTGATTTTAGTTTAACTAATGCAGGTTGTGTGCATAGACAACACCAGAAAACCATTATTCTCCTGTATGTTTGTATTGTAGAGCCTTGCGCTGGTGCTGCTGGATAGATACAGATCAAAAGGCTTTATGCGGAATATACCTTCCCAATGCTCTTATTGTATTTACCGAATTTCTAAATATACCTTCCCGGTTCTCTTATTGTATTTACTGGGCTTCTAAATGACTTCAATAAAAATATCAGTGATCCAAGTAGTGGAGTTGGGCTGCTTCCTCCTACAGCTAACACACACTTAACAGAAGCCGAACAAAGATGACCTGCACTGATATAATCCCAATTTTATTTTAAAGAATCCTTTATTAATTTAAAAGTTACAGTTTCTGATGACTGTTCCCCACTTTCAAAAGCAGCAATAAAATTATATTTTAATTAACCAATTATAAAGCCTTCATTATTAATATGAATTCTCATAATTAGTCTCAAAACACAATTTACTTTGCACCGGCTTCCTTAGCAAACTGATTGTAGCACTATAAACTGAAAAACAGAGCAATGCTTGATATGGGATGATCTTGTGCCCCTTCTCCAAAGGATCTGGTGCTCGGGTGGGTTGAAAAAGCAAGTTCCTCCCTCAAAAGAGGCTTTTGGCAGTTGCACTCAGGTCATGTTTTCAAACTTTTCTTTGTATCTATGAGGGCTAGAATTTTTTTTCCTTAAGTGAAAGCTGAGATTCCAATAATCACTTGACTCCTGGAGCTAGGGCTTTTAAGAAAAAATCCACCAAATATCACAAGACTTGAGAAATTTGCAAGAATTGGTAACACTAGTATTCTCCCCTACATAAATGGAAAGCCGGGCTGGAGGCTTTAGGTCACTAGAAGAACATTGCTGAAGGGGAGGGCGGAGTGGCCAGGGAAGAATACTGCTGGCGAGACCTGTAGGTTGGTCAGTAGGTAGGAATGCTGGCACTAAGCACTGAGCTCCTTCCATTCCCCATGCACAGCTATCAGGTGGGCTGCTTGTTTCTATTTTTTCAATTTGAATGAATTGGCCTCCAGGAGGTGTTTCCCAGGCCCAGAAACAGCACTCAACCGTGTCGAGGTGATGAGTGACTGTTGCCAGCAATTGCAAATTGCTCCGCTCTGTGTCTTCCAGCAGGGCTGCTTGTGTGGCATCACATTGCTCTGCACAGCGGCTCCTGTATTGGCTGTGTAAATACTGCAGGATAAGGCGCGAGGTGCTTGTAATGCTCACAACAGTGTACAGCTGAGCTGGGTCCCTGCTTATCGTGCTATGGTGTCCACGCGGGTAACCCAGGCTTGTGAACAAGGCTTGGTTTGTTTGCCATTGATTTCAGGGAGGGAGGTAAGCTCATCATGGGAGGTTAATGCCATGTTCCCATAACCACCCGTGTCAATGTTTTGGTTCCATAAGGCATTGCGAGCCCAACCCAAAATTCCACTCAGCTACGTGTACTGTGGGATAGCTACCCACCATGCAGCGTTCTGTGAGTTGATGCAAGCCCTGCTAGTGAGGATGCACTCTGCTGACACAGCGAGTAGTGTGGACACAAGATCGACTTGCTTAAATCAGAGACTCGATGTCGACTTAACTTTGTAGTGTAGACATGGCCAGAGAGAAACACAGGTGCTTCCCCCTCTCCATGGCCAGTTTCTCCCACTCCCTTCTTGTTGTGGTGTCCTTTTCCTCCCTTCTCTGCTACCCTGACAGCCAGATTCTTTGGGGTGGGGACACAAAGTTAGACAGAACAATGGAAGTGACTGGGCCGCCTGCTTTAAGCTCTCTTTTAGAGGCCAAATTGGGAACCATTTCAGACCAATTCAGTTTAATTAGTAAGACAGTTTCCAAGAAATCCAGCTGACCGGGCATGAAGCTTCTGAGGTGGGAAAGAGGTGAGGGGGAACTTAATGGGTGGGCAGAAGGAAGCAAACTGATCATTTTAAACTACCTCCCACATTCCCCTGGATCCTGGCCATCCTTTAAACAGGTGGTTATGGCCAGACACTTTCAACTTGCTTTCTAACATAATTATAATAATTAGGGAGTTTATGGAATTGCCACCAGTAATTGCTTGCTGCTCCAGTACAACTCATATTTTCTGTGCTTTTAGCCTGTGATCGCCTCAGGACAGAATCCTGTTTTTAGCATGGTCCATTCATTAGTTTAAAGTGCCAAGTACACCTTACAGAACTATGAACAACAACTAAACACAGAGTAAACTGGAAGCTGCTTGGCTGTCTCTTCCAGGTTTTATGCCAGAGGTCCCCAAACTGGAGGAACATTCGGCGGGGGGGGGGGGGGGGGGAATAGGACCTGAGCCAGCCCCCATGCGGTGCGGGGAGGGAGCACCACCTAGCTCCATTCCTGGCCCTGGCCCCACTAACAAACTCCAGCTGTTTTCAGAAGCTTTTTTGCAAATATAGTCCTTAACTGAATGTATAGTTATCTCTGGATAAATTACAGTAATTAAGAGATAAATCCCTAAATCTAATAATTGGGATCTTAATATTAGATACTGTGGAAAATAAAGCAAAATGAATTATAGCTACTTAAAGATTCACAAAACCTGCCCAATTATTAATATACATTACACAGACATAATCAAGACATTCCTTTAAGGAAAGATTGAGAAAGACAATATATTTGTTAATCCCCTCAAGATTTTGATTTATCAGCGCAATTCTGCATTTCAGAAGCTGGTGTTCAGGTTTTTACACCTCCAGTTTTAGCTGTCCAATAAAGGTACTGAACTTGTTTTTTTCTTGCTGTTTATACAATGTATCTTATTAGAAGTCTCGGAATTGCTATCTTTCGGTGCAGAGGGGCGGGGGGAAAGAACACCTTACACTTAGGCCCTATAACTTCTTACCAACCACAATTTATGACATCTATCTGTACCTGAATCTATCCTCCCTGATGGAACATAATGGAACTCTATCTACTGAGAGGGAGAAGGCTGAGGTGAGGGGGAGGAATCCGATACAGTTTCAAAGCCAATCCTGACTCTGTAGACACTAAATAGTCTGTAAAATCAGCACAGTAGCTTTGCAAGGTCTGTAGCAGCATAAACCTGCATATCTAAGGCTGAGTTTTGCAGGATACATTTTTACCTTAAACTAATAAATCAAGATCCTTTCCCAAACCATTAACTTTTTCATAGTATCTCCTCCGATGTGCCTGGTTAAAAAGCAATTATTACGGTGGAATATGTTTAGAGGACATTTACTTTATAAAAACCACTGCTTAATGTCAATTACATTTTGCTTTCCATTTTCTGTGTAACTGAATTTAAAAAAAAAAAAATCAAAAAAAGTCACACACTCTTCATTTCCAAAGTGAGCAACAACAAAATCCACCAGTTTCCCAGTGAAGTTGACAGTCATGGAGATGGCTGGTGCAATCTCTCCCTCAGGGGATGGGAGAAGGTGATGGCTGGATTTCACAATTGGGTATCTTGACAGAGCCATAATCCTACAGTGAAACAGAAGGAAACTTAATTTTTTCAGTTCTAAAACATGATGAGGGTGGTCCATAAACAAACAGACCAAATACAGATATCAGACTTCAAAACAAAAATACTGCTCTACAGTGCATTAGAAAAGGTAAGTAAAACTGGATAGTATTCAGCATGTAAATTGATTTTAGCATTTAGGGCCCAATCCAATGCCCACTGATGTCAGTGAAAGGACTCCTATTATTTTCAATGGACTTTGGATCAGACTCAGTCTTCAGCACATTGGCTCAGCAATCCTTGAACAAATTTAGCTACACTAGGCACAAGGCCACAGGCTAGGTGCCATACTTTTTGTACACAACAAAAGCAGAATACAATAAAGTATCTGCATATATTGAAGCATTCAATATCTTTTTACAGATACATAAAAATACTTTTTAAAAGTTGTTTTTAAACATGAATAAACATTTTAAAATATTTTGTCAAGGATATTCTTCCACTACAGAAAGGAACAGCTGACAGTCTACCAGCAGGCACTGCAGCATGCAGAAAAATGAGAAAGTAAAATCAGTGTGCCATCCACAACTCTTAACAGAACAGCTCTTCCAGAAGAATTATCCATTGTGGGAAGGAAGCAGCTGCTTTGATATCCGAGACAATGCACATACATTACAAGAGGCTCCTGAAAAGTAGCACAATTTCACTGAATATCCTGCCAGCCACAGCACAGGATGGCGAGGCCTTCTGCAAAGTGAAAATAATCCTGGCATTTTGACTCTTAGAGCACCACTGCGAAGTAATTCAAGGAAGGAAGACTGAAATAAATAGTTGATATCCTCCATGCAAAATAGGACTTCATAACAACCATCCTTCCATAACTTTTGATTACAAGTGATCAGTAATCCAACCTTAAACTGCAAACTTTTCATTCATTCACCTTCAGTTTGGATTTTTTAAGTGTAGTTTTTACTTTCACAAAATATTTTATGATGTAGTATTTTAATGGGAAATTTTGTAGGACCATGTGACCAACTACTCCTTTCTCTACTTCATTCCTCATTCTTTAAAAATAAAGAGGTGGAAGATTCCTGTAACCAGGTTCCTCCAAGTGTTGTGTCACAGAGTAGAAATTAAAAGTAAAGTGTAATAAACATTACTAGGAAGCTCCATGTGCTATTGAAACCTCAAAATTCCCTTTAAAACAATCCAGAATCATAAAAATTGCTATTTCAAGGCAGCGAAGACCTTCAAATACCCCTTGAGTGGCAGCTGGTCAGACAGTAATGTAGAACTGGATACCAGAGACCTGGTTACAAAAAAACATGCACAGATGTATCTTTCTCTATATTTCCCTGCATAAAGTCCAAGCTAGATTCAAACTCATGTTAATCAAAATTCCAAGTTATTTGCAGCACAGTTACATCCACACAATTTATACTGTACTTAAGCCTGAATCCCAAATTTCCCAAGGCCAGAATGTACTGAAGAGAAACACCAGCTATAGTGTTTGGTGCATGGCTCTTCTTAGTCTAGCCAGACTACAAACCAGCAGTAATTCCCTTCACTCTGCTGCAGGGTAGAAGAATCTGGAGGGCAGACTTTGAAGACTGGCCTTTTCTAAACTGGCATCTTCTTTGCTGCATTCTGTAGCTAGGAACTTGGCACACACTGTCTCAAAGTCTGCTGTCCAGCTTCCCTGATTTTACCAAGGTTCTGAGTGTCCCTCGTCCACCTTTGTAAAAATAAGGGCTGTATTGTACATTAAGTTGCTAAGAACTTTTATCAGTAAAGCTTGTGACATTTTAATTCATATTTTAAAAAATTTGTGTCTTTCCACACCATCTGTTACCAGAGATAACTCACCCCCACGTGTGATCCCTTGTGCTTGGACCAAAATCGGTGTAAAAACCCAGTTTTTCTCCCAACCACATGGTGGGATCAATGTTCCCCATGAATGGCTTAGAGGTATCACTCTCCAGAATGGTAATAAAATCTGCACCTGGAAGACAAAATTTTGAAAAACTATAACTGTATTAAAAAAAAACCCAGTTATTCTTCTGATCACACAGGATGGATGCAGCTCCCTCTAGCACCAGTGAGTGCCAATTCTACCTTGACCAGAGGTTACTAAAGAGTGCTGCGAGCTGTTCTCTCTCATCCATTGGTTGTGTACGCTGTTTCTGAAATGCTCCCAGCCCTTGCTAACCTAAGACCCCTCAGTATGGACCCCTTATACAGATAATTCAGCCCCTTCCACAAAAGTGCTTGTTAATAGTGTACCTGAAGTCTCACCTGCACCCTCACAAGATGGAATTGCAGCCTTACTTCAAGAACACCTTTAGAGCATTTTATTTAGTACAATAAAAATATGAGTGAAGGACTTGGTGGCTCAGAGGATTTGAATGGGACACAGAACTCTTCCTTTCTAGGGATCAGCTCAAACACAGCTCACACAGGTAATGATCGAAGTGGATATTATTTGATGACTGTTGATCTATGTAAAGTAAGCTAGTCTGGATCCCATTCAGAACAGACAAGTGTTCACTTCACAAAAACTCACCATCACATTCAGCACTTTTATTGGCTGTCTCATCAGAGACAAGAAATGAATGAGCACAGCAACTGAGCTGCTCACTCACCATTAGAAATATCTCCTCAAGGTCAAGGTTGAGGCACGTTGATAGCTGACAATGTGGGAGAAATTTGCTCTTCCCTTAGACATGATGTTTTTATTCTATGATTCTCAGGTAATTTTAATCAGAAACAAAGCAATTCTTGCTCATTTCTCAAAGCGTGGAATCTCAAATTTGCTACACCTCAATTATTAGTGAATTTATGAATTTCCTAGAAAGTCATGCAATATTTATATAAAACATAGAATTCTGTAATTTTATATTAAACCGATGTCACCAGTAGACAGAGATCTAAATTTCTTAATCTAAGGTTTGTCTTGAAATTTCTTACTACTGTTTTTGACGTCTGAATTGCTTCTTTTGGAAATAAACATTTCACTAGCACAAAGAAACGTTCAAAGGAAAATAAGTAAATTACTGATCCTGTCATTTGTGCTTTTGTTCATGAAGGCTTCAGTTTTAATGTGCATGAAAAATAAATACTTTCAATATAGATACTTTCAGGTTAAACACATGGGCTACACTATTCTATCCGAAGGGGAAAAAACCACGAAGAGGCCAGAGAGTGGCCCAACTTTCAACTCCTGGAGTTCTGAATTATTTTTTTTTAGCGGGTGGAGGTTGCCTACTGAATGGGCTGAGGTGTCAGCTCCCTAAACACAAAACCATCAGGGCACTTGAGGAGGTCAGAGCCGTCTGTACAGTAGTCCAGTGCTTCTCGTTGCTTCCTAACCCCCATGTCATACGTTAGCATGACATGCTGCATCAGTGCCTGAAAACTGCTCATTGACATGGAGACAACCCCTGCTCAGGGGGAACAATTGGTTCCCTTAGTAGAAGGGGAACACACAAACCATAATGCCAACCCCATCATCAACATCACTCCTTCCTAATGCCCTTTGTGCACCCACAGAGGAGCTTGTGTGAGTATAATGTTACAAGCTTCTCCCCACACTCCAGTGCCACCTGATCTTGGCCCCTTCCATTCATGAGAACAGTAGGGACAATCCAGACACATATATAGTGCTAGAAAAGCAAATTTCCTTGCTCATATATGTTAAAACCAACATCTTAGAGTATCAGATCAAGTACATTTTAACAAAAATTCCTCTCTCTCATACCACTATTTATAATGTTAACATTATACATTTCTCAGCTTTGACAATGCAAATAGACGAGTTCATTTCTTAAGTTTATGATTCATGGCTAGCCATTTTCATTTTCAGGTGCTCAAGAAATGCACAATGCTGCACTGTTTTGCATTGTAAGGGAATGTTTATTTTAAAACTGTTTCCATTGGATTTAAAAATAATGGAGAAGTTAAAAAAACAAATTAAATTTGGAGCCAAGTTTATCCGAAAGAGTCTTGAAACTTAAACTTTCTTTAAGTAAATGTACCAAATATTTTGCTTTGCATGTGTTGTTGTAGCCATGTTGGTCACAGGATATCAGAGAGACAAAGTGGGTGAGGTAATATCTTTAATTGGACCAATCTCTGTAGGGGAAAGAGACAACCTTTTGAGCTTCCAAAGAGCTCTACTTCAGGTCTGGGAAAGGTAATATGTCACAGCTACATACAAGGTGAAACAGATTGTTAAGCATAAGGAGTTACCAGGTGTTGCAAGAGGCCATTCAAGGTGAAGTGGGCAGACATCTCTGCAGTCATAGGACAAAGAAGGGTTAGTGGGTTACAGATTGATTCAATAAAGACAATTGATTTACAGCTCATTACCACAATTTTTTTAGTGATTAACAAAGTGATGAATTTAAGCTCTCAGGCTCATCTTTTGGAAGAATTGTGCAGGTTTCCTTTGAGGATGAGGACTAAGAGGTCAGATATGGAGTGGCTGACTTGTGAAAAGTGGCCTGTTAATTAGTCCTCATCCTCAAAGGAAACCTGCACAGAGCCTGGGAGCTTAAATTCATAACTTTGCTAGACATTTTAAAAAATAATGGATTCAATAAAGACACTGGATTTTGGCTCATTACAACAAACCTGTCACCCACTCACCCTCCTTTGTCCTACAACAGCAGAGGTGTTAACTGCCCACTTCACCTTCAATATTTTGCTTACAGAAATGTATTTAGACAGTCACTCCTCTCTATTATAAGAAAGTAAAAATCTGAGGTTGATTATTAAAAAGTTCTCTCCAGCTGGGAATTCCACTTAAAACCAGAGGGGATATCACTTCCTCTTACTTGTTTGAAGCAAGTGGATTTTTAAGTGTATCACTGACATGATCATAATGGAACAGCTATAAACACAAAAGTTTAAATGAAACTATTTCATCCTAATGCTGTGAGGAACAGTCCTGTGCTAACAGGAGGATGGATTCAATGACCCAGTACATTCTCTTCTTTCTAGCCCCTATGATTACACCTTGTAGGATATAACTGAAAAGGAGAAAAAATAAGGCTGACACAAAAGGGTACCTGTTTGATTAAGCAGAATTGCTGAACCTTCCAGGTTTGGCCACCCCTCATTGTCATATCCAAACCTGAAAGGCCAGATTGCAGCAGAGAAGTCTCTCGTTGAAGGCTGTAAGAAAAGAGAATGAATAATTAAAAACCTGGTCAATTCTATTATGTCTTTTAATCTAAGGTGCCATAAAACAGATCTAAGATTACACATTTTAATTAGTACATGCTCCTAACACAGGTAAGTAGATCACAGAGGTCTGTAGGTATTATTAATAGCACATAATTTCCACAAATAGAGAAAATCAGGAAGTCACGACATTTAAAATGTACCCACACAGATGTAAGCAGAGTCAGGATGAGCTCCACCCTGACATCTGGTGGTGAGTCGTGGCAAAGCACTCCAGGGGCTGTTCCCATTTGCATAGGCACACCCACCCCGCCTGGTACGAACGATAGTGGCCCAAATGGGCACTTTGGGCTGCTGTAGGATCCCCAGTTTTCTGTATTGGGGCAGGAAGAATAAACTGTTGTTATACTGCTTATGTAAATCATGGACAGTGGAACTGTACTTGGCCTTTTGTCAGGATAAAGGGGAACTCACCATTAGCTAAGCAGCACTCGCCAGCCAAGGGACATAGGTTCCAAAGCCGATTGAATTGAGAGAGGCTGGGGACAGGTATACTGGTAGTGTAGGCCCCTTGTGAGGGTCTGAGACACCAATTGCACCTTCTCTCTCCACTGTGGAATATCAGAGCTAATGTTGAGTTCCTTGAGAGTCTGGTTTCAGGCTGCTGAATTGAAATCACTCTGGGCTAACAGTGCAAATTAGCACTAGGGCTCCCCTAACTACAAGCTGAAATCACTAAAGAGCTAAAAGTCTTATGAGCTGAAATCGCTGAGCACTGTGTTAAGTAGTGGGGGAGCCTGAAGATAAATTGCTGAGTGGCTGGTGGAGCAGCTGGCAAGACAGCAGATGGTGTGGCGCTGCTGGCAAAGCGGAGCAGTTCGTGGAGACAGTCGGAGCGGCGCTGCTGGCAGAGCGGAGCAGTTCGTGGGGGCAGTTGGAGCAGCTTGCAGGACGGCTGGTGGAGTGGCGCTGTTGGCGGGGTGGAGCAGTTTGTGGGGACAGCTGTAGCGGCTTGCGGGACAGCTGGCGGAGCAGAGCGAAGCCCCACGGAGGGGTGAGGCAATCATCTTCACGCCACGTAAGGTGCCCCTTACCTCTCCCCGCCCCATTGCTGCCCAGGTGGGTAGCGTGTAGCACCCTGCAGATGAACTTTTGAACTCTGGGACTGGACTTTTGGGTTCTTGGACTTTTGGGGACTTTGGGTGACTTTTGGGTTGCTGGACTCAAGAACCCAAGGGACAGGACATGGCCCAATTGGCTGGGGTGGGTCTTGCTCACAGTTTGGTTTATGGATCCTACTTGTGGTGTTTTCCCAATTTAAGGCTGGTGTCGTTTACCTGCTGCTATTAAAGATTTTCTGTTACACCGAGGCTCTGTGCTTGCGAGAGGGGAAGTATTGCCTCTTAGAGGCGCCCAGGGGTGTGTATAGGATTTTCCCAGGTTACTGGGTGGGGGCTCGAGCCAGTTTTGCATTGTGTTGTTGAGAAGGGAACCCCTATGTACTGAACCTGGCCCTTGCTGCTGTCAACTCGTCCTGGCAGAAGGGTTACACAAATAAGGTAGTCAAATGAATAAAGGGGGAGGGATTGCTCTCTCCCCATTCGTGCTGTGTCGTAAACCTGGATAAATACCACAAAAAAGTTACCGACAGACACACTCACATTTTAGTGTATTTGCATCACCTTTATTCACACCCTTTTTTGTATTTGCCATCTGTGACTATTCTAATGAAAACCAGTAGGAATAGTTGTCATAAAAGCAAGTTTTGAGTGAATATTTCAGGATAATCACAGAAAGCAAATTTCTAATTCATAATTGCAATTATTCACACCAGAAATTTGATTTCAGGGCCAGCTTTAAGCCGATTCCACCGATTCCCCAGAATCGGGCCCAGCTCCGTCTTTTTTTTTTTTGCTCAGCTGATCGGCGGTGGGGCCCCGCCGTCATTACTGATGTGGGGCCCCGCACCCGCTAAAGCTGGCCCTGCTTGATTTTATAACATTCATCCAATCATGGAACAAAAACATGTCATGTAACATGTGTCCAATCAAAACAGCTCTAATTTCAAACTGAAGCTATTGAATACTCAAAGCAAAACTAACATTTGTAAGTAAACTGCATGCTGAAATGTGTTAGCATAAAACAATCTCTCTCACCTGAAGCTGTCACAGTAACACCCAGCTCTTTGGCCAGATAGGAAGCTCAGATCCCACCCATCCCCTTTTTTAAAAAAACCTCAAATCTCCTTAGAATCATAGAATATCAGGGCTGGAAGGGACCTCAGGAGGTCATCTAGTCCAATCCCCTGCTCAAAGCAGGACCAATCCCCAACTACATCATCCCAGCCAGGGCTTTGTCAAGCCGGGCCTTAAAAATCTCTAAGGAAGGAGATTCCACCACCTCCCTAGGTATCCCATTCCAGTGCTTCACCACCCTCCTAATGAAAAAGTTTTTCCTAATATCCAACCTAAACTAATGAATCGAGAAGGGATGCTTCTAATTTGGAATAGTTTGTCAGAAAGGCTCCATTCAGAGTGACATAGTAAAAAGGTGGTTTGCTTCATTAAAGGTCAGAGGGCCTGGGGCCAGCAAGTCCTGTTTAGTTATCAGACCCAGCTGGGAAGAGATCAGGTCAATCCTATAAGAGCTTAAGGGGGAGCTGCAGGAAGCAGCGTGACTCCTGTGTTCTGAATAGAGTTCAAGGGCAGCATTAGTCCTTCCTGGGCTGGGGCGACAGCACAGCAGCCCTACAGTGACCAGCCTGTTGTCGCGTATAAGTGAATTTGTGGGGTAAGAATCCCATAGTCTTTTCAAAAGCTGGTTCTCCTTCATGGCAGCACAGCAGGCCTGTCACTGTACCAGCTTCAGCTTAGATTGTCACTGTGATTACCCTATACTGCTACGCATACTAGCAATGGAGCATTCAGCATTGCAACATCAGCCTAGTGACAAGTCATGGTTAAGACAGCATTTCAAACAAGAAGCATGTGACTGCTTATCAAATCAAGGATTTAATTCCAGCTAATAAAGAACTTAATTCCAACTCACCTATTCCAGTTTTAAACAAAATGCTTGTTAGGTGGGTAAATCCTATAGTTTAATCAAAGCACTCCATTTCTGAACTGAAGACAGTAACCCTTATTCAGGACAAAGCGGAATAAAAACGGTACCGCTTACGAAGGGGAATGTATGAAGCTTGGAAATGAATCTGATGCAATGTCATACACACTTCAACACTGCCCAACTCAACAAAATTTGAACAGATTCTACTAGGACTCAGTGAAGTTACAGGCACTGAGTTTAGAGTCTCCAACCTGCTGGGTAGAAAATCACTTGCTTGCTTCACTATCACACATTCTTAGGTCATGAACACATGGGCAACTATTTGCATCAACATCAGTGAAGCACGTGGATGCCCTCATTACGCCTTGAGTTAAATTCTGCCCTGATGAAAGTAACCCTGCATCAGCCTACTTGAACAAAAAACAAAAAACAAAAAAGTGTACTCACAGACTACCTTATATAATAAAAGTTTTACTGAGACACTGGAAAGATCGCTACCATTCCCCCAATCAGAGAGTGGAAGTCAGAACAACCATCCACATTCATCATCGTGGTAGAAGGGTGGAAAGAGTAGAAAGACACTCTCTCAAGAAGAAGCAATTTGAACATCTTTTCCCAATCCTGGAGATGCCCCAAAACATCTTTACACCATAAAAGCCCTTGGGTTTACATCAGTAGCGTAGCCGGGGGTGGAGAACAGGGGGAGCGGCTGCTCCCCCTGTTAGCAGAAGCGGCGCTTAAAAAGAAGTGGCACCTTTTTTTAGCTCTGCTAAAGGCTTCCTTTTTAAGGTGCCGCTTCTTGCACTCCCCCGGCGGCGCTCCGGGTCTTCGGCAGCATTTCGGCGGCAGGTACCACCGAAGACCCAGAGCAAGTGAGGACCTGCCGCCGAAGACCTGGAGCGCCGCCGGAGGTGCTGCTGGGTGAGTACAGGGGGAGCCTTTTTATAGCGCCGCTCCCCCTGTGCTCCGGACCTGCCTACGCTACTGGTTTACATTATATTAGAAATCCACACTTCGCAGGCCAATGGGTTCTCTCTCGTTCTCTCTTCCCACATCCTCCTCTTGCTGTGTCTAATTTTCCTTACTTTTGCCCTACATTTTCTTTGAACCATTCCCTTTTTCCTACTTATCTTTCCTCCCTCCACAGTTTTACATCATACTAATAGTCTCACTATTCATTAGTCTCTGACAAGCGCTTTGGAGACAATTCTAACTCAGTTTTAGTCTTCATTTTTTCCCCACCCATTATTTTTTATTTGTATTACAGAAGCACTTAACAGTCCCAAGCAAGATCAGGGCCCCATTGTGATAGCTGCCATATGTATTCATAGCAAGAGACAGTTGATGCACCAAAACAACTGCAATTCAAACAGACAAGGCAGACAAAGGGTGGGAGAAAGGAAGTATTATCCCCCATTTTTTAAAAAACAGACGGGGAAGTAAGGCACAGAGATTAAGTGATTTACCCAATGTCATATAAAAAGTCTGCAGCAAAGTCAGGAACTGAGACCAGATCTCCCAAGACCCAGTCCCGTGACTCAAACACAAGGCCATTTTCCTCTGTTCAACACATATTCATATACTGAGTGACTTATGGTTGCTGTGTATTGCTGGAAAGATTTCTAAGGGCTCATTTGCAGATGTTACAGTATGTTTGAAAATATATTTCTTTGTTTAAAAAAAATAAACATATTACTCACCCCTTGGCCTAATTTCTTCTCATAAGCTTTATATCGCAGTCCTAATCCTAGCAAACCCACACCAACAAACAGCCACAAGACTTGAAACAGAAAAAACACAGGAAATTAGTTGTGGGAGAGAAAAAGGGAAAGAGTGCAAAGTTAATTTCATGGTCTCAGTTAAACATGGAAGGGGATATTCTCTTCCTTGGGATTAATATTCAAGGAATGGGAGATACTGTCCGGTTATAGTTAAATCTCCACATATTTCAACAATCACACAGTCTCAAGGAAGTGTAATTACCTAGAAAGTATCTGCCCATCAGTATACATGCAGATATTTTTAGAAGAAGAATCTATCTGCCTTGCATTCATGTCCTCCAAAACAAAGCAGAAACAGCAGGATTCATATAGCACTGTCCTTTGTATAGCAAAGGCTTTGTATAGCTAAAATTAACTCTACAGAAGAACATGTTACAGAAATTCATAAAGGCAAAAATAAAATGCTCTGTTTTTCTTGGCTCTGTACCAGAAATCCTTTTGGAGTGTGGAAATATTAATTTGTTAATATTATCTTGCCAAGCATATAACTATAGTTTACTTTAAAAACTCCCAGACCTCAGAAAGATGCAGTCCCTACCAAACCTCCATAGAAGCACTTTTCTAAATATACAAATTGTCAGATTCTTGAAGAAGCACTAAAATCATATAGAATGCAAATCACGGCTTTTCTGTTGCTTCTGAAGTCTGCCAAATCACAGCAGCGGACAGCTAAGGACTCTCAGGGTTTGGCACGACATAACTCGGTGATTAAATCACTTTGTGATTATTTCACATATACAAAGGCACATTATGCCTACCAAAAAACTCAGGGCATGGCTACACTTGCGAGTTAGAACGCATTAAAGCAGCCCCGGGTGCCCTAACTCATGACGCGTCCACACTGGCAAGGCATGTAGAGCGCTCAGACTCCGCGGCTGGAGTGCTCCTGGTAAACCGCCTCGATGAGAAGCATAACGCTTGTTGCGCCCTGTCTGGAGCGCCGCGGCACCAGTGTGGACGCCCTGGTCTATTAATGTGCGGCCTCTAGAAGTGTCCCACAATGCCTGTTCTAGCCACTCTGGTCATCACTTTGAACGCTACTGCCCTGCCCTCAGGTGACCAACCATCAGACCCGCCCTTTAAATTCTCTGGGAATTTTGAAAATCCCCTTCCTGTTTGCTCAGCAAGGCGTGGAGTGCTCTTAGCACATCTTTCCAGGTGACCATGCCTCCATGCACCAGGCGATCCCCAGTATGAAGCAATGGTGAGGTGCTGGACCTCATCAGTGTTTAGGGGGAGGAAGCTTTCCAGTCCCAGCTGCGCTCCAGCCGTAGGAATTACAATACTTTTGGGCAGATATCAAGGGACATGATGGAAAAGGGGTCATGAGCGGGATGCACTGCAGTGCAGGGTTAAAGTGAAAGAACTGTGGAATGCCTACCACAAAGCCCGCGAGGCAAACCACCGCTCTGGTGCTGCTCCCACGACCTGCCGTTTCTACAAAGAGCTAGACGCGATACTTAGGGGAGATCTCGCCTCCACTCCGAGGACCACCATAGTCCAACTTCAGAGCCCAGTTCAACAAGGCAGGAGGAGGAAAGTGGGAAGGAGGGTGCTGAGGAGGAGGGAGACAGCCCGGCATCCCTAGATGCATGCAGCCAGGAGCTGTTCTCAAGCCAGGAGGAAGGTAGCCAGTCGCAGAGGATGGTGCTTGGGGAAGGACAAACACCAGAGGAGGTGCCCAGTAAGCGGCTTTTATTTTGGGAAGAAAGTTGTTCAGTGTGGGCTCTTGGGGCAAGGAGGGTTAGGGCTGCATGCATGCCAAATGCGGAATAGGGCATTGATGTGCTCTCTCAGATCGCGATAATCGGTCTCAGTGATCTCTTCAAAGGTCTCATCCAGAAGTTGAGCAATGCGCTTGCGCAGGTTTCTTGGGAGAGCCATTGTGGTCCTTGTCCCAGTCAGGCTAACATGTCTGCGCCACTGTGCCATGAGGGGCGGCGGGACCATTGCTGCACACAGGCAAGCTGCATATGGGCCAGGGCGGAAGCCGCATTGTAGTAGAAGACCCTCCCTTGCTTCCCCGGTCACCCTCAGCAGCAAGATATCTTTCAGGACAAACTCCTGTGGAAAAATGTGGGGACAGTGTTCAGTGTAGGTGCCCCTTGCAACTGTTGGCTCTCCCCAAGGCACAGAACCCCAGAGGACATTACGGCCATGAAACAATCAGTCTACCTTGCCCCTATGCTTACTCACCTTTTTGGGGCTCCTGTGGGTTATGTGTGCTCTCTTTGGGACTGGCAATTTCTGCTATTGTGTAAACTGTGCTTGTCTACTTTAAATATGGCCAAATCATTGCTCTGTCTGGTGTGAACAATGCTGCCTCTGTTAAGTGTTGCATTTTCGCTTTACAGATGCAACCTTGAGATCCCAGCCGTCCTTGTTATCAACAGTCGAAAGACTCCAAAGAATTAGGAAGAGGCCATGTAGAAGCAAAGAGGACATGTTGCATGAAGTAATGCAGCAGTCCCTTAATGAAAATCAAAAAGCGCAGGAGTGGCGAGAGAGTGAAAGGAGGGTCCGCCAGCAGAATGCAGATCGCTGGCACCAAAGCACAGAGTGGCTGCTAAGCATCATGGAGCGCCAAGTCCAGCAGAGGGCAACAAAAATGATTAGGGGGCTGGAGCACATGACTTATGAGGAGAGGCTGAGGGAACTGGGATTGTTTAGCCTGCAGAAGAGAAGAATGAGGGGGGATTTGATAGCTGCTTTCAACTACCTGAAAGGGGGTTCCAAAGAGGATGGATTTAGACTGTTCTCAGTGGTAGAAGATGACAGAACAAGGAGTAATGGTCTCAAGTTGCAGAGGGGGAGGTTTAGGTTGGATATTAGGAAAAACTTTTCCACTAGTAGGGTGGTGAAGCACTGGAATGGGTTACCTAGGGAGGTGCTTAGAGGTTTTTAAGGTCAGGCTTGACAAAGCCCTGGCTGGGATGATTTAGTTGGGGTTGGTCCTGCTTTGAGCAGGGGGTTGGACTAGATGTCCTCCCGAGGTCCCTTCCAACCCTGAGATTCTATGACTCGATATAAGCTCAAGTAGCCATGCAGGCGGAGTACTTCCATGCCTCCCGCCGCCGCCCTTGTCCTAAAACTCTTTCCCTTGTGCCCCAATGTCACCTTCAATCCACTTTCCCCAATATCCAGGTCCTTATCGCCACCAGCTGCCTCCAACACCTGTAGCTTCACCACCCAGCCCTGCAAACTACAACCCTTACCCACTGCACTCAACCCCCATCACCATGTATTTTAGCCAGCCTGAAGTGCAGCACTCATTGCACAGCACTCCAGACAGGAAGGCTGAGTATAACAGGAGATACGCAAATCTGTGATTGTCCCTTTTCCCACCTGTAGCGGGGTGGATACCCGCTCATGCCCTGAGCGGCTGGAAACAGCTCTGGGAGAGTGCTGAGGCTGGAAGCTGGGCTGATTGGAAGCAGCCACAGCTGTGGCCAGTTTAATCAGGGCCCAGCTGGCCCTTATAAAAGGGCAGTGGGCCTGAAGCAGAGAGTCTCTCTCTGCCTTTAGAGGGAGAAGGGCTTGGCTGCAGGGACCTGAGCAGGTACCTAGGGTGGAGCAGGGCTGGGGAAGACCAGAGGAGCCCACAGTTAGGCTGAGGCAGCAGGTCCAAACCCCCTTTGCCTGTGATGAGTGGCTTATACTGCAGTCTGCCCCAGGGCGCGGGGGCTAGCTGGTGACTGGCAGTAGCCTACGACTGAGGCGAGGTGGGGATAGTGGGTTGGGGGTTCCCCTGGGGAGGGGAGATACAGATCTGGGGGTATTGCTGCGGGGGGCAGCACCCCAGTTAAAGGGGCACCGGGTCCTGGGAGGGACACGGGCCAGAAAGTGGGCAGCCGGATCCCCGGCCAACAGAGGGTGCTCCAGAGGCTGGACGAGCTAATTCCCAGAAGATACCAGCAGGAGGTGCCGCCGGGTGAGTCCGACCTTGTCACACCACCCCACCCCCTTCCCTCGTCCCACACAGCACAGAAGTGTCATGCCCTTTCTGTTTCCCAAGCAGTTGTGTTTCCTTTCAATAAATGAATTTTCTTTTTAATAAATTAATTTTTTGGCTTTGAAAACATTCTTTATTATTGCATTAAGTAAAAGATACTGTAGCCCATGAAAGCAACAAGCACTGCAAGTCAGTGCATCATACTAACATTGGAACCACTGTACTTCACTCCCGTGTAGGGAACCAAACATTACTGGTGGCTTTCAGCCTCAAATTGCTCCCTCAAGACATCCCTAATCCTTGCAGCCCCGCACTGGGCCCCTCTAATAGCCCTGCTCTCTGGCTGTTCAAATGCAGCCTCCAGGTGTTGAACCTCCAAGGTCCATGCCTGAGTGAATCTTTCACCATTCCCTTCACAAATGTTATGGAGGGTACAGCACACAGATATAACTGTGGGGATGTTGTCATCGGCCAGGTCCAGCTTCCCATACAGAGAGCGCCAGCGGCCCTTTAAGCGGCCAAAAGCACACTCCACAGTCATTCTGCACTGACTCAGCCTGTTGTTGAGCCACTCCCTGCTGCTGTCAAGGCTCCCTGTGTAGGGTTTCATGAGCCACGACATTAAAGGGCAAACGGGGTCTCCAAGGATCACAATGGGCATTTCAACTTCCCATACAGTGATCTTCTGGTCTGGGAAGAAAGTCCCAGCTTGCAGCTTCCTGAACAGGCCTGTGTTCCAAAAGATGTGTGTGTCATGCACCTTTCCAGACCAGCCTGCGTTAATGTCAATGAAACACCCATGGTGATCCACAAATGCCTGGAGAACCATAGAGAAATATCCCTTCCGATTAACATACTCGGAGGCTAGGTGGGCGGATGCCAGAATTGGAATACACGTCCCATCTGTCGCCCCTCCGCAGTTAGGGAAACCCATTTGTGTAAAGCCAGCCACAATGTCATGCCCGTTACCCAGAGTCACGGTTCTTCTGAGCAGGATGCAATTAATGTCCCTGCAAACTTGCATCAACACGATTCCAACGGTCGACTTTCCCACTCCAAACTGGTTAGCGATCAATCAGTAGCTCTCTGGAGTTGCCAGCTACCAGATTGCAATAGCCACCTGCTTCTCCACCGGCAGGGTAGCTCTCAATCTCGTGTCCTTGTGCTGCAGGGTGGGGGCGAGCTCATCACACAGTCCCATGAAAGTGGCTTTTCTCATCCGAAAGTTCTGCAGCCACTGCTTGTCATCCCAGACGTGCATGACGACGTGATCCCACCACTCAGTGCTTGTTTCCCGAGCCCAAAAGCGGCGTTCCACGGTGGTGAGCATGTCCATGAATGACACAAGCAATCTCGTGTCGTATGAGTTATGCGAGTTGACATCTTCAGATTCCTCACTGTCAGTTTGTAGCTTAAGGAGTAACTCGACTGCCATTCGTGACGTGCTGGCGAGACCCATCAGCATATTCCTTAGCAGTTCGGTCTCCATTCATGCAGACCAAAAGGGAAGACAGAGCGTGCAGTACAAAAAACGTTGAAAGATGGTGCCAAATGTGGATGGAAGCACAGAGATTGCTAAGATGCGAAGCGATGCATCACAGGGCATTGGGACAGGACCCAGAATGCCCCGCACCTCCCCACCCCTTACCATAAGCCACAGCGCCAGAATGGGAAGAGGGAATCTGTGGGATAGCTGCCCATAATGCGCTGCTCCCAATGCCGCTGCAAGTGCTGCAAATGTGGCCACTCCAGTGCGCTTGCAGCTGATAGTGTGAACACACTGCAGTGCTTTCCCTGCGTCAGTCTCCGACGGCTGGTTTAACTCACAGCACTCTATATCTGCAAGTGTAGCCATGCCCTCAGTTAACTCTAGTCAATTCATTCATCAAATCCTTAAATAAACAGTGATAAACTGACAATTAATTTTACATTAATATCAAACAACTTTACTGCACATTTAGGCAAACTTTACCATGAATAACAGCAAGTGGGGAAAAAGACATTTACATGCCTTCTAAAGCACAAAGGTGTTTGAGGGAGAAACTGAACAAAGAGCAGTAAAGTCTGAGAATGCTGGGAAAGTAAAGTCAGAGGTCAGTGTTTCAATAAGTTATAATATCAGCTTAGTAGGACAAGGCTATGCAGTGAAGCCAGTAGACAGGATATTTTACTGTTCCACTCTTCTGAAGTTATAACAAGGCTAATGGCTTTGTTTTGGGGGTGTTAAAACTTCTCACATTGACTATAAATATATTTTACTGCACCCTAAGTACTTATATAGCCCCACTACCACAGTTTCTGAGCACTTTACAATCTTTAATAACATTCACAACACCCATGAGGGGTTGGAAAGTACCATCATCTCTGTTTTACAGATGGGGAAGGGAGCCACAGAGAGGCTAAGAGATTTGCCCAAGGTCATGCAGGTAGTGATGGCAAAGCAGGGACTTGAACACAGGCCTCCTACATCCTGATCTAATGCCCTAACCTCTAGACAACTTCTCTCTCTAAGTCTCTCTGTAACTGAAAAGCTATTATTGGACTATGTGACCCCAATTCTCCACTACATCTCAGATGTGCTCAGCTGTAGTGGAGAATGGCAGCCACAGGGAGCTGGCGGCCGCTCATTGATCCTCAACTAACAAAAGTTACACCAGTGTGAGGCTCCTATGTCCAGTTGTGTCACTGGGGTGAACAGGGTAGTCAATTCACAATTTTATTGCAAGTTGCACGATATTTGGTATTATTTTTACTTAAAGCCCCAGCTCATAGAACCATGTTATTTTGTGAGAATCTCAGTCTTCATTTAAAAAAATATGAAAGCAAGTTTTAATCTCTCATGCTTGCAGAAAAAAAGCTTCAAAATGTGATCCAAGTGCATCCTAGAGGTTTAGAAACCAGAAGGCCAAAATAAATAAAAATAATCCAACTATTTTTTTATGAAATGTTGATTATTTTTCTGAGGCCCGACTGTTTTTTTGTTTTTTTTTCAACATTTGGGATTAGCAATACGGTGTAAGTTCCAGCAGATCAGGCGTAGTGAAACTCTGGTCTACAACTTGCCCCCTTTTCTCCCAAGCTTGACATGCCTCCTTCTCCTCCTTGTGCTGGGGCTGAGGGATGCAGCTGACATAGGCAACTTGACAGACCAGAGACTTGGACCCTGTGACTCTGAAAGTATTTCTCTTGGCCCAGGGTTAATGTCCTTGGCATTTTTATTTTTGTCTTCCATACATTTTGGGCTTGTGCAGTTATATATTTTCCCATTTGATATCAAATGTTTAGTTATTGGCTTCTTTACAAAATCAGCAAAGGAAGCAACTTTAATAATTTAGGACCATATTCTCTCCTTGATCTGTGCTCTGTGCCTAAAACTTCCACTCAGTATCAGTGGAAGATCACACCCCATCATTTTCATTAGCATACTCACTAATAAAACTGTTAAAGCCTTATAGTATGTCATTCATGCTATTTGCAATACAGTAGTGTTCCACGTTTTTCTATGGCTCTTAGGACATGTGTGTGCCAACCAGTAATTCACTTTATTTACCAAAAAAAAACAGAAGCTATTTTGGTCAGTCATTTTTCAAGCTTGGAATCTTCAGTTGAAAGATACACTGGCAGTAGAGGTGATAATCTTTGAGTTGGTCTGTTTTGTTTTGTTTGCTTTTAAATCCTATCAGATTAGTACCTTTTACCAGTATTAAATTCAACAGTAGAGTTTATAGCTGCAGGAAACCTGAGCAACATTTAAAGTGCCAACAGCAGTTATGATTTCAATAGTCAGTTAATTAAAAAATAGACATTGTTAGATCAACAGGAACAGCTTTACGGTTCTCATTTTGTTTTGGTTTTCAGACCAGTTTTAAAACTGTCACTACCATGGGAATAAGGACACACATGCTCTGTTGATACCACTCTGAGAGCTAAGACTACTTCTCCCAGGAGCGCTGGAACAACTTGTATAGTGGGGGTGCCGAGAACCATTGAACCAAACTGTAAACCCTGTAGATAATGGAAACCACTTCAAGCCAGGGGGGGTGCAGCAGCACCTCCCGCACCCCTACTTCCATCACCTATGACTTCTCCTGCAAATGGATAAGAAAAATACTGTAAATAGTGGACCAGATCCTCTGCTAATGTGAATCAGCATTGCTCTGGAACTACACCAGTTGAAGATCTGGCCCTGTATCTAAAGAATCAGAACAAACATCTCTAAAAACTGACTGAGGAAAATCCTACATGGCTTTACTTTTCTCTTACTGAAATCATATTCCCAGTTCAACAGTATGATTAATTTAGGGGTACTTAATTTAAGAAAGGAAGCAAAATTATACTTACATAGTTTGATATATTTTTCACTTTGTTTGAATAGTGGCTTATGGCTACTTTTAACCTGAAATATACAATTAAGGTCTTTCCTGGAGCCAAAAAGTTCATCGAACCCAACAAACAACATGACAACCCCTGAAACAAACATAACATTATTAGTTTTTCCATGTACCTTTTACTTAGATTTTATGTTCTAATACACACTGGATAAATGACACTGAATTGGTCTGCTGAGCAATACAACTCCCACATCAGTCCAATCCTTTAAAAATTTTCTGGAATTCATCTGAACAACAGCTTATACCTTAAAATTTGATTTACAATTGAGACAGTGGTAAAATAACCTGCTGGAAAATAATAATGGAAATTTAGAATCCAGAATGTGTTACAAATCCCTGCTCTCTCATCAAGACACTGTTTATATAGGAACTACAGGGGCAGCTTTTCAGCTATGGCCTCTAACCTTGTGTAAGTGGTCTGTAACAGCCAACTTTAGAGGCCAGTTTAATGTGGCAAACAATGAATTGTGTTCTTCTTGACAGCCAACAGTGGGAGCTGTGCTTTTTAAGAACAGACAACTACATATTGACATATTTAAAAAGCCAAGATGAAGCTTCAAACTGCTTACCATTGCAATATAATTTGAGGAGCATATTTTCTTCTCAATATATGTAATTTAGATTAACATTATAGGCATTATCCTGCATTCCTTATACATCAAAGAATCCCAGTGGCTGCAATGGAAATTTGGATGCATAAAGCACCCAGCATAGGGCTCTGTTAGGATGCAAGAATGTGCACTAAAGGGAACATGCGTCCTTAAGATATGTGTGCTGTAGTTAACTTGCTCAAGAAGTTACGTTTCATTGCTGTTAAATAGCAGAGTTGTTGCTTTAAGTAAAACAGTCCATCAACGTCCTCTCTGTTCTTGAACATTACTAATGTTATAAATGTTGCAAACCACAGTGCTAGTTCTCTGCTCAATGAATGAGAGGGCACACTACCACTGTCTCAATTGGGGACTGATGCAAAGTCCATTAAAGTCAACAGAAACAGTGAGTGACCTTGTTAGGCCTGGGATCAAGCCTTTGGTCAGTTTCATCAGTTTGAAGAACCACAGTAATGAACATAATAATCTTACTTTCATTATTTCCCACATAGCGGTCCCCTACCCAAGTTGCAGTGAGAAAAAGGCAGGATATTGGACAGGGGGAGAGAGCAGGAAATAGCATTGACACCTGAAAGAAACCAGAAGAAACAAGACGTTTGCCAAAAGCTGTTAGGGAGGAAATACAGTAATAAACAGTCTCTTGATATAAGACGAAAAAAAGTTTTGTAAGCAACAGAGTGGTGCTAAATACCCAGAAACTGCAACTTCCGTAGATCTTCCTCTGAAGAATCAGAAGGCCAGATCCTCAGCTAATGTAAATTGGTGTAGTCAGCTCTACTGACTGCCACAGATCCAGCTCATAGTTTTGATATTGCCAACTGAAGGCACTGTCAGCTAGGGCTACCTCTATATTATCACCCAATGGCTATTCCCTCTGAATCACAAATGTGTATTTCCAAGGGAGTGTCATAGAGATTGATTTATATAACAATTTGTGCTCTGTAAAAGCATTATTTCTGAAAGTATTTGACACTTCTCTGATAAACACTTTCTTCACACACACCTTTTTAAAATAAAATTTAAATGAATTGTGAAGGCTGGATCTCCTTATCTCCAGCATATTCCAATAGCAAAGAAAGCTAAAAAAATCCCCATATAAATAAAAAGCTGAAAATTATTCCTATAGTATTTGAAACAGCATACATTCAGCCTGAGAATTTAAAAAGATAGAGAGTGGTAGCAAAGGCATATCTGCACCCTAAAACTGTCTGGACAATCATGAATCAAGTAAAAATATATAAAGAATACATTCCCCACTCCCCAGTCAAAATATAATATAATCAATCATATTTGAATACCATTTACCAGAGCATGGTTAGCCATAGGTAACCAGCTAGCATTTTTAAACATGGCATTGTTTGTCTACCATTGATGCTAAATAATGCTTTAGAAATTTTTACTCGTTCATACCATTCACTTCACCAGATTATTTCCCCCTCCTCAACTTCACATAAGTCACTTTCCAAAAAGATACAAATTTAGCTTTTAGAATTTCACTCTTAAGCTAGTCCCTCCATACGCCCTAACCATTTGTTCTTCTCCAATGTACTGCCTATTGGTCTGTATCTTTCTGACACAGCGATGCCCAGATCTGAGTTGGTGAGGAGTTACAGCAAAGATGAGGTTGGCCTGATGTAATCTTCACAAGACCCATTATGACAGACTTACCTCCCTGCTTTATGAGATCACATTCCTATGAATGGAGGCCTACATTGTACTGGCCTTTTTTGCTGCCATGTCACACTGCAAACTCAAGTCATATTTACTGGCAGCTATCACCTCTAGGTCTCTTTTACAATATTTCTAGATATCTCTTTCCCATTGAATATTTCCACTCCATTTCATATTTTCCCCAAGTTTAATATTTTATTTTCTGCCCATATTTTAAACTAATTTTAAACAAAACAGAAGCTAGTAGATTTGTAATTTTTAATTATTTTTCTTATCTGGCTATCTTTCCACATGGATAACTCCCACCACATGCAAGTCAGTGGGAGATGTGTATGGGGAAGGACCACTTATTGCTTTAAATGACTGCTTGAGGTTAAAAAAAAAGTATATTTTCTTAGTTGTCTTCATTCAGGATCACAAACATACCTAAAAGAAGGTGGGAGCTCTCTCTAGCATAAATTCCTCCTGGTACAAATTTATAAGCTGTGCACCACACACAGAAGAATAACTCTAGGACATAGACAAACATGGCTGTACTCATGGCTTTTCCAGGATGCAGAGAGCTAACAAAACGTCCAGTCAGTCGAGGCCACATACACATGGTAAAGACAGCAAGAATGTTGCCTGCTATAGCTGCACCCCAGGTCTTTAAGTAAAGGAGACCAGCTGCAGATGTCATGCCTGTGAAGGGACACAAAAAGGTGTCAGTGAGTCATGATCAGTTACACTTTATTTTTTTCCTCATGTTCACACTTGCTTTGAAAAATTCAGTTTTCTAAAAGGCTTAGAAAAAAATGTATAGCAGCCAGAAATATACTGTACTTAATGGAAAATATAAGTGTGGTTGGAGTGAGAATGGGCACTCCATATAGTATTATTAGGGATGGCTCTTCCTTACAGTCAGTCAATGAAAGACTCTCTGAGGTCATTTTCTTAAAGACTGTTCACTCAGCTGGGTAAGAGGCTTTAGAAAATATCAAGAGCTAAAGCCACATAGCTTCTCTTGCAGAAAAACTCCTTGTGATAACATAAGGGCAGTGCAGGATGTATTAGGTAAGCAAGGCCAGTGCAAGGAAGTTTCGTGCCCTAGGCGAAACTTCCTTGCACCAGCTCTGTGCCCCCACCCCCGCGACAGCCAGTCCCCCCCCGTGGCGGCCAGTCCCGCCCCTGCGGCGGCTCCCCGCGGGCCGGCAGCTCAGCTGCCCGATTGCGGCAGCCTCCCCCTGCCCACGCCGCCCCCTCAGCTCCCGGCTCAGCTGCGGAGCTGGGAGGGCGGGAGGCAGCCGCAGCCAGCTGCCGCCCCCCCCCCTCCCCGGCTCCCGGCGCCCTAGGCAACCGCCTAGGGTCGCCTAGTGGGCGCGCCGGCCCTGTAGGTAGGGAGAGGAAAAAACCCTTCCTCTTATCTCTCCCTCCACTGGGCTTCCCCATGCTTTTATACACCACGTGAGTAGCCATGTGACAGCCAGGAACCTGTTAACCTTTCACAGATTGCAGTATACTTACTTTACCACACTCCCACTGATTGCAGTGGGATTTGGCCTGAAACACAATATTGATAACACAGAATATGCTTATAAAAATAAAATATTATTTTAAAAATATTTTTGTGGTGGTTAGTATTTTTCTACCCAAACTATTGTTTTGTGATAATGAATATTAGTAAAGGTTTGTGACTTTTTTCTATGATAATCTGGATTACTAACATTTTAGCAGTGCAAATGCATGATATAATTCAAGAGCCAATCAATGTTTGATTAGAACAAGTTAAGGAGGTACAACACAAAAAAATGATATTAACAATAGAGCCAGAATGTGTTTGTTTTACCATACCAATGTCATCAACACAATAGAATTTATTAGGACAACTTCGGTTTGCAGCATTGCCATCTCAAGATTTTATTGTGACTCTCATGACATTTGGTATTTTATTTAAAAGTCCCAGCTCCTGCAGATAAGTGATTAAAGAAGAATCGCAGCTTCCATTAAAAATAAAAGTAAGTTTCTAGCCTCCATGGTTGTGGAAAACAGCTTGAAAATGTGATCTTACAGCACCTTGCAGGCTTAAAAAACAGAAGGCAAATTAAATCTTGGATTCTTATTATTTCTTAAAATCTCCTTATAGGGTGGGGGAGACATTATTTTTGAACATTCAGGATTGGCAACACGGTCTTGTCTTCTCTCCAAATACATCTAGGGAAAGTTACACAGAGATCAGTGAAGTAGGGGGTCATTTTTCACCACCATTTTACATTCATTACAGGTGAAATTCTCACGGCCTCCAGACAGGCTGAATGGGCTTCATATGCCTGTCCTGAGTGAGCAGGCAGCCAAAGAACAGTGCAGCCCCTCCAGAGTCTCCCACAGGTTCTGCAATGCCATTTGTCACCCCTCTGCAGGAGATGCTAGCCACTGAATTGCATGAGCCTAGATCCAATAGCCCCTCCCTAGCACCCATTCGCCATTGGTGTCGTCCCAGCATCCAATGATTCATTGTATGCTGGCAGAATCAGAGACACAATCCCTGCAGACATGGAGGGAGGAGCTGGATTTTCCCCAAAGTGAATTTCTGATTAAACAATAAGTGTTTGCATTTATTGTATCGCCCAGTGATTGGTAACCTGTGAGGGGACACCTTCAGCATTCACTCCCAGCTATAGCCCCACTGACTTTGTATAAGTGTTTGCTGGCTCAGCCCCATAGTGCACACATATTGTGAAAGGTGAACAAATCAGACTGCCCTCAGGGGTCCAGATCCCCAGCATGTGTAAATTACAGTAGCAGTCATTTACACTGGGGTGGAGCTCTGGCTCATGATTCTTATCCACTCGCCTACAAAGTACAGTTATAATAAAAGTGATACATTTGGAACAGAGAAAAGGCGGGATCAGATAGCCAGCACATAGATAACCGATGCCACTTGTTAATAAAACTATTTTCTTTAGCATCTATTCATGAAATGAAGAAAAAGAAAATGCTTTTTTAGGCATGAGGGCACAAACAAAAAGGGAGGGATTTAGGTGAGGTATTGGAAATAAAGTAATGCAGCATGTCCACACCAGATTTGCTCATACCTATAAGACACCAGCCAAAACTGGCGATAGAAGACCAAGACAAAAAGGAAAGCATCACTCCATGGGCCATTCCCAACAGAACTGCACCTCTGTTAAAAAAAGAAAAAAAAGTACACATCACTATAATCTTGTAATACATGACACTGAAAGAGGGACTTTCATATTAAACAGACAAC
Organism: Chelydra serpentina; assembly: GCA_037349315.1. Lineage (NCBI taxonomy): Eukaryota > Metazoa > Chordata > Testudines > Chelydridae > Chelydra > Chelydra serpentina. The sequence continues at coordinate 32,737,042 of JBAIAC010000014.1, forward strand.
ATTTGTGCAGAAAAAAGTTACCAATAATATTTTATGACTATTCGCTATTAGAGAACCTTTATTTGAGCACACATATCTTTATCCTGTACACAGATCGCTTTCCATTTCATCCTGCAGTGAAACCAAAAGTGTTCAGTTTAGAGTATTGCAGGGGTTTTTAATCACAGAAATACACGTGAAGCAGGTTCAGCAGCATCATTAACACATTGCTGCAAGATCAGGTACAAAAAAGAAAAGAAGAGAGGTGGAAGGAGAGAAATCCAGGCTGACCAGAAATATTTTCATAGTTTCTACAAATGGACCATATAGTGTGGCCCTTTTGCACACTAAGCCACAAACTATCAGAGACACTAAAACCACTACTACAGTGAGCTGACTAATAAACTAACAAGATAACTATCCAGTTTTCTTCTAGATTTTGGAACTCAGATGAGCAAACTTTATTGCATCTGTATTTCTAAAGTGATCCAATTTCATGTTAGCTTATAAATTTGCTTCTTAAATTTTCTTATATTGTGCCTGATCCTGTTCCCATTTAAGTCAAAGAGAGCAGAATTGGGTTAATTTGTTGTACCTTATAGCAAAATCTTTTGCATAAATAAGTCATTGAATGATGTGTCTTAATTTTAAAAAATTTTAGTGTCATAAATCAGATGTATAGCTGAAATACCAAATCTCCTCCCAAATTATATTCCAGTAGAACCCAGATGACCCAGTAAAGGATTAGAGCCTAATTGTGCTAGCGACACACTTTGGGGTTCAACCCAGACCAGTAAGGGTCACATCTAGGCACTTCATACCTGAGAACAAGAATAATGGAGAAGGTTCCTTCTCTGATTACTGCCTCCAGTTAATACATATAGGCTGCAATCCTGAAATGAGCTCTGTGTGGGAATAACCCTGCGCCCATATGAATTTCATTGCAGGATTGGCACTTTAGTTACTACTTTACAAAGAATGAAAAAAACCAAACGCCTCTCACCCATGTGGATTAGGATCTGGCCCAGGGTCTGGATGTCCACTCACAGCCCACCTAGAAACAAGTGAGACCTCTCCAAAAATCCACAATGTGAGGAACATCAGACTGCCAAAAGCTGCTCCTGACAAAAGCCAGTTAGACCTAGGAATGGTTTCTTTTGCTGCATCACCAGTCTTGTTTGCTTCTTGCTTCACACTATCTGTACCTAGAATAATGACATGAAGACACACTTTACATGTATGCAAACAAGTTAAATCTTTTTAGCAGGGTTTATTAAGAAGAAACAGTTGGGATCACAAAACAATCCTGAAAGTTTACCAACTCAGGCACAAAAATCTGCTCACAATATGAGGCTGGTCAAAAGGCAAGTGGTAGGACACCAAATAGGAAGCACAGAGAAGAGACCAACAATGTGTAGCAAATCTGCCATGCATAGGAAGCTTTGGGAAGTGCAGCTATCTACTATAGGGAGCTGGTTTATGTGGATAACATGGCACATATTAACAATTTTTTTTCTTTGTAAAGTTTTTTTAAGTAGATTTAGTTGTTATGAAAGGTGCCAGATTTACTTCCCATGGCTGTCAGCCATCCCAGGGACTAAGCCACTAAACAGACATAGCATAAGGAGTGACAGCACTAGCCTCCCCACACTGCCTTGCCAACATGCCTCAGCACTGACTTGGAAAGACCACATCTAATAGAGTACAATACTACTTAGCGCTTATAGAGTACTTTTCCTCCACAGATATCAAAGCACCTTACAAATATAAGCATTATCTCCAATTTACAGATGGGAAAACAGAGGCTAGCTAAGTGACCTACCTGAGTCATACAGCAAATCAATGGGAGAGTTAGGAATAGAACCTAGGTCTCCTCACTCCCAGACTAGTACCCATTCAAACAATATTTCAATCTTTGGGTTGAAGCTTAGCACTGTCTGAAACAACCCACTGCCGCTCCATTTAGGCACAGCTCTAACCAATCAAACAGGCACATTTCAGGGCCTGTTTGATTGGTTAGAGCTGTGCCTAAATGGAGCACAATATGTGTATTGCTGCATTATTAATATTAGCAATGTGCATCACTAGCAGCATCCATGTACTATAGCCCATTTAAATGAAAAAAAATGCTCTTTATTGAGGGATTAATTCTGCCAGCTGATGAACAGGTAAAAGAACCTTATAAAATATATAAATGTATTGATGCATCAAGGCACAGTAGCTGATTTACATAAGACATTAATGTTTGCCTATGTGCAGCATTAAGCCTTGGATATTGTTAGAAGTTTTTTGTTTTGTTTTTTACTGCAAAGTTTTTACCTGCATAAATTCGCTCAACAGCTGCTATGAAACCCAACATTAGTATGATGGTGTTGGCAGTCTGACAACTCCAGATTGGGTTTAGTGAAGTATACCAGATTCGGAGCATCAGTAGAAGAATCTTCCCTAGTATGAATCCCCAGATCCTGTGGTACCTGTAAATACAGAATCAATTCTCAAGTACCTGGTGCTTTTTGTAACAAGTGTTATAGTGAATATCAGGCCTTAGTTATTGCACAAATGCTACATTTGATTTTAAGCATTTTCAACTGATATTTAGTTCATGAATGTGTGAATAAAGAGAAGCCATTTACAGTCATGTAATTTTTATAAATATGGACAATACCTTTGTAAACTGTTTCCTGACCACCATGTTACTGTTTGAACCACGAGAGAGGAACAAACACCTGGAGCCAAGATCAGTATTCGGAGTGTAGCATTTGGAGCTTGGTATGAAGCTACGCTTCCTGCAAACAAACACACACACTGATTTTAAAGGCCTGTATTTTCAAAAGAGATCAAGTAATAATGATTTCCTATGCATTTGTTCAACTGCACATACACATGTGCACAATACACATTTAAACTACCGGCAGAAATGCACGTTGATAGAAAATAGGTATATTTGTTTAATAGAATCATAGAATATTAGGGTTGGAAGAGACCTCAGGAGGTCATCTAGTCCAACCCCCTGCTCAAAGCAGGATCAATCCCAACTAAATCATCCCAGCCAGGGCTTTGTCAAGGCTGGCCTTAAAAACCTCTAAAGATGTAGATTCCACCACCTCCCAAGGTAACCCATTCCAGTGCTTCACCATCCTCCTAGTGAAAGAGTGTTTCCTAATATCCAGCCTAGACCTCCCCCACTGAAACTTGAGACCATTGCTCCTTGTTCTGTCATCACTGAGAACAGCCTAGCTCCATCCTCTTTAGAAACCCCCTTCAGGTAGTTGAAGGCTGCTATCAAATCCCCCCTCACTCTTCTCTTCTGCAGACTAAATAACCACAGTTCCCTCAGCCTCTCCTCATAAGTCATGTGCCCCAGACCCCTAATCATTTTCATTGCCCTCCGCTGGACTCTCTCTAATTTGTCCACATCCCTTCTGTAGTGGGGGGACCAAAACTGGATGCAATACTCCAGGTGGCCTCACCAGTGCCGAATAATCACTTCCCTCGATCTGCTGGCAATGTTCCTACTAATACAGCCCAATATGCCGTTGGCCTTCTTGGCAACAAGCGCACACTGCTGCATCATATCCAGCTTCTCATCCACTGTAATCCCCAGATCCTTTTCTGTAGAACTGCTGCTTAGCCAGTCAGTCCCCAGCCTGTAGTGGTGCATGAGATTGTTCCTTCTTAAGTGCAGGACTCTGCACTTGTTCTTGTTGAACCTCATCAGATTTCTTTTGGCCCAATCCTCCAATTTGTCTAGGTCATTCTGGACCCTATCCCTAGCCTCCGGCATATCTACCTCTCCTCCCAGCTTAGTGTCATCTGTGAACTTGCTGAGAGTGCAATTCATCCCATCATCCAGATCATTAATAAAGATGTTGAACAAAACCGGCCTCAGGACCGATCCCTAGGGCACTCCACTTGATACTGGCTGCCAACTAGACATTGAGCTGTTGATCACTACCCATTGAGCCCGACATTCTAGACAGTTTTCTATCCACCTTATAGTCCATTCATCCAATCCATAGTTCTTTAACTTGCTGGCAAGAATACTGTGGAAGACTGTACCAAAAGCTTTGCTAAAGTGAAGATATATCACATTGAACACTTTCCCCATATCCACAGAGCCAGTTATCTCATCATAGAAGGCAATCAGGTTGGTCAGGCATGACTTGTCCTTGGTGAATCCATGTTGACTGTTCCTGATCACCTTCCTCTCCTCCAAGTGCTTCAAAATTGATTCCTTGAGGACCTGCTCCGTGATTTTTTCGGGGACTGAAGTGAGGCTGACCAGTCTGTAGTTCCCCGGGTTCTCTTTCTTCCCTTTTTTAAATATGGGAACTATATTTCCCTTTTTCAAATCGTCCGGGACCTCCCACAATCACCACGAATTTTCAAAGATAATGGCCAACGGCTCTGCAATCACATCAGCCAACTCACTCAGCACCCTTGGATGCATTAGATCTGGACCCATGGACTTGTGCACGTCCAGCTTTTCTAAATAGTCCTTAACCTGTTCTTTCACCACTGAGGGCTGCTCACTTCCTCCCCATACTGTATTGCCCAGTGCAGCAGTTTGGGAGCTGACCTTGTCTGTGAAGACCGAGGGAAAAAAAGCATTGAGTACTTCAGCTTTTTCCACATCATCTGTCACTATGTTGCCTCTCCCATTTAGTAAGGGTCCCACACTTTTCCTGACCTCCTTCTTGTTGCTAACATAACTGTAGAAACCCTTCTTGTTACTCTTGACATCCCTTGCTGGCTGCAAATCCACTTGTGCCTTGGCCTTCCTGATTACACCCCTGCATGCTCGAGCAATATTTTTATACTCCTCCCTAGTCATCTGTCCAAATTTCCACTTCTTGTAAGCTTCCTTTTTGAGTTTAACCTCACCGAAGGTTTCACTGTTAAGCCAAGCTGGTCGCCTGCCATATTTGCTCTTCTTTCTGCACATCGGGATGGTTTGTTCCTGCGCCCTCAATAAGCCTTCTTTAAAATACAGCCAGCTCTCCTGGACTCCTTTCCCCCTCATATTAGCCTCCCAGGGGATCCTGCCTATCAGTCCCTTAAGGGAGTCTAAGTCTCCTTTTCTGAAATCCAGGGTCCATATTTTGCTACTCTCCTTTCTTCCTTTTGTCAGGATCCTAAACTCAACTATCTCATGGTCACTGCTGCCTAGGTTGCCACCCACTTCTACTTCCCCTACCAAGTCTTCCCTGTTTGTAAACACCAGGCCAAGAGGAGTACAGCCCCTAGTTGGCTCCTCCAGCACTTGTACAAGGAAGTTGTCCCCAACACTCTCCAAAAACTTCCTGGATTGTCTGTGCATTGCTGTATTGCTCTCCCAGCTGATGTCAGGGTGATTGAAGTCCCCCATTAGAACCAGGGCCTGTGATCTGGAAACTTCAGTTAGTTGTCCGAAGAAAGCCTCGTCTACCTCATCCTTCTGATCCGGTGGTCTATAGCACACGCCCACCACGCCATCACCCTTGTTGCTTTCGCCTCTAAACTTAACCCAAAGACTCTCAACAGGCTTTTCTCCAGTTTCATACTGGAGCTCTGAGCAATCACACCACTCTCTTACATACAATGCAACTCCTCCACCATTTCTCCCATACCTGTCCTTCTGAACAGTTTAAGTTTAAGTTTGCACCAACTTATCAGAACTATTGTTTACAGGGGGGTGGGGAAAATGAAGAAATCACATGTATTTTCTTAGACTGCAATCAATACCTGAAACTAGGTGGGTCAGACTGCAGAAATATAGGACCAAATATTCAAAAGTAGGTGCTTAACTTACATCTGTAAAATGCATCGTCTGGAGTCAGTTAACTGAGCATGCAACTATTCCTGAACATTTGGATTATGAAGCTAAAAATTACTCAAGTAAATTCTCAAGTGTAAGCATGCACAGAAAAGTTAACTAGATGCCAAACATTTCCTTATTCATCATAGTTTATGAGATGGAAAAAACGTTGGTGCAATCCGATTGTGAACTTGATTTAAGAAGAGAAGTTGGAGGAATGGAATCAGAAAGAGCAGTCACAAGAGAGCCAGGAAAGCCAATTCATCATAATTCCATAATACTAAGATACATCAGGGTCTAACAGTACATTGCACAAGGGTATATGGCAGTAGGGATGTGACACTGGTATACATAAAAAGATAGCTTTCACACATTTAGAGGAACTGGGAAATTCTTCTACTGTATAATGTCCTTTTATATAATTCATGCTGTACTGCAACCAAAATAAAGATGCACCTAAAATACATGTTTTTAAAAAGGCCGATATATTATTACACTTGAAAGGATGTAAAACTTACAATTTACATCTTTCCCCATGCAAATAATAAAGGAAGAGGCATCTGCAGTATTGAGCTATATCAACCCCAAATGGGCTGTGACAACCCCATTATTACAGCCTGTCACATGACCAAGTGCAAAATTGCTACTAAGTACCTCCAAGAGACTTAGTTATTATGTAAATAGCAAGGATAGCTTGGTTTGCAACTTCAGTATACAAAATAAAATGTTTTGTTTAGTCAGCTCCTTCATTAACACACTAAAAGCCTTCACTCCAAGACATGGATTTTATCACGCTGGTTTGCCAATTTGATCTGGTGCTTATCTGTTCTGCCTGCTGCTCCATAAGCGACACATTCTAAAAAACTAAATCTTGAGCTAGTAAACTCTAAAAATGCATGTTTAGGGCTTTATCTGAAAGGGGTTACTCCATAGCTGAGCTGGACACAGGGTTTCACCCAGTTAGGGCTGCACACATTTCCATGCAATTCAATCATTTATTTTGCAAGACTGGCTTGGTGACACTGAAGCCCTTTTGACCGTCAAGCTCCTTCCAACACCAAGGCTGGCTGCACCTACATATTTATTCATAGGAGGCTGGTTTGTTCCTTCTCCCTATTATAACTGTCCTCTCAGGCAAATCCTCCCTAGACTCACCTAAATCCATTCTTGCTCTGCTCTTCCCCTTTCTCACAGAAAGGCAACTTAAACTCTCCCTGTCCTTCTAACAGCTCTCCAGGGTCAGGAAGCTTCTTCACAGGACAGCTTTCCTATGAAACAAAACTGAACAGTCCCTGTGACAGGGCTGACATATTGACTCACCTCCTCTGGGATCAGCCCACCCCTCTTTCCCAGCAGGCAAAGCCTATTCATTTCCTTCCCAATGGGCCAAGAGTCCCTTGGCACCATCCCTACTCCAGGATTACCTCCTCCAGCCCTGCCTCAGTTCCTCTCCATCCAGAAGAATTTACCTTTCCCAGCTCCCTCTAATGGCTCTGCAGATGTCTTCCAGCACAGTGGAAGCTTGCCCTAATTGGCAAAAATTGCTCAACAGAGCAGGCTCCCACACCTGTTATGGAGGGGTCTGTTTTATCTGGGAGAATTAATTAGTTCCTCTTGTCCATGAAAAGCAATACAGATTTAGGTAGATGTATGGATACCATAATACAGCTTCTGACTCTGAAACACATTCTAGCTAGCCCAATTATTTGGGAACACTAAAGGAAACATATCATGGAAGAGTATAATCCTACACATCTGGCAAACTTCCATAGTACCCTGCATAATGCTCCCTGTTAATGCTCATACATCACCTACTGAACCACCACAATTTTAGGATTTTAATTTTAATTATTTTTCCAATTTACTCTATATGTAGAGTTAAGTAAACAATTTCTTAGAGAGCTTTCAAAATGTTACATATGTCTGCCTGCATTGGACAATGCGTCTTTGTTAATTTACCATAATGCTTTTAAGCCACCCTTAAACATGAGTGGATTGTTGAAATGAGGGAGGAAAAACTGTTTATCTGACAGGAATATTGCACCTATAAACCATATCTTAAAGGAAGAAAAAAGTTGGATTTGATAAATATGCTCCCTACCCCCCATCCCAACTATTTGCAGTATAGCAAAATGAGACTTCTGATATTATACAAATCAAATAGATATGGATTTCTGTAGATTTGACTATTAAGATTTATTGAATGAAGGAGGTAAATATTGACGAACGCAAAGATGTAGAAAGGAAGTATTGTTCTAGATTCTCCTAGTCTAGTACCACTACTAAAACTGCATGACTGTGGTTATGATCCAGAATTTCCACATTAAAAAAAACTATTCTCTGGTATAAGCAGTAATAATCACTCCTGAATAATTTTACCCTTACTTTAATATTACTATTATCTGGCCTACTAAATGTAAATATATGAGAAGGTGCACACTGTGTGTTGTGTATATACATAGATAAAAATGGACTCAAATTATATAGGATTTTTTTTTTAATAGTATACCCAAGGTATGAGTCGAGTGGGTCTGGAAATGAAGGGAGAGGTAGAGCTGGTTGAAAAAACACGACGGAATGGGGGGAAAGGGTTCCACAGAAAACGTTGGCTTTTCATAAACAAAACCGCCAAAAACAAAAATGTTTTTGAACAAACATCAACATATTTTTTTATGAAAAAAATCAAATGTCTGTGGAAAACAGACACTTTCAGTGGAAAATTACATTTAATCACAAGTCCAATTTTTCACTGAAAAAGAGTTTTGACGGAATTCCAATTTGTCAGTCATTTTGACTTCTAATCCTGTCCCATCCAAAGTGCTCATCCGCAAGTTGTATACGCATACTCTCCACTTCACTATTCAAGTCATTAATTAAAATATTGACTCGTACCAGACCCAGGACTGATCCCTGCAGGACTCCACTAGATACACCCTCCCAGTTTGCTGCAATGTAAAAAATTTGTGGGAGACGATTTTGTTTTCTGCATTGTTGTCTGTATGGAATTGCATATGACAAGCAGCACCACAGGATGCCTTAAAACAGGACTGAGAAGCTTCTCTCATTTTTTCTTATGAATTGCCTTTATTCCTCCATTCTTAACCAATACTTTTCATTGTTCAAAGTTATTCTCCTGCACATTTTCTATTTAGAGTGCTGTGATTCCACCACTTGAAAACAAAAACAGTCATTCATCACTGCAAATAGATTCCCTTTTTCCTTTATTTGTACATTCTGGCTGACCAATATAAACCTGCAAAGGTTAAAGCACAGGATTGTGAGTCAGGAGATTCACGTTTTATTCTCTGCTCTGCCACAGACCTTCTGCGTGTGACCTTGGTCAAGTTGATTAACCTCTCTACCTCCCTCAAACGCTCGAATGGGTGTTTATATAGCATAATTCTTTAAAGTACAAATCTTCTGTATTATACCACATCCATGTTCTTGTTGGACTCTAAATTAACAGTAATCATGGAGGAAAATGCCCCAGGGCATCACAGCTCATTGAAGTCTCTGCTCAGTGGGCAGTCGCAGTTAAAACACAGCAAACAAATCAGGATGGGCAAGGAATGGAATAGAAAATATAATACCATGTGTCTAAAGTGATGGGGCATCCTCTCTTAGAATACTATGTTCTATTCTGCTTGCCCTATCTCTAAAAATTATACAGCAGAAATCAAAGCGGGGGTGGGGGGGGGTTCAGAGATGGGCAACAAAGTGATTAGAGGCCTCGAGTAACTTCTATTTAATTAGAGATTGAACAGACAAGCTGCTTAGTACAGAGCAGAAATGAGCAAGAGGCTGTAAGAGAGTCTCCTTGGGGTTTTCTCCCAGCTGGTGGGAGACCCTGGCCACGCCCAATTATTTACACTGGGTGGCTTATTAGAGTTGCCAACTTTCTGACGGCAGAAAACCGAACACCCTTGCCCTGCTCCTTCCCCGAAGCCCTGCCCTTCTCTGAGGCCCCGCTCCTGCTCACTCCATTTCCCCTCCTGCCATTGCTTGCTCTCCCCAACCCTCACTCACTCATTTTCACAGAGCTGGACCACGGGGGGAGGTGAGGGCTCCAGCTGGGGGTGCTGGCTCTGGGGTGGGGTTGGGGATGAGGGGCTTGGGGTGCGGGAGCGGGCTCTGGACTGGGGCAGAGGGGTGGAGGCACGGGAGGGGATTCAGCGTGCGGGCTCCGGGTGGTGCTTACCTCAGGTGGCTCCCGGAAGCGGCGAAATGTCCCTGCAGTCCCTAGGCACAGGGGCGGCCAAGGGGCACTGCGTGCTACCCTCTCCCGCAGGCGCTGCCCCCACAGCTCCCATTGGCAGTGGTTTCCAGCCAATGGGAGCTGCAAAACTGGTGCTCAGGGTGAGGGCAGTGAACAGAGCCTCCCTGGCTGCCCCTGCGCCTAGGAGCTGCAGGGACATGCTGGCCACTTCTGGGAGCCGTGCAGAGCCAGGGAGCCTGCCTTAGCCCCGCTACACTGCCGACCGGACGTTTAACGGCCCAGTCTGCAGTGCTGACCAGAGCTTCCAGAGTCCCTTTTTGACTGGGCGTTCCAGTCGAAAGCCGGACACTTGACAACCCTATGGCTTATACACAGGCCCCAGTTCCTTACTTCTTTCAAAAGGGGACCCTGCCCTTTGCAGGCCTTCTTAAGTCTTCTTTGGTGTGGGATGAAAAGGAACGCCCAATGTCCCCGCACACTCAAGAATAACTTCTTCCCAGAGGGGGAAAACAAGGCCAACAGTATCTTACTTCAGGGGCCGTCTGTACAATGGTTTTTCGAGCAGTCCTTCTGGCTAGGCTGCTGAATTGGGCGCACTCTGTCAGGCTTACCCTGGGAGTTCACTGCACTCCCCACAGGGCTGGGGTGGAGATCTCCTGGATGGGAGTTCCCCCTGTGGCTTCAGGAGTTGCTCCAGCAGTTTCCTGCTCAGGGTGATCTCTTCTCTCAGCTGACTGCAGTTTCCTCCTTTTTAAAAGCCTCTTCCCTACATCTGCCATACACGATCAACAGGGGCAAGGCTAGTCTCGCACACAGGGCTGCTCTGGCACCTTCCTCATCAGTGTGGGGTCTATATACCCCTTCACAGAGGAGATATAATAGAGATATGCAAAACAATGACTGATATGGAGAAAGTGAACACAATGCCCTGTTTGCCCTCTCTCCTAATACAAGGAGAGGACAATTAATTACACTGAAAAAACATTTTAAAATGATCAGTGAAATACTTTTTATCCAGTTTTATCTAATAAACCTGCAGAACTTGTTTGCCACAAAATATCATTGAAACCAAGACCTTACCAGTCAGAAAAGTATTAAACATTTATACAAAGAATGAGAACATCCACAGTTAAATAAATAAAAATAATAAATACATAATAAATAATAATAATAAAGAGGGGAAATAAACCCTCATGCTTCAGGGCATAAGGCAGCTGCTAACTGACGGTTAGGGAGAAGCTTTCCCCTTGAGCAGATTATTTTGTAATTGTCTGTCATTGGATTTCTTTCAGCTTCCTTTAAAACAACATCTGGTCCCTCGCTGCTGTCAGAGACATGGTAGTGGTGCAGATAAACCACTGATCCCATCTAGCATGCCAATTTTTTTGTAATAGAGTTTTAAAAGCATTTTTCCGACAATGTAGGGCTTTGTGATAAAATAAGAGGCTCTATTTACAAGCAATTATAATTGGCTTTGCCTTTAGCTATGCAGTACTGTTCTAAAAACCAATGCCATGAATGCCTGAGATATTTCTCACATTTTACTGAAAAGTTTAAGAGAAGAAGGCGGGGTGGGGGGCAAAGGGGAAAGGATGGTCCATGTCTATGTGTTTTCAGAGTCACTTAAAATTTAAGATAGTTTGGAATGTTTAGTCTTGCATCTAGATACTATGGTGATGGGTGCATTAGAAAGACTTTATAATCGATTAAAGATTAAGAAAACCACAAAGTATACTTACCAACCATAGTCAGCCTTAGCAGAGCTAGGATGTACTTGTTGTTCGCCAGTTTCCATAAAGGACTGATTATTAATAGTACTGGAGAAAGGAAAGCAACAGCAAAAGCTTCCAAACCAGTAAGTGCCAATATTTGTAGAGGAAAGTAATATATCATGGGTGGAAGAGCATGGTAGAGTGACCAGGAAATGTAGCCTAAAATAAAGAAAAAATTACATTATATATTTCTCATATCATGGTTAATTTGAGATTACCTGAAAAGTACTGCTTGGAGTTCAAAAAGTTGAACTTTGACTAGATAACAGTGGCTTTTCTGGAGATAAATATTTTCTTATTTCATGTTAAATAACTATATTTGCCATAAAAACTAGAAGGATAGAGAAGAAACAATCAACAGTTCATTAAATCAGAAGACATATTGATGGTCAGTTGGCCACCCTATTTTATTTCAAACTGACAGTTTTTCTACCGGACAATGAATGCAGACAGATGAAGAAGAGTCATATACCACATCTTAAACAGAAGTGTTTGTAGTCAAATAGACCAAGGCCCCGATCTTGCAATAGAATCTGTTCAGAAGCTCTGCACAGGTGCAGGAATCTGTACTAGCAGATCTGACAGCAGGATCAGGGTCCAGTGCATGAGTCTAATGGTTTGGTTTACACAAACCATACTAAACAGGTAAAGAAATTCTGTGACAGAGTGTGTCACTGACATTGCAGCTGCTCACAAAATGTAAGGCCCCAGTCTTACAAACACTTATGCACATCCTTTACTGGAAGCATGTGAGACGTCCCTGACTGTGCCTAAAAGATTAAAAAGATTCAGATGGATAGGAAACAGTAGAATGGCACAGGATGATCTAAAAATATTTTCCAAGAATTATGACATTAGGTATAAAAATTCCAAAATTATCAGTGTGATAATTCTATTCTATGGTGCAAGTTCAATGCCCTTCATTTTCACCATGCTTAAGATGAAGCAGCATAACCTTTTTTAAAAAAAGTGATACAGTAACCAAAGTTATTACTAAAAACATGTTTACCTACCCATTAAAACTAAAATTAAATCTACTTTTCCACTAGATATGCTGTTTTCTTTTTACATTTTTCACAATTTGGAAATGCTGTTTTGAGGGGGAGGTTGTTTGTTTTACTATTTTTATAGTCAGTGTCACTTCCAAGTTCTCACACTCAAGTATGATTCTGGTCACAAACTCTGCAGGAGTCTTTTATTGTTATTTATTATTATTATTATTATTTCCATTTGATTATTTTATTTTAAAAGTACCTTCAATAAACATTATCTATGGATTTTAAGTTTCTTAAAAGCTGAGGGTTTTGTTTGCTTTTTCTAAATTTGAAGCCAAATTTGAGCTTGACAGTATCCCATTCATTCCATTTTTATTTTTGAGCAGCCAAGGAAGAAATGGACCATAATCATTTGTATAATAACACCATGAACACAATATTCCCTCTTCCCCGCATCAACTAGATCAACATTTTTTCTTTCGCACACTCTCTTTCATATGTTCCCTGTAAGTTGCTAACTACTAAAACAAAAAACTAGCTGCTCTTTGCGATGAGGTGGTAGAGGAAAGTACTTATAGGCACGTATTTGCACACCAGTTTGGGCACTTTCCCCCACCCAGTGCTGCCATGAATATTCTGCACACATAGTCATAGACTGATGGCCTATTTAGATCTATTCTGAAAGCTTTCAAATGATGCATTGTATCTTTCATCTAAAGCTGTTAATGTTCTCTGTCAACCTTAGAGATGATCACTGAAATGTAGCCACCTCTGAGGTGAACACCACAGTAAAGAGTAACATGAGACACAAACAACAAAAGCCTTACTGTGACGGGGAAGACTGGCCCCGCACTGGCCATGAGAGGGTTAACCCTTCTCTGCTGGCAAAGGAAGCCACGCCCCTGAGGCCCTGCTGGGCATGCTCCAGCAGGGGGCCAGGTATAAAAGCCTGCAGAGCTGCTCAGTCAGGGCTGGCTGCTGAGGAGGAAGGATGCCCAGCAGAGGCTCCAGCCCAGGAGCTAGGGCCGCCCTTACCAGGGAGAGCTAAAGAGCCCAGGACCGGGACTGGAGGCCAGCCGCTACTGGAACCCCAGGAAGTTCAGGGAACTGAGGAGCCTGGGGGCTCAGAAAACACATGGACTACTGCATCAAAAGAGCCGGTAGGAAGTGACCCGGGGAGGGGGTGCAGGAGTGGTACCTCCCACCCCAGTGAGGGCAGCGTGTTTCGGTGGGATTCCCCGCTGACCCTGGCGGGCTGCGTTACCCGCTGTTAAGGCCCTGGGTTGGGCCCCAGGTCCCCTACCGAGGACCGCCGCCCTTGGGGGGACGGGCCCCAAGCTCAGAACTCAAGACTGCCTGACCTGACTGGGAAGGCACCCTGAAGTAACCCAGGCCCCTAGGCCGTGCTATCCCTTCAGGGGAAGAGACTAAGGGGGACTCTGGCCATTAAGTCCCGCTGGACGGGCTGCCAGGAGTGGCATAAAAGTCGGACTGGGAAGTAGACAGGCAGGGTACCTCCTAGCCCCCCTGCATCTCGGAGGGGCGACGGAGTGCGAACCCCGCCACAAGTGGTGGAGAATGTGGGCACTGACCAGGGCCTGCTAGAAGGACCCACATGTACAAGATGGAGACTGACAAGCTCCTAAAATGGCTGCTGGAGAACCAGCAACAACAGGCGGCCCAGCAGCAACAACAGCAGACACAGCTGTTACAGCAACTGGCGTCCCAGCAGCAGCTGCAGGCGTCACAGCAACAAGAAGCCCAGCAACAGCTAGTGCGGGAGTTAGCTGCCCAGCAGCAAGTAAGCCAAGATCGGCTCTTCCAACAGGTGGCGACCTTGTTGAAGATGGCAGTCAGTCCTCCCCCCCCCCCCCACCCAGCCGGAGGAGGGCCCGGGGAGGGCTGTGGGGGACTACCGATACGCCTGACAAAGATGGGGCCTGGGGATGACCCCGAAGCCTTCTTAGTAACTTTTGAACGGGTAGCTACGGCCACTCAGTGGCCCCTCAAGCATTGGGCCACTATTCTTGCCCCGTATCTAACGGGATCTGCGCAGGCTGTTTACCGCAATCTTGACCCTCAGGAGGCACTGCAGTATGAGAAGGTTAAGGCTGCCATCCTCGATCGTACGGGCATCAGTCCGGAGACGTACCGACAGAGGCTGTGTCGGGAGAAATATCCGCCGGGAGCCAGGCCGCGGGCAGTAGCCCAAAAGGTCCGCGACCTCTGCTGGAGATGGCTAGAGCCGGAGCGCCATACTAGTTGCCAGGTGGCCGAGGCTGTGGCACTGGAGCAGTTCCTCCAGATCCTGCCCACCGGGGGGAAGGAGTGGGTACAGCGACATAGGGGGAAGGAGTGGGTACAGCGACATAGGCCGAAGACCCTCGCCGAGGCCACGTCCTTCGTTGAAGACTTCATGGTGGGGGAACCAGAAGAGCGAGGGGGTCTTAAGACAAGGACTTCAGGAGGGGGGGACCGACCCCCAGAAGGAGTGGTGTTTCGGACCAGAAGGGGGGGCCCGCGGTTGCCTGCCCGGCAGGCGGGGTCCCCACCAAACCCCGAGACCTGGGGCCCTTTGGGGGCACGCCTGCCCCGGGACCAAGAGGAACCGGCTGGGGACCCAAGCCTACTGCAAGACACCCTACCTACGGAGGAAAACCGTGACAGATGCTACCAGTGCGGACAAAGCGGGCACTTCAGGAGAGAGTGCCCCTACATGGACTGTAATTATGGACAGGTCCTGACGGCAGACAGATGAGCCCGGACGGACAGGCCATCAAAGATGGTAATCCCGGTGCGAGTGGAGGGGACCCCAACTCTAGCGTTGGTGGACTCAGGGTGCAGCCAGACAGTCATTCGCACAGGACTGGTAGAGGACTCCCTTCCCACTGGGGCCCCGATACAGTTACAATGTATACACGGGGACGTGAAGGCTTACCCCACCATCTGGGTGCATCTGGAAGTAGCCCAACAGGAGGCGCGTTGCTTAGTGGGGGTGGCCCCTAGATTAGCGTATCCCGTGGTGTTGGGCCGCGACTGGCCGGGTTTCGCCAATCTTATGCTGGGGTGGAGCAGACCGCCCGAGAAGAGGAAGAGAGCCCCTTATGGGAGGCAGGGTTTGTTGGGCCAACCCGAGTCACAAGACCCCTTGGAGGGGACGTTGAGAGGGCCCAAAGTAACCAGAGGGAGCCAAGTCCCGACTGACGGGTCGACTGGGGAGAAGCAAGGTGGCTGGAGGTCGGTGGAGATTTCCTGGAGGAACAGAGAGGGGACTCCAGCCTTAGCCGAGCCTGGGAACAAGCAGTCAGCCAAGATGGAGAGGCCCATCCCCGGCAATATCTGCCCCAAGGCCCCCATTTTGAGATTCACAAGGACTTACTTTATCGGGTGGCCCAAGAGCCAGAGACACGAGTCGAGGTACGTCAATTATTGGTCCCCCGAAGGTTCCGAAAAGGACTGCTCCGCTTGGCCCACGCGGTCCCCTGGGCCGGACATTTGGGGCGAGAAAAGACCTTCCTCAGAGTAGCCCAACGGTTTTCCTGGCCGGGCATACACCAAGAGGTCCGGGATTACTGCGCCTCTTGCCCGGAGTGCCAGAAGGCTGGCCCGAAGGGGGTACCCAGGGCCCCCCTGGTGCCTCTACCCGTAATCGGCACTCCTTTCGAACGGATAGGCCTCGATCTGGTGGGACCCCTGGAGAAAAGTAGCTCGGGACATAAGTACATCCTGGTCGTAGTGGATTATGCGACTAGGTATCCAGAGGCAGTACCCTTACGAACGACTACGGCCCCCATTATTGCCAATGAGCTATTACAGATATTTTCCCGGGTGGGGTTGCCACGAGAGATCTTGACTGACCAAGGGACTAATGTAACGTCCAAACTGATGGCAGAGCTCTGCAGACTACTGAACATCCGGGCCCTTAAGACCTCCGTCTACCACCCGCAGACTGATGGATTGGTAGAACGCTTTAATGGGACACTGAAGGCGATGCTGTGGAAGTTCGTGGGGGATGACCCCCGCCAGTGGGACAAGTACCTGCCAGCCCTCCTATTCACCATACGCGAGGTGCCACAAGCTTCGACCGGGTTCTCCCCATTTGAGCTCCTCTACGGGAGGCAACCCCGGGGGATTTTGGACCTCTTGAAGGAAACCTGGGAGGAACAAGAGACCCGGGTCAAAGGTTCGGTCCAGTATATCCTCCATTTGAGGGAACGGCTTCGAGAACTGGGCACCCGTGCCAGGGAGAACCTGCTACGAGCACAACATAACCAGGAGATCCAGTACAATCGAGGGGCGAAGATGAGGAACTTCGAACCGGGGGACCGAGTTCTGCTGTTACTGCCCTCCTCCGAGTCCAAATTATTAGCCAAGTGGCAGGGGCCATTTGAAGTGGTTCGGCGGGTGGGGCCCGTTGATTACGAGATCCGGCTGTCCGGGCGACGGAGAGGCACCCAAATATACCACGTGAACCTACTGAAGGCGTGGAAGGACCGTGAGGGTTTTATGATTGCCCCATACCCCCCAGAGCTCGAACTTGGACCCTTAGCTGGAGAGTACGAGGAACCGGGCACGGTAAACATTGGCCGGGAGCTCGACCCTACACAGCAAGAACAGGTACGGCAGATGGTAGCCGCGTTTCCCACAGTACTGTCTGGTCAACCGGGGAAAACGACGGTGACCAGCCACCACATCGCCACTATCCCCAGCCAAAAGGTGAGAGAACCACCGCCCGCTCCCTAAGAAAATGTGGGAGACTGTGCGGAAGGAGGTGGTGGAGGAATCGAGGAGTGAGTGGAGGAGTCCCATAGTGCTGGTCCCCAAGCCCGACGGCTCAGTGAGGTTTTGCATCGACTTTCGCAAAGTGAACGCCATCTCACACTTTGACGCCTACCCCATGCCGCGAGTAGATGAGTTACTGGAGAGACTGGGACAGGCGGAATTTATCTCCAGCCTGGATTTAACCAAAGGATACTGGCAGATCCCTCTGACACCTGCCTCACGAGCGAAGACAGCCTTTCCCACGCCATTTGGCCTTTTTCAATTTACGGTGATGCCCTTCAGGTTACACGGTGCCGCGGCTACGTTCCAGCGACTAGTAAACCAGGTACTGAGCCCCCACAGTTCATACACTGCGGCCTACATTGATGACATTGTCATTTATAGCTCCAGCTGGAGAGACCATATTCAGCACCTCACCAAGGTACTCCAAGCCTTGGGCGACGCAGGCCTCACGGCAAATCCGGCCAAGTGCCATTTAGGGCAGCGGGAGGTGACTTATCTAGGCTATACAGTAGGGCGAGGGAAATTACGCCCCATGGTAGACAAAGTACGGGCTTTAAGGGACTACCCCACCCCGAAGACCAAAAAACAGGTACGACAGTTCTTAGGGTTGGCGGGGTATTATCGGCGGTTTGTCCCCAATTTTTCGACGCTGGCCGCCCCCTTAACGGACCTAACAAAGAAAACACAGCCCCAGAAGGTTCAATGGACGGAGGAATGTGAGAACGCTTTTCACGCACTCCGTGAGCACCTAACCCGGGAGCCTGTGTTAACCCAACCTGACTTTACAAAGCCCTTCCTTCTCCAGAAAGACGCATCCGGAGTAGGTATAGGCGCTGTACTGTCGCAAGAGGTAGAGGGGGAAGATCACCCCATTTTGTACCTCAGCTGAAAACTCTTTCCACGCGAGATGCACTACTCTACCATAGAGCGGAAGGCCCTCACGGTTAAGTGGTCAGTTGACACACTGCGATACTACTTGCTGGGGAACCACTTCTTCTTAGTGACTGATCACGCCCCCCTCCGCTGGATTAACAGCATGAAAGAAACGAATGACCGAATTATGAGGTGGTATTTGTGCCTCCAACCCTATTCCTTTCAAGGGCTGCACAGGCCAGGTAAGGCCCACGGAAATGCGGACTTTTTCTCCCGGATGGGAGAAGAGAAGGATGAGGAAGGGGACGGGGCAGGGGGAACCCCTACCACCGTTTTAAGGGGGAGGGTGTGTGACGGGGAAGACTGGCCCCGCACTGGCCATGAGAGGGTTAACCCTTCTCTGCTGGCAGAGGAAGCCATGCCCCTGAGGCCCTGCTGGGCATGCTCCAGCAGGGGGCCAGGTATAAAAGCCTGCAGAGCTGCTCAGTCAGGGCTGGCTGCTGAGGAGGAAGGATGCCCAGCAGAGGCTCCAGCCCAGGAGCTAGGGCCGCCCTTACCAGGGAGAGCTAAAGAGCCCAGGACCGGGACTGGAGGCCAGCCGCTACTGGAACCCCAGGAAGTTCAGGGAACTGAGGAGCCTGGGGGCTCAGAAAACACATGGACTACTGCATCAAAAGAGCCGGTAGGAAGTGACCCCGGGGGGGGGGTGCAGGAGTGGTACCTCCCACCCCAGTGAGGGCAGCGTGTTTCGGTGGGATTCCCCGCTGACCCTGGCGGGCTGCGTTACCCGTTGTTAAGGCCCTTGGTTGGGCCCCGGGTCCCCTACCGAGGACCGCCGCCCTTGGGGGGGATGGGCCCCAAGCTCAGAACTCAAGACTGCCTTACCTGACTGGGAAGGCACATTGAAGTAACCCAGGCCCCTAGGCCGTGCTATCCCTTCAGGGGAAGAGACTAAGGGGGACTCTGGCCATTGAGTCCCGCTGGACGGGCTGCCAGGAGTGGCATAAAAATCGGACTGGGAACTAGACAGGCGGGGTACCTCCTAGCCCCCCTGCATCTCAGAGGGGCGACGGAGTACGAACCCCGCCACACTTACGCAACGTTATTTCTGTTAATTCCATACATTATAGGGTGGTTGTTTTTTCAAAACATAAAACTTAACCTCAATTGGCTTTCAGGCAATAGAAAAAATCCAGGATAGCCAATAAAGAAACCTAGTCAAGTGACTCACATTCATCCTGGGTCTGACCGTATGAAACTAGGGAACGTCAGAAGAAGCAACTCATTCAAACCATCATCCGGTAAAAAGATGTTTTTCCTCTCCTAGTATATTTTGTAAGCAGTATTTAAAAAGCCACCTGTTATTTCCTCATTATAGGGAGTATTGTTTCTAGTTCTTTGACTGAAATCACTCTGAAACCAGGACAATTTGAATAAGGCAGATGATTTTAAATCTCATCAAAACACCCACAGAAACTATTCCATTTCCAAGAGGAAAGACTTTAAACACCACCCTTAACATTAGTCTCAAAATGAGGAACTCTCTAGCCTCAGTGAGTGAGACCTGGCAGGTGTGAGCTGGAAGCATTAATCCAAATCTCCAGAGCAGTTTGCTGCAGCAATGTCCTTTTGACAATATACCCATGTCTGAGAGCTAATCGCAAGCTTCAAAAGTAAAATGAATTAAACAAATCATTCTAAGAGCATAAGAAACTGTTAGCAATGAATTAAACATCTGCACTCCTGCCCAAAGTCAGAGTCACCTACCCAATAGGGTTTCCATCAGAATTTCTTTCCAAAGGAGAAACATCGCTCCAGAAAAAAAAGATGTTTTTCTTTCTCTTAGGAAACAGATTATATCCGTAGTAACCGAAAAAAATGCAGCTCAACAGCTAAGCCTCCTCCAAGCTGCCTGCTGCACTGTGAGTGCCAACACCACCTGGTGCATGCCGGCTCCCCTGGGAGAGGCACCAGGATGAGGGCTGAGCGCAACAGCACCATCTGGTGTAATAGGGAGTAAATGCTACTGCTGCTATTTTGGTGGCAGCATCCTATCTTGTGCAAGCTATTACATTGTCAGATTGACCACAGGTAGGAGCCTGGAATTCTGCAGAAATCATTCAATGCTTTCTGCTGCCTTTCCCCAAGGTACACCAGCCCCCCTTGCATTACTACAACTGCTATTGCTAGTGCTCGTTTGATACAGAGACAACCCATTTTTCACTCTTCTTGCAGTCTCCTCCTTCAAGTTGTTGCACCACGTTTTTCTCCAGCTGGTTTTGCAGGTTGTGGAGTTTTTCCATTCCTGTCACTATTGCTTTGGGTGGTTAAGTAAAACAAATAGCACACACCCTCAGCAAGTTATCTTTAAGCAGAAGGCAATAAAGATAATGTGTAAGCAAAGTCTAAATGAGCTCTTCCCTGACAGCTAGCTGGGAAGGGGAAAAGGCTTCATGACCAGCTGTATGTACATGAACATACTCACTCTGCCTAGGTATCCAGCAGACAGAACTGTGTTACCAAAGTGATCCACTTTGGCTGGTGTTGGGTTACAAATCACTTGTATTTACTGAGGGATGGACAACCTATCCTAAATTCTCAATTACTGAGGAACAATCTACACTCATTGCTATATTTGCTTTCCACAAGTTACTTTTTGTATAAAAACAACAAGGAGTCCAGTGGCACCTTAAAGCTTTCGTGGATAAAAAAACCCACTTCTTCAGATGCATGGAGTGAAAATTACAGACACAAATATATATTGGCACATGAAGAGAAGGGAGTTACCTTACAAGTGGAGAACCAACGTTGAAGGCCAATTCAGTCAGGGTGGATGTGGTCCACTCCCAATAACTGATGAGGAGGTGTCAATACCAAGAGAGGGAAAATTGCTTTTGTAGTGAGCCAGCCATTCCAGTCCCTATTTCAAGCCCAAATTGATGGTGTTAACTTTGTGAATGAAATGTAGCTCTGCAGTTTCTCTTTGAAGTCTGTTTTTGAAGTTTTTTTTATTGAATGGCTACTTTTAAATCTGTTATTGAATGTCCAGAGAGATTGAAGTGTTCTCCTACTGGCTTTTGTATGTTACCATTCCTGATGTCTGATTTGTGTCCGTTTATCCTTTTACGTAGAGACTGTCCAGTTTGGCCAGTGTACACGGCTGAGGGGCATTGCTAGCACATGATGGCATATATCACATTAGTAGATGTGCAGGTGAATAAGCCCCTGATGGTGTGGTTGGGTCCTATGATGGTGTTGCTAGAGTAGATATCGGGACAGAAAAGTCAACAGGGTTTGTTACAGGGATTGGTTCCTGGGTTAGTGTTTCTGTGGTGTGGTGTGTAGTTGCTGGTGAGTATTTGCTTCAGGTTGGGGGGCTTTGTGTAAGCAAGGATTGGCTTGCCTCCCAAGGCCTGTGAGAGTGGGGGATTGTTTTCCAGGATAAGTTGTAGATCGTTGATGCACTGGAGAGGTTTTAGCTGGGGGGCTGTACATGATGGCCAGTGGCGTTCTCTTATTTTCCTTGTTGGGCCTATCCTGTAGTGGGTGATTTCTGGGTACCCATCTCGCTCTGTCAATCTGTTTCCTCACTTCCACAGGTGGGTATTGTAGTTTTAAGAATGCTTGATAGAGATCTTGTAGGTGTTTGTCTCTGTCTGAGGGATTAGAGCAAATGCGGTTGTATCTTAGGGCTTGGGTGTAGACAATGGATTGTGAGATGTGTCCTGGATGGACGCTGGCAGGGCCGGCTCCAGGCACCAGCTTGCCAAGCTGGTGCTTGGGGCGGCAGGTGAGAAGGGGGCGGCAGTCTGAGTCCCGCGGCGGCAATTTGGCGGCAGGTCCGCTCTTCCCGCCGCCGAATTGCTGCCACGGGACTCGGACTGCTGCCCCAGTCTCGCCTGCCATGGCGGCAAAGGGGCGGCAGGTCCGCCGCTGTCCCCTTGCCGCTCCGGAATGGGACTGCCTGCATCGGGGGTGGGGCCCCGCCACCCCTGCTTGGGGCGGCAGAATTGTAAGAGCCGCCCCTGGACGCTGGAGTCCTGTAGATAAGTGTAGCAGTCAATAGGTTTCCAGTATAGGGTGGTGTTTATGTGACCATCACTTATTTGCACTGTAGTGTCCAGGAAGTAGATCTTTTGTGTGAACTGGTCCAGGCTGAGTCTGATGGTGGGGTGGAAATTATAGACTCATAGACTTTTAGGTCAGAAGGGACCATTATGATCATCTAGTCTGACCTCCTGCACAATGCAGGCCACAGAATCTCACCCACCCACTCCTGGAATAATCCTCTCACCTATGTCTCAGCTATTGAAGTCCTCAAATCATGGTTTAAAGACTTCAAGATGCAGAGAATCCTCCGGTAAGTGACCCGTGCCCCATGCTGCAGAGGAAGGCAAAATTGTTGAAATCCGGGTGGAATTCTTCATCATATGGACCCACGGGAAGGAGGCCATTGAAGATGTCATCAATGTAGAGTAAATAGAGGAGAGGCGCTAGGGGACGGAGAACTGAGGAAGCGTTGTTCTAAATCAGCCATAAAAATGTTGGCATACTGTGGAGCCATGTGGGTACCCATAGCAGTGCCGCTGATTTGAAGGTATAAATTGTCCCGAAATCTGAAATGGTTGTGGGTGAGGACAAAGTCACAAATCTCAGCCACCAGGTGTACCATGGCATCATCAGGGATAATGTTCCTACATAATTTTATCATCATCAATTTGGGCTTGAATAGGGACTGGGAGTGGCAGGCTCACTACAAAAGCAGTTTTCCCTTTCTTGGTATTGACACCGCCTCATCAATTATTGGGAGTGGACCACATCCACCCTGACTGAATTGGCCTTCAACATTGGTTCTTCACCTGTATTGTTGAATCTGTTAACCTTAATTTGGGATATTCCAGATTATGACCTATATGTATTTTATGACTTTTTAAACCAAACTTTTCACTTTGGGATATTTTAAGCATTATACCTAGATGCATAGACACTCTTTCCTTAACTTGTGTATTAGATCACTATCATTTGGTTTAATACAAAATTACATTTGACTGCAGGGATAATGAAATGTTATCCTTATTATATGAGTAAGGGGCAGCAGAACTGTGCTTAACCTGTCCTGATGGAGGGGGTCATCCTCAATTGAACTGAACTTACTCAGCAGGGGGCTCAGATGCCAGACTCCTGTGAAAGAAAGAGGGGGTGGGGCCAGGAGTCTTTGCCGAGAGGTGTAGGCTCTGCTCAAGCGTCCTAGGGATGATTTAACCTGACCATCCCCACTCTTCAAAGATGGAACTAATTAAGGCTCCCTTAGGAGTCTTTTCTTTTGTTAAGTGATCACTACAGCTGAAATCATCTGTTGTGAGACAGTTTCTGCACAACCTGCTTCAGCAAAGTTCCCCCACTAAGAGCTGAAAATCAGTGAGAACTGCATGGAACCTCAAGAGACTGACCCACAGAGGTCATAATAGAGAAGCAGGTGGCAGCAGAAGGTGATGGTGTGCCTCGGTGACATCTGGCAGAGCAGCTGATGGAGCAGAATGGCTAGAAGCCAGTAGGATGGCAACACCAGAGAAGCACTTAGATGGCGGAGTGAACCAGGTGCCTTCTCCCTTCCCCCCACCACCTAGGTGGGTGGTGAGCTCACACAGATGCACCTCTGACCTTTGGGTCTTCACTGACCAAGGACAACACCTGAGAGGGGGCTGTGGTGGAGGGAGAAGAGAGAGACCCATTAAAGGAATTTTTGGTTGTTGAACCAAGAACCTGAGGCAAAAGACATTGCCCAACGTACACTGGGGTGAGTGTTTTATGTTTATGAATCCTGTTTGCAGGGTTTTCCCAAATTAATGCCAGAGGACTTTCCTCCTTTCATTAAAAGTTTCTTTTCTACACTCAGACTCCGTGCTTGCGAGTGGGGAAGTACTGCCTCTTACAGGAGCCAAAGGGGTGGTGTGTAATTTTCCCAAGTTAGCAGCTCAAACTAGTTCTGTGTTGTATTGTTGAAAAGGAACCCCTAGATATTGAACTCAGTCCTGGTTGCTGCCGACTCCACTTGGCAGAAAGGTTACAAATGCAAGATTCCTAAGGAGTCTTCAGAAATTGTTTTACAATTTATGGGATGACCCCAAGGTGACAGGAAAAATAATTATGGATTACAAGTGGCCTCTCATCTTTCCTTCCTGCATGATAGAGAGGCAGCTTGTAAGCTCTTGAGACTCAAATTGCTGACAGGGTCAATATACTATTGAGAAATAATTATGGTTGTTTTACAATACCATGTGAAGTGTGTGTATGTGCCTTTGTCCACATACTACTGTATGTCAGAGGCCCAATACTGTGCTTAAAGCAAATGGGGATTCTCCCTTAGCTCTACTGGTCAGGACCTCTGCTTTTAGAGCAGGAGGATCTGAGTTCTATCTCTGCTTTCACTGGAAAGTTCTCACTGGTCATGGTGTGCAGCAAAGTGGCAACCATGAAATCATAGGTGGCAACAGATTTGTTGCAACAATCGGTTTGACAAGTTCAATCACTTGGGCCAAGGAGGTGGTGTTACAGTCAGTCAAAACCATTAATTTACTTATGGGCTCATCCAGTTCACACTCACCTATTATTCCTTCTGCGACCTTGTGTGAGGAATTAATAATAATATCTAGCTCCTAGATTGCTCTTGGAGATCTACTAATGAAAAGGAGGCCAGTATCATTAGCTCCATTTTATAGATGAGGAAACTGGGGCACAGAGAGGTGAAGTGACTTGCCCAAAGTCACTCAATAGACCAGTGGTAGAGCCAGGAACAGAACCCAGGTTTCTCAAGTCCTACTCCAGTGCTTTCCCCACCCCTTCCCTTCTTTTAATTTAAAGCCTTGCTCCTACCAAGAGAGCAATGTGGGTAAGGCCTGGGTTGTCGTCAATGTGGGAAGTGCTAGTCTTTGCCCATGCAGTTCTCTTTGCAGGATCAGGTCCTAGGATTACACTAACAATATTTTCTCCATTCCAGCACCTTCCCCAGCTTCTCTGCACATTCATCTTCTCCTTCCTCTCCTCCATTTATAACCCCTGAACATTTATAATCTCTTACAAAATACTTTGTCTCTTGAACCCCAACCACACAGGTACCCCCCTCTCCTATTGTTTTTGTATGTCTCTACACTCTGGGTTCCTACATTTCACCCATTTTTAGTAACTTGGCTTCACACACTTCCCACAACTTGCAGTTTAACTCCCATTTCAGCCGCCTCCTGTATTTTCTATGCAAGGGGGAGATTAAGGTTATTCACAGGTTACCTGTGGTGAGGCCTACTGTACATTAGTAGCTTTCATTAAAAACACAGGAAAATAGTTTTAAATCATAAAGGCCCCAATATTGCAAGATGACCTGTGTGGTTGTGAGCCTCTGTACCCATATAGAATCATACTGACTTCAAGCTGATCGGTAGGGGCTTGAGGGTCAAATTACATGGACAGGCTGGCAAGACAGCCTAAGTATAAAAAATTGCTAGTTCTCCCAAGTGTGAAGCGTTACTATCTCTTGGGCATAGCAGTACTCAAATACCACAGTGAAGAGCATGGTATAAATAGATATACAGATAGTCCCGATTTTATAGGGACAGTCCCGATTTTTGGGTCTTTTTCTTATATAGGCTCCTATTACACCCCCACCCCCTGTCCTGATTTTTCACATTTGCTGTCTGGTCACCCTATATACAGATCATCCTATGCTATCCTATCCTATGTATTCAGAAAGGTGTCAACAGCAATCAAAAACCTGGAAATATAGAACCTGGTCTTGAAAGGCTCTAAGCACTCACTAATACCATTGAAGTCAATAGGAGCTGCATCTCTTAGGATCAAGCTCAGAATTTTGATCTGTTGGTAGTGAGTTTAACTTCAGAGTGAATCTTTAACTAGATTACCAATTGTAATGGGCACTAATTTAATCACAAAATGAAAGGTTTCACAGTTTCATTATAACAACAAGGTCACTTTCCCAGAGGAGGAAGTGAGAGAGTTTTACAACCAAGTGTTAATCCTATTATATTGTGGTGATTCATAATTTTAAAAAAACTGGTATCTCATCTTGATAAGGCTTTTGTGAATATATCTTCAACTCAAATATTCAGTTATTTTATTACTATGATATTTGACTTAATCTCTTTTATCCTCTGTCCTCATTCTTACTTGTTTTTATCTTTTACATTAGTTAACATTTAAAGAGTGCAGGTAGATTATTTTTATCCCTATGGTTTAAGACTGAGGAATCAATAAAGAAGCTTTATAGGTTGTCAGAGGCACTGAGCCCCCACAACTCCAACTAACTTCAACAGGTTCAAATGAGTGCTCCACATTTCTGAAAATCAGGCCCTAATAAATTATTATTTTTCATTATTATCCAAGCCATATGATTCTTGCAAGTATGGCTGGTATAATTCACTGATACTATTATAATCTTCTGACATTCTTATTGCTAATACCTTTTCTCCTATTTTTGCTACTGTGGAGATGCAGTAATGGCACCATAGTTTGGATGCGAGAGCAATCTTTCTCGGCTCCTGTTTCCATCCTCTTCTGCTTTCCTGCTCCTGCTTTGTGGATCGACATTTCTCATATTTCCATTCATTCCAAATTTTCATTTTGGGAAGGCTAAAAATAACTGATCCAGCCAATTTTGAGTTATGTTGTAATGGAAAAAACTAGGTTACAAAAGAAAAACCTTGTGTGCATTTATACTCCAAACCCTGAGTTTTTAATTACATTTCGGCACAGAGAAAAGAGTTGCAACTATGTGCACCAAAACTTTTTACTATTGAAATATATAGTTTCCCTAAATAGTATTAATCTTTATATAATCCCCCATATAATCTGCCAATTTTAACCTCTCATTTGGGGTTAAAAAAAAATCTCATTCTAGCTACCTCTGCAATATATATTTCTAAGGCCAGGCAAAAACTTCATATTTAGAGAAATAGATTAAAAACACCTGAAACATCTTAAAAATGAGATTATCAGCAGTAAGTACATATTTGATTAGTTTTATGGCCACAATACTATGGACAAGTTTGTTCCATACAGGTTAATACTAGTCTCATAATCAAGCGCTCCATAAACAGGGATCTGTTCTGGGTCCAGTGTTATTTAACATCTTTTAATGACCTAGATGTAGGAATAGAGAACATACTGATCAAATATGCAGATGACATGAGGCTGGGGGGATGGGAGTTTGCAAACACTTTAGAGGATAGAACTAAAATTCAAAGGGATCTTGATAAATTGGAGACCTGGGTTAGACAACAAACTGAAGTTCAACAAAGACAAATGTAAGGTGCTACACTTAGGGAAGAAAACACAAATACAGAATGGGGAACAACTGGCTTGGCAGCCGCACTGCTGAAAAGAATCTGGGGATTGTGGTAGATCAACCTCAACATGAGTCACTAGTGTGATGCTGTTGCAAAAAAATAATGGAATTTTGGGTTGCATTAACAGAGGCATAGCACGCAAGTCACGGGAGGTGATAGTACCGCTCTACTCAGTCTCAGCTGGAGTACTGTGTCCAATTTTGGTTACCGCTGTATAGAAAGGATGTAGAGAAACTGGAAAGGATCCAGAGGCAAGTGACAAGGATGATCAAAGGGATGGAATGCAAGCCATCTAAGCAAAGGCAGAAGGAACTGGTTGGAAAAGAGGATATTAATGGGGGGACATAATAGCAGTCTTCAAACAGTTAACAAGAAGGTGTGAGGGCCATCCTGATTATCACTACAAGAGTTTTTTTTCTCCTGCTGATAATAGCCCACCATAATTGATTAGTCTTGTTAGAGTTGGTATGGCAACACCCATCTTTTCATGTTCTCTGTATATATATCTTCCTACTGTATTTTCCACTCCATGCATCTGATGAAGTGGGTTTTAGCCCACGAAAGCTTATGCCCAAATAAATTTGTTAGTCTCTAAGGTGTCACAAGTACTCCTCGTTCATTTCTATAAAGTGTCACATCACATTTACTGGTGTAAATCAGTGTCACCTCACCATTTCTATAAAGTGACTACTTCTATAAACTACAAGCAACAGTGAAATGCTCTCAGGACACAACCAGCCAATAAGAGTTTGTTCTGATTAGATAATGCTTGTAACGATCTCTTGCTTCATGGTTTGGGTTGGAGTTTATATGACAGTGGACAGAACCTGAATGAGTTCTCTCCAGAGTGCACGTATAGTCTCAACTAAACTCAGTGGAAATGATCTAATTCTCAATAAACTCAACTGATGTTGTTCTAGTTACTCTTGTGGATTCTTATTAAGTATAACTTCAAACAGAACACTCATGACGTTAAATTCTAATTCCTTCTGTAGAGTTTACATACTCACCTACACAAGCATCCAAGCACATGGAGAAAAAAATTCTGGCTGGGATGCTTTTTCAGATCAAAACAGACAATAATATCTAACCTTTGACAGAAAGCTGACAAGCAGCTTGATTATTTATATGTATGCAGAGTGTGTCTTTCACTATGATTTTCTATCCTAAGAACAACTGCTTCTATCGGATTAAAAATAAACAAACACTTCATCTACAGTGACGTCCTATTACATTTGACCAGTAGAACCAACTTCATATAACATGCTACTACAACAAGCATTTTCACTCACTGAAGAAAGGAACATCCATCATGCTGTGTTGCGTTGTTTATACTGCTCCCTATGCTTAAGGCAGCCATCGTCATAAATAACGAATGGGACCAGTGGCTAGTTGTGTTCTCTTCAACTCATGTGTCACTAAATGCATTCCAATTTGACACCAAGCCTGTTCCTTTGTATGGATTTGATTAGGAATAAGTTACAGATCCACATTTACACACACACAGGGCTAAATCACTTTCAAGGCCCTTAACGACCTATTCCCAGTTACCTATCAACTCTCATTCAGAATCAAAAGGTCAGCTCCCATCTTCAGTCGGCCCTTTATGCCAGCCTCCATCACCCACTTGTTAAATTTTCAAAAAGGACCTTCATGCTTTCTCCCATGCTGTACCTAATTCTTGGGAGACTCTCCCTATAACCATCTGCAAAACTAACTTTATCCTCCTTCAAACTCTCCTTTGCAATTAAACCTACAAAATACTTGACAACAGCTAGGCTGCTGGTGTGCTGAGACCACTGCCTGTCACGCTGACCAATACTGTATCTTTGTTTCCTTGTACCCATCCCCATCAGTCTGTGTATATCCATATGTTGTCTTATACTTAGACTGTAAATGCTTTGGGGGCAAGGACTGTCCTTTTGTTCTATGTTTGTATAGCACCTAGGACAGTGGTGATGCCTATGTGGTACAATTAACAATAATCAAGCTTGAAACAGAGTGCACAGCCCAAGTATGTGGGTATAGCTATACTGATAATTGGGGATCTGGTGCGAGGTGGTGTGCCTAATGCACTGGACTGTTTTAATCCAGCCTCGGATATGAATTTTTCTAGACTCCTTCACTGCTCCACTAAATGTCGGCCAGAGTTACCCTGAGAGCACAAAAACCAAACCAAACCA
Source organism: Chelydra serpentina (assembly GCA_037349315.1). Taxonomy (NCBI): domain Eukaryota; kingdom Metazoa; phylum Chordata; order Testudines; family Chelydridae; genus Chelydra; species Chelydra serpentina. Next base: position 32,766,998 of record JBAIAC010000014.1, read on the forward strand.
GTTTTATCCCATCCATGTAAAAAATGCTGCCAGGAATGTTTGAGAAAGTCTCCTATTGTGAAACATTTACAAAGTTTAATGTTAATTAATAACTATGCAGCTCAAATCTTCTGCATTTTACTTCTCAGCTAATAGGATTTATACCATCTATATGAAGTAGTCTCAGTTCTAAGCACTGGTGAGTTAGCTAAATTGTGCATCTGACTTATAACACCACTATTTCTTTTTTAAGGTTTACCTGATAATCATAAGGCAAAGCAAAAAATTAAAATAAAGCACTTTTACCAAGTGAGGTAGAACAGAGTGCTTCGGAGATTTCGGCACAGTGTCACGTATGCAGATATTGTGAAGACATGAAGACTATATTTCATCATGAGATATTTCAAACCTATTATTTAATTCTATCAATATTTTCCCTAAGACACTGGGCATAGGTCTATTTTCTCAACCTTAGACATTGTTAAATGGAAGAAGAAAATCCTGACTTATAATTAGCTGAGGATGGGTCAGCAGGTTTTGCTTCTCTACTTCCTTCTAGCCAAAAATTACTATAATCCATATCAATGTCAGCTAGTTGCAGTAGAACATATTTAGATCTGCTCTCTGATTGGTTTCAAGGCAATTAATCATTCTTCTGGCACCTCATTTGTACCATTTTAGTTTTACTAAACCTGCTAACCACTAACGAAATTCGTGGTCATGAAGACAAAAATTCAGGACCAGATTGTGCCAGGTTGCTGTAAGGATGCCCCAGAGAAGGGAAGCTTTCCTTTCCCTAATGTCTTCCATTTAGGGGCCTGTCATAACAGTAAGGGAAACATAATCAAGAACACTTAGGTAATTTTGTGCCTGTTCTGTTTATGCAACAGCATTCATCTCCTTAGTCTCTAACCTTACCGCTTATCACAACACAAACAAATACTTACTGGATTTGGACTGTCATTTTGTTAGGGTTATTCACTGTTACCTGCAAAGAAATTCTGTATTTGCTACACTGCAATTGATGTGTAAAATTACTGGCAAACAGCCATCATAAACAGGATTGGTAAAACACTGAGAGATTCACTGAAGGCCTCATTCAATAAAGTGTAGTATGAGAATGATTCTTTTCAGTTACACCAGCATAATTCCATTAACTTCAGTGCAGTAGCTCCGGATTTACACTAATGTATGCAAAAGGAGAATTAGGTACTGTAAAGATTGATCAATCACAGGTGCTGAGCAATTCCATTTGAAGTCAGTGAGTGGTCTACATGTTCAGCACCTATGAAAATTAAGCTCTGTATGTGTAGGTATCTGTGTATATCGAAGATTAATTGTATGCTTCCCTTTTTTCTTAAATATTGAGAACTGAAAATCCCCAAACCTGAATGCCCATTCGTTAGCAGACGCTAATCTCTAATGAAGGATAGTGCAGGTACCAAAGAGAAATAAAAACATACCCAGGAATCAGAGAATACCCTCCATATGGAGAATAGCTGCTCTCTGGTTTCTCTAAAAAGTTGACTTTAGTGTTTAATATTTTATTCAGAGATTTATTGAATAAATTGGTAGTATCACTGCTATTACTTTTGGCTGTCTTATCACTGAATTGGTTAAGCTACTGTTATCATACACTGTTTTATTGCTTTCTTTTGATACCTGAATTGCTTCTGTATTGATCACTTATTTGTACCATGCTGTGTCTGCATTACTACTTCTGTTCATTTCTGTGGAATTTTTATTTTAGTTATGGTTTCTTTTAATGAGTGAATCACTTCAGTTTCTCTCACTTTTGTAGCATTTCCTCTTTTTTTACTTCAGTTCATTCATACATTAAGTGAAACTTTCAGCTATGAACACACCTGGGAAAGGAGAGGAATTCTGCTGTCATTTACAATGGTGTGACTTTGGACCTATGTAACACAGCAGTATTTTTAATGAGGTGCTCTACAGAGACTCCCAAAACACGCTCCAGCAGATCCTCTGCAATAGTCCCTGCTTTATGAAGAAAAGTCCCAGAGAATTGATCCTTCCTTCCCCTCCCCTGGCAGTAGTAAACTCCTCCTTTGGGGTTGTTTCTTTTCAATAATCTACCCTGCTCGTTGGTGGGGTGTGAGGGAAAGGGGTTGGATTTTTTTCCTTTTTGGGGGGGAGGGGTGTTCTATATTCTGGCTTTGATTTATTATTTTGAAGCACTGCATCTTGCTCCTGTGCATTGGCATATACCCACTTTCATGGCTCTGAAGTACTTTCAGGTAAATACTGAGAACAGTCTTTGAAGAGCCTATTAAGTCAAGTGTGGTAACCTAATTTCCCAAGGACCTTCAAAATAAAAAGAAATCCAAGTTGATTTTCAATAGGCCCTCCCGAACAGGGAGGCATAAGAATTCAAGTAACAACATTAACACTACCTTCACTGGAAGCTTGCCAATTCAGGTGCTGGTTTATTTTAGGAGTGATTATTTTACCTCAGCTAGTTAGAAGAGTCAAATTATCATGTACATAACACCATATAGGACATGCAAACAGTGAAATGGGGAGAGAGAGAGAGAAAAACAGAACTGTAAGACAACATATTCATTTCAGTTGATGAAGTCAAAGTCCACTCTAGCTTGCATTACTTCCTCATTCCTTTTTAGTTCCATTTATATTGGTCTTCAGAGAAACTCCAAAGGGATAACAATAGTCAGCCAGATTTAAATTTTCTTGGCTGTCCTAGTGGGATCTTATTTTTCCCCATAGAACTAAATGACCCTTCACATACTAATCTGTTTAAAGTGCATAAGCTACCACAGCCAGCTCCAGCTGGTACTAACCAAGTTTTGTTTGCTTTACAATTTAACCCCACATATAACACTGTACAACAGTAGAAACAAAGTATGCTTTAATTATCTTCAGAGTGGAGCCATTGAAAAAAATCACCAACCAGGATGAGCAGAAAAACGGTCTCTTTTCCAAAGTTCACACAGAGAAAGAAAGACTTATCTTGTGGTTGAGGAGGGATCTCAGAAATACTAGCAGTATCAGGCAACTGGCATTTGATACCCCTTGCAGGCAATAGCAGAAGTAACTCAGTACTATTAACAGCAAAAGTTGATCAAATTGCTGTTTGAAGTGTAATTTCCTGCTTTTTAAATCACCCATGTTTTCAGTTATTTCATTTTAGTGCTTTGAGCGCATACACTTTGTTGGATGATAGAGGAAAGAATACACTTACAACATCTGCAGATGACACCAAGCTGGGTGGGGTTGCAAGTACTTTGGAGGAAAGGATTAGAATTCAAAATTATTTTGATTGGAGAATTGGTCTAGAATAGGTGTAATTTCCCAACTTCCCGCATAACAGCGCAAGTGTGTAGTACCTACATTTAAGAAAGGAAAAAAGTGATTTGTGAAACTACAGGCCCATTAGTTTGACCTCAATTGCATGCAAGATCTTAGAACAAATTTTGAAAGAGAGAGTAGTTAAGGACATAGAGGTAAATGAAAATTAGGATAAAATACAACAGTTTTACAAAACAATAGATTGTGCCAGACCAAACTGATCTCTTTCTTTGAAAAGATAACTAATTTTCTAGACAAAGAAAATGCAGTAGATCTTATCTACCTAGATTTCAGTCAAGCATTTGATACAGTTCTACAAGGGCAATTAGTTAAATTGGAGAAGATGGGGATTAAAATGTAAAGGTGGATAGGAAACTGGTTAATGGGGAGACAACAGAGGGGTAATGCTGAAAGGTGAACTGTTGGGTTGAAGGGAGGTTACTAGTTGAGTCTTGAAACCAATCTTCTTTAACATTTTCATTAATGACCTAGGCACAAAAAGCGGTTGTGCGCTAATAAAATTTGCGGATGAGACAAAGTTGGGAGGTACTGCCAATACAGAGGAGGACTGGAGTATCACACAAGCAGATTTTGACAATGTTGACAACTGGTATAATAAAAATTGGATTAAATTTAATAGTGCAAAGTCATGCACTTAGGGACTAATACAAAAACTTTTGTTATAAGTTTCGGGACTTACCAGCTAGAACTGACAGAGGAGTAGAAAGACCCAGGCATATTGGTTGAGAGGATGACTATGAGCCACCAATGTGATGTGGCTGTGAAAAATGCTAGTGCAATCCTAGGATGCATTAGATGAGGTATTTCCAGTAGACAGGGAAGTGTTATTACCTTTGTACAAGCAACTAGTGGGACCTCATCTGGCATATTGTGTGCAGTTCTGGTCTCCCATGTTTAAGAAAGATGAATTCAAACTGGAACAGGTGCAGAGTAGGGCTACTAGATGATCAGAGGAATGGAGAACCTGCCTTACAAGAAGAGACTTATGGAGTTTGGCTCATTTATCCTATCAAAATGAAAGATAAAGGGAGATATGATTGCTCTCTATAAATACTTCAGAGGTATAAATACTAGGAACCTTTGGCAGAGAATTGCAGAGTATCTGCAGGAGTTTCCTAGAGAGCTCTATGGAGGATTCCCAAGAGATCTCGGTGTGCATTAACAGACTTTTCCACAGGGCTCTCACTGCATAGCAACACAGGGGAATGAGAAGCAGATGCAAACAGTACCCAGTGTTGTTAATTTTGATTCCTTCTCCCACGTGCACCATGCAACAAAATAAAGGACACCTCTGCCTTATGTAATTGTGCAATATCAAAGCAAAATGGAGTATTAACACATGCTCCCCTCTCCTGCTTCAGGCACACCAGAGCTGGACTGCTGGGACTGGCCAGATCCCTCTGGAGTCAAAAAAGAGTCCCTGGCTTGCAACACAACCAGACAATCCTGTCACCTGTCCCACATACTCCTCCAACTTGATCTCCTCGTCCACCACTTGGTCCCCAGGGTTGACTCCAGTCCCCCCACTCCCTCCCAAAAATATCCACAGGGCTCTTAGCAATGGAGGTGGGATCGCTGCAAAGGATGGTGTACAGCTCCTTGTAGAAGCAGCATATTTTCAGTGCCACACCAGAGTGACGATTAGCCTTCCTTGCCTTCTGGTACACCTGCCTCAGCGCCTTGATCTTAGAACGGCACAGCTGCATGTCCCTTTTGTGCCCCTTCTCATCCATGCCACAAGCAATCTGCTCGTAGGTGTCGAAGTTCCTATGGCAACTGCACAGCTGCCTCTCCCCACAGACCCCAAAGATCAAGCAACTCCAGTGTACTGCAGGTGGGAGTTTGCTGCGGAAAGACAGCATGGTCAGCTGGGAAGATGTGATGTGAGCTGTCCAGGCCAAGCAAACAGAAAGTGCAATTTTAAAGAAATTCCTGGGGCTTTAAAGGTGGAGGGGCGCATGCCTGTGTACCTGGCTGTGGGGCAACAAAGTAGAAACTGCTTACCAGAGTGGTCATGATAGCCATTGTGAGACACTTCCTGGAGGCTACTTTGGGTGACATAAGCAAGCACACCATCTACACCAGGGATCTCAAACGCAAATCACCACGAGGGCCACATGAGAACTAGTAAATTGGCCTGAGGGCCGCATCATTGAAACCTTTTCATACAATGATACAAAAGTATAGTCAAAAATGAAGAGTAATATTCTATTAAAAGTCAATGTATTAACTTTTTAAAAACTGTAATGCAAAGAGGGGTTTTAATAAAATATAAACACTCAGTAATGTTTGGAGCTTGGCTGCCAGTGGAGTCGGTGCCTATGGCGGGCTGCAGGAAATAACTCCGTGGGCCACATGTGGCCCACGGGCTGTGTGTTTGAGACCCCTGATCTACACGGACACTACATCGTTCAAACTTTGTTGCAAAAAGCTCTATGCTGTTCATCGAGGTGATTGTATTATGCTGGCATAGCGGGAGAGTTAAATCAGTGGGAGGAGCATTGTTGTGTATACACCTCCACTGTTTTGTCGACAAAACCTGACTTTTGTTGACAAAACTGTATAACGTAGACAAGGCCTGAGAAGACATTTTTATAGTTACAGAGCAAACACAACCTTAGAACATGGGATACAGATATTATAAGTAGGATTAATTTATTCAGCATCCTACAAGCATTCCACAAAATCTAAAAACATTCTTATAACTCTACTATTGTAAAATAGATATGAACTCACAGGTAAGCCAGACTGGTTTCCAGCTATGCATCTCTCAGTGTTCAGTGAGGCCTGTGGCTTTGGGATGAGCTGGCACTGGGTCTACCAGAGTTACAGTGGGTTTCTTTTTTTCCTCCTCCTTCTGAAGGATCAGAGATGACCACAGCTGGAGATGGGCTTTGGACAGGAAGGGTTTGTACTCTGGGATGGCACCCAGCTTTCTCTTTCTGAGATGCTTAGCTGGCTGGTTATTGCTCACATCCTCAGGGTCTAGCTGTTCATCACATGTCGGTTTGGGAAGGAATTTCCCCCCAGGTCAAACTGGCAGTGACCTTGAGGGGTTTTTGCCTTTCTCTGCAGCATGTGGGTGTGGTTCATTTGCATGGATCATCTGGGTATATCTCACTTACTACCCTGCCTTTGCAGGGCCCTCAGGTGTTGGGCACCTTGGTCCCTCCTATTCTCTGCCCATGGCACATAAGAATTTAGTCTACGGTGGGCTGTAATACTTTGGTCTAATTTTGGTTGCTGGGTTTGGTTTGGTATGCAGGTGCTGAATGGTGTTGGTGGCCTGTGATATACAGCAGGTCAGACTAGATCAGTGGTGTGCAAACTTTTTGAGACACACCCTCCTTCACCATGTAAAGAATCTGTCCATGTCCCCCTTCCATTACTGTGCACAGCCAAGGCTTCCTCAGCAGTGGAGCTTGGCGGAGCTGAGGATGGGGGCATGGTGCTCCCTTCCTGCCCCCGCTGGGGGGCTGGCCTGGGCCTAGAGGCAGAGCAGGACTGGGGGAGAACTGAGACTGGGGCCGGAGCTGGGTTGGAAACATGGTGCTCCCTCCTCCACCTCCTGCTGCGTGCACCCCTGAATATTCCTCCATGCCTCCAAGGTACGGGCACCCCACAGTTTGAGGACCACTGAACTAGATAATCTGGTGCTCCCTTCTGGCCTTAAACTCCATGACTAGCTTGTTTGCTTTGTTTTGTTTTTTTAAAGCAATCACCTTTAATCCCCTGTATCAGAGCCAACATACTGTACATTCCTTCCCTAAATTATTGCTAACTTCCTGCTGGCAAGTGTAATTATCAAAATAAATTCTGAATTTTATTTAGAAAGTGAAAGCTGTAAGGAGGAGTCTTACTAGCAAGCTTGCTATTTGCTGTTCTCCTAGAGCAGCCTTAAGGCCCTCAAGGGTTTGGGAGTTAGCTCAGTCAGTTTAGCAATATACATTAGTACATGCTCCAGAAAACAGAGGACAGTGTAGGTTCAGGCTCACCTACTCACCTCTAGTATAAATTAGTCTGTCCTTTAATTAAAGAGTAGGTAGGAGGGAACTGTTCCCCCACCCCACCCTGCTTTTTCAGCTAGAAGTTTCACAGTGTGTAAGACAAACCTGAAGCCAGACCAGGGCTGTCCATTCAGCTGCCATGACTCACCACTTCAGCAGAACCTGCAGTGACTTATCACCAGGGATCCTAGTTTTCTGTGATAACCGCCACCCCACCCCCCCTTCAAAGCTGTCCAATAAAAAAACCCCAAACATAAAAATCCAAATTTTTCTGTGATTAAAATGAAACCTGACAGCCTGGAGCCCCACGACCCAAGGCTGACAGCTCGGAACCAAAGCCTTGCCAGATTCTCTATTAAAAAACAAACAAACACACACCTATCACATACACATTCCACATTTTTACATGGCAAATGCATTTCCAGGGTACCTATTAATTACTAAGGCATGCTGCACCAACTCATCCCATAAGCAGAGCCTGCAATGACTCAGCACTCAGATATGCTGCATCAGTTTATCCCTGGACAGAACCTGGGTCAGATGACCCCTAGGCACGGGTATTTTACTGAGTCTGCCAGATCTGTAAGTTAGACTTGGTCTATGCTAGGAAATTAGGTTATTATAACTATATATTGCTCAGGTGTGGGAAAATCCACACCCCGAGTGATGTTAAACTAACCTAGCCACTGGACACAGTTAGGTTGATGGGAGAATTCTCTCCCACTTCTTGGGGAGGTGAATACCTATGTCAACGGGAGAAACCCTCCCGTTGGTGTAGGTAGCATCTTCGCTGAAGCGCCGCATTTGTGTCACTGCAGCGTTTTAAGTGTAGACAAGAGTCCTGACTCTGTACAATAGCACTACTAGGAACCCTCCTGCTGCTTCACAGTGTTACAGACTCCCTAGGCTTTCAGCCTGCCCGTGATCCACTTCTTGATCCTGCCCCAGCCTTGTTGCAGCTAGCTTCAATCTTGCCCAGGCCCCACTCTGGCCATACTCCAGCCCTGTTACTGAACCACTCCAGCCTTGCACCTGCCTCCAGACCCTTCGACTGACTCCCACCTGGCTTTGACCTTTGGCCCACTCTGGACTCTAACTACGATCCTGATTTGGCTTGTCTGTGGACTCTGACCTTAGTTCTGATCCATGGCTGGTCCCCTACCTTGGTTTCAATGTGGCCCTCAGCCCAATCCTGACTCTATGGCAGGCTTCAACCCTTGTACATGTTCTTGACTATGGCGCTCTGACGTTTTGAAATGGGTGCCTGTCACAGTGTTGCCATGACTCAGTGCATTTAAGGAGCAAAAATGTACAGGTCCTGGATAGTCTGCCCATATCTTGTCAGAGGTAGCATTTGCTACAACGAAAGGGAGGCAGTTATGCCCCCCACCTTAGTTTGTGCCCCCCTTTTCATAGGTCTATATGCTCAATTATGTCTTCCACTTTTTGTCCCACCCCCTGACTTTTCAGGATATCATAATCACATGCAAAGTTCTTTATGCTGACAACTTTGCCTGCCCACTCCTAGTTTTCTGAAGTGACAGATCTGAACCTTGTCTCAGAAAACAAAGAAATCTCAATTAATTTTGTCCAAAGTTGCAATACTGTCTACAAACTTATACTTGTAAAGTATATATTTTATGTAAGTTACAGGTGAGAGTTACATCTCAATATTGACAGAAGGCAGATGTTCAGTTTAATTGCCCCACAGACATAGCTGTTAATCATTCCTTAGTCATTGCACATTGCAAGAGCTATTTGACACTACATTTAGCTTCTGTTCAAGGTAGATTCTAAATGAAATAGTTGGAATTTTCCTTCCTTAGAGGTTTTTAAGGTCAGGCTTGACAACACCCTGGCTGGGATGATCTAGTTGGGGTTGGTCCTGCTTTGAGCAGGGGGTTGGACTAGATGACCTCCTGAGGTCCCTTCCAACCCTGATATTCTATGATTCTATGAATTTGCCCATCATGGGGCCTGATCTTGTACCACTGAAGTCTATGGGAGCTTTGGCATTGAGTTCAGTGGACACAGGATCAGGCTCTTGCTGTATTGCCATGGTGCAATGTTTTAACTAACTTTAAATAAATTCATTTTATGAAAGCTAGAGAGGATTTTTAAAAGAATCTCACCCCATTTTCTCCCCCTCTGCCTTGATACCCATCTCAGTACCTCTAGCTCCACTTTTAAGCAGCTAAAATCCTCTGTCAATGGCATACATTTGTTTATTATAACTAATTTGACTGCCATATTTAGAACCTTCTCTCTTCCCTTTTTCCTATGCAGAGTCCTCTTCTAGTCTGCTTTTTGTTTGTCTGTAATTTTAAGAAGGCAGTGTGGTTTTTTAACTGTCTATAATTTATTAGAAAATTATTCTACAGTGCCCTGGTGCTTTGAGTGGGGGGTTCTTCAGTGTAAATAAAAATCCAAACACCCCTTCATCCCTCTCCCACTCAACATTTGGGGAAGTTGCAAGCCAACTCTAGATTTGCCATAGCAAACAGGTAGATTTTAGCAGCCTATAACAGACACCCCTAAAACAAGGGTGGCAAGGGGTACTGGAACAATTTGTATAGTGGGGGTGCTGAGAGCCACTGAACCAAACTGTAAACCCTATGATGGAAACAACTCCAAGCCAGGGGCTGCGGCCACACCCCTAGCTCCAGCACCTAGGAAGGGTGGTAAAACAAATGCAAAGGTTAAACGCTGTTTTGCACATGGGGATGGGTATTTAGTACCTGCCTTGGTGTGAGTTACTCACCTACATTATAGCTGTGTAAACTGTCTGAGAGAGAAGAGACAATATTCCCCAATGGACAAAAACTAAATTCTGGTATGTGATGTGTCCAGAGGTTTCTGCCCAACAACGGGCAGCAGCAGTACAGCCCCTTTGCCCTTTCCAGAGAGTTACATTACACTGGGGAGACGGCACTGGCAGCCCGGAGCTCGCTAAGGGTCCCACAACACAGGCAGCTTCCGGGAGTGAGGCTGAATCGGTGCTTCTCGCATTTGATCCTTGCCTCTTCCTGGCCGGGCGGGCCCCTGAGTGAAACAGGAATTGAATACAGCCTGCTGGTGCTGCGTCTCTGCTCCAGAGAGCCAGGTACAGTCACCGGGGGTTTGCGCGGTAGGAAGTATGAACTGGGCCCAGTTTTAGAACTAATACAAAATCAGCAACTTCCCAACTAGAGTCCGGAAAGCTCGTAAGTTTTTTTCCTCATTATCTTTGCAAAGTTGCTCTTCGCTCTGCTAGGTTTTCAAACACAAGAACTGCACGAAGAATGCTCCAGTAGGCCTCTGCACGGATGTGGGTTTGGGCATTAGAGAACGGTGAGTACATGCTGTGCTGAGGGAATTTCCTCATCGATGCATCAACACAAAAGGATTTTTTGTTATTAGGCCCAAATTGTTGACAGCATTTCCCCCTAGATCTGTTTGCTAGTGACCACGTTCTTGCAGGTATATCACAAATTACAGATTTTATAGCAGCTGGTTTTAATGAGAGTTTGTATATCCTTTGTGGAAAGCATGTTTAAAAACCCCACCTAGGTTTTCTATTGAGAAAAATACTATAAAATGCCCATAAAATAAATGGGACTAAATATGGAGAGATAATTACATACCAGAAAGTAACAAGACACTGGGCCAAGTTCTGCAATCAAAAATACACAAATGTCTCAATGAGGTTACACTAGAACTGAGGGCAGGGTCGGCTTTAGGGGTGGGCAGTCACCCTGGGTGCCAACTTGTAGGGGGTGGTCTCTTTTTTGATCTGCTGATGGGCTGGCATTCCCCTCCCCCCTTCACTGCTTCTGGGAGGTGCTAGAAATCTCCCACATGACCAGTAAAAGATCAAGGGCTATTCCTGATGGAGGGCAACATTTGGCATGTTGGGAAAAATAATAGAAAATCCCCCCCCCCCCCCCGTGAGTTTTTTCCCCCCAAATTTTGCCCTTAGTCATGCTAGTGTATAGTGAAAACAACAACAGTAAGTAATAAAAGTTTTAGGTCTTGCTCTGTATAGATTAATTAAGCCTCACAACCCAGCTGCAAGGAGGGTATTTTACTTAGGAGGAAATTGAGATTTAACAAGATTAAGTGACTTACCTAACATAACACACAAAGTCTGCTGTAAGGCCAGGAACAGAATCCAGATTGCCTGTGCCTAAACCCCATGCCATCCTTCCTAAGAAAAAGAGAGTGATCCAACTTTTTTCCCCAAATATACTCATAATCCCTTCAAAAACAATTAAGAAAATAAAGTTACAGTGCCTCCCAGATTATTCCTCTGTAAACTTTGGAAATGGATGTCAAAAATCTGAGCACACACATTTTACAATAGTGTCCAGTCACTGCTTCATTTTAATCCTGTTAAGCTTCTAGTGACATTACCTGAAACTAAAGTATGTACCCTGCACCAAAATAAGAGTCCCATAACTAAAATAAAGATTCCAATTGAGAGAGCTCTTATAATATCTCCTGACAAGTATTTCCCCTTGTACCCCACTGGATGCCAAACCAGCTGAGCCAATGCTCAAACCACTGAGCTATCCCTAGAGTGGGGTGTTGTGTGCATAACCAAAGGCAGAAGCTTAGACACTTTACAACAAAAAAATTTAGGTGCAGAGAGTTCACAAGCCTACAGGTTTATGCAGCATGTGGTGCAAAAATAAGAAATGTGTGTCTGGGGTTAAAGGCAGGGCATGGCTAGGAGGGGGTAATTCTGGCCACCACTCAGGACTGTAAATTAGACCAGCTCTCTGAACTGCCTCATTCATGCCAGGGGCCATTTTGGCTTCCAGTGCAGTCAAGAATCAGGAAGGTGCAAGGTGGCTTGAAGCCACATTTGTCCTCACTCGTCTCCAGCACTGAGAGTTTTGTGCTGCAATCCACAAGCCCCAGCACATAATCCTTCCATGTACACATGCCTGCTTGACTCAGTACAAACCCAATATTTCTGTTAACTGAAAGGGGACAATGCATTGTGTGGCCTAATACAGTTCACTTAGGGTTCAGCCGTTGTATCTTTTTTAGTTACATTTAATATCAGGTTATTCAAATAGTATCTGCAATAAAAACAATGCTTCTTTCATAATGGATGTTTTCTCTGGGTAAACAGTTGGCTATAACAATGTAATACTTTTACTCTTTTTACCTTTGTACCAAGCAATGAGAGGAGGAGCCAGCTGTGAAAGACCGCGTTGCTGACTTTGCTGCTTACCAAGATTATTGGGAGGAGAGGGGGAAGGACAGACAGACATGTCTTCAGAAACAGCCCAAAGTAAAGTTCAGGCATCTTCACAGCAACAAAACAAACAGGTAAATTGAAGTTGCTTCCTCTTTCTGTTAAATGCTGTCTTTAGCCAATGACTGGCATTTTTGTATTCTTGCTCTTGAATAGAATCTGGGTGAACAGCTGTCTGAATAGAGGGCCTTATACCAGGGGTCTCCCAACTACGGCCCGAGGCTTCAATTTGTCTGGCCCCCCAACCAATTGCTGCCGCTGCCTCGGCGGCACTTCGGCGGCAGCTTAAACGCTGCTGCCGCCTCGGCGGCATTTCGGCGGCAGGGCCCCATCGAAATTGGGCCCTCCCTAAAGCTGGCCCATGAAGCCCCTTCAAAAATCTAATGTGGCCCTCATCTCCTAAAGTTTGGAGACCCCTGCCTTATACATATAAATGAGGAGGAGGAGGAGGGGCTTGCCAGTATTCCTCGGTGGAGTTCCTGCTGATCCACTAGCAAATACTAATAGATTGCTGGCCTCCAGGTCAGGTGTCTGCATCCACTATACTCATGGCAGCTTTCTCAGGGGTATCTGGCTGTTTGGGGCAAGGTTTCAGCCCTTCAGGAGATACTTGTCATATATAAAGCTTTTACATCTTCCCAAGAAAGATGGCCACATTTCAGAAGGCCTTTTTGTGAGATTTTCTTTATGCTATAAGCAAGATTCTGGGAGGCATTTTTTCACAACCAAATTAAAATGCAGAAACTAGTAATACAGTATTTTACAAAGTCAGTGGAGTTGCACAGGTATAACTGAGGGCAGCCTTTGGTTTATGTTTAAATTTAGTTTAATACAAAACAATAAAATCTTATGGCTTAAACTCCACCCTAAAACAGCTACAGGTCAGCCCATGCTTCCCTCATATACCTGGAATATGCAGCATATATGGTGTAAAATATCAAATGACAATGTCCAGTCCTGTAGACTACACATAGGTTAATTGTAGCAATGCAGCTTTGATGTTGTACTTCCTTGAATAGCTCTTAATTTTTAGCATTTTTCTTTACAAAATTAAATATATAAAATATGAAAAAATAAAGCCTGCATTCTGTTAAATGTCTCCTAATGCTGATAACAGATCTAGTCCATGTCATTATGTGTGTTTAAGGACTTCTTCCCCTTTTGCTGTGCTGAGATTTTGCTTTTCATATTTCAATCCAAAGTAAATTTTAACATCTGAATTAGAAATGTCTAAAAACTAGGTTTATAATAAAATGTGTATTGAGGCTATATAACTGTAGGTAATTTAAATATAGTTTATAGTATCCCATACAGTATTAAAAATAGAGCACATTTGGTTTTAGTTCTTGCACACTTTCCATATATACAGTAGCTCTTCGCTTAACGTTGTAGTTATGTTTCTGAAAAATGCTACTTTAAGCAAAATGATGTTAAGCGAATCCAATTTCCTCATAAGAATAAATGTAATTAGCTGGGGTTAGGTTCCAGGGAATTTGGTTCACCAAACAAAAGACATTTATATATATATATATATATATATATATATATATATATATATATATATATGTATATGTATATGTGTGTGGTGACAAAGTTCCTCCTCTACCTTGGTGAGTCCTGCGCTTATTGGCGGATTTTGATCGCCTCAGAGATCTTCCCCTCTGGTAGAACCCACAGTCAGATTCCTCCTGTGTCTGATCAGGAGTTGGGAGGTTTGGGGGGAACCCGGGCCCGCCCTCTACTCCGGGTTCCAGCCCAGGGCCCTGTGGATTGCAGTTGTCTGTAACAGCTGCGTGACAGCTACAACACCCTGGGCTACTTCCCCACAGCCTCCGCCCAACACCTTCTTTATGCTTACTGCAGGACCTTCCTCCTGATGGTCTGCTGATGCTTGCACTCCTCAGTCCTTCAACGCTTCTCACTCTCAACTCCTTGTGTGCCTCTTGCTCCCAGCTCCTCGCACACCACAAACTAAAGTGAGCTCCTTTTTAAACCCAGGTGCCCTGATTAGCCTGCCTGTCTTAATTGATTCTAGCAGGTTCTTCTTAATTGGCTCCAGGTGTCCTAATTAGCCTGCCTGCCTTAAATTGGTTCCAGAAAGTTCCTGCTTGTTCTAGTGCAGCCCCTGCTCTGGTCACTCAGGGAACAGAAAACTATTCATCCAATGGCCAGTATATTTGCCTTCTATGAGATTTCTGTATCCCACTTGTCTGGGTCTGTCACAGTATATATATATATACATACACACACACACTGTGTATGTTTAAGTTGTGATGGAATCAGAGGGTGGGATATTTCCCAGGGAATGCCTTGCTGCTAAATGATGAACTAGCACTTGGCTGAGCCCTCAAGGGTTAACACATTGTTGTTAATATAGCCTCACACTCTACAAGGCAGCACGAATGGAGGGAGAAGACACACCATGGCAGTGGCTGCAAACATTCCCTGTGGAAAATGAACGTGATGGACCCATGCTATCTCACTGGAGCTCACAACTCCCTCCACTTTCCAAAGTGCTGGGGTATGTGTGTGAGACGCACATTGCTCCTTTAAGTATGCTGGCCCCACTCTAAGTACACTGCCTTTTTAAGTAGATCAGCAAGTTGAGACAGCAGCTGCTGCTGCCGGCAAGCTCCCTCACTCCTGGGCCCTGTCATGTTTCTCCCCCCATCCCTCTGCTCTGTGGAGATAGGGTACAGGAGCAGGAGGAGGGAGACACCCTGACATCAGCACCCCTCTTCCCCCCTAGCCCCTGCACAGCAAGCAGGAGGCTCCCAGGAGCACTTCCAAGGCAGAGGGCAGGAGCAGCATGCAGAGTGGGGGGAGGGACACCTGAACTACCCGGCAGCTGCCACACAGGGAACTTAGGGGAGCTGATAGGTGAGCTGCCAGTCCACCTTGGTTTCAAGCCCCCACCAGTAGCTCCAACGGGCTGCTCTTCCTGCAAGCAGTGGACAAAGCAGGTGGCTGCCAAACAACGTTATAAGGGAGCATTGCGCAACTTTAAATGAGCATGTTCTCTAATAGAGCAGCAATGTAACAACGAAACAACATTAATTGGGATGATGTTAAGTGAGGAGTTACTGTATTGTACTTCTCTGAGCTCTATACAAGGTTTCAGTATGTTCATGTTCACAATTTCTGGAAAATCCAGCCTTCTTTGTGTTATGGCCCAGACTCTGTGCCAAATTCTGCTCAGTGCAGAGAAGACAGAAGGCAGAGGGCAGTAAGAAAGCCAGTTACAAACATCTGCTAATTATAGTCAAGCTACCTTGGTCCCAGTCCCAGCTAATCTGCTTTATGCCAGCTGGCTATGGTTCCCAAAGGACCATACCTCTGTTAAGAATCGGTAGAGCACAGGTGCTCTTCGGCTCATCCTCAACATCTAAATCAGGTGGAGTGTGGGGCGGGGGGGCAGTTGGCATAGGATTTGGTTATACTGCTTTATACCAGCTGCAAGCTCCCCTATACTGAAGAAATCTCAACAGGCCTATTAGGGCCAGCTTCCACTACTTTGTACCATAGGTGAACATTTAACTAAGAGTAATTTTTATATGAAATAACCCTGTTCATAATCATTTACTTCCTTATCTGTTATTTGTACTATTGTAGAAGTTTTGTTATATTTGACATAGTTTATGAGCAGTACAAGTTTCATATACTATAACCTTATGTGACAGGTTTGCTCTACTCACTGCTGGATGGCACCACCTGCTGGTGGTTCTGGGGATTAGCTTAGTCAGGTGAACACCCCTTTCAGCAGGTATACCCCATCAGTTTCTCCTCTGTAGCCTCTCTTGCTCTCAGGAACCACAGAAGTCCTCTTTGTAACTCAGCCCTCTGGCCAGGTCACTCAGCATTCCCCCGTTCCTGGGTACAGTCCTTCAAATTCTCTGTCACTCTCAGTGATCCCAACAGTCTTCCAGTTCACTGCCCCACCAGTGTCACTGCCCCAGTGGTGGGTAGGGGAACCCAGGCCCACCCTCTACTCTGGGTTCTAGCCCAGGGATCCTACAACATGCAGCCAAGGTCTGCTCAGTCCTCAACCTTGCTGCTTCCTCCCTGGGCTGCTTCCTAGCCCAGCACTCCCCCACTCTCTAGGGTTTGCCAACCACTCTACTCCCTCCTCCCAGGGAACAACCGTGGGCTACTTCCCTCTATAGCTCCCAAACACACCTCCCTTCTCCCAGGGAGTGACTGTAGACTACCTTCCTGCAGCCCTTTCTGCTTCCAATTTCCTATCTTTTGTAGAAGCCCCACCTGTCCTTCACACATGAGCTTCTCTCTAATTAGTTGCCTAAAGCTCTCCCCTGTTTGCAGCCTAATTAGCTGATTGGGCCCACCTGGCCCAACTCACCTCTTGCAAGGCCAGTGTGGGGAGCACACCTCATCACCCATTGCTATGAAACTCGGTTTGTGATCAATTTGAAGGCCTTACTCAAGCAACACTCCCACTAACTTTAGTAGGAGTTGTGTTTGAATGAGGATTGGGGCATCCACTACTGAAAATTTAATAATGACTGCAGCCCATAAACCTATTTCATCACCAGGATTACAAAATGAACAGGGCTCACATTGAGGTGGTGCATGTCAGCATGGGTATATCTCCAGCTGGAGCTGGGAGTGTGATTCTCCACTGATGAAACATACCCATGTCAGCAGCGATTGAGTTAGCATATTAAAAATAGAGTGTAGCCATGGCAGCAGGATTGGCTAGCCACTCCAATTATGTAACTACTCAAGATATCACAGGCATGTACTCAGGGCGGCTAGCCCACCCACTCCTCATGCTGCAATGGCAACACTATTTTTAATGCAGAGCTAGTGCGGGTATGTGTCCTTGACCTGGAAATCACATCTCCAGCTCCAAGTGCAGACATACCCTGTGGCATACCGACATCTCTACAAAGTCTGAGCTTTTTTCTTTTTTTTTTAAAGTACGTTTTCAGCTTTTGTGATTGTAAATAAAGCCTTGGAAATGTGAACTGAGTGTAATTGAAACAATGACATCTGCCTGAGTCTGCACAGAGCTTTCAACAATAACTCTGATGTCTAAACTGCCCCATTCGTCTCAGTGAGATGCAGTGGCAGAAGTAGCCCCCTAAGTCAATAGGTGCACTCAGCCTCCTCCTCGCCCCACGGAGAGGGCACCGACCACCAGCAGCAGTACCCTTCTCCCCAGCACCACAATCCTAATCCCAGCCAGGTGTGGAGAGAAGGCCTTGGGGAAGAGGGGTTGGTCTGGAGATGGAGCTCAGCTTTGACTCACCCCACAGTGGCAGCTCCTATCCCCTGGGACTGGGGTTGGGCTGGGGCTGGTTCTGACTCCCTGCTCCATGCATTGTGACCTGGCACATGGAGTCACAGCGCCATTCAGGTTTGGAAGTGTTGAAGTTTATTGGTAAATCGAATAAAAGCAAAGATAAATGTAATAAAATCACATCTAGAGTACAGGTTTGGCCACAGCCTATCTTGGTAGGCTTAACCTTAGGGTACGTCTATACTTACGCGTCCTGTCGGAGGCGCGGGATCGATCTTCTGGGTTCGATTTATCGCGTCTTGTCTAGACACGATAAATCGAACCAGGAAGTGCTCCGCCGTCGACGCTGGTAATCCAGCTCGACGAACGGAGTAGGCGGAGTCGACGGGGGAGCCTGCGCGCCGCGTGTGGACCCCGGGTAAGTGCTTTTTCATTCGAACTAAGATAGTTCGACTTCAGCTACGTTATTCACGTAGCTGAAGTTGCGTATCTTAGTTCGAATTATGGGGTTAGTGTAGACCAGCCCTTAGAGTTACAGTCCTGATAAATTGAAGACTACCGTCGTAGCATTCTATGTGCCTGTCCCTCCAGCTATCATGGGCTCTGCCTTTATCTCACCATCCCAGTGCCTGAGGTCATAATTGTCAGTCAGAGTCTATTAGGGTCTGTCACTTATACTCAGTTCCTTTGAAGTCTAGGTATGAATGCTATTACCTCGTGACTGCTAATCCAGCATAGATAAAGCCAACATACCCTCCCCAGTATATGTACCAATTTTATTTGGTAATGATGAGGATTCACTTTCATGAGCAAAGAGTTTTTCTATCTCCTGTTACTTAGTATATATACATCACTTCACAGTAACTCCAGGAACTGTTTACATATCACATATTTATAATGACATCTAGATACTGTATTGGAGGGCTGTTTTTGTAATGAGGAATAAAGAGGGAGGAGTTGGGGGGTCAGAGAGGGCCCATGATGGTATCCCCAGGATATTTACACCAGGTATTTCACATTAGTTACTAGACACTTAAAGCAGCTATGAAACCTTTTCTGTGCAGCCTGATAGAAACATCATAAAATAACAATTTATAATTGTCTTCTTACACGGAACTAAGTCTCTGCCATGTTGCTACAACTGAATACATGTGCTGTACAAGAGACTGATTATGAAAAACATCTTGTACAGTGCGTGTATACAGGTGTAGCAGCACAGTGGTGAGTTAGTTCAGTGTAAGAAAACTTACTGATGAGTAAGGTTACGATTTAGTCATGGATATTTTTAGTAAAAGTCATGGACAGGTCATTGGCCAATGGCTCTGCCACTGCCACTGCTTCTCTGGGCATGGAGCAGCCCGGGGCACCCTTTGTGCTCCTGGACTTCTGCTTTGGGGTAGCGCCTGGGACCATCTGCCTGGGGGTGCAGCTGCGGAAGTCACAGAGGTTCCGGAGTTATGGAATCCATGACTTCTGTGACCTCTGTGAAAGACTCGTAGCCTTAATGATGATTATTACAACGGTTAGAAACCCAGTAAAACAGAAGTCCCTACCTTCCCTCCCCCCCATGAGTCTTATACCCACCCCCTTCCAGTAGCCTCTGCCCTCAAAGAAAACCCCCTACTGTTCCTTCCTAGGAGCCCCTGCCTGCCCCCACCCTGCTCCTTACCCCTCTTGGCTGGCTCAAGGTTTCCTTGGAGGAAGGAATTTTAGGGTCTTCCCCTCCGTGCCCCATATCCAGCCCTTCTCCCTCTCCCCGGGATCCCCGAAAGGGAGTTGCATCACAACCTGGAGTGCCACCCCTCCCCCAGAAGCACCACAGGCCTCCCTATTGCTGCCCTACCCTGTCCCCTGCACTGCAGCTCCCTACCTGGCTGGACAAGGAGAACAGACTAGCTTGCCCCCTCCACCCTACCTAAATCCTTTCCTCTCCACGCTGGCTTGAGACTTCCCACCGGTGCCCGTTGCCAAGAGGAGTTGTTGTGGTTTTTGGCAGGTGGACCTGAGTGCCAGCTGCATTGCCAGCCATGTGAGATGCATGCATGGTAGTGCACATCCAGACCTGATTTTTGTGGGTGCAGTTCAACCCATGGATCCCAGCTAGAGCCGGCCTTGGTGAGATGTTAACTCAGATGCCCAGAGATGGTACTAAAATGTCAATATTATTTCACTGCTCAACAAAGAAAAGAGTCTATACAATCTATTGTGAGTGACACTGTACTGCCATTAGTGGTTGGGCGTCAACAGAATCCAGTAGGACAACTGAATCCTACTGAGGAGAAGCCTAGCCAAAGGAGCCCAACAGAGCCCATGGGTGTATTTGAATTGCACGGAGGGGGAGTTAAGACTGCAGCGCCTGGGAGGGCGTGAGAGATCATAATTTGAATATCTGCACAATCTACCAAGAGTGATTTCTCATTTGGCATCTCAAGTGGGTGGAGTTTATTTTGTGGGAGGACCTGAGAGTAGCACTGCCTTTTTTCACTCCCAGTTCAATCTCTGAATATCAGCTAAAGAAATGTTGCTGATCAGAATAAAAGAATTAAGAGAAAAACAGCAATTTACTGGCTGTCTAAAATTAAAACCTAAACTATTGCAGGCAAGATGTTCCAAATGGGATGAAGTTTTTTCACTTTAAAACCTGAACAGTACTTCACATTTCTGGTCTTGAATGATCAAATATCTGATTGTTTTACTAACTAGAGATGCGGCGTGTGTGTGTTTGTTTTGAGACTTGAGGGGGGGCTGCATTACTTATGAAAGGAAAATACCTTTCTCCTCACTTTACATGTATTAGTAACTATTTTTAATTCATCTTAAATTATCCAAAAATGATCTTGTAAGATAAAAATCAGTAAGCTAACAAAAGGTTGCTCTTTTCAGTCTGGTCTCCATTGTCCTATCTCAGATGCTCACATCAATAGAAAAGAAGTTGAAAGGATCAGTCGAGAATGTAGAAACGAAAGTTTCTGGTACCGAGGTAGGTAACTCATGTTAATTCCTATCCCAGTGAGAATCAGCACCTGATGTATTTTTAGCTGAACTACTGCTTTAAATTCTACTGCATGACTTGCCAGTTACTTTAACACTTAAATGTATTTGAGAGGATTGTTATTAGGGCCTAATTCTGTCATCCTTACTTATATTGAGTAGTACTCAATGGGTACTCAGAAATCAATGGGACTACTTACATAATAAGGTACACTTCATGTAAGTAAAAGTGGCAGAATTGTTCCCTTGTTAATAGTTAACTATTATTATTAGCTGATGTCACTATTTTTGAAATCTATTATTACTCTCACCCAAGAGATGCTTTTCATTTTCTTTCACATACGTGATCTTGATTTTGAATTTCTTCAAGAAAAAACAAGATTTCTATTTAGTTTCAACAATAAAAACAAAAGTCTTTGCAGAGTGAGTGTAAAGCTGGCCAGATGGCAACTCTAAATGTAGACATTCTGAAAGGAAAAGATTTGAAAAGCTTCTAAGGGTTTCATCAGTTAATCAAACTGCTATCAAGATCAGATACATTTTAGTTTTACTGTCTTGAGGGGATATACTACTATGGTCGTGTACATTTTTGTTATTATTTATACTGCAGTAGCACAAAAAGGTCACAAACCGGTTGGGCTCCATTGTGGTAGGTGCTGTAGAAACATAATAAATAACAGTCATTGCCCCAAAGAGCTTACAGTCTAAGAGCAGGCGTAATAGGTGAATGAGACAAGCAAGCTGGGGTGGAGAAGACAGGATAACAAATACGAAAAAGATGCACATAATTCTCAGCCAGTCAGCAGTAGTGAGCACAATGCTGAATTTTTTTGTTTGCATGTTTTTCCAGGTCTTCCCTTGTCTCTAGGAAGCATGCTCATCACTCAAGGGCTAATTTACAATGGTAAATGGAGGATATACATGTATCATTTTATTTATATTAGAAATAAATCCAAGTCATGCTGATCTGGAATCAGCACTAAATCAAAATTCCCCAGAGCTTGCTGCTTTTCATATTTGAATGTTCTTCCCACTCAGTGCCATCACTGTTATAATGATTTGATAATTAACTACGCATTGCCACAACTCATTCTGAATACAGTAAAAGCTATGTTATCCGGCAGTTTATCAACCAGAAAGCTCTATTATCTGGCATTTCTGATATCTCCCAATATAAATCTTCAGTCTAGTAACTGGGACCAGTATACTGCCTAGGAGATTATGCAATTGCACATTCTTCACTCACTTTTATGCAAAAGAGGCAGAAGACAAGTAAGCAAGCTGATATCAGGAATTTATTCAAAAAAGCAGCTTCCAGGGTGTGTCATAGGGTCATTACAGATTCAGCCCAATCTCCTACACCTTCTACATCTACAATGATAATTGACGTTGATAATGCTGACCCTGAGCACTGCAACAGCCTGAAGTGTCTTCTGAATCATCAAAGAAAGTTTAACTTATGTTCAGTATAGTTTTAGTGGTAATTGTATTTTTAGTGATCTGGGTGTACACCATGTGGTGCCCATAGTGCAGGCCTGCACAACTCGTAAAGCGGCGAGGGCCATATTACTCCAAAGAAAACAGCTGAGGGCCGAAACCCCCCCAGCGCCGCCTGCCCTGCGGAAACAACCCCTCCTTCCCCAGTACTGGGGTGTGGAAGCCTGTAGAGGGGGAAAGAAACAGCGCGCATAGGGTGACCAGATCACAGCAGTAAAATAGGACCCGCCCCCTCCCCGCTCGGCCCTACCATCACCCCCCTCTTCACCCCCCCAGGGATCACTATATTACTGCACACAACAGTCAATCAATGTAGTTGTAGATAAATCTCTGCATTATGCATTTTTGTATAACTTTTATATGACTTTGTATTGAACCTTGGTAATATGTTATAGCGGGCCCCTAAGGTAGTATAATTAAGGTAAAAGGAAAATGTCTTTTTGCTAGAAGTAGAATAAGATCTTCCCCCCACTTTGTATTCAATTGCCCTGTTGAATGAATGAGGAAGGCGTGGAAGGCAGGCACCTCCATACAGCTGCAACCCTTGGAGAGGGTTTGGGAACCAGACCAAGGACAATCAAACTTGTCAAGTGGGCTGACTAGAGAAGAGCAGACTTACTGATGACCTCGGGGGTTAGAAGCAAGCACCTTCCTTTGGGAACACCCTCTTTGCAGCATTGGGACAACCCCCGGCCCAGAGACAAGCAGCAAAAAAGACCAACTTGCCCCCCTCCAGCCACCAACTCCCTGCTCGCCTCCTCCCCCCCCTCCCCCCCAGTATAAAGCCTCGCCACCACTGCCCGCCTGCTCAGCTCATCATCCCCCCACCCCCTCCGGCTCGCCTCCTCAGCACCCCCCTCCTGCCACTGGCTCACCTGCCATCCTGCCACTGCCCGCCCACTCGGCTCATCATCGCCCACCCCGCCTGGCTTGCCTACTCACCCTCCGCCGCCTGCTCGCCTCCTCAGCCCCGCCGCCGCCAGCTACCCCCGTTGCCAGCTCACCTGCCTGCCCGCTGCTGGCCTCTTACCTTCTGCCGCTGCCCCCGCCCCCTGCCGCTGGCTCACCCTCACTCCCCAGCCTGCCACTGGCCTCTTCACCAGCCCGCCCACCGGCCGGCCGGCCAGCCGGCCGTTGGCTTGCCCCACCCCGCCGCTTTCCTACTCACCCCCCCGCGGGCCACACAGTGAGCCCAAGCGGGCCGCATGTTGTGCAGGCTTGCCATAGTGATATGTATAGTGTCAAAAGAAAGTTTTCTATACAGTAGGTTACCTGTATACACCTAAGTGCTTCAAGAAACCAACCACTCTGCAGTGCATTGGTGAATACCTGTATACTGTACTAATGTATTTTATATTTTATTCATTTTATTGTATTCTAATTCTTTGAAAATTGGTATTCCATTGGAAAAGTATAACTCTCAGTTAACCGGAATATTTGATTAACCAGCATCCACCATTCCACCAACACGCTGGATAACAAAGCTTTTACTGTATTTCCTTTTGCATTCAGACCCTTCTAGATACTAGGAGCCTGAATCTATCACGCTTGCATTCTGTAAGCAAGAAGCATCACTGACTTCATTGGGACTACTTGTGGAATAGGATACTAGTCCATGTAAGTCAGGGTATCAGAATCTGGCATTGTAGCTCTAAATTCTGGCTTCTAGAAAGCATTGGCAGTGTTTTTATGACTGTATGCCAACATACATAGTGGCTCGATGCAAAGAGGTCCTAGCCAAATGGGAGGGCAGGGAGATCTTATACAGCTGCTGTGTAATCTTCACAGAGGAATATCACATTACATTTCTGTAGTGCATCAGCCTGGTTGCACTCTGCATGCCCATGGAGGAGATGCAGATTACTTTCTGGGTTTCTCACCCCTTGGCAGATAACTCTCCCTACATTTGGGAATGGTGTATTTTCCTAAATCAAAGCTACCATACTTTTAAGTATTGTATAGCCTGTGCTCTGAGAAATGAGAAAGGCTTATTAGAAAAATACCACTTTCGTTGTTAGTTGAGGATTAGTTTCTCAAGTGGATAGGCATTTTTAACTATTGCATTTTATTTTAGGCTTTCTCTCATCAAACCCAAGATTTAGATCATTACCTAAAATTGCATGTAAGTCAGTACTTTTATTTTAAAAGGAAAGAAAAGGTTGAAGGATCTTTATTAACAGTAGAATCTGAACTTTCCAAACCTTCACTATCCAGACTTCCTTTGTGTGCTAACTGTGTGTCTCCCTGTTCTAGTGAATGTCAATTATCCAAACTTCTGTTTATCTGAACCCATAAGGTGTCAGCATAGCAGTTTAGGTAAATAGGATTCTACTAAGTTTACATACTAATTTCTTAAGTAAAGCTTGTTTAATGAAGACTTTTTCAGTAAGAGTATATATTTAATTTTTAATTGCCCTATCTGCACTAATATATTATTGCAAGTTCAGCCCTCACCACAGTTCTGTCAATAACATCATTCCCAATGGTCTGCTTGTCTGCATCTTCCATAAGCACCTCTCCCAGGCCGCCTCTTTCTTGTGGGGAAAACTTCCAATCAAAATTTGTACCTCCCCACCTTAGCCTCATTAACTCTCACCTTGTCATAATGCACACAGAATTCTCCCATCTGGTCATGGGTAGGCCAATGGTGAATTTGGGCTGCTGATTGCGCACATAGCTAATCTATGCTACAATATCCTACAATTTTGTTCCCATGTTCTCTCCCTGCTCTCACAACCTTGCTTATTTTATCTGCCTGTTATGTCTAGTCTTTTAGATTATAAACTTTTGTGGGGCAGGTACTGTCATTTATTACATAACATACAGCAGTAAGGCCCTCGCAATACCATATGACTACCATAACAAGTTCTCAACATGGTTACGTTCTCTAAGTATTATAGCAATATAACTGCTTGAATAAAGAAATAATAATACAAATTCAGTTCATCCTACGTGTTTAACTTTTGAACATTTTGTTTAAAAAATTGTTTGCACAGAAATTATTTTGTATTGCATTTACATAATGCAACCAAGCCATTTAAATGACCTAATCACATCTGTTTTCAGAAGCTAAGCAGGTTTCATTTGGTGTATACTTGGATGTGAGACCTCCACATAGGGTGACCAGATGTCCCGATTTTATAGGGACAGTTCTGATTTTGGGTCTTTTTCTAATATGGGCTCCTATTACCCCCCCCCCCCCCCCACCTCCGTCCTGATTTTTCACACTTGATGTCTGGTCACCCTACCGCCACAGAAAATTCAACTTGTTGCCAGAAGTAGCTTTTCTTTTTGTATGAGTATTGAACCAGAGCCCAGTGGTATTAAGGAAGGCTGTGATGTAGGAAGACAAGACTTAAATTGAGGTCCTAGCTATTTGTAGTCGTCAAAAATACCATGGGGCATTTTGCAAAGATAGGGGGAGTCAGCTCTTCTATCTTTGTCAAATTTCTCCATGCACTATTGTTACACTCCTCGGCTAAATTCCCCTCAAAATTCCAAGTGTATATAGTATTATTTTTCACATCTAAACTGTTGTGTAGTGTTGCTGTGTATTCTTAACCAGCTGCAGTATTTCACTCCACAGATGGTTGCATTTCAGTGATAAGAGAATTTACCACTATTACAGTATAATCTTTGTATATGTTTATAAAGCACTTTGGGATGAAAGTCCTACATAAGTGCAATTTACTGTAAAAAGGACAAATGATAGTATCTTGAGTTAGACTCTTGAACTAACAATATTTTGTGATCTGTTTATACAGTTGCTGGTGCCTTTGGTCTTGCCATTGGGACGATGTCATACATACGAGTATGCCAGAGAAAGTTCCAAAGTATAGGAGTTCAGCCATTTGGTCCAGAACATAAAAGGTTTGTCTTAAATATAGATCACTCAATCTTAGATCAAAACATAGTTATTGACAACAGAATGAAAGAGAGAGGCAACTATAGCATACATTTAAACCTTTTGCTTCAGCTCATAGGGCACTCTTGAATGCTATACCTAAGGATATATATTGCAGTTATGTAGTTCCAGATTATGTGGTAATTATTATAAAGAGACAAATTCAATTCAATGTAATCTGCATTGTTTGGAAGACATAATAATCCTGTAATTTAAAGGATTAAATCCCCACCCTCTCCATATACTAATTAATTATAAAAGATCAACAGTTAGCAATTTACCTTCTGTCTGGTGCCATTAAATATTACACCATCTATCCCATTCGTCTAGCCTGTAACTTGAGGTTCACTTTTGAATTCTCCTTTGCTCCATACGTCCAAGATGTATGTATCCAAATCCTGCAGCTTCTTCCTCCACCACATCTTCATATCCCTACAGTTCATCATTCTCTGCCATAATTAATGCAGCCTCCTCTTCTTTGGCTTCCTGAACACCCATCCTGTCTCCAGTCCATACAAAATGCAGTTGCTAAAATCATTTTCCTTACCTCAGACCATGTCATCCGTCTTTTGAATCTCTCTACTTGCTCCACGTCCAACACATCAAGTTCAAGTTTTTTGTCGCTGCCGTCAAAGCCTTACACAAATGCTGCTCCGACCCACATCTCATTTTGCATTAACTCCCATCTCTTTCCCTTAGCCAATGTCGTCTCCTGCAATTTGTCCATGTCTACTACTCTGCTCCCCGCATAGGAAATGCATTTCCAAAAGTTCATCCACAAGGCCTCCTCTCTGTATTAAAATCCCTTCTGAAGGCCCACTTGTGCTGTGATTCCTATGTAAATTGCTGACTGATAATGGAAAATTGGGAGGGTATTTTGAAATAATGTAAATATCCTAAACCAATATTTTTTTAATAACATCTTCCCTTTCCCACGTAACCCTCCCACCCACCACCCCGCAAAGCCTGTTGTGTTAATACAACACTGTATTACAAAGATGTGGCCAGTTGGCCATCTATAGCTTGGTAACCCTTGCCTTTACCCACTGGTCTTGTCTAGATGGTAAGTTCCTTTTGTCAGGGATCATGCTTCCTTTTCCTGTTTGGAAAGCTCTACTATATTTTGGGCATTATTGAAAGTAAACAATATGTAAGAATAATAAGGTTGTTTTGCTGGGCCATTCAGACATCATCCCATACCATAAAACAGCTGGAAG
Source organism: Chelydra serpentina (assembly GCA_037349315.1). Lineage (NCBI taxonomy): Eukaryota > Metazoa > Chordata > Testudines > Chelydridae > Chelydra > Chelydra serpentina. Next base: position 32,794,446 of record JBAIAC010000014.1, read on the forward strand.
GACTGAAGAACGTAAACCAGATGAATGGAAAACAACAAGAGATTCCTTCTATAAAGCCTGTTCAACAAATTCCTTCTAAAAGAACACTTACCAATATGCGACACAAAGATGAGAGCTGTGTTAGAGAAATATGAGCAAAAATCTTGAATGCTCTATTTTCCTCCTGATTTTAGGCACTGTCATCATACCTGCAAAGAATGCGAAGCAAATTTTGTATCTATTGGAAAAGAAAACTCAAAGCCTTCAGCTTCATAATCCCAGGTACACACATTTGAAGTTTAAGGAAGCTTTTGATTTTATTCTTTATTTTCAACAGTATTCTAGTGTAAAACACTTGCCACAATACAATATAAACATAAACTTCATGAGATGAAAGCCTGAGAATTAGGAATTCTATTTATGGTTCTAAAGTTAACCTTGATTCTACATTTTCTCTTTACATACATTTAACATTAATTTTAAATTCCCACTTCTGAGGAACTCCTAATTTAGCTCCAAAATTCTCATACAAACAGCACTTTTTTTTTAAAATCCAGCTAGAATTCTGTGGGCTTCTCTGACTAGTTGTAAGTTAGAAGAAAATAAAAGAATATTTCTCTTCTGGTTTGAATGCTGTTTTCTGTTCCCAGTATTTTTTTTTAACTTGAACATTTATGGACTGATCATTTTTGGTATGTCAAAAATACAGCTGAAATATTGATGTTTTAAGAATGTGAACAGTAAATAATGTCCTTATTTGCATGTAATACTACACTCTAGTTTATAGAAAGTATGGGTTTGATGCAGAAATTATTGGGTGAGGCTCTTTGGCCTGTGTTATAAGGAAATCAAGCTAGATGATCATAAAGGGTTCCCTCTCGTTTTAAAATCTCTGTGAATGACATTGAGAGGGATATCTTTGCAGATCCTGTTCATTGACCCAAACTGTGTGATTTTGATGGATTTTGTCAGTGCATGGTATTCACAATGAAGCGTGTTAATGTAACGTCGTATTATCATTGAAGAAGCCATTAGGCTGAAGTGTGGCATCATTAGATTAGTGTCCCATCTGATCTTTAATAGTCTAGAGGAATTTTGTTATACCTGTGGCCTTTTTTAGTGGCTACAGGAGTTAGCCAGTGGAGTAAGTAAACAGAGAGGCCTCATTTGAACCTAGCCTACATGATTATTGCATTCCAAATCTGCTGTAATATAGGGACAAGGTAAGAGTCTCAAAAGCACCAAACCGACTTGAAAACCAATGGGACTTAGGTGCCTAAGTCATTAAGTGTGTTTGAGAATTTTGCCCCAAATCTTGCTTGCCTCACTCACATATAATTATTTCCATTGACATAAAATAAAGATGCCATAGTATCTTTAATTAAAGATTGCCATTTGTTCACTGACAAGTTGAGTCAAGTTGAGAGCAGGAGTTGGTGCATATTTTAGTTTGCTTACTCTACTGGTCTGGCAAAGACTGAGTTTGTTAACCCCCGAATCCAAACGAAAAGGCCATCTTCTTTCTCAAGCTTTTGACAAAGGAATCATTGTGAGCTGTGTCATTTAATATGCAAGTACTGGTTAGCTTTGAAAACTATGTTTTACATGTACCCAGAGTCAATTCTGATCCAAGAATTTTGAAATTTAGGAAAAATGTTAAGCAGGGTTTTTTTATACAATTAAACATAAAACAAATTGAGATTAGAGACTGACTGAACATTTCAATTAGAATACACAAAGTATTGTGTAGTTTGATGATCACTTCTTTCCTTTTTAAAATATGTACATCAATGAGCTAAAAGCATGATAGATGGTGGATTTTGCTTTTCCATCACTTCTCATGCTAAAAATGTGCATCATGCTCAAACTTTCTTCTCAGATTACATCTAATTAAAATTATTGTGCTGCACACACATTCACAGCCAAATTCTTACCTCAGAGACCTGTGCAGAACTCCCTCTGAAGTCACCAGATGCACATGTACGTCTGAGGAGAACTTGGCTCTCAGAGCTCAGTATTTTTTATAAAATGTGATTTGTTTGTTTGTTTCAGATCATGTCTCTTCTTTTTAAGAAGTTATTTCATATCTTGGTATCTGAATCGTAGAGCTGACAAAGATGACAAAATCCTGCAGAAAAAGTCTCTTCCTGCAATAGCTTATTCTGGACAGAAGAAATTAAGTTTACAGTCAGGTGTAAACCAGTACATTGTGAGGATTGGGTTGATTTTTAAAAAGTTTGCCTATATAATAAATGCTAATTTCTAGTAATGCAGTTTCTATTTTTTTCTGTTGATATCACACCCCAGTATGTTTCTTTTTTCCTTAGATGCATTTTAGCTCTTGGCACTGAAAACTTAGATATTGCAACTCTTGTAATTGGCAATGACCTGATCTCAGTGCAACCTGCAAAAGGCCATATTTGAAAGCATTTGTCTCCTGCATGAAAGAAAAAGAATGCAAAAGTATTTAAATGACGTTGCACTGCTAAGCAACCCACCAAGCCCCCTATACGGTGGTTAGTTTTGCATAACTCTTTGTACTGGGCAAGGGCTCCATGTATCATCGTTCTTGACAATAGGTATCCTCTGGGTACTATTTGAAAGAATTTGATTGACTTCAGTGGGCTTTGAATCTGGAGTTAAGAGAGGAGAGTGACATTTTATTTATGCCTGTCTATTCAAATCTCTTTGGAAGGAGTTCTGAACATTATTCCTAAATAGACAACTTAATAAAAAAGTTCTCTCAAAACATGAACACTGGGGAAAGAACTGAGAGTGAGCTTTAGGTTTGCTCTAATCTGACCGTGACATTAGAAAAGATAAAAAATAATGAATTACAGAAAAGCCAAGTTTATTACTGTTTGCATATTAATAAAAAGGCTTTAATACTTTGTTCTTTTAGAATGTTTAAGTTCAAAAGTGTTGTGCTTCTGGCTGATATCTCCTCCATGAGCACTCTCATTCAGAGGACCCTCTCTGTGTACAGATCCCCACCAGACAATCCAGGCTTTAATCAAGAACAAAGGGAAGTCGGATTTAATTTCTTTAGTAAGAAAAAAATATATCTAGAAAGCAGCCTAAGATAAAACTTTCTTGGCATCGACTCTGTTACCTTTTCACAGAAATGGGACCTCATGGTCCAGCTGCCTTATACCCCCCAGTCCAGTGCTGACCCCCCATAGACATCCCAATTGCATATGCACACCTTTCCCAGCATTCCATCTTGTGGGTACTCTAGCTTTACAGTTAATCTCGTCAGGGGCATACAATAGTGAAAGTAAGCAGATACATAGGCTCTGCATAATATTCCAAAGCCAATCAATCCTCTTTACTTTAGAAAACACAAGTAGCATACAGATCTAGACAAAACAATGCATCACGTGGACACATTTCCCTCCCTCAGGTTCCTCTTCACACTTGAATGTTCTTCAGGTTTAGGTCAGAGCCTCAAAGGAGTCCCGGATCCCCACGTGCACATTGCTTCTCCTCCAAATCATGGAGTCTCTCTTCTGCAGCCCTTTCTTCCTTGGTTTCAGTTAAAAATGGCCCCATTGCTACAAAACAGGCCTCTCTATTCCTTGCTCCTGCCCAAGCTTCCTTTGTGTCTGAGTCCCCAGTATTGCCTCAAGAGATCAAAACTCATGAATTGGATCCCAAAAAACACTGAGGTTTTTTAAAAAAACTGTATTGTGCTTTTTTGATGTCTCAATTTTTTTTTTTGAGAGAGAGAAAATGTGTGTGAGAGAGAGAGCACGCTACTCACTCACCTAAGTTTATTGGGTAAAGTGATTTCGGCCCCTGCAGAAGAAGCACTCTCACACGTCTGCCCATCCTCTGCCCTCACCAGTTCAGTCCAATCTCTTTATCATGAAAGTTGAACTTACAAATGTAGAATTATGTAAAAAAACTGCATTCAAAAATAAAACAATGTAAACTTTTAGAACATGCAATTCCACTCAGTCCTGCTTCTTGTTCAGCCAATCGCTCAGACAGACAAGTTTGTTTACATTTGCAGGAGATAGAATCATAGAATATCAGGGTTGGAAGGGACCTTAGTAGGTCATCTAGTCCAACCCCCTGATCAAAGCAGGACCAATCCCCAATTTTTGCCCCAGATCGCCGCCTCAAGGATTGAACTCACAACCCTGGGTTTAGCAGGCCAATGCTCAAACCACTGAGCTATCCCTCCCCCCCAAGGATACACATCGAAGACAATGAGGAGATAATGCTGCCCGCTTCTTGTTTACAATGTCACCTGAAAGTGAGAACAGGCATTCTCATGGTACTGTTGTAGCCAGCGTTGCTAGATATTTACGTGACAGATGTGCTAAAGATTCATATGTCCCTTCATGCTTCAACCACCATTCCAAGAGATGTGTCCATGCTGATGATGGGTTCTGCTCGATAACAATCCAAAGCAGTGCGGACTGACGCATGTTCATTTTCATTATGAGACATGCCACCAGCAGAAGGTTGATTTTCTTCTTTGGTGGTTTGGGTTCTGTAGTTTCCACATTCGATTGTTGCTAATTTAAGACTTCTGAAAGCATGCTCCACACCTCGTCCCTCTCAGATTTTGGAAGGCACTTCAGATTCTTAAACCTTGGATCAAGTGCTGTAGCTATCTTTAGAAATCTCACATTGGTAACTTCTTTGCATTTTGTCAAATCTGCAGCGAAAGTCTTCTTAAAATGAACATGTGTTGTGGGTCATCATCCGAAACTGCTTTAACAGGAAATAAATGGCAGAATGCGGATAAAACAGAGCAGGGGACATACAAATCTCCTCCAAGGAGTTCAGTCACAAATCTAATGCATTTTTTTTAATGAGCGACATCAGCATGGACGCATGTCCTCTGGAATGGTGGCCGAAGCATGAAGGGACATATGAATCTTTAGCACATCTTTCAGGTGACATTGTAAACAAGAAGCGGGCAGCATTATCTCCTGCAAATGTAAACAAACTTGTTTGTCTTAGCGATTGGCTGAACAAGAAGTAGGACTGAGTGGACTTGTGGGCTCTGAAGTTTTACATTGGTTTTGGTTTTTGAATGCAGTTATATAACAAAAAAAATCTACATTTGTAAGTTGCACTTACACAATAAAGTGATTGCACTACAGCACTTGTATGAGATGAATTAAAAAATACTATCTCATTTATTATTTTTACAGTGCAAATATCTGTAATAAATAATATACACTTTGATTTCAGTTACAACACAGAATACAATATATATGAAAATGTAGAACATGCAAAATATTTAATAAATTTCAATTGGCATTCTATTGTTTAACAGTGCGATTAAAACTGCGATTAATCACAATTATTTTTTTTTGTTAATTGTGAGTTAACTGCGATTAATCAACAGTCCTAATTAATACATAATCATTTGTGTTCATTCCTTTTGGTGCTCACAGAGAGTACAGCAGTGAACACTTTCTGACCTAAAGAGTAAAACTGCAGAGATGCATTTTTAGGATGAGATAATTTGATTAGTTCTATGCTACGAGAGAAAAGGACTTCCAAGTTGTATAAAATGCTGGATTCTTGTTAACAGACATATAGGTAAGATTACTTAAAAGAAAAACCTGTCTTCTATTTTAATTGAGTCTATTTTAAATCAACTATCCTTTTGGTTGAACCAGATTAGACACTTGTCTAACCGAAAATGATAGTGGCTACCTGTGAAAGTTAATCTAAACAAAATTCTAATATTCATTTTAGGCCTACACTAAGGGGGAGGGTCGACCTAAGATGCGCAATTTCAGCTACGCTATTCGCGTAGCTGAAGTCGATGTATGTTAGGTCGACTTACCTGGGCGTCCTCATGGTGGTGAGTCGACCGCTGCTGCTCCCCCATCGACTCTGCTTCCGCCTCTCGCGGAGGTGGAGTTCCGGAGTCAATGGGGAGCGCGCTTGAGGATCGATTTATCGTATCTACACTAGACGCGATAAATCGGTCCCCAATAGATCAATCACTACCCACTGATCCGGTGGGTAGTGCAGACATACCCTTAGAAGAATAAATACAGGTCATTTTTCAAAGTAAAACATTTAGCTTGGTTAATCAATTGACGAATTTGACTGGTAGGTCAGTTAGAAGCATACCTAAACATAAAACACAGGGTTGTTTTGGTGTTCTCTCACCCCTACTGGTTCTTTATATCTAATACACTCTCAAAATTTTACATTTGGGCACTTTTTCACAGGCGAAAAATCAAGCCATTACCTCTCCATCTTTTCTGGGGGATCCTGACAAGATATTTGAAGAATGTGAAAAGTTCTTATCAACCTAAGGCTCAAACCTGAAGTGCAGATCTTCCTTTTCCAACCTAAGAGAAATGAAGGGATGCTGGGTCTCAGTATGTAGCTATGGCCATTTTAAAATATAGCCTAGTTCACACCCGTAATGTGCCTAGTTCATGCCTCCTGCAATGCCAGTGACAAACATCCTTCCAGTTGCCTGCATGCCAATCTCACACTCACTATGCAGAATCATACTCTATCTAAAAGGTAAAAGGCCCTACTTTGATAGAATATTAGGGATTTGATTTTCAAACCACCATTGAGGTTAAAATATGACCATACAAACTCCCGGTATTTACATACATTAAGGACATGATGCAGACCAACAAAAAACCACCTCATCCCACCATGTTGTGCTAAAGTGAGGAACAGTATTTACATACCCAACTTACAGCCATAACTAGATACAAAAAGGCAAGGTTGCGAAACCAAGCACCACACTTAATTTTGAATTTTCTCTGATATTTGTTTATGCCACAGATATTAACATAGCTAGTTATTAATAAAAACAGCATTTAAAATACTGTTTCCCACATATGAGATACGCCCTTTATTTTCACAGCTACAGAAAATGAAAATACTTCTAACAGTATTATATAAAATGATTTTTGCATACATAAAATAATTTGGGGATGAGATGTCAATCTCTTTTTCAAAACCTTTGGCTTCAGATCAGTACACAAACTGCCTACGAAAGCACTCACTTTAGTATGCAAGATTAAGGTATAATATTAATGGAGTAGATGACTTTTCCTTTTTCAATATTTAAAAGGGGAAAAAGGTAAAATAATCTCCCATCAACAGCTGTTCTGCACCAGATGGTCCACAATCATCATACTACCTAAGCTAAGCACACAATTACAGGAACAAAGTGAGGCAGATTAAAATATTTCTAATGGTAGTCCAAATGGACTCTCACATGCAGTGTAACATCTGTCCACTGATTGATGGAGAGAAGGGATGAAAGGAAGAAAAGATCAGACTGCAGCCCCATGTTTTCATTATGCTAACTCATTATGAAGGGCTTGTCTACACAGAGAAATTTAATGATATAGTTATACCAGTATAATTCCCTGTGAAAACACTCATCTTCTGGAATAAGAGCGCCTTCTTCAGGTTTAACTTAGACTGCTTCCAAAGTAACAAACTAAACTGGAAAAATCGTGCTCATTCTGGAATCTGAGTGTCCCCATGGGGAGTGTGGTGGGCTTTGTAGCTCATCACCCCTTTGATTCCAGGGGGGCGAGGTTAACCTCACCTCCCTGCTCTTATGGTAGTTCTACTACCTCCCCGGTAGTCAGGGCTGTATGGCCCAATGGTCAAAGTCCCTCTAAATCCTCTCCCCATCCCTGCCGGGGGATAGCGCGGCCTAGCGGCCGGAGTCCGTCTATCTCCTTTGAGGTAAGAGAGGGGTATGTCTTCACAAACAACGGGGTGTGGGGTTTAGAGACCCCTGGTAGGGGAGACCGCGCCCACTCGCCTCGAACCCAGGGCCCTGTCATTGATGGCGTGATCCGCCACGGGTCAGCGGGGAATCCTACCACAACACGCTGCCCTCAGAGTGGTGGGAGATACCACTCCCTTCCCTTCCCTGGGTCACTTCCTACAGCTGCCAGTCTCTGGTCCCACTTCCTGGCCTCTCAGTTCCCTCCTGTCCGAGGCACCACTGCTCCTGGGCTGGAGCTTCCGCTGGGCGTCCTTCTCCCTCAGCCGCCAGCCCTGACTGAGCAGCTCTGCAGGCTTTTATACTTGCTCCCTGTTGGAGCATGCCCAGCAGAACCTCAGGGGCGTGACTTCCTCTGCCAACAGGGAAGGGTTAACCCTCTCAGTGCCAGTGCGGGGCCAGTCTGCCCCGTCACAGGGAGTTATACTGGTTATACCAGCAAATTTCCCCATGTAGACAAGCCTTAAGTGTAGAAAATATTCATCTACATAACACATGCACGCGTGCACGCGTGCACACACACATCTTAAGAATCTTCAGTACAAGCAAACATTAGATTTCTGAAGCAAAGACAAAGAGAGAGGTCACCTGACTCTTACAAACATATTCCAAAAAAGTCCAATGTAGTCCAAATTCCACAAAAATAATAAAACAAGACATTATTGGCAAGATGATTGTCCAAAATACTATCTCCTTTGGGCATTGTGAGGGAGTGAAAAATATCGCATCTAATATAGATGCGATAAATCGACCACTGAGCACTCTCCTGTCGACTTCAGTACTCCACCAGAACGAGGAGCGCAAGCGGAGTCAACGGGAGAGCGTCAGCTGTCGAGTTATTGCAGTGAAGACACCACAGTAAATAGATCTAAGTACACCACTGAAGTTGCGTATCTGAGTTCGACCCGTGCAGTAGTGTAGACAAGCCCTTATTCTCTCCTTTTTTGTATGGTGAGTATAACAAGGAGAAATCAAGAAACTGCTGTATGCACTTATCCCATGATAAATCTGATGACTTTCAGTATTCTGCACTGTTCCCATCATTCAACAACAATACAAATTCTGCTGACTTCTAGTACTTTCATAGACCTCTCATTTCAGACCTGAAAGCCTTCTCTCATCAAGGTAAATTGGGGTCTTTTTTACAGTTAGCTTCAAGATAACCTGATGCCAGTCATCCACTTAGGGTTCAGAAGTAGTTTGGCGTTTCCTTTCTCTGCAAACAGACCTGTTATTCAGATGTTCTTAAACATGGTTTGATTCTTTAAGAACTCATCTTCTCTCCATTCATTTTTCATCCTCATTTCAGCTTACTCTGCACCACCCTGGTGAATCTTTCTGTCCATGTAGCTCTGTTGGCTGGTAATATAATTCCTTGTCCTCTCTCATGAAGTTAGGGTTGATATTGATCAGTTTCAGCACACCTTTAACCAAAGACCCCAAACCAGAAAGGGACAGTGCTGACAGGCTAAGAATATAAGTAGAGCAGCTGAAGGTCACAGCTTGAAGATGAGATTCTAGTGCTCATGAAAGAGACTGGTGGCCAATGTTCCCTCTAATTTTTGACAGGCCGTGTACGCAAAAAAAACTCTTCTGTGCAAATTTTTGACAGGCCATGTGCACAAAAAATGTCTTCTATACAAATTGTTGTGCTTCTGTGCAGATTTTTGTGCGCACAGTGTTTCGCCATGTGCGTGGGGTTTAGAATCTGTGTGTGCACGCACGCGCACACAGCTTAGAGGGAACAGTGCTGGTGGCATTGTTTTGATCCAGATATGTGGGAAGTAAAGCAGATACTAGGAAAATATGTCAGAACAGCTCTGCCAATGTATCTCAGTCCTGAGCAGAAATACTAATGCTATATTCTATTCAAGGGGATCTCTTCTCGAGAGACAGAAAGTGGTGACAAACTGTGTGGTGGTTTTGTGACATGTATAAATATGGGAATAAGAATAAAACCACAAAATTATTTTTCAATCCAGGCCAGAATTTGAACCCAAGTCACCAAAATTAAAGTGACTAATACACTTACCTCACTATGCCTAAATACAGATGCTTTTTTAATGTTTCCTTTTTCTTTCATGTAATCATTTTCTGTGCTTCTGGTAACGTGGATCTTGTCAGGACAATCACTCAGTGATGGATGAGTCAGAATAACTTACTAAAAATGTGCATGTTATTCTGAAACGTTTTTGAAGAGCATGAAAGGTGTACATTTACTCTGGTACCTGGCTAGTTCCTCATCACTGCCTATTTTTACTGTTTAGTCCTAAAGATTTATTGCAGATTAATAAAATCTGACTTTGAAGTCCCAAAAATATGGGAGAAATGAAAATCTATTTCAATACCTTACTAATTAGATGGGGGTAAATACCACTGGGATTTTATGTCACATTACCTTCAGAACAAACAAAAATGAGAGGGTAGGTTTTACTGAGTGACTTTTAATGGGAGTCTTGAATAATATGAAAAGATTGGTTTTTTTCCCTCTCAACACCAGTACACCTGACTTGGTCTGTTTACATATGCCAGTGCCTTATCTCTCACTACAAATTTATAAAACTAGTGTGAGCGATCCCTTTTTCATTATTTTTAAACAGTATCAAACTGTTTAAAATCACTGTTCTCATCAATAGTCGAGTTCCCCAATAGTGCACAGCTATACAATGTTAAGCCTAAAATCCATAATTTTTCACTCTTCTGGAAAGTCAAAAATAAAATCTAGTCTCCTTTATTATAACATATTTCAGTTTGGCAGAATACACCAAAGTGTGCAGATATTCATGACCAACACAGATGGAGCTGAAGTTAGCTGATTGAAGACAACTTCCTTCAGTACATGCAAAGATTCAGTTCTCACTCTTCCCAAGCATCTCCATACTTGTTTACTTTAACTAGAAAAAAGAAAAAGAATATCACATACAACTAAATAGTTTAAATACACAAGTTTAATTTACATAGTGCTTTGAAACTGTGGTGAATGTGTTGTGTTTTCAAAGTGTGAGGTTTAGGTACAGTTACACTTCAGTGTGTGACTAGTAATTTTTAAAATGAGGGAAGGGGTACAGATGGCATTATTAGTTTTTATTATAACAGTATGCAAAGGCCCCAGTCAGGTTAGTGACCAATTACCTTAATCCCTACCCTGCAGAGTTTATAATTAATTTAAAACAAGATGCAACAAGTGGGTGTACCAAACAATTGGAAGAAACAGGGAAAGAATAACAGATATAAATATGTGGCTGCATAGTCTTGTTATATTCTGTTAACTGTGGCTACAAAGTAATTAATTTTATATTTAATTTATATTTGTTTTTAAACAAAAAGGAGAGATTTTTTAATCCCCACTGGCCAACTACCTAGCCATTAACAGTTGGCAACTGCCTACAATGTAGAATAGGTCTTGGAGACAGACTTGAAGGAAGGGAGGGTAATGGTTTTATGGATTAGTCCAGTGAGAGCAGTGTGGAAGAAAATGAAAAGGTGCTTGTTTGGGGGAGACATGGACAAACAGGAGACAGAAGCTGGCATCACTTAGGGGACAGAGTTAGGTTACAATAAGATACAAGAATAAATATAAAGAGAAAGAGGAAAGATGGACCAATGGTTATGACTCTGGAGAGCTGGGTTCCCTGCTCTGCCACATATGTTTTGTGGGACCTTGGACCAGTCACTTGGTCTGTGTCTCAGTTCCCGCTCTGTAAAATGGGGATAATAGTACTTTTCTACCTCACAAGGGTGTTGAGAGGATAAGTACATTAATGATTGTGAGGCCCTCATTACTGTAGTATACAAGTACCTAAGACAGACAGTAGGTGCTGAGTTGTGCTGGTCCTTAAAGGGAGGGGAAGCTTGAATTTAATGCAAGAGAGAAGTGAGAGCCAGTAGGAGGATCTGGGCTGTCAGGAATTGTGTGTAACGGAGCGCAATAGGGTCAGACCAGCCAAAGATTCTAAAGGAGAGGGGAATGTCAGCAGGCCAGAGAGGAGGTGGTCAGAGAAGCAAAGACAGAATGAGAGTTTATGTGGTGCACACAGAGAACTGGATCTTGGAAATATTACACAGAAGGAAGAAGCAAGCTTTGGCTTCAGCCTGAATGTTTGGGGTTAAAGAGAGTGTGGATTCAAAGATGATACCCAAGTAATGGGCTTGAGTGACTACAAGGATGGTAGTATTGTCAACAATGACAGATGGCACATCTACATGAGGAATTTGCACTGACTCCATCTTAAAAGTGCAATTGTAAACGGATTTGGTTAAATCTATGCAAAAAGTTGTGTGGTCTCTCTTATTTCAGTTTAAACCAGGTTTATTTCAGTTTAGCTTGAGTTGATTTCTAATTGACAAGCTAAACTGAAATACGTATGGCTTAAAACCAAAGGAAGAGGGTCCACAGAGCTCTTTCCACTGGTTTAACCCAATCAGTTTATAATTGCACTTTTAGTTAAACCAGTGCACTTTTCTTACATAAAGGTCAGAAAAAAGGAGATGTATCTCCAGAGAAAAAGGCTCTCGCAGGCACTGGGGCTTGCCTCAGGGTTATCTGTGGGTGATAAAGGACTCTACTGGAGGTGTCTGAGGGTGGCATGAGGAGGAAAAGGGTGTTGTAGATGTTCCTCCTACCCTCTCAATATAGTTTCAATTTTGAGGATTTGTGTTGATTTCTGCTCCCATCCCCACAAAACTGCTGTAAGGGATCCCCAGTGCTTATCATCATTTGACTGCTGCTGAAGAGCATCCACTCCTCAGCAATTTAGTAGGAATTATGCAGGCACGCTAAGAGCCCAGAGGTTAAACCCAAAGCAGGCAAACCCTACATTTAAGTTCCTTTTCTCACTCATTATTATAAAGCTATCTAACATTTCAAAAGAAAATAAGTAAACAAACAGGCTGAAAAATCACTGAGCTCTGCCATTGAACCATCTCTGTTAGTGACATCTGTAAGTTCCCTGAAATTAATTTCAGACTTTCATGCACTTCTGTGTCATTTATTATCTAGCAAATATTTACATTTATTTTAGTTTTACTTTTACTTCACTTTCCTAAACAGTGCAAGCAACCACATTTACAAGTTATTTGTAGAAAGCTTACTGAACTACTCATGTTCCATTTTCAAAAGCTGATGATAAATATAAAAGTAACATAACATTCTATCTATTGTGATCCTATGTTATGTTTAAACATTGTTCCATAGTGAAAAAAACCCTAGATTAAAAAGCATAAACAAAATTGTGAACCTTTGTATTCTGCAATTCCATAGCCATAGACTTTGCTGTGGAGTTTACTCCTTTCCACAAAGTGCTGCTCCAGAACTTGAGCTTTCATTTAAAGAAAATATGGTTCTAGTCTCTCTGTCTGTGGAGAAAACCTTGAATAGGAAACTATGCACACAGATGAAATGTCAGTTGCCTGAATCTACAGGCAACCTGGAATAATAGCTAAGAGGTGTGAACTTCCTCATTCATCTTAATCATGGCATCATGAATTCCACAGCCATGGGAGTTAGCATTTTTCCCAAGAATCCACGTAATTCAGAGTGTCTGCCACAAAATTAATCATTTTGATCCAGGCAGGTGCTCAATATTTTATCTCCTTGCCCTGCTAGGACCAGCCTGCAGCTACATTTGCTCTACAGCTTTTCCCAAAAGGGGGAGTTAACTGTATTACAGGCCCCATGGAAAATATAGTGAAAACCCCCGATCTTTGAAAATAACCATTGTTTCAAATGTTCACCCAAGAATTTTATGTCAATTGATATTTTCAACTATGGGCTAAAACTGCATATATTCGTATGGGGGTGGGCAGTATGGGAATGTAGAGTATTTCACAGTGATAGAATAAATTAACATTGCCACAAAATTAAAGGGTTGCTGCAGAATTTGGTCCAACTGTGATGCAGAGTATATGGGGGCCTGAATACAACGCCTGAAGATTCAAAGTGACAGATCCTGCAGTGTATTAAACAGCAAAATAGTTTTTTATTCAAAATAAGAAGTGTGGTTCCCAAAGATAGCTTTATACTGATTGAATGGCATTTAATTTTGAAGGTCACTTCATTCTTGTTTTACTGTCTAAAGTTCTGTTTTCCAGCGTGAAAACAAAAATCTCAAGATTGGTGCCAAGTACTAGTTCCTTCCTTTACATTTTAACATAGAACAGTAAACATCTGCAAACAATGCCATGTCCTTCAAAATTCTACACTACAGAAATCCCTAAATTCATAAAATACATTTTAAAAAAAGGTATGTGGTCTGTTTTGAGAGAATGCTAACTTGCATACACCCTTTCAAGAGCTAAAAAACTCAATCGGAAACCTTAGTTCTAGAACCATTTGCTAAGGAGCAGGGGCTGGAGCAGCACGCAGCTGCACAGGGCACCAGGAAATATGGTGCCCCAGATTTCCTGGTTCCATACGCAGCTGCTCACGGTGCCACGGGGTAGGCAGAGGGGCGGGGGAGTGCGGAGCTTGGTGGGCCGCACGGAAGAACCTGCCCGCGGGCCGCGTGTTTGAGACCTCTGGCTTAGAAGGTCAAGCGCTACTAAAGCTTTTCACAATTTGTCTCTAAATGGATAACATGATCGTTCTAGTACAGTCATTATAATCTGCTACTGAAACTTCAATGTTTTTTTCCAACACAAGAAGTAATTTGAAATATGAAACTATATAATATGCTGTACATAAGCCATACATAGAAAGGAAATCAGTCCAAATGTGAACTAAGCCAGAAACACAATTCTCTCATTTTTCCCTCAAGATACTGTTTAAGAAATCCCTAAAGGATAAACAAAGTTAAGCATAAGACTCTAACCCTTTTCAACATTACTTTGGCATCCATGTTCACTACGTACTGCAGCAATTCAGCATCAAATTACCTTCTTTTTTAAATGGTCTGTCCTGTGAAGACTTGACTGGAGTCTCTGCCTTTTGTGTTAATGTTACTTCATATGTCTCTCTGTTTCTATTCCTTAACTCCTCGTATGAGACACTTTTTCTTTTAGGACTTTCTTCTAGTAATGGAACAGGTTCTTTAAAAAAATAAAATAATAAATAACACAGTGAGAAGAATTAGCAACACCCAACTACACTTGATTACAGTTGTAATTAACCAAACATTTTTTTAGCATGCCGATCAATTGTAGCTCAATTGAGACTGAAATGGGACACATTACAGCCAAAATCCTAAATTGCAATTCAGTTTTTTAAAAGCATTGTAAAAGCACTTTATACATTCAGAAGGATCCCTTCTGAAACCTTTCATTTTCTTCTCAGATGCCACCAATGTTATGAAGTAGTTGTGTGCTGGAAAAACTGAGTAGTGACACACAAATAAGAACATAAAGCAGAATTTCTACGTATAGCACTTCCACAAACAGCTTTTCAAGCAGATAGCAGTTCACCTAGATCATGACAGACAGCAAAGACATGTTTTGCTCTGTTGGGAGTACATCAGTATGGTACAGCAGTCATAGTCTGAGCAGATAGCGCAACCCAAAGCAAGAGTTTTCCATAATTTCAGACTCTAAAGAATAGAGAAGAGAATTCTGTGCACTCCAAACACAGCCAAACTTTTAAAAAATGAAGACTTTGAAGAAGGGGAAATCAAACTGGTCTGAAGAGAAAAGGATGTTATGGATCAGCCCCCCATGTATTTATAAAGTGCCCAAACTCCATGGCATCTAAGCACTATTAGGCTTGTGGGTTTGCTTTCATTCATCCCCCCCATTTTAAATCTGTCAAAAATGTTATTCTCTTAGGATGAAGAAAGGATTTATTTTTCTTATTTTATCCAAGAAAAAGTCTAACTATCCCCCCATAATATTAAAAATGTCATATCTTTGAGGGATCCTGAGTAAAAGTAAGAATGTCTAGTCCAGTAATGTTTAGGAAATAAGAACATATTCATCTATTTAAGCACTACTACTGACAAAGCATTTCAAATAATATATAGTGGTGATTAATAAAGGAAATCTTTGGTGAACAGAAAATCAGATGCATCACTTTGGGGGGGGAGAGGGGAGGAGGAGAACCAGAAATTTGAGCTGTTTTACATCTTGAGTTGTTCTACCACTATTAGAGTCACTTTGCTAGGTTGGCTAGTGAAGTACCTCAGTTTAATTATTATGGAGATTATCAAACAAATAAAAGAAACTATAAATAGGTTGAACTCTGAAATAAGACTCAAATTTCATATGAGTTAATGCAAATGCTTGGGCTCACTTATTCCTTGGGTCGAATTCTGGTTGACTTCAATGGCAAACTCCTATTGACTTCAATACGGCCAGGATTTCAACTCATGACCTCAGAGGAGGAGGAAGATGTCTAGACAAAGTGACAAACTGTTGATCTTGGTATACACCATTAATGATGTTACAATCTGCAAGATTTCTCCCATCCAAGAAACTGAGCAGTAAACACTATCATGGGTGGCTGCAACTATGTGAATGATCAACATATCTAGGACTATGAGTTACAATTAATAAGGGAAAGGGAATAATGCTATTTCATGGTGTGATGACTCTTCAAGGGCCTGATTACATTTTCTTTTTGTTCTTCATGGTTTTTTTGGTTAACTATTACTAATTTTGAATGATACATAGTCAGCTTTGTAAATCCCAAGAAAGTAGCAAAATGTATAAATCAGATCACAAACAGAAATGGAAATAAACAAGAGTTTTACTCTTTTTTAGCTCAAGATTGATTTTTGAGCTTACTTCATTGATTTTTTCTTATTTATGCTTGAGGTAGACAAACTGTCAGTCTCTGTGCACACGTGAGAACTGGAAGATACTAACTAATTTACGTTTTCTCATTCTGATATTGCTAAATTACCAGAAAGAGATTTAATATGTTTACCATTTGGTGGATGAGAAAGTTTTGGTCACTTGACAAAAGCATAACAAGACAAATTTATTCCAAAATTATTTAAAGTTTATAAATTAGACTTTTCAGAAATCCAGATAAGTTTGATTTGCATACAGGCTTGTAGTCCTTCCAGAAACAGCAAAAGCATGGACAGCAGGTCCTCCAATAGAGCAAGATATCAGTCTATCTGTATATTAAAGGCAATTGTTTCTGGAGAAACCCTCAGTCTGCATTAAATGGTAAAGGTTATCAGGATTTGTGATAGAATGTGATGTTTCATACATTAAAATGCTGCTGTTATCAATAGGTGGGTTTTTGCTTAGACTTATTGTGATAACTGGATTTGGAAAAAACTCCATATTGGATTAATTACATATTTATTTTATTCTTCTTCCATGCTATTCCTTACTGTCCAGTTTTATAAACCCAATTAATTAAAAACAGTTAAAAATCAAAATCAACCTATGCATGATGTTAATATGTGTACATTGCCAACTCCAAGTTCACTTTTGCAAGCATTCATTTATGCATTTATGCACACATTTCCTCCTCTGCATATCACTTCTATACTTTATTTTGGGATTTTTTTTCCTTCATATATTATCAATTATTGTATAAATTCAAGTATCAGAGGGGTAGCCGTGTTAGTCTGGATCTGTAGAAGCGACAAATAGTCCTGTGGCACCTTATAGACTAACAGACGTATTGGAGCATAAGCATTCGTGGGTGTATACCCACTTCTTCATGACTGCATGCATCTGAAGAAGTGGGTATTCACCCACAAAAGCTTATGCTCCAATACGTCTGTTAGTCTATAAGGTGCCACAGGACTATTTGTCACTTGTATAAATTCAGCACACATGGAGAGCGCAACTCCTGGATTCTGTTAAAATTATAGTTTTCAAGTGCTTCAGTGTAAGGAGGCATAAAGATTATGAATGTGTCTAAAATGTCAGTCCCTAAATCTGTTAGCAAAAATTAGTTGTGTGAAGGGGCTTTTAGAGTCAAATTAATGAAAAGATTTAAAAAAATTTAAAAATCTAAAGCAGCATGAAGACTGCACGAAATTTTAGGCTCAGTGATGTCCTCAGTTGTTGCAGGAGAAAATTGAACCCTATATTCAGATTTTGAAAAGTTAAAAACACAAACCCATCACATTTTAAAAACCCTGTTCCATTGGCATGGGATTAAGGCATTATACAGTTAAGATGATATCACTAACAAGACAATAGGCCAGAAAGGCTAGTAGGGAACAGAAGAAGCTATGGCTTAGTCAAGATTTTAGATGGATTTAAATGGCTGAATCATTCCTCTCAATTTCAAACAACACTCTCTCACCCCTTTCCCCCCCCCCCAAACAAAAACTAGTAATGTAGAACCTGAATACTCCCTGTAGACCACTGATGTTGGACATTTCAGCAGTTCTTCCATTAGCACCTGGGTTTGGTATCTGAGACATTAACTTCAATTTATTTTCCTAGTAATGGCAGATTTAGATGTCATCCTCTTTCCCTCCTCCCCATCCACTCAAGGCTCAAAATAAACCTATGTACCAAACACGGGTGACAATTTTATTTATACTTTACAAGCAAAAGTAGTCCTGTAGGTCTGCAATGGGAAAGACCTGTGAAAATACTTCCTTACAAAATTTGAATGGTTAATCTGTAATCCTGAAACAAAGAAGTGAAAACTATCACTGATTCCCATTACAGATGGTGGTAATATATCAACTTTAAAAGCTTCATTTATATATAGGTTTAAAATTTAAATGACTAATACATATGCAATGATTAAATCTATGAAGGTTAAACTATTAGAGAAATATTATTAGGGGATAATTATCCTTCCACCACATAGAAGTGTCAAAATTTAAACAAAAACTGACTAGAGTTAAATCAGAGATAGCTGCATATATAAATATATAAATAAAATAATAAAAATGTTGCTATATATAAAAAGGAAAAACTCCCCCACCTATGTTCCTGTTGCCCCTGGCCATTTTGTTCAGTTGCAAAGATTAAAAGAAAATCTGTGGGGACCAAGCTTCATGTGGGAGATATATGTATGTTTGTTTAATTTTCCAAACAGAATGGACCTTGTAAATTACTATTTTTACTTGCAATTATCTTTTAAAAAAATATAGAAGTTGGTTTTAAAAAGACAAATGTTAAAACAGAAACATACTGTATATAGATGTGCTTTGTGTCAACATACTTTTCTTTCTGGAACTTCAACACATTTCTGTATCAAAAACCACTGCGATCTACAAAATACTGTATATTTGTACAAGTGCTGAAATAAGGCAATTTGAATATACAGAATGTATACATCCAAGCAAATTAAGGGGATATACCGTATTTATCATCATGACAAAAGAAGCTTTACATTCTTCTCACCTCTAAAGACAAAAGACATCAAGGAGAGAGAGAAGAATTAATGTACTATGAAGTTATAAACTTTATTAAGACAAGTCATACCTGGGTTATTATGTTCAGTAATTCCAGTAGGAGAGGATTCATTCAGAGAAGAACTGAATGGAACAGATGCATAATTAGAGATGGACTGATCTGTTGCACTATATTCATGTGAATAACTGGAAGAAAGTGGGGCTTCAGCTGTTGGAGAAGATCCAAAAGGTGACTGAGAAGGCAAATTTGCAAACTCTGATTTTTGAGCAGCATATCTGGAAAAGTAACACAACTGGATATTAAGACCGAAAATAATTAATTAAAGCACATGACACACGACGGGTTGAGGAATAAAATTTCCTCGATTAAAGGTTTTAATACAATTAATTTTTTAAAACTTTAAGTATTAAGAGATTTTAAAATAAAAAGGTAATTGATTCTGCTTACACTGTCCAAAAAAAATCTATATGTCCCCCTCCCTAACACATACACACTTTAAAAAAGGAGCATACATGAGAAACTTGAGTCATGTCTGAAAAAAAATACAGAATACAGACAGAGTACCAGCCATGGGCTTGGAACTTCAAAAGATAAATACTGTAAGACACAATCCCTGCCCCCAAAGACAGTTCAGACAGACAAAAACACATCAG
This sequence comes from Chelydra serpentina, assembly GCA_037349315.1. Taxonomy (NCBI): domain Eukaryota; kingdom Metazoa; phylum Chordata; order Testudines; family Chelydridae; genus Chelydra; species Chelydra serpentina. The sequence continues at coordinate 32,814,099 of JBAIAC010000014.1, forward strand.
ACATAAATAGAACAGGGTGTGCCTGCATGAGCTAGTGGTGGCATAAGAATCTAGCAGTAGCTACTATTTTTGAAAGTTTGGGGGAAGAAGTGTGGTTTGAGACGCCAAAATGCAACTTAAAACCCTTCATTAGACGCTGCTATGACTGATCAATACCAAAAATATGTCACAGTAGCTATCCTGGAGGCAAAAGAATTATCTTGAGGAAACAGAAATCTTATGTTCCTCCCTCTTATATGGACTTGTTGAATTAGTTTTCCGGCACAAAATTAACAGGGGGAATGATGATTAGAAACAATTTTTTAAAAAGATGACATCAATTGGTTATATGCAAAAGATGTGTGTATTATAGTAATTTAGGCCTGATTCTGCACAGCACTTAAGCACATGCTTTAATTTTAAGTATATGCTTACATGTTCGCTGAATAGCGAAGGATTTAAGCACATACTTCTAATGGTCCTGTGCACTACTGAATTATTTACTCAGCTGCCCACCTCTTACTTTTTTTGGGGTGGGGGGAGAGAAGGAGATTTTATTTATTCATATTTTGGATCATTTACAATAAGACATTAGTTACATTGTCTTTACAGATATAAGTACATATATCTTATTACAGAATTAATAAAAAGCAACATATTTTATATAGACCATATATTATTATTTTAACCTTTCCCCGCAACAATTATTTAAACACCACCTTAACATGGTGTGTATATATGCATTTAAGCATTCATATTCACTTGGGCGGGGGGGGAGAAGGGAAGCTGAACATTTTATGAGGGAGCATGGAAGAGTCTCAGGAGAATAGAAAAAGGAAAGCAAATGGTGGCGGGGATGTAATTCAGTTATCCTGTGTATATATTCTTCTTGACTGTCCTATAGGTATAAGATTACCATGTCTATGGATAAGTCTACACTTCAAACTGGGAGTGGGATTCCCAATTTGAGGAGATATACTTGAGTTAGCGCACTAATAGAACGTAGGCGCGGCAGTGTGAGCAGCAAAAGGGGCTAGCTGCTGAGTGCATGCCCATCAGATGCTAGGAATGTACTGGAGGCAGCCAGCGCGCACTGCCTCCTCCTCCACCCCTGCCCTGACCCCCCTTGTGCTGCCCTGGCTATGATCTATTTTTAGTGCACTAGAGCTTGATGAGAGCCAGCATGAGTATGTCTCCTCACACTGGGAATTACTCCTCCAGCTTGATGCATAGACATACCCTATATCAAAGCATCTCAATGATTTCAGTGTTTCTATTGTACTGTTTTCCTGTGCAAGGTATATTACAATATTACTTTAATCTATTTTTGTGAATTTGGCTGGCACTGTCTCACACATTTTGAGAAGTCTTCCATTATAAGATATTCTATTAATATTTTTTTCAGTGATCTACAATAGGAAGTGTTGCCTGAAACAACAAATTTAAGATTGTTTTTTTTAAAAAAAACCTCTAAACAGCAAAAATAGGAGTAGCTTTGTTATTCCCAAGTTGAATCTTTACAAACAGCCCAACTCCCAACGTCTACGTCCTGTTCAAGTTCTCTCTCTAGTTTTATTATTATTATTATTTCCTTCAGGACGGTTTTCCGAAAGGTTGGGTTTTTTTGTTTTTTTACCATCCAGCAGTCACATTTTATGTGCATGAAAGAGGGCCTGGCTATTTGCATTTCATACAGCTATCTAGGACAATATTATGTATTTTATTATACCGAAATGGAGAAACATACATTCTGTAAACTAAATACTGAATTTTCACTATTTTGTTAGTATTAGGGCCAACAGTTATCTGTATTATCTCATCCCATTCTTTTGCTGTTATTTCACATGTACAGTCTGCACTTAACAGCTTTATGCTGTTTGTTGTTTAAAAACAGTCAAGATTCAAAAGAATCATGACTGCCGAAACTCGTGTAAAATTTTCAAATACAGGTAGCTTTGTTGGTTCTTGTCTTCTCTGAAAGTGATTTTTAATAAAGTAAGTCATCTGTATAAACTCATATTATTCATTCTTCGCTTTTTTTAAATATATCAGCTATATCTGTTTGTTTTGCCCTTCTCAAACAGATTAATGAATGCTGTGTGTTTCTGGGTTCTGGTGGTTCTTTATGTAATTTTTACTTGACATAATTTCTCATCAGTTCTATCCTGTTCAGTTCCACAATATCTTGACACTATCTTGAATTATCTTGGTTTTTTCCCCTTTACAATGCATTCTATGCCCAGAGGTGGTTGCACCTGTCTTGCCTCATCTATGAGTTTACAGTGGCATATAAAGGACAATTTTAAAGAAATAAAAATCCTTTATTTGCCTAATTTGCTAATTGCAAACCAAAATGTTTTTAAAGCCATTTGTTTGGTATGAATTTAGTAAGCATGAAAGTGAAATGATTGATATCACTGGTTTCAACGTAGGGCAGTGTATGTGGACAATATTGCAGTTTGGACAAATTACTGTCTACCCGACAGAGTCACAACATTCTCATTCATAACTTAAAACAATCTAAACCCATTTTATGGAAGCAAAAGGATGGGCTATTAACCTACTACATCATCAAGACACCTAAATCTTTTGTTTTTTACAGTTTGAATTCTTCACCCACTCTTGACAAAGATATGAGCCACTACAATTTCTTACTTGTAAAAGATTTAGTTTTGCATGATCACTCCCAAATCAACTGAGATTAGAACATGGAGTTTAAAGGGAACTAAGTATTTAGGGTGATGTTATCCAATACAATTGAATTCAGTGCAGTAAATTCAAATCTTTCAGTATAAAAACATATTCAGCACACAAAGCTTTCAAAAATCTAGTTTGGAAAGCAGTTAAGAGATTAATCAAGTCCTTGTTAAAAGGTTTTAAAAAGTATATCTGTCTATGTAACAGTAACCATTACATAAACTGGACTAGTGCTCACTGCTATCCAAATAACATTTTCTGAGCAGTGAATTATATAAACCAATATAAAGATTTATATAGGTCAGAGATTACAAAACTAATGTTATTAAAAACCATATCAAGTGGAAAAACATTTCTGAAACAAAACAGGAAATATTTTAAAGAACTTGATGAGTTTTTCATAAATACAGCATAATGGTGTCATGCTTCTCCACCATTATAGATTTTAAAGTTGTGAACAAAGGAAAGTAACAAGTTTGCCCACCATACTTCTTCTTTAGCTAATACTGCTTACTGATCTCTTTCCTCTTATTATTATTTCCACTCTCTTTCTATTTCATCATCAGTCAAACTAAACTATGGGAAAACTTCCAACAAGTGAAGCTATTTTATTACAGTTGTCTTCTAAACTATCAAGAGAAAACTTGTGTTAGGTCACATTATCGTGAGTAAATTCCACAGGAAACCAAAGTCTTAGTGTACACTCTAATACATTTTTGCTTACAAAAGCACTCTTTGCTTGACTCGACAAAATACTCAGTTGTACATAACAGAGGGCAAACTATAATTTTCAGTTGATGCCGCTGCTTTGTGAATTCACAAAGAATGAGTTTCCTGGAGATAACAAGTTGCTGGAAGGGAAGGAAAAATTCAGCTCTCAAGATCACTGCAAGTTGCAAATGCAGCCCTGATCTTTCTATGAACTTCTTACAAGAAAAAAAAAAAGTTTAAGAACTTAAAGCAAGAAAGTGAAAGAATTGAAGTCTTACTCATGTGGAAGAGGTCTGCGCCCTTGTCGTATACTTTCTCCTATTGGGGAATTCTCCAGTCTCTTAAATTTCTCCCGGCAGGCCGACAAGTAAGAAATCTTTCCAGCAATATATCCACATATACCGGCGACTTATATGTAAAGAAAAGAGCAACTCTGACATAGTCTGAACCATAACATCAGTATACTTTACAATAAAAGTAGAGTCATTTAAAAATGTAGTACACGGTGCCATAGTATCAAATGAAACTAAGTTAGTCTTCAGTTTTGATTTAAAGAACAAAAAAGACAGCATCTTTAATATTTCTTTGGTACTCCTGTCCAGAGAAGGTACTAAAAGAGTAAGGTGACAGCTGAACAAAGTCATAATGAAGTGTCTGAGACAAGGAGGCAACCATCAGATGTGGCAGTTGAGAGGAGAGAAGAATGACAATCATAAAGTTCTCTGGACCAAGATTTCCAAGGGTCTCAAGCTAAGGCTCTCAACACTTTGGGTTCCCTGTTACACAACAGTAGGCCTGGCAGCCCTGGAAACTGACTAGAGCTAAGGCTCTAAGGTTTCCAGCTGAGCAGCTCAGAGAGCCTCATCAATTTCATTCAGAATATGTAGAAACAGACTTTTTTATTTTTCAAAACAAAAATTTAGCCTCTCAATAGGAAATCTGGAAATTGTAGAAAATTCCAAAATTAAAAAAAATAAATAAAATTGTTCCACAATGGAACAAACACTCTCAGAAAAGTAATTTCAAGTTGTGAACAGCCCTACTTCACAGGTCAAGAATGTCACTTTGAATTTAATAAAAGAATCTGATAGGCAATAAGTCATTAAAGCAGAGAAGGTCTCTGTCTATTCACTTCATTTAATGCTATTTTTTTTAAAAGGGACAGGCTCTAGTTTATTAAAGGGAAATATCAATGACCCAGTAACTTCCCTAGCTAAATCAGTATTTCTTAAGGAACTGTTTCTTCAAGCACTTCATATATAGTAAAGAATATGCATATATATTTCTTTCTCCATAAACCCTTTTAAAAGAAAACTAGGTAAATCATACATTTACAAAGTTATTAACATGTAACACTCAAAATCCATAAATAAAAACCTAAAGTTCTTTTTATCCCCCGCCCACTTTTTAAATGTGTTGCATATCAATTTCAGGCATATACGATAAAATACAATCTATGTGGAACATGGATGAGTTGGTTAACATTGGAGCCTTTATTTTTCATTACCTGACTTGAGTTTTAAGAACAGTAACAAAATAAGACACGTTTTCGTATTTCAATATATATTACAAGTGACCCTCCAAAACAGCTCTCAATATATTAAAGGGACACAACTTACATTATTTTTAAATGGACTTAAAAAAATCAGTTTTCCATAGAGCATCCTTTAAATAATATGTCCTGTATTGATCAAAAATTCTTTTCAAATAATTACAGGTTTTTTCACTCCTCTACTGATGATCAGAAGACTCTTGGGCATGCCCAAGACAACCACCAAACATGCTCAACATACCTCCTATTCCAGGGGTGAGCAAACTTTTTGGCCCGAGGGCCCCATCTGGGAATAGAAATTGTATGGCGGGTCATGAATGCTCACAACATTGGAGTTGGGGTCCGCGAAGGGGTGAGGGCTCTGGTTGGGGGTGTGGGGTCCGGGGTGGGGCCAGTAATGAGGAGTTCAGGGTACGGGAGGGGACTCCAGGTGCAAGCTCTGGGGTGGGGCTGAGGAGTTTGGGGTGTAGAAGGGTGCTCTGGGCTGGGACCGAGGGGTTTGGAGGGCAGCAAGGGGATCAGGGCTGGCGCAGGGTGTTGGGGTAGAGGAAGGGGTGCAGGCTCTGGCTGGGAGTGTGGGCTCTGGGGTGGGGCTGGAGATGAAGGGTTTGGTGTGCAGGAGGGTGCTCCGGGCTGGGATAGAGGGGTTTGGAGGGCGGGTGGGGGATCAAGGCTGGGACAGAGGGCTGGGATGCGGGGGGAGGCTCAGGGGTGCAGGCTCCAGGCGTCGCTTACCTCAAGCGACTCCCGGAAGCAGCAGCATGTCCCTTCTCCGGTTCCTATGCCGAGGCACAGCCAGGCAGCTCTGCACACTGCTCCATCTACAGGCACCGCCCCTGCAGCTCCTATTGGCTGCAGTTCCTGGACAATGGGAGCTGCAGGGGCGGTGCTTGGGGCAGGGTTAGCATGCAGAGCGGCGTGCCTTGGCTGCCCCTACACATAGGAGCTGGAGGGAGGCCATGCCGCTGCTTCTGGAAGACACGTAGTGCGGCCCCCGAACCTGCTCCCCAGCTGTAGTGCTGGACCAGGTCAAGCCCCAGACCCTGCTCCCCAGCGGGAGCTCGAGGGCCGCATTAAAACAACTGGTGGGCTGGATCCGGCCCACGGACCAACTTTGCCCACCCCTGCCTCATTCCCTCTTTTTTCTCTCTGAGCATGTTCTTTCCTGCTGCCTTCTCAGTTACAGCTTTGCTGCATTGCTACTAACAAACACCCTCTTTCAGGCACTGAGAACAGTGTTCACTTGAGCACCACCAGAGCAGTAAATTAGAACAATTACATGGCACTAGGGAAGGAGACACTAGTTATTTGGTAAGGTTATTTGGCCTGTGTCATCCAGGATGTCATATTAGATGATCACAATGGTCCCTTCTGGCCTTAAAATCCTTGAAGTTGATTTTGTCCATGTAATATCTTTTAATCATAAATTATTTGTCATCAGTTAACACTGCTGTTTTTCCACTACTTCCCAGCAATAAGTCAAGTCTACTATTATATGGCCCAATCCTGCTTCCACTGAAGTCAATGGAAGTTTTATTATTGACTTTAATGGGTGCAGGACTGTGTCCATATTTTGTGATAAAGGAAATATACACGATTTTCCACACATTCATCTGCTGAAGACTCTCAATTGCTTTTAAGGCAAAGACATTTTAATTACCAGTAACAGCACTTCTTTGAGAGTGTTCACATTTGTAGGATGGGCCACTGAACTTTGGGAATATGGTAGAAAAGTGGTGCCCACTGGAACCATACTGTGTAGTCTCCAACCGCTTCCAGAAACTTCTGCTGTTCATAGAGCTTTGTCCCACTCACAGAAACCATCAGAGAACTAGAAGTCAGATGCAAGAAACATCCATACTGTGAAACCTTGCACAAGGGATTGTCAACAGATGGTGATTCCAGAGTCAGCAAGCCTTCCTGGATGAAGAAGGCTGCCTTGGACTTCAGTAGGACTAATGGCAAAGAGTTTTTCCTTGAACTGTGGTTGTCTCCTGCTCTGTTGACTTAGCCAAATCACAGTTCCTAAATTGCCTATATTTATGTTGTGACATCACCTAATGACCACAGTCATGATGGTATCAACAGGAGAAGATGATTCTCCAGCTGTATTATCTGTCCAAAAAGCCACAATTCCACAATCGTGAAAGAGGACAAACATTGGTTAAAACCCCATCCTGGTTAAAAAAGGACCAAAAAACAGCAATTAGAAATAATAATAAAAAACATAACTAATGGAAACAGGGGAAATGAATAGGAATCTACATAAATCAGAAGTAATGAAGTGTAGTACATTTATATGGGAAGCTAAAGACAAGAGGGATAAATCCCAGGTTGGAAAGGCTAAGGACAACTAGACTGAGTTTAAGTATGTCAAGAACAGAAATTCCAATAATGGTACAGGTTCATTAGTAGATAGAAACAACAGAATTGTTAATAATGATGCAGAAAATGCAAACGTGTTCCATAAATATTCCTGTTTTCCTGTTCTGTATCTGTAAAGTTCTGTATCTGTAAAGTAAAGTATGATGTACTAATATCACATGACGATGATGAACTACTTTCCAGTCCATTAGCAACTAAGGAGGATGTTAAACATCATCTACTAGGGATTAAACATTTTTAAATCAGCAAGCCCAGGTAACTTGAACCAAAGAGGCCTAGAGAGATAATTTTTAATGAATTTTGGAATACTAGGGAAATTCAGAAGACTGGAAGAGCTAACACTGGCACAACATTAGCAAAGTGGGCAAGCAGGGTGATCTGGAAATAACAGGTCAGTAAGACTGATATCAATTCTGGGCAAAATAATGGAAAAAGGTGATATGGGATTCAATCAATACATAATTAAAGGTTAACAATAAAATTAATGCCAATCAACACTATTTTATGGATGAGTGATCTTATCAAACAAATCGGATTTCATTTTTTTAATGAGATTACAAGTTTGATTGATAAAGATATATGCTTAGATGGAATATACTTGTACTTGAGTAAAACATTTGCTTTAGTACCATGCAATATACGAACCACTATACAGCATAAATAAAGAACACATTACATCAGTTAAGATCTGGCTAACTGACAGATCTCAAAAAATTGTTGTCAATGGGGAATCATTATAGAATGGGATATTTCTAGTGGTGTTCCTCAGGGAACAGATCTTAGGAGCCAGCTTTATTCAAAATTTTCATCAATGATCTGGAAGTAAATATAAAATCACTGCTGATAAAATTTGCAGATGACATGAAGATTGGAGGAATGGTAAATAAGGAGGAATACAGGGCAGTCATACAGAGTGATCTGGATAGTTTGGTTACATGGGGCTGTTCAAAACATGCTTTAGTACAGCCAAATGCAGTTATTCATTTAGGAGCAAGGGATGCAGAACTAGGAACTACACAATGGGGGAATATATCTGAAAAGGATTTAGGAGTCACAGTAGACAAGTAACTAAACATGAGCTCCCAGTGGAATGCTCTGTCAAGAAGGTGCTAAAGTGTTCCTTGGATGTATAAACAGCAGAGTAGCAAGTAGGAATAGGATTTTTACCTTTATATGTGGCACTAGTAAGACTGATACTAGAATACTGCTTCCAGTTCTGGAGCCCACATTTTTAAAGGATGTTGAAAAATTGTAGAGGGTGAAGAAAAGACACACATTATTCAAGGATTAGAAAAAATACCTTACAATAAGGGACTAAGAGTTCAATCTGTTTAGTTTATCAAGGAGGAGACTGAATGTGGACTGAATTCCAGTGTATAAGTACTTTCAGAGGGAGACGTTAACAGGTATCAAAGGGCTCTTTAATCTAAGAGAAAAACATAGCAAGAACCAATGGCTGGAAGTTGAAGCCCAACAAAATCAAATTAAAATTAGACACAAATTTTTAACAGTTAGAGAGATTAATCACTAGAACAAGCTAGCAAAGGAAGTGATGGATTCTCTGTCTCTTGAGGTTTTCAGTCAAGACTGGATGCCTTTCTGGAAGATATGCTTTGATGATCTGGGGAATCAATGTACAACTTAGAAATTCCAGTTTGATTTATGAACTGTGTGTATCCTTATGTCTTACAGCTGCCTTTTACTGTACTTTGGAGCAGGGGGTTGGCACTGGGGCATTTGCCTAGGAATAGGTCAGTTGTTAAAAACCATCAGGACCTGATGGTTTTTAGGTGCCTGGGCAGAAAAAAGGAGTAACTGCATCCTACAGAAAAGCAGTTTTCTCTAATTTCTCTTCAAGGGCTAGGGTTTGAAGGAATGGAATTTCCCCAGGTCTGGGGACAAAGAAGGTGTTGGTACAGCCCTTTAAAAACAAAGATCGACTCAGAGAGGAAAGAAACAAAAGGGACTGAGTACCTGTTGACTGCAGGACTAGTCCAAATTGAAGAAAACTGACTGCAGAGGTGAGAGATTCCAGGATTTGGAGAAGAAGTCATAAACTGGAGAAGTGAGGCCAAGCAAAGTGGACCTGGAACACTGAAAGGACACTGACCAGAATGCTTTAGTAATGGGGAAACCAAGGCAGGGGTTTACATACAAGTGTTTCTTTTGCCTAGTTCCATAGACTTTACAGACCATAAGAGATGGAGTGGAGAAATCGATTTTAAGAGCCCTACAAGTCGATGTAAATGGCTTCGTCGTGTGGACGGGTGCATGGATCAATCGATCTAACGCTGATAAATTCGACAAACTCGTAGTGTAGACCAGGGCAAAGGGAAATAGTTTTTAGAAACTGCTTTTGCAAAGTAGTGACTGCATCTCACCCTTCTTTGGAGAGAGAATTAGAGGAAGAGACATCTCAGACTGGCCTCGTACAGTTGCTTGACTATTAAAATGTTTAAGGAGGTCCCTGCCAATATGGAAAGATTATCCATGGATTAACTGGGGACAAAAGAAAGGAATCTACATAACACTATCACACACCTCCAAGCAGATCACTGAGGGAAAAAATTAGTGACACTTGAAGAAGAGAATGTGAAGTCACCAGAACCCAAAATGCCATTATCCAGGGAGCCATTACGGTGAGCCTCCTATTCTCTCCCAAACAGTACCAAGAGAGAGAGATTTGGAAAGACCCAGAATCAAGGCTCTGGAACAGAAGATTCAGTTAAATCCTCTGGATTCAAAAGAGGACTCCACCAGATCTCTGCAACAGAACACAGAAATGTGCTGAAACCAAGGGACTTGCACCATCTCCAAAGGAAAGAGAGTCAAAGTCCAATAGATCAGTGATACTGGAAGACCAAGAATTGCCTTAAAAGTCAGATCTCTAGTATGCTCTCATGCTTCGTGTGACCACACTGAGCTCTCTATCATGGAAGCTCTCACTGAGCTCTGCGTCACATTACCCCTTTGCTTCAGGGCAAAGGAAAACAGAACAGATGCTGCCACAATTGTTGAGCCCAACAAACCCTAGATCTGAGGGGAGCTTTCCCCAGTAGGAGTGTAGCCTGAGGCTTCCCATGTACTGACACCGTCTTCAGCACTGAGGGAACTCTGCTGGTCAAACCAGCTGGCTCACCTACCACCTCATACGGGAATCCATATGGGATATCATCAAACAGTTACAACCCATACTTGATGGTACCCCATCCTGAAAGAAATCTTTCCTGAACCCCCTTTTCTAGCCTTCAAACAACCCCCCCCCCCCCAACATCTCCAAGCTCATCAGAAGCAAGCTCCCCTCAGACCAGCACACGCGAACTCAAAGGAGCACAAGACCCTCCCAGATGAACAGATGCAAGACCTAAAAACATATCTCCACTGCTACAATGATCAACACTCCCCACAACACGCCTTTCAAGATTCACGGATCCTATACATGCCTATCACAAGGTGTTATACCTCATCCAGTGCACTAAATGCCAATAACAACTATGTGGGTGAAACCAGACAGTCACTACACTCTCAAATGAACTCACACAGGAAAATGATAGAAGACAAAATACCTTATATCACCTGTGAGTGAACACTTTTCACAAAGCAATTGCTTTATATCTGACCTCTCAGTCCTCATCCTCAAAGGAAACCTGTACAACACTTTCAAAGGATGAGCCTGGGAGCTTAAATTCATTACTCTGCTAGACATTTAAAAATCATGGAGTAAACAGAGACACTGGATTTATGGCTTATGACAACAATCTGTAACTCACTAACCCCATCTTTTTGTCCTATGACTACTCTACCTTGACTGGTCCCCTATAACATGTGCTCACTACTTATGCTAAACAATCTGTTCCACCTTGCATTTTGCTGTGATGTTGGAAGTTTCCTTCCCAGACCTGAGGAAGATCTCTGGGTTTATCTTCACATATAGTGCTGCACTGGTGCAGCTGCGCCGGTATAGTGCTTTAGTGAAGACACTCCTATGCCAACAGGAGAGCTCCTCCAAACAGTGTTGTTAATCCACCTCCCAAAGAGGTGGTACTATGTCAACGGGAGAAGCTCTCCCACCGACATAACACTCTACATGGGTTAAGTGGCTATAACGCATACGCTTTGAGTGACATAGTTATACCAATATAGATCTGTAGTGTAGACCTGGCCTCTGTGTGGCTCAAAGACTTGTCTCTCTCACCACCAGAAGTTGGTCCAATAAAAGATATTATCTCACCTACCATGTCTCTGTAATGTCCTGGGACATACACGGCATAGTTGGATTGACTTAACCCCCAGTATAGATGCAGCTAGGTCAACATAAGAATTCTTCCCTCGACATAGCTACTACCTCTCAGAAGATGGACTAACTGCAGCAAGGGAAAAAACTGTTCCATTGCTGTAGAAAATGTCTACAGCCACAGCTGTGCCCTGTAGCATAGACAAGCCCAGTGTCAGTCTTTTGGCACTGAAACAACCACAAGACCAGATACACAATATTTTGCCAATCTGAAGCAGGATCAAGATGCAAAGCCTAGGACCAAAGGCTTCTGTTTGAAAACTTCCTCTCCCTGACCAGAGTATGGTTCATTGGGCCTCTGTCAAGAGGAAGGCATGGAGCAGAATGTATCTGTTCTTTTAGAACTAACATATAAAAGACCAGCAAGTTAAACTATGATTCAGGATATCATCAAGGCACATCAGGCAGTAAGTCTGTGCATTTAACCTGCGAGGAGGACATTAAATACATCACTTAACTCAGGTCTTTTAGGCTCTGACCTTGACATTATGTCCCAGAACCAAGCCAGAGACCGTCATAGATTTTAACTTCGGAAAAACTACATGAAATTACCAATCCAAAAAACAACCAAAACTACAACCAAATATTCTTGGTGGAAAGTTTTCTCAGTACAAAGTGAAAGTCTGTATACCCACAACCAGCCACAGAAAGCAACAAATGAGGTAGTTGGGAACTTCACTGTTTATAACCTTGACTTCTAGAATTCTGTGCTCTGTAATGCTTGTGCAGTTCCAATTAGCCCTATTTTTCTTGAAGATTCCCAAAGCTCAATCACACCAGGTCAGCAGGGATACATCTCAGAACTAGAAATATGTAGAGGTCCCTTCAGAGTAGCAATTATTACTTATTAAAAGAATGTGTGTTGTCGTATTGTTCAAGTCACAAAAAATAAAATAGAACTTGCCTTAAACATCTAATAGTTTTCTCTCATTCATTTATGTGTTTGAAGCAGCACTTCCTTTATCACAAATTGTAGGCCTGATCTTGTTCCTATTGCTATTAAAGTCAATGTGAGTAGGACCTGAATCTATGTGGGCAAAGCGCCGCGGTGGCAACTTCCTGTTTTACTACCATGTATTCATTTTTATGTTACTGATTTTTTTAAAATAGTGATTTATATTTCTGATTACACAGATTTCAATATCTTTCACATAAAATTGTAGGTTTGCTTTAATTGTGCATACACAGAGACCAGGAAAAAAGATATTAAGATAGCATGAAAGGGACAAATGAGACACATGAATTATGACCTTAATCTTTCAGTTACAGTACTCGTAAGTATTACTTTAATAACATCAAGTAAAAAATTCATACTGTAGTGTGATTTTAAATTGGTAGTGTCCTTTTACGATGACTTTCACCACATAAAAAGAATTACTGCTGGTAGGCCATTACTGCAAGTTAAAACCAATTTGAACCAGTCTCCTATCATTTCTTAAAGGTTCTGCACTATTTTACCATACTGGACTACTGGAGTCTCACAGGATAATTATCAAGAACTTGCAGGGTTTTACATGAATGCTATATACCGAAATTTTGCAGAGCCTGTCATGCAAATTCAGAGTGCAGAGGACTGACACTTTTCACCTAATAACAGTCTACACAATTTGTGGGTGAAAGGATATGGTAGATTAAACAATCCCACTTCTCAGAATAGCCACTTTATTTAAACTGGAGATGACTTCACCACTCAGCTTGAATACGTTTTAATTATTTCTGATTGAAATGGATGATTAGTAGGTATCTATTATAGTTCTAGCTGTGCTGTTGGGAAGTAAAAATGAAAGGAAGTTACTGACTAAAAACGAATTTGAAAGTCTTGCTATTTATGCTAGAGAAATAATGAATTTGTGAATATTAGACTGTCATATAGGGAAGTCTTCTGATCTCAAATTACACCAATATAAATCCAGAGAAAGTTCACTGAGATAAATCTGGAATGACTCAGCTGGCTTCAGTGGAGTTGCTTTGGATTTTTGCTAGGGTAACTGATGCACTTCATGAACTAGAGACTCGTAAATTGAACTAATATGTGGTTTATACTTACATGCAACTTTGGGAAGAGAGCCAAACCTTGAATGGGTGGTGAGAATTCCTGAAAATAAGCAAACAAATTACTTACTAAATAAAAAATAATTATTTTAGTAAGATCACAAAGGTGAATTTAAATAACCAGATTAACATTTAATTTTTCATGTGACCATGCCATAGTAGTTAAAACAGCTCATGTAGTGCAGAGGATTAACTTTTTAAGAAGAAAAATCCCAATAACATTTCTGACTTATAGCCACAAAACTAGAAAATTCAAGAGTTAAAATTTTGGCTTTATCCCATTTAGTGCAACTAGGTATTGCAGAACATACAGGATGTATAATCGCTCTCTGGAGAACGCAATACCCCAATACAAGGTGAATGAGATAATTTCAGTCAATTCCAAGTTCCCCCCTTTCTGCAGTTTCAAGTGCTGCAGCAGCTATGTGACTAGGAATTTGAATTTTTCTTAATCATTTTGTTATTCTTCTCTTAACTCCCTCCATTTTGTTACACCTTTCTGGAATTGGGTTACTCAGTACAGAATGCACTATTTCTAGTTGTGGTTTTACAAGCTCCCATAGAGACAGACTATCATCTAGTCCAGTTCCTGTCTCCTACTGAGGTTAGCACATGCCTCAGGGAAGGTGCAAGAACCCCTACACAGATGCAAGGTAATCTACCTTGCCAGGGAAGTCACCTTCTAACCCCAAACAGCTAGAGAATGGTTTAAACCAGTGGTCTCCAACCTTTTTATGCCAAAGATCACTTTTTGAATTTAAGGGCAACCTAGGATCTACCCAGCCCCTTCCCCAAAGCTCCACCCTTTCCCCAAAGCCCCACCCCACTCACTTCATCCCCCCGCTCTCTGTCACTCGCTCTCCCCCACCCTCACTCACTTTCACCAAGCTGGGGTAGGTAGTTGGGGTTTAGGAGGGGGTGCGTGCTCTGGGCTGGGGTAAAGGGGATCGCAGTGTGGGAAGGGGCTCTGGGCTGAGCCTGGGGCAGGGGGTTGGGATGCAGGGGTGTGTATGTGGGGGGCCAGGGCATGTGCAGGGGATTGGGGTGCAGGAGGGGGTAGGGGTATTCGCTCTGGGACTGGGGTCAGGGCTGGGGGTGCAAGAGGGGGTTCAGGGTGCTGGCTCCAGGAGGGGGCTCAGGGCTGGGGTGCAGCCTCCCGCCAGGCAACACTTACCTCCGGCGGCTCCCGGTCAGTGGCGCAGTGAGGCTAAGGCATGTTCCCTGCCTACCCCGGTCCCACACCGCTCCTGGAAGTGGCCAACGCGCCCCAGCAGTCCATGGGAGAGGGCGGGTGGCACATGGCTACACACACTGTCCCTCTCTGCAAGCACCACCACCGCAGCTCCCATTGGCCACAGGTCCCCGTTCCGGGCCAATGGGAGCTATGGGGGAAGTGCTTGCAGGCAGGAGCAACACATGGAGGGAGAACCCTGCCCCCCAGCCCCTGCGATCAACCGGTTACTGACCACTGGTTTAAACTCTGATGTGTAAGATTTTACAGCCCTTCCCATTTTTTTTAAGTACTTAATATTTTATTTCTAAATATTCTTGAAATCCATAAAAATGTCAAATACGTTTTGAATCTTGCTACGGTCTTGGTCTCAGCAACATCCTATGGCATCCAGTTTAATTACACATCGCATGAATATGTATTTCCAAGTATGAGTTTGGAATGTGGCACCATTTCATTGATGGTTCCCTTGTTTTTGTACTGAGACACTGAGAAAAGTCGTTTCCATTCTACCTAATTTATAACATTAATTAATTTTGCAGACTTATGTCCCCTCTTATTTGCTTCTTCTCTGAGATACACAATCCCAGTCTTTTCAGTTTCCATAAGCAAGTTTTTTCTATGCATTTTTGCATTCTCATAGCCCATATCTGAATCTCTTCTAGTTACATAATATCCTTTTTTGATACGGCATAACTAGGGCTCCGTGCCTGTCACAAAGATCGCAGAAGTCACAGATTCCGTGACGTTCTGCAACCTCCGTGACTTCTGAAGAAGCCAGTGTGGCTGACCCCAGGGCCAGCTGCTCAGGTGGCCCCTGGGACTGCCACACCAGCTGCTGTTCGAGCGGCCCCAGAGACAGCGGTTCCGGGACAGCCAGAGCAGCCGCGATCTGTAGCCCCGGGCAGCAGTTCCCAGTTGACCGGAACAGCTGTGGTCTATGGCCCCGGGGCAGTGGTTTCTGGCCAGACGGAGCAGCTGCGATCTACAGCAGTGGCCGGCCAGCCAGAGCAGCCTCGGTCCCTGACGCCCCCCGCAGTAGTGGCCCCCACAGTGTCTCCCCGCAGCACCTCACCCCCAAGATTTAATCACAGGCATTTTTAGTATAAGTCATGGACAGGTCACAGGCCGTAAATTTTTGTTTATTGCCCATGATCTGTCCATGACTTATACTAAAAATACCTGTGACTAAATCGCAGCCTTAGGCATGACCACAAATGAATACAATATTCTAGATAAGGGGAAACCCTCTTTTATATAATGATATTTTCATATTAAAGTATTTTCCATTCCAATCCAATTCCAAAATCTACTATCATCCCTAGATTTCTTTCAGAGTTACTGCTTTGGAGGTTTTTCCCTACCACTGGCTATTTCTTTTACTGAATATTTTTTCTTCCCCACATGTACAAAAGCTTGCATTTCTCCACTCGTCAAGTTTTCGCAATATTTCCTACACATATTTCTAATCTACTTACATATCATGATTTAAAATCAAATTTATGCATGGCAACCTTGTTGAGAGTACAAGTAAATCTTATCTGAGCAACATGAAGTTAAACCAAAAGATGTTTTAAAGTTTACCTTTCTTAATTAAGCCCTGAGTGACAATCATGCTTACTGCAGAAACAGGAACAGCTGTGGGGGAAAAAAGTAGCTTATCAATATAGAGAAAAAAAGAAGAATTATAATTTGTAGTTTTTTCAAAGTGACGGATTCTCTCTCTCTCCTGATGTCTTCAAATCAAGACGCATTCCTTTCTGGAAGATGTGTTGGCCAAACACAATCATAAGTTATTGGCTCAATACAGGGGTACTGGCTGAAGTTTAATGGCCTGTAATATAAAGGCGGTCAGACCAGATGCTCTAATGATTCCTTGTGGCTTTAAACTCTATGAATAAGATAACACTACACTTACACTTGAAAAATCTGGTAGAAGGTATCCTCCTAACATTGAGTAACTGAGTGGAAGTATTGTGGAAACCAATTTAGAGTTTCAACAATTTCACTTCTTTCAATGTATATATAAAAATAAGATAGCATCTACTCCATTGCTCTTTTTAAAACTCCAACCATCACCCCAATCAGGAGCAATGTCCTAGTTAAAAAAAAATCAGATGACCATTAACTGAACCCACAATCCTTCCATCACTTACAACCCTCATCGTTACCTCCCCTTCCCAAAAGCTAGGGACCAAAGAGGGTTCTTGCTGCATGACTGGAAATTCAAGATTCCAGCTATTTCAAACCATGCTGAGAGAGAGTTCCAAAATTGAGGGGAAAGGAGGTTTTCCAGAGAGATAGGAATCTACTCCAAAACAGACAGACAGTTAGTTCAACTTACAGGGTGCCAGTGCACTATGTTCACATAAAAATATATTGTTCAACAAACACATTGCTAAATTCTACATTAGCTTCAGTTTCCACAAAGAATTAAGATGCAGCCTCATAAAAACCATAGTGCAGCAATCTACTCTCTAGATCAGGGGTCTCCAAACTACTGCCCGCGGGCCGGATCCGGCCCGGGGCTTCCATTTGTCCGGCCCTCCAACCAACCGGAGAAGCGAACAGCTGAGTAGGCATGCCAAGCAGGCAGGGGGAGGGGCCGCCAGCAGCAGCTCACATGGGGCGGCAGCACAGCTGAGCTGTGCAGAGGGGTGAGTGCCCCCGGAAACCAGTGTCCCCCCAAAAGGGGAGCCAACTTAAGGGAGTCATTGCTGCAGCCCAGGAGATACAGGGAGAAGCAAAAGCTGGCTGCAGCTGAGTAGGCACGCTGAGCAGAGGGGTGAGTGCCCCTTGGAGCCAGTGTCCCCCTAAAAGGGGAGCCAACTTAGGGGAGAGTCATTGCTGCAGCAAAGGAGGCACGGACCCCTGCCTTAGTAGAGTAAAAATACAAGCCAGATGCTTAATTACATCTCCAATAAATGGAGTAAAGAAGATGGAAATTAACAATTTCATAATGGTTAAATTTTAACTACAGCACTAATAGAACCAAACAGTCCCAACCAACAATGGGAACCTGGAGTACAGGTTCTTTGGTCTCTTACCAAAGTACAGCCAAACTTTCAATCAATTTTGATGACAGGGAACACTAACTTTGAACCACAGCTAAATGCAATTTTGTCAGAAAAACATCAGTACCATATTTCTCATTAATCCTAAAATAAAGAAATATTATTTTTGAATATGTGAATGTGATTTTTAATGTATTGACAAATATTTTGTGTGATTTCACAGTACCTGCATCGATTAACTTTTATACCTGATTTAGAATTTAATGCAACACTGACAGAGTAGGGCAGTGTTGTTTTTTAAACAATTTTGCATATATTTGCATATATTTAATTTCTTTCACCGTTGCTTCGGTCCGCAAAGCCCCTTCAAAAATCTAATATGGCCCTCGTCTCATAAAGTTTGGAGACCCCTGCTCTAGATGACAAAGGCACAGATGACAGACAGAAGATAATTTCATAATCTCAAAGCCGTACCTAAATGAAGAAGTGGTGCTGGCCTTTTGGATGGGGGGAAAATGTAAAGTAATAATGCAATCCATTTTGGTCAAGAATTCTTTAGTATTTTGTGAAAAACATTGTTTTGATAACTGAAGCAAATCACATTGTATATTGGGCAAGCAACATTCTGTTAAGACAATGCATGATCACAGGTCCCATGTATTATGATTTGCAGAATTCAGTTTGCTGCAGAGTCATGCTCCAGAGTCTCAGCCTTCATTAAATAAAATATTTCTAGTGCTTATGGCTGCAGAGATTTCCTCTGATGGTATGTGTACATAGCAACAAGATATCCACGACTGACCCATGCCAGCTAACTCAGGCTGGTGAGACTCGGGCAGCAGGGAGAACCCTGGACTCTAGGATACTGCGAGGTGGGAGGGTCTCAGAGCCTGGGCTCCATCCATCCCAAGCTTGAAAGTCTACACTGCAATGCAACAGCTCCATAAATCGGAGTTGGCTGACAGGGGCCAGCCTGGTACGTATCTAGTTGCTATGTAGACATAGCCTGAGAGCAAACTGAGTGTAAACTGATGTTTATTCTCTTACTGAAGTTGCAGAGAGACTGAAAACAATGGTTCTAAGAAGTGTGAACTGTCCCATTTACCTTAATGGCCTATGAAAGATAATCTGCAGCTCAGAACTGAAAATATGAGGACAGTGTAAAATAAACTGAATTGAATATCAAAATATATAACAGGAGCTATTGTACCGAATTTTTCATTTTCATATTCAATTCAATAAAAATCTCAATTTAAAAAATTGCATGAAGCTTCTGCAGAAATCAAAAAATACAGACCTGCCTTATCTCAGTCTTTTGCATGTTTCACTAGCATTTACATGGTTTAAAAAGTCATCCAAATCCTACAAACTCTTACTCACATGAATAGTCAAACAAATTTTGAGGGCCAACTTGTACAAAGGTTTGCAGGAGAAGGCTGTGACCCAGGGACCTCTTGATATGAACTGACAGAGGGCGTGGGGGCATAGGCATTTACAGGGATCTCTAAGGTCAAGCATATGCACAATAATTCATCCAAGTGTGGCATGTAAGGTCTCTACCAAGAGCAAGTAGCTTACAGACCATCATCATCACTGAGAAACAGGCGTATGGATAATATTTAGAGACAAACTTACAAGCTTCACAGAGATCTTCTTCAGCTCAGTGTAGCTCGAAACTTTTCTCTTTCACCAACAGAAGTTGGTCTAATAAAAGATATTCCCTCACCCACTGTGTCTCTCTAATATCCTGGGACCAACACAGCTAAAACAACACTGCAAATTATGGATAATATTTAAGAAGTATCTATACCAAAAATTATCTCTCTATGTCTGGTCACTTATGTATCGTTCATTGTATACATCACAACGGAGACCTATTTGTATTATTGATCCTGATGCTAATCAAGAGACTGTGAAATCAAAAGAGAGGAAAGTTGCAGAAAAAAAAAATGACAGCGGAATATTCTGTTCACAAGTAAAAAGAATGGATTCTGGGGGTACAACGGTGTACCGATATACATCCAGGATCCTTCATGGAGGAGACGAACAATCATCATGGTCTATCTTATGAAAGGAGGGTCACAGTCAACCTGACTGGAAAATGCTGCAAAGACTTTGGGTGAGCTAAACTTCATTAGACAGGAAAGTATCTAGTTAAGTCTAGGCTCTAGAATGCGTGTTATGATTTTATTTTACATGTAACCATTTGTTGCCAATACTTTTCCCTGCTACTTCTCAAATCTTTATTTTTGTTAAATAAACATACCTGTTTTTACTATAAACATTTCTAAATGCTGTGTGTAAAGTGGAGCTATGATCTAAGATATAACTGGCAAGCTGAGGTGTACTGTTCCTTTGGGAACAGTGTATCTGTCAATACAGTGGAACAGGAGTTGAGCACTCCAGTGAAATGCTCAGAGGTTGGAGTGTGCCTATTGCTAACCTGCAGAGGAACAGAAGAGTCTGTGTAGGCTGAGGAGGGAGTGCATGTGTTGCCCAGTGGTGGTGGAGTCAGGGAGCTGACTCCCGACAAGCATAGAGGCTCCCTCACACTAACCGTAGGTGACGAGGAGATGCTTTACAACCCTGTGTAACTATGAGAAGCAAAACAGGCCCTATGACTGGATCTTAAAAACAGTTAGTGTAAATGCTAATGGATCAAGTATTCAGGGAGATGATGTGACAAGCATTTTCCTTCTATAATATTACTTATCTTAGAGTATAATTTGATTTCAGTGAAGCTTCTCAGACAAATGGTCCTTATTCATGAGTAAGGATTTGCAGGGTTTGGCTCTCATTCTTAAATAGCTGTGATAATGGCAAAAACAACACTACAAAGGAGGAAGAAAGAGGAGATTAAAATGGAGACAAAGGTGGTTCATCAGCAAACTTGACTCACATCTATACCAGAAGCTCTCTTCGTTGCATTCCCTGAAAATTCTTCTTTCATCCTCTGTTGGTACGTAAGCCATACCTACAGGATCCTTTCATTATGAAAATTGAACATTAAAAGATATGTATATGAAAATATTAACAGAATGAAGCTTTTTAAAAATGCTTTTCCTAATCTCGACGATTTTATATGAAATAGCTGTAATTTAATAAATTGGGGCCTTTATTCATCTGTGAATGCCTCATCGGGCTAGCATTATTAGCTATTTAATTTAGTTAGATTTATAACTATCCAGGCCTCTTGCTGCCTTAGGTATAATTTTAAAGATACAACAACATTGAAAAACAAATACACAGCAGCTTATCCAGACATGAGAAAATAAACAAAAACCCTCCCACACACTTAAATACCAAGCCTTGTCGTATTCCTCCCACCACAAAAGCCTGGGTAAAAAGACAGATCTTGCAGTCTGCCTTGAAGGTCAACAGAGTCTAACTATTCACAGAGCACTACGATCATATCGGTGTTAGTCACTATAAATTAACACAGTAGAAAAGTATTAACCACATAAAACATTTCAGTTATCTATAAAGTGTTATAAGGTGAAGGCTGGCCAACCGCTCCACGAACTTGGAGTGCCTGATCATCACCACTATTGTGAGAGAGCTAAGTGATGTTAGGCTGTGGTGAGCACCTAATACTATGAATGAAAGATAACATTTTTAGAGAGAAGTTATTCTACATTACCAATTCACAATACATTTCTCTCATTAACTGGACCTCACAGCAGTGGGAGAGAAAAACTTCAAATTACAAAGGAACATCCATAATTAAGGCTAAGTTTTTGTCACAGATATTTTTAGTAAAAGTCATGGACAGGTCACGAGCAATAAACAAAAATTCACTGAAGCCCATGACCTGTCCCTAACTTTCACTAAAATTATCCCTGACAAAACGGTGAGCTGGGTTCAGCACTCATTCTTGCTGGGGCTCCCGGATCCCCCACCACTGTGGGGAGTGGGAGCTCTGGGGTCCCCCTGCCCACAGGGGCTGGGCTGCTGTAGGGTCCACTTGTCATCCCCCCTATCGGGGTGGCTGGGAGCTCAGGGGTGCCCCCACCATGACTGGGAGCTGCAGGGTCCCCCCCGTGTCCACCGAGGCTAGGCAGCTTCAGGGTCCCCCCACTGCCTGCTGTGGCTGGGTAGCTTTGTGGGGGGGAGCACCAGCCCCAGGCAGAAAATGTCACCAAAGGAAGTCATGGATTTTGTGACCTCCATGCCATAATCATAACCTTATCCATAGTATATGGAAATGCTACATAAAGAGTTAGCCCATAGCATATTCGATGTATTCAACATCAGTTTGTATTTTAGGCTAGGCTAGTTTATTACTTATGCCTGCAAAAGAGAAGCCTGGGTATCGATAGCATGTGGGGGCAAAGGGAATATATAGCCAACAAATCTCCATTGCAAGTAATTCTAAGGAGGTGATTAATGCACCCTTTACTGAACAAAAATGGGGTTTTGCTATGTGTGTTTCAATGACACCTCACTGGCACTCTCGATGACATTTTCAGATATTTTATTCAATCGTCCTCATGTAAACGATCCCAGCTTGAGACGCCAGCTCTGCAAACATTGCAGAGATGTTTTGCTACAACAATCTCCGTCGCCCCAAAACTGCGGCTGCCACCAGGTCAGAGGTTGCTAGCGCTGACACAGGCAGGCCAAGGGATCAGGCTATTTCCCCTCCACACGACCTGCAAGCAGAGCCCGGCTGGGGCGGCCAGGGTCTCACACACAACAGCCGCCCCGGGGGCGGGCGGCGAAGGGACAGGCGTTGAGCGACACGAGGCGCAGTAGAGCCCTAGGACTCCTCGTGCCCTGCAAATACACGGGGGAAGGGGACCCCACATCGCACGGCAGAGCTCGCAGAGGCCTCCCGGGCTTCACAACAGTTCCCTTCGCGCCTGCCCGGCCCCAGCCCTACCGGCACCCCGGGGGCGCCTGGGCAACGGGCTCCCCGCAGCTGCTCAGCCCCAAGTCAGGGGCAGCTCCTCCGTACCTGCCCCGGGCCGCCGTGCTCCCCTCCTCGGGGGCCCCGCCCTACCTGCCCGGGAGGATCCATGAGGGCAAGCACGGGGAGGGGACTAGAAGAAAGCAAAACACGGCTCAACGGCAGTGCCAACCGCACCGACACACAAACCTCCCTAGGAGAGGGAGGAGAACCGGAAACCCGCAGCGACACAATGACCCCGCGGGAACGGGACAAAGGACGGCTTCACCGGAATGACCCGGATACAGATATGGACAGGGAGGAGCAACAGGAAAGTGCCCCGCCGCGAACTCGCTTAGTGCGCATGCGCCTGATAAGCGTGTTCCGCTCTCCTCGCCCCGCCCCCTTCGCTCTGCTGCGGGGGGCGTGGCTGGGCTGCAAAGGCTCGCCCCGGGATGCGTGGGCATCGCCTCTCAGACCCTCCTCAGCTACTGCGAGTGTGCGCGAGAATCGGGCGAGGCGGGCTCTTGCCTCATGAGCCAGTGGCTGAATGATGAGTGGACGTAGGGGTTCAGTGCCTCCCCCTGGGCAGCCGCTGTGAGTGGGGGCTGGCGGGTGGCATCTCCCTGCGAGCAGACGCGGAGCTCCATGGGAGGGAATGACAGCCACCCCCCTCGCCGTGGCAAAGGGTGGTTGAGCGGGTCACAGGTTCCCCGATCTCTAAGGAAAGGCTGAGCTGATTTCTCCATCCCCGGGGGGAATGGGAGCCATTATCCAAGTTTGAAGTTGCTGCTGAGCTGGATTTACAAAAACAATGATGAGTCCGGTGGCACCTTAAAGACTAACAGATTTATTTGGGCATAAGTTTTCGTGGTAAAAATTCACTTCTTCAGTTGCAACTGAAGAAGTGGGTTTTTTTACCCATGAAAGCTTATGCCCAAATAAATCTGTTAGTCTTTAAGGTGCCACCGGACTCATCATTGTTTTTGTGGATACAGTCACAGACTAACACCGCTACCCCTCTGATACTTGAGTTGGATTTGTATCACTCACGAAACAAGGAGGAGAAGAACGACGCACACACGTGCATGTGATGTATGCTCGCATAACATGCTGTGTCTACGTCTTACGTAACCAATTGTGCTATGAAACATCTGCGTACAAGATCGAGCTGGTGCTGGCCTGTGACAGTAGTGGCTTGTACGCTGTACCAGTGCTTTTCTCATGGACTTGTCAGTTTCTACAGAAACTGATTGCCTTTCACCTAAAAAGAAAGCCTGTTCTGGCGCTCTGGCTGCAAAGAAAAACTTCCAAACTTAAACGGGCCATGGTCTGTCTGCAGACAAATAGAAATGATAACCCTCCCAGGTGGGAATTAGTCACTTCTATGAATGGAGTGTTAATGAGGGGAATTACTAAAATTGACATTCAAGGTCCCAGCCATTCCTTTCAATGCACAATGTGTTTCCTTCCTGTGCTTTTACTGCCTGCTTGCTTACAGGAAAATTGCATTCTCTAATAAATTCAGGGGTATTCATAGCTACAGAAATGGTGAATTCTCAAGCGGTAATTCTTACATCATTTATTTTTTTAAATGGTAATATATTTTTGGTATTGTGACACACTGTCTGTCAGGAGTTATTGTATGAGCCATATGTAAAACATTTTAAATATACAGTAACGTGTCCTGTGTACTATATTTAGCTTTAGAAACTCCAGACAGGAGGCAGGTTACCAATAAAAACATCTGTTAAGTAAAAGATTGTTTGCAAGAGCTGGCTAAAAGAAAGGAGGCTCTAGAAAGAAATTAGGTTCAAGTTTTGTTAGTTACGCACAGGAGCCCAGGCAGGGACTAAGAGCAGCACCACTGGGATAGTTTGAGTATGGAATTGAGTGAGGATTTGGACGTTAGGGGGCTGAGTTGGAGCAGGAGGATTATGATGGGCATGCTAGGTTTGCATCCTGCTAACAGTAAAAACAGGAACCTCAGAGAACTAACTATTCTAGGTGAAAGCAGTTTATCAATTAACAGGAATCACTTAAAAAAGGACACTTTATGGTTTTATCTGCTAGTGTGGTGCTTGCTGTAATAGCTTCCACATTGAAGACAATGCTACTGCTTTAATTCACCATATGCTGCTGAGCTGTTGCCACTCACTTGGAAGACACCACTCCCTCACACCATTGTAGAGGGGGCAAATCATTGTTTCTTAGCCCTCAAATTTAGGTGAGGAGACTTTAAAGCCACTGCTGTCTGATCACTGCACAGAGGCCTCTGCCTGGAGGAGGGAAATGGCAGGCATCAGGGAGCCTTGAAATCAGTAGAGTGGAGGTCAATTAAATAAACAGTGTGGGAAATGGGGTGTGGAAATGTTAGTGTGGCAGGGTCACTAAAATGAGATGGATGGTGGTGGAAGGGTACATTTGGTTACATCAGGTGGGTGAAGAGGTATGCAGGGAAATCATTAGAGGAGAGAGATTTTGGAGTACTGGGGACTCCTGAAATGAGTTAATTTGCATAGAGTTACACAGATTTGCACAAAGTACTGCCTAGTGATGCAAAAGGCTCCAGTTTCTTCCAAACCTCTAGTTAATTAATTGTGCCCCTCCAGCCCCAAATCAATTAATTTTGCATTTTGTAGTATCTTAACATCAGTGTTCTGCCTCTCAGACCCCATCAATTAATCCTGGCCCTGTCAGTCCCACATCACCCAGCACATATTAACAGAGATGGTGGGGGTGGATGAAAGCAGATTCCTGGTACCACTAGCTAAAATCCATGTGATTTGGAAAGTGTTTTGACTGTGCGGGTAATAGAACACCTCCTAGTCAACCTGCTTCTTGGTAATGATTTTTTCCGTGTAGTTCAGGTTAAAGTATTTGCCTGCAGCAGGAGGGAGTTTTATGCTGGGACCCCTGAAGGGTTAGGTCTCAGGAACTGCTGAGAGAAAATGGGAGAGAGTCTCCTTGATTCTTCTGCAGCAGGGGGAAGCCACATGCTTCCAGGTGGGAGGGTGGTTGAGACCAACTCCTGCACTGCAGCTGAAGACAACGCCACATCAGGAAAGGATGGGGGTGTAATGCCTGCCTGGGAGAGAACTGTCCAGGTTGTTAGCTGCCAGCAGGTTGCAGGTGAACCAGAGATAAACTCGGCTCTAGGGAGCATAGAGAAATGTGTTCCAGAGAAGAGTCCAGAGAAGGGGCAGGGGATTTCAGAAACCAGTGAAGTGGGTGAGGATTCCTCTGACTCTGTAACACAGGGAAGCAGTGTGCTTCCAAGTATAGGAGGGGCTGAGACTAGCTCCTTCCCAGCATAAAGCAACATGCCCTCAGGTGCAGGGGCAGGAGAGGTGTTGTCAGTGATTAAGGAAACTGTCCCAGTTGTTAGCTGGCAGAGTTTTGCAGATGAACAAGGGACAGAACCCTTCCCTAGGGAGCACAGAGAAATGTGTCTTAGGAGGGGGCCTAGAGGAGGAAACTGGGGAAGGAATAGTGGAGGTACAGGAGTGTCTCCTCACTAGTCACTTGGGGCAGGATGCCCAGGACACTAGGAGAATGGCTGGGTCAGCATCTGTGCACTCAGCCTGTGACTCAGGTTTTGAGACGGAACCATGTAACTGACCTCCTGGAGGGGAGGAGTCACACAGCTGACTTCTCAGGGACAGAGAAAAGCGTGGCAGAGGGTACCCCAATCCAGGTCCCAGTTTTTCAGGATGCTCTTTCTGATAAGTTTTTGGAAAGTAACTGTGTCTCTTTACATCAAGATGCAGCTCCAACGCCTATGACAGCAGAGGAGTTGAGACCAGGAAATTGCTAGGTGGTAGTTTGTGAGAACACAAATGACCCAACTGATAGAGAAGGGGGTGTTTTCCCCCAGGCTGGTGAGAGCCAGGGAGCAGTTATGGAAAAGCTGCTGTGAAAGGGTGAATCTGATCAAAGGGTAAAAACACCTACCCCAGAGAGCACAGATCACAGCCTTCTACGGGGCAGGGAAAGACTCAGTGCTGGGAGGGAGAAACACAGGGTAACCCCAAAAGGGGAACTGGATTGTCTGCATATGTATAGTCCTGGGGTTGGAAGACCCAAAGAGCCAGCCAATGTGCAGGATCTCCCTGAACACCTAACTTGCCAGACCCTGAGGCACCAAAATTCCAGAAACATGATTAAATTAAGAGCCCACACAGAGGGGAACACTGGCGAGAAAGAAAAGCCAGTGACTGATTACATGGGAGATAGTCAAAGGACACCATGGGTAATGAACAAACTAACCTCAAACTAGAATATCTGAACAGAGGGTGTGGTATCATAAAGATACTTGTAAACGCACATCTGAGATAAAAATTTTGGTATCAATGTTAATTTTTCAGGATAAGAATTTTGACACGGATGTTAAACCTTACAATAATGCTACTTTTCAATTAATACCTGTAAACAGGTTTAAAGCTTACCACAGTGGAGAAACCTGGTTTGCTGTGTTAATGGGGAAACTGAGGCACACCGCCTCATGACCTTGATGGCTGGATGCCAAGAGAACTATAACACAAACTGCCTTTGAACTAGTCAGTGACTAACTCTCTTGCAGTAAACTAAGAGGAGAGGTGTGACATTCTGTACCTCGGGGGAATACCCTGCACTCCCATGTTCATCCTTATAATGTGATTGTGTGGTATCCAATGCAAAGTTTGTCATGTCGGATGTCTTCGAAAGGCTCATGATGCACTGAGCATTGTTATAGTAATGTTATAGATTGTAATTTCATGTATATAGTTATGAGGCTGAATATGTGTCCTCATGGCTTAAAACAAGCCCAGGCAAAAACTCTCCAAGAGCAGAGAGGCAGTTCACACTTCATCAGGGCATGTATGGGACAAACCCAGCCCAGCCTCACAGGAACAAAGGACACTGGCCTAGGCAGCAACAAAGGATCTGTTGGACTCTCGGGTGAGTCACCCCCCTTCCTTTGGTCAGTTTGGGACTACGATGAGGTAATGCTCACCTGACTCTGAAGGGCGGAGGGCAAAGCCAAGAGGGAAGAAATAACATGATAAAAGGGAGAAACGTTTGTCATGCTCTTCTTCTCTCTTCCACCTCCATCTACAGACATCACCACCAAGCGATTGAAGCGCTGATCAAAGGGGAGAGCCTGGCTGAAGGGCAACCAGCCAACCTGTGGTGAGAAGCATCTAAGTTTGTAAGGACACGGAAAGTGTTAAAATCAGCTTAGAATACGTTTTGCTTTTATTTCATTTGACCAAATCTGATTTGTTGTGGTTTGATTTATAATCACTTAAAATCTATCTTTGTAGTTAATAATTTTTTTGTTTTTTCTACCTGAAGCAGTGCGTTTGGTTTGAAGCGTGTCAGAGACTCCCCTTGGGATAACAAGCCCTGGTGCATATCAATTTCTTTGTTAAATTGACAAACTCATATAAGCTTGCAGCATCCAACAGGCATAATTGGACACTGCATGATGGAGGTTCCTAGGGTTGTGTCTGGGACCGGAGATATTGGCTAGTGTCATTCGGTTGCACAATCCAAGCGGCTTACATGCCAAGGGCTGTGCATGAACAGGCCAGGAGTGGGAGTTCTCACAGCAGAGCAGGGTAAGGCTGGCTTCCAGAGTCAAGGATTGGAGTGACCTAGTAGATTACCGGTCCAGATAACACCAGGGAAATGTCACAATCTCACCGAGATGTTTTCCCCATCCCAGCCACTTACGGACTTCCTAAAGTCTGAAAGATATTTTGGAGCAGGGCACCCCTCCTGTGGGTCTTATATGCCAACCCTGTTTAAATCTTTGGTATGCATTAAAAAAACCAACTGGAAATTTCACAAACTAAAAATCATGATTAACCAATAGTTAACAATAGAAGTGTTTCATTGGAATCCACCTAACCACCAAATTATTACACTTACTTTATCTGAATTCTGCACTTAAAACCCAAGTGTTAGAATGTCTTGAATTAAACACTTAGGACAACCAGTTCACCCCTACCATATAATCCTTCTTTCACTAGTCTACCCCACCACCCTGCCCTCCAGGACTTGTGCTACCTATCCTGCCTTAGCTTTGTGGTACGCTGATTATCCTTTAGTCTTTGCAATCACCATTTAAAGCGTTCTTTTATCAGACAATAAGAACATAAGAACGGCCATACTGGGTCAGACCAACGGTCCATCAAGCCCAGTATCCTATCCTCTGTCAGTGGCCAATGGCAGGTGCCCCAAAGGGAATGAACAGACAGGTTATTAATTTTATAAATAACTCACTCTTGGCTCAGTGTGCTGAAATAGTTTATCTGTGTCAGAATTTGCAAACTGTTAATAAAAATAGTAGCAAGATCAGCTAGTACAGTACTGACAAATGGATAAGAAAATGTGGAAATTCCATAAGATGCAAGATAGACTTTCAGACTCATCATCTGTCTAATATGATGTTCTTTGTTAAAAAAAAATTAGTGCAGTAGAGTAAGTCACAGATGTGAAGCTCTCCTCCTGGCACCAAGGTTGTAATTTAGACCAGTTGTAGGGCCTTAACCAGGTTCACCTTCAGTTGATGCCTTTCCCCCAATTAATCCACAAACTCAGAGAATCCACCAGGCAAGCCTTCTGCTATGAAGGACGAAGCAGCATGTATTCTGGACCATTTTGTAAAGCTCATCCCAACTGGGTGGGAGAGAGGGCAGCCTTGCAAGGCTCCTGGTCCCTTCAAGAAACAATAACAGGGTTTCTTTCCAAACATTACTTATTTCTGGGACTGCTTCCTCCCTACCAACATCTCCTAGGTCCTTGTATATGTCAGACTTCCCAAAATCTTAAAGGGTCACTCTACATTACAGGGTGGGGCTGACCTCTAAGTCCCATATAGTCTTAAGGGGGCGGACTACCCTGTAACAGGTAGGGAACAACTTTTTGTTCTGTTTATACAATGCCTAGCACAATGGTGTCCTAATAATGCTAACAATTATTAATAATACTTAATGGGTTAACAGAAATGCAGTTGAGTGATGAGTCCATCCCTAAAGTGGAAATAACACATTGCTTTGTACATAAAAAAAGCTCTTCAAAGAAAGAAAGTAAGGTATAGCATGATCCAATGGCTGGAAGTCAAAGCTAGACAAAATTCAGACTGGAAATAAGGTGTAAATTTTTTACAGCGAGGGTAATTAACCATTGGAACAATTTACCAAGGGTCATGATGGATTCTCTATCACTGGATATTTTAAAATCAAGAATGTTTATTTTGGGGGAAGTTCTGTGGTCCGTGTTATACAGGAAGATAGACTAAATGATCAAAGTGTCCCCTCTGGCCTTCAAATCTACGAAATCTATATTATAACTACTACAATAAGCAGGCAAGCAAAGAATCAATCATTGCCCTAAGGAAGTATGGCATATCAGTAAGAAGCCAGAGAGGCAGCCTTAGTTGTTGCTCAAAGCCTCAATTAGTAAGGATATTGTCACTCACATTAATAACTTCATAATAATTATTATTTTTATATACTTTGCATGTTCAAAGTACTCTACAATTTAACTAATTATCCCTCACCCTATCCCTAACCCTATCCTCCATGAATTTATCTAATTGTTTTGTGAACTCAGTTATTATACTTTTGGAGTTCACAACATCCCCTGGCAACAAATTCCACAGGTTGACTGTGCATTGTGTGAAAAAAGTATTTCCTTATTATTTTATTTTGTGCCTGCTGCCAATTAATTTAATTGGGTGATCCCTGGTTCTTGTGTTATGTGAAGGGATATATAACACTTCCTTATTAATTTTCTCCACAGCATTCATGATTGTATAGACCTCTATCTTATCTCCCCTCAGTGGTCTCTTTTCCAAGATGAACAGTCCCAGTCTTTTTAATCTCTCCTTGTATGGAAACTGTTCTATATTCCTAATAATTTTTGTTGCCCTTCTCTGTACCTTTTCCAATTCTAATATTTTTTTTTGAGATGGGGCAACCAGAACTGCACAAGTGCTCAAGGTGTGAGTGTACAATGGCTTTATATAGTGGCATTAAGATATTTTCTATTTTATTATCTACTCCTTTCCTAATAGTTCTTAACATCCTGTTAGCTTTTTTGACTGCCACTGCACACTAAGCAGATGTTTCAGAGAATTATGATGACTCCAAGATCTTTCTTGGGTGGTGACAGCTAGTTTAACAGCTAGACCCCTTCATTTTGTATGTATAGTTGGGATTATATTTTCCAGTGTGCATTATTTTGCATTTATCAACACTGAATTTCATCTGCCATTTTGTTGCTAAGTCACCCAGTTTTGCGAGATCCCTTTGTAACTCTCTGCAGTCTGCTTTGGACCCTAACTATCTTGAATAATGTAGTATTGTCTGCAAACGTTGCCACCTCACTGTTTACTCCTTTTTCCAGATCTTTGATGAATATGGTGAACAGGACATCTTCCAGTACAGATCCTTGGAGGACCCCACTATTTACCTCTTTCCACTGTGAAAACTGACTATATATTCCTGCCCTTTGTTTCCTATCTTTTAACCAGTTATTGATCCATGAGAGGACCTTTGCTCGTCTCATCCCATGACTCCTTAATTTGCTTAAGAGCCTTTGGTGGGGGAACTTGTCAAAGACTTTCTGAAAGTCCAAATACACTACATTCACTGGATCATCCTTGTCTATATGTTTGTTGACCCAAATTTTAATAGATTGGTGAGGCATGATTTCCCTTTAAAAAAGCCATATTGATTCTTCCCCAACAAATCATGTTAATCTATGTGTCTGATAATTTTATTCTTTACTATAGTGTCAACCAATTTGCTTGGTACTGAAGTGAGGCTTACTGTCCTGTAATTGCCCAGGATTGCCTCTGGAGCCTTTTTTAAAAATTGGTATGACATTAGCCAGTCATTTGGCACAGAGGGTGATTTAAGTGATATGTTACATACCACAGTTAGTAGTTCTGCAGTTCCATTTTTTAATTCCTTCAGAACTCTTGGGTGAATACCATTGAGTCTTGGTGATTTACTACTGTTTAATTTATCAATTTGTGCCAAAACCTTCTCTATTGATACCTCAATCTGGGACAGTTCCTCAGATTTGTCACCTAAAAAGAATGGCTTAGGTGTGGGAATCTCCCTCATGTCCTCTGCGGTGAAGACTGATGCAAAGGATTAATTTAGCTTCTCTGCAATGGCTTTGTCTTCCTTGAGTGCTCCTTAGCACCTCAATAATCCAGGGGCCCCACTGACGATTTGGCTGGCTTCCTGATTCTGATGTACTTAAAAAAATTTAGTATGAGTATTCAGCTTGAAATACCTAGGGCCTGATTTTCATTGGTGATGAACCTCATCAGTTTCTTTGACATCATTCAGCATTGTGAAAACCAAATTTAAGGTGTCTCAAATTGGGCTCTCAAAATCAGAAGTCACGTTAGAAAAAATTAGCCTAAGCAACTTCCTGAGGACCACACAACATATCAGTAGCAGTGAACGCTAGTTTACTGATTCCCAGTCCAATGTTAATTCAGTAGATTATATTGCCTCAAAATAATAAATATTTGTTAGGTGTCCTACTACCAAAACACTTAGGGTGCAATACAACATTTCAAAATAGAAGGAGTAATACAACAGATTAACATCTTTTTTTCCACCTAAAAAGTCCCAACATCTTATTGGAAACAGTTTACTTGAATGCTTTACAGCCACTGGCACATCAGGCATCCGATCCCTTCCTGTTTTCCTTTCTGTCACAGCTTCTGGAAGACTATGTACATTTTTTTTTATCTAAAGAGTGTGTGGATTCTAGAACACTTACAGACCATACAATGGGCACCAAATGGTATAGCAAACTTTGTAGTAAAGTGTAAATATAACTGGGGCTTCCCATCATCATCTTGCTAAAGGTGGACAATTGCAGTCTACAATATAGATGGTGCCTCTATAATGTATTGATTCCAATGGCATTGCTCACTGTGGTAAAATAAAGCACCTGCATAAGTGTTTGCACAATCAGGGTCTATATAATTGAATGACAATGAGAAAGTCAATGAATCTGGGACTCTTCTTCCTCTGGGACTCTGGGACAATGAGAAAGTCAGTGAATCTGGGACTCTTCTTCCTCTTTATTTTGTATGGTACCTAGCATATTTTTTCCTTCCGCTCTTTTTATTTCCAATTTATTTAAAATGCTGCACTTCCACACAGTGAGAAGATTTTTATTGTTTTGGCTGTAAGTTTCCCCGCAACTAAGATTTATATTATTAATTTTTGTTCTGTTTTTTACTATCATCTTCCCAAATGCCTGTTACTCTATATCGATATATTAATGTAACAGAGGTATTACACTTTTGAAATCCTGACGCCCTTATACCTAATGATGCCTGCATCTACTGGTGCCAGGATATAAAATTCAGTGTCTATCTAGTCCTTTTCTGTTTGTGTGTCACATCTTCATTACAAAGAGATCTTAGAATTTGTTTTTGTAAGGGTCATGAAAAGTATCAAAGTTGTAATTAAAGCAGTAACAACAGCAAAACTCTTTTCCTGTGTTGTGAAAGCCTTCATGGAAAAAGTAAAGATAAACAGTTTAAAATGGGTCTTGTGTCCCTCACTATGATGTCTTCCAAAGTTCAGAGCTTCCGTAGTTATGTCGGGGGAAATTCAGTGGTTTGCTGTGGTGAGAAAATGTGAATAATTTCTGGCAAAAAGTACCTGCACATTTGACATGAATCTGGCCAAGAGACAAATATTTGCTCATTTTACTTTAGGGAGAGGAAATATGTTATTTCCCCCCCCTATGGGCAAAATTGAGATTTTAAGCAATGGTTCTGCTAATCCCAACTTTTTAATATCCAAATTGATGGAGAGGGAAAGAAAATCTAATTATGGAACAAGTCTCTTCAGGTAAAATGACACATTTGACTACCTATATTACTCTTAAATTGCACTGAAACTTCTAAATGATCTTAGTCTTTTCAAACTCAGTGCAGCAACTCTGATGCCCCTCCTCAAAACTCTGCATGACAGTGAACAGCCAGCATGAGTGTTTCCGTTTGAATCTCAGAGATCTAGACATTTTCATTATTAGTTATTATCCTTATTCATGTATATGGTTCCCAGAGTGTGGCTGGTGGTTGACAGGTCTGAACCCCAAATGGAAATCCAATTTCAAACTGGTCCCAGATGGCCAAGCAGAGCAGGTTTCGCAACTTTTGCTCTAGTGTTTCCCTGGGATTGCTGAACACCTCAGTTTAGATTCAGTCTGCACGCATGTGAGAGAGCTGTGGATCAACGGGATCTGGAACGGGAAATGAGAGAGACTGAGAAAGCAATCCAGGACCCCCACTCCCCTAAAATCTGGGGATAAATAGGCTCCAGATAACCATTTCGCGGTCAAAATAATTCTTGTGCGTTTTTCACATATGGGAATTGTACCACAGTCCCTTCGCGCAATGGAAGTGTAAAGACTTTTTACAACGTCCCTAACACTTCGGAAGACATTTAAAGGGCTAGGCACTCATTTTAGTTTAGAAGCTCATTTCCCAGCCTCCCTGCCCATGCACAAAGATTGAGCGCTCCCCATGATGTGCCGTCCAGAACATAGGACCGACTTCCGTCTTGGCCTTTCAGCCCTACAGGAAGCTGGCTTACGTAGCCAATAGGAAGAGCACAGTCGCCACATGGCGTAGTGATTGGTTGAGACGATTGGCCGCCTCAGGGCGGGATTGACCCCTCTGAACCAATCAAGATGAATAATAGGGGCGGAGACAGATGAATGTCGCCCATCTTCACCAATTAGTGTTTGTTCCTGTTTGAGAACCGCTTGCCAATGGGGAGGGAGAGGAGGCGGGAAGAAAGAGCCGGACCGTCGAGTTATCGAGGGGGGAAGGAGCAATCGGGATAAAGACAGGGGGAGACGCCGATGGAGATTTAATTCACTAATCGGTTCCAATCGGACTAGCCCTTAAAGGGG
This sequence comes from Chelydra serpentina, assembly GCA_037349315.1. Taxonomy (NCBI): domain Eukaryota; kingdom Metazoa; phylum Chordata; order Testudines; family Chelydridae; genus Chelydra; species Chelydra serpentina. The sequence goes on from JBAIAC010000014.1 coordinate 32,848,854, forward strand.
CCGTAGTGGCAGGTTGAGGCGGCGGTGCTGTGGAGTGCGGGAGTTCCCAGCGGCGACGGAGGTAGCGGTGAGAGAAACACTTTAACTGGTGGGGTAGGTAACTCGGCGCCGGGGTGTGTGCATGAGATTCATTCATTATTGGAGAGTGGAGGCCGCCTGCTCCCAACGGAAATGGAACGTGAGGGGTCGGGGAACCGCCGTCGTGCGACCCGCTGTAAACAAGGCAGCGCAAGGGATGGTGGCGCGCGCGCGGCGTCTCGGTAGCTGGCCCGGCCCCTGGCTCGCGCTGCTTTGTTTACAGCTCGGGGGCGGCTGTGTGGGAAGAGTTACCCAACGGTGCCGTCGGGCTGGGCGCAGCGTCAGTCCCCGCTCCACGGAGCAGGGCAGCCTGAACCCCTCTCGCGCCCGGTGGGTCCATCTGTGTCTGTAACGGGCGAGCGCTGCTTGGAGACTGGGTTGCGGGGCACCCCTTGGGGCTGATCCTCTCCCAGGCCCGAAGCTGCTGTGGTGCGAGGGGACCGGGTGTTCTCTGCCGGGGGTGGGGGGGAAGAGACGCGCGCTCCCTAGTCCCTTAGCAGTCATAGTAGAGTCGTGACCGTCGGCCTCTAGGAGCGACTGCCCCCCCCCTCCCCCCAGCAGCAGAGCGCTCCCCGGGGCATGGCTGCCTCACACATCAGCAGGATCTGTGTCTGGGCTGCGCGCTGCTAGAGGCGACAGTGGTCCCTGGCGGCGGCGGGGGAGCTCGCCGTCTGGTATCGCTGGCACAGTAGGATCCCCCCACAGAGCGGCTTGGGTTCGGGGCTGCTGGCCTCCGCCTGGCCCAGCAGGAGCGGACGGCGGTTCGGCGCCTTGCGGGCTCCTCACACTGGTGGGGCCTGTTCCCAGCAGAGGTGGGGCAAAGCGGAGAGAAACTGCTATTGGGGACCCCCCGGAACGCCCCCATTCCCACGCCCGACTGGCTCCTGCTCGGCAGCGCACGGGCACCAGGAGGAGGCCCGTGCGCTGGGGCTGAAACATTGTTTCCTGGGCGCTCTCTAGGGTTTGGTAACAAAGTTAATAATCTCCGTTCGGTGCGGTGTGTGAGAGGCCGCTGGCTCTAGACTGGGGCTGCATTCAACTTCCAGTGTGAAACTGGGACTGAGAGAAATGGCTTTTTTTGACAGACTTCCGGGGGGTGGGGGTGGAACACTTTCAAAGCCCAGTGCAGACTCCCAAGGAAACGTGGGGCACAAGTGCCCCCCTTCCCACAGTCTTCACTTTATTTTCATTGTAAAATATTTGTGTCCAAACACAACTTATTTTTACAACGGCAGTTTATTTGCATCAGTTGTGGTGGTGATGATGATACCTAGTTCTTAGTATGGCAATACATGTACATTACAATTTCTGATCAAAGTAGAAGAGGCAGCTGGATAAAAAAATATACGTGGTCACCTCCCCTCTCCTGCACAGTTAACTGTAGTAGGAGGTCCAATTTAATGAAAACTATTCAGTTTCATAGTCAAGATTCTAAACTTATATTACTATGCATGCATTTTTTTTATTTGTATCTGCTACTCTTTCAAAGAGGTTGTCGAAATTGTAGTGGTACAGCTGCACCTGTGACAGCACATCTATTTATTTTTTGGAGATCCATCTGTTATAGGCAAATGTAACATTTTAAAAAATACAGAATTCAGACAAAAAACAAAATAATAATCAACCGTCCAGGACATGCAAATTTCCTTCTCTTAATTATATATATAAAAAATCTTAAATTTAAAACACACATTGCTACCCAAAATGATACTGCTAGGAGCCAGCAATGCATCTTCAGCTAAAATGCCCATAGACTCAGCAGTATGGTCAAGACCTAACAAAACAAACTAAGTAGGCCTTCCGCAATACTGTGGTGACCACCAAAACGGTTCTGATAGATTGTTGAAGAGAACAGTTTCCAGAAGCAACAGCTATCCATTGATTCAGTTCTAAGGACTGAAAAATCAATCTCGAGACCAGACAGCAAGAGCATCAACTGAGTGTGAGCCTATTCCATATCTGACATCTAGAAAAAGATGTAAACAATAGCAGTAAGCATGTTAGAATTCTGTACATTGGTCCTATTTTAGTTACCACAGATTAGACTCAAATTATCATTTTAGATGTACTGTGCTTCTCCAAAACTCTACTGTTGTGTAATGGAAATGATTTTTCATAAGATGTTTGTGGCCTTAGAGATCTAAACACTGAAAATGTAGTTAATTGATAGATAGAAATGTTTACTATAGGTGTCCTGTACATATTGCTCTTGAGGTGACAGAATGAAGAGCCATTCAGTTTTGGGAGAGAGTGAAGAACAGGGGAATACAGAGTACTGTAAACTAACAGTTATTGTAAATTGATTAAAGCAATGGAATTATGCTGCAATTCTTAACAATTCTTTCCCCAATATATTCTTGTTTCAATACTTTTGCTATGGTGTCACACACTCCCACTGCTAGTGTAAGCTAACTTTAATACTTTACAATTTCTGTGGAAGACTACAAAGCAAGTGCTGGAAAACCACACACTGATGCTTATCTTGTCACGCTGTTACAGGAAGGAAACAGAATATTTTGATAAAATTTATATGGCAGGTTATAGTAAGCAAGGTATTTTAGGATAGAAACACATTTCCCCTCCCCTCTGAGAAAGCTTGAATTTAATTCAACGCCACTTTATAGTGATTAAAAAGCTATTGGCATTTGATGTTTAGTGTGAGTCAGTTTGCCAGTGGATGAGTGGTCCTCATCACAACAAACCACTACCATAGTTACCACTAAGTGGCTTCCAGGTTAGTAGCCTAAGCAAGAGAGGCCAAGGTCTCTTAGGGATAAATACTAATTTCCTCACTTCTGGAAGTGGTCTCTCAGAGAGCAGAGTGGAGGCACAGTTCTTTTAGTAATATAGTGGATAGTTGTATTGACACTCTCCATGCTGCAGGTGTTTGTTCTTTTTTTAAAAAAAACTTTGAGTTGTTTTCTCCCCCCCTCCCCCCTTGGTGTCCCTGTGTTCCTCTCCCTCCCCCCCCCCTTCCCCCCGTTCTTGCCTAGAGATTTAAAATTTGAAATTATTATAAGAAACTAGTTTTATGCACTACTTATGTGTTTCTGGTAATCTTGGACAGCTAAATTAGACCAGTCTGAGTTTCCCTGCAGTAGCAAAACACAGATGTGTGTTGGTTTCTAGCAGTGCAGGGTGATGTTAAAATTGCCTCCACCCAAACCTCAAAGCTCTTGTTTTAATTGAGGTATAACACTTATTGCAATACCCATGTTGGGCCTGAGCAACTTGATAGCATCTCTTAACTTGAATTTAGTATGAGCGTACACATAGGTACAGTTGTGTGTGCTTGTGTTAAATTTACTTTTCTGTGTACATTCATTAATATTCTCAAGATGGTTGCTATTATGGCACATGTGCAACGATCAGTATTTATATTTTCCTAATAACTTGATAAGGTGTTCTGTGTAGGTGTAGTCTTTTTACTAAGGCTGTCGATTAATTGCAGTTAACTCACGCGATTAACTCAACAGATTAATCGCGATTAAAAAAATTAATCACGATAAATCACAATTTTAATTGCACTGTTAAACAATAGAATACCAATTAAAATTTATTAAATATTTTGGATGTTTTTCTACATTTTCATATATATTGTATTGTGTGTTGTGATTGAAATCAAAGTGTATATTATTTTTATTACCAATATTTGCACTGTAAAATGATAAAAGAAATAGTATTTTTTCAATTCAACTCATACAAGTACTGTAGTGCAATCTCTGTCATGAAAGTATAACTTACAAATGCAGATTTTGTTTGTTTGTTACATAACTGTTTTGGTTTTTAGTGCAATGTAACACTTCAGAGCCAACAAGTCCTCTCAGTCCTACTTCTTATCTTAGTGATTGGCTGAACAAACAAGTTTGTTTACATTTACAGGAGATAATGCTGCTCTCTTCTTATTTACAATGTCACCAGAAAGTGAGAACAGGCATTTGCATGGCACTTTTGAAGCTGGCATTGCAAGGTATTTACATGCCAGATATGCTAAAAAATCATATGGCCTTTCATGCTTTGGCCATCATTCCAGAGGACATGCTTCCATGCTGATGACGCTCATTAAAAAAATGTGTTAATTAAATTTGTGATTGAACTCCTTGGGGGAAAATTGTATGTCCCCTGCTTTCTTTTACCTACATTCTGCCATATATTTCATGTTATAGCAGTCTCGGATGATGACCCAGCACATGTTGTTAATTTTAAGAACACTTTCGCTGTAGATGTCACAAAACGCAAAGAAGGTACCAATGTGAGAGTTCTAACCGACCCACGGTTTAAGAATCTGAAGTGCCTTCCAAAATATGAGAGAGACAGGGTGTGGAGCATGCTTTCAGAAGTCTTAAAAGAGCAACACTCTGATGCAAAACTACAGAACCCGAACCACAAAAAAAGAAAATCAGCCTTCTGCTGGTGGGATCTGACTCAGATGATGAAAATTAACATGTTGGTCCGCACTGCTTTGGATTGTTATTGAGCAGAACCTGTCATCAGCATGGATGCAGGTCCTCTGGAATGCTGGTTGAAGTATGAAGGGACGTATGCATCTTTAGTACATCTGGCACGTAAATACCTCGCGACACCGGGTACAACAGTGCCATGCGAACACCTGTTCTCACTTTCATGTGACATTGTAAACAAGAAGTGTGCAAGCATTATCTCCTGCAAATGTAAACAAACTTGTTTGTCTTAGTGATTGGCTGAACAAGAAGTAGGACTGAGTGGACTTGCAGACTCTAAAAGTTTACGTTGTTTGCACTACAGTACTTGTACTAGGTGAATTGAAAAATACTATTTTTTTTTGTACAGTTCAAATACTTGTAATTAAAAACAAATATAAAGTGAGCACTGTACACTTTGTATTTTGTGTTGTAACTGGAAAATATATATATATATATATATATATATGAAAATGTAGTAAACATCCACATATTTAAATAAGTGGTATTCTATTATTGTTTAACAGTGCAATGGATCGCGCCATTAATCACAATTTTTTAAATTGCTTGACAGCCCTGCTTTTTACTTATTAGATCTTTGCTTTGGCAGATCTTCAAGGAAAGCAACTTAAAAGAAATGTACCCCTCACTTAGAGAAACTGGTTGTATTATTTACCACTTAACACAGGGGGTTATTAACCTGAACATTTAAACTGACTAGCTCCTGTAGTATTACATGGGGAGAAACAATAGTCTGTCAGCTAACCGTTAAACCATTTATGGGTTTATAGATCAAAACCAGCACCTTTAAATTTTGTTTTGCAGTCAGCTGGTAGACCGTGCAGATCATGGGTATAACATGCTCCCTGTGGGAAGAAACCAGACAGAGGTATTAGTATCCAATATTAGGTTTAAGGTGTAGCTCAATTTAAAGCACATTGCAGTAATCCAGTATTGAGATGACAGAAGCATGGATATTTATGCTGAGATCTGCATCCAGAAGATCATAATTTTTCCAAGCACACATGATTATCTTGAAAAATAAAACAATGGAGTGCTGCTGAATTGCACAGAACACTGCTGAGTGTTCAGAGGCAGCTGATATTGAACATGACACTCCCTACCCCACTCCATCTCCAAAATTGTAAGGTGAAGCAATAAATGGTAGTCCGATTTCCTCAGCTGGGATGCTCATGCTTCTGCCATTTCTTTAGATTGTTTCCCCATTCTGTAAGTGTTATCTCAACCATATCTGGGTTGAGTCTGAGACAGCTAGCACTTGGGGTCTTTTTGCTGCACCAGCTGGGTTGGAATAGATGGAAACACAGAAATGGGTATCTTTCCTATACTGCAATCCGTAATTCCTCTAAGGACAAAACACATTGAACAGGAGGGGTAACAGAATAGAACCCAGTAGAACAGTGGTGGGCAACCTGTGGCCCGCATGCGGCCCATCAGGGTAATCCGCTGACAGTCCACCAGACAATTTGTTTACATTTGAATGACCGCCTGCAGCTCCCAGAGGCTGCTGTTCATCGTTAATGGCCAATGGGAGCTGCGGGAAGCGGCTGCCAGCACGCTCCTGCGACCTGCACTGCTTCCCGCAGCTCCCATTGGCCAGGTATGGCGAACCACGGCCACTGGGAGCTGCGGGCAGCTGTGCAAATGTAAACAAACTGTCTGGCTGTGCAAATGTAAACAAACCAGTGGATTACCCTGATGGGCCGCAGGTTGCACACCACTGTGGTAGAGCCTTGCATGAGAGAACAAATAGCAGTTGCTCAGTACTTCTCACTGGAATCCCTCAAAAAAAGGAGCAGAACCACTCAAGCAACTCTGTTCACTCTACTGTGGTCTGCTGTCATGCCAAAAATACCTTGGGGGGAAAAAAAGACTCATATGTATCTCAGTATTTTTTGTGACACTTATCTTTTTATAATCAAAGATTAAATGCGTAATGTTTTAGACTATTACAACTGCATGACTAAAGTTGGGTTTCTAAGTCCATACTCTGGTGCCTGAATAAGTGGCCTGACTTAAAAAGTGGCAAACACCCAGTGGCTTTTACTGACTTTAGTGGGAGCTGTTGGTTGCCCATTGATTTTGAAAAGCAACTTTAAAGTGCCTGTTTTTGAAAATCTTGGCAATGATGTATAAGAAAGCACGGTGCCCTATAGAACATATTTATAACTTTGTAACAACAGCAACAACAAAAAAAGCTGCATAAGGTACTAATTTTTAGCATGAGTTCCATAGGAATGTCAGTAAACCAAAACTGATCATGAAGTTTTTTCTTTTTAAAACAAACTAACCAACCACTCCCAAACCATGTCAAGAGGTGAATTCTGAAATTCATAATCTATTAATAAGATGGGAAGAACACCAACAGCCCAATTGAAGGCTGTTCCATACTGCCCTAAATGTAAGGGGTTCAAGTTGTTAGACACAGTTAGTCCCAGAAACTACCTCTTATTCATGACTTTTGCATCAACAAGAGATTTATGCATAGACTAGCCCAAGGGTGACCAACCTGAGCCTGAGAAGGAGCCAGAATTTACCAATGTACATTGCTAAAGAGCCACAGTAATACATCAGCATCCCCCATGAGCTCCCCCGGTTCCCAGCGCCTCCTGTCCACCGGCAGCCCTGCCAATCAGCACCTCCCCCTCCCTCCCCACACCTCCCAATCAGCTGTTTCGTGGCATGCAGGAGGCTGGGGTGTGGGGAGGAGCGAGGGCATGGCAGGCTCAGAGGAGGGGGTGGGAAGGGGTGGAGATGGGGCAGGGTCTGTGGCAGAGCCAGGGGTTGAACAGTGAGCGCCCCCAGGCACATTGGAAAGTTGGCGCCTGTAGCTCCAGCCCCAGAGTCGGTGCCTATACAAGGAGCCGCATATTAACTTCTGAAGAGCCGCATGTGGCTCCGGAGCCACAGGTTGGCTAGTCCAGGGGTGGCCAATCATGTCAAAATGGCTAACAAGGCAGATTTATTGTCTGTGGATGGATCTTGCAAGCACAGATCTGACATGACTTTTCAAAAAGGCAGCCCTGTATCTCTCTGGGTTCCAAAAGTAACCTAGTTGTATTCCCCCGCCTGCCACCCCTGTCTAGATAATACCAATGGCCTGAGAAAAGTATTTAATAGAGTTCCAAAAAGCAATGAAATTACTTTTCTTATGTCTCTCTATACTGCATATTATGGTAGTATTTTACACCAGTCTGCTTCAGTTAAAGTGTATGTTCAATTTATAAAACTCTAGCAGATATTGGCAAACATTAGGGATTTCTACCTCCATTCCCCAACAATTTAATAAATCTTGGAAAATAATGTTGCTTCTCCATCAACTTTCAGCAATTCTGAAACAATATAGTGAGCTTGTGTGAATCACTTCTTGGCTTGGCTTCATCTTGCAAATGAACTAGTCTGTTTTTGACCTTCATTGGCGGTTATTTTTTCTCTGTACATTTTTTTGACTGGGACTACAATGCTTCTAAGTACAGTAGAATCTGCTTAATAGCAAACTGGATAATAACAACTTCTGGTTAATAACAACAGTTTACCAGGAACCGAACCAATCTCATCCCATGGACTTTAATGTTAATGTTATTTGGAAATTGGCAACAGCATGGCACTTATTGAGAATGTTTTTTGGAAGAAAGGCCCCAGCAGCAGGCAAGGTCATGAGATGTGCATTCTCTGGCTGCAGCCCTGCAAACCTGCGTGGATGCAGACACTGCATCTGAGGTAAGGGGCTGTAGCCTGGATGCTGGAGCTGCATTGTACCTCGCCCTGTGCTATCCAGGCTGCCCCCTGACAGGGGGCTACACCCAGGGTTCCTTGTGCTGGGATGTGCTGAGTACTGGAGAATGCGAGAAGTCCTGTGCAGCTCTGTGGGCTCCCAGTGCCCACACTCCCATAGAAAGCCCCAAGATCCAGGCTGTAGCCCCTCCAACCCTCCACTCCCCTTCTGCTGCTCTGCCCACAGGCAGGTGGGCAGGACCGTAGCCAGGGAAAACCCATCTAATTAGTAAGTAAGATGATTACTTAATCTGTAGCAAGGAAAATTTAGTTTAGATATTAGGAAAAACTTTCTAACTATAAGGGTAGTTAAGCTCTGGAATAGACTTCCAAGGGAGGTTGTGGAATCCCCCATCATTGGAAGTTTTTAAAAACAGGATGGCAAACACCTGTCAGGGACACTGTAGGTTTATTTGGTCCTTCGTCAGTGCAGGGGGCTGGCCTAAATGACACCTGAGGTCCCTTCCATCCCTATATTTTTATGAGTAATGGACTAAAAAAGTGTGGGGTGGGATGGGGAGGGGAGAATGGGAGGAGATGCAGAGGGCTAAACAGCAGGATAGTGATTTAATGCACTATCCTCTAGAGCAGGGATCTCAAACTCAAATGACCACGAGGGCCACATGAGGACTAGTGCATTGGCCTGAGGGCCACATCATTGACACCCCCCTCGCTGCCCCCACTCTACCCCTTCCATGAGGCTCCCCCAGCCCCCATTCCAACCCCTTCCCCAAATCCCCCCCCCCTGCCCTGCCTATTCTCCGCCACCTCCCCTGAGTGCGCGGTTCCCTGATCCTCCCCCTTCCCTCCTGGAAAGCGCTAAGTGCCGCCAAACAGCTGTTTGGCAGCAGGAAGCGCCTGGAGGTAGGCAGACAAGCGGCAACACGGCATGTTGGGGGAGTGGTGGGGGAGGGGAGCTTGGCAGCCACGGGAAATAACGCAGGCAGGGCGGAGGGGGTGCGGGGAGCTTGACAGGCTGCAGGAAATAACCCCACGGACCGCGTGTTTGAGACCCCTGCTCTAGAGACCGGATTTCATGTTTTGAAGTTGACAAGGTAAATTCAATATTTAGTTCTGCAGGGATATTTCTTTATAGGCAAGTGGCAGACAACTGATTTGACACTCACACTCTCTCTCTCTTCTCCCCCCCCCCCCCCCCCAATCCCACCATGAAGGTAACGGTGCTGGTGACACTTCTAGTCAACATCATGATCATCTTGATTTTCATTGTGGTAACCCATGCACTCAGAGATCATAATCTTCATTGTCTTGGCATGTACACAGTTCTGTGCAGAGAAGATTGTTCTGAGTACAGACATAGTTCATTGTGCAGCAACCCTATTAGTACATGCACAAATAAGGTTTTATAAAAACTCAGATGCCATTGGGTTTTTGAAGAATTACAGGAAGCAGTTCGTCATCCACATTTTTCTATCCATGTGCAATGGTGATCCAATATCTGGGGTTTACCTATATGCAAAGATGTCCAAGTCTTTGTATGCCAAGATGCTTTTTTGACATGCTCTTCGAAACTGTCTTCATGTGGTAGAAGCTTGGCCAGTGACTTGTCCTTTTTGATGGCTAGATGGAGGTGCGTGCATTTCAGGTCTTTGTGGGCCTCCTTTTCTTTCTTGCTCTGGTCATACTACACTGCTGTTAACTTCCTTGCTGCAGTAATTGTGGCTTGTCCATCTCTCTCCCAATTTGACAAGATCTTTGGAGTTGTAAGCTCCCTTTGTCTTAACAACATTAATCATAACCCCTCCCCCCATATACATCTTGTTACGTCTTGTTAATGCATGTACAGCAGGAAGTATGTTGCAGGAGTGAGTGTATCAATACCACAGGTATTGAATGATGCTCATCAGTTGTGCTGGTAACTGCCTGTTTTAATCCACAGGTTAGCAATGTATTCCATTTTTTGGAAAGTAATGAACAACTATGTCCAAAACATCTGTATCAGGTGATCTAATTACTATAGTTCCTTTGATACCAAGATACCTAAGAGTCCTATTGGGATATACAGCATGCAGAAGCATCCTTGTGTCTGCTTCCTAGATAAGTTCATGGAGGATAGGTCCATCAGTGACTATTAGCCAGGATGGGCAGGGATGGTGTCCCTAGCCTCTGTTTGCCAGAAGCTGGGAGTGGGTGACAGGAGATGGATCACTTGATGATTACCTGTTCTGTTCATTCCCTGTGGGGCACCCGGCATTGACCACTGTCAGAAGAAGAGAAACTGGGCTAGATGGACCTTTGTTTTGACCCATCATGGCTGTTCTTGCATTCCTCTTGAGTACAGTGCAAGTCTTGGGCTTCTTCAACACTTCTATTTGTGATGGACTTTGCTACTTCTCTATTGGAAAGGCCTCCAGCAGGAAGGAGGGTTTGTGCTGGGTGTGCTCCTACGTTGTTGGGTGCATTTTGAACCATACATTCACACAGGAATTTTCCTAGTAACTTCTTGTTGGATGCAACGTTTAGAAATTTTTTTCCCATGGAATAACAGGGCATTTACCAATCACCTGGTACTTTTTGCATCCAAAGTTAAATCTGGTCCGCCACTGTCTTTCTGCAGTTTCAGTTATTGTTGTCCTATCTGTTAAAGACTTTGATTACAGAATTAGCTTTGTCAAATCCTTTTAGGACCTTCCTCAAGTACTCAGCAGCCAATTCATTGGATGTGTGGAATTTGTCCCCAGCCATCATTTGCATGGCATCTCTGATGTACACTGTAGTTCCTTTGTTGCATGCTCTTAGCTCGTGGGTTTTTTCAGCTTGACCTTCCTGCTAATGCCCTAATTTGTCTTTGTCCATTCTTCTCATTGCTCCATCAGCCTTGAAGAGGGACATAGGCAGAGGTTCTATTGGGTGACTAAGAATGGTTGCTATTGAAACATCATCTTGCTCAGGACAGGTCTTTGTGGAAAATTATCTCTGGAGTGATAGCTACCGTGATTTGTCCCTCCTTGTCAGACTAAAATTTGGTTGTCTTGGCTATGTCAGCAAATGCTTTCATGCTAGATTTCTTAACTGGGCAGAAGCTAGATGTCCCATCAGAATCAAGTTCACCTTTTACAAATCTCTCCATTTGTTCTTCACCAGCATCTGCTATTTTCAGTAGAGACTCTTGTACATCTGATGTTACGTGCTGTCCCGTAGATATGTTAAGTACCTCTGGATGTGATTCAAGGTTAGATGGCTTTTGTCATGTTGAAGACATGGTTGGTAAGAGCTGTAATATAGTCTTCATCCCTTTTCAGTACAGAGGTAAGGTATTATGTACATGCTTTGCCTTTTCTATTTCTAGTTAGGCCACTTCTTTCTGTCATAGCTTTTGTATATTCACTCAGGATCTGACCTGTGAGAGTCCATCTGATCAGTGCTGACTTCTTTCTTGTCAGTCCTATACTCCCACTTCTGCTCTTTGAGTCTCTTTGGCAGTTTTCTCTGTTTCTGTGTCATTTCAGTTTCATTGAAAGAACCAGGAATCTGATACACAGCAAATTCCCTAGATTCAAAGGCACTATGTACTACTTCAGGGTGATTTTAACATGTCAAGAACAAAGAGTGGTATTCGCCTGGCATAGTTGAGCCTCTTTACAGTAGAGTAGTATAGAAGCATGGTGCGCTGTATGTCGGTAAAGTTTCCAATGACCCTCTTGCTCTGAATTGACATCTGGAAGAAGTATCTGCATAACCTGGAGTCAGTGATCCCAGAACATGAATATTGGAGACTGGGCATACTTCCAACTCTGAAATTTTTCTAGTAGTAATAGCATATACTGGGTTACATCATCATCAAGCACTTTAATGACATGTTGTAAGGATTGTCTTCAGATTCCAACATCTTTAAAGTGTCAGCCAACCTTTTCCAGACAAATGAGGAAACTACATGATACCTCCTTCCTGCTCACACCATTTAACAAATAACGTTTCAGAGCACTCAGCACCTCAGATGCTAGAATCAAGCCACAGAGCACAATTGAATTGCTTATCCTCAAGCATTTGATCTGCACTACAAGCTGCATGAGAAACAACAACAGGGTCTAGCAGTCCTGCATCTCCCCAGAATTTCCCAGTACATTCAGTAAAACAGTATAGGATGTGAAAATCACCCAGACTGATCACATTGGGAGAGAGTCCATTCCATTTGCTGAGCAACAGGATACTGCTGCTGATTCATGGCTGAAGACATGCTGCTGTCCTAAAGCTGCTGACATTTCCTTACATTTCAGCATTGTAGCATAGACTGTGGCCATGTTAGGTGGTTTGGAATTCATAATAGGTGCATATGCAAATGCTGTGTAGGTGCTCTTCTTTGTTGCAGGTTTGTGATTGAAACCAGTCTAAAATGGAATCACTTGAGTGGAAACAATATCAATGTCATTTGGTATTGGTAGAACATCACAGAGTACTAGTCTTAAAAGACTATATACTTGTAGGTAACGAGGTTTTTTTTCTCAAGTACTCTTTCATTATGAGTTGGTTCTGGATGTGTTCAAAGTTTTTCAAATGTTGCACGCTGCATAGGAGACTCTGATTGCCAGGGGAGAGAGTAAATGACTTATTTCTCCAATGCTTCAGTGATAGTCCAGCATTACAAGAAATATCTGCAGACTGTTCTTGAAATACCATGCTCTAGCTATTGAATGGAAGGTATTCTTTTCATCAACGGCCTCTGTTGATGTCTATGCTATAAACTTCTTCATGGGTGACATTTCCATCAGTATGAAGTGGTACAATTCGGTTTGGAATTAACACACTTCCCTGGAGTCTTTTTACCCTTTTACTTCAGTTTTTGCAGCGCTAGTGATGAACCACCTCAATTCATCATCATTGATGCAGAATCCATGAAGATGTAATATGTTAATTAAATTGCTAGAACCAAACTCATGGTGTAGCTGTGCAGCAAGGCTTATGTGCAGTGGTGTGATAATTTTGGAACTGTTAAATACTATGCACTCTGCAGTTGAAAGGCACCTTCTTTGAATGTCTTCTGAAGGATGATACTCATTGCTTGCTGTAGTTGGCCCTGGTCGGCGGTTTTTTTTTTTTTTTGCTCCGCTGATTGGCGGCGGGAGGTGTGTGGCTTTTTTTTTTTTTTTTTTTTGGTGGTTATTCACGTGGGGCCCCGCACCTGCTAAAACCGGCCCTGAACCAATGGACAAATTCCTGCACCAGTTGGGGCACGAAAGTAGCTGACCTCTAAACTACAGTCTCTCGGGCTTTGGATAATATTCTGAGGCTTCAGTTTTGGCTGTTTCACACTGAAGGATTAAGGTGGCATTATACGAACCCACTTGTTCATTTGAAAGCTGTTTTTCAGGCTCACTTGTCAGAAGAACAGTCACAAAACATTTGGATAATTTTAAGTTCCTGCTTCAGATTTATAGCAGCTTGGATAGCATCAGCTAATGTTGTGCTGCATAGAACAGTGGTTGACTTGTCTTATCTATACTGTACATGGAATAAAATTGCAGAAATGTAATGTTTTTCTAATCTTGCCTGTAACTTGCTACTGGAATATCTTGCAGTTTCTATAACTGAAGGAAATAGGGCTTTGTCTTTGTAGCAGCTTGGACAGGAGAAGAGCATTCTTATTGTACAATCAGCTGATAAAACACAGTGTTACAAGGTGACTGTGTTGTTGCAGTGTGATTAGATAGTTTTACTTTAAGATTTATTTTACTCAGGTAAGAAGAAAGGCAGGTTGAGTGATTAAACTACATCCTTAGCAGTCAAGTCTTCCATAGATATTCTGCTCAACATGTCATCTCCTCTTTTTGAAGTGCTGCCTCCCTTACATTGGTTGGTCTCTCAAACGTTCCTTTATTTTATGAAGTTTCTTGTATGTGTTCTCAAGCAAACCGTGCAAAAGGACCAGTTTCTGGAGGACATGGTTGCTCTGGTTTATAAGGACGCAGGTAAATGTGATGCTTTCTGCTTAGATTGAGTCTGTTTTCTTTCCTGGGTTGTCACGTTGTCTGGAGTGGCTCAGGTTTGTGCGTGCCTTCCTCAGGACAGACTGTCAGTAAAGAGGGAAGACACCCCAAGCTTAGATTTCACCAAGCCAGTGACAAAAGTGAACTCCTGGACCACAGACAGTCCCCTTAGACTCTTGTCAGGGTTCCCTCCCCACTCTAGGGTACAGTCATGGGGACCTGCCTGAAAGACCCCCCTAAACTTATCTCTACCAGTTTAGGTTTAAAACTCCCCAAGGTACACATTTTTTCTTGTACCCTGAAAAAGGTAACCACTGCCACCACCAAGTGATTTAAACAAGAACCAGGGAAAAGGACCACTTGGAGTTCTCCTTCCCCACAAAAATATCCCCTCAAGCCCTTACACCCCTTTTCCTGGGGAGGCTCGAGAATAATCTAACCAATTGGTTACAAAGTGATCAAAGACCCACCCCCTGGGTCTTAGAACAATAGAAAAATCAGTCAGGTTCTTAAAAGAAGGATTTTATTAAAAAAAGAAAGGTAACAATAATCTCTGTAAAATCAGGATGGTAAATAACTTTACAGGGTACTCAATTTCAAAACTCAGAGGGTCCTCTCCTCTGGGCAAAACCTTAGTTACAGAAAAACAGGAATAACACCTCCCCCTAACACAAGGAAAATTCAAGCTACAGAAAACCGGAATAAACCTCCCTTTTAGTACAGAGAAACTCACAAGCAAAACAAAAGAAAGCTTAATCGAAATGCCTCACTAGCTTACTTGGTTGTAATATTGGAGATTTGGTTGAGGATGGGTTGGAGGAGATGGATTTCTGCTTGGTCCCTCTCTTAGTCTCAAGAGAGAACACAGACCCAAAACAAAGAGCACAAACAAAACCTTCTCCCCCCCCCCCCCCCCAAGATTTGAAAGTATCTTGTCTCCTTATTGGTCCTTTTGGTCAGGTGCCAGCCAGGTTCCCTTAGCTTCTTAACCCTTTACAGGTAAGGAGGACTCTTAACCCCTTAGCTGTATGTTTATGACAACTCTCCAGTATATCTTGCCACCCAGACAAACTGAACTTTGTGATAAAATGGTTACTTACACCAAAAATCACATAACATTTAGGTTGCTTCCAGTCCCAAGAGACTGGTCACTTACCCCAGATCAACTGGTTCTCTAGAACCAGTTGATCTTACACCAAAGACAACACTGGTAGCCAATAATTAATTAAAGGTTTATTAGCTAAGAAAAGGAAATGAGTTATTGAGAGGTTAAAGCAGGTAAAATTATTTGCACAGGTGAGTCACAGTTTGTAATTTCAAATGGTTGCAGTGATGTAATAAGCTGCCAGTTTCCCAAAAATCTTTTCAGGGTATCCAGATTGTCTCTGGGGATTGCCACTTTGCATCTGGTACACTTCCCTGTAAGAGTCCAAACAATCCAGAGATGCAGGATCTTTCCTTGAATCCATACTTACAGCTGCTTCTCACAGAAAACAAGCTGACAGTCACTACCCACGTAGGCTTTTCCTTTGTTGATGGAGAGTGAAGAATGCATTTTGACTTTGGATCACCACACACACAATGACTACTTGCTTAGGATTACCCTACTGTTAAAGTTCTTCATTTGCATTCAACAAGGCTTCTTTCTTATTTGATAGGTTACCCCCGACCCCCGTCCCGATTTTTCACATTTGCGGTCTGGGAACCCTAATTATGTTATAGCATTTTGGTAGCATTGACAGTCTCTGCTTAGAAAAGGACCAGAAGTGGGCATTGTGGGGACTTGCAGGTTAGGACTGTAATTAAGAGCAGTTCTGTAGAAGGAGGAAAAGCTTATGCGTGGTCTGCTCACACAGCCTAGCTCTGGATGTCTGATACAAAATTATCCAGTAAAATAAAAATATTGTTAGAAAAAATTTGAAAACACTGATTTAAAAATACTAAAGAATAATTAAGTAGGACAAATAAATAATTTGACATGTGAATTGGAAAAGGAAAACAGGACTACACATACTGTCCTAAAATTCAGGGAAAACCTATTGATTCTTTGTCTGTAGTTGAACATTTTGGGATATTGCTAAATGCATTGACGCATAGCATTTCCACAAACCTCTGCTGCTATGAAATATAGGATATGCTGCAGTTTTCATTTTCAGTATAACTGAGATCAGAACTGTGATCTATGCTCGCTGTGATACTGATCAACTTACTAAAGAATGTTTTCTAAAAAGTATAATTGGGTTTCTACCTTGTATGTTAAGCCACAGTAGTATCAGTTCCCTCTCCCCTTCCATCAGTTCAGTTTGCTTGGCTATAATCCTGTAGTTTATCCTCACTTCTGTACTTGCAATAAACAGCTAATTATTTCAGATTTCTAAACAGGCCATCAAACTGGCATTGGTTGTATTAGTATCAATTGAGAGGTGTAAATTACTGTACTCAAAAGCACACTGAAGCACTTTAAGGCAAAATCCACTATTCACTCTGTCTTCAAAGGAGACTTTACAGCACTGCATATTGTGTGTTGCAAGCTGATAACTTTTGTGCAGTTCTGCACTTGATTTTTATTCCCTTAGCATCTGCTTTGCAGTCATACGTAAATTATTGTAGCAATCTTACAAGGATTTTGTGGTTGTTAATTTTATAGACTTTCTTTTTTGTTATATTCTCATTATAAAATGTTACCAAAGTTTTTGTATCATTTGAGATTTTTAAAATCTTCACCTGTTTCAAGTCTAAATGAACATGAGGGTCTTTAAATTTTTACGAATCAGAACTCTTTACTGACACATTTTTCCGATCTGGCTAAACACTCTGAAACATGTTTATAATTTTTGCAGCGCCTGTGTTGGAATACAGTGGGGGGTAATATGGATTTGTGATGAGAGGTACTGGGTGTGTGTCAAGGAGGAAGAATGAATGATTCCGAATAGGATTTCTTACCTTGCCTTCAACAGTGATGTATGAAAATTCAGAGAATTTCAAACAGCTTCTCAGAAAACTACTACTTCTGTGTTTTTAGAATGCAAAATAACTTATTTTCTGGAATTCTGTTAAAATAAACCAGTAAATCAGCATATTACAATTTGACCCAAGATTGTGAACATGGAGTCCAAGTAGAAAATGGCACAATAGAGTGTAAAAATGGCACAATAGAGTGTAAGGACTGTCTTCCTGCTTGTTTGTGCAGCACCTAACACAGTGGAGCCCTGATTATGATTGAGGCCTGCAGATGCCACTGCAATATATACTGATATTTTCCAGTCCAATGCTAAGATTTGTTTTTTCTGCAATGTTCACTATGCTCAGATTTTTTTCCTCCCTGAAAATTATATTTTGCCTCTATATAGTATCTCTCATGCAGAGTTCTCAAAGTACCTTAATTATAGTATTTGCTCTCTGGAACTACTGAGCATGGAGGAAGTTTGTCTATTGATGTACTCCAGGCTAGAATGGCGCAGTGTATCTTGTCAACAACAATTATTGTGTCTTTATGTATAGAGTTTGCAACTGGATTTAAAAACAACAAACTCCTATTGACTTCAGTGGGAGCAGGACTAGGCTGTGGTTTTGGTTGCATCTCGCAGTGTTTTGATATTAAATGAGTCCATTTTACATCTAGGGAAATGACTATGTATAGATTTCTGTTGGTTCTTACTGATGTTACTAGCTGGAAAAAAATTGATAACATTTCCATTAAATATCTTTTCCTCTTTATTCAGGGCTAACATATTCTAGGTGACAGATGACCTAGTAGTTTTTGGACATTAAATGGAAATGTAGTTTGTTGTCTTTTGACTTATCAGTCACACAATCTAGAACCTTCTAAAGGAGGATGAGGATAAAAGAAGTGCCTATGTCTTTTTGTTTGTTTTTGATTTATACCAGTAGCTTTATGTTTTGGACACTGGTATTCTTATTCAGAAAACTGTTAAAGATGTTGAAATGTCTAATTCTACTAACTTCAATGAGAATACTTTTAGTAACTCCAGGATTGTTTCAGAGAGGGGAAAAAATGTGAAGTTGTAAAATTGAAATCTTCATTGCCTGGACATAATTCTGTATATCCTTTATGCAAACATTGTGTACTTGAGTCAGTCTCTTACATTTGACAACTTTCTACTTTTAACTTTTAAAAATTTAATTTTCCATTTCTCAAGTTCCTCAAGGATGATGCAGTATTGGTTTAAAATCCTGAATATACATCTTCAATCCCCTTAAGTTGTTTCATAACTTGTTTTAATACACAACCTGCATGCTGATTAACTCCTTAATTTTCTGTAAGCACATCTGTATTCTTAAAGGACTAGAAACTGAGTTTAGATTCTAGAACTGTGTCTACAGCTGGAATTTTCTGAAGTTCTTCCGCCAGTGCTCTAATGATGGTGCAGCTTCCTGGGTTCTAGCAGCAGTGGTGGTACTAGGCCTTAACTACAATAGACCTCTTATTTACTTCTTAAAATTCTTAGCAGTAGAGCTCCAATGGTAGGAATGCTATTGTAGACCTGGTGGTTGCTGGCATTTTGTGCCAGGTTATGCACAACTGCTGTACGTTTAGACAGTGCTATGGTGTTTAGAACACTAGTATGAGAGAGTGCTGCCTAAAACCTAGATGTAGTGCGTTAGTCTACCAAGTAGGTTACTCCTGTGGGAATTTTATGCCATTGTGCAATGCAGAATTTGTGCAGAATTTGTGCAGAATTAATGTTCCCTGAAGAATTTTACTTTTTCCTGCAGCATTTGTGATTTTCCACCAAAATGCTTTCTTTTGGTGGAAATGACAAATTTCAGCTTTGCGCGTGGCTGGGGCTGTCGGCTGGAGCACCAGCAGAGCGACACTTCCTGAATCTTTTTTGTTGTTTGTATTGTTACAGACATACTTGCTGACAGGTATTTTGAAATAAATTACCAATATAATTGAAACTGGAGTGATTATATTGTGTTGTTTTGACAAAAATATGCACAATTTTGCAGAATTTTAAAATTTGATGTACAGAATTTTTAATTTTTTGGGTGCAGAATTCCTCCGAGAGTAGTAGGTAATGCTGCTTGCAGGGGAGATCAGCCATGCTCTATTTTGGTCTCCCTAATGTATAGAAACACATTTTTGTTTGACAGGAAATATTAAGGAAAATCATTATCTCCAGATAATAAGTTCAGCTGGACTTAATGTTTTAATTTTTTCCCTTTGAGTCATATTTGCATCTTAAGTTTAAAAAACAAACCAACCCTCACATTTTGGGAAGAAGGATCACCTGAACAGTCTTAACTCTGACCTTGCATCATCATCCTTTTGGTTGCAGGGGTGGGGATGTTGAGTCATTCTTATTAGTCCATGATTTGCCTACATTCATTCTTCCCAGCAGAAGGGAACTCTAAGGCTTGAGTCTTCAACTGCCGCTATACAGTTAATGCCTTGAGACAGTCCACAGAAAGACTTAGCTGTGATTGAGCTAGCAATCTAAAAATAGTGTAGCCATGGTGGCATGAGTGGTGTATGGGATAGGCCCCCTGAGTACATGCCTATGATCTTGGACAGAATTATACTTGGGGCTGCAAGCCTGTGACCCCTCAGCTGCCCTACTTTCAGCAGGCAAGCTCCGTCAGAGCTAGAGCGGGTATGTCTAATTGAGCTGAAAATTTCACCTTCCACCTCCAGTGTGGACTTAACACTTAGGCTTTAGTCTTGTGCAGATCCACTTGAAGGTTCGGGGCCTTGCTTTCTGGTAAAGAAAGTCTTGTAACTAAGGCACTGATCTGGGACCTGAAAGACTATTCTTTCTATGAATACACAAACAAGTACAATTTGTAGCATCTAAGAACCCTGGTCAAGGATAAAGGCCCTGTCATGCTAGGTGTTGCATGGAAAAATAACAAATAGTACCTATGTTCCAGTTTCAATTCCCACCTCTTCCTTGCATAGGTTATTTTAAGCTCTTTGCCCCAATTCCTCATCTGAAAAATTGTAACAACAATACTTCCTTTTTCTGTCTTGTCAGTTTTAGATTGTAAGCTCTTTAGGGCAGCCACTGTCTTACTATGGGCTTTTAGTGTCTAGAGATGGGACCTCTAAATTCTACTTCCGCACAAAAAAGATGACTAAAATAAGTTCCTAGATCTAACTATACCACTCATCACTTCTCATCTTTTTTTTTAAAAAAAAAGTCAGAAGATTTCTTGAAAGATTCCTTAAGCCTCCCTCACCCGTCTCAAAAGTTGCTCCAGATGTTTTCCTTTATTTTCTTCCAAAGACATTAGAGATTTCAGGTGGCTTTGGCAAAGTTTCCAGGGCAGGTGAGAGTCAAAATCTGTCTGTTGTGCACTTATGAAAGATGTAGAAAATTCACTGAGCATCCTTTTAACAGTTAAAATTTCAAAAGATAAACACTCTCTCCATAATGACCTAAATGGAGGTGAAACTCGTGAAGTGGGGTCTTGTGTGGCTGAATTTTGCTAACTTCATGTTCACATTTTATGAATCTTACGTGGTCCCCGAAACTTAATGAATAGACTGAAGCTTCTGGGCTTGGCAGTTATGAAGATAATGTGTGGTGGTGGTTGTGGTGGAGTTTCGTCCTGTTGGATCTCCTTTTTTCTCACTGGGTTGAGGAGAATTGCAAAATATTTACACTGTTATATCTTTGAATTACTTTGGTACAAATTCTGGAACCAAACCTCCCTTTTGACCCTTCTTCCTTGCATTCTAACTTGCAGAAATTTCTCACACTACAAAATTATTTTGTGGGTTTGTTCCTGCTCCATTGAAGTTAACTGGAGTTTCACTGTTGACTTCAAAGAGAGCAGGATTAAGCTCTATAATGGGAAGATACTTTAGTGAACACTATAAAGAGAGGCTGCTCTTGCATGGACTTGCAAACGCCAGTCACACGTTCAGGCAAGATGCGTTGATTCCTAGTGAGTCACTTTTATTTAACCATTGAATCAGTGTTCACAACTAAACTGGTTCTGAATTGTTGCCTGCATTTTCTTGATGCAGTCTTAAAAGCCTGTTTTATACTTCTTTCCCTTCTCTGTGCTCTCATTTTGCACCCTCCCAGAAACTGTAACGTACTGTAGTTTGTCCATGGGATTGTCAGCATCACAAGCACAATTCCTAACACCTGAGTAAAATTAGTATCTATTATTGCAGGAAGGCTTTCACAATAGGGCAAGTCTTGTAAAATGCTCTGAAAAAAGTCAGTATTAGATTTCATCTTATTTCCTCCACTAGGTTGTTCAATATTTGGGGCTCCCAACCAAGAGTGCCTCCTCTCTGACTCTCATTAACCTTTTGTTCTGGGTGTAGTCCAAGAGGAGTACATCTGTCTTGATAAATTTTAATGGATCTTTGTTTATGCTGTACAGAAGAAACTCACAAATAGTGAGAACTTAGGGCTTGTCCATGTGAAAAAGGTGACCTGCATGACAAGCCACCTAGGGTGACCAGATGTCCACATTTTATAGGGACAGTTCCAATATTTGGGGCTTTGTCTTATGTAGGTACCTATCCCTCTCCACCCCCCCCCCCCCAATCCAGATTTTTCACACTTGTTATCTGATCACCTTAGAGTCACCTATCGTGTGAATTTAAACTATTGCAAACCCCTTTGTGGACCTCTTATTTCGTGTGTGTGTGTGTGTAGGGGGGGGGGGGGGGAAGCAAGGGGAGTTTGGCCTAAATCTGTTCCATATCAACTTAAATGAAACAGAAAAAAATCCATTCCCACAGTGAGATAAGTGTCTACTCAGAGCTTTGCACCACTTTAACTGAGTCTTTTAAAAAACAAACAAACAACGATTTAAGTTAAACCAGTGCAGTTTTGCTATGTAGACAAGATGTAAGGATCTGCTCCTGCTGCCACTGGAGTAGAATTTTCCAGTTGGTTTCAGTGCCTTTGGGATCTGGTTCTGACTGCAAGGAAAACAGTGACGCTAATTCTACATTAAGTGCTGTCAAATGTACAAAGTAAGCAAACTGAAAAATAGAGAAACTTATATTTTATCTGAAAGAGCAGTTACAATAATCTTAGGTGCAATATTAGTAGGTAAAAAATTGGACAGAAGTACAGATTTAAGATAGTGTCACTTTAATGTTTTATAAAGATGTTTAGCCCCCCCCCCTTTTAAAAAGAAATATGTACTAGTAACAACTTGACTTGTTTTGTTAAAGCATTACATTGTATCTTTGTTTATATAACTTGCTTCTAATGTTGCAAAACCTTAGGTTTCAAAAAGATTGGGAGCAGGCTGCCCAGAGGAAATCTAACTCTTCTGGATGTAGCTTGCTCTTTCATTTTTTTTAAATTCTGTACATTTTAACTAGATTTTATCTTGTGCTCCTGGAAAACTCTAATTAGGAAGTAGAACCAATTGTGTATTTAAAAAAAAATTTTTTTTTTTTTAAGCAGCTCATGTGTCATTGGGAGTGTGTTTCCCCTGGCAAACTGGTTTCCCATTGTTTACCTCTAAGAGGAAACCAGTTAAATGCTTGTTGCATCAGAACTCTGATAAAATGGTTCTTTGAGTACAGCTCTGTTTATATGCCTGGAGTCTTTCATACAACGACCAAAAGAAATTCTGCTTATGAGAACTAAATGAACAGGAGATGTAGGCTGCTGTTGCATGTTGAGACTTGAATTGTTGAAAGTAGTTAAAATTGCTTGATCTGCCTCCAGGGTAAAATTAATAATTCTCCTAAATATTAAAGTGTTTGCTATAGTTTGGTAGAATGGAAGGAGAAGAAAAAAAGCAAACCCTGCAGCGTAGGCAAGTTGCAACATGAGTGTAACTTACAAGCAAATTTCCACAGTAGGGGAATCTCTTGCTTAAGCTCATGATTTTTGTGGTGCCTCATTAAGGAGGCACAGCTGCAGTTAAGATGGTGAATTTGTCATTCTTATAAAGTGATTTGGCTCCAGAGAGACCATATAAATATTTCTGAATGGAATTTCTCTCAATAGTGAGAGCTCATAAATGTGATTGAAACAGAAAAACTTATCAAGTTTAAATATATATAAAACTCAATAGGTAAACTCTCTTAATATAAAAAAGTATGCCTTTGCTTCATGTATGTACACATTCCCATAAAATATTAAACAGAATCTGACTGTGAGATCTGATGCTTTTAAACAGTTGGGATCTGGAAAGATCAGTGTCTAATTTTCTGTTCTAGGAAAGAGAATTTACTAACTCGGTTCTGAATAAAGATTTCGAATTCTGAAATCTAAGATCTATGTTTTATTTCTTGTGGCTTTTCATTTTTAAAAAGTTGTGTTTTAAGGTTCTTTGTGGAAAAATTCTGGCTATTGTTGGCCACTTTCAGGGATGAACTGTCTCTTAATTGCAAACTGCTATGAGAATTGACTAAGCTATTTTTCCCTCTCCCCCTTTTTTTTTCTTTCAGACATTTAAACTTCATTTCTTTGTACTGTACCTGAAGACCTTTACCCTTGTTCAGCTGCATACCAAGTGACTCGTAGCTGTACGCATCTTTGTATCTACTTTCACACCCTCGAAGCACAAGTTGGACTCCTGGAAAGAAATGTCATGATGGATCCATCTTAAGTGTGGTGCACTAACAATTTACGTTGTTGATCAACAATGCCTTCCAAGTGGTAAGACCATATTCAAAAATTATCATATTCTAGAACAAAAGATACTTTTAGATGGATTGTCTGAATACTTTTCCCTACTCATGTCCCTGCTACCTGTGCTATTGTATGTGTAACTTCATACAAGAGCTTAAACTAAGGGCTGGCCCACACAAGGGGGGGGGGGGTCAAACTAAGATACGCAACTTCAACTACGTGAATAACATAGCTGAAGTCGAAGTATCTTAGTTCGAACTTAAAAGCACTTACCACGGGTCCAGACACAGCAGGCAGGCTCCCCCGTCGACTCCGCTTACTCCTTGCGCGGAGCTGGAGTTCCGGTGTCGACTGGGAGCGCTTCCGGGATCTAGACGAGACGCGATAAATCGATCCCAGAAGATCGATTTGCTACCCGCCAAATCAGGCGGGTAGTATAGACGTACCCTAATACTTCAGATATCGGCTGCTATTTACTTGGCATTAAGAAATTAGTGTAGATAGTCCCTTTCAATGTTCTATCCCTTTCAGAAATTAGTGTAGATAGAGCATTGAAAGGGACTATCCCATCTCTCATTACTTTTCTCATGTACACAAGGGTACCAGTTTAACTAAATCAGTGCAACCCTCTTGTGCAGACACCTGTTTTTGGAAGAGTGCCTTATACAAATTTTAGCTCAAGTTGATTCCTTACTGCTACTGATGAGTCACAAGGCATCCTTATTGTTACTCATAAGGCACTCTTAGTCCAAAATAGTTGTCTACAGAAGGGGGTTGCATTAATATAACTAAATCAGTATCTAAACAAGTTCTAAATCACCCTGTAAGGATGTTGTAATTCATTCACTTAATGACTCTGTAATACTGATAGGCTATGTTGCTTTTATTGGTGGCCTTTGAGAACAGGGTTGAGGCATGTTGATGGACCACAATTGGGAAATCTTGCAGTACTGTTGCCTCTGCTATGTGTTTAGCCACAGAAACAGAGGATTCTTTTTCCAGTGCTGGTCCCTATGTGTATTCCACACATGGGATATGCATGCAAGCAGTCTCCGTTGGTTGTGCATGTGCCTTATATCTCTTTGTGCTCTAAACTGAGGTTATAAAGGAGGGTGCAGATCGATGCCTTTCCAGTTCCTTTTTATTACTGTATGGTTTCAGTTGGAATCTTTGGTGTCCTCTGCTCCTCTTCTGCTATGTCACTTCTGTACACATATTGTAAATAAATTTGGTTTTAGTATTTATTTTTTAGTATAATGTAAATAGGTCCATCTACCTCACCTCCAAGAAAGCTGGCATTCTGCCCAGGGTTTCTGGATTAAAAAACTGTTTCCTGCCCTAAGTTTTTCTTTCTTATTTTTGTTTTTTTTTTCTGTGAGTGATGAACATCAGTACTCCCTCTACTGCTTGGGTGAGGCTCACATCTCTCCCACAAGTTCTGCACTTGGCTGCCAGGAACTGAGATTTAAAAAATATCTGATGAAGAAGACCATGAGACCCCAATCAGATGTGGGCTGCCCCTTTCCCCCCTCCTCCCATCAGTCTCATTAAGCAGGCAGCGCCCCTCCGAGCATGAGCTTGGGAATGGAGGCTATGACTTCTAAAAAGAGTCAACTTCCCGTGAGAGTAAGGAGCACTCTCCTAGGCATAGGGACAAACCTGTTTTTGTCAAAGACTGTCCTGAAGAGAGGATCCTCCCTGGCCCCGTCAAAGTCAGAAGAGCCTGCACAGATGGGCGCAAAAGGCTTAAGCCCAAGTAAATCTTCTTGGCAAGAGAAAGTGACATGAAAGGGTATGGATCTGCTGGTTCTGGTACCAGTTCCAGTGTCTAAGGCAAAGGACAAATATCACTTCCACAGCTAGAGTGGATATGGTGCTTGGACATGGTGCATGACCAGGGAAGATCTAGATCTGATGGCTCCACCAGTGGACTTTCTCCACACCCCAAGGCAGTCAAACCTGTGTCTCCCCAGAGGACCTTTTTTTGCTCTCCTCATCCTCATTCAGCCCTTCTATGAGGTCAGTCTCTATTCCAGGATGCTGTTGTTCTGGAGTAGTAGGAGGTGGCTATTTTGAGGATGCAGAGTTGTTGTTCCCTCCCACCTGCCAGGCTTGGTATGTGTCCATTGGGACCATCAGTTTTGCTAGTAATCTAGGATCTAGCCTTCTGCTGAATCAGAAGCTCCCCAAGAGTCTTCGTGATACCAGGCAGAGCCCGTCCTGGGCCAAAAACCCTAGAAGATCAGGATTTTGGCCTCTGGCCACGTGATTGGCCAAGAGACAGGTGGTACCCTGTGCCATAGGGTCTTCTCCCTCTGATTGATCCCTTCTGCTGGTTCTACTGGGGCCATGGATACCTACCCTAGATACCCGGGATCAATACATGAACCCTACTTGCCATCATTTGACCAATGCCAGCTGGCCCAGTTGGAGTAGTCAAAGGAAGAAGACAAACTGTATCTGATTGGTTCCAGTGGCGATTACATGATCTTCACTGGATGAAGTGGTTACTCCGTCTTATCTGTCTCCACCTGATGACTTTGGGCACTATAAGGAGCTCATGCACAGGGTGGCATCCAAGCTGTCTATTCAGTTTGAGGAAGTTCAGGAGCCACAACACAGATTGCTGGACATTTTTGCAGCCTTCCAGTCCCAGTCTGGTGGCCCTCCCTATCAATGAGGCCATCATGGACCCAGCAAAAACTGTGTGACATACTTCCGTTTCTTGTGGTCTCATCACAAAGACGGTCGAGAAGTGTTGTTTGGGAAGAGTTTTTATTCTTGCACCGACCACCTAACTTCTTGGTAGAACAAGCAGCTACTGAAAAATGTTGGTAGTAACACCTAAAGCTACTCCTTTGGATGTTGCTGCCAAGTGACTGGATCTCCTGTAAAGAGAAGTCTTCTCTTCCCCCCTCCCTCCAGTTCAGAATCGTAAACTATCAGGCCTTTCTGGCTAAATATTTTAACCCCCCCCCCCCCCTTTTTTTTTTTTTTTTAAAAGGACAAGCTCCTGGAAGAGGTTAGAGCCCTCTTCTAGGCTTCAATTGATGAGGGCAAATAGATGCCAGAATTTCCCTCAAGGCTGCTGTGGATGCTGCAGATGCTGCATAAATGGTTACGGCCACTGTTCTGAGGAGAGACTCATGATTACAGTCCTCAAGTTTCCCTAGAGAAGTGTCATGCCATCCAGGATCTGCGCTTTGATATAATCAATCTCTTCCATGAGAAGACAGATAAATCTATCCAAACCCTCAAAAATAATTCTTTACCCTCCTGTCATCTATATCCCTCTCCCCAAGAGAAAACATCACAGACAGATATAGGATAAGACTGCCTCCTCAACTGCCTGCCTTTTTATTATAAGTGTCCTCAGTAAACACCACATCAAAGACAGAGAGTTTGTAGGCTCAGAATTGCAGCTCCTGCAACATCCCCACATCTCACTCTAACCCCCAGACAGGAAGTTTCTTTTGATGAGACTGTAAAGATCCATATTCTTTTACTGATACCATATTGTTCTCCTCCTCCAGGTTTTTAGTGGTCACCTTGCACAATTTGGCTGCAGCTGGAGGGCCCTAACTACCAACAGTTGTGTACTGAAAGTTACTTGTTGGGGCTATCTGATTTTGAGTTTCTGGCAACTCCAACTCACAAACCACTTTCCCAGTTCCTTTTCAGTGACCACTCTCATGAGGAGATTTCCACTCCAGGAAGTGGATTCCCTTCACTTTTGGGGAGCCATACAAAAGGTTCCACCTTCCTATCAAGGGAAGGAGTTCTACACCTCTTACTACTTGATCCCCCAAAAGAATGGGGGATGGATGCTGATTCTTGACCTGTGACTGAATATATACATCTGAAAACAAATTCCTCATGATGTTTGGCACCAATAATTCCCTCCCTAGAGGAGGGCACATAGTTCACTACTCTTGACACGAACGATGCATCCTTTCTCATAGTCATTCACCCATCCCACATGAGGTTCCTCTTCAGTCAAAACCATTACCAATTCAGAGTCCTTCCCTTGGGACTAGTCACAGTACCCAGGGTTTTACAGAGGTGGTCCCCCCCCCCCCCCCCCCCTGTGGTGGCAGCTTGGAGGAGAAGAAATGGGAAGACAGCGAGGCAAGGTATCTGTCAAGCAGGTCCTCTGATGGAGTCTAGCAGGCAACCTGATTCCTACTCCATCTGCTGCCTTCTCTAGGTGTTTGCATCAACCATGAGAAATCCACAGTGACCTGTTCATGAGGTCTACAAACTTCATAGGAGCAACATTGGACTCAATCCACAGCAAGAGCGTATCTGCCTCTTGAGGCTCCAGAGCACAGGTGCTCTTATAAACCAGGCCGTTCTCAGACATCTGACTTCAGTTCGAACTTGTCTTTCCGTCCTCGGCCACATAGTCTTAGGCAGATATGATGCCATTTGCTAGGCTCTATCTTTGTTGTCTGCAAGCCTGGTTTCTTTCTGTGTGCTCACCAGAGAGGGCCAGCATCAATGACAAGGTGACACACCTGTCGAAGGTTTTGGACACATTTTTGTCTGGCTCACAAAGCCGGAGAAAGTTTGGGTGAGATCCCTTTCCTCACACGAACTCCCAATGCAACCATCATTATAAATGCCTCTCTCTTAGGTTGGGGAGCTCATATGGGAGATCATACAGCACAAAGCATCTGGACCCCTCAGGACTCTCTCAAATTCATATGTTTGCAGGCTCGATGGACCACCCTGAGTTCTAGTAATGTCTTCCCTCCCTGTCCTCTAATCCCAACGTGTCTGAATAATATCTGACAAAATGAAAGTTGTCTTCTATATAAGCAAGTAGAGGGGAACAAGAGCCCTCCCTGTCTGTATAGAATCAGTCATCCTCTGGAGCTGGTGCATCAGCCATCACCATAACCCTTTCAGCAGCATACTTACTTGGATGCATAGCTCCCTAGTGGACAGTCTCTGCAGACATTTTTTTTGCAAACCACAAATGGGAGATTCACAATTTGGGTGAAGACTTCGGTGAGAACCAATAGGGCATGCCATTTCTGGACCCTTTTGCCTCAGAGGTGAACAAGAAATTTCCACTATACTGCTCCGGAGCAGTTCTGGGCAAGGGCTTGATGGGAGATGCCCATCTCCTATCATGACTGAGGTATGCTTTCCCTCCTATTTCATTAATACCACAGGTCCTAAGGAAAATCTATCTGGACAGAGCTCACATCATCCTTATTGCTCCCAGCTGGCTGAGACAGTTCTGGTTTACTGATATGCTGAAACTCTCAGCTCGACTGTCCATAAACATTTCTGAACCTTTTTACAAAACATAAAGGTACTTTAATGCATCCCAATCTGGAACCACTGCAACTGAAAGCCTGATATTTGGATGGGTATTGGATGAAGAATGCCTGAGTTCCAGAATTGGTTCAATCCATCCTTAGCCAAAGCAAGAAAGACACCCTTCTAGGAGATGTTATTCAGCAAGATGGAGGCATTTCTCCTCTTGAGCTCAGCAACACCAGTTATCTCCAGAATTTGCTAGGATCAGTGCTATCCTGGAAATATCTGCTTACCCTTAGTCTTACAGTCTCTCTCTCTCTCTTCTTTGGTTCATTTAGTAGCCATCAACGCTTTTCAGCCTCCAGTGAATGACTGCACAATCTTCGCCCATCCTTTTACAACTAGACTTTTAAAAGGCCTTCTTAATCCTCTCCATCACCATTGGTGAAGATTGTGCCCCAGTGGAAGCTCAGTTTTTGTTCTTTTGTCTCTGACCAGATCTCCCTTTGAACCTCTAGTCACAGGATCTATGACCCCATCAATCTATGAAAGTGGCTTTTCTAATCACAATAACATCAACTAGAAGAGGCAGTGAGCTGGGGGCACTCATGGCTGACCGTCCATATGTTATCTATCTTCCATAAAGAAAAAGTCTTGCTACACCCCCACCCAAGGTTCATCCCTAAAGTAGTTTGTGTTTCATATGAGTCAAACCATCCACTTGGTGATATTTTTGCCTAAACTTCATGCCTCAGATGAAGAGAGGAGAGTTCGTTCTCTGGATATCGAAAGGGAATTGGCCTCTTATCTACAAAGAACAGAATTTGTTATAAAGACACCTCCATATATTTGTTTCTATAGCAGTGAGATCAAAAGGTCAAGCTATATCTGTGCAGACTTTGAAAATGAGTATCTGGTTGTATTATCCTTTGCCGTCACCTAGCTCCTGTCTGTGCACCCCTCCCTCTCCCCAAGCCCTATTTGCTGGAGGAGGTGAGAGCTCATTCCACAAGAGCACAAGCAACCTTTGCTGCATCTCTGAAACACGTACCTCTACTAGAAATTTGTAGGGCAGTTACTTGGAGCTCCATGCACACCTTCACAAGACATTACACCTTGGTTCAATCTTGTAGTGCAGATACAGCTGTGGAGACAGCAGTATTACAGTCAGTTATCACTTCTGTGTCCTCACACCCACCGCCTATTTTGACCACGGCTTGGTAATCTCCCATATGTGGAACACACTTTGGAACCATTGCTCTAAAAAGAAATGGAGGTTACTTATCTGTCACTGGAGGCTCTTTGAGATGTGTGGTCCATATCCATATTCAGCTACCCACCCTCTGTCCCTTCTGCTGCGTATCAACTGAATTTGTGGTAAGAATCGGAACTGGAGAGGTGTCGATCCGCACTGTCCTTTATTTCCTCGGTTTGGAGCATGAATAGAGCAATGGCAAATATGCAGACCAATGGATACTGCTTGCTAAAAAAACTGGACTCGTACGTATGTGCAGCATACGTATCTCATTTGTGGAACACACCTCAAAGAACATCCAGTTACAGGTGAATAACCTACATTTTCAATCTTCAATGACTTAAACATCCTAAGATATCAGAAAATCATGCTTAGAACTGGATCCCATTGCCTACTCTGATACTCCAGTACGTTATATTGCAGTGCAATTTTTGTTTTTTTGAACAGAAGAAGTATACAACCATATGGAATTCATTCTAATCTGTATTGTTGGTACTGATAGTAAATAATGCCCCAGTGTACTTTACTCCCAAAACTGGTCTTCATTCCTGGTCTGGTGATGAAGTTTTGACCCATGTATCTTCCCTCTCAAACCTGCTACCTACTGGATTACTGACTCATTGTTAGAGTAGCGAATACAGAGGTACAGAATATGATGGTCGGAACTTGCTACCTCTTGTCTAGAATCATAGAATTGTAGAACTAGAAAGGACCTTGAAAGCTCATCTAGTTCAGTCCTATGTACTGGGGCAGAACTATATATTATCTAGATTCTAGACCATCCCTGACAGGTGTTTTGTCTTATCTGTTCTTAAAAACTTCCAATGACTGAGATTCTACAACCTCCCTAGGTAACTTATTCCAGTATTTAATTACCCTTCCAGTTTGGAAGGTCCCCCACCCTACAATATCCAACCTAAATCTCCCTTGCTGCAATTTAAGCCTATTACTTCATCTTCTCAGTGAATGAGAACAATTTATCACCCTCCTCTTTCTAACAACCTTTTAGTACTTGCAGACTGTTATCATGTCCCCCTCCAGTCTTCTCTTCTCTAGACTAAACAAACACATTTTTAACAAGTTTGTATCAAAAAATTCTCTCAAGCATGCTCTGTTGTACTCCTCCTTTAGCACTTCTAGCATGGGAATGAAAGTTTCAGATCCCATTCTTTTTGAAGCCACATAGTTACCAAGATGATAAATGTCTGACATATCATAGCTGGGTACAAGCCTTCTCCAAACATATGCACAAAGATCTCTGTGCTGAGCTAAGAAGCATATTGCTGTGGTAGCTAAATTTTAGTCTTTAATAAACTGCTAAATCTGAGATCTCTAACTTGTTTTGCTACTAACTGCACCAATGAAAGAAAATCGTACGAATGAGTGGTAAAATGGATTGGATAATCTAGTTCCCCACCAAAAGATTTGCTCAGAGTTAAGAATATTAGATTTTCTATAATATGACAGTGCTGCAACACAAGCAAATTCTGCAGGCAGTGAACTGGTGGAGCACCAAAATTTCTGTTTTGAGCACTAAAACCATGTTTAAAAATAACTGTAGTCACAAATGTATATGGGAACACTGGGGCATACTGATTAAAGAAATATACATGTTAATAAGCAGAATAGGCTAGCTGTTGTATGAAATACTCAAATATTTAGGTAAGAAATAGATCTGACTTTAGATATTTATCTTTTCATAGGCAGCGCATGTCTTTTTATCTGATTCTATATATTCTTGAGGAGAGAAGACTGGTAACACACATTGCCTCTCTGAAAAAAAAATCACTTAAAATGGCAACAGCAAACATTTAGGTTAATTCTCCTTCAGGTGATTGTGCACATATATATTCCACTGCAGGTGTATGAGATCCCAGTCCACTCAGGTCAGAGACTTTTGCCAGCAGTACTACTAGGCAGCACAGGTGCCCCTACTCTCCTTGTGCTCTCAGGTAGGGGCATGAAAGGGGCGTGTCCTCCCCCTCACTCTCTGTTCCTTCTCACCGCTTGTGGCTAGAATTGAAGCTCCCTGTAGAATTTGCTTCGGTTAGCCAGTATCTTTTAGCTATTCGCATTTATAGTTGTTGCTGTTAGTAGTTTGCTTAGTTAGTTATGGTTTAGTAGTTACTTGGGGAATTTTTCCATATTAAAATCCTCCAAGAGTTAAGCAGTGTGCTATGTGCAGGGCTGCTCTCGCCATCACAGATAGGAACAAGAGCTGCTTGATTTCTTGTGGTAAGGGACAATTGCCCTACCTGTATCTCCTACCCCACCAGGACTAGAAGACAGAGGGATTTTTGTCTTAAAGTTCACCTCATGAAAGAGGTGATGTGTCCTGCATTGGAGCCAAGCCCTGACTGTGAGGCAAGGGACTTAGAAACAACAAGGCGCGCCTCTCTAACTGCTTTTGATTCGAAGCACAAGTTTGGTGAAAAATGTCATGCTTCACTGTCAGCCTTGTTGATGGATTCCAGGTATTCTGTACTGACATGAGCATGAAGGTATTGGTTTTCTCCCTGGAATTCTTCTGGTAA
Source organism: Chelydra serpentina (assembly GCA_037349315.1). NCBI lineage: Eukaryota > Metazoa > Chordata > Testudines > Chelydridae > Chelydra > Chelydra serpentina. The sequence goes on from JBAIAC010000014.1 coordinate 32,881,758, forward strand.
GTCCTCTAGTACTGCCAGTCTCATCTGAGACAGCACCATCAACTCTGGTTCATTCAGGGCTGTTCAGACTGGTGTCTTCAACTGTCCTCCTTCCTCCTTTCATCTGATTCAGTCTACCTCTGCACTGTTGGCATTGTTATGCATGCCCGTGATGCTCCTTCTCCCACAGGGCTTCTTGTCAGTAAAGGATCTTCTTTGCCTTGGACTCTTTGCTGCAACCAACACAAGTGTTCTCTGCTCCACTGATGCATCTGGGCACTGTCGATGCACTCAGGGGCATCGGCGCTGTCAGTTCCATCTCAGAATTGTCTCTTTAACCTATTATTCTGGCACCAGTCACTTGCATGGGTTCCAATCACCCCAATCTTCTCTTTTGTTGAAGCCCAATGTGTCTTCTATACCTAGACCACCTACATCCCCACTGGGGACTGCTCTTCCCTATTCTGAAGAGACTTGTATTTCTTCTTCAGACTCTGAAAGGGATGAACTTGTTTCACCTTTGAGATCGTTTAGACCACCTTATATGATGTCTACAACTAGGAAACCTAAAGGCCAGAAATGGTTTTCCTAAAGGGAAGCTCCAGCATGGTGTCTCCTGCCATAGATTGCTCAGACTATGTAGCTTCCTCTGATCTTACTGGTCTTGGAGTACTCCGAGAGACCCTGAATCTCCATCATGCTTACTCTCTAGGAGGAAGTCTCATCCACTGCAGGAAGCCTCTGCTCAGGATCCTGCTATCATCTTTCTACCCACTGTGCTGGATTCCATGGAGGAGAGGAGAATTAATAGAAGAACCCTTAAATGTTCTCCATATTTCTTCATCTTCACCAGATGTTGACATCCTCCAGAGGATTTCAACATTTTTCAGGGTCTCATGAGGAGAGTAGCTACTTCTGTAGGAGTGCAGGCAGAGATTGTGCAAAAGAATCCCCACACCCTCCCTGATTATTTTACTTTCCCAAGAAGAGTTGCCATTTCTATCAATGAAACCTTACTGGAGCCAGCAGAAACTCTCTGACAGACCTCGGCCTCTATACGTCCTGTGGCCAAGTGAATGGATAGGTGAAATCGTGTTGCTTAACAAGATTTTGACTCTTTTTTAAAAAATCCATCCTGCGCCTGATTCCTTGGTGGTCATAACCACTAATGAGTGGTTTCATCATCCTGTCCTAAAGCTTGTTGCAGGGATAAGGAATTAAAGAGGCTAGATTTATACAGCTGAAAGGCTTATTCCACCACTACTCTCCTGACAACAATGTGAGAGTTGCCTCTGCATTTTTCCCATCAGTTTAAGTTCCATGAGCTTTAGGACAGAATGACATAGCCTTTAAAAATGCCTTCTGTTCCAGTGGAAGAAATCTCCCACCCCATCTGATATTGTGGGTTCTTCTACAAACATTATGACCCTTTCTTTTTTGGAAGTTCTGTTACAGTGTGCAAAGACAGCTTGTGCTGCTCCTATATCCAGCAGGTCTATGTCAAAAGAAACTGTCAAGACAAACTGTACTGGCTGCTTCATGAAGGATTTTCATTCTTCCACACTTCTCATACTCCCAGTTTGCTGGTGGTGGTTGTAGCAGTATTGAGTTCAAAAAGAGGCCAAGTTCACTGCATGTGACAAGGAAGGAATAAGGTGCATACTTCGGGCAGTAGGAGGTTTCTGTATCACTAAGCATCATTAACTCTAACAGTCTGTAATGTCCAGGTATGAGTACCATCTATGGGAGAAAATGGCTATGTTCGCTATGGCCCTCACCTGATGACCGAAGGAAGTTAACCAGGGTTTTGATAGCAGAAGGACTGTTTAGTGGCCAAGCATAGTCTGAGATTATCATTTGACTCCTCTGATGCAGTACCATCAGCCATAACCTTGAGACAGCACACATGACTCAGATCATCTGGTCTTCTACCAGAAACTAGGTCGCAGGTGGTGCCTTTCAGGGGTGATTACTTGTTTAGTGTGAGAAATGAAGAGGTCCTGGGGGGGGGGGGGGGGGGGGAAATGTGACCATGAGGTGAACAGACAGATACCTAGGATTCTACCAAACCCCCAAAAGGCCTTGGGTGTCTGGTTTGAGACAGTATAGATAATAGTGCTTGTCCTCATCTTCGTATTTCTCACAGTGATGCCAGTACCAGCATCACAACCTCGTCTTGTGCAGCAACAACGGATGAAGAACTTTAAACCCATAACAAAGGGCAAACAAATATCTTCTTTGTCGTCTGCCTTAGACCTCAAGTTTTGATGTGTGGCTCAAGTGCTTTGGACCAACTTTGAATCCCTCCTTTTTTTGGAAATACTTTGCCACTTGTTCAGTACCTGAAGTAGCATCACCCCAGACAAATGGATTCAGGAAATAGTTCAAAGGGGTTATTCTCTGCAATTTGAATCCTTCCCTCTTTCCAACCTGCCCTCCATCCCTATTAGGGACCCCTCTCTGGAGAACCCACTGAAATCAGAGGTTTACTCACTCCTGGAGGTGGAAGGCTATACAAGTGGTACCAAGGAAATAGGAGGTAAAAGTTTTTATTCCAGGTACTTTCTGATCCTGAAAATAGATGGAGGTCTCAGTTTCATATTTAGATGAAGGAAATCCATGGAATCGATGGGGACAATCACTGAAAGAAAGAATTTACCTTACAGTAACTGTGGTTATTTGAGATGTGTTTTCCACATGGTTTCCACTATCTGCCCTCCTTTCCTGCTGTTAGTCCTAATCCTCTGGGATTCTGCATTTGCTAAAGATCTGTCTGACTGGTTGGGCCCACTCTGCCTTTAATGCTCCCAGGTGGGGGTGCGTAAGGACATCTAGAGCACAGACATGGCCCCAACAAACACTGCTGGCCAGAATAATTTATTTTTATGTGTGGCACATGCGCCTCTGGTAGAATCCATGCGGACACTCTAAGAACCACAAGTACAGTAAGAGAAGTATCCATTCTTTTCACTGTATCTCAAGGCTATATCACAGGCTAATACAGATTCTAATTTATGTGGTGGATCCATCTTCTTGATACCTATACCTATAAATTACCAGTGGCTTAGTTGTGGCTTTTTGGTTGTTGTTTTTTGCAATCCAGAAAGCCAGTGCATCAAACAAAAAAAATCTTAGTTGTGCTTGTCTCTCTCACCTACAGAAGTTGTTTAGGTAATATCTTTTATTGGACTAATTAGAGATACAAGACGGGTAAAGTAAGACATTTTGAATTTTTAATGCCAATACAGTATTGTTGGCTTGCTGAATCATGTAATCAGGATTTCAGCAATATCTCATGCTTGTTGAATTGGAAGGATTTTATTACAACAAATTTCTTTGAACAAATTCTTTTCTGCTGAAACATTGCTTAGAACTTCATAGGACTTAGCCAGGCAACGTTAATATAACCTTTGAATTATTATAAAATTTATAATTTGAAAATATGAGTTCCATGCACTCTTGACTTTGGTTTGCAGAGCTTACATTATCTGCCAACAAGTTTACATGTGCCACTGGTGAAGACTGTAACTCTGTAAGCCAAATATCTGTAGTTTAAAGGAAAAAAAATTGCTATTGTGTGTTCTCAATACATATATTTTTCAACCCCCAACCTTTTACATGCCATAATTTTGTGATTTTTTTTATGTATAATCCTACTGAGAATTAGTAATTTAATAAAATGGTTGATGCAGTTTAATGTGTACAGTCCTATAAATGTGTATAACATGTTCCAGAGAAGTAGCCTCAGCACATTTTATTTTTTCTACAGCCTTGAACTTCATGTAGTCTCTTATACCTGTGCAGGGTGTGCACAAGACGCTTCTTGTTCAGAATAGTAACATTTGTTTCTATATTCACTTAGCACAGGTATAAATTTCTACAGAAGGTGCAAGTCTGTGGAGAAGTGAGCCCAGAGTCCCTAACACAGGCATAATATTTTTAAAAGTTCTAAACTGGACTACCTGGTAATACACTGAACCACCCTGTAGTAGCCCTGCAGTTACAACTGGTCCTTGTCCCCCACTCCTCTAGCTGGTTGGGCACTGGTTAAAGTGTGTTAGGGAAAGAACAAGGTTAAAAAAAAATTTGCTTTTGGGATTTAGATGAGAAGATATTCTGCGTAAACAAAAAATTAACTTCAAAATGTTCTTGCTTTGTGTTTTTAAAGGAAGTTTTGGCTTGGCATACATTTTTTTTCATACTTTTCATGTTTATAGTGTACCTTTTCACCTGAAGATCTTAACATATCTGTAAAATGTTTTCATAATTATCATCATCTTCCAGATGGGGAAAAACAGAAGTACAGAGAAATTATGTGCCTCGCTGAGGCTTACACAGGGCCTGTGGCAATCAGGAATAGAACTCAGTCTGTGTTTTTGATCAGCTTGAATAGTGATTTTCAACTCCTGGTCCATGGAACCCTAGCAGTCCATAGGCTATGCCTAAGATTTTCAAAGAAGTCCACACCTCCATTCAAAACTTTTTAGGGGTCCGCAAGTGAAAAAAGGTTGAAAACCACCCCTCGGAGCAGTGGGGCCCCAGAAGTGGAGATTTAGTCATGGATATTTTTGGTAAAAGTCATGGACAGGTCACTGGCCATGAATTTTTATTTGTTGCCTGTGACCTGTCCATTACTTTTACCAAAAATACCCGTCACTAAATCTTAGCCTTGCTTATAATCTGTTTGATCTGTGAGAAACTTAATTTAGATGCCTCACTTCATTCAGCGCTGAAAGCAACTAAGAATTTTGTTTGAAGTCCTATAACATTCTTTTGTAAATGCAATCTCAAAATAATCTGTATCCTGACCCAAAGATCCAGGGTTGTGGTGGTTTTGTTTTGTTGGTTTCTGTTTTTAGCCTAGTCTTTTAAGCACTGTGCTTAATTGACCAGTAGAGGTCAGCCTCTGAAACTTTTTGCATAGGGGAGATGTACATTGCACATGTACAACTTTCGTTACGGTTTTTAATCTAAAGTAGTTTACTTTATGGCACAAATGGATGTGCTGCTGCTTTCTCCTATATATCTTAAAAATTAGTAATCAATGAGGCTTTGTTGGCTTCATATCATAATGAAACATGGATTTTTTTTCTGTCAATTTTCACAAATTGAAAGATTCCTTTGCCCTGAAGCTTTCCAGAATGGTTTATGCTAAGTAGCTTCCTGATCCCAACATATTTACTTAGTTTTAGCTTAATATTTCCTCATTTTTTTTCTTCTTTCCCTTTTACTGTACTTTCTCCTTCCTCACTGACTGTTAATGTAAAGTTTTTCTTCATAACTGGAGAACTAGTGACCATCTTCCTTTTGTATCTTCTAATGAAGCTGCTCCACAGATCAGCGTCCCCATTAGGCCATGTGGAAGAACTGTAGGTGTTCTCATTTCTGGTGATTTCATCCATTAGCGTCATATCTTGGGTTTCTCCCTGCTGCCCTGTTGTTTCACAGATTTGTGTCCATTTATTCTTTTGTGTAGAGACTGTCCGGTTTGGCTAGTGTATGTGGCAGAGGGGCATTGCTGGTACATATCACATTGGTAGATGTGCAGGTGAACAAGCCCGTTATGGCGTGGCTGATGTGATTAGGTCCTATGATGGTGTCACTTGAATAGGTATCTGGACAGAGTTGGCAACGGGCTTTGTTGCAAGGATAGGTTCCTGGGATAGTGTTTTTGTTGTGTGGTGTGTGTGGGGTTGCTGGTGAGTATTTGCTTCAGGTTGGGGGGCTGTCTGTAAGTGGATGATCTCTAAGCAAAAGAATAAATGGACACAAATCTGACATCAGGAATCATAACATTCAAAAACCAGTAGAACACTTCAATCTTTCTGGTCACTCAGTAACAGACCTGAGAGTGGCAATTCTTCAACAAAAAAACTTCAAAAACAGACTCCAACAAGAAACTGCAGAACTAGAATTAATTTGCAAACTGGATACCATTAAATTAAGCTTGAATAAAGATTGGGAGTGGCTTGGTCATTACACAAACTGAAATCTGTTTTCCCCTACTGTTACTCACACCTTCTTGTCAACTGTTTGTAATGGACCATCCTGATTATCACTACAAACGTTTTTTTCTTCTTCTGCTGCTAATAGCTCACTTTAATTGATTAGTGTGGCAACCCCCATCTTTTCATGTTCTCTGTATGTATGTATGTATGTATATATATCTATCTTCCTACTGTATGTTCCAGTCTATGCATCTAATGAAGTGGGCTTTAGCCCATGAAAGCTTATGCCCAAATAAATTTGTTACTCTCTAAGGTGCAACAAGTACTCCTTGTTCTTTTTGCGGATACAAACTAACACGGCTACCACTCTGAAACTGGTATTCTTGTGTTACACTCTACTTTTTCCAGCTCTGAATATACTTTTTTCTTAAGCAGAACAAAACTAAAATCTTAACAAAAACACATGATGCCTTTTTAAAAGGTCTGAATAAATACATCTAGTGTATTTTTTCCAAATGGATTCATTACTATTTAAACCATAATCTGTGAATTGTAATGACAATATTTATTTAAAGTTAAAGGTTGCAACAGGAGTTGTAGGGTAAATTCTTTTGTATGATATTCTAGGATGTAAATTTTTAGGATAGGGACTGTGTGAACAGCATCTAGTATGCGATGAGTGATACCATAATATAAAAAAATATAAAAAGCTAAAAATAATGTCATAATAAAACTGGTGATTTGGTTATGAACGTTATACTGCTGGTAGAGGTAAAATGGGGAGATTGAGGAAACTGCTATTGACTGTAGTTTATGAACATGACATTGTTTTAGTTTTTCACTATATTAATTAGTAATATATTTCTTTGATAACCAAATATATTTAAGCTCAATTTTTCTGAGTAGTAAGACATAAGATTGCCTTTTTTTTTAAGACCACATACACCTTTATTCTAATAATGAGTATTAATCTAGGATAAATGAAACTAAAATTCTCCCCCTTAAATTCCTGAGTGGGAAACTTGCATATTTCTTTCAGTAGGTCTAGCATCCTGAATGTAGCTGCAGTTCCTGCTAAAAATGTAAAATCAGCACAGTGTTGATAAATCTGACTACACATAGAAAACATTGCGTTATCAGCACAAAAATCTAGATTTTACACAGGTGAAGCTTGATTGAGAACATTGTTACAGCTCAGTACCATTTATAAAGCACTTTTTTAGCAGATAGTATACTGTAATCTGTAATTACAATTGTCAGCATACGTCTCCTCTTCTAGCTCTCTAAATTTGAAATTGAGGACAAGGTTAAAAAGAATTATGGGAAATAATTAAAACTGGGGACTGTCTGTCAAAAAAGCTAAATAAATATTCAGTCTTTTCAAATTAAAGGTTCAAATAAACCTTCCAAGACTGTTTTTAATTATATTTGAGATTTTGAATGAAGAGGCAAGCACCAATATTTAAGGATACATTTTTCCCGATAAAGAGAAATGACTGAAGTTTTCTATTGCAAGTAAACTCTTTGGAATGGGGATTTTCTTCTCATGTATTTGTATATTGCTTAGCATTCTACTGTCCTGGTGTTGATTTGGGCCCTCTTAGAGTGCTGCTTCAGTACATAACGTGGGCTCTGTGACAAGAAAAAGTGACTGCAATTACATTATTTGGATGGAAGACACAAAAACATTTGGTTTCGCTGCTTTATATACAAGTTGTATACAAAAACTTATTTTATGATAGCTTTTTATTAAAGTAAACATTTTGAGATCATGAATGCAGTCACAAGAAATATAAGGAAGGAAGATCTAGCATTGGCTGTGCCCTTGCTATTAATGCTTATTTTGATGAGAGCTTTTAGTGTGATTAAGAAACAATATAGGTAAATTATCAAAATTATACCATCTGGAGCAGTGGTTTTCAACCCAATTACCATTGTGACCCACAATGTGTTATGTGGGCCGCATCCAATACTACCTCTATGGCCCTGAGGATGTCACATGGGCTGCAGCTCTGTGCTGACTGGGTGCAGGTAGCCCACGGGCCACAGGTTGAGAACCACTTGTCTGGAGTAAGTTATTTTAAATTATCACAAACTGTGGGCTTTCCCTCCTCTTGTCATCAACTGGAGGCAGTCAAGACCTTTTCTGCTACAGAAGGATAACCAAGGCCTCCAGAGTAGATCAGTGACAATCTCCAGACTTCTTTCAGAAATTCTAATTATCTCCTTATTAAGAATGTTTGTTTAAAAAATTATTTTACCAAAAAGTCCCATTTTAATTAAGACTAGCACATTTATCTTTCGTTCTTTCATTTTTTGCAAAGAAGCTCTGAGAGAGTTCTTGGATGGGCTTTTGCACATGCAGGAGCATGCATGCTCTCTCCTTCTTTCTGCCCTCTCTTGCCTCTTTTTCCTTATTGTCAGGAGTGACTGTGGGCCACTGGTTTCTCTTGCCTGTGGCAAGAAAAGAGAATTATGAGAGGGTAGATCTTGCCACTCAGCAGGCCAAAGGAAGATTGTAATGACCACCCACCCGATGAGTGCCTTATCCCTCCCCATCCAGTTGCCAAATATTTACTGTGATTAACCCCATGACAACCTCCCTCTTAACCCCTTTGGTTGTTGGTTTTTTTGTGTGGACAATATATGTATTTTCTTACTTCATCAGTTGAGGGTCTAAAGGCTGGATCGTAACTGATTTAACGCATCTGGAAAAATGGCCAGCTACTTACTCTGGCTGAGCAGTTGTAGGCTTAAAATAAAAATATTACTGTGAGTCGTTTTAGATAAGAACAGATGGTTGCTTGCAAGACAGAGAATGAAGAATTGTATGAAATTATACATACATTATCTGTACTGTTGCAGTGCCCAGAGAGTTCAGTTGGTTTTGGGTCCCCCGTTATGCTACATGCTGTATGAAAAGAAGTGTCTGTCCCGAATTACTATCCAAAAATAAAAATAGTTGATTTTTCTGTAATAAGTGCATATGCTGTTAATATGTTAACTTTATTATACAAATCTGTTTCATTATCCATAGTAATGAATGTTCTAAGGGAACATAGAAAGATGCAGACAACTTTTAGCTGTGATTTTTGTATCTACTTTATAGGATTATAAGGAGGAGGAATTACTTGGTCTGATACTAATAGACTGTTGATGACATGCTACTTCTAGTATGGTCAGGGTGTGTGTGTGTGTGTGTGTGTGTGTGTGTGTGTGTGTGTGTGTGTGTGTGTGTTTCATATATATATACACACACTTTCGCAGAGTCTGGATGAACAACAGCCGAGAGAGCAGGCAGGGTTTCGAAGAAATTTCAGTACAATCAACCATATATTTACCCTTAGCCAGCTCCTAGAAAGAGTGAGGGAATACAAACTCCCGCTGTGCATTGCTTTTGTCGACTATGAAAAGGCCTTCGATAGCGTTGAGTTTAACGCAATATTAAAGGCGCTCGCAGAGCAGGGCATTAACACGCAGTACATTAGTTTGTTGAAGGAAGCGAATACTGGATGTACAACAGACATTACTCTCCTTGAAACTCCCCTCCGCATCCCAATCAAGAAAGGCGTAAAGCAAGGAGATACAATTTCACCGAAACTATTCACCGCCTGCTTCGAAATGGTTATGAACAAGATCAATTGGAGGAGTGGTGTCAACATAAATGGAGAGAGATTATCTCATCTCAGATTTGCAGACGACATTGTACTAATTGCCGAAAGCACCAACCAACTGCAGAGCATGCTACGAAGACTCGACAAGAAAAGTAGTCAGGTCGGCCTGAAAATGAACCGCTGCAAAACGAAATATATGCGATCAGACGTCTTACGAAAAGCCCGAATAATGATAACAGGAGAAGACATCGAAGAAGTGGAACAGTACATATATTTGGGCTAAGAAGTTAATATGCGCCAAGACCTGAACGGCGAACTCTCGCGAAGGATTCGGGCAGGATGGTGTGCGTTTAATTCCATCAAGGACGTCCTCAAAGGAAAAATTGACAAGACCACACATAAAAATATTTTCAATTCAGCAGTGCTGCCAGCCATGCTGTATGGCAGTGAAACGTGGGCACTGACGAAGAGAGAAGAGCAACGGCTGTTGGTAGCTGAAAGGGCAATGGAACGAGCTATGTTGGGAATCTCCCTTCTGGATCGTATATCAAATGAAATCATCAGAGAACGCAGCAGTGTGAAAGATATTGTCGTGGAAAGCAGACATAACAAGATGCAATGGGCGGGCCACACAGCACGGCTCACGGATAACAGGTGGACCGCAATCATTGCTGAGTGGTACCCGCGAGAACAGAAAAGACCCACCCCGGTTGGCCTCCAAGAAGATGGGAAGATGACATCGTTAAACGTTTCAGACGAACGTGGAGAAGAAAGGCAAGAGTGCGAGAAGAATGGCAGACGTGTTGTGATCCGTGCAGTCTTAACGACTTTTTATATATATCTATATCTATATCTATCGATTGGCAATGTAAACATATGTAACTTTTATCACTTGCAAGTACCCCAATCATTTTTTGTACTCCATTTCTGCTAGATGGAGCAAGCCATGAGAAATATGAGATAAGAGGAAGTCAAACTTCAAGGACTTAATCTACAGAACCTCTTCTGCTGACCTCCAGTAGGGTTCTGTGTGTGTGTGTGTGTGGTAGTTTCAGGATCATGCCCAAAATGTACAGTAGCCCTTATATTTTGCAAGTTGGGCATATCTGCTATTGAGAGGTAAAAGATTGTGATAAATGCCTTTTTATATGCAGAATACATTGTGAAAAGAAAGTGGCTTGTAATGAAGCAGGATGATATTGAATGTTTAGTACTGAAATGTTTTGATTTCAGTCCAACTGACTGAACAAACGTTCTTTATTAAACTAAATAGTGCACACAAGTATGATTCCAAGCAGTGAGTGGGAGGTAAGTCATAGTTATCAATAAATCCCTGTCTTTGTAAATTCTTTGAACAAGACCTGCTCATTCCCTCTGAAGCATTTGGCACTTGCCGCTCTTAGAAAACAGGATACTGGTCTAGATGGATCATTTGGTCTGACACAGCATGGCCATGTTTATATTCTGATGTTTCATAGGGCCACAATTAAAATTGGATCCTGGATGTTGGTAGTTTCTCCATGGAGCCTCAATTAATTTATTAAATCTGTTTCTTCCAGTCTGAGTTTGTATGGCAGTGCCAATGCTTTATGTATTTTGATAGCATCCATAATGAATCATAGAGTAGGGATTTCAGCTAAATTCTCCTACTGCTTTGTTATTTCAGTGTGTCCTGGGACAAGTCCACAAAGAAGCCCACACTCTAGAGCAGTGGTTCTCAACCAGGGGTTTGTGTACTCCTGGGGGTATATAGAGGTCTTCCGGGGGGTACATCAACTCATCTATATATTTGCCTAGTTTTACAACAGGCTACATAAAAAGCACTAGCGAAGTCGGCACAAACAAAAATTTCATGTAGACAATGACTTGTTTATGCTACTCTATGTACTATTCGCTGAAATGTAAGTACAATATTTATATTCCAATTGATTTATTTTATAATTATATGGTAAAAACGAGAAAGTATGCAATTTTTCAGTAATAGTGTACTGTGACACCTTTTTGTATTTTTATGTCTGATTTTGTAAGCAAGTAGTTTTTAAGTGAGGTGTAACTTGGGGGTACGCGAGACAAATCAGACTCCTGGAGTCTGGAAAGGTTGAGAGCCACTGCTCTAGAGTGACAAGTAGCTCATGATGTGTGGCAGTGAGGTAGGTTTAGGTCACCATGCACCCAGAGGAATTCTTAAGCAGTTTAAATATGAATGTACATTTGCAGGTTGGGTGTTCAGCTAAGCAGCTGGAAGCCATGGAGAGCCCCTCCCTCCTCAAACACCCATCCCCTAAGAAATGCCTTCCTTTCTTGTGGGCAGGCCCTTCCCCTCTGCCTCTGCCCTTTCTCCACTGTCTTCAGTGAGCAGAAGCAGGCCTGTTTCTCCCCCCCATCTCTCCTTCTATTTTCAGGGGGCATCTATACACTTTCTCCACTAGAAAGGTAGCAGTGTTGAGTTCCACCACCTCTGTACGTCAGTGGGGCCTCCAGACTTCTTCCTATTTTTTGTCTTACTTTTGATTCCCCCCTCCCCCCCACCATTTTCTAGGATCCTTCCCTGTGTGTTCCAATACTCCAATAAACTCTTGTATGTTTTTTGCCTATACCCTAGTATCCCTCATCCTTTAGAAGTCAATTCTCCTCTTCTTTCAAATAGCGATGCCAGGGCTCAAATTGGGGAGGGAGGGAAAGTAGTGGTACTCTCCCAAGCTCCACTTGTATCAGCGCAATTTCCTGCAACATCATTTGGGAGATCTTACTGTTTTAAGTGGTATGTATCATTGTGGGCCAGGGATTGTATGCAATTCCAAGGGAGAGAACAGTCTGGTGATTAGGCAAATTCACTCAGGTTCTAATATTTTCAGAGAAGTACCACTACCTAGAGATGCTTTCATATACTAGTACAAGCTGAATTCGCCAGAGCTCAACAGAAAAAGAAAAGACTGTTGAATAAATAGCCTGAGTTTAAACTGATTCTGATCCAGCAAACAGAACCTTTGGTCCCAGAGGGGCCCCCGATCCTTGTAGATGGATTGGAAGACTTAATCTACTAGCACCCCATAAAACAGATGAACGATCTCTGGTAAGTGGTGTGTTTTTGTTTTTTTGTTTTTTTTTAGCATGTGGGTAGGTTCTTTTATTGATTTTAATGTTTTCTCTGTAATACTTTCAGCTTAATAAATGTGCTAGCTTAGAAAGAGCTCTGTCGTAACTTATAACTGCAGGCAATATGCTGGTCATAGCCACTGGAGAGAAAGCAATATGCAGATGTTGCCCTTTTAGGGCAGTCTGACTTACTGGGAATTTCACTATGTAGGTAGGGAGCGGGCAATCTTAAAGTATCTCGTATTAGAAGTGAGACACCCAAGAGGGGTGATGGTTGGGAGTCTAAAGTAGGTGCCGTTAGTGTACCACAGTGGGGGAAAATACAGGTGCATTTACCCTGAAATTGACAGTGCTCACAACCTGAACTGTAATCAGACTAAGCTCTGCCTATTGGAGATGCCAGATTGAGACGCTGCTCATAATGCAATGTGCAATTCTATAAAATGGGATTACACGTGATCTGCTGTGCTCCTGAGGCTTTGCCCTTCTCAATGGGGTTCAGATACACCCATAAGAATAGCTGGATTAAGGCATATATGCATAACAGGCATATTCCTGGGGCCCTATTTTCTTGTTTTCTGATATCAGAATCTTAAACTTTTTTTTATGAAGAAAAACTGGAACCACGTGTAACTGATGCAGTGATGTACAAATAGAAATCTGCAGCCAATGTCCAGCACAAGGAAGATAATTAACTATTAGAGCCAAGGAACAATCCTCCTAATCCCACGCCCATCACCAGAGCAGATTATGCCCCTTCTGCTGTTGAGTGGAAAGGGTGGTCTAGTTGGAGAGTTGCGCTTATGTTTCCTCACTGGCTGTGTGGGATTGGTTCCCCATTGGTAGGACTCAGGTGCTCCGCTCTTTCCCTCTGGCCTTTTGGCTCCATGGATCAGTTTTGCTGGGTGGAGTTAAATGAGATACTTTCCCAGGTGTTGCCCACTCACAGCACTAAAATGAAATATCACTCATGGTAGATTGTACAAATAATCTTGTATTATGATTGTCCCTTTCCTTACATGCTTTTTTCAATAGCGAATTTGCTTCAATGTTGACATTTAAATCATCCTGACTGGCTATCTAAGTTAATGCTATACCTCTCAAATATCCCTCATTTCAAGGTATGTCACTCGGTCTGATTTAAATAACTTTAAACAGTAAATATGAAGGAACAATATATTTGTGTTCTAGCTGGGTAACTTCAGAACTAAAATAAAGAATCATGAAACTAAGGTTATAGAAAGTGTATTTAACTATAAAATGAATTCTGCATTCTTTTTGGTATCCCTGGTCTTGTCATTCACTTTGTCTTCTAACACTTCACCTCCCACTAACAAAGGTATTCTTAACTAAGGTTAAATCTGTGTCCCTGCACTGCTGATCAGAGAACTTTGGTAGCAATATCCATTCAGCCCAGACATAGAATCATAGAATCTCAGGGTTGGAAGGGACCTCAGGAGGTCATCTAGTCCAACCCCCTGCTCAAAGCAGGACCAACCCCAACTAAATCATCCCAGCCAGGGCTTTGTCAAGCCTGACCTTAAAAACCTCTAAGGAAGGAGATTCTACCACCTCCCTAGGTAACCCATTCCAGTGCTTCACCACCCTACTAGTGAAAAAGTTTTTCCTAATATCCAACCTAAACCTCCCCCTCTGCAACTTGAGACCATTACTCCTTGTTCTGTCATCTTCTACCACTGAGAACAGTCTAGATCCATCCTCTTTGGAACCCCCTTTTAGGTAGTTGAAAGCAGCTATCAAATCCCCCCTCACTCTTCTCTTCTGCAGGCTAAACAATCTCAGTTCCCTCAGCCTCTCCTCATAAGTCATGTGCTCCAGCCCCCTAATCATTTTTGTTGCCCTCCGTTGGACTCTTTCCAATTTATCCACATCCTTTTTGTAGTGTGGGGCCCAAAACTGGACACAGTACTCCAAATGAGGCCTCACCAGTGCCGAATAGAGGGGAATAATCACGTCCCTCGATCTGCTGGAAATGCCCCTACTTATACAGCCCAAAATGCCGTTAGCCTTCTTGGCAACAAGGGCACACTGTTGACTCATATTCAGCTTTTCGTCCACTGTAACCCCTAGGTCCTTTTCTGCAGAACTGCTGCCCAGCCATTCGGTCCCTAGTCTGTAGCAGTGCATGGGATTCTTCCGTCCTAAGTGCAGGACTCTGCACTTGTCCTTGTTGAACCTCATCAGATTTCTTTTGGCCAGGAAGTCCAGGATATGCACCCCACAAGCTCCTGGACATCCTCCATTCATTTTCCTCAAAAGTGGCCCTCCCTATCCATGAAGCTCTTCTCAACCCCGCAAGAATCATCTGGCAGACCCCAGCATTGCTTGCACCGACTTGAAAGTGAGCAGACAAAAAGTACAACATTCTAGTGAGAGAAACAGAATTCCTTTTCTCCCAACCTCCACCCAACTCCATCCTGATGGTCAGTTCTTGTAGCTATCAACACCACATGAGGACCACTCCCCACAATAGGGTCTGGAAGTGCCTGGACCTATTTGTCAGGAAGATGCATTCGGCCACACTTCAGTTTTGAATCATCAATTATCAAGCACTTACGGTGAAATACGATTATGTGAATTATTCGAAACTGAACAGTTTTATTGAGTTGCATCACAAACAATTTAAGGCCATTCTCCAAGAAGGGCAGCTAGTAGCAAAGACAAGACTAGAGTCTGCCCTTGACTTGGCCAATACTACAGCTATCTCCATCTCCATTGCAGTGGTGATGTAATGTGCCTCTTGGCTACACCTATTAGGTTTCCCAAAGGAGATGCAGGCAACTATCCAAGATCTTCCCTTTGAGGGCACTAAGTTTTTTGCAGAGAAAACCAATGCCTCTCTTCGCACTTCAAAGGATTCTTGGATCACTCTCGGTTCACCAGGCATCTACATGCCAGGACAAAAGAGAAAATTTAGTCTGCAGCCCCAGCATAAGCCACATACTTCCCAATACCCAGCTCAACAATACTACGAGCCACAGATGAAGAAAACTAAATTCTCTAGATGTAAACCATCGGCCAGCAATCCTCCTTGTCCCAGTCTTCCACGTCTAAGCACCAATTTTGATGTGTTGGTTGAGGTGCCGATAGACCACTCCCCAGAACTGCTACAGTTGACCATTGCTACCCACTCATTTGGCCACCATCTGGCAGTATTCCAATTGTCCTAGAAAGTATTCGCCATGGGTACTGTATCCATTTTGCCTTCCTGCCTCCTCCATAACACCCATCCCTTTCCCTCCTCACGAGAGTCTATGACAAGAGGTAGACAGTCTCCTCCAGTTAGGAGCCACAGAACCAGTACTGCAAAATCTACAAGGCAAAGGGTTTTACTCTCGGTATTTCCTAATACCCAAGAGGAATAGGGACTGAGAGAGTCAGTCAGTCAGTCAGTCAGTTTAGCAACGATCATTCCAGTGTTGGAACAGGGAGACTGGTTTTCCGCCCTCAACTTCCAGGATGCATATTTTCATATCTCAGTCTTACTAACACTCGCAAAATTTCTCAGATTCGCACTGGAACAAGATCACTAACAGTAGAGGATACTCCCCTTTGGGTTATCTTTGGCCCTGAGAGTATTTTTCAAGATTCTCTCAGTAGTGGCTGCCCACTTACGCACCCAAGGAATCATGATTTACCCTTACCTGGACGGTTGCCTCCTCAGAGCCCGGTCTCTCCAAGAGGCTCACTGAGTCACCAAAGCTGCAATGAACTTGTTTACAGAGGTTGGCCCACAAATCAACCCTCATTCCAGTACAGTGCCTGGAGTTTATTGCTATCTCCTGCCACAGCACAGATTTCTCTCTCTGGCCACATTCACAAACACCATCCAAAACAGCCCACACATATCAGCCAGACACTGCCTACAACCCTTAGGGCATTTTGAAGCGGGTACAGTGGTAATACAACATACCAAACTCCACATGTGGTGCCTTCAGATGTAGTTCAGCACGGTTTACAGACCAGACAGGGACAAACTAGACAAAGCCCTATCACTACCCACTAGGGATAAAAACCTCCCTAGACTTATGTAAAAACTCAGCCAACATTTGCAAAGGGATCCCCTTCACGCAAAAAGTCCTCTGTCATTGCTTATCACCACCGACACATCATTCACAGGGTGGGGTGCACATCTAAATGGCCTTACAACATGATATTGCTCCAAAGCAGGAATAGAACATCACTCTCTAGGCAATGCTCTCCTCCTCTCCTGAGACAGGACTCTTTTACACCTTTCCTCCTTTTATCTTCAGTAGGACCTTCAATAGTAGGGGGGAAAAGAGATGGAGCACACATCATTCTGATCGCCCCAATGTGACTGAGACAGACCTGGTACCCTTACCTGTTACAACTCGTGATGTGCCCACCAATCTCTCTCCTGGCCACTCTGCATCTCCTCTGAGAGAACAGAGGACATACCCCACATCCCAACTTTGGTGATTCTCTGCCTCAAGGCATGGCTCCATGGCTCCAACACCTAGAGAGCTCCTGTTCAACGGAGATGCATGAGGTGGTATTATACAGCAGAAAATCCTTGACACTATGTACTTACCTACCAAAATTATCTAGACTTCAGATTTGGTGTACATCCCAACAAATCTCCCTGATATCCACCACTCTTCCAAACATATTAGGCTATGCACTAGCACTAAAAAGATTGGGGCTGTCCATAAGCTCTCTTAGAGTCCACCTAGCAGCTATGACAGCCTTCTATCATCCAGAGGAGGGGTACTCAGTGCTGTCATATTGGACCACCAAAAGATTCCTCAAGGGTATTGTAAACTTCTGTCCACAACCTCGGCTTCCTACTCCCACGTGGGACTTAAACCTGGTACTGAAGGGACTGACTAGGCCTTCCTTCGAACCCATTGCCACCTATTTGCTCACTTACCTCTTGATTAAAACGGCCTTTCTGACAGCGATTACTTCAGCCAGGATAATAGGGGAAATAGTGGCTCTGAATAGTGACTTCCCCCATACGGTATTCTTTTGGGAATAGGTTAGACTCCGGCTACCTCCAAAATTTGTTCCCAAGGTAACCTCCCCATTTCACATGAACCAGTTGATTCATCTTCCAACCTTCTTTTGCAAGCCTCACTGAAACAACAGAGAGGCTATATTTCCTACTCTAGATGTCAGAAGAGCCCTAGCCTTCTGCCTAGACTGGACGAAGGCCTTCAGGAAGTCCCCCAGACTTTTCCTGTCCATTGCGGAAGATTCGAGGACTCCCAATATCAGCCCCAAAACTTTCCAAGTGTGTCTTGAACTGTATCAGACAATGTTATCAAATTCAAAATATGACCCCTCCACATGCTGTTTGTACACTTTCCACAAGATCGATCTCCTCATCTGTTGCCTTCTTCAAGAAAGTCCCTATCTCAGAGATCTGTAGAGTGGTGACATGGGTGTCAGTCCTCACCTTCGCAGAACATTATGCGATCACTGGGGACTCCGCTTCTGATGCTATCTTTGGCTCCACAGGGCTGTCATCTGTAACTGACCTGACTCTGAAGTCCCAGCCCTCCAGAGGGGATACTGCTCAGGAGTCACCTGTAGTGGAGCACCCTTAGGGACACTATTAGAAGTTATCCACCTTGTGCAGTAATGATGGTTCTTCGAGATGTGTGTCCCTATGGGTGCTCCACAACCCACCCGCTTTCCCTCTACTTCGGCATGCTTGTCAATGACTTTACGGTAGAGAAGGAAGTGAGCAGGGTTAACCTGTGCGCCCTGACTATCCTTGTGACAGGACATGATGAGAGACAGGGCATGTGCAAGCCTAACAGACACTGCTATTGAAGTTCTCCAATCAGCAGAACAGGGACCCAAGCACACCTATAGCGGAGCACCCATAAAGACACACATCTCAAAGAACCATCATTACTGCACAAGGTGAGTAACTTCTGCTGCTGCTTTTAACGTAGGATAGTAGCTTCATTTAAACCCCAAGTTCCTCTGTAGACTTTAACCAGAGCTGCTAATGTGAGTTAAAAGCCAAATCTTCAATGATATTTTAACCTAGTTTAGCTGACTACAGTTAAGAACACACTTCTTTTGGCAGTGCAGAGATACCTGCAGGTTGGAAGTCTTAACTATCCCTTTCATGGAGATGAATGGGGACTATTCACACCTTCCAGACTCTGCAGACTGAGACAGATGCAATTGTAGATTATAAATTTGTTTTACAGCTCCGCAAACTACGGTCCGCGGGCTGGATCTGGCCCACCAGCCATTTTAATCCAGCCCTTGAGCTCTTGCTGTGGAGTGGGGTCTGGGGCTTGCCCTGCTCCAGGGCTCCAGCCGGGGAGCAGGGTTGAGGGGCCGCTCCACGTGGCTCCCGGAAGCAGAGGCATGGCCCCCCTCCAGCACCTACGTGTAGGGGCAGCCAGGGCACGCTGCTCCTGCCCTAAGCGCCTCCCCCGCAGCTCCCATTGGTCAGGAACCACAGCCAATGGGGGCAGCAGAGGCGGTGCCTGTGGATGGGGCAGCATGCAGAGCTGCCTGGGTGTGCCGCCGCATAGGAGCCGGAAAAGGGACATGCTACTGCTTCCAGGCGCCGCTTGAGGTAAGCGCCACCTGGAGCTTGTATCCCTGAGCCTCCCCCTGCGCCCCAACCCTCTGCCCCAGCCCTGATTCCCCTCCCGCCCTCCAAACGCCTCGGTCCCAGCCCAGAGCACCCTCCTACACCCCAAACTCCTCATCCCTAGCCCCACCCGAGAGCCTGCACCCCCAGCCAGAGCTCTCGCCCCCCCCGTACTCCACACCCCCAGCCTGGAGCCCCCTCCTGCACACTCAACTCCTCATTTCTGGCCCCGCCCCGAGCCTGCACCCCCAACCAAAGCCCTCACCCCCTCCGGCACCCCAACCCCAATTTTGTGAGCATTTATGGCCCGCCATACAATTTCTATTCCCAGATGTGGCCCTCGGGCCGAAAAGTTTGCCCACTCCTGAACTAGAGGCTTTTTAAAAAGAAAGGTTTAATTATTAGGTTTTTTCTTCACAAGGAGACCCACAGATGTCTAATTTGGGCAGCTAATCCTTTCATAACTCAGAAGGCAGGACCAGACCATTATTAACAAGGATTAAGGGACTGATCTAGTGGAGTGGGGTTTTGTTTTTGTTTTTGTCTCCCTCCTCCCCCGCCCCGCTTCCTCAGTTTCAGGCAGAGTTTCCTTATTGCATAGGGGTAACAGGCAACAGTTCTCTTAAACTGGCTGTGTCTTTAGGGTCTGGGCCATTCCCTCCCTGCCAGTGACTGACAGCTCTGATTTTTACCTCCTAAACTGCAAAGGGGCTAAAGATCCAAAAGAGGGTCATTAGACTTTTATACTAGAATTAAGGGAATTTTCAGGTAATAAAGTATAAATTTTCCTGTTCTGGAGCACAAGATGGCAGTCTGGGTACTAGGTTGCTGACCTGGTGTGATTTGTAATCTAGTTTAATTTGAGCCCTGATGACTTCCCCTCACAATTTAATTCTCTAAATATCATTTTCCCCTGAACATCCATATATGTACACACACATTAATATTTCCTCCCAAGCTTGCTTCTCTTCCCCCCCCCCCCCCCCCAATCTTCAACACTTATTTGGTGTAATAGGTCTATTTTTAGGTAGGAATGATGTACAGCAATTGAGCAGCTGCTTTATATGCTTTGCAACTAAATTTCTTGCCTGCCTCCTATAACCTCACCATAGCTGTACTCCAGCTGACTGTGCAATAACCCTACCCAGTCCCAAGCACCAGAAGTCTTAAAAACGAACAAAACATCTGGTAGAAAACCAGAGGTATGCTGGAGAAATGAAGGGAAAGTCTTCAGGGGGCTGGAGAACAGGGAAGTGTACTGCCCTGTCTGGATTTACACACCTAGTGATGGGAGGCCACCAATGCAGCAGAAATTGCACAATACTTAGGACAGTAGTTAGGACTGAAATCATCTGGAATTAGTTTGCCAAATCTGGGTGGGACAGTGTCGGCCAGAGAGGTTATGTTTGCAGCCATGGTACAAACTAAAGATTTCTTTATAATGCGTAGTTGATAGGAACTTTGTGGGCACAACATATGAAATGATTACTTGGAATGTTATTCACTGTTTTCTTGTGCCTACGGCATGTTTAATATATTCAGACTCACTTTTAAAAATTTTGCTTCCTTCCAGTATTTTTGTAAAGACACTTTCAAGTTTTCTCTCTAATTTCTCTAGAGTGTTTCAAATTAAAATACGAAAGAAAAGGAGAATGTATACATTTTTCCCATTCTGTAACCAGATGGGTAGAGAATTACAGAAGACACAACTGTTACTTTTTTTTCAGTGCTGTGTGCAAACCAATTTCACACTTCTGTCTTAAAACAAATCATATTATTCCTAATTAACTACAGATGTTGCCAATTGCAAAAACCAAAACACAAGCAAAATCAAGATGCTTATATACAAGAAGATTGCTTACATTGTATTTGGTTTTTATGAATCAAATTAGTTAGAATTGAAGAGTCACCATGATGGTTGTGTTTTATGTAAATATTGTAATATACCTGTTTCAGTGCTTAAGGCAAATAAGCTGAAATTTGAAGCCAACAATTAAAACTCATTGCAGGGAATAATTACTATGGGAGGCTATACAGTATATGAATTCCTTTTGTGATCTTAAATCTGTGTTTGAAATTGTGTCGGTGACTAATAGCTTATGAAGCTCTTCTCCTTAATTGGGGCCATATTCTTCCTTTCTATAGTGTTTTCCTATGTAGTCGGTTGAAAACCCAACAGTTCAAACTTGTGTAACGTTTCTTGATTCCCTCCCCCTTTCCCCAGTTAGTTGAATGTGGTAGTTCTTCTGGGAGTGCTTGTACACGTCTATTCCACTTTAAGTGTCTGCATACCTGTACATCAGAGCTGGAGAACTTTCTCATAATAGTACCCATTGGGGCAGCACATGCCCCCTCCATGTGCTTGTGCTGCCTTGAGCCCCCTCAGTCCCTTCTCAGTGCTTCTGAATGGTGGATAGAGTGTGAGCTAGCTCTTCTCACTTTCCCTATTTAGTGAATTTCTAAAGGTTTATTTCTAAATAGTTTGTTTAAAAGTCTATAATTAATTTAGTGGTACTTGTTTATAGGTTTGTGTTTTAATTATATTTGTGGATTTTTTGTTTTGTTTTCATCAACCATTTGCTCTGTACCGGGGCATGCCAAAGCCTCTGGGTTTTAGGTGCCATTCTGGCTGCAATAAGTCGATGCCAATCAGCATTTCCCACTCCAACTACTTAAAGTGCCTGAGCGAGGTTCATGTTAGGCATAAGTACCCCATCTGTAAGGGATTCAAACCCTGAACCAAAAGAGACAGAGGTTTGTTTCAGGGACATTCTGATGGTGGTGGCTTTGTGCCTCCATTTGGTACCAAGCCTCTCTGTGCACGAGGACTCAGGCTCCACACCCTTCTGCAGTGCACTGCCAGACATGGCAGAGTCCCACACAGAAATGAGCTGTATAGAAGAAATCACTTTCCCTGTCTGGTGCCCCACAAGCATCAGAAGAAGTCTGGTACCTCTGTTTTCAAGAAGTCATCTTCTTCAGGGGTTATGAGATTCCTATAAGAGAGGATGTTGTGGATAAACCAGCCACACCCTCTGTTTGGTTCAAGCAGCCTGAGGCCTTTTATTGAGTACAAGCATGCAGGGAGAGAGACAGAGAAGGTCATGCTCAGGTGCCTGCCTGATCTCTCTACCCTGCTCCTATAACAGCAGTGTTATATAGGCCTACGTTCAGGGCCAAACCGATCGGTTTTCTGTATTAGTAATTTTCACTCAAACCTTATTAGAAAAGCCTTATAAGGAGAATTAAAAAACAGCTTCATAAGTAGCACAGCGCTGACACACTTTGTCATTATCAAGATCTGCAGTTTTGTTGTGGCAGCATTTTGACTAGGGCTTTTGCAGGGTGGCAGGTGTATACAAGGGGCAGTTCGGGACTTTTCGGAGGCCCTTTGGTTCTTATTCAGTCAGAGACTGGCCTAGTCCATTATCTGGGTCAAGTGCCACAGCCTACGCCAATGCTTTAGCTCAAGCCAAGTCTTACAGGATACTGGCCTGTAGGCCTCTTGCGTTACAGCCCTTCCATATGTTGCATATAGTGCATAGATTGAGCTGCAGACTGCGAAGGGGGCCAGGTCTAACAGCATTTCCCCCCACAAGGACAAGTACCGAGCTTAGGGCACACTCTGGTAGTATTGAGTTATCGACTGGCATCTCAAGAGGTCCTGTTGAGACCAAGTCCATTGCTGGCTTTGTCTGCAGAACCATCTTAGTCCACAGCACCAATTTTGCAAACAACTTTGGTAGTACCAAAAATACCCGAGGCATACGCAGCAGCAGGGGACCTCTTATACTTGACGGTACGAGATTCACTACTCAGGCAGGATAACTCGTTTCCTGCTTCTATCTCAATTACACAGGTACCACCTCTGACAACAGCCTCCATACTTTCTAGAGAGGTGCTGTCAGTGTTGGATCCTGATGGTGCCATCCGCTTCTGGTGTTTGTCCACTGTGGTAGGTGTTAGAGGGCTTATTCCTTCACCGACAGGCCTGAATATCTATATCCTAACAGTAGGCGTTCAGTACTGCTGATCGGGAATCCTCAAATCATTTGAGTGCTGCCCTTATTTTGCCAGCAATGGTCCTGTTCACATGTTTCTAAGTTGGGTACTGCCCCACCCTGGCATTCTAACGTGGATTTGTCACCTGATTTGGAGGAGAGTTCCTACAGATCAGAATCCTTTAAAAGAGCTCAACTATCCTTTTGATCCTTGATGCACAGATCGAGCTCTCAGGACCAAGACACCTACGCATGCCGATCTGTGGGAACACTTCCATGGAATAGGTCCCCAATCCCATACCAGATGCCGCATTTACCCTTCTGGCACCCTTGGGCAGTTTGCCTAGATTCAAAGGCAACTTCACAGCACCAGATTTCAAGCTCATCATCTAGGTGCTGTTTGCCATCTGATATCATGATCAGTACTGATGTTGTCACAAGATTGCCATCCAGGCATTGTTCTACAGCCAGTACTGTCCTCAGTACTGATGTCCATGCACGATCACCATCCAGATGCCAGTTTCTGGCCGGTAACATCCCCGGTACTAATAGTGGTGGTACTCCGTCAAAGGAAGGTTTACCTAGAGGATGGCATGAAGTTGGTGCTCTCTTAGCTTTGGCTCCCTTATACTTTGCAGAAGGAATGGGGAAAATAGTACTGTTTTGTGTAAAAGTGGCCTGCTAATGTGCATGTTTTAATCAATGTATGATTCTTTAATGAATGCCCTAAACAGCATCCGTGCAAAAAAAAAGAAAAAAAAAAAAAGAGAGCATTCAGTGTGCAACTGGCCTTAATTTATTTGAAGCAAAGCTGTCACATAGCTTTTAAAAATGCCACTTATTTGTTTTCCTTCACCCTTCCTCTCTTTCGCCACCTGGCTCCATGCTCTAACAGGATTCTTTGGTAGCTATATAGTCACTGAATGGTACATATTAGGATCATAGTGGAGCAGGAGCTAGTCAGCTATAATTCTGGGATATATAACAAAAGATAACTTTAAAAAATTGTGCTGAATGTTCTCCTTACCTTTCTCTCTGCAATGTAGTTAATTTACAAAGAAAATTTTGCAGGGTCACCTTTTTAAAAACAGTAGTAGGCTGTTCGATGTTCACATTTGTTAGACTTCTAATATATTTATTGGGTTAGATTATTGAAACAACAACAGTCATTTTGCCAGCCTAGTACATTTTATGGGTGTTCAGCTGTACGAGGAAAAATGTGCTGTATCTCATGTGAAGCAAGTAGAAAATCTTCTTGAACAAGTTTGAGCAGCCAATTACATTATGTACAAGGCATTTCCTTTTTGCCTAGGTGTGGTTTGTTTGTTTTTTTTGTTTTTTTTTTTGTTTGTTTTTTTTTTTTTAAATGAAAATCTTCAAAGATTTCTGGCAGGCAGTTTTCATTGTACTTCCTTATTTGTGCCCTTCACATAGGGAGGTCATTATTATGTCTTAAGAAATGCTTTTTGATTGTATGTTCTAAGCGTGTGCTCCATATGGTTATTTACTTTACAAAATAACTCAAAATATGAAACTGCATTCAATGTGTGATTGAGCTCATTAGAAAAATATGTAGTAGAAATCCTATATCTTTTTCATCTTTCAAAAATGAATTCGACAGATAAATAGTGCCTATATGTTATATAGTATAGAATAAAACAGTAGCAGTTTATTGTGGATGATGGTTGGATTACTATTCATGTACTTCACTTGTGACTTTCTGGACTCTCATTTAAGGGTGAAAACCTGTACTGGGTTGAGAGAACATAATGCACCGACTGATGGTTTTGCATATGTATACCAGAGGTCTGAATTTAGTTCTAATTCTTGAGGAACGAAATAAACAAGTCAGGACAAGATTATCATTGTGAAGTGGAGTGATTTATTTGGACAGGTTCATGTTGCATTCAGTAAGCCTCTTGATTGAAGGGTGCATGTTGTAATTTTAACTAAATGTACATTTGACCTCCTTAACTTCTCATTAAGATCCCAAATGGTTCTCTGTGTTGTACAGGTTACATACACTTAATAAGTAGAGTAAATCACTAAAGAGTTTTTAATAAATAAGTTTATTACGGAAGGCCCACTCACAAGATTCAGGGATGAAAACCTAGTGAGAAACCTTCCTCCCACTGTCTGTCTTCTTCCTCCCCTGGTATCAGCTTGTGTGTGGAAAGGTGTGGACTATCTTTCATATTTGTCTCTGGCTAGTAAGTAATTTTAAATTTTTGCCCCCCAACCCCCTGTCCTCTCCCAGCTCCTTTTAGGTGTGGGAAGCCTACAAGTTCCAGATGCTGCCAGAACTGGTCTTTGAGGCTCACCCCAAATTTGGGGATCTAGAAATGTAAAAGAGAACCTCAACATTTTTTTTAAAGGAAGTTTATAATGTGTTTTATTGAAAAGGTGAGTGAGCCTTGATAACAAATGTATTAACCAGTCACTAGAATTAAAATAGGTCCACTAGACAATGGACCTATTTAGGAGACGCTTTAAGGATGCCACCAACATGACTTCCACATCAAGTGATAATATGGACACTACCTGGAAAGATCTAGAGAAACATGATCCAGAATAATAGAGAAAGAAACCATACCCATCAGCATGATACTGAACAGAGCACTACAAGATTGAAATAAACGGTGGAAACTGGTGAACATCCCTTGTAACTGAGGGTGCAGGAGGTTGAAGAAAGAAAGAAACTCTTAAAAGCTTGTCATTAAGTGTTTTTCCCTTTAAAATTCTCTGGTTATTTGCAGAAAATCATGGGCACACGTCCCTCTGGTCTGAGGAGAAAACAAGATCAGTTTGTGGTGTGGGGGATGTTGGTGGTACTTGTTATGCCATAAACTGTCCCCAAGCTAACTTCATTTGAGCTGGCTCCTCTGCTAAGCATTCAGTCTGACCTCTGGCCAAAAGGAAGGACAATTCAGTGATATGTTACATGGTACAAATCCTTGCACTCGGTCCTGTGTTTAGTTCAGCAGTCCGTACAATGTGCCATGCCTCTAGCTATGGTCAGATAAGTTTTCTGTGTTAATTCCCTCATCTGTAAAATGTAGATAACACTAGTTGCCTACCCTCATAGAGAAGCTGTGATTATTAAATATAAATGCTTTGTAAATCCTAACATTTACTGAAATGCATATTCAGCCAAGTGGCTGGGGCAATAGGAGCCCCTAGGTCCCCTCTTATTTAGAAAGTTGTCCCTTGCATGACTCTTCAAATGTTAGTAACTGTACACAGAGCCCAGGACAAGCATCTGGGTTCTACTTTTGTCCCAGGAAGCTGGAACATGAAACTTACATTCTGTAGAAACTAAGGTTATGGGCTCCTCTTTTTACCCAAGCAAACTTACCTCTTGTGAATAGATTATATCGATGGATAAATTTAGTCTCAGGAGAATCATGACTCTTGATCCTTAAATGCTCTTGCTAATGTATCCCCTCCACCCTGCCCCCCCCAAGAGATAATTTTAGCTATATTGATTCCCAATATATTTTAATATTTTTGAAGGCAGCCTAACTTTAGTTGTGGATTTCAGTCATGTAGAATTACCTGCACTCATTTTACTTGAAGATCTAATTTTTGCTCAACCCATAGCCCTACATGATCTTCATGTGTTGTTTGCAAGGTGCTGATCTGATTGCAGGAGGCTACTTACATTAATACATTCTTTCTGAAAGTTCCTTACACGTTTAAATCTTTGTTTGGGTGCTGACATACAGACTTGCAAATCCAAATGCCAAATTTTAACCATGCAATATGTATGCAAAAATTGGAATGTCTAGCTTTATGTCTGTGACTAGTCAGTGTAAGTATTTAACTACAGAAGCGCGCGCTCTCTCTCTCTCTCTCTCTTCTTTCTAAAGTTTGGGTAATGACATGACTACTGTACTATTAAAATGTGCACTTTTTACAGGCCCATTTAATGCACACACACGGCATAAATATCCGTTAGAATTTACCACACCTTCAAAGTCAGTGCATCTATCGTGATTTTGTGAATCCTGGGCTGTCTAACCATCACAGAGTCAAATGAGAAAATTATGCTAACTTGAATTGTTAATTTAGTAAAATTTGGTCCTAAAGGTTTCATACACTTTTAATCTATTTATCTGAATATTGCAGGTAGAAAAAATGTCTTCAGTGTTACATAATAATGTTAATAAATTAATGTAATCTCTTTCAGATCTGGCCTTGTTAATTAGAATAATACTTATGAAGTGTGAAATACATTATGATAATTACCTTAGGGCATGTGTACACTTGAAACTTGCAGCAGGTTTTATGTACCTGTGTTAAGTGATCTGCAGCAAGTGTTGCTCGAGCAGCGCATACACACCACATTATCACATAATTAAGGTATTTTTGCCTCATATCATTGCAGTCACACTGCACTGTATTGTTTTCAGAATAAGTGCTATGCATTCTGGACAGACATTCCACGGTCCATTACTATGTCACTGTGATGTATGTATGCTGGGATTTTTTTTTCACTGTACATTGTGGAATCCCTACTGAACGGCAATGTAATTATGGGGAATGGGGTCAAACTAAGTAATTCCCATGATAATTCTTGCTTCATTCTATCTGGGTTTTGCAAGCCAGCCAGCACCGTTTTCAAAGTGCTGTCAGGCATCATAGAGAAAACATTTCTGATAAGTACAATCCTCCTGGTGATGAATATAAACAGACTGCTGATAGCATATCTGAAGTAATGCAGTGACGTCCAACCCAGGGTGGTAAAGACCCCTGAGGAAGAGAAGGCTGAAATCAGGCAGACACTTCTACATCTTTCCCTCAAGTAACTTTACTTGATGGAGCACTGCTTTTTGTGCTTGGCCCACTACCATTCACTAGTAGGATAGTGCTACAGACACGAGATGATCCTCAGTTGTGTCACAACTTCAGTATTTTTTTTTTTTTAAAGCCACTTTCTTACAAATCTGTACAGAGTTTATGCTAGAGAGGCAGTGGTGGAACGCTTACATGAGAGCTGTCCTCAGCATGGAGAAGTGTGTGACTGTTGCTACTTGAATGTTCACCATCCCGGATTGCTACCAGTCAGTAGCTAATAAAGTTGATGTTGATAATTCAATAGTCGGAGCTGTTATGGTGGTATGTGCTGCTATCAAGAAAATTATTTTCCCCTGGGTCATAAGACTAGGCAGTGCATACACAGTTATTAACTGGTTTGTACTGTTGGGGTTCCAAATTGGATTGGGGCCATTGATGGGACCCCTGTGCCTATTCTTTGCTCCTAACAACAGGCCTCAGAGTTGATCAACAGACAGGTTTATTTCTCCATGGTGCTTCAAGGGCTAGTTGAATACGGTGGAAGGTATTTTATATGAGAGAGTCTGGAAAGGTCCACAACTCCAGAAATCTCTAGACTATTTTCTGCAATGGCAAATGAAACTTTGGTACCATTTGGTATCAATGGACACTGGTGGCGCTCCCTCTCATTCTGGGAGATGTAGCTTACCCTCTGCATCCTTGGCTTATCAAGCCCTTTAAGGGACATGTGGGTAGAAGATAAGAACAGTTTAACTATACCGAGTATTTGTAGAACGACTGAGGAATGTGCATTTGGAAGACTGAAAGGTTAGATGAAGGATCCTGATGTCAAGGGTGGAGGCTGATGAAAAAAATCTTACTTTTGTGATAGCTGCTTGCTGTGTTTTGCACAACTTTTTGTGAAAGCAAGGGAGAGACCCAAATGGATGGAGGCAGTGGGTCGACAGACTTGGTGGACATTTAGAACAGCTGGATTAGAAGCCCCTATGAAATGATGCATCTACATAGGAGCACAGAGTGAGGGTGCATTGCACTCATGTAGGTGTCACTAGTAAAGAATACAAGGCATTTTACGACCATTACTGAACATATTGTCTTGTGTACATGTTCTGATGCACGTGTATGTGAGTTGTGTGATCATACATTTGTTGGTTTTCAGGGCGGTATGTGTGAATTGTCATATAATGCTTGTAACTTTTTTTACGTTGTGGATGTTGTGACTGTGATTCTGCACAATTCAGTGAATGGGGCAAGACTCGGAACCATGAACATAAACATATTTACAAAACTTTAGCATTAATTAATACACCAAGTTGCATGCTCTGAGCTTGTGAGCAGTAAAAACTGTATTCAGAATTCATAAAGCTGTTCAGTGTTTGAAGGCTTCAAAGCCATGTGCTCCAGGAGGGTTATTAGCCTCTCAATCATCCCCAGCAGCAGTCTGTGACGTGGTAGCCATTTCCTTGTCGTCGTCGTTGTCCTCCTTCTCTCTCTTTCTCGCTGTCCCTCATGCCAGAGCTATGGGGAAAAAGAGAAAAACAAGTTATTGTCCAATTTTTGTAATCTCTATTCCAATGCTTATAAAATACAATAGAACTGACCAGTCAACCATCCACCTCATTTAGAACTGGAAGTATTCAATCAGGCAGCAGCAAAGAGAGAGACAGACAGACACACATGCAAATACAGTACTGTGTTAAACATAAAGTACTAAAAAAGGGAAAGCAGCATTTTTCTTCTGCATAGTGAAGTCTCAAAGCTGTATTAAGTCAATGTTCAGTTGTAAACTTTTGAAAGAACAATCATAACGTTTTGTTCAGAGTTATGAACATTTGAGTTACAACCTCCATTCCCGAGGTGTTCATAACTTTGAGGTTCTATTGTATTGCTTTTTCCTGAAGTTGAAGAGCCTTAAAATTTCTTTCTTTATGGAAATGTCTGTGTAGCACAATTTGGGTCGTGTAATTCATGTTCATTCAAAGATGAGGGCATTAATGAAACTGATCCAGAAACAAGACTTTTTTTCTTCTTTTCTGTATATACTGCTATAATAAAATGCCTTTCTTCAAATAGTCATCTTGTTAGCCCACATGGTGCTGCCATTGGGGAGGGTGGGGGAGTGACCAGGCAGGTGAGAGGCCAGTAAGTGCTGTGATAGGTAAGGAGAGTATGGGGTGGTACGCCGCAAGCTTCAGTGCTGTTTGTGTTCACATATCTATAGAAGTAAAGGTACGGAGATTTTGTAGTCTCTGGTGTGGCTGTCACTTGATGGTGGGTGGGAGGCAGAGAGAAGGTACACCAATGTGGCAGCATCCTTATGATACCTGAAACAAAGTTGTTCAATGACCTCTCTCAGTCCTCCTAGAGTACATTTCTGTTGTAATACAACATTCCATAGTTACTGGAACAGTTTGGGTCTCTGCCTATGGTTCAGGTTGATCATCTGGCTGTGTTTCAGGGTCCTCCTGGATTGCCATGATTGTGTCTGCCCTGGGGTTCACCAGGTTGATGAGATCCTGGTTTGGAGGATCAATCATAGAGTCCACAACATGCTGAGGTTGAGTGGTACGATCCCTAGCAAACATATTGTCTGCTGGTACTGTGCTTGGTCTCTCACAGGTCTAATACTTAGTAGTCCTATACCCTGGCTGGAGCTCCTTTGCCTTACTGTGGCACTGGAGTGTCCTGGCGGTGCTCCTATCCTGCATTTGTTGTGATAGCTGCTTGTATACCTGTGCTAAGTGACTACCGTTCAGAGGTGCCTGATCACACTCCTCTCTCCAGAGAGCATTGAAGTCCAGCATCTCAGCATGAGACCACAGGGAAGAATGAGGCATGATCAATAATTGGGAGTATGACACAGATTTGGGAACTCCACATGAGCTGGAATCCCAAAAGACAGTACCTGGATGTATGCCAGCATTTAAATGGAGGAGGTGGCATCCAGTCAGAATGACCCCAGAGCAGTAGAGGGCATGCAAGTAAACAGGATGACCCAAGCCAGCAAAGCAATGTGGGATACCAGTAGATAGACATGGCAAATGCACATCAGTTGTTTTGAGAGGGAGGGTACATGCACGCCTACTTTGCTGCAGGTCAATTCCCATGTCTCTGTAAACTCACTTTTTCAAGTGGCTTTAATAAAGCGCACTAAAACACCAGATGATTTTATTTAAAAAAAACCAAAACACTTTTGTGGACGCAAGGCAATTTAATGTGAAATAACTCAGGTTGACCTGCAACAGATTCCAAGTGTAGGTAAGCCCCTAGTTTTAGTCACTTAATAATATCCATATAATCAGTCATTACATTGTGAAACCCAGAACTCAGTATTTTATGTAGGCTATTCTGTATGTTTTATTATGTATGAATTTATGTAAGAACTAGATTTCAAGATGAATTTGGGAGAAACATTTTTTAAAAGAAAATATATTACAAAATAGCTTTGTGTACTTAAAAATAGAACTTTCATGGGCTGGATTATTTTGTTAATCATGCTTTGAAAATATAATTTAGATCCTGAGCTGCTGTTATAAGGAAAATAAGCTTCTACCAGTGTCTAGTCTGATCATTAATAGACATTCAAAACAAGGGGTAATGTACAAATAATTCCTGACTGCTGTGATATTTTCTTCATAGTCTTAGATGGGGTAAGAACCTACTTCGTTGGTTTATGTATAGATTTCTAATTTTAATTATAAATAAAACAACCATTTAAGCCTTTAATCATTTGCTGGTTTTATTCCCAAATGTAAAAAGTGTGGAAAAAAGAGATTTTTTCTGTGCATTAGCATAATAAAATGTTAATGTGCAGTAAGTAGCTGTACAAGAATTTAACTGGTTCAAAGCATGGAATATTGGAGCTGTTAGTAACTCTGTTTGTAAAGCTGGGGAATGAACTTTCCAAATGATAAGTGTTATCTGTGAATGCAGATGTATACTCCTCCCTGTGCACTTAATTGAAATGAAGAGCCAATTAACTGTCAAAAATAAATTTGCATTTATATATACGTTTTATCACATTTTGTTTAAAATCATCATAGTGCTGAATTTATTATTTTGTGGTGGTGTTTTTTTTTTGTGGCAGTTGATCAGCTCATGTATATTCCAGTAACTTAATTTGGTTTTGTTATCAGTCTGTACAGTAAACGGCTTTGAAATCAGCCTCCCAACAGCTGGCAGCTGACCTGCTGGTGTTTGGCACCACCCAGGTTTAGCATGACTTCACTATGTAAAGTAGCTCGAGTAGTCCACCTTATTGATTCTTCAGGGAAGTTTGTACAGGCACCTGGGTGTGTGTGTTGTGCAGCTAGTTTAATCAGTGTTGGGAAAGCAGACGGAACAAAAAATGGAGTTTTTTAAAAAAGTCGTTCCTGCTGTCATTTCTGGAGATGTGGTGCTGGATATTGGAAGTACTATTGAAAGCTCCCCAAGGCTATTGAAGATGAGACGTGTCAGCCTGCTTTCATTAGGACAGACCATAGATGAAGATCAGGCAAATGTCTCACATTCAAATTACAGCATGTATCCACATCATCAACTTGGTAAAGTAAAACTTCAGTAACTATTGTAAACTTTTTTTCTCTGATCAAAACTGTTCTGATTGATTAGTCTGAATTATTTTTGAGTATTAGAAAAGGCTTTCTTCAGAAAGCAATTATGATTATGGTTTTTTTCTTTAGTTTTAAAGTTATCTACAATTTAAAAAGTGTTTGAACCATTTGTTAATATTCTGTTAAATTATTTTAAAGCAATCTCATAATTAAGGATATGTTGTATGTATATTACATGTGCATATATGCATATGATTTTTAATTTAAGATGAACATCCATTTTCAAAATAAGGTTTTGGATCATAAAATGTGGCCCTGATTCTGCACTGGCTTCCATGGACTTCAGTGGGGCTGTGTGTGGATGCAGGGGTCAGCTCATACGGTTCTCAGTGCAGGATCGGGGCTTCTGTCGTTATACCACCTTTGGAAACTTCAGTAGCATGAAAATACAAGAGCCAGAAGTCTCTCCCAAGGCATTCCTTTTTAAAAATCTTTCTTTTTTAAATGTTTTGATATCAATAGTGTATGGAGTATTCCAAATTACTTAAAAACGTAAATAGTAATTTACAGCGTACTGATTTTCCTGTTGTGCATAGAATGGGGTATTTAATTGTATACTGTGGAGTTCAATAATATTTCTTTTACATCCTTTAAAAAGCTGAACAAATTACTTTCATAAAGCTAAAAAGATTTTCCACATCAAACACGCAATATGTTGATCAGTGTTTAAATATTTTATTTATTCTTTCTTAAAAAAAGGTTCAATTAATTTACTTAACTTTTTCCAATAGTTTAAGAAGGGTGTGTGGTGGAAGATCCAGTTTTGCTTTGGGTGGAAAATTAGGGGCTTGATGATGCTCTCTAAAGTCCTAAATGGTCTAGAACCCTGTTGTTTATCACTGATTCAGCTTCTTCCCCAGGCTCTGTCATGTCCGTTTCAATCAGCTGGAATGCTCTCTGCTGTTTGTCCCCCAGGGTTAGGGTGACCAGACAGCAAGTGTGAAAAATCGGGATGGGGGTGGGGCGGGGGTAATAGGAGCCTATATAAGAAAAAGACCCAAAAATCGGGACTGTCCCTCTAAAATCGGGACATCTGGTCACCCTACCCAGGGTTGAATTTCCAGGGGTGGCAGTACCCTCTGATTGAGGGTCCTCCGCTCTGAAATTCATCCTTTTTTTCCCCAGAGCCTTTCTGACATAGTGTAAAATGCTGGTTTGGCTTTTTTTTAAGACAGATTATCTTGTGTTGGTGGATGGAAACCAGGAAGCAATTTTGTTTTTGTTGGCCAAATTGTTAGTGTGTAATACATTTGAATATACTGCTTGCTGTACATGTAACATCATCAGCCATTGATAGCTTGTTGCAAAGTAAAAATCTCTTTAGGACTCCTGTTGCCAGTGTGCTCAAAGTTCTAGCCAAACTTCATCACGTAGCTTCTGTGAAAGGATGACTCACTATTAGTTAAGTTCTACTTCGAATGCTGATCCTGTGGGTATTCACTGTGGGTGTGCATGTGCTCCATGTTTGTAGGACCAGAAATTATAGCAGCATTTACTGGTCCATGTCTGGGCCCTTCATTTCTTGGAGCTATCAACTGAGGGCATAAAGGGTGACATGGGCTGATCACCTCTCCAGTTCCTTTCTACCGCTTGCAGTCTGGGATGGAATCCTTCTGTGTCTAGCCTTCTAGCTTTTACCTGTATGTATTTATTTTGTAAATAGTTTTTTATTAGCTATATTGATAGTAGTGAGTTTGCGATTAGTAGGGATCAAGGATTCCCCCCTGTTGTTCCCCCACTGTTTCGGGCACTTAGTATGCCCAAAGCTTCTAGCCTTGCCTGGCCTGCTCTCGGGTCTTCCTGGTCAGTGATCAGCACAAGAGCTGCCTGTACTACCTTGGGGAATAACAGATTCCATCAAAGTGAGAGAGCTGCCACTCCTTTCCTCCTTGCACTAGGCAGTCTTGTAAATTTCAGACTCCACAGGCACCTGATGGAACTCTCCATGAGGCCCCTGTCTGACCTTGGACCCTCCCACTCTCTGCCTCATTGTCTGGAGCCTCAGGGTAGTGCCCATGCAGCACCAACATCTTCCAGCTTGGTATCGTCTAGAGCCAAGACTCCATGAAATGGAGACATGAAGAGGGTAAGGAGAAACATCCTCCTAAAAAGAGAGACCGTTTACTTTTTAAAAAAAACAAGAAAGAAAAACTTGTAGCACCTTAGAGACTAACAAATTTATTTCAGCATAAGCTTTCGTGGGTTAATGGTGCTACAAGTTTTTCTTTCTTATTTTCGTTTTGCTGACACAGACTAACACGGCTACTACACTTAAACCTTTACTTTTTAAGACATCAAAGAAAAAAGATGGTCTGTTCCCCTCCTGCGGTAGCAGCTGAGACTCCATGCCCTGGCGTATTGTGTCCAGAGCTCACGGAGAACTCAGACCGGCACTGACTGTAGCAGGAGTTCCAGTGTTCTGAAGCCATCCACTAAGGCTTTCTCATTGGTGGTCCAGGCTGCATCTGAAAGGGCTAGACAGCAACATCCCTGGTCTACTCCTATGGATAAAGAGGGCAAACACCTGGATCAGTTAGGGAGAAAGGTCCTTTTCATCATCTAGTCTCCTGTGCAGATAGCCAATTACAAGGCCCAAATGGCTAAATAAGATTTCCTTAACTACACCAAGTTTGTGGAATTTACTGACCGCCTTCTGCAGCAGGACAGAGCTCGTTTCCAAGCTCTGATAGACAAAGGCAAGTTGATAGTCAAGACCACTCTCCAGTCCGCAGCTGATGCCACTGTTACCTCCTTTACAGCTATGGCTACTTTAACAGAGCTAATTTCACAAAGCTAAAAATAATTATGACCAAATCAGCTGGGAGGAAGAATGTAATCAGAAAAATATGTATGATGATTGGGAAATATTTAGGAACACCTTACTAGATGCCAAAAAGCCGCAATCCAACAATTGAGGAAGAAGGCTGTGCTGGTTTAAAAACAACAACCTGGTTTATAGGGGAAGTGAGGGCAGCAGTAAAAATAAAATAAATGGAAGACAGGGGAAGTTGATAGTAATAAATATAAATCAGAAATTAGGAATTATAGTAAATTTGATAAGGGAAGGCCAAATCTATGGCTAGAGAGTGGTGTTTTTTTTTTTGTTTGTTTTTTTTTAAAGAATCCTGACAATGGTAGTGGTCCATTGCTAGATGGAAATGGTAGAATTATCAATAATAATATAGAAAAGGCAGAAGTGTTCAATAAATATTTCTGTTCGGTATTTGGGGAAAAAACAGATGATGCAATCTCTTCATATAGTGATAGCACTTCTTCTGTTCCACTTGTATTATAGATTTTAAAGTCAGAAGAGAGCATCATGATCATCTAGTTTGACCTCCTGCACATTGCAGGCCACAAAACCTCACCTATCCACCCTGTCCTCGACCCATAATCTCTGGCTGAGTTACTGAAGTCCTCAAATCATGGTTTAAAGACTTCAAGTCACAGAGAATCCACCATTTATACTAGTTTAAACCTTCAAGTAACCTGTTCCCCATGCTACAGAGGATGGTGAAAAACCCCCAGGGTCTCTGTCAATCTGAGCTGGGGGAAAATTCCTTCCCAACCCCAAATATGATGATCATTTTACCCTGTGGGCACGTGTGCAAGACCCATCAGCCAGACACCTGGGAAAGAATTCTCTGTAGTAAATCAGAGCCCTCCCCATTTAGTGTCCCATCACTGACTGTTGGAGATATTTGCTGCTAGCAGTCACAGATTGGCTACATGCCATGATAGGCAGATTCATCATACCATCCCCTCCATAAATTTTATCAAGCTTAGTCTTGAAGCCAGTTAGGTTTTTTTGCCCCCCACTGCTTCCTTGGAAGGCTGTTCCAGAACTTTACTCCTCTGATGATTAGAAACCTTTGCTTAATTTCAAGCCTAAATTTGTTGATGGCCAGTTTATTATCCATTTGTTTTTGTGTTCATGTTGGCACTTAACGTAAATCACCCTTCTCCCTCCCTGGTATTTATCCCTCTAATGTATTTATAGAGATCAATCATATCTTTCCCTCAGCCTTCTTTTGGTTAGGCTAAAGAAGCCAAGCTCTTTGAATCCCCTCTCATAAGGTAGGTTTTTCCGTTTCTTGGACCATTCTAATAGCTCTTCTCTGCACCTGTTCCAGTTTGAATTCATCTTTCTGAAAGATGGGAGACCAGAATTGCACAGTGTTCCAGATGAGGTTTCACCAGTTCATTGTATAATGGTACTGACACTTCCCCGTCTCTACTGGAATACCTTGCCTGATGCATCCTAGGATTGCATTAGCCTCTTTCACAGCTGCATCACATTGGTGGCTCGTAGTTATCCTGTAATCGACCAAAGACACCTAAGTCTTTTTCCTCCTCTGTCACTTCCAACTGATACGTCCCCAGTTTATATAAAACAATCTTGTTGTTAGTCCCTAAATGCATGACCTTGCACTTTGAACTATTACATTTCATCCTATTTCTATAACTCCAGTTTACAAGGTCATCTCAGATTTTCTTGTATGATATTCCAGTCCTCCTCCGTATTGGCAATACCTCCCAACTTTGTATCATCTGCAAATTTTATTAGCGCACACCCAATTTTTGTGCCAAGGTCAGTAATAAAAATGTTAAATAAGATTGGTCCCAAAACCGATCCTCAAGGAACTCCACTAGTAATCTCCTCCAGCCTGACAGTTCACCTTTCAGTATGACCCATTGTAGTCTCCCCATTAACCAGTTCCTTACCCACTTTTCAGTTCTCATATTAATCCCCATCTTTTCCAATTTAATAATTTCCCAGGTAGAACTGTATTAAATGTTTTACTGAAATGCAGGTAGATTAGATCTACCGCTTTTCTTTGCCTGGAGAATTTTAAAAAGAAAGCACTAAACTTAAACATTTTTAAATCAGCAGGTCCATATAACTTGCAGCCAAGAGTTTTAAAAGAGCTGTGTGAGGAGCTTGCTGCACCCTTAATATTGATTTTCAATAAGTCTTGGAGCACTGGGGAAGTCCCAGAAGACTGAAAGAAAGCTAATGCTGTGCCAGTTTTTAAAATGGGTAAACCGTCAACCTAGGTGATTATAGGCCTGTCAGCCTGACATTAATCCTGGGCAAGACTTAATAGAGTGGCTGACAGGGGAATCGATTAATAAAGAACCCAAAGGAGGGTAATGTAATTTAATGCAAATCCATGTGGTTTTATGGAAAATAGATTCTGTCAAACTAACTGGATATCTTTTTTGACGAGATTACAAGTTTGGTTGATTAAAGTTAAGAGTGTTGATGTAACACACGTAGACTATATAAGGCACTTGACTTGGTACCACATGACATTTTGTTTTGTTTTTTTAAACACCTGGAATCCATATAAAATTTAACACAAGACACATTAAATAGATTAAAAACTGGCTGACTGATAGGTCTCAAACTGTAATGATAAGCAGTGAATTGTCATTGAGTGGCTCTGTTTCCAGTTTTTGGCCCTATGCTTTATCAATGACCCAGAAGAAAACATAAAATCATCACTGATAAGATTGGCAGATGACACAAAAATTGAGGGAGTGGTAAATAATGAAAAAGAGTGGTTACTGATTCAGAGCAATCTAGATTGCTTTGTAAACTGGGTGCAAGCAAACAATATGCATTTTAATACAGCTAAATGTAAATGTATACATCTGGAAACAAAGAATGTAGGTCATACTTACAGGACGGGGGACACTATCCTAGGAAACAGTGACTCTGAAAAAAAGATTTGGGGATTGTGGGGAACAGTTAGCTGAATGTGAACTCCCAATGTGACGCTGTGGCCAAAAGAGCTAATACAATCCTGGGATGAATAAACAGGGGAATCTCAAATAGGAGTAGAGAGGTTATTTTATCTCTGTATTTTGCACTGATGTAACCACTGCTGGCATACTATGTTCAGTTCTAGTGCTCACAGTTCAAGAAAGATGTTGATAAATTGGAGAAGGTTCAGAGAAGAGCCACAAGAATGATTAAAGGATTAGAAAATGTCCCTTATAGTAGTAGACTCAAGGAGCTCAATCTGTTTAGTTTAACAAAGAGAAGGTTAAGAGGTGACTTAATTGTAGTCTATAAATACCTACCTAGGTAACACATATTTAAAATGTGTTCTTTGATATTTAATCAAAATGTTAATTTTATCTTATGTCTTAAAATAAGCTTCAAATCAACAGCTTGTTGTGAATCTTAGTAAAAAAGGATGACACTGGTTCTAGAATGGAAAAGCACTACTGTTGAACCAGCTGGAAAGGAAATCCTGCAGGTACAATCTACTGTAGCAAAAATCGAGAGGCCTTAGTTTAACCTTGTATTTGATGTACTATCGGTGGTTGAGCAATTGAGGATAACAAAGCATACAAAACTCTAATCCTGCCGTTGAAGATTAATTCTCTATTCTGACTCATTAAATGCCTGCCAACTGGCTGTCATTAGAAGTAATTTCCTCAAATCAGTGTTACATGACCATTATCATAGAAAAGTGTGATGTCATCATTTACAAAATGCAGATTTGCAGTCTGTTCTGGGATCATGCTTTTAACAGTAGCAAATAGCAGCTGAATCCTATTTAAATTATCTGCTTATTTCTATTTTTGTATCCTGGTAATGGAATGAGGTGCTCTTATGGAACAGAGCAATGTACTACTATTACCAATGAGGAATGCATTAGAAGGCAGGTGTCGTCAAAACAGGTAATTAAAGCAATCAATAAAATAGGCACATAAGCCTTAAGAAAGTGTTTTTAATGTCAGCAGATATTGAGCAATATAAGAATAAATGTAAGAAAGCTGTTAAAAATGTGAACATTTTTTTTAAACAGTGAGGTTTCCTATCCTACATGACTAGCTGAATTGTATGTGATTGAAATAAAAGTTTCCAGTTGTTGTTGTTGTTGTTCCTATTTAAAAAATATAGTTGATGTTTTAAGAAGTATAGCTTATAAATGAATGTAAATTCAGGTGAAACACCAAGTTTGTCAAGTTTAACTGTTAAAAGTTGTATAATTCAATAACAGCAGTTTTATGACAATAACACTAAAGATGGAAGGGAAGAATTATGTGAACCTCAAATATTTGCTTTATGTGGAATTAATGGAGGTAAAGTGATAACTTTATTTTTAGGATTAAAATACAGCAACTGTACATTTCCTTTAAATTAATATAAGTAACATTTTGCTGCTTGATTTAAGGTAGAAGCCAAAGCCTTACAGAAGAATGCTTTATAGATAAAGTGGACGTTGTGCTTAATGGGTATTTTCCCTGAGTATATGCTAGAAATAGTCTTATATACCTGTTTTAGATTTATAAAGCTAGTAGGATGACTGTAGGGGGAAAAAAAGCGAAGATACTTAATTTTCTGAAATACTTAATGCGATGAACTGTGTGTGTGTGTGTGTGTGTGTGTGTGTGTGTGTGTGGCATAAAGCTTTTACAAATGTTAATCCAATGAATACAGTTCAGTTAAATTTATAATTTAAGAGCTGTGTACTCAGTGCTGTACAAGACAGTCCTTTTCTCAGAGATTACAGTGTAGAAGGTATATACAGAAAGATGAGATGTACTTAGAAACCCAGAGGGAAAATTTACCTTCGATTAATCACCTATATCTTTATAGATAAATCCTTTAATTTTCCTCTCCTTTCTCTGACTATTTCTGGATCTCCCTTTCCTCTTTTTCCATAATGTTAAGAAAGGCCAGTTGCCCAGTGCAATGATGGCATAGACAATTGGACATATAGTGTACAAAACTGTATATAACTGCAGTTATATCAGCAGACCTGCCCTTCAGTTACATTGCGAGGCAGGGAAATTCATATAATGGGGCAGTTTTAAAAAATTGAGATCTGTATAAATCAAATATGTAATGACTATACTAGAGATTTTTAATTTATTCATACAAAACTCTCATTACTCGAGTGTGTCCACATTACTTTTGTATATTAATGTTGTCTCCTTTTATGAACATAAATTCCATTTCGTCACAAGCAGTTCTGCTAGGATGAGATGAACATGTTTCTTGCTAGTAAACCATTAGTTAATAGAGTTCTGGTTACCCTTACCGTGCTAAGGTGGCTACTGAAGTTCTGTATTGAAAGGTGGTAAATATGAGTTCTAAATGAGTAATCCATTTTGGGAGAATGATAGGAGACCCTTCAGTAATTCCATTTTTCTTTCTTTGAGATACCAAGAGGTGGTAATATAAGTATTTACTCTTTCTTTCCAAGGGCTGTCGCATGTGAGTTCTGTCTTGTCACTCCTCCTTTTCAATTAGTACAGTAACTCCTCACTTAAAGTTGTCCCGGTTAACGTTGTTTCATTCTTAATCAATTAGGGAACATGCTCGTTTTACAGTTTACACACACAATTTAAAGTTTACAGTTTACAATTTACAGTTGTGAAATGCTCCATTCTAACTCTTTTGCAGGCTATCAATGGCAGTTTAGCTGTCTCTTCCCCCACTGCCATGTGCTGCTCACCGAGACTCCTGTCTGCTTGCTTTGAGGGGGGGTGGAGGAGGGGAAAAGAGGGGGGGCTAATGTCCCCCTGCACCTTGATTACCCCATCTTCCATAGAGCAGGGGACACACACAAGGGAGGGAGCTGCTGCCTTAGACAGACGCTGCAGCTGCGGGGCTTGTTGATCTAATTAACAAGGCAGTGTACTTCTGACCCCACGCTTGATACCTAATTGGAAATGCACATCTGTCTCTGGCACCTTAGAGACTAACAAATTTATTTCAGCATAAGCTTTCATGGGTTAAGAACCCTGAAACCTGTCATCTCTGTCTCTGGTTTCCTGCTGGCTTGTAGAGTGTGAGAGTTAACCCTTGAGGGCTCAGTGGAGTGCTAGTGCTAGTTCATCCTTCCTAAGGCATTCCCTGGGAAATTCCCACCCTCTGATTTCTCCACCTCAACCAAGCTTCACTCTCATCATCGCTGTGTACCAGTATTCAATTGTTTGTTTAAAACTTTGTGTGTGTGTGTGTGTGTGTGTGTGTGTACACACATACACACTTATTTACATTAATTCTTATGGGGAAGTTGGATTAGTTTAACATCGTTTTGTTTAAAGTAGCATTTTTCAGGAACATAACTACAATGTTAAGTGAGGAGTTACTGTATTTATAGGGGGGATAATGAAATGTTTTGACTTGCAGCATTGCCAATAAACTGAGGAAAAGAAAAATGTCCAAACTCTGGTGCATGCTGGCTTGCATTACAGTCTAGGTAAAATAAATGATACTTGTAGGTAAGGTATGTATCTAAAATAGAGATACCAAACTTATTCTGAAGAGAGGGATGAATTCAATTTTTAATTGTGCTCCAAGGGTTGGAGACACTTGTGCTTCCAATGGGTTTATATAGTTGTTACCTGTGTAACTCCGCCACCATTAGTAACATAGAGAAATTGCATAGGTAACACAGAGTACCTAGTTTGGCCAGCAGAACCTTTCTTACTAGTGATGGTAAGAGATGAAAAGAGCAGAGCTTGATTGTTGGAACCTAGGGGAAATTTGTGGGGTTGGAAGTTTAAAAGTTTTGTTTGTTTGTTTTAATTTAAACTGTTTGGCAAAGAAATCAGCCACCTACAATTACTATGGAACTCCGTGATACCACTTCTACAGAGACACTTTTCAGAACTGCACTTTAAGCTTCAAGCAGTAGAGAAGTCTGATGTTTTGAGTGTGTGAACAAATACAGCTGTTGGCGCATTGCACCAGTCCTCAAGTCTGTACTGGCTTTCTGTTAACTTCCAAGGGGAATTCATGGTCCTGGTTATTTTCTAGAAAGGAGTAATGATCTTGGATCAGCTCTCCCCATGTCTTGTCACTGAAGTTATCTTCTTTAGTAATATTTTGATCAGTCCTGGGGTTTGTGGTCTACAGAAGGTAGAAGAGCATTTTCAACACAAGACCAGTACCTCTGGAACTTGCTCTTGTGACCTGTAAAAGTCTATTTTGATTTACTTCAGGGTGTGATGTGTATGATAGGGAATGGGGGATTTGCATAGGGGTCTCGGTCTTTCCTTTGATTTTAACATGGGTGGATTTGTAGAAAATGGACTTGAGTCTTTCAGATGGGAGGTAAAATAAATCTCTGGAGAGGTGCTCAAATGCTGTAATGATAAATTCTCTTGTCACTGCCTAGAAACAAGCAAGTATAAGCTAGTCCATCTTGTAAACCTAACCAAGAAATGCAAAGATTGTTTATTGAAGTAAGATGCTTGGTTTCTAAGATGGAGTCTATGTGAGTTAAAATGGAGTCCAGAACCAAACAGTAAGTCCCTGTAATGATAAACCTTATGAAGACTAAACAGTGTATATTTTTGCATCATATTTTGAAGATGTCTGAGCTGACTTGTTGATTTTCATAGGGCTGGCATAAAGAAGTGGGGAGAAAAATTCAGGTGTCACAGATCTGCTTGGGCTCCCCCTGGACATGCCCAGTTTGAGCAGATAGCCCATCCCGCTTCAGGTCATATGAGCATACAATGAGGCTCTGCCTGCCAGAAACCCATGAAATTGCTGTGAGGAATCCAACCTGCCGCATGCCTGGGTATTTTAAGTCTCTGGAGTCTGAACAAAGTTCAGCCTCAGCCCCTATTACTTAAACACACTCTCGCCCAGAACTCCACCTCAATGTTAGAGCTTTCTCGTTTACTGTATAAATCTCTCAGGATACATGTGATAGCTGTGAGGCATATAACATACACGGACACTTTGCCCAGAGTATTCTATATTACCCTTTTCCTTAACAGAAAACACAAGGGAATACAGATTTTATATGATATAACAAACAACCCAAATGCCTTTCCCTTGGGAGTCCTTGGGGAGCCATCAGTGTTCATGAAGGTTGGCGAGGTTGCCTGCCTCATGTAGGCCCCAACATGTTGGGTTACGTCTCCTTCGGGGAGTCTTCTTTCTCAACTTGCCTTCTCTGTCCTCGACTGTCTGTTCTTCCTGTCCTCTGACCAGAACTTTCCGTGTGTGTCTGAGTCTTCCTGTGAATCGTTATTTAAATCCCTGGCTTTCTTTGGTCTCTGTGTGTGGTACCAGAGATACAGTGCAAGGGTATAAATGAGAATAATACTTTATATAGTGCTTTCTCTCTGAGAGATCTCCAAGTATTACATTTATTAAGCCACACAACACCTTTTAGGTAAGTAGCAATATATTAATTGTATAGGTGGATAAATTGAATGAAAATGAGAGTGAATCCGTAACTAGGTTAATAATAGACTGTCCGGAGTTCTGATATCTAAGTCCTTCTCTAACAAGTAATTCATGACGGCTAGGAGGAATGAGAACTCTAGAGAGTAAGAAAAATGTAGAGTAAGACCAAAAATAGCTAGTAAATGTTGACCTATGTAGAAGAGATAAGTAACACATGCCTCAGTTATGAGACTTCTTTCACATTCTATATGGGGATGGCGTGGAGGGAACACCAGGAGAGACACTGAACTGATAAAGTTGACAAAGATTTTAAAACTACACTTTAAAGAACTGATATGCAGAGAATGGACAGTAACAAAATGGTGTGGGCTATTAGCTTATTTTTATGTTAACATAAAAATAAGATTGAGGCATTCATTTTATTTTGTTTTTGTTTTAAAGATTAAGCCTTCACAATGCAGCCAGGAGGAGCAAAGAAGATTACGAAGTTTTTAACCTTTTTTTAAAGAGTGGGGAAAATGTTTGGAGCAGTGTAATGGGGTGTTCACCCCACACAAGGCAGAGCAGGGTAAATTAGGTTATTTAGTCTGATTGGCTGAAACTGTGGGAGAGCCAGGGATTGAACAGCTGTTTGATGATGGATCCCATCTGAAAATGAATGGGTGTGGTGGTATAAAGCCAGTAAATTGGGAGCAGAAAGGGGCCGCAGGGGAAGTAGTCTGTAGTTACTCCCTGGGAGGACAGAGTTTGGCCTGATAAACCCAAAGAGTGGGATGCCAGAAGATGTGTGACAACAGTTACTAGACACAGGGTCCCTGGACTGTAACCCAAAGTAGAGGTGAGCATGGTTTTCCCTACCAGCCATTGGGGAAATGGTACAGACTGGACAGTGGAGCAGAAAAATGCCTGGGACAGTCATCCCTAG
Organism: Chelydra serpentina; assembly: GCA_037349315.1. Lineage (NCBI taxonomy): Eukaryota > Metazoa > Chordata > Testudines > Chelydridae > Chelydra > Chelydra serpentina. The sequence continues at coordinate 32,926,511 of JBAIAC010000014.1, forward strand.
AAGGGGAGGACTACAGTGACCTGGCCAGAGGGCCAAGCCATGAAGAGAGAGCACGCTGAGTCACAGAGAGAGAGAGATAAATGGTAGGCTGCATGAGTGAGTGGCAGAAGGAAACATCAGACCTGGTAAGAGCTAATCCTCAGAGCAGCCCAGAGGAGGCACACTAGTGGTGAGTGTACCCAGTTACAGGGCGCTTAAGGTAGCCAGAATAAGGACAGTGCCCAGAGGAGTTATGCAGTAGCAGCTAAGAGAAGATGTTATTTTGCCTCTGGAAGATGAAATATAGTAAGTGCCGAATTCAACAAGACTTTTGAAAAGTTACTCTAAAAATGTTTGCCAAAATCATTCACTTTTATGTATGGAGATGATGTGAGTAGAGCATAGAAAATAGAATATACTATATGAGGAATTTAACTTATCTGTGGTCAGGTTACCTGCACTTTGAAAGCTGCATTTACTTCTCTCTGATTCATCTCTATTATATGTTTTGAAATCTCCAAGTGTGCAGCTCCTATGAACATCTTACAGTTCTGTGTGTGGTCCAAGGGCCAGAATATGTAAAAGACCTGCAGAGAATGTCAAAGAGATCTGAGCCTATTTAGCAATCCCCTGTTAATGTGCAAAACTTGTCCTACCTTAAAGTAGTCTATAATCCATCATTGGGCAATTTAAAAAAAACAACCACTTTTTGAGAGACCTATAAAATGTTCTTCAACAGTTCTATATCTGCGATAAAACATAAAAAGATCTGTTTCTGGAATTCTACTTGCATCCATGATTTTGGTGTGCACCAGGGCTATATAAGTTAAAGTTGTAAATACGACCCTTTAATTCCATTTCAATTCAAAGTGCAAGAAAAATCAGTCTGTCAATGAGAGAGGACATATATATTTGGGAAATAGAATGTATTAATTTATTAAAATAGTGTGAAAATGAATAAGGAATTATTTTAAGTCCCCTCTTTCCCCCACTAATCCTTTCAATGAATTTAAAAATAGATGGTATATCAGGCATGTTATTTTTTTCAATTTCTAATGGTGTGAAAATATGCATCATAATCAAGGAGGATCAGATCTGTTGATAAAATAGCAGTTAACTTGTTCTTGTGTGTCTTGATTTATAGATTCTCATGTCTTTAGTTTCTAAGGCAGTATCATTGGAGTCACTTCCCTCAGTGATATAATCTTTCACTGCTTCCGTATCACCACACTGTGCCGCAATAGCAGGCTCCCAGTCAGAATTATTGCTGCTAAACTGCAGTGTCAAATCATTGGTGTCCTCTGTGAAAATTCTCGGGAGCTCTTCATGAGATCCAGCTCTTCTTGCCATCTTGTCTCACTCAGGAAAAAAATACAGCCAGTGGACTGTTGAAACACAGCCATTGCTATTGATGGTAACAGGGCAAGAGAAGTTAAACTGAAACTGCTTCTGTCAACAGTCTTTTCCCCAGCAACAATGAGCCTTTTCCTGAGCCACAACATCTGTCAAGTGTGGGCTTGCCAGAAAATGTATCTGACAGTTGTGGCTTACCCAGAAATTCTTCTGAGCATGTATAGGCTTCCCAGAAAATCAATTCGACTGTGTTGTCTTCAAAGAAACTCAATTTGCTGGACAATTGTGAAGGTACATAAGGCAAATGTTATCTGGGGTCTCTCAGACCCCCAGGACCCTTTGGGTGCCTTTTTTGAAAAACAAAACCCACTGAAACTATGATAAAAACAAATGCTGAAAGGTTCATATAATCACATCGTAACTGCTGCTTCAAAATAAAAATACTGTGATCCTGGAATACCTGTATAATTATTTTGGGGTCTTACTGATCCAAATACCTTTTTGAATGATTTTTTTTTTTTTTTGCTACTCTAAAACCACAACAGTTATGCAGACAATGCTAACAGGTTGTCCTCATCGTAGTCTGAGAATATTTAAAGAAAAAAGAGGCAGTAGTTTGCCTATCATGTTTTATTTAAATATTTGTACTTGTATGGTGTCCTAGACTGTCCCAAAGACCTACAATGTGTAGTACTTTTATTTTCCCAATGGATTTAACATTGAATGTTCTAAATTACCCCATTACCTTTTTAGTAATTTTTTCTTTTTGCGACACAAAACCACAAGTAGGATGATAAAACCAGTGGAGAAAGATTGACCTCATCCTATTCTGATAATACTTAATGTATGAATAGAAACAAGTTTGTCATGACATTTTTCATTTACGTTTTTGTGTAAGTAGAGGTTGCATAGGCCCCAGGACATTAGGAGGGTTATGTTTCACATGTTTGTTATGGAGAACTTGTTTTTGAGATGCTGCTTGTTTGTCTGGAAAGCTGAGAATTTTTTGGCCTTCCAGAAAAGGCTGTGTGTGCAGATTTATGGTAGGCACTTACTAGTATTATTCCACATTCTTTTCACTAGCAGTAACCTGTTCTTCCATTTGAATCAGGTGGTTCTTTCAATTTTTTTCCCTTAGTCTTAGAATTTTAAAGGGTTGTAAATCAACATAAGTCTTGGGCTATGATTGCTGTTAAGATGCACCTGGATTGTACGAATGAATTTATTTCAGTGTCAGACTGTTTATTCCCAGAAAAATAATGTTAGTAGATATTTCAGAGGAGGTCTAGTCAGTAAAAAAAGTCACTAGAAATTGCATTTACCTAAAACTAAATTACCCTTTTTTTGGGGGGGGGGGGGGGGAACACTTCACAGTTTGATCAAAATAGTTTTAACTTTGAGTGCTATGTAAGAGGTAGGTATTCTAATCAATAATAGTTAACAGAAATTAACAGCTGCTCTTTTAATGATCTTAAAGAACTTTAACCATGTACAAATAAAATCTGTATGTTCACAATATAGCTTCTCCAACACTTCATGGAAAATTCATAGCCATAATTGAACATAATAAATTGTATATTTTATGTTACATGTCATTCTTTTACTGAAATTGCATTTCAGTAACAATTTATCATCTTGAAGGTGAATGTAGCTAAGGAGCTTTTTGGAACAGTGTGACTTGGGTATATTATGTAGTTTATCAGAATGGTTTTAGTGGTGATTTTTCATGCAATGTTTATTCTGGGATTCAGTTAAAATTATTTTTATGATGGGATAGATAAGACATTCAGAATAATGAATATCATGGTACTTTTTGAGGAGGGGGAGAGACTGGAGACAGTCTCTCTCTCTCTCACCACACACACAAACCTGGTGTTGGAGGGAAAATGCATGAATTATGAGATAAAATGGTAAAATGTTGTTCAACAGGAGTAAAATTATTTAAAACCAAACTTTGAGCAATATATCAATGAAAATGTAAAATAAAGAATTTATTTTTTAAAGATGATTCTCTTGTCCATAACTATTGGATCTGTTCTATCTACATACTTGCTAGAAATTTTAAATAAAATAATGATATAGTGAATACTGTTTATATTTAGAAGTAGTCTTCAAAATGTAAATAACATGGCAAGTATCCAATAATGCACACAGTTGCCTAATGGGATTCATGAATGTTCCTAGGCATCTAACACCAATTGATGTCAGAGTAAGGAGCCTGGGCACTCTTGAAAATCCAATCAGGTGTCTATTAACATCTTTAAAAGTTTGTCTCTAAGTACCTATGTAACAGGAAGGGAGGGATGCTGAAGCAGTATTGTGTATAATTTTATCACATTTTGCTAAAGCACATGCCAGAGTTCTGTCTTTTCAGGACTTTCAGCAAGCATTACACAGAGTTAACTCCTACATTCAAGGATTTTATATACAATAGCCATGAGATTGAAGACCAGTTCTCAGTCCACTCCAAAGAGTAGTACATAATTTCTTAATAAACATTTAACACACACACAAACACTGTAAATAGTACTTGGAATACTTATGAATAACTGAAAAATACTTTTAGGTAGTAAGTCTACTGGTCCTCGTACAGACTTCCCTACTTAGTTTAAACTAAGAGTTTCAACATAACATTTACACTTCTATACTTCTAAACACATTTACCTCCTGATCTTCTTTCCAAGATGATTTCTCAGTCTCTGTAGCATGGCTATAATATGTAGTATGTTATCTGGATTCTTCAGAGTTTGAGAAGTATGGCAGCATCTCAGTTCTTTCCCAAAACTTTTAAACAAATGAAAGTCTTTGGAGCAGGGCCGGCTCTAACATTTTTGCCGCCCCAAGCAAAAAAAAACCCAACAACCCAAGCGCAGCCCCCAGTGTTGCGCCGCAACAACGCCCCTCTCCCCGAGCGCCTCTCCCGGCCGGAGGAGGAGCGCCGCGGGGTGGGCGGCAAGCCCGGCCGCGGCCCCGCTCTCCCCTGGCCGGAGGAGGAGCGCCGCGGGGAGGGCGGCATGCCTGCCCGCGGCCCCGCTCTCCCCTGGCTGGAGGAGGAGCGCCGCGGGGAGGGCGGCATGCCTGCCCGCGGCCCCACTGCCCCGGCCGGGGCGCCGGCGGGGAGGGCGGCATGCCAGTGACCCCGCTCCCCCAGCCGGGGCGCCGGCAGGGAAGAGCGCCACCCCCCTGCGGCTTGCCGCCCCAGGCACGCGCTTGCTGCGTTGGTGCCTGGAGCCGCCCCTGCTTTGGAGCCTTAGAGATAGCAACATTGCTTGGGATAATAGCTGACTCGTCTTCTCACTAGTTCCAAAGTAGTACAGGCATTAGGATCAGCTTCACAGTTTGATCAAAATAATATTAACTTACAGTGCTATAAGCATATAAAATATCAATTCCCTGGATTTGTATAAGGCTCTCACTCTGTCTGATGCTATCTCTTCCCCCATAAATCTAGTTCAATCAATAAGGCTGTACAAACCCTCAACTTACTGAGCTTTGCTCTGTGCGCATGCTGTCTCTCTCTCACTGAGACAAAATACCAGTTGAAAGCAGTTAGTTAATAGTTATATGCAAGTTCCGCAAGCTCTGTAGCCTCAAATGCTATCCCTCTTGATCCATAAAATACACTGCAGTGGTCTAAACGTTATCCTAATGGAGGGCTTCCCTAGTAAATAAAGGTGGATTAACACTCCTCTGTATCCAGAGTGGTATAGGAATTGGGACTCAGCCCTGGCAGCAGTCACATCTCTTGGTTCTGGTCCATCAGCCTCTTGAGTCTTACAGGGCTGTTAATGCCTATATTTATTATCTTTATTCCCCTGAGCTCTGATTTGGCACAGCTTTCAGATGATGACTGCATGGAAATTGCAAGACTACTTGCCCTTAATGAAAACTTTCTCTACAGTTTCAGAAACAAGTACTGAACATATCTGGTATCTGTACACCTTACTTCTGGATGTTTCTGGGTCTTTTAGCTGAGTTGCGCTGTTCTGCTCTCTGTACACATATAGAGAAACTGAGTATTCAAACTAAAATCCATGTGTCCTCCCCACTGCGTCTCCTTTTTTTGGGCTTAAAAATCAAATGCTGTAGTATAAAGCATGTTAGTTACATGTGCAAAACCTGTAACTTAATAAATATTAACATATTGACACATTTAAATTTTAATGGGGGGGGGAACAATCAAATGGTTTGAATTACTGAGAATTTGAAAATGTATATGTATTAGTAGCTTAATTGTCTATATAGATTTCTTCATCCATATATCTTCAAAGGAAGGCAAGTATCATTTTACGCACCTGTTAACTGGGGGTCCAAGGCACAGAGACGTTAAGACACTTGGCAAAGGTCACAAAACAGGTCCGTGACAGAGCTGTGAATAGAATCCAAAGTGTTCTGATTCATAGTCTAGCATCTTATCCATTGGACCATACTTCCTCCACTTACGTATGCATGTGCATAATCTATAAATTTCATGCAGTATCAAAAGAGGTTTTTTTATGTTCCTCAAAACAAGCACTTTTTGAGCCTAAATATGTTGGTGTGTATATTGTATACTCTGTCTGTCTGTCTACACAATATGTAAACATACAGAAAAACTATAGGCAGCTCATAATACAGCTTTCAAATATTGCTTACTTGTCACATTTTTACTGGCTTTCTAATACATCAGTCACATCTAATCTAAAAGAAGTCTGTATTTCCTCTTAAGAAGTCTACCGAAGAAAGTAATTAGCGACTATGACGACACAGAAATAATAATGAAACATAATCTCTGGGTATGATGAGGAAAACAATTGAAACTACCCCTAGACTCACTTGACCAAACTCATTGTTGGTGTCAGTAGGTGAAATTCTGTTTTTGTCAGTATTGTCCCCGATCACATTGAAAACTAAGCTGATATAGGAGTTAACAATAGTGCTGCATGATATTGGCTGTTTTTCTAAGGGCGCATCTACACTACTGCTTATGTCGATGTAACTTACATCGCTCAGGAGTGTGAAAAAGACAACCCTTTGAGCAACAAAGCTGCATCAACATAAGTGCTGTCCAAACCGGTGCTGTGTCGGTGGGAGAGCATAGCTTCCGCTACTTGTAGAGGTGGAGTACTTATGCCGACAGGCGTGCGCTCTCCTGTTGGCATAGCATGTCTTCACCAGAAGCGCTACAGCAGTGCAGCTGTACTAATGTAGCACCGTAGTGTAGACTTGCCCTTATTGCCCCCCAGTTCTTGGAGTTATGCAATTCCATAAATATCTCAGCTTTTACTTTAAAAATAAATCTTAAAATATTTCTATGCTACAAACACTATGGTGGCACAGCTGCAGCACTGCAGCTATGCTATTGTAGTTCAGACACTTACTGCAGTGTGAAGGGTTTGGTTTTTTTTGGTCACGGTACTAAATCCAACCTCTCTGGAAGCTATAGCTAGGTTAATGGAAGAATTCTTCCATCAACCTGGCTGCATCTACAGTGTGAGTTAGGTTGACCTAAACTATATCACACAGAGTGCAAACATTTTTATAGCCTTGAGTGACGTGGCTGGGTCAACCTATGTTTTAGGTGTAGACCAGGGCATGGTTATGGAGAAGAGCTAGCAAATGTGAACCGTAAAGGCTCAAAACCAAAAGGCAAATAAAAAGAACCCAAACTGTATTTTAAAAGAATTGCATGACTATTAAGCCAATCTCATGACTTTTTTTTAGGGGATCTGACTCGTGTCTTTTTAGTGTTTGGGGTTGACAAAGCTTCTGAACTCTCTCTGAAACCCAGAGTTGAAGCCAGAGACCAATTGCAATTTTTAATATAGTCTTGCAAATTTAATGTGAATTTTACAAGCCTAGGCACAGCATCTTTTTGCTTTTTTCTTACCAAACTGGCGTTACTCTTAGGTAAGAGACCTAATATTTTGCTGATCTATTAAGAAAAAAGAAGTGCTTACTGAAAGGATGTACTATGTTGAAAGATTACATTAATATATATGTGAACAGACAAAAAACTTGGTTATGAAGCAGTTGGATTGCTACACACAAAATACTGACACAACCATAAAAGCAAGGAAATAAACGTTTAACCATTTAAGAGGTACATTCCCTCTACTCCTTTACACACAAGTGCACACCTTATATCACAAATCACATGTGTTTGTGTGTGGTAGAGAAGAGAAGTAGCATGAAACACAACAGGAATATAACACGTAATTCTTCTATGAAAAATAACTTTGTACAAGAAAAAAATCATATGATTTTGGACAAACCACTATTCACCGAGACAATGTCATGTGATAAAAATTTCTTTGTAGTATTGCCTTCATAGCTGGTGCTCTATGGAAGGGGTAAGCCAAGTCTACAGCACTCTTCTCTTGCCACATACACACAGTTTAGCAGATTTGTCCTGAAACAAGTGCCACCCCTCCCGAGCAGTAGGTTTTGGAATTGAACACCTCATTCAGGTGCATGGTGACAGTTCACAGTTCTGAGCTATTGTTTCAGGCTGTCTGCAGACTTGAGATAGATATTACTGCATGGGTTACAACTGAGTCATGTTTTCAGGGTCTTCTTTGCAACCATGAACTCTTCATTTTTTCAGTTAAATTAAAGATGATTTCTGATTTTACCATGTAACTTCAGGAGCTGTGCCCTATGCACTGGTCTATAATGCCTCTGTTATCATCCAGCCCTGCCAAGAATATTTACTTTCCCTCTCCTTTCAAGATAAATATGATGGCATAATACCATTCTTTAATCCCAGGCAATCTGGACATTTCAAAATACAGATTTACCTTTGACTTTAGGTCTTGTTGAAGCCCACAATGGCACTGATTTATCTAAAAGTGGGACTTTTAAACTGGTTTAGTTAACTACGGCAACTTTATTTGCACACTCTTAAACTGATTTGTTTCCACGCAAGGATATTGCTTGCACCAATTTAAGTAAATCAGTCTATAAACCAATTCAGTTACATTGGTGTACAAGCTATGTGTAGACTAGGAGCATGTCTGTACTACCAAGTTAAGTTGATTTAATTTGTTGACATCCAGCTGCCATGGTCATTTAATTGGCCTGGTGTGTCCACAGCCGCTCATTGTGTCGGTGGAGTGTATCCTTACTAGCAGCGCTTGCACTGATGCACAGAGCAGTGCACCATGGGTAGCTATCCCAGACTGCAACTAACTGCAGTGGGTTTTGAGATGGGCTTGCAATGCTTGATGGGGCCAAAACATTGTTACAAGGGGGAACAAGAACATGGCTTCAACCTCCTATGTTGCAGTTTCCTTCCTCCCTCCCTCCTCTGATATCAACGGCAAACAACCCATGTTTTTTAACGCCTTTTTTCTGAAAGTCTGGGTTAACTGCATGTATGCCATAGCCCAGGAAGCATCAACTCCGCTTAGCTGTACACTCTTGTGAGCATTACAAACACCTCATGCCTTATCCTGCAGTATTTCCAGAGCTGAGACAAGAGGCGCCACTTGGAACATAGCAATGTCATTCAAGCAGCTCTGTTGCAAGCCATAGAATAAAACAATTCCTGGTTGCTGCTGGCAGTTGTGCAGCAGACTAACATCATGGAACGCCGTTTCTGGTTCCAGGAAACAAGCACTGACTAGATCATATTGTTATGCAGCTATGGGATAATGAGCAGTGGCTGCAGAACTTTGGAGTGTGGAAAGCCACTTTCCAGGAACTTTGTGGAGAGCTTTCCCTAGCCCTGAAGTGCAGCAACACTAAAATGAGACAGTGGAGAAATGAGTGGCAATCGCTTGGTGAAAGCTCGCAATGCCAGACTTCTACCGGTCAGTGGGGAATCAATTCGGAGTTTGCAAATCCACCGGGGAAGCTGTTGTGATCCAAGTGTGCAGGGCCATTAATCGACCTCCGTGAAGAAGGGTAGTGACTCTGGGCAACATGTAGGACATAGTGGATGGTTTTGCTGCAATGGAGTTCCCTAACTGCGATGGGGCAATAGAAGGCACTCCTCTTCCTATATTGGCACCAGATCAACTTGCCACAGAGTACATAAACTGAAAGGGATTCTTTTCAATGGTGTTGCAAGCACTGGTGGATCACGGGGCATTTCACTGATATCAACGTGGGATGGTCATGATGCGTGCATCTTTAGAAACACAAGTGTATTCGGAAAGCTGTAATCAGGGATTTTCTTTCCAGACTGGAAAATAACCACTCATGATTTTGAAATGCCAATAGTGATCCTGGGAGACCCAGCCTACCCCTTGCTCCCGTGGCTCATGACGCTGTACACTGGGCACCTGTACGAAGCAGTTCAACAATAGGCTGCGCAAGTGCAGAATGGTGGTGGAATGTGTCTTTGGATGTTTAAAGGGTCACTGGTGCAGTTTGCTTATTAGGCTAAACCTCAGTGAAAGCAATATCCCCAGTGTTATCGCTGCCTGCTGTGTGCTCCATAATATCTGTGAGGCAAATACCTATTTCTGCAGGGGTAGGGCGTAGAGGCGGATAGGCTGGCAGCTAATTTTGAGCAGCCAGATACCAGGGCAATAAGAAGAGCCCAGTGAGGAGCTCTTCATCTGTGGGAGGCTTTGAAAACATATTTCAGTAATAAGCAGCACACATGACTGTGGCTCATCTGCATTGTACCTTCCCATGCCATCGTCTCCATTGCATCAGTTTCCCTGTACCTCCCCTTCACCCTCCAAACCCCCAGGCCTGGAATAAATAAAGAGCATTTAATTCTCAAAATGTTGACTTTTATTGCACAAACATAAAGAAATGGAAAGAACAGGAAAATAATTTAACCTTGCTTAAACGGCGTGATAACATTGGGAGGGGAGAAGGCAAGTCAGCCTGTCTGTGAAAGCACAGAAGTCTTGGCCATCAAGGGTCTTCAAATGGCTGCCTTTTGTTCTTAGTACCCTCCCTCAGTGTTGAGTGGAAGGGATACTCCTGGAATGTTTGGGGAAAGGGGGATTGGGAACAGGTTGATGTTTATAGGCCGCTGTGTAGGGGCTGCAGAGAGAGACTATCCTCAAGCTGTTTTTCTTGAAGCTCAACCAGATGCCTCAGCATGTTTGGTCCTTCATAATCTGCAGTATCTCAACCTGCGTTGCCTGCTCCTGCTCTCCATATTTATGTCCAGTTTTTCAGATAATAACATTCTACAGGCTCTGTATCAGCTATCCTGGAGACGTCCAGTATCTCGTTGAACATGTCATCATGCATTCTCTTTTTCCCTCTTCTAATTTGCTGTAGCCTCTCCGCTGGTGGGGAGCATGCGTTGAAGGCCAAGCTTTCCACTGTAAGGCCTGCAGAGTACAAGGCAACCACTGTCCGTGGCATACCCTGGGTCTGGTACAAGATTGCTATTTAAAAGTCACTCCCCTTATTACACTCAAGTGCAAGCCAGAATATAATAAGAATCCTTAGCTATTCAATAAACTAGTTTGCTATACCAGCCATGATGAGTGCTGCAACTTGTGGGGAACCCATGTCAGGAGCACAGATAGACAATTCCCCATACTTTTAGCATCATGGAGGTGTCTTTGAGACCAGGAACCAGCGTTAAGCTCTCAAATTGTGGTCTTCATCCAAGGTGGCTCCTGGGTCGGGGTTTGTGGCCACAACTGATACAGGAAGCTCCTATCTATTCCCTTGATGCTGCCAGTAGCAGTCGCCCTCGGCTTGCAGATTCTCTCGTCAACGCTGATCCCTGCCATCCAAATCACTGGCATGTTAGGGAAACTATGGTTGAGGGACCCGTAAATCACCATGGATGGGGGATCACATGTTCTATTGTTTGTGGTATAAGCACTTTTAGTGAAAACTTCCATCATCTCCCATAGGTGACCCTAAGTGATATCAGTCTCCTGAGGGTAACAGAGGTGGCAAGGGAGCAGATGCTGCAAGCGTTTGGTTACAGACCTGGTCCTTATGCTGCTATGTGGTGTACTGCAATGATGCCAGCAGAGTTAATACTGGAGTGGTGTGGGAAAGTGTCCTACCGTGGTGAAAGAAATAAGGCAACCCTCCCCAGAAACCTTCTGCAAAGGATTGCAGATCGCCTCCATGAAAGTTTCCTAGAGATCTCCATGGAGAACTCCCAGGCCATCCCAGTTCACATAAACAGTCTTTTTGGGATGGGGGAACCCTCTGCATAGCTGGAGTGGCCACTGGGAAGCAGATACCTCCTGCACCTCACTTTTTCTTCAGATTGAACATAAAATAATAAAAAATATGTAACCCTTACAGTTTGTTTGGAATTGCATATTCACTCCAGTGTGCCTTCCCTGGCATGACACTTGGCCACCATGCTGTCCTGCGACTGGCTGGGCTCCGGGGTTAAAAATAGCTCCTGGCTCTCAGGGAGAATGGAGCCATCACTCTCATCTCCCCTTCTCCTCCTACTCCTCTTCCATGTCCAGAATGTCCTCCCCGTTGTTGCCTGAGGTAGCCTGAGGCTTCGACTCCTGGGAGGTATCCATGCTGCGTTTGGAGGTAGTGGTGGGGTTGCCACCGAGAATCCCATTCAGCTCATTGTAGAACTGGCATGTCTGTGGTGCAGAACCAGAATGATTGTTTGCCTCCCTTCTGCTGCGTGTCCCTGGAGTAGCCCTTCACCATTCCTGTGTGATTTTTGCGTAGATGTCTGTTTCTTCAACTGGATTGGAGCTGTGCCTACACAGACTCCTCTCCCCACAGACTAGTAAGATCCACCACCTCCTGTGTACTTCAGACTGGAGTATGTTTGGAGCATTGAGTTGCCATGATCAGCTGGGCTGGCGAACTCTCCATGCTGATGAAACAGGAAATGGGAATTCAAAAGTTCCCAGAGCTTTACAAGGGCAGGGGCTGTTTCCTGTGTACCTGGCTGCTGTGCAGTGGAGTTGAAAATGATCTCCAGAGCAGTCACAGCGGAGCATTGTGGGACACCTGCTGGAGGCAATTCAGTCGACTTACATAATGCTGCATCTGCACTACCTCTCTGTCAATCCATCAACATCAAATTAAGCACTATGCCTCTTGCAGAGATGGAGTAATTAAGTCAATTTTATGGGCGAGTTAGGTTGGCGGAAGGGACCTGGTAGTGTAGATGCATACATTATTAGGTACACTTAAGGTGGCTTCTGTCGACCTAAGTTTGTAGCATAGACCAGGCCTAGGTCTCTGACTATTATTAGTGAAGCTCCACCAGGGTTTCGAGCTGTGCAGCTGAGCAGCTTCTTCACCTCTTGTATTTGAGTCAGTTAAGATTATTCCACACCTATGCCTGATTCTCTTTCCTTACATGCATGAATAACCTACATTAATTTGTCATAGGAAAACTAGTATTTTCCATAGTTGTCTGAGATGCCAGGATATATTCCCAGCAAGCACTGACTCAAATCGAAATTTCAAAGTGGTTTCGGGGTCAACTATTTATTTACTCGTAACATTTTTGTTTAAATTGTTGAGAAAATTAAAAAAATAAACTTTTAATTTGAACTGCCAGTATGTGCACATACCTAAACTGAGTGACTTCATGGTTTTATCACTGTAACCCTTATTTTCCTTCCATTTCAGTACTATTTGTTACCTCAGTTTTCCCCTCTAATATTAATTGAAAGCTTCTCAGGGAAGGGATCTTGTCTTTAATTTCTGTTTTATTTTTGAATATAGTTTTCAGTGCTTGTGAAATCTTGTTTCAAAGGCCTCTTCCACATCTTTAATGGAAAAGTAATATGTTCAAAAACATTCATGTAATCAAACTCTTCTTTGTCCTTAATATCATAAATGTTTCAAGCACAAACTTGTGCATGTCCCTTAGTTTTTGATCTCTCTCTCAAGTAATATTTCAAGTCTGGAATTAAACATCACAGTTTTTTTCCATTCTCTTTGTTAGTATATATGTCACAAGCAAATGATTACAAATTTAAAATTTGGGGTGAGGAAAGTGGCAAAATTGTACTTACACACTGATAGCAGCACTTGAAGGAAATACTCATAATTATGCTAAATATAATCATTTTTTAAAAATTGCCTGTTGATATTTTTAGCATGAAATGTGCTCCTACTGAAGTTGACAGCTGTATGTTATAAAAATACCTTTATATGTCAAAGGCGCTCTAGTTTATCATTTTGTCAATCTTCCATGTCTGCTGTGGAGTGAAGGTTTTTGTTTGTTTTGTTTTGTTTTTTGTTTTAAAGATAAAGGGATCTTTCTTTGTCAGCATCATTTTGATTTCTAGTGTGAATATTCTTAAAATAAGAATATCTGACTCTCCGTTTCTATTTTAAAGTTATCATTTAATTATAATGCAGTTATCTTTCCTGAGTGGGCTCTGCAATTAGGAAATGAGATATTAGACATCTGGGTTTAAGAGGCAGGAAGAAACTTTAGTTGAGCTGAGCAATTTTAGAGAGCTGATGTAGGTTTAGAGCCACAGTATTCATTACATCATCCTCCTGATCCATTAGCCAGCATTATCTCCAGTGCATTAAGTGGGAAGTTGTACTGTGCATCTTCACAAGAATGCTGAGAAGTCACAGCTTATTGACTGGCTGTATGGAGCTCTGGAAAGAATGTGCTTGCTCTGAAGACTAGAAGGAGAAAAGCTTTTCTAATGCTGGGAGCTGTATAGACTAAAGTGCAACTGTCGGCTTTTTGAGGAGGAGGAGACATGAGGATCTCGTTGTTAATCCATTTTTATTCTAGTAGCAGTTAAAGCTATTGGAATAAGTTGAAGCCTGTAGTTCAGAGCTCCAGCCCATTGTGTTTACTAAAAACAAAATGACTAACAAAAGGCTACAGATCAGACTGTCTTCTGTGTTTACTATTTTGTTTCTAGACTGTGGAAGTAATGCATTACTGCATAAAGAAAGGTGAAGATGCCCTTCAGTACATTCTTATGACAAACTTGTAAGCTTTTTTCCATACCAGAGAGTTCATCTGCATTCAGCAGCGTTTCTACTCTAGTTGTGCGTCACTCAGAGACTGCATGGCAATGAAACAGCGACACTGTGGGCCAAAACTCTGCTGCCTGTGAGCAAAGAAGGGACAACAGTTTGACAACAAAACCATAGCTGCTGCTGCTGCAGTAGCTGCCTGAGGCATAATGTTGAGTTTACAGGATTCTGTGTTTTTTGAAATTAACATAAAGTCCCTTTTAAAGTCCTGGAGCAGTAGCAGTAAGTATATTTTCTTCACTGAGAGAATAAGATCTTGATAGTATTCATTTTGCATGCTGATCTGTAAAATTTTAAGCTAGTTGAAAATAGTATTTTTTGCATGAACCAATAGATTAATACAGTGTGATTTTAAAACCTGGTATATACATTCAGTGACCAGAAAACTGCACTATCTGCTTCCCAGTTCTCAAGTAAGGAGAAGAGTCATTGTTTAATTTCCTGGATAATATTTGTTCATTCTGACTAAGTTCTTTGCTACCTTTGCTGGCTAAGAGAAATGACAAATAGACCCTGTTCTCTGCAGTTATCTGACACCAGTACTATTCCATAGTTCTGCCAGCACATAATGTTCTGAAGCAAAATCAACTATCTGCAGATTGTGAATAATGTTATAGTGGGCATAACTTTTTCTGTTAATTAATATGCTTATGTTTGAGAAGGGAAACTAATTTTTTTTATTTTCAGCAAACTAGATTTCAAACTGTTTTTACTTTAAATGCCCCAAACTGCATTTTTATGGAGGTTTCATGTCTGAATGGAGCCAACAAAAACAAGGATGGTCTGTGTTAAGACTACCACTCTGTCCTCAACTCACCTCCAATTTCTCATAGTTAATGCAGGGTCTCAAGTCAGGGAGTTTTTGTGTCTTGTGTTACATAGGCTGTAATACCATAGGCACAGCCAGATAAGTTCAGGATGGCAGAACAGACTAAATTGACAAATGTGAAGTGTTTTTAAATTTTGACCTAAATATTTTATACACTGTATGCTTAATTTCCTTATGTACCTGTAATTGTTTAAAAAGACCCATAGGGGATTTTAAGAGTGACCTCTGACATCTCCATTTTAAGCAATATTTAGGTAATTTAAGGATTGTTTTGAGGCGTGCTGAAATGTGTTGAGCCTCCACCCACCAAGATATATCCCTCAAAACACTGCTGCTTGGATCTTTGACCTGATACATAATCATCTTTATGGTGCATCATGTATATCTGTGTCTTGGAGGCATTATTAAACAGGTTGGAAATATCCAGTAGAAATACTCATAAGGGGACATTAAACACATCTTGGAATAGCTTACAAGACACAAGTGATGTTAATATCAAAGGCTTCAGTCCATATTACGGACTAACCTTTTCTAAATTTTCAACTTTTAACAATTTTTTAAAAGTAGCAAATAAAGCTCTTCAAATTAGACCCCGTATACTTGTTTAGCTGCAAAGTAAAAACTGTGTTTGTTTATATTTTGTATTTAAAAAGTTGGGCTGAAAATGTTCCAAATTAGAGCTTGAAAAGAAATCTTCACAGTTGAGTACTCTTGATTTGAGTTAGCTATGTTTTAGTTTGTAAATATATGATGGAAAATGGACTTTTTTCCACGCAGAGTATAAACGCAGGGTGTAATACAAAAATGGTTGCTTTAAAAATGCTTAAAATTATTTGACTACTGTATATTGCTTGGAAACTGAAATAGTCTAGGATTTGATCACAAAAAGACTGCTGTAAAATATTAAAAAAAGGAAATGAAGGTACATTTTAGATTATAAAAATTAGTTGTGACACACAGATATAATAAAAGTAATTGTCATATGAGCGAAGGTTCTGTATGGTATTACAGTACGTATCTCCATTACGTAAGCATGACAGGGAAACACCTTACTGACTCTTTCTTCACCACGTTGTACCTAGGTATTGGAGGATCGTCTGGTTAACCATGAATTTCCAGTGTTCAGTTGGCTTTTAATAATCATAATAGTCCTCCTTGCCAGATTTTGTGAAAATTGACACCATGATGTAACTGTATGCATTGTAGACATTTTTCAGCATGTTCTCAGTGCTTGCTAGTTACATTCTATCATCATTTATTGTGCATAATGGCTGTGAGCAGACCTTGAAGGAAGGCTGTAGTGCCTTCTGTGTTAGGTACTGTAATTCATATTGATAGCTCAATGACTTAAGCTGAACGGGAAAACTAAGTTATTTCAATTGTAAATATTTGTTGATGAATATATAGTAGAAACCCTGCTGAACTCCATCATTGTGGTTTTAAGGGCTTGCTTAGCTGGCAAAATGTTGCAGTGCTGGCTAAGGTTTGATTATAGCTGAGCTTTTTTTTTTCCACTAACAACAATGAAGTGACATTCGTATGGCCTAGATTCAGGATGCTGTCTCTGTGCCAGCAGTTTTAGGCATTACTCCTTTTTAAATTGAATCAGGAACATTCTGTTAAACCAGCTGTGTAGTCAGGACGTTGTCATTTAAAGGATTGGTTTACTTTACTAAAATTGTAAACAAAATACAGGCATCCTACTGGTTTCTTTCTAGCTGCACAGAGCACTAAGAAACCTCAGATATGTATGATATCTATCAACGCTAAGTAACACACCCTTAAAGTCACATTCATTTGCTTTATGTTAACTTAGTTATGCATGATTTATGCTGTGCAGTCAACTTAATTTTTCTGTTTGACTTTTTCTATGATAGTTTTTGTAGCAAAACTGTCAGTTTTATTAATATTAAGTGCACTAGCTTCTGTTGGGCTAGAGCTGTCTTTTTCATTAAATTATTGTTTACATTTTTCATTGGCTATAGATGAAATAACACTCATACATAATATATTATTTTATTTGCACAAAAAAGTGCTTCCTCATACAGTGAAAAACATGAAGTAATCAAAACATTTATTCAAGTATAACCAGGTGAATGAGTTTCTTAAGAAAAGCTGCAAAGCAGCTACCAGGATTTCATATTCCCATAGTATCTTGGAGGCTACCACCAATAATTTGTTTCTTTCTTGGTAATATCCTGTTCCTTTCCTACTTTTATGTGCAGCTTCCTAAAATGATTATTGTATAGCTATTGTATGGATAGCTCATTTTCTTCACTACATAATTGTTTATTCACAGATTCACAAGTTAGCCATTTACTATTGGCTTTGGAAATTCATCTGAAGACTTTCACTACAGAAAGGTTAAGGACAGAGGCATCAGTTTAGGATGATACTCAGGCAAATGCATAACTTTCAGCATGTGAGTAGGCCCATTATCTTCAAGAACATGAGTTGTGCCACTGAAGACGTGCACATGCTTAAGAACCTTGTTGAATCAAGCCAAGAATCAAGGGAAACCTATACTGAGGAGTCCAATGAACTGCCTCTAATATTGTGGATGTGCACAAATATACCTTAATAGCCTACAGACTGGTAGATATCTCAACCATAAAACAAAACAAAACTACAAATGGATAGTCATATTATTTTATTTACCAAAAACACACACAAAAGTATAGAATGATTGGGAGATTTGTGTGTTGATTCTGTGCTACTGATTCGTGATTTTAAGACAAATATAAACAAATATATAGTGAAGAAAATGAGCTATCCATACAATAGCTATACAGTAATAATTTTAGGAAGCTACACATAAAAGTAGGAAAGTAACAGGATATTACCAAGAAGGAAACAAATTATTTGTGGTAGCCTCCAAGATACTATGGGAATATGAAATCCTGGTTAGCTGCTTTGCAGCTTTTCTTAAGAAACTCATTCACTTGGTTATTCTTGAATACCCTCTAGAAGAGACTTTTCTGCCTTTTTGTAGGATTAACTGACCAGAAGAATTTGCTGCTTCTTCCACCAGAACTAAAAATGAAATATTGGTCTTCTGCAGGGTTCTGCTCTGATAATATAATATTTAAATTCACTAGTGTAGAACAGGTATAGATGAATTTTTTCATGCTGTGATTTCAAATGTAAGAACAGTGATGAAATAGTCTGATTTAAACAAAATGATGAGTTGACCTTTTTGCAAAGCTCTAGGAGTGCCATATTTTAAAACTGTACCTATGAACAACTGTGGAGTTAACACATCTGGGTTTTTGTTGGTCCCCAGGTTTATAGATATGGATAGATATAGCAATATTTTAATCTTAGATTTCTGATTAAATGTGCCAATGTTTGAACTTTGCTTTTGTAGTTTTTATTGCTACTAGAGATCCTTGATAAAAGTACATTTGGATAAAAGTTTAGGAATCATGACTTTGATATATAACTACTTTTCTCATCATTTTATGTTCTTCTCTGCAAACCCAGTCATCTTATCTGGAAAACATTTAGTTTGTGATGCTAATTGATACTTTCTTACCCCGGAATGAGATGTCCTATATGAGTAATGTTGATGTGATGACATAAGCTGATTTTCAATTTGTTTATGGTGAAACTTTCTGCTTCTATGTGCCCCTGTCACAGCTTCAGTAATATTTTGCTGTCTTAATCAAGAAATCCATTGAGTGATCAACAGAAATAGACTACTTTCTTTTCATGGCATCCTGGATAAGTTACTTTCTCTTTGCCTTTTCTCACAAAAAATAGTGACAGGAAGCTATATATCAACAGATACACAGAGATTATCTGAATACACGGATACTACAGCAGAATTAAGTGTCCACTTCTTCAAAATTTAAGCACTCTGCATTGTAAATCATGTTAGTTTCTTTTTAAGAAGTTTGAAATTAAAATTAACTAAGCAAATACATGTCATGGCTGTTACACAACCACTTTGTAAACTGGAGTTTACAGAAGTAAGACACATGACTAATGTGACTTAATTCTCAGAACATGCATGTTGCATTTAATGTAAAGACGTTGGATGACTTGTAACTTCTTAGTTGTTTTGAATGCTTTAGACCTAGTCTAGCTTGTAACTGTCTTCTTTTAGTCTTAAAATGCTTTTGAGGTGGGAAGTGTGTGCTCGCTGCTTTTATTTAATTTTTTTTGCTTGGCTACTCTAGGAACCTACTTCGTGAAGCCTCTATGTAACGTGTATATTCTGTTTGCTGAGACTGTTCTGCTTGTTGATCCACTTTTTCCACCAGAATTCATTTTTGTTTGTTTTGGTTTTTGAAGTGTTCAGTATTCCAGGAAACTGAGTCAAAGTTGAAAATGTTACTACATCAAAGAAATCTACCAGGAATTAATACCTTCTGTGGTGGCAAATTAACTGTGGATCTGGGTCATGCACTTTTGAGGGACCTTGTTTTCTAGAAATGTGGTGGTTCCAGTGACATCTCCATGTCCTCACTAATAAACAAAGGTTGCCATAAGGCAACATTTACCACCCAGTGACATTGGGGATACCACAATCTCCTTCTGTATTTAGAGTAAGAAATTATTGTACTTACTCTTGGGCAGTCGTACATTAATACTGTTGTTCTCTTTTAATGACACACTACATGTGTTCTGAAGCACAGTACAATTTGGGGCATGTCAAATCCTGGAGCGCTCAGATTATACAGTGTCTCAGACTCACTAGCCCTTAGCGTGTGCCCAGCTCACTGGAGTTGCCAGTTCGAGGGTTCAGCATAGATATAGCTGTTCCTTTTTAAAGCTAAGAGGGATTTATTGCATGGGAGAGTAGGAAAGGCAAGGAGGCTAGTGAGTGGAATGTGGTGTGGAGGCTCAAGTCACCAGTAGACCCTCAAAAGCTACCAAATCAGATACGGTCAAAAAAATTGCAAAATAATCCCTTATCCTCAATTGAATCTCCCACATCTTTCACTGAACATATCAACTGCCAGATCCTTCCTGAGTCCTTCTCCTTGCCCACTTGATCAAAGATTAAGGTATATTGTTGAAAAGGGGCTCAACTTGCAATTTGTTCAAAAACTCCATAAAAACATTTATATTTTAATGCATCTCTGGTGAGATGTCTTGTTGATAGTAAAAGGTAGCTCTGATGTCAACCAATCTAGTCATTATTTCAAAGGTAATATTTATCTGAAGACGGAGGCATGACTTAGGTAAAGATTCAGTATTTTCAAACAGTTTATTTTTTTATGCATCCTAGCTATGAATGTGTGTGTGGATGCACATTGAGGAATTTGTTTGAATAGGTTTTGCATGTAACAAGTAAATGTGGATTTGTGAAGATTTGGATGTTATATCTTTGTTATGTATTAATATAGAACAGTGTTTCCCAAACTTGGGACGCCACTTGTCCAGGGAAAGCCCCTGGCGCGCCCGGCCGGTTTGTTTACCTGCCGCGTCCTCAGGTTTGGCCGATCGCGGCTCCCACTGGCTGCGGTTTGCAGTGCCCGGCCAATGGGGGCTGTGGGAAAGGCGGCCATCACGTTCCTCGGCCTGTGCTGCTTCCCGCAGCCCCCATTGGCCGGGCACAGCAAACCGCAGCCGGTGGGGGGCCGTGATCGGCCGAACCTGCGGACGCGGCAGGTAAACAAACCGGCCTGGCGCGCCAGGGGCTTTCCCTGGACAAGCGGTGTCCCAAGTTTGGGAAACACTGATATAGAAGATATCCATTTGTCATTTCTGAGTCTCCCATAGCACCAATATGTTTTTAAAACTAAATAGACAAAGTATAGTTGTGTGTACAATGTATATTTAGCTATAAATTTATCCATTTTTTTTTCATGAGACCCATACCTGTACCAGACTGAGCTTCACCTTGGTGTCTGTTACAGCAATAACCTTTCCACTAAGCTCATAACTATTAGATTCCAGCCATGATACAAATTACAAAAGTGTGTCAGAATGCAAACTACTCGGTCAGCTACTCTTACTAGAATAAACTGCATACTCTGCATGGACTTCAGGAAAGTGCCAAATCAAACCAATTGCAGTGAGCACATATCAAATGGCCTTTTTCTGCTGACTATCTTTCACTCAAGTTATAGTGTCTTTGCATTTGAAGGGGAAAGATTTAGACACTAGATGTTCAATAATGTGTAAGATAGCACTATCTCAAGAGGATTTTTTAAAACTGAGGTAACGATTCATACATTGTATTAAAATGAAGTTGTTCTTTTATGATACATTACAAATAGACTGTCTTTCCATGGAAAAAACAATGCAGCTCCAGGCAGACAAGCTTTGAGCATTTTTCATCTTTCCCTAAAGAGAATGAGGTTGCTAACAAAATGGAATTTAAACTGTTAGGCAAGGTAGAGATAAAGAGGGCAAGGAGAAAAAAAAAAAGAAGAACAAATTAGACAAAATCTTTAAGTACTTAAGATGTACTACTAATTTAAACTTTAGTGGCCCATGCCTAGTGTATATATTTTATATATTTAGTTACTTGGAGGATGAAGTGCATAGCTGAATTTGATAACATTTTGCTGATGTGAAATTACCTTGGTTAGTAAGAAATTGTCTAGTTATGAGGAATTCCAGAAAGATTTAATGAAACAGGGTGAGCAGGCTGGAATTTTAGACTGGAAATCTAAAATTTACCTTGCTAAAGTAGAAAAGTAATACCTATTGGAAGATGTAAACTTTTTACTATAAATAGATTCAGAATTAGTTGGAGTCTTGCTGGAGAAAGATCTAGGGGTCATTGTAGGTAGATTAATGAGCATGTCTGCTTAACATTAATACTTCCTTACCTCGCAAGCATGTTGTGAGAATAAATACATTAAAGATTGTGAAGCGCTTTGAGATCTATTGATGAAAAGCATTATATAAGAGCTAGATATTTATTTATTACAGAACAGTTATGGTAAAAAAAAAACTAGAGATGTACCTAGAATTATTAATGCGGGGACAGCAAATAACATGGAAAGTGATCAGTCAGTTTTTTGCCCTCTAACAGTTTAATCAGATTTTGGTATTTGACCTTTCAAAAGGACATAGCTGACACAGAAAAGGTCCAGAGACCTGCACATAGACTAGCTAGAGAGTTGGGTTTATACTAGGGCTGTCAAGCAATTAAAGTGATTAGTCACAAGATTAAAAAAAATCGTGATTAATCAGTGTTAATTGCACCATTAAACAATAATCGAATACCATTTCTTTAAATATTTTTGGATGTTTTTTCTATATTTTCAAATATTTTGATTTCAATTACAACACAGAATACAAAGTGTACAGTGCTCACTTTCTATTTTTTTATTATAAATATTTACACTGTAAAAAGATAAAATAAATAGGATTTTTCAATTCGCCTCATACAAGTACTATACTTAGGGCCACAAAATTCACGGTCCGTTTTGGTCAATTTCTGTCATAGGATTGTAAAAATTGTAAATGTCATAATTTCAGTTATTTACATCTGAAATTTCATGGTGTAGTAATTTTAGGGGTTCTGACCCAAAAAGGAGTTGAGAGGGTCAGAAGATTATTGTGTGTGGGGGGAGGGTGGTACTGCTACCCTTACTTCTGCGCTGCTGGTGGTGGCAGTGCTGTCTTCAGAGCTGGAAACCTGGAAAGTGGCTGCTGCTGGCCAGGAGCACATCTCTGAAGGCAGAGCCACTGCCAGCAGCAGCGCAGAAGTAAGGGTGGAATGGTATGGTATTGCCACCCTTACTTCTGCGCTGCTGCTGGCGGCAGGGCGCCACCTTCAGAGCTGGGTGCCTGGCCAACAGGCGTCACTCTTGACCACCTTGAAATCTGTATAGTATAGGATAAAAGCACACAAAAGACCAGATTTCACGGTCCGTGACACTTTTTCATGGCCATGAATTTGGTAGGGTCCTAACTATAGTGCAGTCTCTTTATCCTGAAAGTACAATTTACAAATGTTGAATTTATTTATTTTTGTACATAACTGCACTGAAAAATAAAACAATGTAAAACTTTAGAGCCTACAAGTCCACTCCGTGCTACTTGTTCAGCCAATCGCTAATTTACTGTATCACCTGAAAGTGAGAACAGGCATTCACATGGCACTGTTGTAGACGGCTGTGCAACATTTACTTGCCTGATATGCTAAACATTTGTATGCACTTTCATGCTTTGACCATCATTCCAGAGGACATGCTTCCATGGTGATAATGGGTTCTGCTCGATAACGATCCAAAGCAATGTGAACTGATGCACGCCCATTTTCATCATCTGAGTCAGATGTTGCCAGCGGAAGATTGATCTTTTTTGGTGGTTCAGCTTCTGTAGATTCTGAATCAGTGTGTTGCTCTTTTCATACTTCTGACAGCATGTTCCACACCTCGTCCCTCTCAGATTTTGGAAGGCATTTCAGATTCTTAAACCTTGGGCCGAGTGGTGTAGCTATCTTTAGAAATCTCATATTGATACCTTCTTTGCGTTTTGTCAAATCTGCAATGAAAGTGTCCTTAAATTGAGCAACATATGCTGGGTTGTCATCTGAGACGGCCATAAAAGTGCCATGTGAATGCCTGTTCTCACTTTCAGGTGACGTAAATAAGAATTGGGCAGCATTATATCCCATAAATGTAAACAAACTTATTTGTCTTAGCGATTGGCTGAATAAGAAGTAGGACTGAGTGGACTTTAGAGCCTACAAGTTTTACGCTCTTGTTTTTGAGGGCAGTTATGTAACACAAAAACATCTACATTTGTAAGTTGCACTGTCATGATAAAGAGATTGTACCACAGTACTTGTGTGAGGTGAATTAAAAATGCTATTTATTTTGTTTATCTTTTTATTACAAATATTTGCACTGTAAAAATAATATAAAGTGAGCGCTGTGCACTTTGTATTCTGTGTTGTAATTGAAATCAATAATTTGAAAATGTAGAAATATTTTTAAATTGATATTCTGTTATTAACAGTGTGATTAAAACTGCGATTAAGCTCTTAATATTTTTAGACTAGTTAATTTTGTTTTGAGTTAATCGCTTGAGTTAACTGTTATTAATTGACAGCCCTAGTTTACACGTGAGGAGAGTTTATAATTCCAAGATAAATAATATTGGAAAATTGAAGAATAAACGGAAATATGACAGCTATATAAAATCATGAACAGTTCCTCACCCTGTTCTTATCACAAGAATGTTCATATACACCAGTGGAATTCACTGCTATAGACAATTATTGAAGTAAAGATTTCAATATGATTCCAGAAAGGAACAGATATTTATATGAACTAGAATAATATTTACAGCTATGTTATCTTGCTCCGATAACTACATAAAATCAGTTCTCATGCTTCAGGGCATAAACTGAAGATATTTTATGGTATTTGAGTAATTCAACTCTCGTAAAGAGATTATAGAAAAACATGGAGAGGACGAAGTAATGTATCTTGTTCCCCCTGCTTCTCCCTATCTAGCCTGATTTAGCATGTACGTGTAGGGGTTTTTTTTCACTTTACATTTGAAGCCTCCTGCATAGGCTGCTGCCAAGGAACAGAAGGCTGGACTAGAAGGATAGTTTAATATTAAATGTCTGGATTTTAAAGTAACCATTTTACAAAAAATGCACAGCCCTATCACTTATTATATGTATTTCTTTCTCTGGTTCCGTCATCCCTCTCACCTATTTGCTTCCTTTGTTTATATTCTCCTTGATTTCCTGCCCAAGTTTCCATTTGGTTCCTGGTGTCTACAGGGTGGTGAGTCTTGACCTTTCGGCTCCAGTGTTTGTCAAGCTGCAGAAGCTCTTCTTTATTCAGCAGTAAAGGTTGCCCCGCTATAGATTGGAAGGTCTTTTCCTATAACCCAGAAGAAAAGACTGGGGATCCAACTGGATATAAAATTGAAATAGTTTTAAAAAAATTGGATGAGTAAGATTGAACTACATGTCCATTCTGATTGTTTTAAAAGGATAGTGTTTGTTATGAAAAAATCATTACTTAGTCCATAATTTTGCATAGCAATTGTCATAAATTAAAAAAAGAAATGGTCCATCCTCTGAAGAATTTATAATATAACCTAGAACATGAAGATGATAAAGTGTGTAGGGAAAACCTCAAACAGAGATAAATAACTCATTTTTATTTAAATAGTGAGTAAACCATAAATTGCAATTTAAATAACAGATGGAGTAAGATGAGGGGAGGAGTAGACGGCATAGGAGGAGAGGTTAGTATTGAAAGAAGTAGACTTTGAGGAGATTTGAAGAGGTAGAGTTAGGATGTTGAAGGTTTTAGATAGCAGCATGACAAATGGCTGATAGGTGAAAGTTGGTTGGAGCAGTGGATAAAAGGAAAACTTGGCATTAAGAATGGATGGAGTCCATGGGACAAGGTGGAAAGTGGTGAAAGATCAAATGAGTTGGATTGAGCAGAGTTGTGGCACTTAAGTGAGGGCAAGCAGTTTGACTTTTTTACAGAAAGAGACAGTGAAGGGACTTGTGTGATTAGTTGTATGTGGCCAAAATGGTAGCAGAGGAAGATTATTGTAGATGTTGAATACTGGATAGATGGGCAGATGAGAGAGTAAGGAAGGCTGAAGATCGCCATATTTTCATGCCTGAAGATTTTCCATCAAAATATTTTTTCTGTTGTCCGTGCTTAATGGAAATTTGTTGTCAAGATTATTGACATGTTCTCATAGTGGCTCAGTTAGAAACCTACCTTCTTGTGAAGATTTTGTTGGCTCCATTTTTGTTTTAAGAGCTACTTATGCAAAATAATCATCTTCTCCAGCACTGATTTTGCTCCAGTAATCAGAATAATGGTTCTTGATTGATGTTTTTCCCCCCTGTTTTTATAGAATACTCTCATTCACTTTTGGTCAAGAATTGGTCAACGGGGGGGAGGGATAGCTCAGTGGTTTGAGCATTGGCCTGCTAAACCCAGGGTTGTGAGTTCAATCCTTGAGGGGGCCATTTGGGGATCTGGGGCAAAAATTGGGGATTGGTCCTGCTTTGAGCAGGGGGTTGGACTAGATGACCTCCTAAGGTCCCTTCCAACCCTGAGATTCTATGATTGTATGATTCTATGATTAGCATATTGAATATTAGTTAGCTTTTATTCTTCTCCTGTGTGATACAGCTGTCTTAACATGTCTTCTCATTTTATGACTGTAAATAAATTGCCTTTTGCAAAGTCATATCCTGCACTAGTCCAATGTTTCATTACAAGAAAAGAATCTTCACTGGGTATTCGGTCTACAAAGAAATATAGTTCTTTAAAGAATATGAATAGCCATAAATAGATTCAGACTCACCCAACCACCGAGAGTCTGTATATAACTCTGTCAATTTGGGGGATATATGCCTGTGCCATCTTATGATTTTGTGAATGCTATGCTGTATTTCAGCTTCCATTTTGAATGAAACCTTCAATGTGGCTTTTAACATCCATTTTATAGCAGGAACTTGACACTTGTAGTGGAGAAACTGTGTCTGGGAATCTGTAACAGAGCATTCAAGGTTACCTTCTCCAGACCTGAGGAAGAGCTCTGTGAATCTTGAAAATTTAGACAAATGTTGGTCTAATAAAATATATTACCTCAACCTACCTTGTCTCTCTCATATCCTGGGACCAACACTGCAAATGTGGTGAAGTCAGACTGAGGGAAACTTTGGTCAGTAGTTTGTCATTTTCCTAAGATCTAGAACTCAAGTGCTTTTTAAGAGTAAAAGTGTGTGTAGTTTAAGAAATTCCTTTGCTTACGTTGTGTTATCTTGCTGTATTGCCACATTGTGTCTGAAGCATGTAACCAGAAAACCAGAGCTCCTAGAGCCAGATAGACATGGGGGAGGGTGGGTGGAGATGAAAAGGGGTGGGGGAGAGCATGTCTAAGCAACCTGGGGCGGGCGGGGGGCTCAGGAGTTCTGAGTCACTGGTTCTCTGGTCTAGGTGGTTGGAGTGCAGGGTCCCACTGCCTAAGAAGGGTATTAGTATCTTCATCTGGCTATATGTCAAACAAACAAACAAAAACCCTTCCATTTTCAGGTCTGATTAAAATGTTCATTTTGTTTACACGCTTTGTGCTTGATTCTCACTTCCGTTAAGGCCTTTTTGTACTGCTGCAGTATAAAGAAGGACTTAATAAAAATGAGATTCAGGCCCTTGATCTTATTTTACTTTATTTTATCCCTTCAATTCAAGATGAAGGGCTGACTCATTTGATCAGGCCAAGCTATGCTTGATGCCATACTGTGAGTGTAAATGTAAGATGGATTTAGGCGTTCTGGCTAAACTCCCTGTGCTGGGGGACCCAGAAGTGTGCTAGAGTTATGTTGGATCTGCAAGATTAGCAATTCTCAAGAGTCCGATTAAGTTTGTTTTATGACCCATTGGAGTGACATAATGAGGCAAGTAGCATATTGGGCCTGACGTAGGTAATTAATTAATGAGACTGCATCGCATATTGCTGTTTCACTGTTTCTTACATTAACCAGTATACCTTATGCCAGGCCTGCACAACATATGGCCCGCGGGCTGCATGCGGCCCGCGGAGACTCTCTGTGCGGCCCGCGGGAGGCTCGCTAAAAAACAAAGTTTTTTGCTCAACAACTTTTACCGGAGAGTGGTGTGTTTTTTTTTTTTTTTTTTGCTCAACAACTTTCCTCGCATCCGGCCCTCGGCTTTTTTCTTTGGAGTAATGTGGCCCTCACCGCTTTACGAGTTGTGCGGGCCTGCCTTACGCAATTGTACAAACCAATATATTAACCAATAGAACGTTCTTTCTTTTCTGAGTCTGTTTGCACCCCTTCTGAGCCACCCGCACATCTATCTGTCTATCTGTCTATCTATCTAGTTTTCTTTTCTGGCAACATAAGAAATGCTTACTCATGTGCCACTTGTATAGTGGACCCATAGTATAGCATAGAGCATTGGTAAAGTGCCAGAAGATTTCATAAGCTTCCATATTTAGAAACCAGTTTGAATAGGGATAATTTGAACTAATGGTAAATATGCATGTCTTTGAAGACAGCTGTACAAAGAATGTGAAAGAAGTTAATTTTGCCTGTCCCACTGATTTCTGTCTGAAGTTGCCTTAATTTTCTGGTCTCTACATTTTATCAAACAAATGCAGCTCTTAATAGCAGAGCATTGATAAATTAAGGGAAGAACTGTTTGATATGTTTGTACAATTGGAGCATAAGAGTGCATAACCCTATGTGCTTATTGAACCACTTTCTCTTTCCCAGTGTCAAGAAAACTTTAAATGTTGTCTCTTGTGAGTATAGTGAACCTGCTGAGTGGCAGGCTTCAGTGGTGAACTAGATTTTATAAAATGACTAAAATTAGCTTTATTTTGGGGTATTATCAAAATGTGCTTGTTTTTATTTTCTTTCTTCTAGTAACTACTTATGGTAACATCGGTGATGAGATCTGGATGGAGACTTTATTTGTAGGTCACTGACTTGAGTGTAACTCAGTTTAATAGAAGCCAAGAGTTATCATTTCATGGTTTGGTTTTTGTCTCATTCCAGGTATCTACATGAGAGAACCCATTTTTTACTTCTCACTGCTAAATGTCTTGGGGCTCTGATTCCTGAGTGGGGTCTCTAGGCACTACTGGAAGGCAAATAAAGAACAACATTGGCAGGCATCGTGGGAGACCTTGTTCCTCTGTTTGCTGTGCTGTTCCTGTTCTGAGGATAAATAGAACACTTGTTTTTCTAGGACTGTTAATATGGTGCCTTTTTATTAACCTTAAATTCCCTTAAAATAATAAACTTATCTTTTAATAGAATAATAATCAAGTACAAATGTATTGGCAGATATTTGCACAATACATAGGGATTTTGTGTTTGTAACTTTTTGCATGAGTCTAAAAATGATTCACTTTTTTTAATTTGGCAAAATCAAGATAAAAATCTAATCCCTTCAGTGAGTGTGTCTGGACAGTATATAAAAACTACTTTCCCAGCCGTAAAGCTGAGCAAGAATGAGCCAGGATGCACTGCACTGTGGTAGTGGGTGTATGTCAGCTTAGGGGCATGGCCAGGTCCCCTGCCTCCTGTGCTAGTTCTCTGGAGTACTGTGGAGCATAGATTTGCCACAGGCATTCTTGAGACATCCTGCCCTCTTGGGGAAGATGGTCTCCTGATTCGCTGCTGTAGTCTTTCCTTCCTCAGAGAATCTTTGCTGAATAGGGCAAGATGTTGCCCTAAATTTAAAGTTGCAAAATTAGTTCCTCCCATCTCAAAAGATTTCCTCCCAGGTTTATTTTTTTTAAGGTAACCTGTTAAATATCTTTGCATCTAGGCCTCTGTCACTTTCCAATTCAAGTGAATGTCAAAACTCCCATCGACAGTGCAGGGTCAGACCTCTACGTTTTTAGCAGGACTCAGAACTTCCCTTTCTTTGCTGTATATTTGAATTCTGGATTTAACTGCTGGCTTTTAGGAGGATTAACATCACCTGTCTATCATTATAGATTTTGGTCATGTCTATCAATTTGTAGGGATTTCAAAACAGATTGTACTGTATATATCATTATGTAGCTCTGTCAGACTGGCATCTCCATTTTTCTTACCTTGCTTTGTGTACAGGCCATTTTAAGACATATTTTGGTAGAAGGAAGATAGCATGATAGTATATGAGTCAGTATTCCTTTTTATATATTTATTTTCTATGAGAATCAATATGAATATTTAATATAAAACAATTTATATCAGAAAACAAACTAGAATGCCCATTATATTTCACAAGGGTGTATTTGTTAAAAAGGTAAGAAAAACTACTCTATCCAAAAGATCTCAAGGAGATGTAGGAAAAGACTTTTTTTCTATATGACCTTAGCTTTCTCTAGCAAATAAAGATGAAAGTAAGGAAACCTGAGCAGTTATTTTTCTTTAATTCTAGTAGACAGTATGACTCAAACTTCAATGACCAATTTAAACACGTGCCTAGGCGTTGTGCATACATATGAGCATATGTGTATATGTTCCCCCCCCCCCCCTCTCTTTTTAGATTTGCATGCTAAACCAGGTATGTGTGAGAACTTGTTAGAATTTCCAGAAGTGGACTCTGATTTTGAGTGCTTCAGTTTTTGGATGTCCAGTTTCTTAGACTGCTTGGATCTTAATATCAGGTGTTCTGAACCCTCATAGCTTCAGTTGACTTCAGTGGGGCCTCCGGGTACTCAACAATTCTAAAACTCAGGCCCATGTCGATACCAAAAAAGGAAGTCCTCAGAATCAGTGGTTGCTTCTGAAAACGTGGACTCTAGTGCAGACAGTATTTGAACATTTGAGCCCATATCTAAACCGATAGATTTTTATAACCAACCAAAATCTTTCTATTATAGATTTTAAATGTTCATAGTTTCCCATACAACTATAATATAATGGTGCCAGAATGTATCCAAATACAGCATTAAATAAAACTCAACTAACAGACAATATGGCAAAATTATGTTTTTAAGTAACGTGTTCGAAACATCATCAGCATTTCTGAGTTGTGACACAGGACATTTCTGTTTATGAGGCTATAGGAAAATGAAATGTCTGAGTCATCCTTTAGTTCATGAAAGGATGTGATTGTTTTTTATTTGCAGCATTATGCAGGATGACAAGTAGCTCAACCATATTTCCGGGCTATGTTTTTGACAGATCTCACAGAGCTTATGTTGTAAATCATTGTTAGTTTAAATGTGTTTAAACTCCTTTTAAATGCAAGTGTCCCAAATAGCTGTGGACCAAAGGGGGCCATCCTTCCTCCATAGAGAGGCTTTCACATGGGGGTGAGTGAGAGTGGGAATAATTTTTAAAAGATATAACTGAAAAACATTTTAATGTTAAGTGGATAAAATATACAGTTTCTAATCACAGATTGGTTGCCTTAATAAATAATAAAGGGAAATTTTGTTTGGTTGCAGGCAAAATAAAGTAATTCCCAATTGCATTTCATGGTTAAAAGGAAATTTCTTAGTTTTCTGGACATTTATTCACTTTTAAACTATATCTGTAAATTTGAAAGAGCTTCCTATAATCTGGGATGGCTGTAATTAAATTATACAGCAGGTTTCTTTGCTTCCTTGGCAAACTGGAAATTCTGTGGCAGCTTTATTGAAATTTAAAATATTGATTTTTTTAATGAATTAAATATGAAAGTGAATAGTAAAATTGGTACAGTAGTCGCTGTGGTGGTTTTAAAATTCAGTATATTTTTATACCTTCCCCTCACTTTCAGTTTTTGATATGCTGAAGTATTTTTACGAACAACATAGAATCATAAAAGCTATAGGGAGTGCCTCATGAGGTCTTGGCAACGTGGTTACAAATATTTGAGTCTTTTGGCACCTGTGAAGGAGTAGGAGTCGGTATGGGATTGTGGGATTAATTGAAGTGTTCAGCAAAAATGATCAACAATGGAATAATTAACTACTGTTGTGATTGCACCCTCCTATGATGTGACACAGTGCAGCTGTGGCTCTGCCTCTGTTTCCCTCCTGGTTTTCCACTTCTCCGTCCAGCCTCCAACAACTTCTTGTATGAGGTCACTTAGTCCTCTGGCTAGGTCATCTAACTGTATCAGACTACTGTACCCCTTTCAAGGGTCTGATTTCTCTTGTGTACCCCCAAGTTTCACCTCGCTTAAAAACTTACAAAATCTGACATAAATATAGAAGATGGATGGGTATCTCTATTAAGGAGAGCTAGCCCAGCAGGTTTCTGAAGTATCTGCTGATTTCTGTCTAATGTTGAGCAGAAATTTAGATGAATGGATTGGATTATAAAGCCCTAAGAGACTACTGCGATCATGTAATCCAATCTCTATAACAGACCAGAGTACTCACCTGGATTAATACCTGTTTGAACTAGAGCATGTCTTTTAGAAAAACACCCAGTCTTGATTTAAAAATTGTGATTGGTGGAAAGTCCACTGCACACTTTGGTATGTTATTCCAATGGTTGGTTACCTTCATTGTTAAAATTTTGTACCTTATGGTCTTCTGGGCTGGCTCCTCTGCTTA
The DNA here is from genome assembly GCA_037349315.1 of Chelydra serpentina. NCBI lineage: Eukaryota > Metazoa > Chordata > Testudines > Chelydridae > Chelydra > Chelydra serpentina. Next base: position 32,958,570 of record JBAIAC010000014.1, read on the forward strand.
TCCGTACCAGAAGGTTTAGGATGTCTCCAAAGATCTTGGCATTCCAGTAACTGCTGGGAAAATGAGACAATGTGTTTCTCTTCTCAGAGAACAAGGAAGTCCAGGATCTGTTGATGAGGGCACAGGCCATGATGGCTGTAATGGATTTGGTGTCTGTGAATTTGCTATGAGCTGGAAATGCAAATAGATGTGCTTAAATGTATGTAAACATTTAAATAGAGGTGGGGAATTTGATCAAGATGACATCTAGAGCAGTGGAGAGTGCACAAATAACTAGATGAGTGAATCCAGATATGAAGCAATGTATTGTGAGATAGCAGTGGGAGTACTATCTGACATGATATAGCTAATTTGAAAAGTGGATGTGGCCACACAAACCTTACATTCTGAAATAGTTGTGTTGCTTCCAAGTAAATTAATAATACAAGAGTAAGATGAAAGATAAAGCAAAAAATAATAATTTGAGTGTGTGATTGCAAGGCAATTTATGCCGAAAAAACTAAATATATTCTGAAAAACTTCCTGTCTAAACCAGGTCTCAGATAATTATTGGTGTTGTACTGTAAAACTTAAGCTTCAGATCAGAATTTTCAGAGATGATGAACATTTCTGTTTAGGTTAAAAAGCAAGTATTGGTATTCTAGAACAAATGTTTAGGGAATGTCCACACTAGTCTTTACGAAAGTGTTAACTAACAGGAGTCTAACATAGACATGCCCTTAAGAGACTAATTTTAAAATCTCACTTTTGAAAATTTTGGCCCTCTATGTATGTTTTGTTATACACCTAAAGTATGTCTGTGCTAATTGTGTTACAGATTTAGTTAATCTTTTCTGAGGCCTATTTCCCTGTTCAGTTCACGTGGTCATGAGGAGGATTGCCAAACAGAACAATCAAAATCAGAGCACAGATCATTCTCTCCTATAAAACTGATACCAAAACCATTAGTTTTCCTTGGAGTGATGGTCCCTAAGTGGATTCCAGACATGGGTGTGCATGCATACCATAAGCCAGAGCTGGAATTGTTCATAGCCGTGTGTGTTGACCCTGTGTGTCATGTGTCAACTACATTGTGCATCCGAGCTTTAATAGGCTGTGTGGGTCGACGCCAGTCCAGTTCCTTCTTATCACCGCATGGCCAGAGTTGGAAGCCCTGTTCCTCAGTGCTTTTATCTCGCTATGAGAACTGCTCTCCATTGTATTAAATCTGAAATGTAGGCTAGTGCATGTCTAAATGCGGTATCTTATGTCTTTTCTAGTTTTCTTTGTTTTCATTCTGCCTTTTTCCTTCTCTGCCTTTTCTGTTGGTACCTCCTCTCATTTCCTAGTTTTTGTTTCTGTATTCAGGGACCAGAAATGCTGATAACTTACTTTTGAGTGTTCCTCTAAGAAGGTACTTAAAAAGGGAGGGAAAATGCCTTTCTCAAAATGCACCTTATATGGGAGTACTTAATAGGAAGTTGAATCCTGACATGTTCAAATAAAGCTTGTCATTTGACATTTAAAAGATGAAGGATGGGGCAAATGTCATTTTACATTTAAGAAGGCTTGCTATCAGATGGCACAATGAGGCAAATCAAAAAGAAGGCCATCCCTACAGCAAGACATTCTTGTTGGAATATTTGACCATATTTGACTGTGGTCAAATAATGGGCAGTCAATTGAATGATCAACTGTGTGGCTTGCCAAGACTATCACACTTGGAAGGTTAATATAAGTGCCTTTGAAAGTATAAAGTTTATTATATTTTAGTTCTTTGCATGTTAATTCTGTGCAAAGGAAATAGATATACCTTGAATTAACCACTGATAAAAGAGAGAAAGCAATAAATTCAATGTTTAAGGTCTGAGAACCTTCCCACTATTCAGAATATTTTTGGGCATTGATGGTATCATAGACTTTACGACCAGAAGTGATTATGATAATATAGTTTGACCTCCTGCACATTGCAGGCCATAGAACCTCACCCACCCACTCCTGTAATAGACCCATAATCTCTGGCTGAACTACTGAAGTCCTCAAATCTTGAATTAAAGACTCAAGGTACAGAGAATCCACCATTTACACTTGTTTAAACCTGTAGGTTACATGTGCCCCATGCTGCTGAGGAAGGCGAAACCCCCCTCCCCCCAGGGTCTCTGCCAATCTGAGCTGGGGAAAAAAATCCTTCCCGACCCCAGATATGGTGATGAATTAGACCCTGATCATGTAGACAAGACCCACAAGCCAGACATCTGAGAGAGAATTCTCAGAGCCCTCCCCATTTAATGTCCCATCACCAGCCATTGAAGATTTGCACTTAATGCCCCCTTTCATCTCACCAACACACAATCAAGTTGCGTCATCCAGACTAGATAACATTGTATTTTTGCTTAGTGGTTACTAAATAGAAGTATGACACTGTTGCTCTTCAGGACTTTTAGATGACAAAATTGGTTGTGTCATAACCTCATCTACTGTGACCTTGCCTCAACCATCAAGATTATAGTTTTATCTACATTTTCCTTTGTGCCTCCCTTCAGGAGGTTTTCTTCTTAACATTCTTTAATTCTGCTCCTCATATCCGAACTGCTCATTTGTCTTGTCCTTGGAAGTAAATTTTCTTCAGCTGTAGCAGCCAACATATGTCTTTCAGGCTCAGAAGTCATTTATGATCTGCTCCCTGACTGCTGTTGCATTTGAAAGGAGATAGCAAAGCAGCCAGCAGTACTGGTCCAAGAACAATTCTGATCCCCCACAATACTCACTGCCACCACTTAGCATTGAAAAGAAAATGTGTTGCTCAGGCAGAATCCTCCCTTTCCCCACAAACACTCTTCCTGAGCCATCACAGTGAACACTATCGGGATTTGGATATGCCCCTGGATCAGCAGCATGGATGCTAACTTTAAAGAAATCACAGGAAGCTATGCAAAAAAACATAGAGTAAGCATAGTCTAACAAAGCAAAACATCATGCTTAGTGTAAAAAGAGAAAACAAGTTAGGACATGGGATGTTAATTAAGAGATGAAGGAGACAGAGGTAGCATACAGAAGATAGACAGCTAGGCATTTTGTTAGGCAAGGAGGAAGTGGGAAGAGCAGAAAGCTCACAGCTTTTGTTTGTTTCTTTAAATATGTGTAGTAACTCATACAGACTTCACTTAGTGCGAAAATGATTTCCTGTAGATTAAAGGGGGACCTAGAGATAGCAATGATGAGTGAAGCTACCCTTAATTTGAATAAGAAAATATTTATTTACAGTACCATAGTGCACAAGATGTGCTAAGCACAGAGTAAACATGTAGCAAAGAATGATTCTTCTCCCCACCCCCAAAGAGTCTAAAACACACAAACCAATAAAAGGTTAGAGAAACTGTACAAAATATTTTTAAAAATGTCATGGTGATGACTGGTTACATGGACAATCTTAAATCTAATATTTCCTAATTTTAAGTGTCTGACTTTAAAATATATTAAAAGAACATTAAGATTGTGAAGTAATCTGAATAGAGAGATGGGGCAAAGGAAGCAATAACCAAGTAAACTGCAACAAAACAAAGATCTATGGTCACCCTCTAACCCTCCTAACCCACACATTTCTCATGATATCCACACTTGGCAATGTCCTCCATTTTAACTACCTTCCCTCTACGTCTCGTCAGAGTCCACTCTCCTAGCATAACCTAGGGGTAGGGAGTTAGTGTTTTTTGGTTTTAATTGTTGTGCCCGCTACCAAAATAGTGAAAACTCTCTGAAAAAACAGCGAAGTTACACTTAATATTTCTTCCCATGTAGGGAAGGGCACTCAGGCTTTCTGGTGGTGGATGAAGTACTATTTTTATTGGACCAACGTCTGTTGGTGAGAGTGACAAGCTTTTTCAAGCCACACAGAGCACTTCTTCAGGTCTGGGAAAGGTACTCTCAGTGTCACAGCTAAGTACAGGATGGAACAGCTTGTTTAGCATAACTAGCACGTATTTTAAGGGACCCTTCAAGGTAGAATGGCCCTTAACACCTCTGCAGTGGTTGGGGGTGAGGAGGGGGGGAAAGGGAGGTTAGTGGGTTATAGATTGCTGTAATAAGCCATAAATCCAGTGTCTCTGTTCAGTCCATGATTTTTATTGTCTAGCGGTTAAGAATTTAAACTCCCAGGCTTGTCTTTTGGAAATGTGCAGGTTTCCCTTGAAAATGAGACCAAGAGGTCAGATATAGAGTGATCACTATGTGAAAAGTGTTCACCCGGAGGTGATAGCGTGTTTTTGTCTTTTATCATTTTCCTGTGAGAGTTCATTCAAGAGCATAGTGATTTTCCAGTTTCACTCACATAGTTGTTGTTGGAGCATTTGGTGCACTGGAAGATATATACCACATGTTATGATAGGCATGTGTAGGATCCATCCAGCTTGAAAGGTGTGTTGTGGGGAGTGTTGATCATTGTAGCAGTTGAGATATGTCTGCAGATTTTGCATCTGCTGATCTGGCAGGATCTGGTACCGCTTTGAATTGGTGTGTCCGGCTCTGTGGGGAGCTTGCTTCTGATGATGAGCTTGGAGAGGCTGGGAGTTGTTTGAAGGCCGAAAAGGAGGTTTGGGAAAGATTTATTTCTGGATGTGGTCCTCGTCGAGTTTGGGTTGTAGTTTGATGATACCCCATATGAGTTCCAGTGTGGTGCTATAGATGACAGCTAGGGGTATGCATTTGGAAGGGATTTTATTTTTGTATTGAAGTAGGTTCTCTCGGGGTATTTGGGTGGCCTGCTCCATGATGTGATCTACTTCTCTGGTAGAGTATCCTTGTTTGGTGAAGGTGGTTTTGAGAGTGTTAAGTTATGTATCCCAGACTTTCTCCTCGGTGCATATTCTGTGGTATCTCAGTGTCTGGCTGTACATAACAGATTTCTTGGCATGCTTAGGGAGAGGGGGTGTTTACTGGATCTATGAAGGTAGGTGTGGTGATCCATGGGCGTCTTGTATATGGTTGTCTGTAGGGCTCCATTGTTGAAACTGATTATGGTGTCCAGGAAGTTGATGTTAGTGTGGGAGTGTTCCAGAGAGAGTTTAATAAATGGATGGTGGCTGTTGGATTTGTGATGGAGATCTATGAGGGAGTTTAAGCTGTCTGTCAAGAGGATGAAAATATCGATGGTATATCACTGGTTTCTTGGTGCATTGGTCCAAGAAAATATATTGCATCAACTGCCTTGTCTCTCTAATATCCTGGGATTGACATGGCTAGAACTACGTTGCATGCATGGAATGAAATTTGTTAGTTCTTCTTCGAGTGCTTGCTCATATGTATTCCAGTTAGGTGTGCGCGCGCGGCGTGCACGATCGTCGGAAGATTTTTACCCTAGCAACACTCGGTGGGCCGGCAGGCGCCCCCTGGAGTGGCGCCGTTAGGTGCCCCGATATATACTGCAGCCGGCCCATCGCCCCCTCAGTTCCTTCTTACCGCCCGTGTCGGTCGTTGGAACAGTGGAGAGCAGCTTGCTGACCTCCACAGCCCTAGCTTTACAGCACTCGTTTATCTTTTAGATAAGTTTAAGTACCGTTAAAGTACCGTTAATTAGTTGTTAATAGTTGTTGTTAGACTCATTGACAATTGTAGCTGGAGATTAGGGGCTTCTCCCCTTCTCTCCAACCCGGTACCGGGCCAATGCCTGGCTCACCGGGATTCAAGCCTTGCTCGGCATGCCAGAAGCCGATGCCTACAGGAGATCCGCATGCCTCCTGTCTCAAGTGCCTCGGGGAGTCCCATCTTCCGGACAAGTGCCGTATTTGTAAGTCCTTCAAGCCGCGGACCAAAAAGGAGCGGGACTTTCGTTTGAAGCAGCTCCTGTTAGAGGCGTCTCTTAGCCCGATGTCGGCGCCGCATCGTATCACGGCACCGGCCCCGGCGGCCTCAACGTCTGCGGCACCGGAGCGTCCAATCTCCGGTAAAGAATCCAGGCACCGTCCCTCTCTACCCGGGACTTCACAGAGCCGCTCTCTGTCCCCGAGAGCCAAGAAGTCGGGTGGACCGACTAAGGCGCCGCTGCATGCGCAGCCAGCTCCAGGCCAGCCTAGGTCTGTCGAGGCGCCCGCACCGCCAACTCCGGTACCGGAAGGACCGCTGAGTTCGGTGCCAGTGGTCTCCGTGCCACTTACTCCGGCCCTCCTTAGGCCGTTGAGTCCGGCGCCGCCGTCAACACCGGCGCTGGCCCTGCCAACTCCGGCACCCGAGAGGCCGTTGAGTGCAGGTCAGCCTCCGCAGGCTCCGGTACCGACGACTCCGGTCCCGCGAGGGCCGTTGAGCTCGGTAACCGCCAGCTCCCCGGCACGCTCCGTGGTTGAGCTCCCGCTGCCGTCCACGCCGGACACCTTCGCAGCGGCGCGGGACCTGATCCAGATGACCGCTCCGGTACCGACCCCGTCTACGGTACCGCCGGTGCGGATCATCACATCACGCGGCAAACCGGCCATCTTCCACCCGGTGCCGCAGGAGGAGACCAGCCAGCAGCAGCCACGTGCGTCTCCAAGGTACCGCTCGCAGTCCCGGCACCGATCACGATCCCGGCGCCGTTCCTACTCGCGGTACCGCTGCAGGTCTCCATCTGCACGGAGGTATCCTGACTCTCGGCGCCGCTCCCGGTCCCGCGGCCGGTCGACGCGCAGATCGCCGAGACGCTCCAGGTCCCGATCCGTGTCACGGTACCGAGATCATCGCAGGTACCGATCCAGGTCCCGCCCTCGATCCGGCTCTCGACGCCGCTCCCCATCCCGGCGCCGATCCGACTCTCGACGCCGATCCGGCTCCCGGCACCGGACACCATCCCGGTACCGATCCGGCTCACGGCACCGGACGCCATCCCGGCACCGATCAGGCTCCCGGCACCGGATACCATCCCGGCACCGGACCCCACCGAGGAGGCAGACCCTGGCCACGCAGACGTCACTGCATGGCTACTCTGCCCCGCCCTGGCCTTCGCGCTCTGGATCCCGCTCTTCCAGAGCTGGTAGCGACCTCTACGCGGAGGACCGCACCATCAGCGACCAGGGTCACCTGCCAGAGACCGGGCAGGTTCAGGAGCGGTGGCCATTTTGGACCCCCATGGCATACTATGAAGCCCAGAGGGTACCAGCAAGAGCTCCTACCTCTACCACGTTGGAGCGTCGAGCGCCAGAGGCTACAGTCTCCCGCCCTCCAGAGGCTACAGTCTCCAGGCCTCCCCCAGAGGTAGAGCAGCCTGAAGCGGAGCCCCCACCCCTGGGCCCCGAAGAGGTACCCGTCGAGGACCCGCTCGCCCAAGGCCTGTCCTCTTCCTCCTCCCCTGATGAGGCAGTGGCTGGAGCATCATCATCCGGTCCACCTCCCATCGATCTAAGGGACCACCAAGCCCTGCTCCGCAGGTTGGCCCTGAATATGGACCTCCAAATAGAAGAGGTCCCTGAACTGGAGGACCCCGTGGTGGACATCCTGACGACCGATGCCCCCACTAGGGTTGCCTTACCTTTTGTGCGGACTATCCTTGCCAACGCCACATCCATCTGGCAGACACCAGCCTCAATACCCCCCACTGCCAGGGGGGTAGAGAGAAAGTACATGGCCCCCCCGAGGGATTTTCAATATCTGTATACGCACCCCCCTCCGTGTTCGTTGGTAGTCCAGTCCGTCAACGAGAGGGAGAGGAACGGCCAACAGGCCCCGGCGCCGAAATCAAAGGACGCCAAGCGCCTAGACTTGTTTGGCCGCAAGATCTACTCAGGAGGGGGCCTACAGCTTCGTGCGGCGAACCAACAGGCACTCCTGAGCCGCTATGCTTTTAACACCTGGGTCACGATGGACAAATTTAAAGAGCTTATACCTCCAGAGTCCAGACAGGAGTATAAAGCCTTCGTGGAGGAGGGCAAAAAACTGGCCAGGACGTCGCTGCGGGCCTCCTTGGACATCGCCGACTCCGCTGCCAGAACCATCGCCTCCGGAGTCGCCATGCGGCGCATCTCCTGGCTGCAATCTTCCACCCTCCCAGCAGAGGTCCAGCACACTATCCAGGACCTACCCTTTGACGGGCAGGGCCTGTTTTCAGAGAAGACAGACCCTAAGCTGCAGACCTTAAAGGACGGTCGTACTATCATTCGCACGCTGGGAATGCATACCCCCGCGACGCAGCGTAGGCCCTTCAGGCCGTTCGTGAGACGCACCTATTTCCCCCCCCCGCCACGTCAAGACTATTACAGAAGGCTGCGTGGTCGAGGGGGTAGGAGACAGCAACCCGGCCGGCAGACCGGCCAGAGGCAGGGCCCCCACAAGCCATCCTCGGGGCCCAAACAAAATTTTTGAAGGGGCGCTCGAGGCCGGAGTACCAGTCCATTCCGATCCCGCACTCCTGTTTATGAACCGCCTCTCCCCCTTCTCCCCGGCGTGGTCGAATATCACCACGGACCGCTGGGTTTTACATACCATCCAGGGGGGATACCGATTGCAATTCGTCTCCCCACCCTCCTCCCACCCTCCCACCCCGTCCCTCTTCAGGGACCCTTCTCACGAGCAACTCCTTATCCAGGAGGTGCACGAACTCTTTACTCTGGGAGCGGTGGAGGAGGTCCCAAGGGATCTCAGAGGCAAGGGATTCTACTCCCGTTATTTCCTAATCCCAAAGCCAAAGGGGGGGCTTCGTCCTATCCTGGACTTACGGGGTCTCAACAAGTTTATGGTAAAGTTGAGATTCCGTATGCTCTCCCTGGGCACCCTTATCCCCTCTATGGATCAGGGAGACTGGTACGCCGCCCTCGACATGAAGGACGCGTATTTCCACATTGCCATCTATCCACCTCACAGACGCTTCCTGCGCTTCGTAGTGGGCCAGAGACATTTCCAGTTCGCGGTCCTGCCATTCGGCCTCTCAACAGCACCGAGAGTCTTCACAAAGTGCATGGCAGTGGTAGCAGCCGCCCTTCGGCGTCAAGGTGTTCAGGTATTCCCCTACCTCGACGACTGGCTCCTCCGTGGCAACTCCGCCAACCAGGTCCAGTCCCACATTCACAAGGCCATGGACATGTTCAACCGTCTCGGCCTCCTACTAAACATCGAAAAGTCCACTTTGGTCCCAACACAGAGAATAGACTTCATAGGGGCTATTCTGGACTCTACCCTCGCCCGGGCTTTCCTCCCAGAGGCTCGCTTTCAAACGCTTGCAGCCGCCATACGCAGCCTCCAAGCTTTCCCAACTTCGACAGCCCGCTGCTGCCTCAGCCTCATGGGTCATATGGCATCATGCACCTTCGTGACAGCCCACGCCAGGTTACGCCTGCGGCCCCTCCAAGCATGGCTGGCCTCCGCATACCGACCACACAGGGACAACCTCGATATGATTCTGACGGTCCCACCGCAAGTCCTAGCCTCCCTCAACTGGTGGCTGGACCCCGCACATGTGATGTCAGGTATTCCCTTTCATCCACCTCAGCCTTCCCGCACCGTGACTACGGATGCCTCATCCCTCGGCTGGGGGGCTCACCTGCAGAACTTCCAAACGCAGGGCCTGTGGTCGGAGCAAGAGCTGACATTACACATCAATGTCAGAGAACTCCGAGCGGTACGACTCGCCTGCCAAGCCTTCGCTCAACACTTACAGGGCCGCTGTGTCTCCATCCTTACAGACAACACGACGGCCATGCATTACATCAACAGACAGGGAGGAGCACACTCCCTTCCCCTCTGCCGAGAGGCAACTCAGCTCTGGGACTTTTGCATAGCCCGTTCCATTCACCCCGTGGCCTCGTTTCTCCCAGGAGTCCAGAACACCTTGGCGGACCGCCTGAGCAGGTCCTTTCAAACGCACGAGTGGTCCATTCGGCCAGACGTCATCCACTCTGTCTTCCAGAGGTGGGGGTTTCCCCAGATAGATCTCTTCGCGACTCGCGAGAACAGGAAATGCCAAGTGTTCTGCTCCTTTCAGGGTCGCTCCCCAGGCTCCCTGACAGACGCTTTTCTCCATCCTTGGACAGACAACCTGGCCTATGCCTTCCCACCAGTTCCACTGGTCCACAGGGTCCTGCTCAAGCTACGCAGGGACAAGGCCAGGGTGATCCTGATTGCTCCAGCGTGGCCCAGGCAACACTGGTATACCACGCTCCTGGAGATGTCCGTGACAGACCCGATCCCTCTTCCGCGATGGCCGGACCTGATCACGCAGCAGCACGGCAGGATCCAGCATCCCGACCTGCGGTCCCTTCACCTCACGGCGTGGATGCTGCATGGCTGAACCCGTCGGAGCTGCGATGTTCCAGCCCGGTCCAGCACGTTCTGCTGAGCAGTAGGAAACCCTCCACCAGGTCCACCTACTCAGCTAAGTGGAAACGTTTTTCCTTGTGGTGTGGCACTCGGGGCCTTGACCCCTTGCAGGTGCCGGTCCACACCATACTGGACTACCTCCTCTTACTAAAGGAGCAGGGTCTGGCTCTCTCGTCGCTAAAAGTCCACCTAGCGGCAATTTCAGCTTTTCACCCCCGGGACGGAGCGGGTTCTGTTTTCTCCAACCCCATGGTCACTAGGTTCCTTAAGGGGTTAGAACGGCTACACCCACCGGTGCGCCGCCCGGTCCCTACATGGGACCTCAACCTAGTCATTACCAGGCTCATGGGTGCCCCATTCGAGCCCATGGCCACTTGTTCCATGCTGTATCTCTCATGGAAAACGGCCTTTCTAGTAGCCATCACCTCGGCTAGACGCGTCTCTGAGCTCAGAGCGCTCACTTCGGAACCACCTTATACGGTGTTCCATAAGGATAAAGTACAGCTCAGGCCACACCCGGCCTTCCTGCCCAAGGTTGTGTCGGCTTTCCATATTAACCAAGACATTTTTCTACCTGTCTTTTATCCTAAGCCCCATGCCTCCAGGAAGGAGCAGCAACTCCATTCCCTGGATGTCCGGAGAGCCCTCGCCTTCTACATCGAGAGGACAAAGCCCTTCCGGAAGTCGACCCAGCTGTTCATCGCCGTGGCGGACCGGATGAAAGGCCTTCCCGTCTCTTCCCAGCGCATCTCGTCATGGATCACGTCGTGCATCCGCACATGCTATGACTTGGCAGGTGTCCCCACCATGCACACTACGGCCCACTCTACCCGAGCTCAGGCCTCGTCGTCTGCCTTCTTGGCACACATACCTATTCAGGACATTTGTAGGGCCGCGACATGGTCGTCAGTACACACTTTTGCCTCGCACTATGCCATAGTGCAACATTCTAGAGACGACGCCGCTTTTGGTTCGGCGGTCCTAAACTCTGCTGTATCACAATCCGACCCCGCCTCCTAGGAATGGCTTGGGAGTCACCTAACTGGAATACATATGAGCAAGCACTCGAAGAAGAAAACACGGTTACTCACCGTAGTAAATAGTGTTCTTCGAGATGTGTTGCTCATATGTATTCCAAACCCGCCCCCCTTCCCCACTGTCGGAGTAGCCGGCAAGAAGGAACTGAGGGGGCGATGGGCCGGCTGCAGTATATATCGGGGCACCTAACGGCGCCACTCCAGGGGGCGCCTGCCGGCCCACCGAGTGTTGCTAGGGTAAAAATCTTCCGACGATCGTGCACGCCGCGCGCGCACACCTAACTGGAATACATATGAGCAACACATCTCGAAGAACACTATTTACTACGGTGAGTAACCGTGTTTTTGGGGAAGCATCCATTTGAAAACCAGAAATAGACTCAAGATTTCCACTTTTGGGAAGCTGATGACTGTGTATCACAATTTAAGATTAGAGAAGAAAATGGCAGATCAAGAGTTGTTAGTTCTCATCAGATGAAGATATTGATGAATTTGATGATGATGACAGAGATGTAGATCAGCGGTTCTCAACCAGGTCTCAGGTGGGCTGCCAAGCAAGGCCAGCATTAGACTCGCTGGGGCCCAGGGCACAAAGCTGAAGTCCGAGCGCATGGGACTGAAGTTAGGGGCCCTGAGCCCAGCCACCTGGAGCTGAAGCCAAAGCCTAAGCTATGTAGCTTCGTGGGGGCCCCTGTGGCATGGGGCCCCAGGCAGTTGCCCTGCTTACTACCCACTAACGCCAGCCCTGGCTTTTATATGCAGAAAACCAATTATTGTGGCACAGGTGGGCAGTGGAGTTTTTATAGTATGTTGGGGGGGGCTCAGAAAGTAAAAGGTTGAGAACCCCTGATGTAGATGAGACAGTTGAAGCTGATAAAGTGAAAGATGGAAAAAAGCAAGATGCTTGAAGAGTTGGCCTGCTACCTACTTAGCATAAATGCATTTAAAATGACTTTTTTCATTTATAGGTTTTATTTCTTTTTTCTTTTCTTTTGTAACTGTTTAGTCTTTAATAATGTTCACATTTAAATGATAACATTACTAAAAAGTAATAATCTATTTTCATTTTTAAGAACTTAATTTCATTGCATTTCTCATTTTTCTTAGTTAAAATAACTCAGTTAAGTAACTTTGGGGAGGGATAGCTCAGTGGTTTGAGCATTGGCCTGCTAAACCCAGGGTTGTGAGTTCAATCCTTGAGGGGGCCATTTAGGGATCTGGGGCAAAAATCTGTCAGGGGACAGTACTTGGTCCTGCTAGTGAAGGCAGGGGACTGGACTCGATGACCTTTCAAGGTCGTTCCAGTTCTAGGAGATTGGCATATCTCCATTTATAAAAAAAAACCTTGTTTTTTGTAGTTAGGTTTAAGTTAAGTATCTCTCTAAGGATAATCCTACTGGAGACCATAAAGTCTTATTATTTTATTGTTATTACTGTTGTAATAAATTATTGCTTTAAAATATTTGACCATTTTTGACATTTGACAATATTTGACCAATGTTTGACAGGCAATTGACCAATTACAGGAACTCCTCACTTAACGTTGTAGTTATGTTCCTGAAAAATGAGACTTTAAGCGAAATGATGTTAAGCGAATCCAATTTCCCCATAAGAATTAATGTAAATGGGGAGGTTAGGTTCCAGGGAAATTTTTTTCACCAGACAAAAGACTATAATACACACACACACACACACACACACACACACACACACACACACACACACACACACACAAAATTTAATACTGGTACACAGCAATGATGGTTGTGAAGATTGGTTGAGGTGGTGAAGTCAGAGGGTGGGATATTTCGCAAGAAATGCCTTACTGCTAAATGATGAACTATTAATTGGCTGAGGCCTCAAGGGTTAACTCTCACCCTCTATAAGGCAGCAGGAAAGGAGGAAGGACAGACAGAGACACACTGTGTGTGTGTGTGTGTGTGTGTGTGTGTGTGTGTGTGTGTGTGTGTGTGTGTGTGTGTGTGTGAGAGAGAGAGAGAGAGATTATGTGCATTTCCCCTTTAAGTACACTGCCTTGTTAATCAGATCAGCAAGCTGAGAACAGGAAGCTCCCTCTGGGACTGTTGTGTGTCCTCCCTACTCTATGGAAGATGGGGTAAGTGGGGTGCAGGGGGGAGGGGCACACCCTGACATTAGATCCCCTCCCCCGCACAGCAAGCAGGAGGCTCGGGGAGCAGCTCCAAGGCAGAGGGCAGGAGCAGCACATGGCAGTGGGGGAGGGACAGCTGAACTGCCGGCAATTGATAGCCTTCTGGGCAGCTGCTGCACAGGGAACTTAGGGGAGCAGGGAGCTGCTAGCGGGGCTGCCGGTCCACACTGGTTCCAAGCCTCCACCAGCTAGCTGCAACGGGCTGCTCTTCCTGCAAGCAGTGGACAAAGCAGGTGGCTGCCAAATGATGTTAGGGAGCATTGCATAACTTTAAACAAGCATGTTCCCTAATTGTTCAGCAACGTAACAACGTTAACTGGGATGACTTTAAGTGAGGAGTTTCTGAATTTTTGGACCAGTGAAATGCCCAACCCTATGTGAGTGCATAATCATATTGTCCTCTTCATAGAATCATAGAATATCAGGGTTGGAAGGGACCTCAGGAGGTCATCTAGTCCAACCCCTTGCTCAAAGCAGGACCAATCCCCAACTAAATCATCCCAACCATGACTTTGTCAGGCTTGACCTCCAAAACTTCTAAGGAAGGAGATTCCACCACCTCCCTAGGTAACCCATTCCAGTGCTTCACCACCCTCCTAGTGAAAAAGTTTTTCCTAATATACAACCTAAACCTCCCCCACTGCAACTTGAGACCATTACTCCTTGTTCTGTCATCTGGTACCACTGAGAACAGTCTAGATCCATCCTCTTTGGAACCCCCTTTCAGGTAGTTGAAAACAGCTATCAAATCTCCCCTCATTCTTGTCTTCTGCAGACTAAATAATCTCCGTTCCCTCAGCCTCTCTTTATAAATCATGTGCTCCAGCCCCCTAATCATTTTTGTTGCTCTCCACTGGATTCTCTCCAATTTTTCCACATCCTTCTTGTAGTGTGGGACCCAAAACTGGACATAGTACTCCAGATGAGGCCTCACCAATGCCGAACAGGAGGGAATGATCACGTACCTCAATATGCTGGCAATGCTCCTACTTATACAGCCCAAAATGCTGTTAGCCTTCTTGGCAACAAGGGCCCACTGACTCATATCCAGTTTCTCGTCCACTGTAACCCCTAGATCCTTTTCTGTAGAACTGCTGCCTAGCCACTCAGTCCCTAGTCTGTAGCAGTGCATGGGATTCTTCCGTCCTAAGTGCAGGACTCTTGATGAACCTCTTCAGATTTCTTTTGGCCCAATCCTCTAATTTGTCTAGGTCCCTCTGTATCCTTTCCCTACCCTCCAGCGTATCTACTACTCCTCCCATTTTAGTGTCATCTGCAAACTTGCTGAGGGTGCAGTCAACGCAATCCTCCAGAACATTAATGAAGATATTGAACAAAACTGGCCCCAGGACCAACCACTTGATACTAGCTGCCAACTAGACATGGAGCCATTGGTCACTACCCTTTGAGCCCGATGATCTAGCCAGCTTTCTATCCATCTTATAGTCCATTCATTGAGCCCATACTTCTTTAACTTGCCGGCAAGAATACTGTGGGAGACCATATCAAAAGCTTTGCTAAAGTCAAGGAATAACATGTCCACTGCTTTTCTCCTCATCCACAGAGCCAGTTATCTCATCATAGAAGGAAATTAGGTTGGTCAGGCATGACTTGTCCTTGGTGAATCCATGCTGACTGTTCCCAATCACCTTCCTCTCCTCCAAGTGCTTCAGAATTGATTCCTTGAGGACCCTGCTCCATGATTTTTCCAGGGACTGAGGTGAGGCTGACCGGCCTGTAGTTCCCCGAATCCTCCTCCTTCCCTTTTTTAAAGATGGGCACCACATTAGCCATCTTCCTTGTAATTTCTCTCCTCTCTTCTCTTCTTGTTGTTCTTTTCTCCTTCTGTTGTTTATTCTCATCTTAAGTTAGAATGGGTAAACTCTTTGGGACAGGAAATTCATTTGTAAAGAGCCATACCCTTTTGGCACTACATAATGACGGCTTGACCACAGCAGTGATAATGATACTCTCACAAATTTGTGCAAAAACAAGTTCTGCCACGTGAGTCACCAGAATGAGATGACAC
Organism: Chelydra serpentina; assembly: GCA_037349315.1. Lineage (NCBI taxonomy): Eukaryota > Metazoa > Chordata > Testudines > Chelydridae > Chelydra > Chelydra serpentina. The sequence goes on from JBAIAC010000014.1 coordinate 32,974,057, forward strand.
TTAGTAAATTGTATAGGTGATCAAAATATGATCATGCATACTCTTTTGGGTTCCACTCAGTGAGGTTTGGATAGACCCCAAGACAGGGTTAGATTTAAAGTATAGGCACAATGGCATGACTAGGGCCCCAGCTCCCAAGCCATAAGATGGTATCAGAATCTCAATTTTCATTTAAAAAAAAAAAAAAGTTTCCAGTCCTTATGTTAGCAAAGAAATGCTTGATAACATAACCTATGTATAACTTGTGCGGTGATGTCTGCCTGAGTTTTCTGACAGCCTCCAGTCCAGGGAGCACCTGGTCCAATAACCAGAATAGACTAGGCCCTTAATGCTCTGGGGTGGGGATGGAGTTTATATGTCCCATATCTGCAGGATTCGCTTCCTCTTGGTGGGGCTTAGATGCCCACTTGAGCTCCATTAACCCCTTTGGCTTTTTGGCTCCAGGGATTAGATTGAGGGAAGGGAAAGGGTGACTAGTGTTTGTGAAAGCATCACTCATGGCACTAGAATGAGAATTACTCACCATAGATTATGCAAATATCCATAATAGGATTATTATTAATTACTTATTATTATTTTTTGTATTACTGCAGCACATCCGTCTCCTTTCATATTGTTTTGATCAGCAGTGAAATATTTAGCAATGTTGATATTTTATATTGTCATTAGGGCTGTCAAACGATTAATTTTTTTAATTGCGATTAATCGCACTGTTAAACAATAATAGAATACCATTTACTTAAATATTTTTGGATATTTTCTACATTTTGAAATATAGTGATTTCAATTACAACACAGAATACAAAATGTACAGTGCTCACTTTATATTTATTTTTAATTACGAGTATTTGCACTGTAAAAAAACAAAATAAATAGTATTTTTCAATTCACCTCATACAAGTACTGCAGTGCAATCTCTTTATCATGAAAGTTGAACTTACAAATGTAAAATTATGTACAAAAAAACTGCATTCAAAAATAAAACGATCTAAAATATTAGAGCCTGCAAGTCCACTCAGTCCACTTCTTGTTCAGCCAGTTGCTCAGACAAACAAGTTTATTTACATTTGCAGGAGGTAGTGCTTGCCTGCTTCTTGTTTACAATGTCACCCGAAAGTGAGGACAGGCGTTCGCATGGCACTATTGTAGCTGGAATCGCAAGATATTTAAGTGCCAGGTGCGCTAAAGATTCATATGTCCCTTCATGCTTCAGTCACCATTTGAGTGGATATGTGTCCATGCTGATGACGGGTTCTGCTCCCTAGAATTCCAAAGCAGTGCAGACCGACGCGTGTTCGTTTTCATTATTTGGGTCAGATGCCACCTCTAGAAGATAGATTTTCTTTTTTGGTGGTTCAGGTTTTGTAGTTTCTGCATCGGAGTGTTGCTCTTTTAAAACTTCTGAAAGCCTGCTCCACACTTTGTCCCTCTCAGATTTTGGAAGGCACTTCAGATTCTTAATCCTTGGGTTGAGTGCTGTAGCTATTTTTAGAAATCTCACATTGGTACCGTCTTTGCCTTTTGTGAAATCTGCAATCAAAGTGTTCTTAAAATGAACAACATGTGCTGAGTCATCATCCGAGACTGCTATATCATGAAATATATGACAGAATGCGGGTAAAACGGAGCAAGAGACATACAATTCTCCCCCCAAGGAGTTCAGTCACAGATTTAATTAGCGCGTTATTATTTTAACGAACGTCATTAGCATGGAAGCATGTCCTCTGGAATGGTGGTTGAAGCATGAAGGGGCATACGAATGTTTAGCATATCTGACACATAAATACATTGCAATGCCGCTACAAAAGTGCCATGCAAAAACCTGTTCTCACTTTCTGGTGACATTGTAAATAAGAAGGCGGCATTATCTCCTGTAAATGTATACAAACTTGTTTGTCTTAGCGATTGGCTGAACAAGATAGGTTAGATAAATGTCTATCAGGGATGGTCTAGACAGTAATTGGTCCTGCCATGAGGGCAGGGGGCTGGACTCGATGACCTCTTGAGGTCCCTTCCAGCCCTAGAATCTATGAATCTATAAGAAGTAGGCTGAACAAGAAGTAGTAGATTGTTTGTTTGTTTTTGTTTTTGAGTGCAGTTATGTAACAAAAAAAATCTACATTTGTAAGTTGCACTTTCACGACAAAGAGATTGCACTACAGTACATATATAAGGTGAATTGAAAAATACTATTTCTTTTGTTTGTTTTTACAGTGTAAATATTTGTAATAAAAATAATATACACTTTGATTTCAGTTACAACACAGAATACAACATATATGAAAATGTAGAAAAACTTTCAAAATATTTAATACATTTTAATTGGTATTCTATTGTTTAACAGTGCAATTAAAATTGCAATTAATCGCGGTTAATTTTGTTAATCACGATTATAATGTTTTGAGTTAATCACATGTTAATTGCGATTAATTGACAGCCCTAATTATCATCTTTGGTGGATCTGAGTTAACACCACATTGAGATATACAGGGGCAGTACATGTTTCTCAAAGCTATTGATTCAGGCATTTGTTAACATCTTTGTGCTGGTTACATTTGAGTCTCACATTTTGAAACTTTTTATTGCAACCATAAACACTAGAGACTTACCCTTTTTTTCTTTTTAAATTAAAAGTGAGATTCTGGAGAAAAAGATGGCCGCCTCAAAACAACAACAACCCACAAACAAAAAACCCAGTGGGGTGGTGAGGGAGAAGAAGCCAGGTCACCTTGCCAACATTTCTAGTCCTATATAGATCAGATTGGACTGAAGTGGTGGTGGTGGTTGTTTTCCCCCCCCAACTACTGTGAAAAGCAATGAGAATGTTAAGATACCACAATATTAAGACAGTTATTTTACCTGAGGGGTCTTCTCCTGTGAAAGACTTCAAATCTTAATTTCAATATTTAAAAAAAGTCTCTTTCCCCCACTTTCTCAATATTGCAAGTAGTATCTTACACAGATGAGTATTTCTGATATTAAAGCACTACAACTCCTCACTCCAATTCCCTCAAATAAACAGAATAAAATTTTGAAGATGTTCAATCAAGCAAGAATTGTATTATTTCCCTACTTGCATCTCTCTATCTTTGGTATTTTCATAGCACCACTCATTGTCATATCTAAACATTGAGATAAATATGAGATACAGAAACAGCCATTGTATATACACTTTTATTTTTTACTTCTGTAAAGTAGGTCATATACTTTATATTCACAAAACTATTTTTGGGTAATGTAAACTTCTTTGCAAATGTGTAATTTTGTTAATAGTTTTGAGAAGGTGCTGATATAAAAGAAATGAGTCTTGTTAATTTGGTTGAAAGTTTCAATATTCACTAATATATATTCAACTTAAGTTGTTAGAGGAAACAACTGAGCTATCAGGATATGTACTTCTAAGATATTATAGTTAAGTATTACAGAGACTGAATTGCTGAATTTCTTGTACAAGTAGCTATGTTTGCTGGTTTTATTGAATGTGTATGACAGCAGACCATGTTAAATCTTGGCAAAAAACTCACTGTGAAAGGAAAAGCTAGATAGCAGATCTGAACGCAGTCTGGCAACCCAAGAAAACCAAAATGTTAATTACAAAGATACTGGGTAGCATGGTTTAACAATATTTATTTAAATCTCATGTGCTGTAAACACAGGCGTAGGCTAAGCTTGAAATTTTTAGTAGTTCTGTAACTTTCTCAAAATGCATTTACTGTTCTGAGGGGTAGTGTTGTGAATTTTGCTAATAGCATTGAGTCTGAAAATTCTCCATTTATGCTTAGCTATGGTCTTAGAGTTTCTCTAGAACATGCTATCTGAGTCCTATTATGGATGGGTTGTGGGGGAGGAAGGATAAGTAATTTATCCTCTGAGTTCTCCCCCCTGCCCCCCCCCCCCAATTATTGTGGATAATAATGCATGAGCATACTTTGCTAATGGTGAAGTAGAAGATGCCAAATTATATTTGTAACCTGAAGCGTTCTTGGCAATAATTTTGATATCTTTCCAAGTCAGGAGGAAATAGTGTTCTCTTCATAAAAGTTGTTTATATAAGGCGTTAGTGTGATTTGTGTTGGCTATTGTTTCAGGAAGCTAATGATATCAAACAAGGTTTTTAATGGTTTGTCATTTAGTGGTCAGGATTTCCTTGTGTCACGCCATGATCAGGAATTGCTGATCAGGACTCAAAACTGATTGGCCCAAGAAACCTACCCCCTTCAAGTTTTTTCAACCCTCCCTCCCTGATTCATCATTTCACTTTTCAGATTTATGTGCAGGCCTTGTTCTCTTGTCTTTTCACTCATGCAGTCCAATTTAGATATTCATGCATTTCTCCAGCTTCAACAGATACTAGTTCACATGCACGAGTTTGCTTTTGGGTACCTTTTTGAGATTAATATGAGATGTGATTCTTTTATATAAGGGCTTGCTGGCTGAAATTGCTCTATTTCCAGTCCCTGGAAGGTAGAAGCAACTGGTTTTGCTACCTAATTAAGAATAAAAAAGGCTTATTTGGTCCTAAATTTTAGTAAGGCCTTTGTCTCTTTTGTTTCATTTTCAACTTGTGGATTTAAAGGTAGCAGCCCACCTATAGGTAGCATGTCCTGTCCTCTGAACCTCCTATACTAAATAGATCAGAAGCATTTTTCTTGGGAAGTCAGATGAGCATTCAGCAGCAATTCCCATACTTCAGTGCACTAGATTGTGAAAGTCCTTTCTAGACTTGTAGCCTATTGATTAGTGGACAGAGTGAGCCTTTGAAGATCCATTGACAGCCTGATAGGTATAGATTGGTATTTTGTGTGGCTGACCTAGCCTAGTATATCTCAATCGTGACTTTTTTTTTTTCCCCAACCATTACAGTTTCTTAGGGCTAGTACTTATCAAGTTGTTTCTGGAGATTTGGAAAATGGATAACGCATCTGGCTGTAAGTTAGATAAATTGGCAGTCTTTCTTCCAGCTGAAGCACAATTCACAAATAGGAATCTTTTTCTCTTAGATTCAAATAATTTTGTTAGCTGTTTCTGGTGGATCACTGAGTTTTTTCTGAACTCAAAAGAAAATCTTGTCAAGTGATAACCATTGCATTGATGTTTCTCAACTCATCAGTAATGCCATTATTCCTGTTTCTTCCCACATCTTTGAGGGGTGTTCAGGGAGAGAGGCCAGGGCTGTGTTATTGAATTCTGAGGCTTCTCACTCCCTTATCTAAAAAGGTAGGCCAAGAACTACTGTAACTTTGCTTCTTAAATACAGCCAGAGCTGAGTTGACAGTGAAATTCCTAGCCCACTTCCTCTCTCTCCTGATACTAGTTTTGGAAGGAGGGGGTATTAAAATAATCTTCCTGTTGTATATTTGAGATCTGAATTACAGCTAGTGAAATTTTATTCTTTATCGTGGAAATAGAATGCTGTGTCAGGCTTAGAACGTCTGGGGAAAATGACAGATGGATAGTTTGTTTTGAGACACTTCAAAATAAAAGTTATAAAACTGAAGTGTGGAGGGGGCTACCAAATGTGGAAATTAGAATATTTATTAGCTGGGCTCTGCTCAACTACTAAAGCTGCTGGGAATGTATTGCTAGGATAGGAGAGTCTGCAGTGTTCTTTTAAGTGCTCCCTCAATGGCTCTGTCTCTGTAAATTGGAGACCACACTGAAGGGGGAGGGAGAAGATGGCAAAAAATTGTCAAGAAAAGACTCCTGCAGAAGAGCTGCTGAGAAGTGCTTGACCCTGATCATAGAAGCAGAAGACGGTAGACATTCAGGGTAATTTATATTGGAGCATGCACTGGAATGGGGGGAAAGAGGAACATATCTGCTCTGAAACTAGAAAAAGTTGGGCGTGGAGGGAGAAAGCAATTCCAAGTCTGAAGGAGCAGATTTTCTGTTAGAGAAGACAAAATAAGTAAACTAACATTGCCTCTATCCCTTCATTCCTTAGGATGGTGTTCTTCAATCTATGTAATAACAGTTCAAATAATCAAGAAAGAAAAACTTGTAGCACCTTAGAGACTAACAAATTTATTTCAGCATAAGCTTTTGTGGGTTAGTACCCACTTCATCGGATGCATGGAATGAAACATACAGTAGACAGATATTTATACAGTCAGAGAAACATGATAAGGTGGAGGTGCATAGACCAACCTTAAGAGGCTAATTAGTTGAGAGGAACCATAACAGCAGGGGAAACCACATTTTTGATGCTAGTCTCTGTCAAACTAGATTGCACCGGAAAAAGGCTGCTCTGTCTTTTGGAGGCAAAATCTACCTCAGGTTGCTCTGAGGACGAACTTCCAATGCAGGGATGGATTGCTTGCTATTTAGATCTCCTTTTGGTGCCTTGCTGTCAGCTCAAACTCAACATGGGTAAAATCCAACACTTAATCGCCCCTTCCCCTGACAAGCCATTCTCGCTATCTCCTTGATCAGTGTGGACACCACCATCACCTTGCCTGTCACTCAGGCCTATAGCTTGAGCATCATCGTTGATTCAGACCTCTCTCTAGGTCCTCACACTGAGGCTATTTTTGTCTTGCAGATTCTTTTTGCATAACATCTCTACGACACCCTCTTTCTTATCCATCCGCACAGCTAAAGCTCTTGTCCAGGTTCTCATCATTTTGTGTCTTGATTACTTCATCATGCTGTTTTTTGCCCTTGACAAATGCAGTCTTATCCATTCAAAATGATGGAAAGGTCATTTTCTTAGCTCATCACTTTGACTGTGTCACCTCTGTCTTTGCATCCCTTCCTGGTTCCCACTTCTCCAGTGGTCCCCAAACTATGGGGCATGCCCCCCTTGGGGTGTGTGGAGAAAAGTTCAGGGGAGCATGGTGGGGCCCAGGCCAGCCCCCATGGGGGGGCAGGAGGGAGTGCCACCCACCCCCACTCTGCACCCAGCTCCTCTCCAACCCTGGCCACTGCTCGACTCCAGCACCAGCTCTGCCTATAGCTGCAGCTCTGGCCCTGGCTACTGGCCATGACTCCACTCCCAGCCCTGGCCTCACCCCCCAGCAATGGTCCCGGTTCCAGCCCTGATCTCAGCTCCAGCTCCAGATCTGGCTTTGCCCCAGCCTAGCTCTGCCCTTGTTCCCTCTGCGCCACCAGGCCAGCTCTGCCTCTAGCCCCAGCTCCTCCCTCATCCCCAGCTCTGCCTTCAGCCCAAGCTCTTCTGCTGAGCCAACTGTGCACTAATGGAGGGGGGTGCGGACAGATTCCATTACTGGGCGGGTGTTGGACAGGAAAAGTTTGGGCACCACTGCTCTTTTCTAGCATCAAAGATGATCTACTTGTCTTCACTTCCAAAGCCATTCAAGCCTATCTCTACCTGTGATCTCTCATTCAGTATTGAGAGTTTGACTCCCACCTCCTATTGGCTCATTATGTCAGCATCCACTGGCACTTTTTTCATATGACTACTTTCATGCTTTCTCCTGTGCTACCCCTCACATATAGGAGGACCTTCTGTAAACATCTGCAAAGCCACTTCATTATTTTCCTTCAGATCTCTACTTTAGACTGTCCTTTACCATGAGGCCTACAAAAAAGCTTCACAATGGCTAGGCTGCTGCAGTGCTAAGACCACGGCCTATCATGCTGATCAATATTGTCTAAGAGTATGTCTACATTACCACTTATGTTGGCAAAACTTATGTCACTCGGGGGTATTGTAAAAGCACAGTGCTATGTCATCAGGAGAGCTTCTCCCCACAACATAGCTACCATTGCTTGTTGAGGATGGTTTAATTATGTCAACAGGAGTCCTCCTGTTGGCATAGAGTGGCTACACAAGAGATCTTACAGTGGTACAGCTGCATCAGTACAGCTATGCTGCTGTAAGCTCTGTAGTGTAGACATAGTCTAATTCTTTCTTTACACACCCCTATCAGTTTGTCTGTATCAGTCTGTTTTCTCATGTTTTACACTTAAATTGTAAGGGCAGAGACTCGTTTGTTTGTACACTTAGTACAATGGAGTCCATGACAAGGGCTCCTAGGTACTATGAATATACAAAAAATAAATTGCAATAGGTCACTTATTTGTTCCAAGACTGTTATCTGGTCTAGTTCTTTATGGTGTTAGATAGCTTAGAATTTCCACTATGTCCTTTAGTGGGTCTGGACAAAGTCTATAATATAAATAGGCATTTATCGTACAGTTATATTGATCCGTCTAGTCAAATATAAGTATACCCCACTATTATTTAAGGTATACACACAACAAAATTATGTAATTATTTACATTATGAAATAATAAATGCTGAGGTTTACATTAACAATCCTTTTACTTGAATTTTGGGTAATTCGTGGGAAGTGAGTGGGATTGTGGCTGACTCATGGTATTGTGCACAAGGATTACAGTCAGTCACTGGTTGTGGAATGCAGAAGAATAGAGAGAAAGAGAACAAGAGACTCTTCCTGTTGGAGATCGGAGTACCCATTTTTCAGAGAAAGCAGTAGAAAATAGGGGAGGGAGAAAGAAGAAATGAAGAAAAGGTTGGAAGAGAGAAAATATGGGGCACGTGAAATGACAAATAAAAACAGACATACAATAGATTTTAAATCTTTCCTTGAATATACACAAGCAGTATGTCACTGAACAGTAGAATAGTCTGTATTTTGAGGGGAGGCTAATAGCTGCCCCTGGATAATCTGTTGTGCTAGCATCATAATGGCTTCCAACATGTGTTCATGATATTTTTGATTTACTATAGTCATCCTCAAGATTTGACTCACCAGGAAATATACTCTAGGCATTCATGTGCTTTCATCTGAATAAGCATATCTGCAGTACATTGATACCATACTCATTGATTTTTGTTTATATTACTGTAATTTATTCCAGACCTTGGCTAGAATATAAACACACATGAAACTCCTTAAGAATGGCCATACCAGGACAGAACAATAGTCCATCTAACCCAGCATCCTGACCAGTGCCAGATGCTTCTGAGGGAATGAACAGTTCATGGCAATTATTGAGTGATCCATCCCCTGTCATCCAGTTCCAGTTTCATGCACAAAGAGGTTTATGGACACCCAGAGCATGTCCGTATGTTGCTGAGCATGTTGACAAATAGCCATTGATGGACCTATACTCCATGAATTTATCTAATTATTTTTTGAACTGTTATAGCATCCACAGCATCCTCTGGCAATGAGTTCCAAAGGTTGACTGTGCTTTATGTGAAGAAGTACTTCCTAATGTTTGTTTTAAACCTGCTGCTATTAATTTCATTAGTTGACACCTGGTTTGTGTGTTTATGTGAAGGGGTAAATAAACACGTATGAATGGTGTGGCAACAGTGAATAATTTAATAGACCTCTATCATGTCACTCCTTAGTTATCTCTTTTCTAAGAGAAAAAGTCTCAGACTTTTTAATCTCTCCTCATATGGAAGCTATTCCATACCCCTAATCATTTTGGTTGCTCTTCTGTTTTTTCCAATTATGTTTTTTCCATTTCTAATATATCTTTTTTGAGATTGGCTGACCAGAACTGCACGCAGTATTCAAGATGTGGGAGTACCATCATGGGTGGTAGTACCAAGATGTGGCTTTATGTAGTGGCATTATGATATTTTCTGTCTTATTATCTATCCCTTTCCTAATGATTCCTAACATCCGGTTAGTTGTTTTGACTACCACTGCACATTGAGGAGAAGTTATCAGAGAACCATCCACAGTGGGACTTGACAAACATTAAACTTCACAACACCACTCTGAAATAGACAAATACTCCTATTTCCATTTTACAAATAGGTAAAGTAGGCCATAGAGAGATTAAATACATTACCTCACAAAAATGTTTAGGCTTAATTAATAAATACATGGAAAGTGCTATGTAAGTGCTATGTACTGTCATTATTTATTCTTTTTGATCAAGGTAGTTGAAGTTAGTAGGAGAGCGGGGAATAGAACTCTGCAGTTCTGACTCTCTGGGTATGTCTACACTGTAATTTAAGGTGTGATTGCAGCTCGGGTAGGCATACCTATGCTAGCTTTAATTTAGCTAGCATGGCTAAAAATAGCAGTGAACGCACAATGGCACAGGCTAGCAACGCGAGTATGTACCCAGGAGGACCAGGCAGGCTTGTACATCCCGCGCAGAAGCCCATGCTATTGCGTTTTCATTGCTATTTTTAGCTGTGCTTGCTAGATTAAAACTAGCATGAATATGACTATCTGAGCTGCAATCGCACTTTCTGTTGAAGTGTAGACATATCCCAGTCATAAGACTTAGCTCTTAAATTACACTACTTCATTTTGTTTGTTTCTTGAAACCTGATGTATGCTGACTTCCATTAAATTAATCTTCCAGAGATAATTAATTACAAGCTGCTAAACTGCAGAAAAGCCATAATGGTATGCCTTTAACCTCACTCAGAGACATGCCATAAAAAGTTGCAATGTCTCCTAAAAATGATGCAATACATATTAGTCAAGTAATTTGTAACAGGAGTAGGATATGAGAAATATGGGGAGAGAATATTGAGTTTCTGGTCACATGTAGACCAAACTGTTCAGGCTCTGACGTTTTAGCTCAAGATTGTTTGTTTGTTTTATTCCCCCAATAATACTAATAATTACTGCACAGGTATATGTTATATCTGGTAAAGAAATGCTGAGATAAGATGTTTCTGGATTGGATGGCCAGAATAAGGCATTTATTTTCATTTTATTTTATACACTTCAGTGAGTCTGTCAAAGATTCAAAAGAAAAGGGCAATATGTGATATAACTTTCACTGCTTTATAGTGCTTCATGATTAGGGCCCTACCAAATTCATGGCAATGAAAAACTCGCCATGGATCGTGAAATCTGGTCTTCCCTCATGAAATCTGATTTTTGGTGTGCTTTTACAGCAGGGGTGGACAAACTTTTTGACCTGAGGGCCACATCTGGGTGGGGAAATTGCATGCAGGGCCATGAATGTAGGGCTGGGGCATGGGGTTGGGGTGCAGGAGGAAGTGTGGGGTGTGGGAGGGGGTGCGGTGTGCAGGAAGGGGCTCAGGGTAAGGGGTTGAGGCAGAAGAGGAGTGCAGGATGTACAAGGGGGCATAGGGCAGGGGTTGGGGTGTGGGAGGGGTGCACAGTGCGGGAGGGGGCTCAGGGCAGTGGCGCAGGGAGGGGTGCGGAGTGCGGGAGGGGAGTCAGGGTAGGGGGTTGGGGTGCAGCAGGGGGCTCAGGGCACAGGATTGAGGTGTAGGAGGGATGTGGGGTGCGGCAGGGGGTTGGGGTGCAGGCAGGGGGCTCAGGGCAGGGATTTCGGGGGGTGGGGTAGAGGAGGGGTTTGGGCTCCAGGCTCTGGCCTGTCGCCACTTACCTGGAGCGGCTCCGGGGTGGCAGCGGCATGCACCAGGGCCAGGGTAGGCTCCCTACTGGTCCTGCGCTGCTCCGGGAAGCGTCCTCTGGGGGAGGCAGAGAGCTCCGCGCGCTGCTTTTGCCTGTGAGTATCTTCCCTGAAGCTCCCATTGGCCGTGGTTCCCCATTCCTGGCCAATGGGAGCTTTGGGGGAGGTACCCACAGGGAAGGGCAGTATGCTGAGCCCTTTGCCCCCTTTCCTTCCCCAACGGGCCACAGGGACGTGGTGCCGGCCGCTTCCAGGAGCGGCAGGGGGTTCCACAGCGCCACTGGGGTGGCAATCCCTCGGACCAGATCCAAAGCCCTGAGGGGCCGGATCCGGCCTGTGGGCTGTAGTTTGCCCATCCTTGTTTTACACTATACTATATAGATTTCACAGAGGAGACCAGCGTTTCTCAAATTGGGGGTCCTAACCCAAAAGGGAATTGCTGTGGGGTTCGCAAGGTTATTTTTGGAGGAGTGACGATATTGCCACCCTTACTTCTGCACTGTCTTCAGAGCTGGGGAGGCGGAGAGCAGTGGCTGTTGGCCAGGCATCCAGCTCTGCAGGCAGCACCCTGCCACTTATTTCTGCACTGCTTCCTTCAGACCCGGGTGGCTGGAAGTGGTGGCTGCTGACTGAGGGCCCAGCTCTGTAGGCAGCAGCGCAGAAGTAAGGGTGGCAATACCATACCATGCCATCCTTACTTAAGAGTTGCCGCCAGCAGCAACACAGGTCTTCAGAGCTGGGATCCTGGCCAGCTGCTGCCGCTCTCCAGCTACCCAGCTCTGAAGGCAGCGCCACCGCAAGCAGCAATGCAGAAGTAAGGGTAACAGTACTACAACCCTCCTCCCCCAATAACCTTGCAATCCTTCTCTCTCCACCCACCCCAACTCCTTTTTGAGTCAGGACCCCTACCATTACAACACAGTGAAATTTCAAATTTAAATAGCTGAAATCATGACATTTATGACTTTTAAAATCCTGTGTCCATGAAATTGACCAAAATGGACTGTGAATTTGGGAAGGCCCTATTCATGTTCTAGCTATTGTGGAGTTAAGCGCTTTTTCCCAAACAGGGCAGAATCAAGTGCTCACTGTTTAAGTTACAGAATTTTGTTTTATTTATTCATTATACTTTTCATTTTGATGGCATTTCCTTTGCTGACAGCTTAGTGTGCTGTTGCCTGTGAGGTGTGACTCATGTTGCTGCTTGCTATTGCTGTGAAATATGTTTTTGTTTCTTGGTTAATGGGATATTTGTTTTTTCAAAATTACATGACACAGTGGTATGCAGTTGTCTGCTTCTTTCCTCTCCTTGATTTCATTTTTTGTAGTGGCACCATAGGTGTAGTTTGACTTCTGTATTTGAGGCCAGAAGGGCTGCACGTGGTGGGGCACATTCCGTGCCTACCTGAGGTTTGCAGTTTGTGGGGCAATGCCACCCCTACCCACCCGCTTCCCCCGAATTACGCCCATGAGTTGCACTGAGAGTAACATTTTGGTTACATATATTACAGGGGTTTTCAATTCCACTTGTTTAAAATAGCATCAAAGTAAAACTTATTATACAAGTTAATCTAGATGGACTAGTCTGAATAATATAAATTATTGTTAAATTATGAAGTTGTTTAAATATTTATTTAAAATAAGACTTTTAGAAGTTTCCTCTGCTTTTCTTTTGTCAGAATCTTACAAAAGAATAGTTTTTAAAATTAATGAATATATTCAGGCTCATGCTGCTCTATAAGGGGTGTTTCCTTCTGGCTTCAAAACAAAACACAGGTACAGATATTTATATGTGAATAATAATGAGCCCCTGAGCACTAGATACTTTTCCAAAATATATGGTGTTACACAATATTCAAGTATTATTTTTTACTAAGCATTTATGGGGTCTGATGTTTAGAATTCATTGTCTCCAATGTTTCATGTTATTTCGAAGGTAAGCATAGCATGCAGGTTGTAAAGGTGACATACAGGTTGATTTAGTCAGTACACCCAGTCATAATTGGTAGAATTTCCCAAATTTGAATTGTTTGTGATTTCATGTTATCCTCTTTTGCCACCAAGAAAGTAGGCTACTTATGCATGCTATTGAAAACGACTACCTCCCCGGACAATCATAGTATAATAAATGGCAAGTTGTCAGAATCGCAGGTGGTTGGCTGAGGCAGGAGCACATGCAGTCTGGAAAAGGGTCTGGCTAGCATGGAAACAGGCACAGGATGGAGCTGGAGAGGCTGGAACAGGAGCAAGGGCAGTCTATTGAAATTGCTGGCAATACTGTTCTTGGCTAGGTAGTGACACTGAGCAGGCTGGAGAGGCTCCTTCCCTTGGGAGCCTATATACTGGCTTTGGGATCACCTAGGTGGTGCCTTCCCTGTGGATTGGCTGAACCCTGGTAGAATTGCATGGGGAAGACCTACAGATAATTGCCTCTGATGACTCATCACACTCTCTGGCTCAAGGATGACTTACCAGGTTTAAGCGGATTCAGGCTCAGGTAACTCATCTCATCCCCCCTCCTTCAAAAGACGCCTATAAGACCTCTTTGGGCCTAGTTTGTCGGTGTATGACCAATGGAGTTCCTGAAGTAGGTGGTCGGGTGTATGCATGTTACAGACTGGCTCGCACGAGTGATCATCTGGACCAGAGTCTTCCCAGTTGGCGAAGTTCGTGGGCTTCCCTTGGAGTCCAAGATCTGCCTCTCCAGGTATTCTTCTTGCCCTTGGACCATGAAGGGAGAAGGAGGTGGCTATATCTGTCGAGGGAAAGAGTCATTGTACTTCTTCAGTAGGGAAACATGGAACACTGGATGCACCTTCATCATATTGGATAGCTGGAGTTTGAAGGCCACCATATTGGATAGCTGGAGTTTGAAGGCTACTGATTAATCTGTTGGAGGACCTGGAATGGGCTGAGATATCAGTAGTCCAGCTTCCTTGGGGGCTGGGTGATGTGTAGGTATTGTGTTGAGAGCCACACTTTATTCCCAACTGCAGTGTAAGGGGTGTCCTGCTGATGGAGGTCTGCTTTGGTGGGGATGATGTATTTTATAATGCCTTTTATCTTTAAAGTATTTTATAAAAACTAGTTTAACACTAATTAACATATTTCTCTGCATATAGAAAGGGCTTGGATAAGTACTCCATGTCATGTTGTTTTGTCTGGTCAGGGATTTGTTTAATTTTGTTGTTATACATTTATATTCTAGTAGTATGTAGAGGATGCAGTCATGATTGGGGTTACATTGTGATGGATCTGTACATTTTTATTTAAGCTTATTTTATTACGTTTTATCTTAAATTAAAATGACTGTAGGTGCAGTAACAATTGTTGCAGATGAACAAAAATTCATTTAACAGCTAGAAGGGCCAAATGCATATACATACATTTTTATATAAATAAAAGTTAATACAGTAAATGCTGGATATAATGTGCTGACTAAGTAGGTGTGAGGCTGAGGACATGGTTAAATTTCAGAGTCCTGGAGGTAGGATTCTGAGCTCTTGATGAGCATAGGCTGACAAGGAGAACTTACTTTTCTAGACAATGTTTTGTATTATAAGCCTTGAAGCTCTGCCCACTGTAGAGAAAGGTCAGAAGGAAACTCCAAAAGGTTAACGTCAGAGTTCCTGAAATTCTCAAATTTCCTGCCTCAGGCCTATCTGGGGAAAGGTAATTTTTTTTTCCATGAATAGCTCGATGTGACTCCTTTTGTGATCAGTTAGGTATTCAGTATTGCCAACTGGTTTTAGACTTATTTATTTTTTTAAATTCTCCCTCTCTCATGAAAACATAATGAAAGGCTGCCAACTTACAAATTTTCTCTTCAAATGCTGAACATCTCCAATTACTGTCAAATGGGATAAAGACAGCAAAATGGCTGCCATTCCTCTTCAGTCTATCTGCATGTGGAAGGAAAGCTGCCCTTAATAAAACAGGTTGCGACCGCACCCCGTTTTCAATTAGATTGAAGCCATGCCCACAGGCAAAATGACTACCACTCTGTGGTTCAAGGGGGCTCATCTACTTGGGAGCCAGGTAGAGGAGAAGCCCTGGATGGCAGTGAGGCAGGGGAGGAGGGGAGTCAAGACAGTAATAGGAAATATTTGGCAGTTTCCCTATTTTAGAGGAGAGGAGAAGGTAGGTGGAGTTTCCATCTGAGCAGCTAAGGAGATGAATTTTTATATGCATTAAAGGTTAACTTTTCAACCTGAAATTATCTCTCTCACATAGCCAGAAGAGTAGAGGGGAGTTAAAAAGTCAAAAGACAGACTAGAAAACATGGTTTGATGACGTATATAAAAACTCATGATTGGTCTAACTAATCTCATGATTTTCTACGCTCTGACTCATGATTTTTTATCTTTAGAGGCTGGCAATACTGGCTATTATACATAGCAGTAGCCAAGAGGACTGCTCCCATTAATGGGTTATTTATATTTCTGCCTGCCTGGTCATAAGAACTGAGCAGGCCTGGGTCCTGATTCAGCAAGGTACTCAAGCTCATTCCCATCTTTAAGCATGTAGTAGTTCCTCTGAAATTAGTGGGATTAATCATGTGCTCAAATATATTACTGAATTGGTGCTGTACATGGTAGAAAAAGACTGCAAGGTAGATAAGCATGCTCACAGATCTTCATATTAAAGATATTGCCTCATTTTGGTCTTACAAGATCTTGATTAAAATATAAACTGATAGCAAATGCTAAAATTTTAATGGTGTATTTCTTAAGTTTAATATATAACAATTTAGCTTTAAGTTTTAACTTACAAATAGCCTGCCTTGCCTTTTGATCTTAAGGGTATATTGTATTTTTAGTTATCCTTTATATTTTTATTGTTCCCTGAAATTATCTAAACAATTTGGAGTGACCCTAGCAACCAAAACAATGCTGTTTTTACAGATACTTTCTATAGCACGACAGGGGCACTTGCTCACAGATTTCCCACATAGCTCACAATGTTAGATCATGAAAACAGAATAAACAAACAGGACATTGTTTAAATGGATAATGTTCAGTGTGTTCAAAGAACTGTGAATGTAGTATTATTATTTTTTTTTTTTTTTTGCACTATTGTGAGTGATACGGTTTTAGTTCCAGATTTCATTCTGTAGTAATGTAATACTTTTTAACACATTTGGTACCTGACATAACTTTTCTCCTTATTTTAAGAGTATCAGAGAAATTTTGTAGGTATCAATGGTAGAATCTGATCAATGTAGTAGCACAATAAGTAGCTCTTGCTAGGACAAGAGATGTACTTTTGCTAGTAGGACAAAGAACGACAAATTTGGAATTGAAACAAAATTGTAGCCAATATTTTGTTTATCATTTTGTAGTCTGTTGCATACTTGACCTTTCATATGAAGTATTTTAATATATCTTAGATAATGAGTTACCCAGAATGGCATGCAGTTTTTCAAATTTGGTGGCAGCAGAGCTACAGAGAGAGGGATTTGTTACTTCTCTTATAATGAGATGCCTTTTACTATGCAGTTTAAAATCCATATTTTTTGCAGTCATATCACATTTAAATTCATGACTTTTATTCAATACTAAATGAATACCATTTAATATAAATATCTGAAATAATCATGCTGCTTAACACAGATAAGAAATCTAGTAATAGATTGTTAGTCTTAGAAACTGTTGTATTTATTATTAATAAGTAGACACACAGACTCCTGCCTCCTCTCCTCCCCAGAAATTTAAAAAATGTACTTATTAGTTTTTCATAACACATAGAACATAAACATTACTATATATGAGATAAGAACCAGCATATGAGCCATTAACAATGTTATACATTTTGGGATCATCAGCAGTGACTGTAAATTGCATTGAGATTTTTACTGAAGATAGGATAATTGCATTCTCAATGTAATCTTAAAAGAAAGATGTTACCGTCATCTGTAGGCAAACATTTTAAAATGTTGCATTCTGAAATGTCCATTTTTCTGCTCACATTTGTTTGGGTTCCCCAAGCTGAACAGCCAAAGTCACTAAAAATTCCAAATTGACACACGCATTCAGGTAATATCTTTTGACCCAGGCTCCTTTTGATATTTTAAAAGTTAAATCAATAAGAGATATTCCCCTTATTCAGGATAATCTGAGCAATGCCACCAGAACTGGTGGACATCAGAACAATATGCAGTATTCCAGTATCTGTCTTATCAATGCTGTATGCAGAGGTAAAATCACCTCCTTACTCCTATCATTACTCCCTTGTTTATACTGCATGACATACAATGAATAAGGCATGGGAGCAATGTTCCCTCTAATTTTTGACAGGCCGTGTGCGGAAAACATTTCTTCTGTGCAAATTTTTGAAGCAGAGCGCCATGAGGCAAATATGCCATGTGTGGATCCCGACCGTCCCGACGTGATCAACGTTCCACATTAGAAATGCTGGCGGGGAGGGGTACGATTCATTGCCCTCCTTTCCCTCCCCCCTCCCCCCTTGCCAGCTAGTAGAATCTGGCTGTGTTGATAGGTGGCGGGCGAACAATGTCAAAAGTCGCCCATACATGATATTTCGGCCTGGCTCCGATGTAGTATTTCATTTTTTTGTGCGCACGGTGTTTCGCCGTGTGCGCGGGGTTTAGGATTTGCGGGGATAAGCTGTGCACACGCGCACAGCTTCGAGGGAACAGTGCATGGGAGCCTATATTAAACCAGGAGAATTATACTTAGCAGTGCTTCATTCTCTGTACACCATCCAGATTGCACATTGAATAGGAAAAGGGTGTATTCTGTCACTTTATTTGAACCAATAGATCAATAATCAGAGATAATCTCGGAGTCAGGACTTTGAGATTCTATTCCTGGCTCTGACATTAACTTGCTGTGTGGCTGAAAGTCACTTAACCTGCCTGTGCTTCCATTTTAAATGGTTGTAATATTAAGTACTTTCCATTTATATATTAATATAAAATATAATAATGTCTTTGATACGTATGCACATCAGAACTCAGTTTCTTCTCTATACCTCTCATTTCACAGTGTACAAAACATGTATACCTTTTACAAGTCAGTTCCTGTGCAGCTGTTCTGGCAGTTAGAGAACTGACTGAAAGGTAACAACAAGCTCCATGCCTCATGTTTCTAAACTAATCAGGTTTTAAACTTTTGAGACCGAAGGAATTTTTCAGTTCTGCTTCTGTTAGTTCTTTTGAAATTCATATGTATTTTGAGAATCGTTTTCAAAATATATTCTCGTACATTTCAAAGCAAGGATTTGGTCCTTTAATGTGCCTTTCATTTGCAACATATTTCAAAGGGAAAGGATCTGCATTCTATCTTTGCATTTAGTTCCTGTAGCAGATGGAATTGTTAGGAGCTTGGAAGTACAGTTGCAAGGAAAAAACCTGTTTCAAGAAATAATAGCTTGATTATATAACTCAGAAAAATCGAACTGAATACTTCCAATAAATGATTATATTCTCCTTTGAGAATTGCCAGTTTTTAGGGGGGAAAAATGCCCCCGGTACTTCGAATTTTCTAGAGAATAACGTCTGTTAGGGCCACTTATCCTTCTTACATGATGCAGAGTTCTGAGTGTATAAAATGAGGGGAGAGTGCCCCCAATTGCCCCTAATTTCTTTTTGACCTTCGAAGATGCAGTGATTTCAGAGCTTGGTATCCCTGATGTTTCTTATTGTTTTTTGGGTGGGAGGGGAGCACTGTAGGTGCTATTTTTTTTTATTTAGTCAGTTTTTGTTAAAAAACAACAACAAATGTTAGTGTCCATGCCATACCATGCATCGTTGGAGGCCCGGGCCTCTTTAGTTGCTTCACTTTTCCCTAATTTTGGTCCAATTAGGCTGATTTTCCCCCTCCATCCCCCCATTTAAAAGATATTCTTTGTATCTTGTGTCTTTGGAGTCCTTCCACTTAATGTTATGATGTCTATTAGACACCCATGTTTGGGTCCCCTCATATTAGGGAGAAAATTGCTGTGCTGACGTGTTAGATCTGATAGTCTTCTCCAGCTGAAGTATTGGGAGAGCTACCTCAAATGTCTACTTATGGAGATGTCTCTTCAGACATTATTGACTTCAAGAAGCAACTGGACTGTTGAGGTCTGTTTGCCAAAGTGACTTTAGGCCTGGCAAAAGCAGTCTAACAGTCCTAATTCTTGCTCTTGTCTGGCTTGACAGTTCAGTACCGAGTGTAAAGCACCCTTGATGGCTATCTGAACTCTGAAGATCCACTCATCAAGAGTACCAAAGCTTTAAGACACACTGTTTTTCTGCAATAAAGATATTTAGGTGAGATGTTCCTTGGCATCTCTGTCATTGTCACAGGTGTGTGGAGGTTCCAGCAATGGCCCCTGCTGATTCTCCCTTTGACATCATGAGGAGTCAGGAACCAGTTTCAGCTGTGCATCTGTTAGTATTGGTGGCTTCAGCCTAGTAGGGATCTTCTCCTCTCCTGGAAGAGCCAAAGCTTTGGTGCCCAGAAGTCTTGTTGCTATGGGTATCTGAGCTACAATGATACAGAACATTCAAGAATGCTGGGGGTGGGAATGAGGTGAAGCAGGAATTTGGCTGTCAGGAGTTCCCTTCTTACGTCATTTGCCTTCTGCGACACTACCTACAGTGGGCTGGAGGCTCATCTAGCTCATTGCACTATTTAAAGTTTGTGGACTCTACTGGAGATGAAGCTCCACATCAGTTTTTATGTAGCCTGTATAGCTTTTTCCCATTAATCAAATCGAAACCTGACCTAATTCTGACAGACTAAGATTATGTATTACACCAACTCCTAACATGATGCTCAGTGCAGCCTGCTATGTTAGGAAATTGTTTTGTTGAAGGAGTACAGCATCCACCATCAGAACACTCCAAGAGCTCTTCACCTACTGGAGAAACCAGAAGAGGATTTTCAGTCAATGTCATAAGCAGTCTCTCAAGCACTCTGTCTTTCATTATCTGTTCTTCAAGTGGGGTAAACCCTAACTAAAGCTTTTCCTCAAAGAGAGTGCAAAATAGTCTCTGATTATATTCTGAGGGAGAGTTGGTCTATACTTCTGCATGTTCCCTCTGATCATTCACACTGACAGTCAAGTCAGGAACCAAGATGTCATTGATAACTCTGTCTTGGGCATTGCTGTTTTCGTTTTGCTTCCTGAAACTGAGGTTGGAACAACAACTGATGTTGGGGCCGCAACTGTGTTTGGGTGCTGGGACCGGGGGAAGGGCTGGAGCAGAGCTGGGGGAAGAGCAGGGCAGGGTGGCGCTCCCTCCCCGCCCCCCATGGGGGGCTGACATAGGCCCAACAGTGCTCCCCTGAACTTTCCTCTGCACCACCCTAGCGGGCACGCCCCACAGCTTGGAGACCACTGCCTTAGAACTATGGCATTTGTTGAAAAGATTCCTTAGGTTGCTGAAGTAATTTTGCTTGCGATACTGGCATTCTCACAGATTCTTATTCTTTATTGGTGTCAACCTTGTACCTTTCACAAGCACTGAATTAAGAAAAATTCATATGAATAGGTTCTTTGACTTACAGTATAAAGTTAACAACACATTTCTTCTGTAGTCTTTAACTTAATAGTTTAGCCTGATAAGAATTTATGTAAAATGACCAAGACCCTTAAAATGAAGATTATAAATTAAATTTCCCGTGAATGCTTTTTTTGTTTGGGGTGTTGAATATTGAATCTCACTAAAAAGTACAGCTGCTGCAACTTCTGTAGTTTTTATTTTGAAGGTCATACAGTATTATTTTCCATACTTTAAGTTCTAATTTTTAAAGAGGAAAAAAACCTTCCTAATAACCAAAGAAGCCTAAAAGGGCATTATTGACACAGTTATTTAAAGGTTTTTTTCCCGTCTGCTCATTGTTAGCAACACACTTAAATACTTGAAAATAACACTTCTTTCCTAACAATTTCATCCTTTTTTCCCCCACTTGGCTTATTTTTTCCTCTCTATTTCTAAGAGAGCTGAAATTCACCGTGGTTATTTTTGTTTACTTCCTTATTTATGCACTAGCAGTATTTGTTATATAATCCCAGTTATAAGACCAGTTACTTCAGACACAGAACATGGTTGTCATATATTTTTAAAGAATTACTAAATAATTATGGCTTTCAGGAGAGCTTTTAAAATGTTTCTAATAAGAGAGATGTAGATGTATATTTTGAAGAGGTATGTTTGTATGTGTGCCGATTATTGAATTTATCAAAAAGTTTGCTAATTAGTGTAAGTTTTGTTGATGAATTGTAATGTGAATACTGTAATGTTGAATAGGAAATTGCCTGAGAGAGCTTTTCACCAGGCTTTGTGAAATGAATTTGTTATCTGATAATAGTAGCATACTAAAGCAGTCAGAAGTGAGAATTACATAGAAATGTAATTGACTGAAGTTGGACAGAGTAGTTACTAGTTGTTGAGTCACACAGTAAGAAGCTATTAAGTGGGTTACCAAAAAGTCTAGCCCCAGTAATAATCAGTATTTTCACCTAAGGGTCGGTGCTGGGGCCGGTTTTGTTCAATATCTTCATTAACGATCTGGAGGATGGTGTGGACTGCACCCTTAGCAAGTTTGCAGATGACACTAAACTGGGAGGAGTGGTTGATACACTGGAGGGTAGGGATAGGATACAGAGGGACCTAGACAAATTAGAGGATTGGGCCAAAAGAAATCTGATGAGGTTCAACAAGGACAAGTGCAGAGTCCTGCACTTAGGACAGAAGAATCCCATGCACTGCTACAGACTAGAGATCGAATGGCTGGGCAGCAGTTCTGCAGAAAAGGACCTAGGGGTTACGGTGGACGAAAAGCTGAATATGAGTCAACAGTGTGCCCTTGTTGCCAAGAAGGCTAACGGCATTTTGGGTTGTATAAGTAGGGGCATTTCCAGCAGATCGAGGGACGTGATTATTCCCCTCTATTCGGCACTGGTGAGGCCTCATTTGGAGTACTGTGTCCAGTTTTGGGCCCCACACTACAAGAAGGATGTGGATAAATTGGAAAGAGTCCAGCGGAGGGCAACAAAAATGATTAGGGGACTGGAGCACATGACATATGAGGAGAGGCTGAGGGAACTGGGATTGTTTAGCCTGCAGAAGAGAAGAATGAGGGGGGATTTGATAGCTGCTTTCAACTACCTGAAAGGGGGTTCCAAAGAGGATGGATCTAGACTGTTCTCAGTGGTACCAGATGACAGAACAAGGAGTAATGGTCTCAAGTTGCAGAGGGGGAGGTTTAGGTTGGATATTAGGAAAACTTTTTCACTAGTAGGGTGGTGAAGCACTGGAATGGGTTACCTAGGGAGGTGGTGGAATCTCCTTCCTTAGAGGTTTTTAAGGTCAGGCTTGACAAAGCCCTGGCTGGGATGATTTAGTTGGGTTTGGCCCTGCTTTGAGCAGGGGGTTGGACTAGATGACCTCCTGAGGTCCCTTCCAACCCTGAGATTCTATGATTCTAATGGCTTCGAAGATGAAAAATAATACACTCTAGTTAAAGATGTGGATGATAAAAAGCTCATAGAATTAGTTAACTTGCAGGCAAGTGTTAAAATCAAAATTAAAATTTTGCAAAATAAACAAACTGGTCTGAAATATTTAGAATTAGGTTAAATAAAGAATAATTTAGAGAAACTCACATAGGGAGAAATTCACATTAACCCAGTAACTGGTTAAAAGACAGGAAACAATGGCTTAGGAGTAAATGGTCACTTTTCGGAATGGAGAAAGGTAAATAGTGTTGCCCCCCCAGGGATCTGTACTGGGACCAGTGATGTCCAACATAGTCATAAATAATCTGGAAAAAGGAGTAAACAGTGAGGTGGCAAAATTTGCGGACAATACAAAATTACTCAAGATAGTTAAACCCAAAGCAGACTCTGAAGAGTTACAAAGGAATCTCATAAAATTAGGTGACTGGGCAATAAAGTGGCAGATGAAATTCAGTATTGATAAATGCAAAGTAATGCATATTGGAAAAAATAATCCCAACTACACATACAAAATGATGAGGTCTAAATTAACTATTACCATTCAAGAAAAAGATCTTGGAGTCACTGTAGATAGTTCTCTGAAAACATCTGCTCAGTGTGCAGTGGCAATAAAAAAAGCTAACAGGATGTTAGGAATCATTAGGAAAAGAATAGATAATAAGACAGAAAATATTATAATGCCACTATATAAGTCAATAGTATGCCCACACCTTGATTACTGTGTGCAGTTCTGGTTGCCCCATCTCAAAAAAGATACATTAGAATTGGAAAAGGTACAGGAAAAAAAACAACAAAAATGATTAAGGGTATGGAACAGGTTCCACATGAGGAGAGATTAAAAAGAGTGGGACTTTTCAGCTTGGACAAGACATGGCTAAGGGGTAATGTGATAGAAGTCTATAAAATCATGAATTGTGTGGAGAAAGTGAATAAGTGTTTGTTTATTCTGTCACATAATACAAGAACCAAGGGTCAGCCAATGAAATTAATACGCAGCAAGTTTAAAACAAAAAGAAGGAAGTACTTCTTCATACAACACGCTGTCAACCTGTGGAACTCATTGCCATAGGCTGTTGTGAAGGCCAAAAGTGCAACTGGGTTTAAAAAGAAGTTCATGGAGGATAAGTCCATCAATGGCTATTAGCAAAGATGGTCAGGGATGCAACCTCATGCTCTGTGTGTCCCTAGCTGGGAGTGGACGACAGGGGTGGTTCACTCGATGATTGCCTGTTGTGTTTATTCCCTCTGAAGCACCTGGCATTGGCCACTGTCAGAAGACAGGATACTGGGTTAGATGGACCATTGGTCTGACCCAGAATGGCTGTTCTTAATCAAATGTACAAATACAAAATAAGGATATGGAATAATAGCAGACAAAAGTTTCTGGTTATTACTGAAACTATGTTGCTGCAAAAAAAAAAAAAAAAAAAGACAGCTGCTGTCTTGGCATATACTAATAGAAGTATTGGGCCAATTTTTTTCCCTAGTGAAAATCTGACTTCAAGGGACATCTCAGAAATACATTTGGCTGATTTTTTGCAAAACAAGCAATGTAGGCATGTGCTCTATTTGGCATATAAATGTTAAATAACAATAAAAATCTGCATTAGTATGACCCCATTTGATTTTAGATACCTGATATACACACAAACAAACTTACATTTAGGAGAGTTTGGGGAGGGAAATAAAAAATTTGGCAAATCACACGTATGATTAAAAGTGAACACGACATATTCATTCTGGAGAATGGAAATCTGACTCTTTACAGATATACAAATGAATGCATAATGGACACGGATCAATTATTCTAAACAGTGTAAATAGAGAAAAAAGTAATGGGCTTAGGATGCAGCAGGGAAAACTCAGACTTTTATTAGGGAAAACAGCTTGGCAGCGGCACAAGCTGTCAATAATACTAGGGAATTGCTTTCACTGGAGATATTCAAAGTTTTACTTGATATCAAAGTATCAAGGATGACTTAGGAAAATTCAAATCATGGAAGTGCATCCCACAATGCAGGGAGATGGGCTTGATGGCCCTCTAATGGTATCTCCTCATCCAAATAGTTCAATGATTTTTGGTAACTTCTGAATTGAAACAGATTTAAACTGATGATCCTAGAGGTTAAAGTCCCTAAATTCCATTATTGGTCACCTGAGTCATCCATTCAGTAACCCTCAACCATTTTGAGTGTCCCTTTTGAGTGATTTTGCATTTCAGTGGTAAAAATGAGAAGTTATATTTTCCTTACTTCCTTATTTGAATCAAATTAATATTATACAAATTTAAAATCTTAGTGGAGGATAGAGGTAATATTTTTCTATTTCTAGTTCCCTGTAGTGCTGTGTGTGGTATGGTGTGCTTAAAACCTTGATAATCTATTACTTTATTATTAATTTGGGGTTTTGTTTTTTTTCTCTACAGCCTCAGCACCCACCAGCAGTGTAAATAAACGTAGAGTTTCTCCCAACATCAGTTCCACATTGGAAAAGAGAAGCATCATCATGTCTAACATTACTATTGACCCGGATGTCAAACCTGGCGAGTATGTCATCAAGAGCCTCTTTGCCGAGTTTGCTGTTCAAGCTGAAAAGAAAATTGAAGTTGTAATGGCTGAACCCTTGGTGAGTCATTTGTCTTAGTAGCCATTAAATTGCTCATGTTTGTCTGAAATTTAATATCTTACTAGAAATTTATTTTAAAAAAATGATGACTATAGAACTGGAAATGATAATGTAGTTGAAGAATTTTCATAATGGTTGTCATTTGGAGTGTAGGTTTGAAAAACCCTGTACCAACAGGGTTGCTAACTGGATTTTTTTTAAACTGCATTTCACTAAAACTGTTGCTAAGGATCCATAATACTTTATTGACACAAAACCCCTTAGTATTTATATGTCCTGTAAAAGTGCAGAATGGAACGAAAAAGAGTAGTTACTAGTTGTTGAGTTAAATCTTACATTAACACTGCCTAACATTTTTCTTCCTGGAATTCCTTTTGAAGAATGTTTGAAGATGTATGTTAAAGCTGAGTTATTTTTTTCTGAGTAGCAGTGGCACTGGCAGCTGGACAATGTATATTGCAAATTAATTAAAACCCCAAAACTTGTTCAGAGATTCAGATGTGTGGATGTTGAAATAAACATTTTACTCTGGGGTATCTGGAATTACTTAATTCCTGTATGTTTGAAAACTGGTGACCTAATGGTCCAATGAAGACTGTGCAGCTGGTTGAGTGACTTGCTTTCTTAAAACTGAACGGGGGATACAAACACACCAAACTGTGGTGGCAATTTCTATGAGCATGACGGATAAATGTGTAGTGCATCTATTCTTTGGTTACATGGACTTAATCGGAGGCTTGCATTAAATCAAAAATAATACTACTGTTTAAAAAAAGAAAAGAAAAAAGTGTAGCCACCAGCATATATATATATGCTAGCCTACCATATGATGGTGTAATCTTTTAATGTTCTTGCCTTCATTCAACTCTTTAACTCTCTTGACCTTGTGTTGTTACCTCTTATTTATTGTCCTAATATTTACTAAGGTGGCCTCATGTCATGGTCAGGGAACCTGGCTTTGTTCTGGAAATCCAGCTCTCCTGGGTAGCATTCAGTTGACATAACTATGTGAGTCCCTCTTCTTGCAGTCCCCTACCTCATTCACTACGCACCTTCCAGCTTCTGCAACAAGTGAGGCAGGGGTCCTACAAACAACATTTACAACAGAATTCCTTCAGCATCCTTTACAATTCTTACTGTTGTGCATAGCCATCCTGTGCACTGAAGGAGGCAGGGGTTCTGTGAAGAAATTAGTATGTAATTATGTAATTAAAAATTGCAACATACTACATATGCTGCTGGGGGCTGAATTAAGGTTGCACAGGTGGGGAACGGAGAAGAATTGGCCACACTGAATGTCTTAAGGCTCCTATTATGATTCTTTTACCTCCATTCTTAAACTGAATTATTTCTGTTTTTTATGAGCAATAAGGAAAGACCTTTCGTTAGTATTTATGATTTTGTAAAGATACCATAGTGATGGGTGTGGTGTAAACTCGTATCTAAAATGTACTGGTGACAGAAACATTAAGGAAAACAGCATGTAAGAGAAAATAGCTTTTTTTTCTGATGTATAATAACTTTTTGACTTTTTTTTGGTACAAGACTTGCACTTAATATTTCCTACATTCCTCACCAGAGTCCTTGATAAAATATTTGTCTTAAATGAATATTTGTTTTTTCCTAAGGTTACAAGGAAAGGGTAACTATAGCTAATTCTTCTTTGAGTACATGTTAATGTGGATCCCATTGTAGTTGTGCATATGCCATGTGTGTGTGAGATCGGAATCTTCTGAATAGCCGCATCTAGCATGCACCCTGTACTTGTTAGTGTACTTGTGAGAGAGCATAAAGGGAGTGGCTTGACCCTCCCTCAGTTCCCTCTTTCCATGTGCAGCAAGATGGAACCCGGGTTATGTCTGACCTGCATCTGATTTTTCAGCACTCATTTCAGTGAAGAAATGCCGCTTCTCCTCCTCCTTTTTATTAGCTGCTTCATTTTAGACTTTGGGTGTTCCAAAAAGAAAAGTTGGGGGGAGAAGAAGAAAGCAGTTAGGATGGATGGAGGAGGTCCCCCCAGTACAGCAGAGTGAGATGCTTCACACCTACCTTTAGCTATGGCAGACTCAAAACCCACTTGATTTAAACCCTGTCCTCCCTGTGATGACTTAGGGCATGTCTACACTTACCTCCGGAGCGATCGATTCAGCAAGGGTCGATTTAGCGCATCTAGTGAAGACGTAGCTGAAGTTGCGTAATTTAGATCGATTTCTCTCCCCCTTCTCTCCCCACAGTGTAGACCAGGCCTTAATGCCTCTCCTAGATGGACATAGATGACCTTCCTCAAGGCAGATCAGCCATCTGTGATGAAATGCAAATTCCTATGCATGTCTCGATTTCCCTCTGTAGTTTGCATTACTACCCAGAGGGGGGTAGTCTGAGTCTGCTCTTTGGGCAGAACAGGAGACATGAGGGGTATGTATGTGTACGTCAATCAGTCACCCCACTGTCTGGGACAGAACGAATGGGTTATTAAGTAAGTGACTGGAACCCACTGAAGCCAACCCATATCAATGGAAAATCCAAAAAAGACATCATGAAACCCCACTGACCAGGATATTGACACTTAGGCCTTGGCTACACTTGCAGATGTACAGCGCTGTGAGTTAAACCTGTCTTCGTACAGCTGAGTAGGAAAAGCGCTGCAGCCCGTCCACACTGGCAGCTGCCAGCGCAGTAACGTGGCTACATTTGAGGCATTTGCAGCTGTATTGGGAGCGGTGCATTATGGGCGTTCAAGTGGCTGCAACATGCTTTTCAAACGGGGGGGGGGGGTGAAGTGGAGTGTGACAGGGAGCGTGTTGGGAGAGAGAGTGGATTTTTGGGGTATCCACAGAGTGTCAGCTCATTGTCTCCTAAGTTTACACACCTCCACATCCCCTGCCTCTCTCTCAATCACTGAAAGCAAGCAGCAGGAGCTTTGTTTGTTTTTAAAGAGCAGATAAAAGAGAACTCGGGGAAACGGAGCCCTCCCCCCCGCCGTCCTTCCCTCCCCCCCCCATCTCTCTCCAAGCCAAATTTGCTGCCGGCATTCCTAACGGGAACCACCCCCCCCCCCCCCCCCCCCGGCCTGCAAACAGTAGCTGTGTTTGTAAAGCAGCTCCAGACGGAGCTCTGAACTCCAACCCGGAAATGCCGTTTCAAAACAAAGGGAGCTTCCGGAGGTCAGTTACTGCGAATTCCCTGGCTACATTGAAGCACCAGCGTTCTACCCACTACGCAACAAATGTTATTCCTCTCGGGGAGGTGGAGTACAAGCAGTGCTGTATCTGAGGAGATACAGCGTTTCACGTGCCTTGCAAGTGTAGCCAGTTAGTGAGTTACAGCGCTGCAGGCAGTTTTATTGCGCTGTAACTCGTAAGTGTAACCAAGGCCTTAGCAACCAGTGGCCAGAGGGAAGAGATTTTCCCTCTGCTTCTCAGCAGGAAAACGAACACAGGTCCCTGCTTAAGAACAAAGGACTGAGGGTTTGGCTACACTTGAAACGTCAAAGCGCTGTCGCGGCAGCGCTTTGAAGTGCAAGTGTGATCGCGCGCCAGCACTGGGAGAGAGCTCTCCCGGCGCTGCAGGTACTCCACCTCTCTGAGGGGAATAGCTTACAGCGCTGGGAGCACAGCTCCCAGTGCTGGGGCACTGTTTACACTGGCGCTTTACAGCGCTGTAACTTGCTGCACTCGGGGAGAGAGGGGGGGTTCACGCCCCTGAGCGAGTTAGTTGCAGCGCTGTAAAGCACCAGTGTAGCCAAAGCCTCAGAGGTGACAGGATGGGGATAAAGAGTTGGCTTTTGGGTGAGGCTGGGCTGGACAAAGCGGTAGAGAGATACAGAGTCTGAAATGGAGTCCATAGCAGCTTGGCTGGCAATGGCACTGTTTTAGCCAGATGGACTACATCTAATCCAGGGGTCGGCAACCTTTCAGAAGTGATGTGCCGAGTCTTCATTTATTCACTCTAATTTAAGGTTTCGCGTGCCAGTAATACATTTTAACGATTTTATAAGGTCTCTTTCTATAAGTCTTTAATATATAACTAAACTATTGTTGTATGTAAAGTAAATAAGGTTTTTAAAATGTTTAAGAAGCTTAACTTAAAATTAAATTAAAATGCAGAGCCCCCCAGACCGGTGTCCAGGACCCAGGTAGTGTGTGTGCCACTGAAAATCAGCTCGCGTGCCGCCTTTGGCACATTTGCCATAGGTTGCCTACTCCTGATCTAATCCTTTATTTCTCTATGCTAACTGAAGGACTTCCAATTGACTAATAAACTCTACTCTGTTTTGAAAATGCTTCCTGGTGTCACTGCAAATACTTGCTGAGGAGCATTGATCCCTGAAGAGTGTAAAAATCTCAGAGTAGGAGATTCTCAGTTGGACTGACTGGGCAGAGTTCACAGTGTGAAACAGAAATGCAGGAGCCTGTGGGCTCAGTATCTGAGGCAGTGAGGCTGTGGGTCCTACACGGAAGGTAGAGTGGGACACTTTGCGGGGGCTCGCCCACTGAAGGGTTTTCTCCAAGGGGCTGTTTTTAAAAGCTGGGGCATAGCACAGATCCCATGAAAACATGACAACATCCTCTGACAAACATCCCATCTGCCACTCCTTTTCTTTCTCCACGTGGAAATCTGGAGATGCAGGGCTCAAGCTGCACCTTGTAGAGCATCCATGAAGGCAGCTTCAGCTCCAGTAGAGACATCCCCCCCCCGACCTCAAATGGATGAAAAAAACCTACCAGCTCTTACCCAAGAGTTTCTTGCAATTTTATGCTCATCTGACACTGGGGGTCACTTGTCATCTCTGGTCTAGGAGGAGACCAGATCCACCAAGGGCATCAAGATAAGGAACCTTAGGAGATATACCGTTTTGGCCAGAAATTCCACTCTTCAGCATCCCCCCATTTCCACATTGTGAATTATCAAGTGCTGTTCATGAAATAAAACTTTATGATTTGGGGAGAGGGTGACTCCTTTCCTATTTTGGCTACTGCAGGAAAGTTGAAGAAGTAAAAGTCATGATGGAAGAGTGGCAGATGGTATCCAAGATGGCGCTACAAGTGGCAATGGATGAATCTAATACAGCTACATGTTTTATGGCCACAGCAGTCATATTGTGCTGGTCCTCCTGGCTTCAGGCATCCAGAATACCAAAGGAAGTCCTGGTGACAATTGAGGACTTACTTTTTTAGGGTATGAATTTATTTAGTTCACTAATGCAGGAGGTACTCCATTCCTTTCGTGAATCTAGAGCACCACTCAGATCATTGGGCATTTGTACCCCATTACTTTACTGCAAATCCTTCCAGTACCAACCATCTCAGGAACAGAGAACACCATCTTTCTCTCACAGTCACCACCTTGAATATCCACCCAGAAAGCAACTCTGCTGTTCATGGAGGTGCCCATCATCATGTTCTGTCGCACACCAACCTCCCTCCCAGAGGCAGCAGGTTTGACAAGATGAGTGAGAGCCACGCCAAAACCAGTCCAAAGATGACCTTCAGAAACTGCCTTGACTCCTTCCACCAGGCATAGATAGACATCACAGATGACAAATGGGTAGTGGACATTGTTCCCTGTAGGAGTGCGAGGCCGTACCTCCCCATCAGCCTCAGAGGAAGGCCAGGCCCCTTCCCTCTTGGACCCCTGGCAAAACAAGGGTTACTGGGGGATTAGCAATCTCTGAGGACCTGGCCCTCTAAATAGGGCCAGGCAGCAAGTAGTCCAGGCAGGGATCTGGCCTCAGGCAGGACTGAGCAACAAGTGGTCTAACAAGTTCAGGTCCTCATGCAGGGTGAAGCAACAAGCAGCCTAGGGCTCAAGCATGCAGGCAGGGCACAGCACCAAACAGTCTAGGGGGCTCAGGCCCTCAGGCAGGGCGGAGCAC
This sequence comes from Chelydra serpentina, assembly GCA_037349315.1. Classification (NCBI taxonomy): domain Eukaryota; kingdom Metazoa; phylum Chordata; order Testudines; family Chelydridae; genus Chelydra; species Chelydra serpentina. Next base: position 33,005,384 of record JBAIAC010000014.1, read on the forward strand.
CAAATAGTCTATCACCTGACGTCCTAGCTCAGGCAGGCAGCAGACAAGCACAGTTCTCTTGGCCTAAGGTGAGGAGGCTGCCACCACAGGGGTGGGGTTGGCAGCAGGGGGTAGGGGAGCCCAGTCCCACCATACTACACCGGGTCCCAGCCCAGGGCCCTAACAGTGGCAGATGGTCCCACCACTCTGTCAGCAGAGATGCAGCTGAAACACACTGACCTGGATTCAGGCAACAACACAACTGGACTATAGTTGGGTGTCCCTGGTCTACTTTCTACACTCACCTCACTGTGTACCCATGCCTCGGGATTGTCCTCCATTTCCCTGGGGTATTTCACCAGTGAAAATCCCAGCATCTTGGCTTCCTGCTAAGCTGGCAGCTCTGGCGATCCTGGTGAGTCCTCAGCACTGTAGAGGTCCTCTTCAGGCTCCCACTGTAGCAGCAGGTGGGAGGCATCTGTCTCCCTCGGCGGCTCCAGCCCAACTGAGCTGCAGGGCCTGCCTTACATACTTCCTGTCCCGCCTCTCTGTTTGGCAGTCCCGGCTCCATGCACCAGGGGGTGGGCGGCGGCTCTCCCCATCAGTTTCGGAGGGAGGCCGCACCTTTTCTTTCCATTGCCCATGGCTACACCATCCAGTTCATTCTCCTGCCTCTCCTCCCTGACCCTCTTCAGAGACCCTTCTCATGAAAGCCTTTTGCAAACAAAAGTGGCCTTGTTACTTCATCAAGACCCTGTAGAAGAGGTTCTGCAGGATTATAGGGGAAGAGTTTTCTGTTCCTGATGTTACCTCATTCCAGAGGAAAAAGGGGGTCTTCATCCTATACTGGAGATTCAACAAATACAAACTCCGTCTCAGATATGGGATGATAATGCTTGCCTCCTCTATTCCATCCCCCCAACCTCATGACTGGTTTGTTGCTTTCAATTTACTTCCACATCAGCATCCTCCCAGCCCATAGGAAGTACCTGAGATTTACAATGAGATGGAACCACTGTCAGTACAAGGTACTGCTCTTTGGGCTCTCTACAGCATTGAGTCTTTATGAAATGCCTAGCTGTGGTGCTGGTGCATGTAAAGTAGAAGGGCATCCACTTGTCTGTCTTATCTGGATGACTGGCCGATCAGAGGCATATCACATCTGGAAGCTTTGACAAGCCTTAGCTGTGCCCTCTTTCTGTTCACCCCGTTAGGCCTACGTGTGAACAAGAATTCCTCTTTTATTGCATCCCAGATGGTGGAGTTCATTGGACCAAAAATTGATTCTACCATAGTAAGGGCTTAGTTACCTCAAGACAGAGTTCTTGCTCTCTGATCATTCATGAAGACGCTGATTTAACATCCAGTGGCGATGGTACAGACCTGCCTTAAGTTATTAGGCCATATATCTATGTACAGATATTGCTTTCCAGCCTTCACTGGGGTCCCTACAGTTCTGTCTCAGATTTGATGTACTTTCCTGCAGTGCATCAGATTAGCAAGTCAGTTGTGGTTCCACTGCGCGTGCACACAAAATTGATCTGGTGGTTGCTTCCCAACAACATTTAGAAAGGGGGTGCCATTGTGTCCCTGTTATTGTCCAGAGCATTTGTCATGGACCCTTCTGGTACTGGTTGGGGAGCCCACATGGATCATCTGCAAATACCAGAGACTTGGCTCTTGGAAGAAATTAAAAAATACATAAACAATTTAGAGTTCAGAACCATCACACTGGCATACATGACATTCCTCCTAGTTCTGCGACAGTCAGTAGTGCAAATACTGACAGACAGTACATCCACAATGCACTACCTAAACAAGAGAGGTGACTGCGCTCTGCCTCCTCTTGCAAGGATGCGATCATGCTATCAAACTCACGCTGCCTACACTGTATATCTCCAACAGCCCTGCACCTTCTGGAAGACAACCGTAACCTGGCAGACCACCTAAGCAGGCAATCTGTCACCAATTATGAGTGGTCACTGCTGAATCCATCATCAACTTGATATTCCACCAATGGGAAAATCTGGTGTTTGCCACCAAGGATAATGCTAAATGTCCAAACTTCCGTTCCAGTGGAGGCATGATCTAGGGATCTCTGCCGGATGCCTTCCTTTTGACATGGAATTAGGGCCTTCTTTACAGCTTCCCATTGATCACACTAATCCCCAGGATGATTGCCAAAGCTAGATGAGGTTAGGTGAAACTCAGCCTCATAGCTCACTATGGCTGAGACCATTCTGGCTGATGGATTCAGTGCAGATGTCTGTACAATCACAGATCAGGCTCCTGGATTGGCCAGACCTGTCATTGCAAGACCAGGGTCCAGTATTACATCTAGACCCAAAGTTCTGCAGCTAATGGTTTGGATGTTGTCTGGTTGAGTGCCATGGAAATGAACTGCCCCTCACATGTTTAGGAGATTCTGGCAGAGAGCAGGGCACTATCTGTGAGGAAAACTTATTCCTGTAAATGGAACAGGTTCTTGATATGGACAGCCCAACATGGCCTAGATGTGGTGCAAAATACCAATCCCAATACCAAGGATTCTGGACTATTTGCTGCAATTAAAACACTCTAGATTCTCAGTTCAGTTAAGGTCCATCTGGCTGCAATATTTGTATATCATCCACTGATAGTCATTTTCAATCTTCTCTTATCCAGTGGTATCGAAATTTCTTAATGGCCTTATGCATGCCTATCCACTGGTTAAAGATCCTGCTCCAGTGTGGGACCTCAGCATCCTCTCTTACAGTTAGTGAGCTGCAGATGCACATGGCAGAACCCCCATGTAATTAATTTAATAGCTGTAAAGTGGTACTGAGACATTATGCAAAATTCCTCCCCAAGGTGATTGGGGAATTCTATTTTGATCAATCGACTTGCTTATGTTCTTCCCAAAACCATGTTCTGTGCAAGTGGAGAAAAAGCTCTACACCTTGGACTTATCCAGAGCTCTCCGATATTACACAGACAGGACCAAATCATTGTCAGTCTTAACGTCTATTTGTAGCTATGGCTGGCCGTTCCAAAGGGTCAAGCCATTTCATCCCAAAGACTTTCAAAATGGATAATGTGTATCTCTGTGCTACCAGGTGGCTGATGTCCCTCTGATAGTTAGGGCTCATTCCACCGTAGCTCAAGCAGCATTCTGAGCATGTCTCTGCAACTTGCCAATATCCAATTTGGTAACATTTGTAAAGCATTATGTACTGAAATGGCTGCTAACTGGTATGCAAAGTTTAGAGAAGCTGTACTCCAATCTCTGTTTGACTGATGCAGCTGATGTCCACCCTCCTGAATAAGATACTGCTTGTCAGTCTCTTACAGTGGGATCAACATTAATATGTATTTGATGAAGAGAGAATGGGTATTTGCCCTACACTAACTGTTTTTTTTCAAGGTGATGTCAGTATGGATCCCACAACCCAGCCTCTATCCTCACTTTAGGAGTCCTTGGCTAACATTCATTTGAGTTGCAACGTAACTGCTCCATCCTTTATGCTCTTGCACAGGAGGAGGCACAGGGCACATGCATGGCCCCATTAGACACTGCTACTGAAGAGATTCTGACCTTGCATGCATGAGGTGCATGCAAACTTACAGTGGGATCCACACTGATAACTTCAACTTGCTTACCCTACAGTAATTGTGGCTCTGCAACTATTATTTACTAATGGAACACTCAACACATGGGATTATCATTATATAATATGTTAGTTACTGGTTTATTCATTGTAGATAACAATCTTTTATTGAAGTCAGTGAAAGAGTATAACAGCTCATTGACGTCAGTAGAGGACTGTTACAATACCCTTATTGTGAATGATCTTTTACAGCCTTTCATGGATGTCAGTAAACTAAAAGTAACAATTAAAATTTCAATCTTTAATTTTCTCCTTTTACTGAAATTTACTTTCAGGCATCTCCTGCTGTTATGACATTAGCAACAGTCCCAAATGAATATAATCTTGTACTCTAGGGTTATTGTTGTCCTCTGTTCCCGTATCTTATAAACGTTTGAAATAAGACTGAAAACAATCAAGTCATCTTCCAGACCAAGAGTATCATCTACAGCACGAAACTGATCTTCCTTTCTTGCAAATGTGGATAAATCACTTACTAATTTTGGCGTAGATTGTGTGCCTCATTGCTTTATAGACATGTAAGGGGAGACAGTGTCTGCCCCACTGAGCTCTCAGACAAAATAGTTCAGGCAGAGAAAGTATATTGGGCATGCAAAGAGTTTGAGGTACTGTAGGAATCTTATAAAGGTCACTTTTGAAAGGCTATATGGAAGAAGTATATGAAGCAGCTTAGGCCATGTCTACACGAGCGAGCTAGCAGCGGCACAGCAATACAAACTCAGCTGTGCTGCTGTAAGATTGCTTGTGTAGCTGCTCTATGCTGACAGGAGAGAGTTCTCCCATTGACATAATTAAACCACCACCACCAAGTGGCGGTAGCTATGTCAGTGGGAGAGCATCTCCTGCTGACATAGTGCTGTCTACACCGGTGCTTCTGTCCATGTAACTTATGTTGCTCAGAGGGGTGGGGGGTTTTTTGTTTTGTTTTTTTTTAACACCCAAGGAACATATGTTATACCAACAAAAGTGCTAGTGTAAGGCATACCCTTACTCCTCAATGCAGAGTCTCCAACTTAGTAATGTTAAGTCAAGCATGTATTTATGTTTTATAAATATATGTACGTATAGATAAACATGCATGTAATATTTCCTCCCCCCTGCTTTACTTTTTGTGTCATATGGGAGATGAGTGACTTAATTTTCAATCTGTGTGTACTGTGGAAGCAATGTATGGAGCCTGATCCTAATAGGTTATGAATATCTTCAAATCCCTTTTATTTTAGTTCTTCACAGAATAGGGCCGTTCCTTCTTCAAGAAGGAAGAGTCTTGTGTCACTCAACAGCAACTACTGTATACTTATCAAGGCTACTGTTTCCTTAGCTCATTTTTTTTGTCAGAAGTATAATAATTGCCATACTATCCCCTCAAGGCAGAGAAGCTGCACGTTGGAGGACTGGAACTGCACCCTCAGGAGTGGGGGGGGGAGGGGGGAAGCCTTTCCATTTAGAACAACTTAGTTTGCCTTCTGCTCAGGAATGGTTCAGTATTGAGCTCTCATTAAAGCTGAAAAGATGTTTTAAAGTGGTGCTGCATTTTCACTTGTTTCTGAGACTTCCTCTGAACAGTGACCAAGATGGTTCCTTTGATAAATGTATGCCTGTCTTTTGAAGAACCTTTTTCATAGAGATTATTTCCAATTTTAAAACAAGCACTGTAATTTTTCAGGAAGGTAGTACAGTAATGGCAGAACTTGACCACAATTTTTTTATTTTTCTATAAACCCTCATGAATTTCACTGGGAATTATAAAGGGAGAAAAACATATGATTGCTTACATTTTGAATAGAATTGGATGACATGCTATAGTCTCATAAATTTCAGCTGTAACAGCATGGGCATTTTGTCCCCTTCTCCACCCACCTCACTCCCCACCTTGGGTAGCTATACCAAGATATGGGCCCAGATTTACAAAGGTATTTAGGCACCTAAAGATGCAGATAGATATACAGTGCGATTTGCAAAAATTATCTAGGCACCTAACTACCATTGAAAGTCATTCCTTGAAGGTGCAGAGGGAAAGGAGGAGAAGACAAGGGCAGAATCTTGGGGCCTTTCTTTTCCTTCCCTCCCCTCTTCTGTGTAATTTCTAAAGGACATGGTAGAAAGAAAGCCAGAAAGAAGAGAGCAGAGGTTTTATTGATAAATTGTGCAGAATGTTTATAATTGTTTTAATTCTTAATAGACAATATATTAGTGAATAGGATACCTCTTTATTAGATCAACACATAATTTAGAACAGCTTTTTGGGGGCAACAAGGTCTGTGTATATAAGCTTTTGTCTCAAAATAGGCCTATGTATTTTATTGTATTCTGCTTAAATCTTGTCATATCTACCCTTGCATACTTTAGCAGTAATCTAACTAGATCTTACTCTTGAGACACAGCGGAAGTAGATAGTTGGCAGTGATACAGTGGTATTTTCAGGATATGTGGGCTTATAGCTTTATTTTTTTTTAAACCTATAACCCCATGTAAAACAAAATTTTGAATCCTTTCTGTTATTAATGGAAGTAAGGCAGAAAATCAATTGGAAAGTGCTATATAATAGGTAAAGGGGACAAAAAAGGAACTATAAGGAAAGGAGAAATACCATATAATAGGGAGATAGAACTTAAAGGGGGCTAAAAAGATTAAAAAGGGAACCACAGTACTGTAGAAAAAAGATAAGTGGGGGAAAAAACAAGGGCTAACAACTTATTTTTGTATCCTGATTTGATCCATGTACCCTTATAAAGAAAAATAGTGGAAAAGGCTACAGATTAATGTCAGAGATCTAGTACTATCACAGATAACTTCAGGACAATACTTTTTGTGGTATTTTGGCGTATTTTTGGCCCATATTGGATGACTTCACTAGTTGAGTAATTATTCAGGAATTAATTTTCATGAATTTTTTGGCATTTGTTTCCTGTTGCCACAATCCTGGTTGTGTACCCTACACCATAATGAGAATGAAATCGGTGGGGAAGAGGCAAAAACATTATATTCATGTTTTTTTCAGCGATAGCAATAATTATTTTGATGCTCAGTAAGTCCTGTTATTTGTGACATCCTGTGGTCAGTTGTTCTGCCTCTCACAAAGACAGTGAGAGGAAGCAACTGCTTAGGAGAAAATCTATTCTCTAACTTTTCTTTCATTCTTGAAATGGCTGAAAGGCAAGCAAATTAATGGGCCCTATGCCTGCAACTGTCGCACAAAAAGTCCTTATTTGTACAAGCAATCCCATGGAAGCCAAAAGGCGTGGGGCACCAACGTGCTAGGTACTGTTCAAACATGAAGTAAAAGGCAATGTAAAAAGACAAACATAAATGGAAGGAGATAAGGATACAACATGCAAGTAACATGGTCAGACTGGTGCCTTCCCTCAACAAGACAAGGAACATATGAAAGATGAGGGAAAGGTAAATAATTAAAATATATACAATTCTAATATGTTAATTCATAAAATATATCTATTTAATATACATGATATATTATAAGAAAAATATAATATTCATCATGTGTACCTGTCAGCTCTTCAACCTAAATAATTAATTGGCTATTTTCTTGTAGACATTATGAAAAAAGTAGGTCTTTGGGAAGGATTGGATCAGAAATCTCAGAAATGTTTGTGGGAGAAATGGGGCATGTGGATGGTCTTTGACAGGCAGAGTATTTGGGGATTTTTGGGGGTATTGAAGCAATAGAAGAGAAGGGCAGAGAGGTATGGGGAGCATAGTTTGATGTGCCTTGAAGGTAAGGACAAGAAGCTTTAATTTTATGCAGTGGAAAAGTAGGAACCAGTGGAGAGATCCAAAGTGGGTAGAAAATATATTGTCAAAATGACTGGCAACAATAGGGTGACCAGACAGCAAATGTGAAAAATCGGGATGGGGGGTTGGGGGTAATAGGAGCCTATATAAGAAAAAGACCCAAAAATTGGGACTGTCCCTACTAAAATCGGGACATCTGGTCACCCTAGGCAACAAAGAGATTAATGGTTTCATTTTGAATGGACTGGTGAGTGTGTGTGTGGGGGGACGCGGGGGGGAGAGCCTATAGGAGTTAGAAAGAGGTTGCAGTTACCATGACAGGAAATGACAAGGCTGTGGGCAAGAGTTTTAGCTGTAAGGATAGAAAGTAAAGGTCTAAAATTAGTAATGTTATGGTGGCAGGAGTCACAATATTTGATCTCTGCCTGAATGTATGAGCTAAGTGACAGTAGAGTTGGAGATGGCTCCCAAGTTGAAGACCTGGGTGACAGAAAAATTAGTGATATTATCCCCAGGACTTAAATTCAGCCAGAGCTGTCCAGAGCAGAGCTCCAGTAAATATTTTCAACCCCTATGGAATTTTTATATCATTTGAGGCGGGGGAGGGGGGGATGACGACACAGGAAATACTCTGAGACTTTAAGCCCTGGTTATCATCAGTAACAGAAATGGTTGAGTGGGTAGGAATCGGGTCATAAGATGAGGATTTCAATTTTAGCCATCTTAGGTTTAAATTGATGGCAAGACATCTTAGGAGAAGGTGTTGGTGAGACCCAGTGCAATATGGTCTTGGATGAAGCCATGTGAACAAGTGAGTTCTCCTAAAGAAATGGTGAGCTATGAATGCTGGGTGACAAGCTACTCGTGGTTGCTCTTGATTATACAAGTATAAATCTAAACGGGGGAAAAGTCATAAGCTGTTCACTGTGTACTTAAGTTGTTCAGTGAGTTAAGCATATTTTGGTAAGTGAAAGTGATTACAAATTAATTTCCTTAAGTACTACTCACCTTTTTATTTTCACACTAGAGCCTTGTATTACACACAGAAGCTGTCATGTGGTGATTTTAAATTGCATGCAGCAGTGTTTAGCATACATTTGAACTATGAAAAGTTTGCTAATGATTTTTCCCACTCATATATTAGTTCCAAACCCTTTGATTTCAGTGACTTACAATCCTATTAATGGAGAAGAGAGATGATTTTCTGATTTGGTTTCTTAATATTTGGTTGGGGATATTAGAAATACTGTCAGGTTTTTGATGTCTCAGGGAAGAGAATGAAAATAGCAAATCAAGGGGAAATCATTTGCAATATTTTTTTAGGAATCCTAAGTGCAGTATTGCATATATGTGCTACAGGTGATTATGCTAGATTTTAAAATAGGCTCTTTATGCAAGTCTGTTGACTACAGTATAGATTTTTACTAAGCATGTAGCCAGCATATCTTTGTTGTTTTTTTCTTGAGTCACTGAATGAGGAGCTCTCTTTGTAGACCCATCATGTATTTCAAATAAAGTCTCATCTGTTTGGTGTTTTAATATTAGAATCAGAATTTTACATATTTTTAAAAAACATTTACTTTGGGATTTTTGTTCAGTTTTGATTATATTGTAGGGCATGTGCAAATACTTAAGATGATCTTATTTAATAACAACACTGTGGCATGTGAAATTCCATTAACCCTAAATAGTACATTTGGCGGTTTACATTCAGTGTATATTTTCTCTGAAGTGTGGTTCTAATGCAGTACTTCTATCTGTGGATCCTAAACTTTAGAATGCCAGGAAAATGAATAATTTTTTTAGATTTGAGTGAAACCCTAGATTATTTCTTAAAAGGAAATTCTTCTAAAACTTTAGCTTGCCCTTTTATGGGGTACATTAGTGAGGAAGAACAGTATTTTGGTATCCCATGTGAGACAGAGTGGGGAAAGTGACAAAGAAGCATTAGGGAAACATTTCAAATAAATAAATATAAAATAGCATTCTACCAGATGTAATTCCTGTGCCTAGAATAATGCATAAAGCTTTGTTCATTTCACTTATTTTGTATTTTAGTATAGTTAGTCATTACAATGGGAAAAATTATATATATATGCAATTAGCTTTTATATGAAAGTATCTGGACTGGTATAGAATATTATTAAACAAATGTAAGAAACTATAAGCCTTATCCTGAAGTTCTTTGCACACTTAGCTATCATTGAAATCCATGTCAGTTTATTGCATAAAGACTCTAGAATCAAGACTTCACTCTTTATCTGACTGATAAAAACAGGTTGTGGAGACTTTGCATTTTGAAAGAGACTGAATTTTGGCAGGATTTTCAGTGACAATAATAATTTTTCCATTGCCTGTCTGCTTCTGTTTTTTTGCTAAATCAATAGATACAATAAAACCCCTATTTGTTCACCTGCTTACCACTGGTGTTTAGCAATACTGCAGTAAAAATGTTAAATATATGCATATACCTGTAAGCATATTTATATAACCTCCCTTTTAGCCTTTGTCTTATGGGAAAGTCACCTGCGTCCCTTCTGGGAAATGATTTCCCAACTGACGGTTCTTGCAGTTATTCAGTCACTTATGGTGTTTACTTAGGGTGGAGTACTTCACCGTGTTTCTCATTTTACAGGTAAGCTTATAGCTCTGTGTTTGTTGTACGTTAGATCATAAACCATATCACTCTGATAATAAAATGAATTCACATACTGTAGAGCGGTTACACCAAAAATAGGCATAATTCAAACAGGCAAGTGGTAGTTAAAATATAAAATCTTCTTTTGGGGAAGGTGGATAACTTTCATAACAATAGTTGGATATTCTAAGTCTAGTAAACTTAAGATGCATACAGTTTAAATTCTAAAAGTTTCTGGTTTACCTGTAATTGAAACTTTTCCTGTTTTTGCTTTTGAATACACACTGGATTTATGATGACTGATTCACAAGCAAAAATAAATATAGCCTTCTGGCATGATTTTTATAATATTTAGGGGGCACCTCTGCCAGATGACCTCTCAGAAAGTGAAACATTTATGTATTCTTAAATATATTGCTCTGATTTGTAGAAATTGAAAATATTCTGGAGGTAGGAGATAACTTTTTCATTTTCATACTCTTGGTCCTAAATAGACCAACTTTTTTTGCCTTTTGGGTATAAAATTCATAGCAAAATAGGGCTGGAAGGGACTTCAAGAGTTCTTGTCCATCCCGCTGTACTGAGGCAGATTAAGTATACCATGATCATCCCTGACAGGTATTTGCCTAATCTGGTTTTAAAAACCTCCAGTGATGGGGATTCCACAACCTCCCTAGGTAACCTGTTCAGTGTTTTAACTATATTTATAGTTGGAAAGCTTTTCCTAATATCTAACTTAAATGTTCTTTGCTGCAAACTAAACTAATTACTTCCTGCCCTCCCTTGGTGGATTTGGAGAACTATTGATCATTGTCCTCTTTATAACAATCTTTTACATATTTGAAGACAGTTATCATGCCCCACCTCCCTCAGCCTTCTCTTCTTTCAACTGAACATCCCCCAATTCTTTCAACCTTTCCTCGTAGGTCAGGTTTCATAAACCTCTTATCATTTTTGTTGCCTTCCTGTAGGCTCTCTTTTTTTCCACATCTTAAAAGTGTGCTGTCCACAGCAATACTCCAGCTGAGGCCTCACCAGTGCCAAGTAGAGCTGAACACTTGCCTCTTGTGTCTTAAATATGATACTCTTAATACATCCCGGAATGTCATTTGCCTTTTTCACAACAGCCTCATGCTTTTGACTACTTCAGTTTGTGATCCATTATAACCCCAGATCCTTTTCTGCAGTATTACTGCCTAGCCAGTTATTCCCCATTTTGTATTTGTGTTTGATTTTTTTCCTTAAGTGAAATACTTTGCTGAGTTTCATCTTATTGATTTCAGACCAGTTCTCTGATTTATCAAGATCACTTTGAATTCTAATCTTGTTCTCCAAAGTGCTTGCAACCCCTCCCAGCTTGGTGTTGTTCACAAATTTTGCAATCATATTCTTCACTCCATCATCCAAGTTGTTAATGTTGTGTAATGGCATGTTATGAGGCTCAACTTCTTACAGGGCTGGAGGGGTTTTGAATAGGGGGATGATCCTTTAGGCATAATTTTGAGGAAAGGTTATATTGTTCTGTTCTTATAAGACTGAATCAACTATTGTTGTATATGATTGAGATTATTTATCTTTTTGTGGTTTTAAATATTTGTGATATGCACCTAGAGTTTGATAGGCACCATTTTAGTTCATTTTATAAAACAAATGAATAGATAAATACAAATAAATAGAATTAAATGTTATTCCAATTTGTCAAGTAAAGTTCTCTGGTAATCTCAGACTGAAGTCAATCAAATGAAGCTAACCACTCAGGCCCAGTGAGTTTGTTTGGTGGTGGTTTTTTGTTATTGTTTTTGCATCTGGGTAAGGGCTGTGAGATTTAGCCCATACACTAGTATATCATTGCAAACTGAATTTTACAAGAGTTGTAGCAACCCAGCTGCTGATTTCTTTTCCTTTTTTCCCCACACAAATAGATGTTCGTCTTTGATGGCCTATGTGCATGCCCCATCACATGTGGGATTTTTGGCTCTTGGTGTTGAGCTCATGGAACCTCCATCAAAACTGTGTCTTTTGAGGCTATATGATGCATCCCACTGACACATTTGTTCAGCTTGTGAGCCTGTCTAAGGGAGTGTAGGCCCTGATTGCATCAGTTCCTTCACCACCACCACAAAGAGCATTAGGGAGCTGTAATATGTCTGCCTCTGAGATTCTGGGCATACCCCCTTATTTTAGGTAGCTCATTTAATCCTATAGTTGTTTTAGCTAGTGTTAGTGAGGTTTTTTTTGTTTTTAAATTGCCAGTACCCTCACCAGAGCTTAGAAGATTTGTCTTGCTTCTCCACTAATAGCCTGAATCAGTGGATTAAAAGAGTCTTCCACTTGTCCAGTAGTTTATTTGGAGTGAGACATCCATCTTTGCCGCGTGGTGTGCTTGGGGAAGTACGTTCCCTGGCATAGTGATCCATCTGCTGATCGTTCACTCTTGAGATTATTAGGAATGTCAAGTGAAGCTTTGGGCTTACCTTTGCCATGAGATGCTGAAGGCATAGGCCTCAGCACTGAAAGGGCTCTGAACAATGCCCAGAATGACCCTCATTGGCTTCTACACCCATTACAGCTAAGTGGGAAATCTTTTGCAATCAGCACATTCTTCAAAAAGGGGTTCCAGTGCCAGGATCTTCAGAATCATGAATTTGGTTGACAACTACCAACGCCATCAAACATTATCAAAAGGCTTTGGCACTGACAGTATTGATACCAATTCCACTTGTTCAGCAGACTGCACTGGAAGTAGGTTTACTGGTAGATGGAATATCCTCTATGCAAGCTTCCATTGCTGTTCCTGAAACGCTGCCTGATATTGTGCAACATGCTCTGAAAAGGCGGAAAAGAGAGATCATTTTTCTGGTTCTGAGGAAGTTCCAAAAAAAAAAAAAAGCTCTGCCATTGATCTCTCAGAGCTTGATGCTTGAAGAGTTAGAACTGATTGCACAGCCTTCATCAATGTGCATTCTGTGTACACAATCAGATTCACTTAGGCCAGACTGTGAACCTCCATATAGGATTCCTGCATCTCCAGTTCACCTGTCATCCTCCAGCCTGGCACTTTCTCCAGGTACTCCAGCACTGGGCTTCTCATTCAGAAGACAGCACCAGTGGGATTGAGTTTTGGAGGCCACTCAATTCATCAGTAATGTCAACCTTATGTATCCTGATCTCTTGGCATTGAAGGATATTCTTCAAGGTTCCTTGCAACTATTATTGTGGACATCTCTTCAAGAGCCCTTGAGGATGTTGATCAAGTCAGCACAGCCTAAACCTGGGACTTCCTCCCTTCACTGTACTAGTGGCTCTGGTCCGACCCTTGTGGCTCTTCCCTCAGTGACACCACTACTGGCACTTTCATTATAGACTCTGACCTCAGGGCAACATGTATTTTTTCATGTTGACAGATGTGTGAGACAATGTGAGGGAGGGATTGAGGAAGAGGAAAGAGATTCCTCTGTCAATATGGATATCCTACTGGGAGGAACCTGTGCTACATCACCAGATGATAATCTCAGCTCCACAATGGTTTCACCTCTGCATGAATTCCAAAAGTTCTCTAGATAGAAAAACATTTGTCAGGCTCTGAGGATATGTGTATTGCCAGCTACCAACTAGTGATAATGTAGTATCAATATGCCCTTTGGACACCATTATCCCCATTCGGGACAATGTTCCTGAAGACCAAAATAAGCACCAACAATTCTAGCAGCTGAAGAAAGGATCACAGCTTGGCATGCAAATTTTTTGTCCCAGAACCATGGCTGTGGGGATTACTTCAGGGAAATATTCCTGGTTTTGGGCTTCCAACAGGTGTGTAAAACAAGGCTTCTTTATCACAAAACTGCTGAAATCCCAGAGAAATTAAAAATAACACGAGGTTCAGCTTGCTCCCTAGGTCTTTCACAGCCCTCTAGTAATCAGGGAAAGAAGGAAACATATACAATTGATTCCAGTACTAGAGAGACTTCTGTTATTTAAGCCTGTGGATGTGTTGCATAAATTCACCCCCAAAGTGGTCACAGACTTTTATGCCAATATATTTTCCTGCTGACCTTCTTCCTAAAGCCCCACACTCACCCTGGGGAAGCCTGTCTTCAGACCCTAACATGCAAAAAGACTGTTTCTATCTTGAGATCCCATAATCGGTAATTTATGGCATATGGTTAAAGATTTAAGGGAAAGGCAATATTAACTCAGAGGTTGTGAATCCTTCTGGATTGACTTGTGATCCAATTTAGCCAAAGTCTCTATATCAGAAGGCATTAGGGCCTGGTTCACTAGAGTTACTGCTACTTTTATGGCATGTGTTAGGAGGGTGCCATCAGGAAAATGTGAAGAGCAGCCATTTGAAGTTTGAGTCATATCTTTGTCAAGCACTGCTCCTTAGACTTAGTGTCCCAGTTGGATACTGGGTTTGGGAGGGCAACACTTCAATCCTTATTCAGTTAAGAATTTATTTGGTCACCTTCTGTTTGGGGTAGATTAAGAGTGCCATTGATTAAGGGCTGGTCTACTAGCCCCGAAGTTCGAAGTAAGATACGCGACTTCAGCTACGTAAATAACATAGCTGAAGTCGAAGTATCTTATTTCGAACTTCAAAGTACTCACCCCTGGTCCACACCGCGGCGCGCAGGCTCCCCCGTCGACTCTGCCTGCTCCGTTCGTGGAGCAGGATTACCAGCGTCGACGGGGGAGCACTTCCTGGTTCGATTTATCACGTCTAGACAAGACGCGATAAATCGAACCCAGAAGATCGATCCAACGCGTCCGACAGAGCTGGTAAGTGTAGACTAGCCCTAAGAAAGATGATTTACTTACCAGTAATTGCTGTCCTTTGAGAGTTGGCTGTGCATTCACATTTCCAGTCCACTTTCTCTTCTTCCTCACAGTTCTCTTAAAACATGGGACTCCGCAGCTCAGAAAGAATGTAGGTGGGTTGGAACTGCACTCCCTTATGCTGACCTCACTAAGGGTTTGTCTTCACTACCGGGGTAAGTCGACCTAAGCAACATTGACTCCAGCTACATTATTCACGTAGCTAGAGTTGACGTAGGTTAGGTCGACTTACCCTGGTGTCTTCACGGTGTCCATGGGAGACGCTCTCCAGCTCAACTTCCCTTACTCTTCTTAGGGAGCTGGAGTACCAGAGTTGACCGGAGAGCGCTCTGCCATCGATTTAGCGGGTCTTATAAAGACCCACTAAATCGACCAATCTCCCTGTAGTGGAGACCATCCGTAAGTGTTTGTCTTTCATGTTGGTATCACTCTATTATGATTGCAAATGTACTTTTAAAAGCAGTTCTTACTGTGAGGGGGGAAAATATTCTGCATTTGTAAGACATTGTTTTTTGGGGCAAATTTTAAGACCCTGATAGAAAAAAAAGTATTGAACCAGGAAAGTACTATACAAAGTACATTGATGGAATGACAGACAACTGAGTGTGTCCACACTAGCCACCCTCAGTCATTGTAAGGTTTGCCCTTGCATCCACAGCTGACAACGATGATGGCTTTACAAGGTCTCCCTCCCCTCCTTGCCAGGCTCCTTTCTGTCCTCCTTTTGTAATGCCTTCAGGTTTGTCCCTGCAACTTGTCTGGCAAACTGGAGGGGTTTGTTCAGAGCAAGTGTCAGCTGGTGGTTGCATACACATTGTCCTCATGTGTAGGGCCCTACCAGTTTCATGGCTGAGAAAGACTCATTGGAGGATGAGCATGAGGATGCCAATCAAGAGAGCTCCCCGGAAAGCCAGGATCTATCTATTCTTTTGAATGGTTGTTCATATTGATTCCGATTAGGTGTGTGCACGCCGCATGCACATTTGTCGAAAAGTTTTTCTCTTAGCAGCACCTGTCGGGTCGGCTGTGGAGCCTCCTGGAGTGGCGCCTTCATGGTGCTCAATATAGGGCACTGCCAACCCGGAGCCTCCTCAGTTCCTTCTTACCGCCAGTGACGGTTGTTGGAATTGTGGTATCTTGCTCTGCAAGCTCTTCACGTTTCCCTAGCTTCTCTTTCAGACTGTTTGTTTAGTTCTTAGTTATTGTAGCTAGCTAGCTGTTGGTTTGGGGGGTTTACCCTCCACCCTGACTGCGTTCTCCTTGGGGGACTTACATGCATAAGTCCCAGGGGTTCAAGCCCTGCAAGTCCTGCAACAAGCCCATGCCAATGGGTGACCCTCATGATGCTTGTTTAAAGTGTTTGGATGAAGCACATCAGCCACAAAAGTGCAGGATTTGTACGGGCTTTTGCCCCCAAACCAAGAAGGAGCAGGACTTTAGATTGAAGCAGCTCTTTATGGAGGCAGTACTTAGGCCACAACCCGCATCAGGCCCACCTCCGCAGGCAGCGCAGAAGTGAGGGTGATACGTTCTGGGCTTCTGCCCTCCACAGCTCTATTCCCGCTACTTCCTAAGCCCCAAAGCCAAAAGGTGTCTCAGACGCATTCTAGACCTGCGAGGACTCAACAAGTTCACGGTGAAGTTGAAGTTCCGCATCGTTTCTCTCATTACAATGATCCCTTCTCTGGATCTAGGAGACTGGTTCGCCAGCCTGGACATGAAAGATGCACACTTTTATATAGGGATTTGCCCTGCACACAGACGCTTCTTAAGGTTCATGATTGACCAAAAACATCATCAGTTCATGGTCCTTCCCTTCAGCTTGTTGACAGCTCCACGAGTGTTCACCAAGTGCATGTTGGTGATAGCAGCCTTCCTCTGAAGGAGGTAGGTGCAGATATACCCTTACCTCAACGATTGGCTGCTCAGGGGTCACACCAGAGAACAGTTGGAGTTGCAGGTCCATCTAGCCACATCCACGTTCAAGAGACTGGGTTTCCTCCTCAACATGAACAAGTCCACCTCGTTTCTGACCCAGAGGATAGAGTTTATCGGAACAGTGTTGGTCTTGGTCCAGGCAAGAGCAAGCCTGACGGAGTCCCGATTCCAAGCCATGGCAAGCATCATTTGATGCATGAGATAGTACCCAACCACTATAGCAAGGAATTGCCTCAGTCTCCTCGGTCACATGATGGCCTGCATGTACGTGGTCTGACACACCAGACTCGGGCCTCTGTAGACGTGGCTGTCTTCGACATATCGCCCAGGGTGCGACAGCCTGGGACTAGTGGTCACGGTGCCATAGCAGGTGCTAGGGTCACTCCAGTGATGGCTCGATGCTCGAATAGTCTGCGAAGGAGTCCCTTTCGACAGCCCTTAGCTGTCCTTGTCTCTAGTTATGGATGCATCAGCTCTAGGTTGGGGCACATATCTGGGAGATCTCCGAATGCAGGGCCTCTGGTCACAGGATGAGCTCTCTCTCCATATCAATATCAAGGAGCTCAGAGTGGTGCGACTCGCATGCTAGGCCTTTCGGTCTCGTCTACAAGGTCAGCACATGGCAGTCATAACGGACAACACCACTGCAATGTTTTATATCAACAAGCATGGTGGAACCTGGTCTTCGCCCGTCTGTCAGGAGGCTCTCAGGGTCTGGGAATTCTGTATAGCCCACTCCATTCACCTGGAAGGATCATATCTGCCAGGAGTCCAGAACGTACTGGCGGGCCACCTCAGCAGGTCCTTCCACAGCCACGAGTGGTCCATCCGGCCAGACGTCCACTCCATCTTCCAGAGGTGGGGATTTTCCCAGGTCGACCTATACACCACTCAGAGTAACTGGAAGTGCCCAGTGTTTTGCTCTTTCCAGAAAAGCAGCCCAGTCTCAGTCGTGGATGCATTCCTGCTACTCTGGGAGGCCGTCTGCTCTATGCCTTTCCCCCGATACCTCTTGTGCCCAAGGTACAACTCAAGGTCTGCACAGACGGGGAAGAGATAATTCTGGTGGCGCCAGCATGGCCTTGACAACATTGATACATGATGCTTCTGGATCTGTCGGTCGACACTCCGATCACTTTGCTACTCCTCTCTGACTTGATCACTCAGGACCACGGTCGTCTTCATCACCCAGACCTCCGGTCCCTCCACCTCACGGCCTGGAAACAGAAACTGGAAAATGGAAAATGGCTGAACCCTATGGATCTCCTGTGCTCAGAGCAGGTAAGAGAGGTCTTACTTGGCAGCAGAAAGCCCTCCATGAGGGCCACATGTCTGGTGATGTGGAAGAGGTTCACTTGCTGGTGTGACCAGCATCATACGCCCCCACTTCGGGTGCCATTACCTCTTATTCTGGAGTACCTTCTGCACCTGAAACAACAAGGCCTGGCAGTGTCATCCGTAAAGGTACACTTAGTGGCTATCTCTGCTTTCCACCCCAGAGTCTCTGGATGCTCCATCTTCACCAACCCCATGGTTGGACAGTTCCTCAAGGGTCTGGACGGCTACATCCCCAGATTAGACAGCCTGTTTCTGTGTGGGACCTTAATTTCTTCCTTTCCAAATTAATGGGGCCCCCATTTAAGCCGCTGGCGACTTGCTCCCTTCTCTACCTATCGTGGAAGGTAGCCTTCCTAATTGCCATCACATCAGCAAGAAGTGTGTCTGAGTAAAAGGCCCTTACCTCCAACCCACCTTATACAGTTTTTCCCAAGGACAAGGTGTAGCTCAGACCTCACCCGGCTTTTCTGCCTATGGTGGAATCACATTTCCATACCAGCAACACATTTTCCTGCCTGTTTTTTTTATCCAAAGCCTCATACCAGTAGCCATGAGCAGAGGCTGCACTCCTTGGATGTTCGGCGAGCATTAGCCTTCTATATCGAATGCACCAAGCCATTCAGGAAATTGAACCAGTTGTTTATAGCGGTGGCTGACTGCATGAAAGGCCTACCAGTCTGATCTCAAAGAATATCTTCCTGGATCACATCCTGCATCCGCACATGCTACGAGCTGGCTGAGACACCAGCCCCGGCACTTATAGCACACTCCACAAGGGCACAGGCCTCATCTGCGGCATTCCTGGCCCAGGTCCCAATCCAAGAAGTCTGCAAGGCAGCAACTTGGTCCTCGGTGCATACGCTCATCTCTCATTACACCATCATCCAGCATGCCAGAGATGATGCAGCTTTCGGCAGAGCGGTGCTCCAATCTGCGATTCCATACTTCTGACCCCACTGCCTAGGTAAGGCTTGGGAGTCACCTAATTGGAATCGACAAGAGCAATCACTGGAAAAAAAGAAGTTACTCACATTCTCGTAACTGTTGTTCTTCGAAATGTGTTGCTCATATTCATTCCAAACCCATCTGCCTTCCTCTCTGTCGGAGTAACCCTTAAGAAGGAACTGAGAAGGCTCCGGGTTGGCATGGTTATATATTGAGCGCCATGAAGGTGCCACTCCAGGGGGATCCACAGCCGACCTGACGGGTGCTACTACGGGAAAAACTTTCTGACGACTGTGCACACGGCATGCACACACCTAATTGGAATGGATATGAGCAACACATCTCGAAGAACAACAGTTATGAGAAGGTGAGTAACTGTTTTTTTTTTATATATATACAATTTATTATTGTGCTATACCGCTGTGCTGACTTCTATTCTGGGTGCCCCATGGTCCCAGCCATTGTAGGTGGATGTGAGTTAGGAGCCTTTCTGGATTTGAGGCTTCCCTGCCTCCCTTAGGCCATGCTGTTTGTTCAGCCCTCCCCTGCCCCTGTACGTGTTTCCAAAATGATGGCTGCTCTGGCTGGGCAGTCAGTTTCTGTCTCATGCTCTGTCTCAGACCCACACCACAGAGAGCACATGCCCATTTACCTGTTTTCCTTTCCCCTTCTCTCATCTGTCCTTACCTGTCAGTTGCTTGATGTCCTCCTCTTCTTCCTTGTCCTCATCCCGCTTCCTCCGCCACTGAAGCTCCTGCTGCTGCTACCAAATCGTCTGCTTGATGGTGGTGGGTGAAGTCCAAAATCAAATTCATCAGGCTTTGAATGCCAAAATACAGCCCAAGCTGCCTCTGAATATTTGAGGTTGCCACGTATTACTATAGATCACTGTTGGGTTCATGCTGTCTGATAGCAATTAAAAAATGACACTGACCTGCCAAGAATGGCGAAGCATGGGGCAGAGATGAGGAAATATGGGATTTTTTAAAAACTTTAACTTGCCTGGCTTCTGCTATGCATCCCACAATGTACATTGAGAAAAATCCCCGAATGCACACTATTCAGCAGCAAAGCAAAGGATCATGGGCTACCCTTTGAGAATGCCAAGCTGTTAGTAAGCAGCAAGCTACTGCCCTACATACACAATGATGCACATTAAAAGAGGATGCACCATCCCATGTGCACACTATTAGTTAGGCTTGTGTGTTGTTCATTACCTGACATGCATCAAAAAAAGCTGCAGCTTAAACCCAGACAAGCCCTTAGAGGCATTTTCACAATTTTTATTCGAAAATTAACAATAATCCATGTAAGAGTAGGTGTATAGCATGCAGCTATTCCAGTCAATAAACACAATAATACAGGCAATAGGAATGCCAAATACTTGATACTGCAATTACCAAGATAATTATACTTTCTGAAATTCATGAAAATTCATGAAGAAAGTGTTTAGTTTATTTAGCATAATCAAATTCTTTTCAAGTAGTGGCAGTAGGCCAGTCTTCTGTTCTGATTCTTTCTCTCTTTTAAAAATAAAAGTTCTATATTATTAGTTATTCAGATGAAGCACAATAGTGGTGGACCATAAAGGTAAAGCTAAGGCTAAAACTATCACAAGCATAATTTTAGAGATGGAAGCATGCAATTCCTTCCCTTACTCGCCACCAAACTTTCAGCCTGGTTTGGAGGGGAAGGAAGAGAGGTGAGGTGAACTCCGCTTCAGAGGCGGAAGTGATATCCGCAAGAGTGGGAGCACTTTAAACACTCTGCCTCCCCTGAGAAGAAATATCAAATAGCTGGTGAATGGAGAGAAGAGTTTCAGAAGTGGGAGCCAGAAGGCCAAGGAGAGCTTCCTTCTTCCAACATGGTGCCGCCACACAAGCCTATAAACACATATGTATGCTGGTACCATTCTGAATTAAGGGGGAAGAGTACTGTGAATAGAGAGTCATTCCCTTCCTCCACTGGGGAGATAAAGAGCCCCTGGTATTGGGGCTTCATGCAAGTTTAGAATGTTTCATGCAAGTTTCTGTTGTTTTAATTCCATTTCCCGGCCCAGAGAAATATGGGAGGGGGAAACATTTGAAGGGAGTTTGAAGAGATGTAGGACTTCTGTAATTAGGAGGTGGGGTGGTGGTACAGGTTCTGAACCTGAGGGATTATGGAAGAGAGAGCAGTGGGTCCTGCGGCGGAAGGGCTAGTATGGATGAGGGGACATTGAGTCCCTGGAATGTGGAGGATGCAAGAGGGTTCCTAAAGCCCCTGGCATGTTAGGAGGACATAAATATGTTGTTGCATATAATTTTGTTTTACATTATCCTAGTATTGTTTAGTGGATGTAAATGTGTAGTATAAATGGTAGGTAGTGGGAAACTGATGACATGTTTGGAAAAGGAGAGGTGAAGAGGCTGAACTTGCCTGCTTAGCGAACTAATTGTCCATCACTCCCCACTGTCTTTGGATCCGAATTACTCCTCTGGTGTCTATGTTCATAGTTCCTGCTGCTGTTTTCTGATGCAGTTGATTCCAGATAGCAGAATTTATGCACACCTTCTAGCATGGTGCTAACTATTGAAACTTCTGGTGCCGTCAAAACATCTAGTATCAAAATCATTGTTGTCTTTAGACTGATGGTTACTCCAGATTCATCACAGGCTAGTGCAAAGCTATTGCAAAGTTGCTGGAGCTCCTTGTCACTATATGTGAAAAACACTGTATCATTGGCAAAAAGAAGTTCTCTTAACAGCTGAAGTACTGAAACAAGGAGGACAGGTTATACTTAAACATCTGCACGATGTCTTGCTTGCCTGCTAAAGGGAAGGAGAGGCACCAAAAGACACGAAGGATGCAACATCATAACTGTATACGAACAAAGGAGATGAGAGATTGCAACAACTATAGAGGAATCTCTTTTTTGTGTTGCTGGCAAGGCATTTGCATGGGTCATTCTCAATAGACTGCAAATTCTTGCTGAACGTGTATATCCAGAGTTAGTGCAGCTTCCATGCCAGTAGATCAACTATCAACATGGTCTTTGCACTAAGGCAATTGCAAGAAAAGTGTCAAGAACAAGGAAAGACCTCTCCGTGGCCTTTGTAGATCTTACAAAGACTTTTGACGTCAACAGAAAGAGCAAATTCCAATTGCTAGAGAGAATTGAGTATCAGAGGGGTAGCCGTGTTAATCTGGATCTGTAGAAGCGACAAAGGGTCCTGTGGCACCTTATAGACTAACAGAGGTATTGGAGCATAAGCTTTCGTGGGTGAATACCCACTTCATCGGATGCAAGCAGTGGAAATGTCCAGGGGCAGATATAAATGTGCAGGGAAGAGTCAGGCTAGAGATAACGAGGTTAGCTCAATCAGGGAGGGTGAGGCCCTTTTCTAGCAGCTGAGGTGTGAACACCAAGGGAGGAGAAACTGCTTTTGTAGTTGGCTAGCCATTCATAATCTTTGTTTAATCCTGAGCTGATAGTGTCAAATTTGCAAATGAACTGAAGCTCTATTGTTTCTCTTTGGAGTCTGGTCCTGAAGTTTTTTTGCTGCAGGATGGCTACCTTTAAATCTGCTATTGTGTGTCTAGGGAGATTGAAGTGTTCTCCTACAGGTTTTTGTATATTGCCATTCCTTATATCTGATTTGTGTCCATTTATCCTTTTGCGTAAGGACTGTCCAGTTTGGCCGATGTACATAGCAGAGGGGCTTTGCTGGCACATTATGTGAGAGAGAGAGAATTGGTTACCTTGCAATCCTCCTAAGTCTGATTTGAGCCTTCCATGATGGCATGAAGGCTACAGTCCAGTATGATGGTGATCAACCTGACAGGTTTGAAATCTGAAGTGGTGTCAAACAAGGAAGTGTTTTGACACTAACACTCTTCCATATAGTCTTCTCTGTTGCTTTGTCATGATTTCTCATCTAGCATCAAGGGTGTATATTGTCATAAAGATCAGGTGGAAAACTCTTCAACATTGCATGTCTAAGAGAAAAAAGGAAAATCAAACACCTATCTACAACTAAGGCCTTGGCTACACTCACAAGTTACAGCGCAGTAAAACTGCCTGCAGCGCTGTAACTCAGTAACTGTCTACACTCGCAAGGCACGTGCAGCGCTGCAACTCCTCAGGTACAGCGCTGCATGTACTCCACCTCCCCGAGAGGAATAACGTTTGTTGCGCTGCTGCTGGTGCGCTGCAGCTACAGTGTGGCCACCCAATGCGCTGTTATTGGCCTCCAGAAGTATTCAGAAGTATCCAACAATGCCTGTTCTAGCCGCTCTGGTCATCAATTAGAACTCTACTGCCCTGGTCTCAGGTGACCAACCGCCACTCCGACCCTTTAAATTCCCTTGGAATTTTAAATATCCCCTTCCTGTTTGCTCAGCCAGGTGTGGAGTGCTCTCAGCGCATCTTTCCAGGTAACCATACCTCCACATGCGAGACGAGCCCCAGTATGGAGCAATGGCAAGCTGCTGGACCTCATCGCTGTTTGGGGGGAAGAAGCTGTCCAGTCCCAGCTGCGATCCAGCCGGAGGAATTTCGATACTTTCGGCCAGATATCAAGGGCCATGATTGAAAGGGGCCATGACCGGGATGCAATGCAGTGCAGGATAAAGTAAAGGAGCTGCGGAGTGCGTACCGCAAAGCCCGCGAGGCAAACAGCCGCTCGGGTGCTCCCCCCAAAACCTGCCGATTCTACAAAGAGCTGGATGCAATACTTGGGGGTGACCCCACTACTGTTCCGAGAACCACCGTGGACACGGGAGAGCGGGAGGAGAAGGAGGAGGAGGAGGGGGGGGTTGAAGAAAACAGAAGCGAGGGTGCTGTGGCTGGGGGAGACACCCCTGAATCCCTGGGTGCATGCAGCCAGGAGCTCTTCTCGAGCCAGGAGGAAGGGAGCTAGTCGCAGCGGCCAGTACGCGCTGGGAGAGAAAGAGAAGAACAGGTTCACGGTAAGCAGCTTTTATTTTCGGGAAGGAGTTTTTTCAGTGTGGGGTCCTTGGGCGAGGAGGGTTTGGGCTGCATGCATGCCTAGATGCGGAAGAGCGCATTGATGTGGTCTATCACATCGGAGAAATCGGCCACTGTAATCTCTTCGAAAGTCTCAGTCAGGACGTGGGCAATGCGCTTGCGCAGGTTTATTGGGAGAGCCGCCGTGGTCCTTGTCCCATTCAGGGTAACGTGTCCGCGCCACTGTGCCGCGAGGGGCGGGGGGACCATTGCTGCACACAGGCAAGCTGCATATGGGCCAGGGCGGAAGCCGCATTGCAGTAGAAGACCCTCCCTTGCTTCCCCGGACACCCTCAGCAGCGAGATATCTTCCAGGACGAACTCCTGTGGAAAATGTGGGGATAGTGTTCAGTGTAGGTTCCCCCTGCAGCTGTTGGCTCTCCCCAAGGCACAGAAACCCGTCGGACAGTACATCCGTGAAACAATCAGTCCCCCTTTACTCTGTGCTTACTCACCATTTTGGGGCTCCCGTGGGTTCTGTGCACTCTGTTTGGGACGGGAAAATTGTGCTGTTTTGGAGACTGTGTGTGCTCTCCTTAAGTGTGGGGGAATCATTGCTCTGTCTGGCATAAAACAATGATGCCTCTGTTAAATGTTGCATTTTGCCTTCAAGATGCAACCTTGAGATCTCCGCCATCCTTCTTATCACCGGCTGAGAGACTCCAAAGGCTCAGGAAGAGGCCCAGAAGAACGAAAGAAGACATGCTGCAGGAAGTTATGAAACAGTCTCTTAAAGAGAATCAAAAGGCTCGGGAGTGGAGGGAGAGTGAAAGCAGGCTCCGCCAGGAAAACGCAGCGCAGCGGCAGCAAAGCATGCAGCTCCGGCACGAAAGCACAAAGGAACTGATTAGCATCTTGGCGCGCCAAGCGGACTCTATCCAGGCGCTCGTCGCCATGCAGGCGGAGCAGTACCGCACCCGCGCCCCCCCTGCAGCCAGTGTCCCAAAACACTTGTGCCCCCATGTCACCACCTGCCCACTTCACCCAACATCCAGGTTCTTATCGCCCACACCAGATGCCCCCAACACCTGTAGCTTCACCAGCCAGCCCTGGAAACTATGACCCTTACCCACTGCACTCAACTCCCATCCCGAATTATAGACATTCTGAAGTGCCGCACTCACTGCACAGCACTCCAGACAGGAAGCCCGAGTATGAAAGCAGGACATATACCATACCCTGTGATTGAACCCTTCCCCACACCACCCCCTTGCCCTTTCTGTCTCACAAGCAGTTGTGTTTCTTTTTAATACATGTATTTTCTCTTTAATAAACGGATTCTTTGGATGTGCAAACAGTCTTTATTATTGCATAAGGAAAAAAGATACCTTAGCCCAGGAAAGAAACAGGCAACGCAAGTGAGCTGAGCAAACACAAATCAGCTAGCAAAGACAGATAACTGATAACATTCGAACCACTTCACTTCAGGGTCGTGCAGGGCAGCACACATTACTGGTGGTTTTCAGCCTCAAATTTCTCCCTCAAGGCATCCCTGATCCTTGCAGCCCCACGCTGGGCCCCTGTAATAGCCCTGCTCTCTGGCTGTGCAAATTCAGCCTCCAGGTGTTGAACCTCTGAGGTCCATGCCTGAGTGAACATTTCACCCTTCCCTTCACAAATATTATGGAGGGTACAGCACGCGGATATAACTGCGGGGATGCTGTGTTCGGCCAAGTCCAGCTTCCCATATAGAGATCGCCAGCGGCCCTTCAAACGGCGGCCCTTCAAACGGCCAAAAGCACACTCCACAGTCATTCTGTACCGGCTCAGCCTGTAGTTGAACCGTTCCTTGCTGGTGTCAAGGCTCCCTGTGTAGGGTTTCATGAGCCACAACATTAAAGGGTAAGCGGGGTCTCCAAGGATCACAGTGGGCATTTCAATTTCCCCTACCGTGATCTTCCGGTCTGGGAAAAAAGTCCCGGACTGCATCTTCCGGAACAGGGCAGTGTTCCGAAAGATGCGTGCATGCACCTTTCCAGGCCAGCCTGCGTTGATGTCAATGAAACGCCCACGGTGATCCACAAGCGCTTGGAGAACCATGGAGAAATACCCCTTCCGATTAATGTACTCGGATGCTAGGTGGGGTGGTGCCAGAATAGGAATATGCGTCCCATCTATCGCCCCTCCGCAGTTAGGGAAACCCATTTGTTCAAAGCCAGCCACAATGTCCTGCGCATTACCCGGAGTCACAGTTCTTCTGAGCAGGATGCGATTAATGGCCTTGCAAACTTGCATCAGCACGACTCCAACGGTCGACTTTCCCACTCCAAACTGGTTCGCTACTGATCGATAGCAGTCCGGGGTTGCGAGCTTCCAGATTGCAATAGCCACCCGCTTCTCCACCGTCAGGGCAGCTCTCAATTTCGTGTCCTTGTGCCGCAGGGCGGGGGCGAGCTCCTCACACAGACCCATGAAAGTAGCTTTTCTCATCCGAAAGTTCTGCACCCACTGCTCATCATCCCAGACTTGCATGACAATGTGATCCCACCACTCTGTGCTGGTTTCCCGAGCCCAAAAGCGGCATTCCACGGTGCATAGCATGTCCGTGAATGCCACAAGCAAGTTCGTGTCATACGCGTTTTGCGTGACAATTTCATCGTCATCGTCGGACTCCTCGCTGTCACTGTGGATCTTAAGGAAGAGCTCGACTGCCAAACGTGATGTGCTGGCGAGACTCGTCAGTATTTTGCTCACCAGGTCGGGATCCATTTTCCCGCTGACCGAAACGGAGCACAGATCGCGCTACAAAGAAATCGTTGAAAGATGGCGCAAATTGTGGCCGGAAACACAGGGATTGCTGGGATGCGAAGCGATGCATCACGGGGTGTTGGGACAGGACCCAGAATGCACCATACCCCACGCCCCCTTCCCACAACCCACGGCGCCAGAATTGGAAGAGGTGTTCTGTGGGATACCTGCCCATAATGCAGCTCTCCCAAAACCGCTGCAAGTGCCGCAAATGTAGCCATGTTAGTGCTCGTTACTGCGCTGGCGCCTGCCAGTGTGGACAGGCTGCAGCGCTTTCCCTACTCAGCTGTACGAAGATGGGTTTAACTCACAGCGCTGTACATCTGCAAGTGTAGCCAAGGCCTTAGGCTGCGAGTCTGTCATGGAAGTCATGGATTCCGTGACTTTCCGGGAACTCTGTGACTTCTGCAGCATTTTTCCTCTACAAGGCTATCTCAAATGTAAGTGTACTTATAACTGGTATCTTAATTTTATTGTACATCAATTTCTCTCTCGTTTACAGTAGGGAAAGTGAGGAGCAAACAAATAGATGGGGATTGAATTGAGCCTCCACTTTCACAAAGGCCTTATTGTTTCCCCTCTTACAACTTCCTTTCTCCCTATATCTGTCTCCCATGATCATGAATATGCTGTGTCTAGGAGGGCTGGACGGGATTTCCGTAGAAGTCAGTTTGTCACTCATCAGCATGGTGATCTTTTTAAGCCTCTGCTGAGGAATGAGAACTAAACAGCTTCTGGAATTCAGAAAGTCTAGGTTTTGTGATTGACAGCGTATAGTGTAACAACTAAGCCACTAAACTAGCTTGTTCATCTCTGATCTTTTCTGTGTTCAGTTCACATCTTAAAATTTTTTTCCAGCTGGAAAATATAGCTGGAATTGAGACTGACCTATACCTCTTTACATTTTCATGAAGTAGGTTGATTCCTGCTTTTTACACCTATGTTATGTCACATTTGCTTGTTTTGTTTGTTGCAATGCTTTGCTTGTAGCTAATTGTATGCTTCGTACTTTATAATGATTTTTATTCTGTTTCTAGGAAAAGCTCTTGTCAAGATCTCTTCAAAGAGGTGAAGATCTTCAATTTGATCAGGTAGGAAACACTTTCATTTAAGATACTGCATTGTCTGTTTTTGTTTTTTCAGGCTTTATGGAATTAAGATGTTCTGTGGAAGCAGAGGATAACAGTTCTACTGTTCAGATGATTAATTTACAATGTTAGTGTACTGGTTTATCTTAAATAATTACCAGAGATAATAAGTCCGATTTTTGTTACCTACTGTAAAAGGTGATATAATATACTCACAGATGAATAATTTGAAGATGACAAATCCAAAATAGGATGTAGAAATGAGACCAGGAGCTGAAAGATAAGGATTATATGTTTCTGGCTTTGTCACAGACTTCATGTAACCTTTGGACAAGTCATTTTAATATTTCTGTCTAAATTTCCTCATCTCTAAAATAATGATAATTTCAGTGATTTTTATACGGCTCAATTATTGTAAGGTACTTTTAGATCCTTAAGTGGAAGGCATAATATTCATATGATGTATCTCTAATCTGTTTAATTTTAGGATTTTCTATAGTGCTCCTTACTGTATTTTCTAATGCTCCATTGTTTCATTCATTTCAAGGGAACTACTCACAGTGCATAAAGTTAAGTGTATGTGTAAATCTCTGCAGGATCAGGGCCTTAGTGCTTATCTATATAATAAGATTCCAGAATTGTCATTTTGTTTGTGTGTCACTCTGAAGCCTAGAATGTCTGAGTCAGTGTGAAGTGATGAAAACAGCTACAAGTGTGGTTGAGAACTCTGATTATTTAGAATATCACTGGATTCAATCATCACTGGGATACAATCCAGTTTTTAAGTTTTCAGCCATTTTAACTTTACAAATTACACCCATGTAGTATACAGCTACAGTAAGGCATGTATCTGTGCCATGCTCAGAGCCCTGAACCATTGTGTATTTGGAGGTAACTCAATAAGTCAGCACACTCAGGGCTGGTCCACACTGCGACGGGGGATCGATCTAGGAAACGCAACTTCAGCTACAAGAATAGCGTAGCTGAAGTCGACGTTTCCTAGATCGAACTAAGTTTACTTACTGTGGTTCCATGCGGCGCAGGCAGGCTCCCCCGTCGGCAGCGCTTCCTCCTCTCGGCGAGCAGGAGTTCCGCAGTCGACGGGGGAGCGCTTCTGGGATCGATTTATTGCATCCAGATGAGACGCGATAAATCGATCCCAGAAGATCAGTCTCTACCCGTCGAATCGGGCGGGTAGTGTGGACCTAGCCTTACTCTGCTATTAATCTGCATGCTACACTTTCATTGGTTGTATGCAGGAGACTGCATAGATGGTGGATTACGTGGTCAAACTGCCACACTCATTCTACAGCATGGGCTTTTATCTACTACTTATTGTTTCTAGTTCTGTCATCACATGGGTTTCAATCCTGCAAGGAGCTCTATGCAGGTGGATACAAGTGGAGCCCTGTCGGTTTATTGCCTGTCCCTAAGTACTTAATTAACTCTTAACTTTATTACTGAATAATATATTGTTGTACCCCGCTCACTGTTTGTTAATGTCCAGATTATTTTGGTAGATTGTTCCTTTGCATGTTTCCTCTGATTCGCATGTTTAGCATTCTGACAGAGGGCCTGGGGACCCTGCCCAAACTGTATAGTTCATGTCTGGGGGGGAGGAGGGGAGGAAGGAATCCAAGTGACCTGACTGAAACTGGCCAGACAAGGTGTCCTGTGAAAAGTTGTGTTTGAGCTAGGTTGATAAGCCTTTGAAAGGTGGTCATTAATCATTAAAGGGTTTTATTTTCTCGAGGACCCTTGCCTAGAAGGTGAAGAATGATACTGTTTGATGAACAGTTTTTTAATCTCTTTGACTTCAGAAAACTAGGATTTAATAAGCAGCTTGACAGGGAACACAGAAAAGGAGTTGGTATTAAGACATCACTGCAGTACTGACAAGTGGACTAGAATAGTCCGAGAGAGGGGATTGCTTTCAGGGGATGTAAGCCAATCACTTTTCATTTTTTCTTCGGTAACTAAGGTGACTTGGTGTGTTTTCACTTGAGATATGTTAAGCAAACCATTTCTGTTGTTTTAATTCCATTTCCTATTTTTAATTTTGTTTTTGTTGAGATTACTTTTGTTTAGGAAGTTTCATGCAAACGTCCTCAAATCAGAAAACTCCATGAAGTGAGATGCAGACAATCCTATCTTAGTGAATTGTGTTACTGTGAAGCTGACGTAGGCAAACCCATGGGGGGAAGCTGAAAGACTAAGAAGGAGACAATAGTTAATGATGGGTTGTAACGATGCTGGTTCTGGTGGGACCCAACTGAGAGTGCCAGTTCATGACAAATTGCTTCAAGCAGGGCAGCTACAGCCCAAGGCTGGGGTTTTTCCACCTCTAAGGCAAACCAAACCAGCCAGACAGAGGAGACTTTGGTTTTACCCCACTGGCTAACCACAAGTCATCCCAAGCAATCCCCTAAGACACTCCAGTTTCCCAGTCTCACCACCAGTGCCGCTCATTATGGGGACAAATGGTCATGAAAACCAATGCCCCAGTAAAAGAAAACAGGTCCTCCCGATCCCAACGGACCGAACCTCAGAGCCAGGTCAATATACAAATCAGATCTTACCCACAAATCACGCTGTTGCCAATCCTTTAGAATCTAAAATCTAAAGGTTTATTCATAAAAGGAAAAAGGTATAGGTGAGAGCTAGACTTGGTTAAAAGGAATCAATTACATACAGTAATGGCAAAGTTCTTGGTTCAGGCTTGCAGGAGGTGCCTCCGGCCACGCAGGGAACCCGGAAGGTGACTGAGTTGGGCGGGCGGGGAGCTCGCACCAATTTTTCCCAGGGCGGAGGGGGGTGGGGATTTTGGGGAGGGGCGGGGCTGGGGTGGAGTTGGGGCGGGGCCGGGGCAGAGCACCGAGCGGCGCCAACAAAAGGCGGCGCCTATGGCTAAAAACACTAAAAGGCAGACTGGAGAGAGAGAAAGTCGCTTGCAAATTGAAGGGGTCTGAGAGCTCCCCTTCTTTCCACCCCTTCTTTCCACCCCTTCTTTCTTCCTCCTCTTGTTAAAGTCTTAACTACTCCTGTTAAAGATGACATCTTGTCCTTGTTTCAAAAAGATAATTATGAAGAGTGAGTTGTTTGTCTTTGCAAAGTAGAGGATTGAAATTGACCATGTTTAAAAACTATAAATACTGAAGTATGTTTTACAGGATAGAACATTAACCACAATATTTGAAAAATAATAAAGAAATATAGTATTTTGCCTATTTTTAAAAAAATGTTATTATCTTGTCACCTTGATTGCTTTAATGCATTATTTTCTTTCTAAATCCTAAAGCGTGAATGTCCTAGCATACCTTACGGGTATTATCCCCGAATATGAAATTATTCAGTTCAATGACTGCAGTAAAGGGAAAAATTCAGTGGTGGTGCCATGGGTCAGATGCTGCAACCAGCATCCCCTGTGGTACCCCACAGCTGGAGTTAGTCCCTCAACTGAAAACTAAATACCACTGATTTACAACTTTTTCTAATGAAAGTATTAATTAATAAAATTTGCTGAACCCTAGGATAAACCACTCTATAATTGTTGGCCTCTTACATTCTTACTGTTAATGATTGGTCTCCTCCTATTAAGCCATATGGAAGATCTACAAGATACAAATGAATGCATTTGTAGGGAGAAATCAGAATAGAGCAGAAGAGCATATAAACTCCTAGATCCTTGAAATACAGAGTAATAAACCAAATTTCCTGGAAAAACAAACCAAACTATTTAATTAAAGTATATTACTAATTTCCTATTTTGATTGTTTTCTTTGTATCTAATTTTAACTTTAGTCTTTTGGAAACAAGGAATTTGTTATAGCAAGATCTGTATTTTAAAGGTGTTGAAAACATACTGAAGCAGAAGGTCAGGGTAGAACGACATGGATGAGTTTGTGGGAATAGAACTGTGGATCTTTGGCAGAATTTTTACAAGAAATACACTGTTTTAGTAGAAGGTCAAAAATTGTTTGTCACTTCACTTTGTGTTTATATGTTAAATCCTTACAAAAATAAATGCTGCAGTGGTGCACAAAATTGCAGTGAATAAGATTCTGGTCTTAATAATGTAGTACAAATGCTGAATTCAAATTCTGAGGTGGGAGTGGGGGACAAACTCCTTAGGACTCACCGTACCCTGGTCAGATGAGGCCATAGAGGTTGCTTCCCTGGAGAAGTGGGAGCCACAGAGATCAGAAAAACTCCTGGATGGGGATTAGTCATCATTCTGACTCTCAGAGCAAGTGAGTAGGATGAGCAAATTAGCTGAAAAATGGGACTATAATTTTGCCTTTATTGTAACCATAACCGGACCTAATAGAGCCACATAAGATTGTAATTTTACTGTGGAAAAGAAATAATGCTTTAGTCTTCAAATAGGAAGAATATTCTCTTAAATCTCATTGAGGTTTTTTTCGTATTTTGGAAAGAGAGATTCCAAAGTTAGCTAAAAGATGCAAAGTCTAAAGAAATAAGAAGCAGATCTTTACTCTGAAGCATTTCTAAAATGTGAAAAATTTTAAACATTAAAGTATTTAAATATTCTTGTTATTTAAAGCATATTATAAAGAAGCTATCTGAAGAGGTATTACATTACCAACTACTTTTTATAGTTGATATCACTGTTCTTATTAATCCCCTGCACACTTCAAAATATGTTTATTTTATTTTAAGAAATATTGTTTCCTCCTTGTTGTTAATGCAGCTTGAAATTAACATAGTTTTGTTTACTTTTCTTTTTTGTTTATCATAGGAATCCTATTTAATCCTGAACTTTTGGTGTTTTTCTAACACTAGCACTAGCAAGATTTTATTTGGGGCCTTTTCCACTGACCACTGTTATCAACCGTCCTTCTAAGGCAGGGCCATGAATGCTCACTAAATTGGGGTTGGGGTGCGGGGGGGGGGTGCAGGCTCTGGGGTAGGGCTGGGGATGAGGAGTTTGGGGTGCAGGAGGGTGCTTTGGGCTGGGACTGAGGGGTTCGGGGCAGGAGGGGGATCAGGGCTTAGGCAAGGGTGCGGGAAGAGGTGCAGGTTCTGGCTTGGGATGCAGGCTCTGGAGTAGCGCTGGGGACGAGAGGTTTGGGGTGCAGGAGGGTGCTCTGGCTGGGATCGAGGGGTTTGGAGAGTGGGGGGGATCAGGGTTGAAACGGGGTTGAGGTATGGGGAGAGGCTCAGGGGGCGCAGGCTCCAAGCAGCGCTTACCTCAAGCGGCTCCCGGATGCAGTGGCATGTCCGTTCTCCAGCCCCTATGCAGTGGCGCGCGTGGCCAGGCAGCTCTACACATTGCCCCATCCACAGGGACCACTCATGCAGCTCCCATTGGAGCGCATAGAAGCCGGAGTGCAGCCATGCGACGTCTTCCAGGAGCTGCGTGGTGCGGCCCCTGATCCAGCACCCCGGCCGGAGTGGGGCCAAGCCGTGTGGTGTGGCCCCCGATCCATCACCCCGGCTGGAGCGGCGCTGAGCCCCCTGCCCCAGACAGAGTGCTGGAGCAGGGCCAAGCCGCGTGGTGTGGTCCCAACTCAGCACCCCGGGCGGAGTGGGGCCAAGATACATGGTGCAGCCCCCGACTCAGCACCCTGGCCGGAGCGGGGCTGAGCCATGTGGTGCAGCCCCCAACCCAGCGCCCTGGCCGGAGTGGGGCCAAACCGCGTGGTGCGGCTCGTGGGCCTGCTTAAAACGGCTTATGAGCCGGATCTGTTCTAAGGACTCTTCAGGACTGAGTCATTCTCACTAACATACAAAGGAAGAGGAGGAGGGCTTCAGGAGCATTTCATTCTCTGCCCCAGGTAGCCAGAATACCTTCATAGCACATGAGAATGCTGGAAGGTGTGCCCAGTTATAGAACCAGGGCACACCTTATGTCCCTAGCAGAATGTGATGGGAGAGGAGTATAAGACTTCTGCTGACTACATCAAATGCTGACATCAGCAGTGTGTGCTAGCCTACAGTGCATCTGAGTGCACTTTACTGTTGCTCAGAGAAAGAGAAACGTGTTCCACAGTGAAGAATGCTGTCCTGTGCTAGCAGGATTCTCAGTCTAGAGTACGCTTTCCATCTTCTCCTTACTGTGCTTGCTGCCTTCATCATGGGCCTGATATAGTCCTAAAGTCGAATCAGTTTCCTCTACAAATATTGATATAATGTACAATCTTAAATTTGGGACCCAAACCACTTGATAATGTGTTTTTAAATAAAATGAATATTTCTTCTGTCCCATCATAAAACTATATAGAGAACGGCAATCCCTTTCCCAATAAGAAAAGAAAAAGAAAAAACAAAACAACAAAATATGCAACCAAAGATAAATACAAAAAACCTGCTTTGTGAAAGGCCTGGGATTATTGTACAATGTTTTA
This sequence comes from Chelydra serpentina, assembly GCA_037349315.1. NCBI lineage: Eukaryota > Metazoa > Chordata > Testudines > Chelydridae > Chelydra > Chelydra serpentina. The sequence goes on from JBAIAC010000014.1 coordinate 33,039,670, forward strand.
GGGTAGAACTATATAATTATAAAATAAACAAGCTAACAAGAATAGAAAAAATATCTTGCTAGTTTGAAAATGGGATCTCCTTGCAGTAAATATTTTACTATATTTTTTTAAGAAAATGATTAACCAGGAAAAGGATACATTTGCTATCTAAAAATGCATATTTGCATTTAAACCGTTGGGATGTTATGTTGGGGAAAAACGGTTTGTATTTTATTGTATGTTTTAGAAAAAATAAAAATAATTACAGTATAGTTTTGCATAAGAAAATCATACAATTCAGAAAATTTAACTTCAGAAAACTATGAGAATACAGCTGCGACGAGACAAATCACGTTGAAATATTTCATGTTCTTTCATTAAAAAAAGTGTTGAAAAAATGTTTTCAACGACATTGCCTGGCCATAGTGAATAGGACACTGAGTTTGGAGTAAGGAGACCTGGATTCTGTTCCTAGCTCTGCCACTGCCCTGCTATGTAACGTATACCAAGGCACTTGGCTTCTCTATGCCTCTGTTTCCTTTCTCTCCCTTTGTCTATCTTCTCTTTAACTGTAAACTCTTTAGAGCAGGGACTCTCTCTCTTTGTGGGTTTGTACAGCACATAGCACAATGAGAGCCCAATTTGGTTGGTTTCTAGTTGCTTCTGTAATATAAATAATGATAATACCGAAGAGATGAGCCACATCTAAATTGCACCAGTCCGAAAGCTGCAGGCCCCAAATTTGTATATAAATGTATTATTGCAGTGTAATAATGTTCTTTCATGTTAACAGACTTGTTGTCAGATTATAACGTTTTCAGTATTGCTTTGTTTGGAGTGTGGCCTTTCTATACCATTAAAATCTTAAGGATGCAAAAGTGACTGGGAGGGAAACAAAAGAAGCAATTAATTCTAACACAAAAATGACTTTTCATCAAGAGAATGAAGTGTTTTAGAATATTGTGGAGGGTAGATATTTGCTGTATTGTGATTTTAGTGCTAACACTTCTTAATCTGGAGTATGTGAAAATAGCATATAGCTTCAGTAGAAAGGTGTTCATTTTACTACTAAAGGTACGTCTATACTACCCACCTGATTCGGCGGGTAGCAATCGATCTTCTGGGATCGATTTATCGTGTCTCATCTAGACGCGATAAATTGATCCCGGAAGCACTCCCCGGTGACACCGGAACTCCAGCTCCGCGCGAGGAGTAAGCGGAGTCAACAGGGGAGCCTGCCTGCTGCGTCTGGACCTGCGGTAAGTGCTTTTAAGTTCGAACTAAGATACTTCGACTTCAGCTACGTTATTCACGTAGCTGAAGTTGCGTATCTTAGTTCGACACCCCCCCCCCCCCCACCCCCACCCTAGTGTGGACCAGGCCTTAGTGTACAACTTTTGGAATTTTAATCCCGTTAGTACAGTAGAACCTCAGAGTTATGGACACCTCGGGAATGGAGCTTGCCTTGGACTGGCAGCCCCAGCGTCTTGCTGTAAATGGCTGCCCTGGGGTTGGGGACAGGCAGCCCAGATGTGCCTATGTTTAAGATGCAATGCAGGCACAGTACAGTATTTCCTTTCCTTTTTTGGGCGGGGAGGGGGGTTCTCTGCTGCAGCCAGATTGGTTACTTCCAGTTTCACTTGATGTTTAGTTGACTGGTCAATCCATAACTCTGGTGTTTGTATCTTTGAGGTTCTACTGTAGTGATAAGATAGTATATAAACCATCTTATAGGGAAACATCAACTCCTAAATAACCAGAGTAGCTAAGGTTGAAAAGATAATACTTTTTGAAAACAACATTTTTCCTTCGATCAAGAGAAGCATTAGTACAAGGGGTAAGCAGGCAAGGGAGAGATGGATAGATTGGGAAAGAGCACTAAAGTGACTGATTGTGTAGGCTAATTGCTCATTTGGCCATTTTCATTGAAACCACCCAGTGATATTTGTTACGTACTGGCCATGTGCTTGGTACTGTACAATTTATTTATTTTGTAGCTTTTATGTGGTGCTTATCTCTTCAAAACAGCAATGAATTTAGCTGCACAACAGTTATTTCTATTTTAAAGATTAGGAGAATGAGGCACAGAGAAGTTAAAACAACTTGCCCAAGATCACACAGCAAGTCTTAACAGAACCAGGAGTAGAACCCAGATCTCCAGACCTCATGTGCTGTCACATTCTCCCATCTTACCTAACGTCAGTTTGGCCTTGCTCTCATTGGGAATAATAGGAACTGGCAGCTTATTCGAAAGAGAGTTCCTTTGCTAAAGACAGCAGTGACTTCAGTTCTTCTGAGAGCAAAGAGAAATGGCAATCATTTTGAAAGAGGGGACATAGAAGAACATTATTCATCAGCCCCTGCTGAAGGGGAAACTTACAGTTATGAAGAGTAATGGTAAAAATTGAACTCTAGTCCTAAAAGAAATTACTCAAATGTAACCTACATGCAAGATTTCAGTGAACTTTAATTATATGGGAAGTGTGAAAAGTCAGTGTTTTGTTACTGAGATCATTTGGGACAAGAGGTCTAATACAGGGCATTAAGCTTCTTAAAGGACTGATTTTAACTAACTTTGACTCATGAACTAATTATTGATTTTATTTATAAAGTCTAAGGAAATTTAGTTTTTGGCTAAAGCGTAAATGGCTGTAATTTTGGTGAAGATAATGCTGTATTCTTAGAACAATCACTGTGTGGATGATCCACCACTCACTATGAACTGGCCAGATTAAAGTTGGCCAGGCAATGTTTAGGGCACCTTTTCTAGCCCCTTCCCTTATTAGGGTGAGCAGTTCTGTCCTGAAAAAAGGCTGCTCATTTACCTGAACATACTTGCTTCCCAGGATTCAAGGCTGAGCTACTAGAGTCGCAGGTCATATGCGTGCAGGTTCTTCTTCGAGAGATGTCCCTGTGGGTGCTCCACTCCAGGTGTTGGTGCATCCCTGCACCTTCGCGCAGAGATTTTTACAGCAGTACTCGTACCGGTCTCGCGCTCGCGCAGAGCCTGACACCCCCCCCCCCACCCCCCCGCTCTGAGCGTACCTTAATAGTACGCGTGTGTGACCAGTCGTCTCAGTTCCTTCTCTACCATCCCCGGCCTGAGACGGAGCTCAGCAGACTCGTTAGAGACTTTCTTTCCCTTTGTTCAAATTCCTTCCTAGTTAGTTAGTTTGTTACCAGAAATACTTAGTTACCATTTTTCTCTCTTTTAAAAAAATTGTTTTTTCTTCGTTCCTGTCAGCGGCAGCCGCTTCCGACATGCCTGGCTCCCCAGGCTTTAAGCGCTTCTCTACCTGCAATGATGGCCATTCAAAATTCATAAAATGTTTGGGGGAGTCCCACATCCCTAAAAAATGTGCCCACTTGAGCAAGCTTAAATTCAGGGCACGGAAAGATAGGGAACTAAGACTAATACTGCTCCTCCTTCAGAAATCCTTAGAGTCAGCTTCAGACCCAGGTGCCGACTCTGCTGCATACCACAGCCCCCCCGCCTCAAAGAAAGATGAAAAAAACTTCAAAAAAGGCACCTTCTCTCACCCGCAAAGGGAACTTCGTGGCAGAAGCCTTCCCCAGGCAGGTCTACAGCCTCCCTCCCGGTGCTTCCCCGGCTGAGCACTTTTGACATGCCGGGCTTCTCCGGCGCCATGCGAAAACCACCTGCGGTGGAAGCACAAAACTCCGGTGCCGAGGTTTCAGGCTTCCAGTTGCCTGCTTCTCATCTGGCACCGTTCGGCACCGTGACTGAAGTGGTGCTGACACATTCTGATATGCCTGATCCCCTACATTGCTCTCCCGGCACCCGCTGAGCTGGCCGGCAGTGAAACAATGCTCAGGACACTGGTGCAGAGGAACTTTTCTTCACAGCAAATTCCTCTTGCACAACCCTCACCTCACAGAGGGACTCTAGCACCACAATTTACACAATCAAGGGACCTGCTGGTGTCACCTATCCTGCAGTTACCCCCTACTTAATGCCTACTTTTCTCCAAATGCTCAGTCAGGGTCCGGACAGTCTTCCACATGCCACCACAGCCAGGCGTGACACCTGCCCGGCACCACCAGCTGATGAACCTGCCACTGGGGTCAGGGACCAGGCAGCACCGTCCGAACTGCAGGATCAGTCACGACCTGCCTCAAACCCAGTAGACCCAGTTGTTGCACCTGATGAAGCCTTACTTCCTCCTCCCCCGACATCTTTGGATAACTTCTCAAAATTACAAGACCTTTTCAAAAGAGTTGCCAGTGAGTTAAGAATTAACTTGGTGGAGGTTTCTGAACAGCAGCATGAGTTAACGGACATCCTGCAGCCCTCTTCTTCTTCTAGGATTGCATTACTGATCAACGCAGACCTTTTGGAACCTGCTAAGGCCATATGGCAGACTCCCGCTGAAAGCCTACCTACCTGTAAATGAGCGGACCGCAAGTACTTCATCCCTTCCAAGGGCTCTGAATTCCTTTTCACTCATCCAGCGCCAAACTCGCTGGTAGTAGACGCAGTCAACCAAAAGACCAAACACCAGTTTACCCACTCCACCCCACCCCATCCGACAAGGACAGTAAGCGATTAGATCTGCTCAGAGGTAAAGTATACGCATTTTCCACATTACAGTTTCACATTGCTAATTATACTGCCATTCTGGCAAAATATGACCACAAAAATTACAACAAATTCATGGACTTTATCGATGACATTCCAATCCAGAAGAAAAGAAGCAACAATTCACGGCTTTAGTTTCCGAGGGACAAATCATTTCACGTACCTCTCTTCAAGCAGCTCTCGATTCAGCCAATACTGCAGCAAGATCCACTGCTACAGCAGTGGTCATGCGCCGAGGTTCATGGCTCTCCTCCTCTTCATTTCCTCGAGAGATCCAGAGTACCATTGAAGATCTTCACTTCGACGGTAACAAACTCTTTGCCTCCACGATGAATGATGTACTTCATTCAATGAAGGACTTAAGGGCAACTCTCCTGTCCTTAGGAATTCAAACCCCTATGACCAAAAGGCAACAATATAGATATCAACCTTACCAGCGTCCACGCTACCCCGCATATACCCAGCACTTCCGTAGATCACATGAGCAACAAAAACAACAGCAATGCCAGAGACCCAGATACCAGCGTCATCGCCCCAATTCCTCGGCAGCATCTCAACCCCCTCCGACTAATAAACAGATTTGAAGCCTTGGTCGAGGTTTAGAAAACAAAGTTCCTGCATCCGCGCTTACACCGCATGTCCTTAATTTTGGATACCACCTACGACCATTCTCCCATCAATGGCAGAACATTACCACCGACAAGTGGGTTATAGAGGTCCTCACAATTGGCTATTCCATCCCTTTCCTATCCTTGCCTCCCACCCACCCACCCACCCACCCACCCTGTCCCTGTCCCTGTCCCTGTCCCTCTTCAGGGACCCCTCTCACGAGCAACTGCTCCTCCAAGAAGTACATCTCCTTCTATTGGGAGTAGTGGAACTCATGCCTGAATGACACAGAGGAAAGAGGTTTTATTCCCATTATTTTTTAACAGAAAAGAAAACCGGGGGATGTCGACTGATCCTCGACCTCAGGAGTCGCAACAAATTTATCAAAAGGCAAAAATTCAGAATGGTTACTCTCACCACCATAATCCCAGCGCTGGATCAGGGCGACTGGTTTTCAGCCCTCGACCTACAGGACACCTATTTTCATGTGACTATACATTCGGCCAACAGACGTTTTCTTTGTTTTACCCTCGGCTCGACACATTTTCAGTACAGGGTGCTACCCTTCGGCCTATCCACCGCCCCCCATGTTTTTTCCAAGCTCGTAGCTGTAGTCACTGCCTACCTCAGGAAACAAGGGGTCATAATATTTCCTTACCTCGACGATTGTCTCCTCAAAGCCTCAACGCTCGACGAAGCGCTTCGATTCACGCAGCTAACTGTTGCTTGTTTCCTATCCCTCGGCCTACAAATAAACAAAAACAAATCTACATTATCTCCTACCCAGCACCTGTAGTTCATAGGGGCACACCTCAATTCCTGGACGGGAATAGCATTTCTCCCACCCAATTGCTTCGACACCATAAAACTATTGGCAACGAAACTTCGCAACGGTCCTCAGGTCACCTCTTGAGACTGTCTACAACTACTAGGTCACATGGCCTCGTGCACCTTCGTGGTCCAAAATGCACGACTATACATGAGGTGCTTTCAAGCTTGGTTGACCACGGTTTACAGACCGAATGTGCACACTCTAAACAAGCCTCTATCCATACCTTTCAGAGTCAAAGACTCTCCTATGGTGGACAGTTCCCTCTAACCTCTGCTCAGGAGTCCCCTTTCTCCAGGATGCTCCATCCCTCATAATGACTACCAATGCATCCTTCACAGGGTGAGGTGCACACAAATCCCACCACACAGCCCAGGTGCTATCGTCTTCAACTGAAACCTCCCTGCACATAAACGTCCTAGAACTTTGAGCCATATGCAATGCCTGCTGTCACTTCCTCCCATTAATCCGGAACCAACATCGCCTGCATGTTCTGTGTAAACAGGCAGGGAGGAGCTTGCTCTCACTCGCTTTGCACAGAAGCTATGAAGCTCTGGAATTGGTGCCTTGTGAACAACATCCGGATATCCATTGCCTGTCTTCCCGGAGCTACGAGTACCACAGCAGACTAATTAAGCAGAGGCTTTCCCTGGGATCATGAATGGGAGATAAATGAGATGATCATCCGCAACATATTCCACATTTGGGGCTACCCAACCAGAGACCTTTTCACAACTGTGAAAAACACAAAATGTCCCGATTTTGCTCCAGAGCGGGACTGGGCAAAAGTTCCCTGGGAGCTGCATTTATGATCCCATGGCACCAGGACTTACTCTACCCTTTCCCCCCGATACCAGTTCTCCACAGAGTTCTGACAAAGATGCGAATAGATCGTGCCACGGTGATTCTGATTGCCCTGTCGTGGCCCAGACAACCGTGGTTTCCGTTCCTCACCAGAATGTCAATTCGACCACCAATTTCATTGCCCCTCACTCCAGACCTCCTATCACAGCAACACGGCCGATTTCTTCACCCCATGTCCATGCATCACTTCAAAGCTTGGTTCCTACATGGGTCTCCCAAAACGAATGAGCATGCTCTGGGCAGGTTTAAAGAGTACTCCTACATAGCAGAACACAATCTACTCGCATCATCTATCTCCAAAAGTGGAAGCGATTCACACAATGGTGCTCAACTAAACAACTTCCTCCTACTTCTGCACCTCTCCCACTCATACTTGACTATCTATTAGACCTTAAGCAATCTGGCCTTTCTTTCAGCTCCATCAACGTCCATTTAGCTGCTGTTACAACTTTTCATGACAAGATCGACAATACCTCTGTTTTTGCTCATCCAATCACCAAGCGTTTTCTCAAAGGACTCCAATCCCTATACCCACACATTAAACCTCCTACCCCTCTATGGGACCTTAGTATTATCCTGCTTAACTCAACAATAATTCGAGCCCCTAGCCACTTGCTCCCTCTTACACATCTCTATGAAAACAGCATTCTTAGGGACAATCACCTCCGCCAGACGGGCAGGAGAAATAGCAGCTCTCATGGGAGACCCACCGTATACACTATTTTTTAAGGACAAGGTTACCCTTCAATTACACTCCAGATTTCTTCCAAAGATGTATTCGTCATTCCACATCAATGAGCCGATACACCTACCAACCTTCTTTCCTAAACCACATGCAAACTCTTTTGAATCCACAATGCATATGTTAGACGTACGCAGGGCTTTGTCCTTCTATTTGGATAGAACCAAGCCCTTTAGGAACTTTTCTAGACTCTTTGTCTCCATCGCGAAGCGTTCCAAAGGGACACCTATTTCTACCCAGAGACTTTCAAACTGGATTTCTGAGTGTATCCGACTGTGGTATCAGATAAAGAAAGTTACGCCTCCAGCTGGCATCAGAACTCACTCCACTAGATCTGTGGCTACCTCCGTGGCTTTTCTATGCAAAGCTCCCCTGACTGATGTGTAAAGTGACCACTTGATCTTCTGAACACACATTTATTAAGCACTATGCTCGTACTCAAGGCCCTCTCTCTGATACACCATTAGGCAGAGCTGTGTTATCTACTGCATTCCTACCAAATCCAAAGTCCTTTCCTCCTTGAGAGACACTGCTTTTAAGTCACCTGGAGTGGAGCACCCACAAGGACATCTCTCAAATAAGAAGAGGAGGTTACTCACCCTATGCAGTAACTGACATTCTTCAAGATGAGTGTCTCTGTGGGTGCTCCACTACCCACCCTCCTCCCCTTTACTTTGGAGTTGGGGTAGCCTCCGTTGTAGAGAAGGAGACTGGTCGCACACGTGTACTATTAAGGTACACTCATAGTGTGGAGGGCAGGGGGGGAGCAGGCTCTGCATGTGCGCGACCAGTACGAGAACTGCTGTAAAAATCTCTGAGCAAAGGTGGAGGGACGTACCAACACCTGGAGTGGAGCACCCACAGGGACACTCATCTTGAAGAACGTCAGTTACTGCACAGGGTGAGTAACCTCTTCTTTTTGTCTGTGACTCCCAGTGGGTCATCTACACCTCTCACTTCACCACTCGCCCATCATCGCAGGACTTTCTGTGTCTGTTGTTCAGGACCGGTAACTCATGTAACAAAGTGGCTAAAATGCTGCTTTAAGTCCAAAATTCAACTCAGCCTTTCCTATGGAACCACAAGAGGCACTTGCATAATAAGTAAAAGTGGAAATAATTTTTGTTAGGAAAATCAAGGTATTTGATGAATTGGCATTTTACATTTTTTTAGAATTAATTATTTAATGGGGCCTACAATAATATAAGAAAGTTAACAGAATAAGCCATATTTATGTATTTTAACAAGATCAAGGGAAATTCTTATGGCCTTTATGAATCAGAGTAAATCTCAAATCATTTGGAAGCAGGCATAGATTATTCTGCTTTCCATTAGTGTACAAATGTTAAACTAACTTTCTATACTGTTATAGTAAATGTCATGTATTAACCATCTTTCAGCTAAAATATCTCTATTATAGTAAAATAATATACATCTAATAGAGCTCCCTTAGTCTCTCTGCAAACCAAAAATCACACTCCATGTCTTTTCAGTACTAATAACACAAGTATTTAATGATAATGGTACAGGCTTATATAATGTCATCAAAGAAGACAATCCTCATCTTTAAATAATGTGCTAGGCTTCTTTCATAGTGACCATTAATAACTAGATAAGGAGCTTTTTAAAATGCCTAATTTAGCGTTATTGTTAAAATTACATGTAAAAAGCTTCTGCTACCATTGGTAAGTGGAATAGAAACCTGTACCTTACTCACACTGCAGGAGGATAGTACAATGTCCCCTGGTAGCTCATTCCATACCCAAGCTCATTCCATATCCAAGCCCCCTTTACTGATAACACTTAACATCCAGGATAAGAGCCAGAGATAATCAACTGCATTTTCCCAGTTATGTAGCTGTCTTGGGGGCTATAGATGCAGAAGTAGTGCTTGATTATAATGGGTCGTGGCCCATTTGTGGATTTGTCAAAACCTTAATTTGGCAATAGAAGCGGATTAGGACCTGTGCACAACATAGGGATGTTGTTGTCTTGATAACTGTTCCATTAAGGATATGTTCTACACAAACTAAAGCCTCTCCCTGGCTTCTGCCTTCAGCCTAGGTGCAGTGAATTATAATAATCCGATGCATATCTCTTAGGGTAGGTCTACACTTACCAGTCGCGTCGGAGGCGACGGATCGATGTTCTGGGTTCGATTTATCGCGTCTTGTCTAGACGCGATAAATCGAACCAGGAAGTGCTCCCCCGTCGACGCTGGTAATCCTGCTCCACGAACGGAGCAGGCAGAGTCGACGGGGGAGCCTGCGCGCCGCGTGTGGACCCTGGGTAAGTACCTTTTCATTCGAACTAAGATAGTTCGACTTCAGCTACGTTATTCACGTAGCTGAAGTTGCGTATCTTACTTCGAATTTCGGGGCTAGTGTAGACCAGCCCTTAGAAGCATATATTCTAAAGAAATTATCAGAAACACTCCAGTGATAATGATATACTGGTATTTTTGGTAATGCATCAAACTCTCTGGGGGGTTATTTTTATAGAATGTGTATAGTCCTTAATTCCATTCACCTATAGCTAGGAATATAACTGAATCATGAATTGCAAGTAACAGATTTAATATGTAGTTATTGTTTGTGTTACAAAAGAAGCTATTTAAATCTAAAATAAAAATGTTCAAACGATAAGAATTTTTAAAAAATGCTTCAGATCAGTATGATAGATGATTTTACTCTCTCTAACTCAGGGGTAGGCAACGCACGCGAGCTGATTTTCAGTGGCACTCACACTGCCCTGGTCCTGGCCACCGGTCCAGGGGGCTCTGCATTTTAATTTAATTTTAAATGAAGCTTCTTAAACATTTTCAAAAACCTTATTTACTTTACATACAACAATAGTTTAGTTATATATTAAAGACTTATAGAAAGAGACCTAAAAACGTTAAAATGTATTACTGGCACGCGAAACCTTAAATTAGAGTGAATAAATGAAGACTCGGCACACCACTTCTGAAATGTTGCCGACCCCTGCTATAACTGAAAGTTTTGATCAATTAAAGAGATGCAAATGTAGTTACCTGAGAGAATACAAATTATGTTGTTCTGAGGTCTGTGATTTATTGCATTCAGTCCTCAACCATTGTCAAAAATAATGGCTAGACCAAGAGTTTGGTGATAATTTTAGAGTTGATATTTTGAATACTATATTAGCTAGAAACACTTTCTGAACAGCATTAGAAAGTTCAGCCTTCCAATGATATTAATGGCAATTGTCTGTCTTGAAATACAAGTGTGTGAGTGCCAAAGCAGTTCAGTTACTGTGTGTTATGCTGCAGCACTGTGATTGGCTAAAATGTCCAATTCTTGCAGACAGTCCTTGCCACAGATAATGCAGGTGTAAGGCGCAGTGACAGAAGATGTAGTCAGCGCACTACTAGTGGTTGAGGCCTTCTGTACTTTCCTTTTTGCTCTCTGTTTTCCTCTCTTTCAAGCACCTCTCTTCAGCCTCTTTGACTTCTTGGTGCAGCACAGCCTTCCACTGTAGCCTGTTGCTAACTGCATCTTCCCAGCTTGCGGCATCAACTTGAAAGTTTTCGAATCCCTCTTGCAAACATCTTTGAACCTGAGGCTAGGCTGGTCCAGTGGCCTTAGAGCCTCTGAAAGTTCTCCATACAGGAGATCCTTTGGAATGTGTCCATCATCCATCTGGTGCAGATGACCAAGCCTGTGAAGATGCCTATTAATCTTGGTCATTTTGCTTTCTCTAGTAGTTCAGTGTCAGGAACTTTGATTTCCCACTCAATATTTAGAAGACAATGAAGATATCAGGTATATACGGTATTCATTTTCTGCCCTGGCAAATGACAGGATGGCAAACTTTAAAATAGAGTTATTTTGATTACTGTCTTGTTGCCTCTTAACTTCCATCCAACATGATTTTGTTAAACACTGCCTCAAAACTGTTTAAACTAGAAATCTGTGCTTTATTATAATATGAAAACAACAGATTGGAATCTCAGATTTCAGATGCTATAAGGTGTTAAACTCTAACAATTAATGAGATATTGGTTGTTTTAACCACATTAGAATTGAAGTGGTGGGATAAGACAAGGAGATGGTAATACACTGACATGATTTTAAGGTCCAGTATCTTTCCACCTATCAGGACTGGTAGAACTTTGGACCAATAGAAAAGTTTTTAAATAAAACTTTCCAATCACTGGCATTGACCAATGATCAGAAAGGAAAAAGAAGAAAGTGTGCCAGTGGAAAACTTCTTTCTTCTTTGAATGCATGTCTACATATATATTCCACTGTTGGTGCACGTGTGTCCCGTGCACTCGAGCTAGAGACTTATGATCAGCAGTACCCGATGGGATGACTCATGCACCCTTAGTGTCCTTGTGCCTCCAACTGAGGACATAAAGGGCAAGCATGTTCCAGCTTTCCCTCTGTTCCTTCTCACTGCTCATGGCTACGAATTGGAGCTCTCAGTGGCTGCCTCTAAATGTTATGTAATTAGCAGTTAAGTACTAGCTAGTTAGTTAAGTTAATGTTAGAATTTTACAGTGGTTTCCTTTTGTTTTCTTTTTGAAGAAACTATTCTTGTTTATTAACTGGGGAAGTACTGTCAGCACTTGTTCAGTCAAAACTGAACTCATCCCCAGGTTGCAAAAACTGCCCACGATGTGAGACAGAAATGCTCTTAAATGATGGGCAGGTGCTTAATTTGCCTAGATAAGGGGCACATCACTGAGGAGTGTGCTATTGCAAGTTGTTTTGCAAATAAACCCAGAGATCTAGGAAACATCAAGTTAAACTTAAAATGTTCCTGACTGAAAGATCACTGTGCCATGCCAGGCCTCTGATCTTAGTCTGCTTGGAGCTGGTTCATCTGACTATGCCTCATCTAAGAGCGCACCAGTAGCCACTTTATCTTAGGGTGACCAGATGAGAAGACCCGAAAATCGGGACTTCCCGCCCGAAGTTGTTGAGCAATAAAAAAAACCCTCTCCCGCCCGAAGTTCTTCAGCAAAAAAAATAAAAAACGGAAGAGACCAGAAATCGGGACAAAAGGCATCCCGACCAAGCATCGGTCGGGACGCAGGACAAAAGATGAAAAATCGGGACGGTCTTACATCTGGTCACCCTACTTTATCTGGAGCCACAAACCCCTACCCTGACAAAGCTTCATAAGACTTCTGAAGAGAAGTGTCTGCATAAACACATTGGGAAGAATATCACTTTCCCATAATTTATATTGTGAAATAATATTGTGTGCTTTAAATGTGAATTTGCTTTGTGACAGCATTCAGGTAGATTATTTTAAAATATCTAGCATCTTCTAGTTAATTTTAGCATGGTTGCCTATATAGAGTATTTCAAAGCTCCAGATTAACTTTACAATATTTGCATGTTTCTTTATAATACGTTTTTCATTATGTTTGATTTAGAACGTTGTGATTACAAAAATTCCCTTGAATGAACATAGATTATTTTGTCCAAAAATTACTCTAACATAACATAGAACTATTCAGACAGTATTAATAAATCTAGAAGAGAAGATGGTTCATAAGATTTATAATTTAGTTACTTCAAATCAATGTACCTTTTTTATCTTTCCAGTTGATAAGCTCTATGAGCTCAGTAGCAGAGCACTGTCTCCCCTCCTTACTACGCACCTTGTTTGACTGGTACAGGCGTCAAAATGGAACTGAAGATGAATCTTATGAATACAGACCTCGATCTAGCACAAAATCTAAGGGGTAAGTGCCATTGAATTTTCCCCCCCAGCAAATCAACATTTGGTTCATATGTTTATTGCTATAAAAGTGTAGTTGTACTTTTTGGATAACAAAACATTTCATATTTTGGTCTCTTATTTCCTGGGTCAGCAGAGGCTAAAGTTTCCCAGATTTTCCCTTAACCTGGGGAGAAGTAACACCTTGAATATAATTTAATGATTCCTAGGGCTAATTTAAGGAGTAGTGTTGATGCACTCTGAAATGATTCCTAACTAGTTCATGTCCTCTGGAGAGTGGGTTGGTTGGGGTTTTTTGGGGCTGCCTTTTTGGGGTGGGGAAAAGGCATGGAAGCAGTAAGAAAAAAATCAGAAAGATTTTCTGGCCGCCTGAAACAATATAAAAAATAAATAAATCCTGCTGCCCCCCAAACCTCTAATTCTTTCCTAATCATGCACTGTATTGGATATATATCTGGCTATTTTTACTTTAAAACAACCAACCAAGCACTAATATGTAACTCTTATACTATGTATCTGAATTCAGTCCTACATATAATGTTTATTCTTAATTTCTTCTTTTAGGGATGAACAACAGCGTGAGAGAGATTATCTACTTGAAAGGAGGGACTTAGCTGTAGATTTCATTTTTTGTTTAGTTTTAGTAGAAGTTCTAAAACAGGTAAGCTCTTCAGCTTCTACAAGGTGTGTGCTTGCTGTTAATCTTTTTTTTGTAATTGTTATTATCCAAATGTTTCAGTCGTCTACTTCAAGTTTTTTTTTATATAAAACTCAGGCCAGCACAGGATGAGTACATGTGATGTTACAATAATTTTTTCAGCTGCACAAAGGTTTCAGCCTCTCCTCCTTGCTCTCTCCTCAACTCCCCATCCCTTCCTTACACCTTCTCTATTGAAATTTCTTAGAGGGCATGTCTACACTGCCCCACAGTTTGGACTATGAGATGTGACTAGCAGTGCACACCAAAGTTCTGTATTAAAAATTCCCTATGTGGACATTGTGGGCATGTACGAAAAGGTTCCTGATTCACATTGATGTAGTCCTGTTTGAAGAGGACTATGTTAATGCGAAGAAAAGTCAGAATGAGGAAACATAATTCTTCTTTGAGTGTTCTCCACATATTCCCAATGATGGTGGCTGGTGCAGCTGAGATGTTGGAATGTTCTCATAGCAGCACCCATTACAGTACTTGCATGTCCATCCTATCCTTCCCCTCAATGTTCTCAAACATTCTGAGGATAAGGGGATGTGTTGCCCTCTGCCATCTCTGTTCCTTCCAACTATAGCAGCAGACAGATATGGATGTCTCCAGATCTCTTGGATCCAGAGCCTTCTCTCAAGACTTTTTAGTGACTTGGATAGCTTTTTACTTTTAGTATAGTTAGTATAATTAGGATAAGAATAATTAGTTATTTAGGTCAATTGTTATTTTTAGTGTAGCTAAATAGTTGTTCAAATCAGTTCCCTCTACTAGCTAAATGGCAGATCCAAAGGCAAAGAAATCCAGTTTTAAGTGTGCATCTTGCCTGATAGTCTTCCTGGAATTGGACACCCATGTCAGATGCTTGGCATGTCTTGGTGAGGACCATTGTTATTTGACTTGTTCTGTCTAAAGTATGTTCACTCAGAGAGCATGTAAGGAGCATCTGAACAGACAGCAAGCCCTCTTGCTTCAAGAAGCTTTGCTGGCAAAGCTACTTGAAATTGATAACTGAGGGATTCAAGCACAATTTAAAAAGATTGGTGTCAGCACCTCGTACAGCTGGCTCAAAGAAAAAGAGTACTGTGATGGAAGGTCTGATCTTTGTTCTGGGATCAAGTTCCATGACTGCCACACAGTCTGTTCTCAAACTTTGACCCAACAATGAAAGCACCAGAGACTCCCTTGGCACTGTCCTCTGAGACAAGAAGTGAGTGGCGAGAAAAAAGCCATTAGATTGTCCATCTCAGTTCCAAAAAAGATGGCAAAAGACAAAAAAGCACCTGTAAGTGGTGTGACGTTACATTAAGGAGATTCACTGGCTCCGGATCTGTCAGTATTGGATCCTAAATTGAAGGCTAAGAGTGCTCATTATGGTAAATCCCTTCATAAATCTCATCTAACAGATCCAGAGTTAGTTATGGAATCAACATGTTTCTTCATCACAGATTCGCACATTTACTTCAGTTACTGTGGTAGCTTATTTCTGTATCTCTGAGTATGTCTACATAAGGATAAAAACCCCATATCTGGCCTGGGTCAGCTGACTCAGAGTTGCAGGGCTTGGGCTCCAGGGCTGGAAAATCGCTGTGTAGACATTTGGGCTCAGGCTAGAGCCAGATTCTCTATGCAGTGATTTTTAGCCCTGGAACCCGAGCCCCATGAACCCGAGTCAGCAGACCCAGACCAGCCACAGCCAAGCGGCGGGTCTGTTATCCCTGTGTAGATACCCTATCAGACCAAATCACCACAAATATCTCTACTTTTATGGTGCTAATGCACTTCCAGTATAAGAACCTTCCTTCTGGCCCATCTGCTGCCCCTAGAGTTTTACAAAATGCCTTTTTGCTGTAGCAGCCTCTTTGACAAGACAAGGTGTTTTTTCCCCCCCATCTAGATGATGGGCTCCTCAAACTCGCATTTCAAAAGAGCTTTCTCAAGGACTTTTGTTACACATGTGCCCTCTACGAGAGATTAGGACTTTTGATCAATATGAAAAAGTCCCACATTTGTCCTACACAGAGAATTCCCTTCATACGAGCAGTTCTTGATGCACAGGAAGGTAGGGCTTTTCTGCCATGCAAGAGGCTCCTCAGGATTCAATCTGCTGTAGGTACGCTAAATCAATAAAGTACCCCAAAAGTAACATTCTTCTTAAAGTCAAGATTTTTAGGACTCCGAGGAAGAGGGGAGAGTGGGTAGATAGCATGAATATTAGTACTCCACTGAGTCCTAATAGAACTTGACTCTAGGCCGTGGAGCAGTAGAAGGAATTGAGGCAGCAAAGGGCATCTGACCCCCTTCTATAGCCTCACCCTCTGAGTGTTCGGAAATGCTATCAGAAGGGGTAGGAGGGAGTGTGAGCGCTTAAACAGGTACTGCTATTGGAAGGTTCCACCAGCAAGTGCAACCCAAGTGTGAATATGCAGTGTCCATCTCAAAGGACTCCAGTTACAGGTAAGTAACCTTCATTTTTGTCCATTCTCAGTAGCATCAATATCAGTAATCATCAACCTACTACTTTGCAGAAGAGAGTTGGCTGCATGCTAACACTTTATATTATTTGCATTAGTTAGAACTTCACATTTATTCATATTAAAAATATAATAACAGAAAATCTTACAGGAGGAAAGTCCCAGGACAAAGAAGTGTGTTGCATTCTCTGTAGTTGAATCATGACATTATTTTTGCGGGGGGTTGTGTGGGGGTTGGAGGATACTTCTGAAATAAAAATAACTTACTCTTAGTAGTCTTTGAAAATTTAATTATTTGACAAAGCCAGCCTATTTAAACATTTAAAGTAGTTAAATAAGTAGCAAAAAGTGGGTGTACATCCAGAACAAAAGTGATCCTTTAAAAAATATATTTGGCTCTTTTTAGGTGCTTACTCTTAGGAGGCAAAATGAAAACATAGCTGAAAGGCTAAAAAGGGAAAGCTCTTCCATTGAACACAAAATGTAAAACCTCTTCACCTTTTATATGGTATTAAACAGAATCACTGTGAGATTGGCCCACTTAGATGTGTTTGTACCTGATCTCTACACCAAATCTACCTTATTCTTAGGAAGGAATTGATGTGTGCGTGGCCACTCTGATGTACAGTACTTATAAAATACTTTAATCTTCAAAAAGCTTCATAAACATGATTTTTGATAGTTTTATTTTTTTTAAAAAACAACACATACACACTGGGAAAAGTTGGGCTGTGCCTTTGGGGCCAGTGTTCAACCATTTCCTTACTCAGTTATGTCACCTCCTTTGATGTGATACAAATTGGGCATAAACTCCTCTTTTCTGTTCTTGCTTTTTCTCTTTCCTCTTAACCAGATGGATGAGCTTTTAAACTGATGCCTTTGGCCTCCTTTCCCTGACATGAATATCTTTACCCTACATTTGAGGTTAAATGTGGAATAGTCAGACCACATCAGTTAGGTCTGAAATGAAACAGTTAATCTAGACGCATAGCTATTCATGATATGTACATACAGTAACTCCTCACTTAATGTTGTAGTTCTGTTCCTGAAAAATGCGACTTTAAGTGAAACGATGTTAAACTAATCCAATTTCCCCATAAGAATTAATGTAAATAAGGGGGTTAGGTTCCAAACAAACAATTGAATACTGGTACACAGCGATGATGATAGTGAAGCTTGGTTGAGGTGGAGGAGTCAGAGGGTGGGAA
Source organism: Chelydra serpentina (assembly GCA_037349315.1). Taxonomy (NCBI): domain Eukaryota; kingdom Metazoa; phylum Chordata; order Testudines; family Chelydridae; genus Chelydra; species Chelydra serpentina. The sequence goes on from JBAIAC010000014.1 coordinate 33,057,393, forward strand.
TTTCCCAGGGAATGCCTTACTAAATGAACTAGCACTCCACTGAGCCCTCAAGGGTTAACTCTCACACTTTACAAGCCAGCAGGAAAGGAGGGAGGGCAGACAGAGACAGATGTGTTTCAGAGATAGAGATGCACATTTCCAATTAGGTATCAAGAGTGGGGTCAGAAGTACACTGCCTTGTTAATTAGATCAGCAAGCCCGCAGCTGCAGCTTCTGCCTAAGGCAGCAGCTCCCTCCCTTGTGTGTCCCCCCTGCTCTATGGAAGATGGGGTAAGCAAGGTGCATTAGCCCCCCTCTTCTTCCCCTCCCCCCCACACTGCAAGCAGGCACCCTGACATTAGCCCCCGTCTTCCTCCCCTCCCCCGCACATAGCAAGCAGGCAGGAGTCTCGGGGAGCAGTACATGGCAGTGGGGGAAGGGACAGTTGAACTGCCATTGATAGCCTGCAAACGACATTAGAAGGGAGCATTTCACAACTGTAAACGAGCATGCTCCCTAATTGATCAGCAACATAAGAACGAAACAACATTAATCGGGATGACTTTAAGTGAGGAGTTACTGTAATGTGATCACTTAATTTTTTATCACTATTTTTGATTACTTAAACTTAGTAGTCAAATTATTTAACAGAATGCCACACATCACTGAAGTGGAGTCATAGTGCTTGAATATCTAGGCACAGAACCTCACCTGGTTTCAGTTGTCACAGCTCCATTGAAGTCAGTGGAACTGTGACAGTTACATCATCTCAGGATCTGCCTCCTAATCTATTGTTGAATATTTCTAAGGGGCATAGGACAGTGGTATTTTTGTACTGATATAATAGTTATAAATTATAATCTATATTTCAGATACCTGTTCATCCAGTGCCAGATCCTTTAGTACATGAAGTTCTGAATTTGGCTTTTAAGCACTTTAAACACAAGGAAGGGTAAGTCAAGTTTAATTCATACACATAATGTTTTTTGTTTTAATTCACAGTGCTTTATCATCAGGCTGTTTTTAGACTGACTGCATAGGTTTTCTGTTCTGATTGCGTCACACCTAATAGATTTGGGGATAATACACAAAATGTAATTAATATTGATTTTTGAAGCTAAAAAGCATGACTGTTTAAAGAAAAGAGATGTGTGCAATAGAAGGCTTATCTTGTTTGTCCTCAAATATACAGCTTAATTTGCACAATAAGGGCAAAAAAATAGAAGGTTGTGGTCAGGTTACATAAATAAACTCTTCCCATGTAGAGTACTGTATACAGTTCCTCCTTAAAGTGTATTGCATCCAGTAAGCCTACCAAAATTAACCTACACCGGTTCAGATGTTATCCATTTTTAAAGTTAAAAAGAGAACGTAGGTCTGAAAGAGTTCCTAGTGAAGTGTTGTGTTTCTATTCAGATTGGTAATTCCTCATTGCATGGAGCACCTTTTATGTTTTGTATACTGCTGAGCACACTGTTGATACATTCAAATAATATTTTCTAAAAGCACATTCTTGTTCTTTTCTTTTTTCTCCCCTTAGGTATTCAGGAACCAACACTGGGAATGTGCATATTATTGCAGATTTATATGCAGAAGTGATAGGGGTTCTTGCTCAATCAAAGTAAGCTTGATATTTCACCTCTTTCCCCCCCCCCCCCTTTTTTACCTTTTGTAGAAAAAAAAAAACTTCCCTCCCTGGCTACTATTTACAGCACATTTATTAATAATGTTAGCAAACTGGAAGCTTTTTCCATAGTTGTACATAAGAAAGTCAGCTACTAATCAAACATTTGGCATAGCAGACACATTGTTGTGCATCATTCCCATAGTCTAACAAAATAAGAAATGCTGTTCTTTCCTTGAAACATAAATTATACATCTTTCTATTGCACAGTGCTTCCTTCAGTATGGCACTTACCTCTCTCATTACTAGTCTCTCTCATTAGCTTGAGTACAATTCCAAGTTTGTCCAATGAGGGTTGGACTAAAATGGGAGTTTTTACGTATTGTTACTAGTGTTAATGGCTCATAACTTCATATTGTGTATTTCTATCACTTAATAAGATTTTACAGATTAGACATTTAAGAAATATTTTCAGAGCTAATAAGTTTAATTTAAAAATATGACCTTCTAGTGTATCTTGCATTATAGATGCATTTGATGTACTTGTGTATTCAGGCTTTATTCTCTGGTTTGCCTATCTGCTCCATGCTTGCACCCTGTAAGGTATTGAAATGCATAGGTATCCTCTCTCTCTGGGCAGCTTTTTGTAAATTACATTATATTTCCTCCTCCAACGAATGGAACAGACAGAACTCAAATGAGAAAAATACTATCTATACGCAGTTACAGAGACATGCCTGAGATCTTTTTGTGTAAGGGCCAGTGAGTGTAATTGTAATTTTAAAATAGCTAAGTGTTCATTTGTTCAACAAAACTATGCATCAGGAAGATTTTTTAAAGGATGCCACCATTTTTTAGGTATATAGAAGGAATAGATAGAAAGTTGACATCCCTCAAATGTTATTTGCTCTGCCTACATATGTTCTCTAATATGCTAATCACCATAGTATCTAGACATCAAATACAAGAAATAAAATCTGTCTGCCTTAACTGTGTCTCTTTAACTGTTGCTACTATATCATTGTCAGATAAAGCTACTTGAAAAATATATTTAAAATAGAAATAACATAAACTGAACTAAGCAATATCAGTGTTTGCTATGTGTGTAAATTATCCAGGTTTCAGGCTGTTAGGAAGAAGTTTGTCACTGAATTAAAGGAACTGCGGCAGAAGGAACAGAGTCCTCACGTAGTACAAAGTATCATCAGCTTAATTATGGGGATGAAGTTTTTCAGAGTAAAAATGTATCCTGTAGAAGACTTTGAAGCATCATTTCAGTTCATGCAGGTAAATGTGCACCACCTTGAACTAAAACAGACATCATTTTGAGACTAGATTTAACTTCTATGTATCTTCATTAACAAGGCTCTGTCTTCTTTGATGGCTTGCATATGTGCACTGCACTTTAGGTGTGGTGTGTGAGCTCCTTGTGCATCAGTGCTGGAGACTTTTTCCCTAGTAGAAACTTAAGGAGTGGCCTTGCCTACCGCTGATCTCATTGTGCTGTTAATAAGGGTATAAAGGGTCCGGCTTCCAGTTCTTCTAACCATCCATGATCAGCACATTGGTGTTCCATGTGAACAACTATTTGATCTTCCTAGTGGTACTCAAAAAGTTCTGACTTTTCATTTTCTTTTCTTTTAGTTTTATAAGTTTAAGTTTATTTCTTTTGATTTAGTCCTCCTTTTGTCCTTTTTTCAGTCTGTCAGATCTCTGGAACCAGCCTACTAGGGTGGGGAGCATATGTCAAAGTCTTCTGGGGTTCAAACCTCATGCAGGCTGGAAAAAGCCTATGCCTGTTAGTGACCCTCGCTCCTGCTCCCTCAAGTGTTTTGGGTGAGGGCCACATCAGAGATAGGTGCTCTATCAGTCACAGCTTCAAGACTAGGAAAAGGCTGCTGGAGGAGTGCCTCTGGTATATCTTTAGATCAGCTTTGGAGCCCTCTCAGTCATCTAAGGGAAGCTCTGGCCTCAGAAGCAGCAGTCTGCATCCATCTCCTCAAAGCTTAGGGTGAGGGACTCTTCAACAGAGGATCCTTCAGATATATCAGTTCTCCTCCTCAAAAGAAACCTGCACAATGCTTTCAAAAGATGAGCTTGGGAGCTTAAATTCATAACTCTTCTAGACACTAAAAATCATGGACTGAATAGAGACACTAAAATTCCTTATTACAGCAATTTATAACCCACTAACACCCCTCTCCCCTGCCCACTGTCTTCTCCCCACCCCATATGACCGGAGGGGTGTTAACAGGCCACTTAACCTTGAACGGTCCTTTGAAATGTGTGTTAACTATTTATGCTAAATAATCATGTTCAAGTCCTGTATTTAGCGGTGACACTTTGATTGGGTTTCCCAGACCCGAAGAAGAGCTCTGTGTAAGCTTGAAAGCTTGTCTCTGTCACCAACAGAAGTTGGTCCAATAAAATATATTTGTAATGGGTTGACCCCCTCCCTCAGTTAAAAATTACATAAACTGGGTTCAATAATAAACAAAAGAAGTTTATTAACTAAAAGGTGGATTTTAACTGAATATGAGAGATAACAGAACAAAGCAGATTAATAAACAAATAAAACAAAACACGCAAGCTAATCGCAAAATACTTAAGAAACAGGTTACAAAATGTACTTTCTTACCCTAAATGTTATTTTAAGCAGGTTGCAAAGTTTCTGTGGTTCAAAGTTCCAGGTATATTTCTTTTCAGACTGGACCCCTGTCTCAGTCTGGACTCCCGCCCTGCCTTCCCTTCAGGTGGCTTTAGCAGTCTTTCTTCTTAAGCAGACAGGCCATGGAGAGGAGTCATCCTGTTTGCCTTCCTCCCCACCCTTAAATAGGATTTACATAAGGCAGGAATCCTTTGTTTCCCAAACTTGACCCCCCACTTCCCTTCTAGTAGATAGTTACAGGAAGTCCTAGGTAATGTTTAGTATCAGGTGACAAGATCACCTGACCTAATAGTGTCACAATTATGTCCTGGATGCCTCCCAGAAGGGAGAGAGATTAGTATCTTCGTGGTTTTGTTGTCCTCCTGATGGCTCATCAAATTTGATGGCCTGTCGTCTGGTGGGTGTCCTCCCAATATACATCCAGTTGTAATGGTTTCATAGTCCATATTCCTAACTTTAGATACAGAAATGATACTTGCATACAAATTGGATAATCACATTCAGTAAATTATAACCTTTCCAATGATATCTTACAAGCCCCATCTTGCATAAAGTACATCTCAGTTATGTCATATCCATATCATAAGCATATTTCAATAAAGAATATGGAGTACAACGTCACAATATTATCTTACCCATCTTGTCTCTCTAATATCCTGGGACTGACACGGCTACAACAATATTGCATATAACTTTTCCTCAGTCAACCAAAGTGTTCCCTTTCTGGACCTAACCTCCACTCCACTTCAACTCTTTCCCTCTATCCCCCACAGTTGTGCATGGCTCCCATTTGTAAGGGGACAGTAAGATTGGTGTGGGTAGGAGAAGCACTGAAATGATAATCTTCCATGGGACAAAAAATAGCTGTTAATAACTTTAGACAAACTACTCTAAGTTTTCTACAACTGTCCCATCCCCAGCTGGGAACTTTCTAAACTTGTCCCCTCCCTTCCCTTGGTCCAAACTCCCCTGGGCCCATCACTGCCTGTGTGCTAGCTGAGAAATGCACAGACATGGGCACAGTGATTGTTTATTGATAATCTGTTCTATAGATTCTGCCAAATGAATAATACTGGTTCATCGGAAATCAATAAAATAATTGATTTATTCACTTGTCTTTCTCAGGGACTGTTTAAGGGTTGAAGCAGAGAATGGGCTGTGGTTAAAATCAGGAATGTAGCACAGTGCAAGAGGGGATATTGGCGGGGAGGGTGAGGCTCCATTTTAACTTACCAGCCTTGGGTTCTGGTTCCTGTCATGGCTCAGTGCCCTCCTCAGGTTTGTCAAGGGGTTGCTTCCTCAACTTGCTTCTCCAGGTGGAGGTGCAGAAACATGCTTCTTGTTCTCCAGGTCTTCCATGCTCCATGCTGCCTCTTTGCCCTGGCCCTCATCGACATCCCATTGGACAATGAGGTGGGGTTGAGGAGGGAGTTGTGAGCAACTTTAGGCTGTGTATTGTGAGCCTTTGGCAGCACCTAGTCCCATTCATCATAGAAGGGACATGTACAATGAGAGATTGTTGGAGTTTTTTGCCCTCCTGTACAGAAGCCTCAAGTGCTTGATGTTCCCGGCACTGGGCTCAGTACCCTCCTGCTCTAGCCTCAGTGAAATTTCCTGGTATAGATGTATGTTCCTGCCACTCCAGGACAAGTCTTAAAAGACTGTGTGCTCCAACCACACATTGACCAGCACCTGGCAGGCCAGGTCAGCTCTTTCCAAAGCAGGATCCAGGTTCACCTATATTGATCAAAATAGTGCAGCAGAAAGCTGTTCTTGTGTGAAAAGTGCAGCTCACTACTAATAGTGAAAATGGGGGGACAGTGATCTTTATGGATTGGGTAAGGGTCAGGAAGAAAGGGGTTCAGTGCATTGTGTAATTGGGTGCAGAGGACTATTGAAACTCAAAACGTGGTATGTGCCCCTTACCCCTGTCCACACAGCAAACTGGCATGGGTATGGGACCATGCCACAGCCTGAGGCATGTACTTACCCACACCCCTCAAGGAGGTAGCTTATTTTCTCTGTATTCATGCCTTCTGACAAGTGCTTCTGAGGTTTAGATGTGGCTAATAAAGGGATTATGGCACAACCATGTGAATGGAACTGTTTATAGTTGCTAGTGTAGATGTAGCCTTAGACACCCTCCAAATGGATCGCCAGCTGCATTGCAATGGCTTATACTGCTAAGAGAGTAACATCTCCTGATAGTCTCAGTGTGTGCTTCAGAGCACATTCAACGTCAGCTGTGTTTCTGGTGCACGTCCCCACTCTAGACATTTGTAGAGCAGCAATGAGTCCTCGGTCTATATTTCCACTATACGTTACACACTGTCTGCCCACTTCAAGGGAAGATGCAAATGTAGGCGAGGCAGTCCATAAAGTCCTTCTTTGGAAGAGATTCCCAAGCTGTTACCTCAGGACATGGGCCATGGAGTCATCTACAGTGTAATGGACATATGCAAGCACCCGAAGAAGAAAAAATGGTTACTTAACCTTCTTGTAATGGTTTGTTCTTCAGGATTTGAGGCATATGTCCATTCCATGACCCATACTCCTTCCCTGATGCATCAGAGTCTACCATTGGGTGTGAAGGAACTGGAGGATGGGTGGGGCACCTTTGCCCTTCATACACTCACTTGAAGAACAAGGAGCTCGGCTGTGAGCGGGGCTGCTCCTGTGGGTACCAGTAGGGAAAAATTCTCCAGTACCAGTGCACAAAGTGTTCACATACCTACAGTATAATGCACATCTGCAACATGCCTCAAAGAACAATAATTGCAAGAACATTAAGTAACTGTTTTAATCTAACAAAGCTGCCTAGTACAAAAACAACTTGGTATTTTTTATTCTTATCTTGAGACATCGTATTTAATGTATATTTTAAACATTATATTAATCAGTGACTTAGAGCTTCTTTCAAACTAAGCTAAATATTTTTGGCAGTTAGTTACCAGTTTAGGTCCTGATTCTGCAAAGACTTGCACACATGCTTAAATACTTTGCTGGTCTGGGACTATAGTGCTCATCATTTTGCAGGATCAGGCCTGTACTGTAAAGATTTTCCCTAAAATTATGTTTTGTGTATAAATTATGATAGTAAATTAACTTGAAGATTAAAACTGATATTTAAATGTTAAGTATTTTTAATGCCTACAATTTTTCTAGTAATGACCATAAGAGTACCCCATATTTTCAGATATTTTAAAATAGTCTGAGCAGGAAGATTTACCTTAGTCTCTTATAATTCTGTTTATGGAAAAAAACATCATAGTAAGACAACTGCTGTTGCAACTGGTTTTCTTTTTTAGTTTTCAAAAAAATTGCTGGGGCTGGGGGCATAGGATTTAAAACCTTACCTTTGATAATGGTATGCATGAGTCTCAGATGCTGCTGAGGAATAGGCTAACTTTTATTTTTAAAAGTATTAATTTGATGTAGCTGCCAGTGTAGGACAGTTGGTGATGTTCTTATACAACAAATTAAAACTTAAAATCTTTTTTTTTGTCTTTTGTTTTTGTTTATTGTTGCTGTCTTTTTAACACTTGATCATAAAGGAATGTGCTCAATACTTCCTGGAAGTAAAAGATAAAGATATAAAACATGCACTTGCTGGTTTGTTTGTGGAGATTCTCATCCCTGTGGCTGCTGTAAGTAGTCTTTCACCCCCTCACCCCCGTCCTGTGTTAGTTTGATTAGTTTTTTTTCCTGCAATTCTTTCAATAGATCCTCACTGGATTGAATTTGTGCAGACCCATAAAAGCTGTTAGGTAAATTCTTGCCTCATTGCATTTGCCCATCAGTACCTAAGTGCTCCTATGAAAGCAAGTATATCAGTACTTCCTGCTTATTATCTGGTGTCTCACTTGTCTTTAGGCCTAGAGTCATTGCTCTCTCACCATAACTATTATCTCTCATATTTATTTTAGTAGGTGAATTCTGCGGTTCTTATTTAGTCTTTACTTAAGCAAAGCTCTCACTGGCTTGTTCTTCACCAGCTGAAGCCTCTGAGCAGCCTTCAAATGTAGCCCCAAGTGTAGCATGTTACTGCCTGTTATAGCCTGTAGGTGACAAATGTGCGCAGACCTCAAAAATGATTTTCTGTGCAAAAGGAAAGGATGCAGTCCTTTGGCTAAGTGAGTCCAATAAGACTCTGAATTTGTGAACAACCTTGATGTTTGGTGGGCATAATCCCTCATTTGAGGGAGAACTCACAGCCTCTGCCACTTTCTTAGAATGATTTGTCTTACCAGTAAGTATCATCTGCATCTTATGCAGTTGAATTTGAGCCAAACAGCTTTCATCCGAGTTCATTCCTCCAACAGACAACAACAAAGTAATAGGAAACAGGGCTGAGTATCATCAGTATGTTGAAAACACAGCAGCCCATAACACTTCTCTTTCCCTGAGGAGGTTGTAAGTCAAGAAGCCTGATTGAGAGGTATGCTAAAGATTAAAGGAAATTGTGTGTCTGATGTTGGCCAGCCATCACCTTCTCAATATACTTCCACACAATGAGTTTAGAAACTTTGTAGAAGTTGTTGAGATGGTTATGTCAAATGATAGTTTCATTAGCAAGTGCCAGACCACAACACGTTGCTGGTAATCAAAGTGCCCTCCCAAAGAATGGTGAGTCCTGAGTCCATTCATCAAGTGACTGAAAGGACTGCTATCATTACGCTCGGGACCTTTCACTTAGTTACAATCGGAGAAGACAATGTTGTTAGTTCCAATTTCTGTTATACAGCTTTCATTGTATCACAGACAGTAACCCAACTCAGATTTAAATGTAAAATGGAGCCAATTTATGCCTCGTTGAACCACTTTAATACATTGCTCATACCTTAAAAGTTATTTTTTTTACATCAAGAGAGCCACTTTGTTGGCTCAAATACTTTTCAAATGCATTTCACAATTTGTTTGCTTCTCATCGTGTAAATGTTCAGACTATTGTACTGAGCAAAATGGGGTTGCCATTTTTTGAGGACTGCTTTTATGAACAAAATAATAAAAATTAAGAAATTCAGTTACCTTTTATATAGAAGAACTAAAGAGAAATTATGAACTTGCAGTTGCTACAGATGTGAAGTTCAGTGCATCTGTCCAGTGTAAAATCAAAGTAATTATGACTACTTCTGTAACACCTTTGATGTGTATGTTTCTTTACAAAGCACATAGTTTAGACAATTCCGTCCCCTGAAGAGCTTACAGTATTAATTGGACAAATACAACACAATCATTAAAAGATGAAGTGTGAAGGTGAGAACACATAGTGAAGTTGGTCAGCAGTGGAAGCCTAAATATGAACTAGGAGAGAGATGTTGATGTGGAGAGGGTGGGTGCATGGGAAGGCAGCAGTTCTGGGTTTATAGAGTGGGAAAGCCCTTAGAGTGTGAGAGCATGTGCGTGTTAGCACACGTTCATGCATCGAAACAAATTCCATGGTGATTTTGCGCCTGAATTGTGAAACCAAATGAAGACACTGCATTTATGATAGGGTACACAGTAATAAGCCCCATTCTTACTGAGTCCCAGCACTCAGATTTAGTGTGCATTAAGTTAAAGGGTAACAGTGAGAAAAACTGAGTGACTTCTTTTAACCAAAAAAAAAAATACACACAGTTTAAAAGAAACTTCTGTCTAAGAATTTGGTGTTGTCTGCTAGTAAAATAGTTTACACACTTATCATGTGTTTAAAAATAAGACTCTTTTTCCTTAGTTAAAGCATGAAAATTCAGGACATGTTTCTGAACTTTGTTAGTCGCAACATTTTCATTGTTTTACTAGATGTTTGTGCTATATGACACATTGATTTTAATGTGCTGCTCATTACATCTTATACAGAAAGACTTGAATAACTACTAATTTTAAAGATAATCTAAATGTTGAATTCTCATATGCCTGTATAGTTCCGCTCTGAATATATTTTAACTTCTTTCTTTCTGCCTAGATCGCTATACTCAATTATTTATATTTATTTTCACTAGGCTGTTAAAAATGAAGTGAATGTGCCATGTTTGAAAAATTTTGTGGAGATGCTCTACCAGACTACCTTTGAATTGAGCTCAAGAAAGAAGCACTCACTGGTATTTAAGAAATATTTCAGTTCTTCACATATTTACTGATATATATTTTAGATTTGTAGATGAATTATTTACCTAATGAAAGTTAAGAGAGTTCTTTTTAATATAAAGTCTTAACTCCTAAAGTCAATGCAAGGATTAAATTCATGCTTTTTTATACTGCTTCTGCTTGATCTTTGGTTTCGGTCTCGTGCAGGATTTGTTCTCTCTATGAATGAAAAGTAATTCTACCTTTGTTCTCATTCCCAAGCTTTTCCTGAAACTAACAGTTTTTAATTATTTCAGTGGTTTGTGATGTGGAGTTGTTGTTCCCTAATATCTCCTCTGATAGTATAAATTCTGTTCAGTCAGAATCTTAGTGTGGATTTAATTAAAGGGAAGAAGTGGCAGACCATATATTTTTTGCAGCAAACCAGCTGCCTGTTAACTACCCTGCTCTTATCTATTAGCTTTTCTACCCACATATTTCAGCTTTCCCCAGCATCTCTTTATCTCCCCAAGCTTAGCTCATGGATTTTTTTTTTAAGTGTGTTTCCTTGCAAGGATTTAACTATACTTTATTTGTCACTCCCTTTATTCACGTTCCTATAATGCAAGTGAATTCATTTCACTTTGCATCTGTCACAAGGCTAATTTTTGTGTCTGTGGTTTGTACTTTTATTAAATTTACTTTAAAATAATCTCTTACTCACATTCACATGTGGAGGGCTTTGAGTACAATAGAGATTCCATTGCTATCCTATTTTAGGATTCCAAGAATTAAGGAACTGCTGTCACTATAGACATTTAAACACTGTAGCTTGTAACAAGAATATAATGATATCTTTGTCAAACATGGTGCTGAGAGGACATTTAGTATTGTTTTTTTTAAGTCAGAAATACCATTGCATTATTTTTATTATTTAACTAGTTTGCATTTCTCTCTCCTAACTTTCATCCTATACTAAAATGACTGTGAATGAGACCAATTTTGTATTAAGGACCAGTATACTTTCTGCTGAAAAACTTTTAGCACCTTAACAAATCTTACAGCACTCCAGCAGAAGAAGGCAGCATGGCTCAAGTACTTATAAACTGTATTAAATTTGTGAAGGTAGAACAGGGGAAAAGGCAGTGCTCCTCACTACCCAAAACCTTACTCAGGTTTTACTGGGGTGATTGTGTTGTCCCCGAATGTATTTCTCACAGAGCAATTTGATCAATTCTTCTTTCTTCCCTCCTTGTAGGCTCTGTATCCATTGATCACCTGCCTGTTGTGTGTCAGTCAGAAACAGGTTTTTTTAAATAACTGGCACATTTTCCTGCAGAACTGTTTGTCACATTTAAAGGTAAGAAACATTCTTAGTTCAGAAACCTGTCACAAATCAGTAGCATTCAGTCTTATGTACTTTGTAAGTCTTTTAACATAAATAATTAGCTGTTTAAAAGTACACTGTGAAATAATTATTCTAAAAACCTTTTGAATGTTTTAATTCTCCATAGTTTAGTAATGTGTTTTCTGCGTTTTATGTGGTGCTGGAATTGGCATGGCACTTTTCTTTTAAATGCAAAAGGTAACAGTTTTAACTCATTTAGATCCATTTGATGCTATCTTTGTGCCTCAGCTTCATTGGTTCATGTTTGCATAGCTCTAGGAGCAGTGTTTGTTACTCAGCGGGTGCACGCACGCTCACACTTATGTAAAATGTATAGTAATTTCAAAATATATTTTCCTATTTGATAAACTACTTAATTAAAAAATAAACTAAATACTTAGTCTGGAGGGGAAATGATCCCTACATCCTATACGAATTTTAAAGTTGTGTACATTTTGAATATAAAACTTAGTGTCCCTTTTAACTCTTGACTGAATTTGATAGCATTGTCAATATTACTGGATTAAAAAATGATATTGATATTTGGAAATTATGGGGTTTTGTCCTAATTTAAATATTAAATTATTTACTGTAATATACTCTTTCATAAATTTTGATTAACATGGTTTATTAATAATGTTTGTTTTGTTTAACATCTTGGTTTTGATATTTTTTAAGTAATGGATTCACCTTATTGTAAACATTGTTTCTGGTTAGCTATGTGTAACAATTTCCAAATCATGTCTACATGCTTATGATTTAAATTATGTAAACCATGGTGAAAGATGCTAAAGCAAAACACAGATTTGGATGTTTTTGAAGGTTCTTTTGTCTTCATGACATCTTTTGTACATTTCTGTTGCTTGTTGGGTTTTTTGTATATTTTTCATCTAACATACTTCAAATTTTTTCAATGTCTGCTTTGTTTTTTGTTTTGCTATTGAAGCTTTCCTTTAAAAAAAAAAAAAAGCTGAATTTCTTTTGCATCCTGAAGTCAGATATTCCTGGCATAACGTCCATTGCTGGCAATGGATGCGTTAAAACTATCAATGCCAAGGAGTTTAAGTAGTAACTGCTCAGCATGCATTGTTTACTTTGAATATTTTTGTTGCCCATTAACAACTTCACACATTTACCTTAGGGCTCTATTCAGCAGAAATTTTATATTTGAGCTTCTGCAATGCAGAACATAGGAGTTTTGGTACTGTACATTGATGAGGGACTTAGCAGGGTATTTGGTAGACTACCGAGTCATTTGGACTGCAGTTCCACTATTGTTTTCTGTGGTTATCTAGCCGTGGATTGAGACTTGGGCAAAGTGAATCTTTCAAACTCCATCCCCATTATCTTTTTATTTTGCTTCAGCTAAGCTTGTTTCTCTGTGCATGTTGGCGCTAACTAAATGAGTAGTCAATTGCCCACCAGGTTCTTCTCTTGATTTATTTTTTCCCCCCTCCCTCATTTTTTACCTGGTCTCATCATAATATTTTATTTTATGCATTTGCTTGAATTTACTTAGGTATATGCAGCATAATAAAGATTAAGTACCTATTCACTCTAAATGTTTTTGACATCCTTTAAAATATAATTATCAAAATTATTTAATTAGAATATCAGCAGGTTTCATCTGACCTCCACCTGGAAAAATCAGGCGAAAATTAAAAATGGAAACAATAACATTCTCATACCACTAACTACTCTCATAACTCCCCTCCCTCCTCAAAAGCTAGGGAGAAAAGATGGGCTTTGTAACATTGCTGATCACAACTGTGGCAGTATGTTATGGAGAAAAAAGTGGTCTCTCGGTATACTGTGTAAGTAGATCCCAAGCCATTTAAGGCTTTATTGGTCATAGCAGTAGCTCTAAATTTCCCTGGAAACCAATAGAAATTCATTGGAGATTACGGAGCACAGGAGTAATATATTCCACTTAACAAGTATTTCCGCGAATTGATTCGGTAGCATGTAACTGTATCAGTATTTTCAAGTTTTTGGCTAATTTTTTAAACCATTATTTTGGATACTATACGGTTAATTTTCAGTGGCTTGGTCAGGAGATTATCAGCTTCCTTGAGTCTGAGGATGAGGACTCTGATACTACTTCTGCTTCTTAAGGACAAGGAGGAAAAAGGTTTAAAGATTCTGCACAAGTGGGAAGGGAAGTGTAGAGTAGAAGACTAGGTACTTCTTGGGAAAAGATAATTTTTTGCCATAGGAAATTAATTAGTGTCCATTGCCACTAAACCATTGAAGTTAGTGGAGCATTCAAAGCCGTTACCAGCAAAAATCTTATTTCTGTGAATAGAGTCCCTAGTATATGGCTACCTGTTGTTTTGTGCTTTTTTTCATCTAACATGCATGTGCCTTCCATTCTCATGTTTGTTATGTTTTGCTGTTTCACATTGCTTTATTTAGATGCCATCTAACAACAGTATCAGAAAACAAATAGAAACACTCCAGGTGAGTTAATATGTTGTAATAACATAGTGAAAGGTTGCTTTGTCTCCTGTAACTGCAGTATTTTGTTTTTTGTGTGTGTTGTTGCATTTTGTGTCTTGTTTGGTTCTATAAAATTGCTATTGGTCCCGTCAAGAAGCAACAGCACAAAGAAGAATCTTTGAAAAAACATTTGAAAGGTTTGCTAAAGGAGAGAGTACTGTACATCATCTGATACCAATTTGCTTGAGGAAAAGTCGATTTGTGAGACTGAGCAACAATTTGACAGCTCAGTTCATTAAACAGCAGTGCATGTTTACAGTAGGAGCTAAAATATCTACATGAAATATTTGGTTATTTCTATTATATTTATTTCATACAAAATTGCATTGCATGTTAACTAACTTGGAAACATTTTCACAATAAAAAAGATGAAGTTGGTTTATTATGATAACTTGCAGTGAACTACAGTAAAATCTGCCAAGAGCGACCACTCATGGGTGTTAGCAAAAGTGGTCGCTTATAAGAGGTGGTCTTTCTTTTCAAAGGTTTGCCACCAGAGAGCAGCGGTCCTCCATGGCCTCTGCAAGTAGTTACTTGTGACAGGTGGTCTCTCTTCGGAGGTGGCATCCAAGGCAGGTTTTACTGTAACTTGACAGACATTAACATTGTTGGTTTTACAGGTTTTAAAAAATAGAAATTGTTTTAGTTCAGAACAGAAGAAAAGTTTAACAATATTAAAAAGTACTGTCTTCACTAAGTGATTACATTTGACTGATATGGAAAAAATGCTGCTTTGTTTCTTGCCTTCATCAAGATACTTGTTTCATTAAATCATTTTAATGTGTCCCATTAGATCAGTGTAGATTCATTGTCTTTTTTTGCTGTAGTTGTTGTTGCTTTTGTAACCCGTTATATATCCAGTTAGATTTTTAACAGTTTATATTATACTCTGCTGATATATTTAATCCATACAGATTCTTCCATGTTGGAAAATTTTAGGAATTAAAACAGAGCTATATTTGAAACAAAATACATGATCAAAATGCTTCAAATAAGACCCTGACATGTATTAGCTAAAAGACTGGAATTTGTCAGGATGTTTAGTTAAACAGATTTTTATTTGTAGCATACTGTAAATACCCTTTTCAGAGAAAAGAGAAAATCCTTTTACTGTATAAACCTTTTTGACACTAAATACGTCATAATTTTTAGAAAATAGAATTAAAAAGCCATTTCCTTTAAGCACTTTTGTTTTACTTAACATCTAGCTATAGGACAGGGAAGAAAGTACAAATGCCTAGCAGTACGAGACAACCATGACTGATAATGGTTTAAAATTATCGAGGAGTACTTGTGGCACCTTAGAGACTAACAAAATTTATTTGAGCATAAACTTTCTTGGGCCACAAGTACTCCTCGTTCTTTTTGCAGATACAGACTAACACGTCTGCTACTTTAAAATTCTTTGTTGCTGTTTATAAACATAAAGCCCTTACTCAGTATGAATACCTACAACATTCTACACAGGGGCGGCGCCACCTCTTCCTGGTGGGGAGGGGGAGAGGGTCCCTAAGGTAGGCTATTCAGAAAATTGGAGGGGGGGGATTGTGTCCCATCCCCCCCATATCCCCATGAGGTCCCACCCCTCTCCGTGGCCCCACCTGCTGCTCCGCCGCAGGTAAGTGCAGCCTCACTTCCTCCTCTGCCACCTCCCTGAGGCCCTGCCCCCTGGCTAGGTCCGAAGCTGGAGCTGGGCAGTGCAAGATGACTGCTGGACTGACTGGTACCATGGTGCGGGCGGCACTCCCCTGTCTCCTCCTCCTCCTGCTGCTGCTGTTGGTGTCTGGGGTTGGGGGCTGCTTTCAGACAGTAAGAGCTGCCAGGGTGGTGGGACCTGGTTCCAGGGCCAGGAGAGCCTACAGGGGCAGGGCCCAAGAGCCTGGGCTAGAGCCTCAGCCCCTCCACCTGCCCTGTGTGTGCCCCGGTGGGCGGACACACAGGTAGAGGGCTGCTCTTGGGCACCCTGGAACCCTGCCCAGGCTTACTTCTCTGCTGCTGCTGGAGCTGGGTGCCAGGAGTAATGTCAAAACCCGCTACCAATCAATTTTGCTACTAGTAGCAGTTACATATGCTGCCCCATCACAATTTGCTACCTCTCACATAAGAACAGCTATACTGGGTCAGCCATACAATCATACTGGGTCAGACCAAAGGTCTGTCTAGCCCAGTATCCTGCCTTATGACAGTGGCC
The DNA here is from genome assembly GCA_037349315.1 of Chelydra serpentina. Lineage (NCBI taxonomy): Eukaryota > Metazoa > Chordata > Testudines > Chelydridae > Chelydra > Chelydra serpentina. Next base: position 33,073,789 of record JBAIAC010000014.1, read on the forward strand.
AATCCCAGGTGCCTCAAAGGGAATGAACAGAACAGGTAATCACTGAGTGATCCATCCCCTGTTGCCCATTCCCAGTTTCTGGCAAACAGAGGCTAGGGGCACCATCCCTGCCCATCCTGGCTAATAGCCATTGGTAGACCTATCCTCCATGAATGTATCTAGTTCTTTTTTGAACCCTGTTATAGTCTTGGCCTTCACAACATCCTCTGGCAAAGAGTTCCACAGGTTGACTGTGTGTTGTGTGAACAAATACTTCCTTTTGCTTGTTTTAGACCTGTTGCCTATTAATTTTATTTCACCTTTCCCATCCTCTGGTCCTAGGGTAGGAAATTGTGACAGGGCATCAACCAACAGAATAAACTTGTGCTATAAAAAGAAAAATTTAGAGTTAAAAATTCCAAATTAAAAATTACAGTAAAAACATGGGAAGTGCTATACTAGAAACACAGATGTCATTGTTAAAACTACTAGCAACTATTTACTTATGAATATTTTCAATTATTATTTGCTATTAAATTATAAGTTAAATAGCACAATGTCATCCATCTGCACAATATTAACAAAGGTTAATGATGAAGTACTAAGAGTAATAAAATTAACATTTTAAAAAGTAAAGAACTATAAGGAGCTAAACTATATTCAAAATGGATTACAAGAAAGGGAGTACAATTCAGGGAATCACAGCAGCAGATAAGACAAATTTGTGAACTGCTAGCAGACTTTATGCACACACATAAACTGATAAAAGAATGAGGAGTACTTGTGACACCTTAGAGATTAACACATTTATTTGAGCAAAAGCTTTCGTGGGCTACAGCCCACTTCATCAGATGCATAGAATGGAACATACACTAGGAAGATATATATACACACAGAACATGAAAAGGTGGAAGTTGCCATACCAACTCTAAGAGGCTAATTAATTAAGATGAGCTATTATCAGCAGGAGGAAAAAAACTTTTGTAGTGATAATCAAGATGGCCCATTTCAGACAGTTGACCAAGATGGTGTGAAGATACTTAACATGGGGAAATAGATTCAATTTGTGTAATGACCCAGCCACTCCCAGTCTCTATTCAAGCCAAAGTTAATGGTATCTAGTTTGCAAATTAATTCCAGTTCTGAAATTCTGCAACAGAAAAGCTTCAAAAACAGACTCCAATGAGAAATGGGGAGGGATAGCTCAGTGGTTTGAGCATTGGCCTGCTAAACCCAGGGTTGTGAGTTCAATCCTTGAGGGGGCCATTTAGGGATCTAAGGCAAAAATCTGTCAGGGAACAGTACTTGGTCCTGCTAGTGAAGGCAGGGGACTGGACTCGATGACTTTTCAAAGTCCTTCCAGTTCTATGAGATAGGCATATCTCCATATATTTTTAAATTTTTAAACTGCTGAACTGGAATTAATTTGCAAACTAGATACCATTAACTTTGGCTTGAATAGAGACTGGGAGTGGCTGGGTCATTACACAAATTGAATCTATTTCCCCATGTTAAGTATCCTCACACCTTCTTGTCAACTGTCTGAAATGGGCCTTCTTGATTATCACTGCAAAAGTTTTTTTCCTCCTGCTGATAATAGCTCATCTTAATTAATTAGCCTCTTAGCGTTGATATGGCAACTTCCACCTTTTCATGTTCTGTGTGTATATATATCTTCATACTGTATGTTCCATTCTATGCATCCAATGAAGTGGGCTGTAGCCCACAAAAGCTTATGCTCAAATAAATTTGCTAGTCTCTAAGGTGCCACAGGTACTCCTCGTTCTTTTTGTGGATACAGACTGACACGGCTGCTACTCTATAAACTGATAAGGGATTCTTTTAAATATTCAATGTGTGACACAGTTTTTGGGGGTGTGTGTAAAATACTTCACTGAATCAAGTCTCCTTTAGCACTTTAGTACATTATATCAGATAGGGAAGAGTTGGCGTGTCTAGGCATTGGGATGCCTTGTGCTTTTAAGGACACAGCTCTGGGAAGCATGTGCTGTGATGTACTGTCCTGTGAGCAGGGAAATAAAAAAGTCCTTTTGGACCCCCCCTCCCCTATTTTTGCAAATATGGCAGGTGGCTTAGCCCATCTGGGGTAACTTTTACCCCCTCTGCCCCTCTCTGTACTGGGGTTTTGCCATCTGCCATCATCTGGCAGCGCCTCAGCCCTTGTCTTAACCCCGGCTCCTACCCTCTGTCCCTGATTTTGCCCCTCTCCTTTCCCTGCTTCCAGCTGTTTGACACCCCCCACCTCTCACACACCCCCACGCAGTCAGTTTCCTCCCCTGGCACAGACTGTGCCAATCCCCCCTCCCTCTAATTTGCCCCCTTTTAACTCCTGTGAACAGCAGGCAGCAGATTTTAAACCAAAGTAAGGGCTGCACAGTCAGCAGATGTTACTGAGCATGCTCGGTACAAGCCAAGCTGCAAATTTTGCCAGGTGACAGCCCCCACTCTCTCAGCTCTTCGGAGCTGGGTGGCGAGAGAGCAGCAGTGGCTACAAGGGGATAAGGAAAATTTTGTAGGTAAGCCTCTACAAGCTCCCACTAGAGCAGCCCCTGATTCTACATTTGCAGTAATGGTAGATTTATGATTTGTCTGCTGTTCATACAAGCAAACAGAAAATCTTCCTCCTAATTAGTTGAAAATAGCAATTCTTCTTCGAATAGTGTCCCTATGTTTGCTCTATTGTCAGTGTGTCTGCGTCCCTGTGCTTCTGATCAGAGGTCTTTGGTACAGTGTCCATTTGGTGTAGGCATGCTCTTTCCAAACTCAAAGCTAATCAGCATTGCTAAGGGAACCATCCTCAGTTCTTTCCTCAACAATTCCAGACTAGAGACAGAGTGATTAGCAGTCCATTCACGGATACTTTAGATCTTTAGAATTGTTCTCTTAGATATTCTTAGTGTTTTTATTTGCCCTTTTCTTCCTACTTTTATAGGGTTTCCCTTACTTTTTTCTTCCCTGTTTAAAAATAAAATGCAATAAAAGCCTAGTTTTTACTTTATTCCCTTTTTTCCCACCCCCTGCGGATTGCCCTCTGTAAGGGGCATGCCCGGCTCCTCTTTAAGAAGTGCCTCTCACCTGCAGGGAAGACATACCAGTTACAGACAACATTCTCGCTGTGTGAGGTGCCTCAGAGAGGCCCACCTTGCACAAAAGTGTACTTTTTGCCAACAGCTAAAGGCCAGATCCCGAAAGAACTGAGAGCTAAAGTTGAAACTGCTATTGATGGAGGGAGGATTGCCCTCCTGATTAACAAGGTGCTTTTGGTTCTGGCTGAAGTTGCATAGCAAACATCAGCCTCCGTCATACCAACATACAAAAGGGCGACTGTCTCCTCAGGAGCTATGGACATATTCACAAAGCTGGGTCTCCAATTCAACGTCCAAAAATCTACCTTAACTCCAGTACAGCCCTTGGAGTTTACAGGGTCCGATCTCAACTCACTGCAAGTGAGAGCACTCCTCCCATAACAGAGATTTCACAGCCTGACCACGCTCGGAGACAATTCAAGCCAGCCCACAAACATTGGCCAGATATTGCCTCCAACTTCTAGGACACATGTGGCGACAGACGTGTTTTTAATATCTCATGCCGGACTACACATTAGGTGTCTACAGGCATGGTTCAGGTGTGTTTACAGACCAAACAAAGACAGGGTAGACAAACCTCTCTCGATGACCTCCAGGGTCCAACACTCCCTGAATTGGTGGAAAGAACTAACCAATTCACACCACTCCCTCTGACATTGCTTCTAATTATGGATGCATCCCTAATTGGCTGGGGAGTGCATCTCAGCAACCTCAATACTCAGGGCAAGTGATCACCCATTGAGAAGACTCTTCACGGTAACCTCCTCGAACTCAGAGTGGTCAGAAATGTTTGTGCTTACTTTCTTCCACTGATCAGAAAAATGCACACGAAAATTATGACAAACAACATAGTGTGCATGTATTACATAAAACATCAAGGGGGTGCCAAATTGTCTTCCCAATGCATGGAAGCGCTAAAGCTATGGAGTTAGTGCCTTCTCCACAATGTTTTAATATCAGCGGCCTACCTACCACGAGGGCAGAACATAACAGCAGATGGTCTCAGTCACAAGTTCTCACATGACCATGAGTGGGAAATTAACCCAACTGTGCTTCACAGCATATTCTATCAATGGGGGACTCCAATGATAGACTTGTTTGCTACTTACCTGCACAGGAAATGCCCATTCTATTGCTGCAGAGCTGACCTTGGGAAACATTGTCTCCTTGGGGACAAGGCCCTCCTATACACCTTTTCCCCAGTTCTCTCTGCTGCTGAAGGTCCTGATAAAAAGAAACAGAGAAAAAGCAAACGTCATACTGATTGTTCCCACCTGGCCGAGACAGACATGGTACCCGTACCTGATGAAGGTGGCAATGCGTCTGTGACAGATTTCTGTTACCAAGCTGCCAAAGGCCTTAGGTGATCAGGTTAAGGCTACAGGATCATTAAGGGCGAAGATGACGGAACACACCAAGGGTAGGTCTACACTTACCGGCTGGATCGGAGGCGGCAGATCGATGTTCTGGGTTCGATTTATCGCGTCTTGTCTAGACGCGATAAATCGAACCAGGAAGTGCTCCCCCGTCGATGCTTGTAATCCAGCTCGACGAATGGAGTAGGCGGAGTCGACGGGGGAGCCTGCGCGCCGCGTGTGGACCCCGGGTAAGTACGTTTTCATTTGAACTAAGATAGTTCGACTTCAGCTACGTTATTCACGTAGCTGAAGTTGCGTATCTTAGTTCGAATTGGGGGGTTAGTGTAGACCAGCCCCAAGTGACTGAATTTTAAAGCTTTATTAATAAAATAACATCGGTGAGTGTTGGGACTTCTCCCATGTCACTCAAAAGAAAGAAGAAAGCTTTAGTGCCCCAAGCCCTAACACACTTTCATACTCACATCCGCACTACCCCTCAGTATTCTTTAAAGGTAAGGTTACTCTTATGCCACATCCAAACTTCATCCCCAAAGTGACTTCGTCTTTTCCCATAAACCAACTGATTCACCTCCCAACCCTTTTTCTTAAATTTCACTGTGATAACAGGAAGGCTTTACTGCATACGCTTGGCGTTAGGAGAGCCTTAGCCATTTATCCGGACAGGATGAAGGCCTTTAGGAAATCTCCTAAGCTTTTCCTCTCCATTGCAGAAAGGTCAAAAGGTGCAGCACTAGCTGCCCAAAGTCTCTCCAAATGGGTCTTGAACTGTATTAACCACTACTATCATGCTCGCAATGTGTTACCTCCATCCAGAATCCACACACACTCAACGAGGTCGGTTTCCATTTCTGTCGCTTTCCTCAAGAATGTTCCTATCTCGGAAATCTGTAGGACAGTGACTTGGGCATCTGTTCAGACCTTTGCAGAACACTATGCAATTACTGGAGACTCTGCTTCCAATGCTATCTTCAGTTTCACAGTGTTATCATCCATAACAGATTCTACTCTGAAGCCCCAATCTCCCATTGGGGATACTGCTCGGGAGTCACCTACACAAGGCATTACTCGAAGAAGAAGAAGAGGAAGTTACTCACCTTGTGAAGGAACGATGGTTCTTTGATATGTGTCCCCCTATGGGTGCTCCACAACCTACCCTTCTCCCCTCTACTTTGGAGTTCTCAATGGAAGCTTCACGGTGGAGAAGGAATTGAGGGTGGTTCGCCTACACAATGCTCATTAGCCTTGAGGCACAGCACAAGGGAGGGAAAGAGCATGTGTGGGTCAAATAGACACTGCTACCAAAGATTTCTGATCAGAAGTGCAGAGACGCAGACACATCTACAGTGGAGCACCCATAGGCACATACATCTCGAAGAATCATCATTACTGCACTAGTTGAGTAACTTCCTCATCTGAAGAAATTTATGGTTCATCATATCAACAATAGTAAGATTTGGAACGTTAACCAACTTTTACTAATCTCTGCTTTCTGACACGGTGTTTCCTGACTGGCTTATTGGAGGCCAGTAATAGATTTTTCTGGTCCTCCTATTTCACCTTCCCTGTAGAATATTAAGGTTTTTTTAAATATTGTGATACAGCAGGTCCAGGGAGCAGTGGGAGAGTGGTAGAGGGGAGATATATAAGTCCTAGGCTAATTAAGGCCTGATTCCCTGTAGACTAGGGAAAGTTACTACAGGTTAATTGGAGCACCTATAGCCAATTAAGGCCCTGTCAGGAACCTAATAAAAAAACCCTGCTTCAGGCAGACAGAGTGGAGCGAGAAAGGAGAGAGGACTGGAGTTTGGAGGTGTGTTGCTGAGAACTGAAAGACCAGAGAACTGGAGGAAGGGAGATCCTGCCCCAGCAGAGCAGGAATGCTCCTTCCCCCAGCGTCAAGGATCTAGGGTAACCCTACCCAAGGGGGAAGATGGTAAGAAACCCGCAGGGATTGAGAGGGGCTGGGGCTCAGAGTGAGGAGCAAACCCAGACCCCTTCCCCGCTTCCCTCCTCTACCACCTTCCCGAGCCACTAGCGGGGCCCTGGGCACCCCAAGAGCTGGGGTAGAGGTGGCATCCAACCCCCCCATCCCCCCGACAAGGAAAGCACGGGACCCACTATACCAACATCGACCATTTTGTCACGAAATATATTAAAGACATTTAGAAATGCTCACAGAGAAAGTTCAGTATATTGTATTTCTGCTAAAGATTTTCAGAATGTATGTACTAACTTGTTTTTGTGAACATCAAGATCTGTTGTCTCTTGAGAGAAATGTTGATAAAAGTGTGATTTGTAGTAACCCAGTCCATGTACCTCAAGCTTTCTTCAAGTTTCTCCTTAAAACACACTTCTTTATGAAGCCTAGAAATTCTAGTCCTCACTTCAAAGAAACACACAAAAATAATTTCTGAACTTCAAATAAGTGAGAGTTATTAACCAGCAAAGACACGCAATTTTACTGCAGGTAACCATTGTTGTCTTCTCTATCTCTTCTTTCCCTCCATTGTTATCCGATGGGGAGCCAAGATGTTGTTTGTCTGTTCAATGCCATGGCATTTATGGTTGTGACAGAATGTCAGTGTCTCTTTGGGGAGAGGCAGGACAATTCTACTGACTCATATTGGCTTATGATGGAAGCCAGACTAGGTAGAATTCTTCAGCTCCAAGACAGACTATATGTCCCTCTGAGTAGGAGAAGAGAACTAAGGGAAGGGCAGAAGTGCTATGCAGGGAGAAATCCTTGGAAGATGCCAAGCTCAGGAGAAAACTTTGGCTAAAGTTAATTCTGTTTAAATTAATACAAAACGCAAACTGCAGGAGTGGGTTTGGACAGTAACCATATATATTTGTTTGGGCTGTAATCTGAGAGCACTTTGAGGACGCTACCCATTTCCAGTGGCACTGTAGAATAAATTAAATATATACAGTAAGACAATAAAATGTCGATGTTCACCTCAAGAGAAATATCTGCTTGCTAGAAACTCCGTTGCTTTCAAACTGACAGAAGCATACAAAATAATCTATAGTATGCAGTTAAATACATACTGTACATATGTAATTGAGGGGCTTTTGTATTGAGGTTTTTTGTTTTTAATTAAAAACTTATATTCAGAGTATTAAACACATCAGCCTTCTGGGTTAAAGCAATCAAATATAAACGTAAAATGTTATAGTTCTTTATAAGGAAAGGAAACCAGTAAATAGGGATAGTGTTTCACAGGTGATAGTAACTGCATTTTAATTTTTTTAACAGAATAAAGATCCCAAAATGTCCCGAGTTGCACTGGAATCTCTCTATAGATTACTCTGGGTTTATGTTATTAGAATAAAATGTGAAAGCAACACTGTAACACAGAGGTAAGTTTCTTATATAATTAAAACTATTGTGAGGCTGTTTTAATGAATTTAAAAGACAAACCTATTTTAATTAAAAAATTCTCTCTAGGGAAAACCTTTTTGTAAAGTTGTGTGGATTTGTTCCTAACATTTGTTTCTCTAAATTTTTGTAGCCGTCTCGTGAGCATTGTATCAGCACTTTTCCCCAAAGGCTCACGGAGTGTGGTCCCTCGAGACACACCTCTAAATATATTTGTGAAGATTATTCAGTTCATTGCTCAGGTAAGCTCCCTCCTATAATATGTTTTAGATGGAGGTCTGAGAACACACTAAATAATTTGTGGAAAAAAATTAAAGATACAAATGTCCAAGTCCATCCCTGACATACTTTCATTGAAACCAGTAGAGGTACACATTAGGAATGAAATTAGACCATAAACTTATAAGAAAGTAACCAAATTTAAATTCACTAGGCAACCCTGATTCATTCACAGAACATCATGCATCCTGTACAGTCACTGAAGCAGGGGTCTTATGGTGTGTGATTGTGTAATTAAAGACTGCATTATAGTGCATATGCACAAGGGGGCTGAATTATGGCTGCAAAGGTAACCTTAATTCTGGCATTTCCCAATGTTTGAGTGCTTGATTTTGTAGCTTTAATGTTCTATTAATGTAGTTTTTTGTATGTACTATAGTATAATGCAAAGAATGCTACAGTAAAGTAACTGAGACAATTACGCCATAGGAATTATTAGCAAAGAGGAATTTTTTTTTTATGACTGGTAATTATAAGATAGTAAGACATGATATTCAGTTTCTTGGTCTTGTGTATGTGCTAATACAAAGCAAGTCTTACGTAGGCATGTTTTTCTTCATAGGAACGCTTGGATTTTGCAATGAAAGAAATAATATTTGATCTTCTCAGTGTTGGAAAATCACCTAAAACCTTCACTATTAATCCAGAGGTAAAGTCACCTGAAGAGCTGTTTATTTGTGAAACAGTGTACAGATTTATACAAAGCAAAGAATAGAAAACAGAGTTGAAAACAGCTGTTCAACATGCTGAGGCAAAGTGGCCCACCTGTGGGCCTCTCAGTGAGCCTGCTGTAGTTCTCCCAACTGAAGTAGAAATGTTCACACATACATTAAGCCTCTGCACAACATCTATACCATCCGAGGCATTCAAAACAAATCATTATTTTCATATGACTGTTGCCATGTTTTAGAGGAACAGAGGGTAGAGGTAGCTCAGCACAAAGATTTAACAATTGTGACTTCCTCCAAAAGGAATAATGGGAAATGATGGGAAAATTACAATGAATAAGTATGCAAAGAATGAACTGTTAGGGGAGCATGTGAGGATGGGTTGGTCCATATATCGAAAGAGTGCAGTGTGTATCAAACCAAAGAAACAGCTGTAGCTGTGCAGTAGTGTTTTTTCAATTCTGGCCAGTAGTAGCTGGGGCAGGAACTAGGTAACATTTCACTTGTTTCAATAAAAAATTAAAAAACAAACCCGGAAGTGGGGGGAGGGATAGCTCAGTGGTTTGAGCATTGGCCTGCTAAATCCAGGGTTGTGAGTTCAATCCTTGAAACATTGGATCCATTTAGGGATCTGGGGTAAAAATTGGAGTTTGGTCCTGCTTTGAGCAGGGGGTTGGACTAGATGACCTTCTAAGGTCCCTTCCAACCCTGATATTCTATGATTCTAAGTGTGTGTGTGTGTAGGTGTTTACTATAATTAGCATCTTTTCTCAGAGAAGTCCTTCTCGGCCCTTTTCAGTTTAGTATGTAGGAAAGCCCCAATCTTGCAGTTCTTTGAGTTTAGCAGCCTGTGCACTAGCAATAAATTGTGAAATTAGAGCCTTAGCAGGTAACATTCTATATACGTTGATATCTGCCAGCAGCATGTTACTCTCTGAAGATTCAAGTCAGTAATAATAATAATTTAGAGCTCTGTCCTTCAAGTTACTGACTCTCTCTTGGGAGGTGCTGAGATGCTCCCAAATCCCATTGACTGAATCAGAGCTGAGGAGGTGCACCCCTGGATCAAACCATTTTATCTTACTACTATAAATATTCTAAAGTGTAACATTTAAATATGTCTACCATAGTAGGGCTCTTTTGATCTGTCCCTAAAGAAAGGACAATGAAATGTATATTAATGTTTATTTTGCACCACCTGTATTACGTTGCAAGTTTGCAATTCCTCCTGGTTTCTAATTCCTGTTTTCCCTTCCCTCTACCATTGAAGCGCATGAATATAGGCCTCAGAGTCTTCCTTGTGATAGCTGACAGTTTGCAGCAAAAAGATGGTGAACCACCAATGCCAACAACAGGAGTTGTTCTTCCCTCAGGAAACACTCTGCGTGTAAAGAAAATTTTTCTCAATAAAACTCTGACAGATGAAGAAGCAAAAGTTATAGGTGAGTGGTATTATTTTGCAAGAACCTTAACAGGTTAAATATACACATTCATACTTCGTGATACTGAAGCAGTATTTTTATGTGGAGATTGGTTTTATATTGTAATTAAAAAATATTTTATAAAGTGTCTAGTACTTGTGAAGTTGTGATTTTTGTTAAATGTTCCCACTTGTTTACAGTAGAAACATGAAATTTGGTGTATAAAACCAGATCCTTGCCCCTCCATCTAGCAGTGCAAAGCAGCCTGAAAACTGTCCCAATGAGTTGCCTGGGCATTCCCTTGATGTAGGGAGCATTCTAGGGCAGCCCTAGTAGAAGGCAAGGTGACTGAGGCCACAACCATTGTGCTCCACTGATTTCTGGCTCATGGAAGGGTAGGCTGTAGACCAGGGGTGGGCAAACTATGGCCCGGGGGCCACATCCGGCCCTCCAGATGTTTTAATCTGTCCCTCAAGCTCCCGCCGGGGAGCAGGGTTTGGGACTTGCCCCACTCTGGTGCTCCTGCCAGGGAGCGGGGTGGGGCAAGTCCCAAACCTCCGGATAGGAGCCGGAGGAGGGACATGCCAGTGCTTCTGGGAGCTGCTTGAGGTAAGCGCCGCCCAGAGCCTGCACCCCTGTCCCCCTCCTACCCCCCAATCCCCTGCCCTAGCCCTGATCCCCCTCCTGCCTTCCGAACCCCTCAGTCCCAGCCCGGAGCACCCTCCTGCACCCCAAACCCCTCATCTCCAGCCCCACCCCAGAGCCCGCACCTCTAGCCGGTGCCCTCATCCCCTCCCGCACCCTAACCCCTGTTAGCATTCATGGCCCGCCATACCATTTCCATACCCAGATGTGGCCCTCGGGCCAAAAAGTTTGCCCACCCCTGCTGTAGACTATAGGCTACTCTTAAATATGCTGGGGACCAAAATTGCCTCAGGGTCAAGGAAATAGAAAAAGTGCTTAGAGTCACTTCCTTCAATTTATTTCCTCTTCTTCCTCCAAAAAGAATGGTATACTTTTATGTAACACATCCTGTTTAATTTTAAAAAAGGAAAATTTTGTCAGTTAAAATATGGTTCAGTTAAAATTAATTTAGTATATGACTTCTTATCTTTTGTGCAAGATACTGGTCCTAAACCTGTGATCAAATAAGAGATAACTAAGGTGAAAATCAAATTTAAAAATACTGAGTTGTGAAAGAGCTGACTTTGAGCGCTTTACTTCTTCAGGAATGTCGATATACTACCCTCAAGTAAGAAAAGCACTAGACAGCATTCTTAGGCATCTGGACAAAGAAGTTGGGAGACCAATGTGCATGACTAGTGTACAGATGTCAAATAAGGAACCTGAGGACATGATCACGTATGTAACAAACCATAATTTAACCATCCTTACTGTCATATCCTTGTAATTAATTTTTTGTACCTAAAAGAAATTGAGAGATCAATTTATTAATCCATTTAAATGTGTTTAGGTTTAATTTAAAGCTAGTATACTTAAAATTTGTCCACAAAGGATATGATGATTGTACTCATTCATAGATTAATTATGACAATTTGAGGCTGACTCCCTAATATTGAATGGAGCTTTGAAAACTTATGTGTAAATACCATAAAGTAGGCTTCCCTGTGATTCTGTTTTGTGTAAATTGATTTTGTAGTGGGGAGAGAAAACCTAAGATTGATTTGTTCAGAACTTGTATTGCTGCTATCCCAAGACTGATTCCAGATGGCATGAGCAGGACTGACCTTATTGAGTTACTAGCAAGGTAAGTTTCAGAGAAGTAGCCGTGTTAGTCTGTGTGAGCAAAAAGGAAAGGAATACTGGAAAATTATATCCTAGCTATGATGAAGGTCCTAAAAAAACAAAAAAGGTTCAAGCAGTATTTCAGAAACCCAAGGCCAAAAACTATTGTAAATATATTATTAGATACTAATATTCCATTTGCACAGAGTCTGATTTCTTTTTTTTTACACTGACACATGTATTGTTAGCAGACCCAGAAAAGTAGCAGAGTAGATTCTAAAAGAGAGAACCTTGCACACAAGAACAGACTTATAATTTTTCATATATGGCCTCTCTTTAAAAGTTCATATTTTAGTTAATTTGCATTTTGTACAGGACTCTTCTTTCACTCACAGCTGCCATCTTCTTTTGCTGATCATACTGTGAAGGCATTGTTGTTTGACATAATCAAATTTGCCAAATGTCAACCAACATTTTGAGGGAGATTTGGATTTTGTTTCTTCTATATTGCTTTTTCTCACCCTTTTCTATTTAGTTCCCTCCAACCATGTCCATATTCCTCTCATTATGGTCTCCCTGATCCTGCACGCAGAATGTGAGTGCTGCCCACCTTAACACATATGGCCACTCCTCTCTTTCAGTCAGTAGAATTATCAGCATTTGCAACTCTGTTAGAGCACACAAAGTCAGGAAAGGGAGCTGAGCTATGAGCCGCGGAATTTTCATGTATTAACATGAAAGAAAATAAATTCCTCTAATGCTTTCCTTCCATGTTTTATGAAGAAAGGGGAGAGGAACAAGTTAGTTGAAAGGGCCTGAGCAAGTAGTATTGGACAGGTGGAACTAGCGGGAGATTTTGGGGCAGAAGAGGGGGAAGGACAGTATCTGGTGGGAACCAGGAGTAGAGTCTTAAACGTGGGTCATGTCTGCTTTAATATCAGAGTCTTGGCAGGACTACAGTATAGTCTATGGCTCTGGAATAATTTTGCTGATGTTTGTTCCTGTGATTTTGGATTCAAATAGGAACAGAAGATGGTGTTGTGAGAAAGTAAAAACTTTTAAAAACACATGTATTTTTATTAATGATCAAAAATGTCATTAAAATAACCATATCATAGCTGTATGGATGTATTTGATAGTATAATGTTTGGTAAGTGCCTCCTAGTCTAAAAATCTGAGCCATATTTTCAAAAGTGTATACTAAATTGTACACTTGTTTTTGCACATGCCTGAGATGAGCCCCGATTTACACATGAACATAGCTATTTATTTAGAGTTCAGTCTGTAGGTGGGAAAAAAAGCACTCCACACCAAAGGATATCCATTCAGAACTTTGAAATATTTGCAGATATTTTTCAGGTATGTGCAAAACTGCATACCTGAAAGTATGGCCCATTCTCTTCAAATTATTTGATTACCCCTTAATTAGTTAAAGGCTACTGCTTTGAACTGCTGTAGCAGTACAGCCTCCTGTTAATAATCCAGATGTAGCTTCAAATGGATTTAGAACTAATGGTTCAGGTACAAGTCATATCTCCAGGCTGGGAGCATAGCTAGCTCAGCCTTCCAACATAGAGATGCTTCATGTTGTACAGTCAACAATAAAAATTGACTTCACTTTATAACTGGTAAAAGGCCTTTGTCCAGTTGAAAATGTGAGGATTTGAAGGGATGGTGAAGTTTTTTTAACAATGTAGTACACTCTCTTAACAGGCTGACAATTCATATGGATGAAGAACTGCGTGCCCTCGCTTTCAATACTCTACAGGCATTAATGCTTGATTTTCCGGACTGGCGGGAAGATGTTCTTTCGGGATTTGTTTATTTTATTGTGCGTGAAGTGACTGATGTCCATCCAACGCTTCTTGACAGTGCAGTAAAGATGTTAGTGCAGCTAATAAATCAGTGGAAACAAGCTGCCCAAATGCACAATAAGACCCAAGATTCTCAGGTATTGTAATGCTGCATGAAATTCTTACATTACCAATTCCATGTAACTGAACAAATTTCCTGTGAAATTAAAACACTTTTTTCTCTCTTAAAATCAGTTTTTAGCAATTTTCTTTCCTCATCTGATTCATAGCTTGCTTTTTTTTTTTTTTTTAATTGTAATCTATGCTGTCATAGGGCAGCCCTTCCTGTGGCTCACTTACCTCAATAAAATACCCCTCCTTAAGCCTAGTTTATTACCAAATGTGCAGATAGTCCAAACTATAAGTCCCCAAACTGCCCATTTATCACCCCAGTGCAAGTATTTAAAATCCCAAGACAGCTCATCTATTGACGTAATGTGTCACATTACGGCATTTTCCACCACATGAAGACTCTTTCTTGGTTCCCTTCTGTCCCTCTACCTGATCCACCACCCCATCCCTTCCAGCTGGTGTGCAACCCTGCTCTTCCCAGAGGGAATGCCCCTGGCCCCTCTGCTGGGAGATCATCCTTACCAGGAGAGCATCCCTCACTCTCCATGGTCCTTTCATTATTCCCCTGGGTTCAGCGGTCTGGCCTGAGAGATATCCGTGGGTAAGCTCCTCCATTGCTCCCCTGCCTTAAGTCCGCTCTGGCCCTCTTGCTTAGACATCAGCAGGCGAGACTCTCTGCTTCTCCCTGGTCTTAGCCCTCTCCATGGCATGGCTCTCTGGCTTGGGTAGGTCAGCCAGGAAACCATTCTTGCTGCTCTCCTTTCTTCAGCCTTTTCATAGGAACCAACTGCAGCTTACTCCTAGGACCTTCCACAGTCCCTCTGACTCCCACACAACTCTCACCTGCCCTTTCCTGACTCTCACTCAGGTAGTTCTGACTCACAAGGTCTCTCTCTATTGGTTCTCTTCCCTGTAGGGCCCAGGTGCCCTCTTGTCAATCCACTTGGGGAGAGCTGGTGCACTGGCCCTGCTCTTTCTTCGAGGACCAGTATCACCCTGGCATATGCTTATTTTGTTTATATTATAGAGAGATATTTTTGTATATACACTTGTATCCTTCTATTTGTTGCTGAATTTTGTGTTTATTTTAAATTAATTATGAACAAAAAAGTCAGTGGTAAAATAGTGCTCAATGTTCCATACAAAAAAGTCACCTACTGCTTCTTTTTTATGTGAAGGTCTCAGGGTGTAATTGGAAATATAATTAATAGGAATGAATGAGCTGGTTTGAACTAGCAAGAGTTTACCTTATCCTTCACTCAAAAGTTTTAAAGTGAACCAAATGCTTTTTGTTGAGGTTGAAAAAGGTTGGTAAATTGTTTTTTTTTTAAATTGCATGCCTCTCCACTGGTCTCAGCAGAAAGTGGAATTCCTAAAATTGAACAGGAAAGGTTGTTCCTATGATATTTCTGTTTTGGCTGAAACCAGGAAATGCTAGAAATCTTGTGAGTCAATGTCATGAAACGTTTTAGAATTATTTCTCCTATTACCAATAATTGAACCAATTTAGCTCAATAGTGTTTGCTTTGCTGTTAATTTAAATGACACCTGTATAATTTTTTTAAGCGTGGTGCCTCTAATGGAACTGCCCATACTCTTCCCCTGGAGAGGACCCTTTATTCCAACGTATTTCATATTGTGGAAGGCTTTGCATTGGTCATTCTTTGTAGCACGAGGCCTGCGACCAGAAGATTAGCTGTCAACATTCTTCGAGAAATGCGGGCTTTGTTCACACTTTTAGAAATTTCCAAGGTAAGAGCTAAGAAGTAGTCATATATAACTGTTCACTGAGAGGGTACTGCTTGGTGTCCTTTCTTGAACTTTGAGATTCTCATGCATCGTATTTGTTCTTTTTTAGGGTGATGATGAGTTAGCAATAGATGTGATGGACAGACTGAGTTCATCTATTCTTGAGAGTTTCATACATCTCACTGGGGCAGATCAGGTAGGAATATTTTGTGGAGAATATAAAGTTATTCTGCAAATTAGTTTGGACTCAACTTAATCATGTATATCTTTATCTAAATATTGTTGTTCTTCAAGTGATGGTCCCTATGTATTCCATATGTGGGGTGTGCATGAGCACCATGTGCCTGAGTCTGAAAGTGTTTGTTGGCAGTGTCTGTTGACCCGCACATATGTAGAGCTTCCCCTCATGCTCCCAGTCGATGGTATAAGTAGTAGTGCAGGTCAGTGCCTCTCCAGTTCCCTCTTACCACCGCATGGCCAGAGTCAGAACCCCTGTTCCTTCGTGCTCTTAGTTTTTGCTAAGAGAATGGCTATTCTTCATTCAGTGTGTATAGTCGTAGTTGTTTTAGTTAGTGTAAGTTAGTGTAGTTATTTCCCCATGTCAGGACTGTCCCTCCCCTTCCCGGGTACTATGCTCCAGATTCTGGGATTTTAAAACTGCATCTCTTGCCTGCACTCATTCTCTGTGAGCACCGAGCACCAGAGATGCCTTTGCTGCCTCAGTGAGGCTCATATCGTGATTTGCTGCTCCATTTGCAAGTTCTTCCTGCCCGGAACCTGGGAAGCTTGAGAGCTCCACCTCCAGAAGAACTTGAGAGCTCCACCTCCAGAAGAACATGAGACTGAGGGTGCACTTGGATCCGGAACTGGAAGAATCCCCTGTACAGTGACCATCACCGGTGGTGAATACCTCCCTGAGCACCTCACCTGTCTTGGATCTGTCAGTACTGAAGACCAAGGACAAGTCCCAGCATGAGAGTAAAAAACACTCTTCCAGGCAAAAGAGCAGATCCTGATGTGGACTGCTCCTAAGCGCAGTGTTTTCTCCCCGAGCCAGGCCAGATGAGAGGTCGCAAGTGGATCCTGTTGGACCAGTACCCACGCTTCCCCGTATGGAAGATCTTATATATAAGATAAGGCCAGACGCAAATGGTATCCAACATTATTGATAACAACCCTAGAACCCACGCATCCGGAATGCTCACTAGTGTGCTCGGCACCTGTCCTGCAATACCTCTGCACCTTCCAGACAGGCCAGCCCTTCAGATGCCACCTGGGTCCTCTGGCATTTCCACGTGCACACCATGGATTCCTGGCCTCTCTGAGTCTTTCTTGGTGAAGGCGCTGATTATTTCCTATTTACATTCTCCACTCCTCTCTGGCCTCCCACTCATTTGTGACATCTCCACTCCAGAGGATGAATCTTTGCTGCTGCTGCCAGAGAAACCCATCCCATTGCCGCACCTTCAGTACCAACGGTGTTCTACTCTCCCCTCCTCCCCCCAACATTGCTGGAAATGTCTTCGGAGTCCGAGGAGTTCTCAGAGCCAGAACCCTCGTTCTCCCCGATGTCACGCCGCAGTCTGGACTCATGGCTCAGACTGCCTTACCCACCAGCTATGATCCGGCAACAGAGGCTTGGTACCACTACCTGTGGGGCCCACTACATCTGAGGGACACTTCTTTTTGGCCCTACTGGGCACCCTGGGATCCCCACTGCAGAAACAAGGCACCATCACAGGCATCTGATCGACTGTCTCCCATTCACCTAGAGGCACCATCAGTTTATGAGGAACAGGCAGACATCAAACTGGTACTGCCAACTCCGCCAGTACCCATTGCTGCTTCCTCATTGCTGGACAAGGTGCTTATTTCCCTCATACTCTCTCTGTTGGTTGACGACCGCCAGTATCAGGACTTTCTTCAGAGTGTAGCAGCAGACCTGGGTATTCCTGGACCTGCAACACCAGCTTTTGAACATCCTCCAACCTTAGGGACTCTCTTAGGTGGCTCTACCCGTAACAAGGCCATCCTCCAACCAGCACGGACAGTATGGCACATCCCTGCCTCCTGTATCCCCACACCTAAGAGGGCAGAGAGGAGGTATTTTGTACCTGCTCAAGGGGCAGATTTTCTTTTTACACATCCTCTTCCTTCCCTCCTCCCCCCCGCGCCCCCCCAGCTCTCTTGTTGTCCACTCAGCAGTAGAGCAGGCACACCAGCAGCCGCAGAATTCTACCCCTCTGGACAGGGTGACAAAGAGGATGGACCTTTTGGGCCAGAAGGTATATTCCTTGGCAGGACTACAGTTCCAGATTGCAAACTACCAGGCTCTGCTAACCAAGAATCATTTTAATAACTACAACAAGCTAGCAGAGTTCACAGACAAGCTGCCGCCAGACCAACAGCAGCAATTCCAGGCCCTAGTGGACAAGGTGTGACTGGTTGCCAAGGTGGGCCTCCAGGCCACTGTGGACGCAGCCGACACATCTTCTCGCTCTCTAGCGACTGGGGTCATCATGTGCTGGGACTTGTGGCTCCAATTGTCTGGCTTCCCCAGGCCGTACTGAAAACTGCATTTCCATTGACATCCTCACACCCACCTCCGTGCTAATCATTGCTCGCAAGTCACCCACTTGTGGAATACACATAGGGAACATCATTCAAAGAAGAAGAGGAGGTTACTTACCTGTAACTGGGGTTTTTTTAGATGTGTAGTCCCTATCTGTATTCCACTACCTGCCTTCCATCCAGCTTTGTACTGGACTCCAAAACGGTAAGAGGCAGACTGGAGAGGCATCAACTCACACTACTTATTATACCCTAGGCTGAGAGAATGAGGGGACTCCCTACACATATGCGGGTCAATGGACACTACTAACACTTCCAGACTTGGGCGCATTGTGTGCATGCATACCCCATGTGTGGAATACTGATAGGGACCACATATCTTGAAGAACCCCCAGTTACAGGTAAGTAACCTCCTCCTCTTATACTGCTGCTCCTTTAGTTGCCTGAGGAAAAGCTGTTAGGCATTTGGTAACTTCCCATATTATTATTTTTTTGTATTCCCTGCCTGAAAAGCTGATATCCTCAGTCAAGAAAGGCAGTGTGTTGAACTACTTTTATGCTGTTGGGATCCTAATAAAAGTGTTAAAGTAGACAATTTTCTGCATTCCATAGGTAGAATAATAATATTGCGCTGTTTTAACTGATGAGAAAAATAGGACTCACTCATAGTTACAATTGTAGTGTGTATATTATGCAGATGTGATTTAATTGGGCAGGTAGAGCAGGTGAAAATGAGTCTATACAAAAATACAGTTAGGCTCTGATTTTTCATCAAGATGTGGGTGCACATGTGTGCCATGTACCAGAGCCGGAACTGTTTGTAGTAGTGTCCATTGACCCACATGTACATTGTGCATTGGCCATGTGGTGCATCCGAGGCTTTAAGAGACCATGCTGATCAACGCTGCTCCAGTTCCCTCTTACCAGAAGAGTCGGAACCCCTATTCCTTAGTGCTCTGAGCTTTGTCCATTTTTTCCCTACCATTTGTACATATTTTTTCTTTTTTTCTAGTTTTGTATAGTTACCACCATTGTTAGTTAGGTCTCCCCAGTTGGACTTCTTCCCCTCACGGGGCTCCCCCCTCCTGGGGCCTGTGCCTCGGCAAGCTGGCTTCAAAAGCTGTGCTTTGTGCACATGCTCCTTTTCTGTGAGCGATGAACACCAACATTGTCTGTATTGCTCCATCTGCCGCTTGTTCCCACCTCGGACTTGGGAAGCTAAAGAACTTTGCCTCTGCAAACATCTGATGGAGGAGGCTATGCACACACATGCGCAATCAGATCCAGAACCATTGGATCTGCTGGAGCAGCACCTGTCACCACCGGTGAGCACTCCCCCGAACCCTTCTTGTGTGCAAGCGCCCACGGTACTGCTGAAGCCCCACCGTGGGCATGAGAAGTACAGGCATGGGTATAAGGGCGTCTCCTTGACATGGACTGTCTCTAAACGCAGCATTTGCTCCCCGAGTTGCGCCAGGTTGGGTTAGAAGTGACGTGTCGACTCAGCTGCTTTGACTCCTAAGAAGCCTTGCATGGAGCATAAGTCCAAGCAGTGCCGCGACCCGCTGGCACCCCCTCCAGCCATGGCCACCAGGTCACTGCCTTCACCTCTATCACTGTTGATGCGTCCCGCTCCCCTCCCCCACCGAGACTCTCGCGCACGATCCTGCACACACTGGGACCCCTGTCTCCACTGATGCCCACAGCCAAACTGATGCTGCTGTACACTGGTTCTCCTTGGTGCCTTGGCTCCCCAGTCACCTTGGGATTCCCATCTTGGGTGCATGAACCTCTCTTGCTTGAGCAGTGCCCTGCTCCACTCCACCACATACCGATAGCCCCGCCTCTGCCAGACCCGTCCTCGGAATCTGAATGGTCCTCTGAGCCAGACCCCTCATTCTCCTCTGTGTGATCCTATAGCCCGGATTGTTGGCAACAACCGCCCTACCCACCAACATATGGCCTTTTCGCTGAGGCTGGTTCCACTAGCCCTGGAGCATGCCAATGCCCAGTGACCCATATGCCTGGACCTGTTGGCCTGCTTGGGACCCCTAACAGGATCATGGGGTGCCACTGGTACTGCATAACCTGGTGTCTCCTGCCTGCACTGCCCACCTGCCATCCATGACGAACCTCAGGACATCGCCGCATCGCCCACACCACCAGTTCTCAATGGAGCCTCCTCATCTCCAGTAGAAGAGCACGGTCCACCTTCCCTTCCCCCTCTGGACAACCATAGCCAGTATCATGACCTGCTTCAGCGCATGTCTGTGGCGCTCAACCTCCAGGGGCAGGACGTCCAGGACCTGCAAAACCAGTTAGAATATCCCAACTGCCTGGGCCCTTCTGCACCACCCTCCCTATTCATGAAGCCATCCTCCAACTAGCTCAATCTGTCTGGCACACCCCGGCTTCCAGTTCCCCTACCCCGAAGCATGCTGAAAGCTGCTACTTTGTTCCTTCTATGGATGCGGACTTCCTGTTTACCCCCCCCAACTCGCTTGTGGTCCACACGGCGTCTAACCGCGCCTGGCAGCAACCCTTGAAGACCACCCCTCTGGAACAGGTAGCCAAAATCTGGACCTTATGGGGTGCAAGGTTTACTCCTCGGTGGGCCTCCGTTTCCATATTAGCAACTACTAGACGCTCCTGGCAAAGTACAATTTCCTCTCATACTCTTAAGTTGGTGAAGTTCCAGGCCTTCCTCATGGCGGAGAAGCAGCAGGATTTCCAGGCACTGCTGGATGAGGGCAAACTGGTCGGCAAAGTGGCCCTCTAAGCTGTGGTTGACACTTCTGACACCACATCTCATTCTCTAGGATCTGGTGTGGTGTTCTGACAAGATTCCTAGCTCCAATCCTCCTGGCTCCAATCCTCCGGCTTCCCTAAGGAGGTCCAAACCGCTCTAGAGGACCTCCCCTTTGACAATCACAAACTTTTCAGTAACAAGACAGATGAATCCCTCCATTCCCTTAAGGATTTCCATTCCACCCTCCAGTTGCTCGGTATCTACACCCCGGCTCTGACCAGCAGGCAGCAGAGGTCATCTTTCCGCCCCCATCCCCGCATCGTCTACCAGTCCTATTTGCAACACCCACAGGAGCAGTCTCCTCGTCGCCTGTGCACCCAACAACCCCGTTACTCCGCCGCTGCCACCTCTGCCACCTCGGCCTTCTCGCAACATCCCTCAAAGCATCCATTTTGACTCTCCCTGAGACCCGCAAACCTTCCTCCACCTCTCCCACATCGCCCCAGGTCGTCTTCTCCTGTTTTCCCACAATTGTGGCAAGATTATCACTAATTGATGGGTTTTGGACATTGTTCATAGGGGGTACCTGATAGAGTTCCTCTCATTCCCCCCTTGTTGCCCACCTCATGGTGGCTGTGGGGATCCTTCCCAACCTGATCTCCTCTGAGAGGAAGTGGACACTCTCCTCTAGAAGGGCACCATACAATGCATCCCACAGTACTACTATGGCTGTGGGTTCTACTCCCCTTATTTCCTTATGCCAAAGAAGGGGAATGGCTGCCGTACCATTCTGGATCTCCAGTCTCTGAACAAATTCATACGCAAATTCCGGTTCCGGATGGTCATGCTCCCTCTCAATATCCCATCCTTCCCCCATGGGGCATGGTTCACGGCTCTCAGTATGAAGGATTCATACTTTTATATAGACATCCACCCAGCTCATCAAAAGTTTCTCTGTTTCACGATGGGACGCTCACTGTCAGTTGAGTCCTCCTCCGGGTCCTTCTCTTTGGTATCGCCACTGCCTCTTGTTTGTTCACAAAGGTCTTCACTGTCATCGTGGTCCACATGCTTTATCTCGGCCACTCCATGTTTCCTTACCGGGATGACTGGCTCCTTGTTGTGCCATCCCACAACTGTTTCCTCTCCATGATCCAGACTCTTTACGGCCTCCTTGCTGGCCTAGGTATCTGCGTCAATGAGCACAAGTCAATTCTTGTCCCTACCTGTATGCTCACCTTCATTGGGGCATCCCAGGACACTCTCGCCGACCAAGGTTTTCTCCCACAGACCATTTTGCCACCCTCACCTCCCTCATCACACAGCTGTATCGCAATCCACGTATGTGTATCTACCAGTGTCTTTTCCTCCTTGGCCACATGACGGCCTGCACCTCTGTCACTCCATATGCCCACCTGCATATGCACTGGCTCCGGTCAGTCTGCAAACTGCTGATGGATCACCTGGCAAGGCAGTCCTGCTCCCACCCTCTGTCCTGGCTTCCCTCATGCGGTGGACCAACCCATCCAAAGTCCTGGCCGGCATCCCGTTTACCCCTCCTACTCCCTGGCGGACATGTTCAGTAGGTCCTTCTATACCAGTCATGAGCAGGAGCTACACGACCCCATGCTCCACTTGGTCTTTTGCCAGTGGGGCACGCTGCACTTTGCGACCACCGCAAGCCATAAGCTTCCCCTCTTCAGCTCGAGAGGAGCCCTCAAGCTGGGCTCCCAGGGCGATGTACTTCTTCTGCCCTCTATCACCAAACTTTCCTGCCCATCCCTCTGCTCCTGCAAATCCTGCGCAAGGTGCAGCAAGATTGAGTGTGGCCCATCCTCGTAGCCCCCTTTTGCTTCCCCCAATACTAGTTCACCAATCTCTTCCTCTCTGCCTGCCCCCGATCCAGTTCCTCAACCTCCCAGAACTCCTCATACAGGCGCATGTCTATCTGCAGCACCCTAAGTTTTTTTTGTCACTGATATTTTTAGTAAAAGTCAAGGACCAGTCACTGGCAATAATGAAAAATTAACGGAAGCCCATCACCTGTCCTTCATTTTTACTAAAAACACCCATGACACAGTGGGTAGTCTGGGCAGCTGGCAGGGGGAGGAAGTATACAGGGTCCCTCTACGCTGGCAGCTCCAAGCTTCAGGGGTCCTTCCTACCTCCGGCGGCGGCCTGGAGCTTTGGGGATACTCCCAGCCGCAGCTGGGAGCTGCTGGGGTCCCTTTTGCCGCTTGCAGTGGTGGGGATCCTCCCTGCTCCCTGCCATGGCTGGGAGCTCCTGGGAACTCCCCTACCCCCTGCAGCAGCTGGGAGTCGTGGGGGTCCCCCTTGCCGCCTGTGGCGGCTGGGAGCAGTGGGGATTCCCCCTGCCACCCATGGGAGTGGGGAGCAGCAGGGGTGGGCAGCTGGGTGTGGCGGATCCTGCCCCCCGCCGCCTATGGTGGCCAGAAGTGGCAGCGGGGGGCTGCAGGGTACCCCCCAGCTCCCTGCCTCCACAGGCGATAGGGGACCCTGTAGCTCCCAGCCGGTGCTGGCTGAAGTCACAGAGGTCTTTGGAAATCACGGATTCCGTGATCACTGTGACTAAATCGCAGCCTTAATAATCTATCCGTCTACTCACTGTGTGTGCTGACTTTATGACTTAAAGCTTTTTTAGACATTCAGTTATGCAAATAAAAAAATGGATACATATATTAAATGTTTGTTTATTCTGTTTATGTACACAGACTACTTTACTGTATTGCCGCAGTTCAATAGATTTACAAACATTAGCTGACTGGAGCTCCTCCCCTATCAGCCACCAGTTTGATGTGGTGAGTCCATCACATATATGGATATTTGCACATGTGACCCAAGGCCAAGATCCATGGATTGTAAGCCTCTCCAGTTTTATGAAACAGGAAAATCTTCCAAAACACTGCCCAACAGCTGTAAGCTATGCTTGGATGTTTGCTTACACAAGACTCCAACTATTGTCTCCACAGGTTGACATTAAGTAAGTTCACTTCTTAAATTAATTGAATATACTACAGTATATTAAACCTTTTTTTAAACATTTATTGAAATTACAATACCCATTACATTTTAATATTATGTAAATATACAACGCTATTATTTCCTATGGTTTAATCTTGCTTTAATATTAATAACAGAAAATTAACTAAAATGATTGGATTTAGAAGAGAAATAGTATGCTATAAAAATTAATTCATGCCTTTTGACTATATTGTACTTTAGCAGTGATGTATATTAGCAATAATGCATATTTTTATAGTTGAATTTGCTGTATAGCACCAGCCTTCAATAATGAAATCAGAGTAGAGAATACAATGTTAAGGATCACACGTAAAAACATATACACAATTAAAAAATAAAATTCAGCGGAGAATAAAATGAAGTGTGTAAATTGCATTTTCTAAATTCGTGTTATTTTTCTACCTATTTTTTTCTTTTGATAGCAGCCCTATCAATGCCAAGAAAGTAAATACTACTACAAGTAGTGATTCATATATTGGGCTCTGGAGAAACTATCTGATTCTTTGCTGCAGTGCAGCAACTTCCACATCCTCTCCCACATCTGCAGGTTCTGTGAGATGTTCCCCTCCTGAGACGCTGGCGTCTACTCCTGACAGTGGTTATAGCATTGATTCAAAAGTAGGTTCTTCCGACTTTTTCTGAGTGGCTCTGAATATTTCAGTAACATAGAAATGTTTTAAGACTTACAGTGCATCCCCTATTTCGAAGATGCTTTTCTGATTTGTATGAACAAACATTGTTATGCTACTACCACCTTGCTTTTGTCAAACAAAAAACAATGAACTGGGACATATCAGCAAATTATACGTATTTTTTTCTGCTTAACCTCCCTTAATCTGAAGCTAAATCTTGCCAAAATTGTCAAGAAAATTTACCTGCCTAGGCATAAAATCTACTCTGATGATGATGACAAAAGTTGATATTTTATTTATCTTTAAAGAGTTACGTCTTCAAGCAAATGGGCAGGTAGAATTCTGCAATTTTAGGCTAATAAACTAATCTCATTCCAGTGATTGAATCAATCTACTTTTCAGGATTTTGACACTTTTCAGTGTTTTCCCCAACCAGAGATGCCCTTCATCTTTTTGTTTTGTTTTGCATCAGATATGGATCTTTCTGTTCTTTAAAGTTTTTCAACATGGTGGCTTCCCCTAAAGAGGAGAGGAAGGTAGTTTGTGGACTGTAGAGCGCATTTCTTCCCTGGCAGGAAGCTTCTTATTTTGTTCTTTCTGTTACCAGGACCTCTTCCCTAGTTGGGAAGAGGGCACCCATTGACAGGAACTTAAATTTCTTTGAGACTCCACATGGAGCCAGAGCATAGGCCCCCAGAAGGTTTTCCTTCTTCCTCTAAAAATGGCAAATACACTAAAACATCCAAGGCCCTCTTAATCCAAGGAGTTTGCCTTGCAGGATTGGGAATTTCTCATAATAGAAGTTTAAGGTATTTTACTTTATCCAATTCACATTTTTATATTGGGTTGTCACCAAAACTCCCATAGTGCATTTTCCCCCCTAAGGGAAAAGGTAGACAAAATGCTCCAAAGACTTGGAGAACATTATGCAAGAGCCCTGAATACAGCTGCATTACAGACCATCTATTACCTATCCACAAGCTGTGTAGGTTGTCAAAGGAATTATTTGACTGCTGATGGACTCTGCCATAACCTGAGTTGTTAAAAAGAAATCCATTACAATGGATGGACAGTGGCTATAAAGATTCCTTTTAAAAGAATGCTAGAGTACAGTTTTGAAAAAGATTGACTTGTTAACTAAGTTTATTTCACCTGGTACTTTGTATTGAGATCTCAGTACTTGGCTGGCAGATCTGAAAAAGGCTCTCCCTAAAAGTTTCTGAATCACCTGGAAAAAACTGGAAATCGTAATGCTAGCCTCTAATTTTCTTTAATGCTTGAACGTTCTCTTCAACTTTCTTTACCACTAACATAGTGAGCAGAAGAGACTTCTGATTTGCTATGGAAGTTTCAATTGGTATCTGTGGTGAGTAGGTTGCTATAGGGCAGTGGTCACCAACTTGTCGATCACAATCAACTGATCAATCCTAGAGGATATCCCAGTCGACGCAATCTCCGGAGGTGCAGCGGGGCTGCTGCTAAGGAAGGCTTTCTGCCTGCTCCGGCCCCACGCTGCTCCCGGAAGCAGCCACGTGGCCTGTGGAGCAGGGTCTCCTTCCATGGTCTTCTCCTGCCTGCAAGCACCACCTCCGCAGCTCCCATTGGACGGAAACAGGGAGCTGTGGCAAATGGGAACTGCGGGGGCAGAGCTTACAGAGAGGGGCAGTGCGTGGAGCCATGTGCCTCCCATGCGCCCCCAGAGGCCGCAGGGGCATGTTGGCCCTTTCCGGGAGCAGCGTGGGGCCAGGGTAAGGGAGCCTGCCTTAGTGACAGCCATGCTGCACTGCTGACCGGGAATCACCGGAGGTAAGTGCTGCTCAGCGAGAGGCCGCACCCCAGCCCTGAGCCCCCTCCCAGAGCCAGTACCCTGTACCCCCTCCTGTACCCCGAACTCCCTCTTGTACCCCAAGCCCCAGCCCTGACTCCCCTCCCAGAGCTAGCATCCTGTACCCCCTCCTACACCCCAACACTCTGCCCCAGCCCGGAACCCCTTCCCACACCCAAACTCCCTCTCAGAGCTTGCTGAAAGGCTTTATGCTTATGTATCCCTCAGTCAGGAGACCTCCCCTTCCTTGGGATCTAACATTGTGCTGATGGGTTTGATGGGGCCACCTCTTGAGCCCTAAGAAACATATTCCTTCTTTCATCTATTCAACTTTCTAGTATCAATAATATCTGCTAGAGGGGTGGCAGAAATACAAGCACTCATGATAAGACCTCCGTACACTATATTTTTTAAAATGCAGAGTGACTTTGAGATTTCATCTCCCATTATTACCAAAGATAGTCTCTGACTTTCATCTCTACCAACTAATTTATCTGTCTGTATTCTTTCTCAATCCACATTCAACAAAGGAGAAGCTAGCTTTACACCTTAGATTTACTTAGGGCGCTCTCCTTCTACTTTGACAGGACTAAGCTGGTTAGGGTGTCCCCTAGATTGTTTATAGCTTATCTCAAGATAGGATGAAAGATCAGGCTATATTAAGCAGAGAGTTTTTAATTAGATTTCTATGTGCATTAAGTTGTGCTATGAAATAGGCAAGTTGGACCCACCATTGAGGATTACTGTCCACGGTGTGAGAGCTCAAGCAGCTTCTACAACCTTCTCGAGAAATGTTTCAATAATAGAGGTATGTAGAGCATTTACCCAACAGTGCTCTATAGGTAGCATCAAGATCTGATGCCCACATTGGGAAGGCTGTCTTGCAGTTACCATTCAGGTAGACTCTTGAACCCACCTACAGTGATCTAGGACGGTCACTGCTTGTGAGTCACCGACAGTGGAATATATATGGACACACACTTAGAAAAGAAGAAATGGTTACTTATCTTGTACTAATGGTGGTTCTTCAAGATGTGTTGTCCATATATATTCTATAGTCCACCCTTCTTGCTCACTACAAATGTGCCTGGTGCCTCACAAAGAAAGTAGTCACGCATATTTCCCTGAACCAAAGAGTTTATAACCTAGAATTTAGATATGATACAGCCAATGAGAAAAAGAATAAACATGATGGGGACAGGAAGGGAAAAGGAAAATTACATAAATAAGATTATGCTGTGATGTGTTTACTGCATGTTCTCTTTGTTGTGAATAAAATCTTTATATTGGAAGATAATGAAAATTAATAAATTATTTTTTTATAGACTTTGAAGTTGAAGTGAGAGTGATCCTTGCTGGGAGTGTTTAGAGTAGTGAGACACCTAACTATCACATGTCTTTAGTGTGAAGAAGCCTTGTCTGTGCTTGCTGTGGGTCAGTTCCCCAACACTTCCAGCCTTTGGCCACACAAGCACTGCCTTCTAGGTGTCCTCAGATCCCACTTTCTTTTTACAGGTTAATGGTATACACTCCAACCCCAAGTCCTACGGACATCCCCCTGGAGTGTCCAGCTTCTGTTCCACTGGGCACTCACAGAATTCACAGATCCAGTACTCCCAAAGAAATAGAACATGCCAACATACCAGTTTTACCTCAGGATCACCACTCCGCTGAACACACAGCACTTTGATATGTTTATAGTGAAAATAAGTTTATTTAACCAAAAAAAGAGAGAGATTTTCAAGTAATAGCAAGAAGATGGAAGTATTAAACAAAGGGTTACATATAAAATAAGATCATAACACGCATTCTAGAACCTAATATTACTCACCAGCATTTTTCAGCCAGCTAGATTGTGATCCCATTTTCATAAAACAAGCCACACTCTCAGCTGGTCCCCTCAGTACAGGATGCAGACCAGCTCTGTACCTACAGTTATAGTCCAAAAATCCATTGTCCTCACTTGTAAATAGGACTCCCTCCTGCTGGTTTATTTCTTCCTGTAAATTTCCTCATTGGAAGATTTCACAATCTCTTTGTTAGCATTTGACTCGACTGTAAATGGGTCTCCGTTGTGAACCGTACAATACTAAATTTACTTGTAGACAGACACATAAACATTTCATGCCTGAAAGAAACATGCGTCTCACCATTTGGTAACCAGCCCCAAATCACAGACCTTAAGAACATAATTTTCAGTATATATACCTAGCTCCTTACCTATTATCTTTACGTAACATTTCACAATGATTATGAAGGCCGACGTGACACGGGTTTTCAGTAGAGACCTTACATGACACACTTTGGTGATCTAGTATGTAGATACCAAACACCGGGAATCCCTGTCATCCTTATGCACCCTGGGTCCTCTGCCAGAAGGCACCAAGAGATCCCTGTGTCACAGTGAGTTTTTAGGAGGGATTTGAATGAGGGAAGGGTATCAGCTTGACAGGTTTTTGAGGTGCTCTCCAGGCGAAAGGTACAGCCTGGAAGAAGACAATGTCAATATTATGGAGGTCACTGAAAACCTGTGCACTTGGCCTGGAGCCCTATGCAATATGAGAGATCCTGTATTCCAAAGCAGTAGAGGAGACGTTTGTTTCGATGCTAATCTCCTCAAGAAAGAAGCCCTGATATAAAACCAGAAGTATCAGTTTGCAGATGGAAATGAGATTTGTACAAGTGAGGGGCGGACAAAACATCCTAATAAAGATATGAAAATATGATGCAGAGAGACTGTTGTTACTGGTTTAGAGCAAAAGTTTCCCTTTCATAATAACTATTTCAAGTAACTTCTCAGTTTGGAAATAACTTAAAATAAAATTACTTTTTTTTAATGATACCAGCTGGATACTATATAACTACTTGCTAGAAAAAATATTCTGTTTTCTCCTTTCAGATTATTGGCAGTCCGTCCCCTTCATCCTTGTTTAAGCACATAGTTCCAATGATGCGCTCTGAGAGCATGGAAATTACAGAATCCCTTGTGCTGGGACTTGGCAGGACCAACCCAGGAGCTTTTAGGTAATTTTTGTGCTCTAACCATTTTATTGCTAATTGATCATGAAATTGTTCTGAACTCTGATTTCAGTTTAACTTTTAAAAACCACACATAAAGAAATATCCGACAGGCTTGAAAACTGCAATGAATAGATCCTCTTTCTTAGCAGCGACAAAGGGTCCTGTGGCACCTTATAGACTAACAGAGGTATTGGAGCATAAGCTTTCGTGAGTGAATATCCACTTCATCAGATCCACTTCAAGTGGATATTCACCCACGAAAGCTTATGCTCCAATACCTCTGTTAGTCTATAAGGTGGCACAGGACCCTTTGTCGCTTCTACAGATCCAGACTAACACGGCTACCCCTCTGATCTTTCTTAGCAGTGTGACAAAGGTTGCTAGATATTGAAATAATAGATACACAGACTACACTTGAAGCCCAAATCACACTAACTCTCAAGGTCAGTCAGTAGTTGTGCTGTAGTTTTGGATTAGAACAGTACATTTCCTCGTCTCAGTTACATGGACCTACAGCTCACTGTGCCTCCTGTGATATTTGTTTATTTTTTATATTTAAATAACAATAAAAACCATCAATACAAAAAGCTCTCAGCACCCTAACAGTTAATTAAATTTACATTCATAAATTATGAGCATCCAGCAGCAAAAAATACTCAGAGTGAATTAACTAAGCCAATACATCAAAGCAGCAAAACATGCCCTTCTTCTTTGAGTGATTCTCCCTATACATATTTACTCAGTGTGTGTATCTGCTCCATGCACCTGAAGATGGAAGATTTTTACTAGCAAAGTCCATTTGTCTTCACCTGCACCTCCTTGTGCTCCAAACTGAAAGCATAAGGAGTGATGTGGACTGGTCACCTCTTCAGTTCCTTTCTACTGTTTGTGCTCTGAGACAGAAACCTTTCAATGCCTGCAGCTTTGGTAGCATTCCTGCTTCCAGTTCAGGTTTGTTGTAAATAGTTCTCCTTTGTCTTATAGTTAATTTAGTTTCAGTCTTAGTCAGTCAGTTAGTGTTAACAGAGGTCTGGAGGCTCTTGGAATATGTGGCATGCCCAAGATCCTTGGCGTTAAGTCCTGCATGGCCTGTCCCTGGTCTTCCTGGTTAGTAAGTTCCACAATACTTGTTTGTTGCTTTCAGGAGTCACATATTCCCTCCAAGTGCAATATTTGTCATTCCTTTCTCCCTCGGACTTGACATTTGAGTGTTCTCACTCCAAATATTCTTGCTGGAGTCCTCTTTGAGGCCCCAGTCCAGCAACCCTGAGCTATCAGACCCCACTGTACATTGACTGGAGACATTGAGACACGCCCTTCTGAACACACAACTCCCTGACTCTGGATCATTGGAGGTCACAACTGAAGACCCGAGCAGACAGCGCAGATAGAAGGAGAGTAACACTGAGCAAACACTCTCATAAAAAATAAGCAAAACACTGCTCCCAAGTCCTCATCTAAGAAGAGTACTACATCCAGATCTGGTGAGACTCCATGCCCTGGTGCAGGTGTGTCAGGAGCAGACAGGGAGCATGAATCTGCACTGTTAGTACAGAGAGCCAACAGTGCTCTGAAATGAGTTGCCCCAGCAAGATAAGGAAGGCAATGACTGCTGACTATACCAACAATAGTAAAAGGAGGATTCTGCGGTATTAGCTCCCCCAATCTAACCTAAATAGACACTATAGGATCCACCAAGAAGCAGAAGCCCTTCTCACTCCCTACCTTCTAAAGCTGGGTACTACATCCTAGATGACCTGGACATCACTGATATTGTCATAACCAGTGATCACTAGAGATGTACCCACTCCTTTGGTGTACCATTCACGGATACTGTCAACCAGCTAAGGCTCTACCACAGGGGTTCTCAACCTTTTTTTTTTTTTTTTTTTTGAGACCCCCTCCCCCGCCAACAGCATGCTATAAAAACTCCACGGTCCACCTGTGCCACAACAACTGTTTTTTCTGAATATAAAAGCTAGGTCCAGGGTTAGGGGGTAGCAAGCAGGGTAGTTGCTCAGGGCCCCACACCACAGGGGACCCTGTGAAGCTAAGTTGCTCAGGTTTTGGCTTCAGCCCCGGGTGGTGAAGCTTGAAGCCCTGGAGCTGAAGCCTTTCTGCTTTCAGCTTTCTTCCCTGGGCCCCAGCAAGTCTAATGCCAGCCCCTGAAACCTACTTCCAGCCCCCCAGGGGCCCCCGGATCCCTGGTTGAAAACCACTGCTCTACCAGGCATCTGGTACCAAATTAGCAAATTCTTGTCTAAATTGGTCCCTGATTTCTTCCAGAATCAGTCAGCTTGCCCAAACCCCTTTCACTACCAGGAATGATTGGCCTACAGTCTAGATATAAGAAAGCACTATGCTACTGTCTGACCAAGATAAAGCCATTCTTCAAAACATCTTCTTATATAGTAGCACAATATGGGTCCATCATTTTCCATTCAAGGACTCATCAAGGGTATCAGACTGTCAGTATTCTCAGTGCTATGAACTAGTGGGGATTCCATTAATAACAAGTATTGGGCCACATGCCAGCAAATCTGAAGTCTAGGGACTGCTTGTTGTACTGTGCTGTCCCAGATACTGGTGTTGTAATAGATGGTAAATTCCTTTTCAGTTATTAGTACTTTGAGAAAGGTCAGATTGATGCTCTGTCTTGCATATTAATAAAGTCAGTGCGCTGTCTTTTAAATATTGATTTGTTTCATAAAGTCACTGTCAATGAAAGAAAAACTAGAGATATTTTCATTTTTTAATGTGAGTTTTACAACATTTGTTTCTGTAAGACATTTTGCATCTTCACTACTAATTCAGGAATTGGTCTATCGTTTTTATCCAGGGAACTAATAGAAGAATTACATCCTATAATTAAGGAAGCACTTGAAAGAAGACCAGAGGTAATAAGGATATTTTTATTTGTGATCAGGATCATATTATAACTTTTTTCCCACAAACATAGTAGAGAAATATGCTATCTGTTATTTAATGACTATGGCTAACATACAGTAATGTAGCTTAAATAAATAACTAAAATTGTCAAAACCTTTTTTATTCCTTTCAAGGTAACTTGCATATATGTTAATTTTTTTTAATCAAACCCTTAACTTTAGAACTATGCACTGAAAGCCTCTCTTGCCACAGTAATTTTGTTAGTAACAGCGAATAGTTTAAAATATTTTTTTCCACCTTATTTTTTATGTCCTGGTATCCAAGCCAAATGAAGTCTGTTTGCTTTTGCTCAGAATGTTGTGTTGGTGACATTCCATCAATCAGAGAGGCTCAGTGTGCACTGCACATAGGAGTGAGAAAAATATGGTTTCTCCAACTGGGACAATTTTTGGAGAAAACATTCACTTACCTGACCTCTTCCAGCCCTATGAACAAGGCTTCTCTGATGGATAGCATATCATCAGTATGTATGGTACATATTGAAGTATGGAACCAAACAAGTGCTGTTAACCCGCAGTGAGCCTGGATGTCAGTATATTCAAAGGAAAACAAAAAGATGACATAAAAGAGTGTATTATTTATTCTATGATAGCATCGAAAGTCCTTAATAAGGATCAAGATCCCAGTGTGATAGGTGCTGTACGAACACAGAGTAAAAGACAATTGATAGGTACCCTAGATAATAACTGTTTTGTTTTTGATCATTGCACTGAATTTTATATTTTAAGCATAGCTGATAGGAACATCCAGTATGAATTTCAAATCTTGTCACACAACTGTGTGCCATAATGCATTTTTTTCAAAGCCCTACATGTACCTATGCTAGTCATACAAATGCCAGTCTTTACACATCTGTACTTTACAGTATGGTGGTGTGAAATGTAAAGACGCAATATACTGTTACAGAAGATCATGTCAAATTCAATTTCAGAGAACTTTATTCATGTGATGTTATTCATGTATAACTTAGTCGTTTGTGTTCAATTGGCACATCACTGGAATAGGTAGACTACTATATTTAGAACTAAAAGTTCTTCTTCGAGTGATTGCTCATGTGTATTCCACAATAGGTGTGCGTACTCACCACGTGCACCGGTGCCGGAATTTTTTCCCCTAGCAGTACCCGTAGGGGAGTGCCCCAAGCGACCCCTGGAGTGGTGCCTCCATGGCGCGGTATAAGGGGCACGGCGTGCTCCCCGCACCCTCAGTTCTTTCTTGCTGCCAGTGAAGGTACTTCAGAACTGCTTTTCTCCAACTTGTCTGCAGCTCTCCTCCAGAACTCTTGTTTGTTCAGTGTAGTAGTACCTGTAGTTTAAAGTAATTTGATTAGTTTTAGTTTAGTTTAGTGCGCCCGGACCGGGGCATGCCCTGCGCCCCGGGTTTTAAGTTGTGCGACACTTGTAGGCGACCAGTGCCAATGAGTGATCCGCACACAGACTGTTTACACTGTTTGGGTGAAACCCATCTCAGCGATGGCTGCAAGATTTGCAAGTCGTTCAAGCCTCGGACCAAGAGAGAAAGAGACATTCGGCTCTGGGCCATCCTGATGGAGTCGACGTTGACACCGACTCCAGTGCGCCGCTCCGAGTTGGCACTGGGTACTGCAGGGTCGGTGTGTGGTGACCCCTTGGCGCCATCTACCAGTCGGCACTGCTCCCCATCCACGGGGCATGCCAAGAAGGCTAAGAAGAGGCCTTCTCCGCCGTGGCACCGGAGCAAAACCAGGGGAGAGGCTAGACCCATGTTGGGGAGTCCTCAGTCCCCATCGGCCTCTAGGCCTCCGACTCAGGTTGAGAGGAGTAGCCCAGCCGGTTTGGACCAGGCTTCCCTGTATGTCCGGATGCCCTCCACACCAGAGGCCCTGCAAGCGGCCCGGGACGTTATGTTCATGCCGGTACCAGGGGCACCACCAACGCTGGCTCCGCGGTCCAGCAGCAAGCTGCTGCTGCTGGGATCTCTGCAGTCTCCCCCGGCTCGTAACTGGTCACGGTCAAGGGAATGTTCCCGACGCCGTTCATTGCTCAGCAACCATCCTGTGCGTAGTCCACACAGGTTGTCGTCGACCCCCATCAGGTTGTCTGACTGGGTTCTGACTGACAGAGACTCCAGGCACCACTCCGCCTCGAGGAGTGAACACCATCGAGACCAAGGCAAAGGCCGCCGAAGGTCCTCATCTCCAAGGGGCTATCGTAGCCAATCACGACACGAACGTCGACGCCATTCCCATTTGTCGTCTCACTCCAGGACCCCGCCCTGGCACCGCTCCTGCAGCCCCAGCCATAGATCGCCAGCATCTCGCCGGAGCGGATCCACCCTCCGGAGCCAATCGTGGAGCAGCTGCTACCAGTAGTACCGTTCCTCCACGTCGGGATCACGGTCTTGTGGTCAGCACCGCTCCCAGCGCTGCTGTTCCTCCCGGTTCAGGGACAGCGGCAGCTCGTAAGCCAGCCCAGCCTCTTTCTAGTCGATCGATGGGACAGGCCATCTAGGCTGAACAGCCTGCTCCACCGGTGCCACAGCAGGTGCAGTGGCACCTGCCTCCGTGGCCGGCACAGTGGTACCAGTGAGCCCCATGACCCCTGACACAGCCACCGGTGGGGGCTCGCTCAGTGGCCGAAGCTTTAGAACGGCTGTCTGCCTCCCTCTCCCAGCCTCCAAGGAAAGAGTCAGTGGGACGTGCATCGTCGGTGCCGTGCCCGGAGAGTGACCAAGTGGTGGATCCTCCAGTGCTGGTGGACACGCAAAGTACCGCACCCACCTCCTCACCCTTCCCTGATGAGGTGATTACGGCCCCTCCTTCCCACAGGAGGACTCTAAAGCCCACCAGGAACTATTGAAAAGGGTGGCATTAAGCCTCAACCTTCAGGCAGAGGAGGTGGAGGAGCCCTCGGACTCCCTCTTCAACGTCCTATCTGCCTCGGTACCAGTGAGGGTGGCCTGCCACTCCATGAAGGGGTGACAAAAATTTCAAATGCCTTATGGCAAACCCTGGTCTGCTTGCCCCCCATCTCAAAGAGAGCGGAACGCAAGTACTTTGTGCCTGCCAAGGGGCACGAATATCTATACACCCACCCTGCCCCTAACTCCCTGGTGGTCAAGTCGGTCAACCACAGAGAGTGGAAGTCCCACCAGCCCCTACTCCAAAAAATAAAGACTCAAGGAGGCTGGATTTATTTGGGAGGAAAATGTATTCATCCTTGAGTTTCCAGTTACGGGTGGCGAACCATCAGGCTCTCCTGAGTCGGTGTGAGTTCAATCTGTGGGGCTCTGTCCCCAGATTCGAGGACTCCCTCCAGGAGCGTGACAGGAAGGAGTTCAAAGCTCTGGTGGAGGAGGGTACAGCGGCTGCCAGGGCAACCCTGCAGGCAGCATTGCATGCGGCGGGTACGCCGCGCGGTCCATGGCCTCCGCGGTGTCCATGAAAAGGGCGTCGTGGCTCCTGTTGTCTGGGCTATCCAGTGAGGCGCAGAACTCCTTACAGGACCTCCCGTTTGACGGCAAGGATCTGTTTGCAGAACAGACGGACATAAAACTGCATGGCCTGAAAGACTCCCACACTACACTTAAGACTCTTGGCCTGTATGTTCCAGCTCTGACTAGATCTAAGTTTATGCCGCAGCAGGTGCCCACCCAGCCACCCACTCTAAATACGAGCTCCCTTATAAAAAGTCGTGGGACTATAAGAAACGCCCGCAGAGGCAGTCCCGGTCTGCCCCCCAGCCTGGGTCCTCCAAGTCAAACAGGCAGGGAAATGACAGTTTTGACAGGATGCCCGGGGGCGACCCACCAGTTTACCTCTACACCACCCTCCGCCCCCATCCTTCCTGGGGGACCCCTCTCACGATGCTCTGCTCGAGCAAGAGGTGGGGCGGCTCCTTGGCCTAGGAGTGGTGCCAGCGGAGTTAAAACATAAGGGGTACTACACCCGCTATTTTATTATCCCAAAGGCCAAAGGGGGGCTCAGGCCCATCTTGGACCTGCAAGGCCTAAACCAGTACATGATGAAGCTCAAGTTCCGCATGGTCTCTCTGGCCTCCATCTTCGCCTCCCTGGATCCCGGGGACTGGTACGTCACCCTCGATCTGCAGGACGCGTACTTCCACATCCATATATTCGAGGGGCACAGGTGCTTCCTCTGTTTCACGGTTGGGCAGGAACACTACCAATTTATGGTCCTCCCGTTTGGCCTGTCCACTGCCCCTAAGGTATTCACAAAGTGTACGTCTGTGATGACGGCGTACCTCAGACATCGTGGGGTCCAGATCCTCCCCTATCTGGAAGACTGGCTGGTCAAGAGCAGCTCCCGGTCTCAGGTGCGGGATCGCGTGACTCTCCTCCTGTCCATGTGTGCCACTCTGGGTCTGTTGGTGAACGACACCAAGTCCACATTAGTCCCAGTACAGCGCATAGAGTTTATCGGGGCAGTCCTGGATGCCACGTCAGCCAGAGCCTCCCTCCCACTGGACAGGTTCGAGACCCTGAAAGGGCTCATTGACCCAGTCAAAAGGTTTCCAGTGATAACAGCCAGAGCGTGTCTCCAGCTCCTGGGTCACATGTCAGCCTGCACATATGTGGTTCACCATGCCAGACTCAGGATAAGGCCCCTCCGGCTCTGGTTGGCCTCTGTGTTCTCCCAGGTCAGAGACAGGATGGAAAAAGATCCTCACTGTGCCCGAGCCAGTGCTCGCCTCCCTACAATGGTGGTCCTCCCAGAGGAACATGCTCCGCGGGGTCCCATTCAGAGGCAGGCCCCCGTAGATAGAGCTGGTGTCTGACACATAGGACCTGGGGTGGGGAACATGTGGGAGACGTTCAGGACCCAAGTTCTGTGGCCTGCACAGGACCTGGCCCTCCACATAAACATCAAGGAACTCCAGGCGGTCTGGCTGGCGTACGTGTCCTTCCGCTCGCACCTGGAAGGCAGAGTGGTCAGGGTTCTCACGGACAACACGGCTTCGATGTTTTACATCAACAGGCAAGGCGGGGCCCAATCCTCTGTCCTTTGCCAGGAAGCCCTTAGGCTAAGGGACTTCTGTATAGCCCACGACATTTGCCTACAGGCCTACCACCTACCAGGCTCCCGGAACTCATGGGTGGATCGCCTGAGCCAGAACTTCTGCTCTCTTTACTAGTGGTCTCTTCACCCAGAGGTGGTGCACAGACTTTTCGAAGAGGGGGAACTTCCCAGGTGGACCTGTTCACAACTCGGCAGAACCATCGGTGTCCCTGGTTCTGCTCCAGGGGGAGCCTGGGACTGGGCGCTATCTCCGATGCCTTCCTCCTATCCTGGTCAGGCCAGTTTCTCTATGCGTTCACTCCATTTCTGCTAATTGGCCATGTTCTGGAAAAGATAAAGACTGACAGGGCCTGGGTCCTCCTGATTGTCCCAACGTGGCCCAGGCAACATTGGTACAGGACCCTCATGAGCCTGGTGGTAGCTCCACCGTGGCCGTTGCCGCCCCGCCTGGACCTGCTTTACCAGGACCTGGGCCACCTCCTCCACCCCAACCTAGCGGTGCTCCACTTCACGGCGTGGCTGCTAAATGGTTAGACCAGAAGGAAAGGACGTGCTTGGAAGGGGTTCAGCACGTCCTCTTGTAAAGTAGGTGACCCTCCATGCACCAAGCCTACTTGGCCAAGTGGTCTTGATTTTCCTGATGGGCGGCTGAGTGGGGCATCTCCCCCGTGGTTGCCCCAATCGAGCTAATTTTAGACTATCTCCTTCACCTTAGAGCCCAAAGCCTGGTGCCCTCATCCGTCAAGATGCACTTGGCGGCCATATCGGCCTTCCACCCACCAGTGCAGGGGCACACAGTATTCTCCTATGCTATAACTGGCTGATTCCTTAAGGGATTGGATTGTCTCTTTCCCTATGTTAGGCCCCCAGTCCCACAGTGGGACCTGAACTTGGTGCTGGCCCAGCTGACAGGTCCACCCTTTGAGCTGTTATCTACATGCTCCTGGTTGCACCTCTCATGGAAGGTAGCCTTCCTGGTGGTGATCACGTCAGCTAGAATCATAGAATCATAGAATCTCAGGGTTGGAAGGGACCTCAGGAGGTCATCTAGTCCAACCCCCTGCTCAAAGCAGGACCAACCCCAACTAAATCATCCCAGCCAGGGCTTTGTCAAGCCTGACCTTAAAAACCTCTAAGGAAGGAGATTCCACCACCTCCCTAGGTAACCCATTCCAGTGCTTCACCACCCTACTAGTGAAAAAGTTTTTCCTAATATCCAACCTAAACCTCCCCCTCTGCAACTTGACACCATTACTCCTTGTTCTGTCATCTTCTACCACTGAGAACAGTCTAGATCCATCCTCTTTGGAACCCCCTTTTAGGTAGTTGAAAGCAGCTATCAAATCCCCCCTCACTCTTCTCTTCTGCAGGCTGAACAATCCCAGTTCCCTCAGCCTCTCCTCATAAGTCATGTGCTCCAGGCCCCTAATCATTTTTGTTGCCCTCCGTTGGACTCTTTCCAATTTATCCACATCCTTTTTGTAGTGTGGGGCCCAAAACTGGACACAGTACTCCAAATGAGGCCTCACCAGTGCCGAATAGAGGGGAATAATCACGTCCCTCGATCTGCTGGAAATGCCCCTACTTATACAGCCCAAAATGCCGTTAGCCTTCTTGGCAACAAGGGCACACTGTTGACTCATATTCAGCTTTTCGTCCACTGTAACCCCTAGGTCCTTTTCTGCAGAACTGCTGCCCAGCCATTCGGTCCCTAGTCTGTAGCAGTGTATGGGATTCTTCCGTCCTAAGTGCAGGACTCTGCACTTGTCCTTGTTGAACCTCATCAGATTTCTTTTGGCCCAATCCTCTAATTTGTCTAGGTCCCTCTGTATCCTATCCCTACCCTCCAGCGTATCAACCACTCCTCCCAGTTTAGTGTCATCTGCAAACTTGCTAAGGGTGCAGTCCACACCATCCTCCAGGTCGTTGATGAAGATATTGAACAAAACCGGCCCCAGCACCGACCCTTGGGGCACTCCACTTGATACCGGCTGCCAACTAGACATGGAGCCATTGATCACTACCCGTTGAGCACGACCATCCAGCCAGTTTTCTATCCACCTTACCGTCCATTCATCCAGCCCATACTTCTTTAACTTGCTGGCAAGAACACTGTGCGAGACTGTATCAAAAGCTTTGCTAAAGTCAAGAAATAGCACATCCACTGCTTTCCCCTCATCCACAGAGCCAGTTATCTCATCATAGAAGGCAATTAGGTTAGTCAGGCATGACTTGCCCTTGGTGAATCCATGCTGACTGTTCCTGATCACTTTCCCCTCGTTTAAGTGGTTCAGAATTGATTCCTTGAGGACCTGTTCCATGATTTTTCCAGGGACTGAGGTGAGACTGACTGGCCTGTAGTTCCCCGGATCTTCCTTCTTCCCTTTTTTAAAGATGGGCACTACATTAGCTTTTTTCCAGTCATCCGGGACCTCCCCCGATTGCCATGATTTGTCAAAGATAATGGCCAATGGCTCTGCAATCACATCGGCCAACTCCTTTAGCACCCTCGGATGCAGTGCATCCGGCCCCATGGACTTGTGTTCGTCCAGCTTTTCTAAATAGTCCCGAACTACTTCTTTCTCCACAGAGGGCTGGTCACCTCCTCCCCATACCGTGCTGCGGAGTGCAGCCGTCTGGGAGCTGCCCTTGTCTGTGAAGACAGAGGCAAAAAAAGCATTGAGTACACTAGCTTTCTCCACATCCTCTGTCACAAGGTTCCCTCCCTCATTCAGCAAGGGGCCCACACGTTCCTTGACTTTCTTCTTGTTGCTAACATACCTGAAGAAACCCTTCTTGTTACTCCTAACAAGACGGGTCTCGTAACTCAGGGCCCCCGTACATGGTGTTCCATAAAGATAAGGTCCAGCTCTGCCTACCTCCTTCATTCCCCCCGGAGGTGGTCTCTGCCTACCACATGGATCAGAACATTTTCCTGCCAGTCCTGCGCCCCAAGCCGCATGCATCCAGCAGGGAGTGCTGCCTCCACATGGTGGACGTGAGACGGGCTCTGGCCTTTTACCTGGAACGGACTAAGCCATTCAGGAAGTCTTCGCAGCTGTTTATCGCCTCCCCCGAACGCATGAGGGGTCAGCTGATCTCCACTCAGCAGCTCTCCAACTGGATCACCTCGTGCATCCGTAGCTGTTATGACCTGGCGGGAATCCCTCTGCCGTCGATTGTGAGGGCACACTCGACTAGGGCGCAAGCCTCATCGGCTGCCTTTTTAGCCCATGTCCCCATTCAGGACATTTGCAGGGCTGCCACATGGTCTTCAGTTCACACTAGGGTGACCAGACAGCAAGTGTGTAAAATCGGGACAGGGGGTGGGGGATAATAGGAACCTATATAAGAAAAAGACCCAAAAATTGGGACGGTCCCTATAAAATCGGGGCATCTGGTCACCCTAGTTCACACGTTCACCTCGCATTATGCGATTGTCTCCCAGACCAGGGAAGATGCCAAGTTCGGAAGGGCTGTGCTCCGCCCATAGAATTTGTGAACTCCTACCCACCTCCAACAGATATAGCTTGGAATCACCTATTATGGAATACACATGAGCAATCACTCGAAGAAGAAAAGACAGTTACCTTTTCCATA
Source organism: Chelydra serpentina (assembly GCA_037349315.1). Classification (NCBI taxonomy): domain Eukaryota; kingdom Metazoa; phylum Chordata; order Testudines; family Chelydridae; genus Chelydra; species Chelydra serpentina. The sequence goes on from JBAIAC010000014.1 coordinate 33,114,827, forward strand.
ACTGGTGTTCTTCAAGATGTGTTGCTCATGTCTATTCCACATCCCACTCTCCTTCCCCTCTGTTGGAGTTGTCTCACAAGAAGGAACTGAGGGTGAGGGGAGTGCGCAGCACTCCTTACACTGCACCATGGAGGCGCCACTCCAGGGTTTGCTAGGGGCGCTCCCCTATGGGTACTGCTAAGGGAAAAACTTCCGGCACCGGTGCACGTGGTGAGCACACATACGTATTGTGGAATAGACATGAGCAACACGTCTCGAAGAACACCAGTTACAGAAAAGGTAACTGTCTTTTACCATTGGGCTTAAATGGTAAACAATGAGGGTAATTGTTTTCCTTCTTTTCTTCACAACGTGTTTGCTGTATAAGACACACATTTAAATACAACTGCCCCCTTGAAGACTTTACAATCTGAGACCTGGATTCTGCCATTGCTACTCAGGCTAAATTGTCCCATTGATTTAAATGGGACTTCTGACAGAGTTTGGTACGGTAACTCCTCACTTAACGTTGTAGTTCTGTTCCTGAAAAATGCGACTATAAGCGAAACGATGTTAAACTAATCCAATTTCCCCATAAGAATTAATTTAAATAAGGAAAAAAATTTACACACACACACACACACACATGCACAAAGTTTTAAACAAACAATTGAATACTGGTACACAGCGATGATGATAGTGAAGCTTGGTTGAGGTGGAGGAGTCAGAGGGTGGGAATTTCCCAAGGAATGCCTTACTAAATGAACTAGCACTCCACTGAGCCCTCAAGGGTTAACTCTCACACTCTGCATGCCAGCAGGAAAGGAGGGAGGGCAGACAGAGACAGATGTGTTTCAGAGAGAGAGATGTGCATTTCCAATTAGGTATCAAGAGTGGGGTCAGAAGTACAGTGTCTTGTTAATTAGATCAGCAAGCCAGCAGCTGCAACTGCTGCCTAAGGCAGCAGCTCCCTCCCTCGTGTGTCCCCCCTGCTCTGTGGAAGATGGGGTAAGCAAGGTGCAGGGGGACATTAGCCCTCCTGTTCTCCCCCCCCCTACAGCAAGCAGGCATCCTGACATTAGCCCCCCTCTTCTTCCCCTCCCCCCACACAGCAAGCAGGCAAGAGTCTCAGGGAGCAGCACATGGCAGTGGGGGAAGGGACAGCTGAACTGCCATTGATAATGACGTTAGAAGGGAGCATTTCACAACTTTAAACGAGCATGTTCCCTAATTGATCAGCAACGTCCGAACGAAACAACGTTAACCGGGATGACTTTAAGTGAGAAGTTACTGTACTTCTCATGTGAGTAAGGGAGGCAGAGCCTGGTTCTAAAAGATTGTTAGCTTTGTTGAAGGCCAACATCTGACCCTTTACCTTATTCCACAAGTAGTCCCATGGATTGGTGTTGGAGCAAAATCTGACCCTAAACAACCTATTTTAGTTAGGGTAACAGTTTCCACCTGCCCATCTTGCTCCAGCCAGTCCCTGCTCAGTTCAAGCCCTGTAGAAATTGTGATTTTCAAAAAGCCATTACAAAATAAATCAGACCAAAACTCTCCTATTTTCATTCTTTTTTATTTGTATTTTTAACCTTTGCTCTGATTTACGACATGTTCTTACAGAAGCCCATAACTGAATCACTCTCTCATAACAATCTAAATCAGTTGAAGAAGTAAATAATAGTGTTCTTCATGGAAGTCTGAGAGGTTACACAAGGAATGAATGACCCATTATCTAGTCCATTAAAGTTGTACAGTAAATCTGTTAACTGTTTAAATAAAAAAAAGTCTGTGACTCACTACTGAAAATTGTAGTGGTACCAACATGAGTGGAGTCATGACTGTGTTTCAGTGTCCCTGTAGGCCAATCTGATATTATCCTTATTCACTCCACTGCTCCATGTAATTTTGTATTTTTCCATTGAACAGAATATGAAACGACGCAGGCGTCGAGATATTTTACGAGTACAACTAGTACGGATATTTGAACTGCTGGCAGATGCTGGTGTTATTAGTCACAGGTAGGTGTGGAGTTGATGAGAAGGCATTGTTTATTTCCCTAACAAACTTCTGAATTAAGAGCCAATAGTTTCTCTATACATTTGTCTGTTTCACCTTATTGTACATCTGAACAATCACTTAAAAATTCATCCCCATAAGGGATTATTTCCTTTTAGTCTTGTAGGAGGATTTCAGTGACAATAATATTTCACTGTTATAATAGAATACTGGAATAATCAATATTTTGCCTCATTCCCATGTTTTCTTTAAAGACCAAATAAAGCAAGCAAACAAAAATCCACAAGGAGTTTGTAAATACTAATTTTAAAAACATAAAGATATGCTGATCAGTATCTATAAATTTACATCTGTTAAGTTTCTGACCACTCTATTTTATTTGAAATGCCATGGAACATCTCACGTTTTCAATGAGATGTGTAAGTGTGTGACACAGGTATGTGTTCGCATATGTGTTCTTTTTGTATAGGACCTTGTCAGTGAATGAGTTACAGGATCAAGTATAAAGTCCTTGAGCTACCTTTACAGTTGAGATCCCAAGCTGGAGAAAGATAGTCTAACTGGGCTCTTCCTGTAGTAACATCCTGATGTTATACAATGAGTCCTGTGAAAAGAAGAAAATGTGATTTATTAATATTTAACCCCCTGAAGATATTTAAAAAAAACCATGGGGGACAGGGGAGGTAGGAATATAAACTTTTGTTAATGTATTCTAAAATGTAAGGTATCACTTTTATAGAAGTCCTTTAAGATTTATAAATCAAGCATAATTTTGATAAGTCTCTTGTAAATTTTGAGTATTGGAAGGGTAAAAAAGTGAAAGGGTGAATGTATCTGCCATTGTTATTGTGTAACTTTATGCCAAATAATTTGACTTTTGATTCTAAGGGTTAAAGGAGGAAAAAATCTAATAAAATGAGGGACACTTTGACTTCAGTCCTGCAAAAAAATCTGGGAAGCACCTTATTCCCTCAGGATTCCCACTGAGGCTAATCAGACTGTGCACAGGCGTCAAATACCAAGTGGGTGGACGCCTTTGCAGAATAATGGCCTACGAAAATTCTCTTGCTAAACACCTTAATTGAGAATGGACTTAAACTTTTGTACACTACAGTATTTTATGTTCTAGCCTCTTCACAGTATAAACCCTGACAGCTCTGTTGTCTGGACTGATGTCACCACCATATTATAATAGAAGGTTTTATAGTGCCGGTTAACATATAAAATTATATGTGGATCATTAAAGTAGATATGCAAAAGTGATAGGTACTAAACATTTCAGCAGCATCAATTCAAGGGGAAAATATCTTTATTTTACAAATCTATGATAGTGATGAGTGTTTGTCATATTATCATGCATAACTGTTAGCTGGCTATACTGATTAAGAGCAACTGGGTGAAGCTGAAGCTGATCAAGACCGAGGTTATGCTGGTGGGTAGAGGGGAAAGCAGTTTGCAACCGCAGTGCAGTCTCCTTTGATGAAGATATATACCCACAATTGGTGAATTCAGTTTGTAGTTTAGAAGTTTAGGATTTCTTGCAAACACTAAACTCTTACATAGCAGCAGCATCTATGAGTAACACCTTCTACCATCTCTGAGTGACTAGGAGACTTTGTCCCATCCTGGTGAACAATGACCTACCCTCAGTGATACATTTTTTTGTCACCTCCCAGCTGGACTAGAGCAATGCAGTATACCTGGGTATGAAGCCATCAGCCCTTAAACTCCAGCTAGTAGAGGATCTCCTCCAGCAACATGGGCTACTGCCACCATATCAAATATGTCCTCCACTCTCTACACTGGCTTGCCATAGAATATGAGTAATATTCAAGTCTTAGTCCTTGTCTTCAAGGTATTCGCTGGCCTGCGCTCACCATATCAAAAAGTAGCCTAAAGCTCCGGGATAAGGATTGTTGTTGACAACTCTGCTGCTTGACTGTGCAGGAGACAGAACTTTCTCTGTTGCCAGTCTGAGTTTGTGGAACAAACTCTTACAGGAACTGAGGACTACTGCAAACTTCACCATTTTCTGCTCCAAGGGCAAGGCACAGTTCTTTGACCTGCCTTCTCTAATATAAACATATCCCTATGTACATTTAAAGAAGAAAAATCCTACCAGTACAAAACATTCCGTTACACGCACAGTTCTCTTCCAGAGGACAAGATGAGAGAGCATCAACCACATGTGACAGATGTTACTAACATCACTTAAAGCAATACTAGAAAGCACTCAGATGCCATAGTAATGAGGCTGATATAAGAACCTATTTAGAATAGAGTATATAGCTACTGTTTCCAGGTAGTACTCTGCGGCGTAGCATAAAATACTGATGACCTTTGTCTCTGTCTCAGAAGATAAAGTATTTACTTTTTGACCAAGCACATCTAAATTACCCACTTATTTTAGGTGTGTACCTTGTTCATTTATAATGAGCAAGTGTTTTCTGGGGGTGGGGGGTGTTAAACAATAACCCTGAACAAAAAATTATGATTCTGTAGTAGTATTACAGATGCTCCTGATTTACAAGGCGTGGTTATTGAGTCCGGTTTCATTAGTGCTTTTCTTGCTAAGACAACAAAAATGTGGTAAGAAAGGGCCTCGAACCAAATACCAGTAAAATTATTTGGTTTAGTAAAAAGTCTTTTAAAAGTTCTTGAATTTTGCCTATCCTTTCAAGCTTTTTAAAGAAATGTATAGTATGTCTCTATTTATCATAATACTCAGAATATTTTATTTTTGTTTTTAAGTGCAAGTGGTGGCCTTGATAATGAAACACATTCCCTCAACAACACTCTATTGGAGTATGTCGATCTCACTAGACAACTCCTGGAGGCAGAAAATGAAAAGGACTCTGACACATTGAAAGATATCCGATGCCATTTTAGTGCCTTAGTGGCAAATATCATTCAAAATGTTCCAGGTATGCTCAATACACTTTTATAGGTTTTGATTACTCATTTTAATACACCAGAAACACAAATTGTTCCTGTAATTATAGAAATTTACAGTGCTAAAAATGGTATTTAAAACTGACAATATGAACTTTTCAGAAGTGATCACTGATAGTATTTTTAAATCTAAAAATTAAATTCTTGTTACTAAATGACTTGATTATCAAGTTTGAACATATTTCTTTCCAGGCTAATAATTGCTAAACTCTTTGTATACTGCTTCTGTTCTTTCATACCAGTGACATTCATTTGAGCATATATTAACTTATTTTTTAAAAAGCTGTTATGCTGTTGAACTTTGCCTGTATAGTACTGTACTTGTTTCTAATTCATTTGGGGAGGCATTTGGCTAATTTTTGTTTTGTTTTTTTGTCTTATAAATTTAGTGTACAAAAACTAGTGAAAAATTGTTCAAACACTTGTATGTGCTTTTCTTACAGTGCACCAGAGAAGAAGTGTCTTTCCTCAGCAGAGCCTACGTCACAGTCTCTTTATGTTGTTCAGTCACTGGGCAGGTCCATTTAGCATCATGTTTACCCCCCTGGATAGATACAGTGATAGGAATATGCAGATAAACAGACACCAGTACTGTGCTTTGAAGGTATTTTAACACTTTCTAAACTTGAGAAATTACTTCCCTGTATTGTCCTTACTTAAACATTTTTGCCAGTTTGCACTTCCTTGCCATTAGTCCAAGCATGGAATTTTCCTTGACCTGGCTGATGTAGGCAGATGTTATCTCAGCCCAAAATTATTCCTAGATTAATTATTTTTACGTTCTAATCAGAACTTCTCCTACCTCCTTCCCACTACTGTAATTTCAGCATACAAGTTGATATTGGTGCTAAGCTTCCCATGCCCTCATCCCCCAATTGCTCAACGAGATAGAATTTCAGTATCATTCAGATCAACGATCTTCTGTATCAGAGTGCATTACAGTATAGTACCAGCCAAACTAATGTACTATCTCTTATGGAACAAATGTGAATTTTTCAGAACAGATAGCTCCTCCTGTCTGGGAATTCAGAGCTGTAGGGTTGGTTCTGCCATTCCTTGAACAAAATGTTAAACAGAGTTCCTTGTGGCCTTGCTCTTGGCAGCGGTCTGAATAGATGTTAGAGTTCTCTGATAGTATTTTAAAGGGTTAGGTATAACTGCTCTAGCCCAATCTGATTATTCAAATGTGTTGTTTTTTCAATTACTTTCTAAAGGCTATGTCTGCTGTACTGTGTTGTGGCCCTGTTGCAGATAACGTAGGACTCTCATCAGATGGTTATTTGTACAAATGGCTGGATAATATTTTGGATTCACAAGATAAAAAGGTAACAAACTGCATCAATAAATGTTTGTTAACCATCAGTGTATGATCTAAGGGTATGTCTACACTATGAAATTAGGTTGATTTTATAGAAGTCGATTTTTCGGAAGAGATTTTATACAGTCTATTTTGTGTGTCCACACTAAGCGCATTAAGTCAGCTGAGTCAGCTCACTACCGTGGCTAGCATCGACATACAGAGTGGTGCACTGTGGGTAGCTATCCCACAGTCTCTGCCACCCATTGGAATTTTGGGTACATGTCGTCAGTTGCCCCTCCCTCCGTGAAAGCAACGGCAGACAATCGTTTCGCATCTTTTTTTCCTGGGTTACCCGTGCAGACGCCATACCACTGCTGTAGTTGACACATATAACAGCTCCAGGGCCCTTGCTCTTTTGCCTTGGCCGAGGTACCTTGCCCTACCAGGAGCTCCAAGCATTCAACACAGAAGCGCACCTGCAGCAGCTGGCATTGCTACACAGCAGCAGCTCCTGGGTGCCTTCGCGGCAGATGGTGCAATAGGACTGCAAGCCGTCCTCGTCCACGGTGTACGGCTCCACCGCTTCCACTGCAACTTTGCTCTCCTGTAGTCACCCCTCACAGACAATCATTTCGCTCTCCTGCAGTGACCCCTCGCAGACAATCATTTTGCGCCCTTTTTCCTGGATTGCCCACGCATACGCCATAGCACTGCAAGCATAGAGCCCGCTCAGATCACCGCTGCAGTTGTGAGCATTGTAAACACCTCGAGCATTATCCTGCAGTATGTGCAGAACCTTCAAAAGCAGGTGAGGATGCGACGAAAGTGCGATCACGATAGTGATGAGGACATGGACACAGACTTCTCTGAAAGCATGGGATGTGGCAGTTTGAACATCATGGTGGCATTGGGGCAGCTTCATGCTGTGGAACGCCGATTCTGGGCCCAGGAAACAAGCACAGACTAGTGGGACCGCATAGTGTTGCAGGTATGGGATGATTCCCAGTGGCTGCGAAACTTGCGCATGCGTACGGCCACTTTCCTGGAACTTTGTGACTTGCTTTCCCCTGCCCTGAAGCGCAAGAATATCAAGATAAGAGCAGCCCTGACAGTTGAGAAGCGAGTGGCAATAGCCCTGTGAAAGCTTTCGACACCTGACAGCTACCGGTCAGTCGGGAATCAATTTGGAGTGGGCAAATCTACTGTGGGGGCTGCTGTGATCCAAGTAGCCAACACAATCACTGAGCTGCTGCTATCAAGGGTAGTGACTCTGGGAAATGTGCAGGTCATAGTGGATGGCTTTGCTGCAATGGGGTTCCTTAACTGTGGTGGGGCGATAGACGGAACACATATCCCTATCTTGGCACCAGACCACCTTGGCAGCCAGTACGTAAACTGCAAGGGGTACTTTTCAATGGTGCTGCAAGCACTGGTGGATCACAAGGGATGTTTCACCGACATCAACGTGGGATGGCCGGGAAAGGTGCATGAAGGGCGCATCTTCAGGAACTCTGGTCTGTTTCGGCTGCTGCAGCAAGGGACTTTCTTCCCAGACCAGAAAATAACCGTTGGGGATGTTGAGATGCCTATAGTTATCCTTGGGGACCCAGCTTACCCCTTAATGCCATGGCTCATGAAGCCATACACAGGCACCCTGGACAGTAGTAAGGAGCAGTTCAACTACAGGCTGAGCAAGTGGATAATGGCGGTAGAATGTGCATTTGGACATTTAAAGGCTCGCTGGTGCAGTTTGCTGACTAGGTTTACCTCAGCGAAACCAATATTCTCATTGTTATTGCTGCTTGCTGTGTGCTCCATAGTATCTGTGAGAATAAGGGGGAGACGTCTATAGCGGGGTGGGAGGTTGAGGCAAATTGCCTGGTGGCTGATTATGTGCAGCCAGACACCAGGGCGATTAGAAGAGCACAACTGAGTGTGCTGCACATCAGAGAATCTTTGAAAACCAGTTTCATGACAGGCCAGGCTACGGTGTGACAGTTCTGTTTGTTTTTCCTTGATAAAAACCCACCCCCTTGGTTCACTCTACTTCCCTGTAAGCCAACCGCCCTCTCGGCTTCGATCACCGCTTGCAGGGGCAATAAAGTCATTGTTGTTTCAAAATCATGCATTCTTTATTAATTCATCACACAAGCCAAACAGGAAATGAAATTCAAAAGTTCCCCGGGGATTTTCCTGTCTACCTAGCCAGTGCATCTGAGTTGAGAGTGCTGTTCAGAGTGGTCACAATGGAGCACCCTGGGATTGCTCCCGAAGGCCAACGCCATTGAATTGCATCCACACTACCCCAAATTCAACCCAGCAAGGTCGATTTTAGCGCTAAACCCCTTGCCTGGGAGGAGTACAGAAATCGTTTTTAAGAGCCCTTTCAGTCGACAAAACAGGCTTTGTTGTGTGGACGGGTGCAGGGTTAAATCAACCTAACGGTGCTAAATTCGACCTAAACTCATAGTGTACACCAGGGCTAAGAATCTTGAGGCCAAATTGGCACAAATGTTCTAGATCAGCTTGCGCCTTATACATCTTTATTATTATTACTTATTAATGCATTTAGTTACAGTGGTGCTCACTAGGTACTAGGCACTTTCTGATCACTCAAGAAAGATGGTCCCTGCTCCCAAGCAGCTCACAGTCTAAGAGCAGGCAGACAAGTAGACAGAAGTTAGGTGAAAGGGAACAGGAACAGCAACTGACACATTATATACAAATCAGTTGATTCACTGTAAACAGCAACACAGCAGTAGTTGTTACTCTCTGAGAGAATTAAAGATGGCTGGGGTAGGGGCTTTGTGCATGAGCCCAATGAGATTGTACCATGCATAGGGAGCCATGTGGAATTATGAAGACAAAACTTTTCAAGTCTAAAAGGAAGTTATTGTTGGTTTTATTTCTCTGTATTACAATAGCTTCTAGGTGGCCTATTGTGCTAGATAATATGCAAACATATAGAAAGACTTGATTCCTATCCCAAAGAGGTTACAATCTGATTCAGGAAAGCACTTAAGGAAAGTCCATCCCTTAAGTCCCACTGAAATCAGTGGAACTAAGCCATGTGCTTAACTGCTGTCCTGCATCCTGTGCTTTCAGGACATGGCCCAGGTCAAGACATGAAACAAGTGAGAATAACAAACGATAGGAGGGTAGGGTTCGAGAGAAGAAGGATAACATTAATGATACTATGCAGTCATATGGTCCAATAAAGTGCACAACTTAATTCTACAAAACTGTTACATTTTTGTCTATTCGTATTTTTAAGGTTTACTCTGTTTTTATTTTTTTTAAATTAAATCTTGCTTATTGCAACTCATTAGTTTTAAATGTTAGCTGTTCTTATTAAAATTATGTTGTAAACCATTGCCTTTTGCTGTTTTTTAAATTGTTTAAACTGTTGTCTGTTTCTGATCTATAGGTGCATCAGTTAGGCTGTGAGGCAGTTATGCTGCTGTTGGAGCTCAACCCTGACCAGAGTAACCTCATGTATTGGGCTGTGGACCGGTGTTACACAGGTTCCAAGCGGGTTGCAGCTGGTTGTTTTAAAGCCATAGCCAGTGTGTTTCAGAACAGGTAAAGCGAATTCTTGAATTTACAGTTCAGATTCCCAAATTGCAATTTTAAATAGAATTAATGTTTTGTTTTCTCTTAAATGGAACATGTTTTCCATATTGTTTTCAATGTTAAACATTTCAAAGCATTGAATTATATTATCCTATACAATACTTAAACTAAATGAACTTACCTTTGCTTAGCTAGTTCATAGTTAAAATAGCTAAATATACAATGAAAGCTGTGTTATCTGGCCCTGTACCAACCGGAAGCTCTATAAACCAGCATTTCTAATCTTCGAAGAAAGTCCCGTTTATAGTCCGGTTGGTGCGGGGCCGGCAAGCTACCTACCCTGGCTCCCAGGAAGTGGTGACATGTCCCTACTGCTTCTAAGTGGAGGAATGGCCACGAGGGGTTTGGAGTGTGGGAGGGGGGTGTGGGGAAGGGGATTGGGATGCTGGAGAGGGTTTGAGGAAGGCGGTTGGGGTGCGGGAGGGGGCTTGGAGTGCTGGATCCGAGGGGCGCTCACCTTGGGCGGGACAGGTTGACACTTGCGGGGAGCAGCCTAAGGTGATTGCCCCCCAGATCTGGCACCCAAACTCCAGCACCCAAACTCCCTCCCAGAGCCTGCATCTCACACCCCCTCCCATGCTCTAGTCTCACACCCCCCCCCACACCCAAACTCTCTCCCTCTTCGTTAACCGGCATTATTCACTTACCTGCACCCCCAATTCCCCCAACATGCCAGATAAAACAGATTTAACTGTATTTAAAAAAAATATTTTTAACTGATATTTATGATTATTCTCTAGGGATTACCAGTGGGATACAGTGATCCTCCTAAATCTGATACTGTTTAAAGCAGCTGATTCTGCTAGGGCTATCTATGAAGTTGCTATGCAACTATTACAGGTTTGTGAGAAAATTTCATTTTAATCTTTTTTATGTTTAAAAAAATTCTCTTGTATGTTTAAAAAAGATATTTCTGGTATCATTCAGCTTTATCTTCATCAGTGAAATGCAGAATGCATTATTTTTGTTGCATTTTTAGTAAAGATTTAAGGAAAGATTTAGTAAAGATTTGTGAATCTGCACAGGTAAATTGACTTTGATGGAGCCATTTACTCTAGCTGAGGACCTGGGCCATATTGTTTCATAGCATCTTTTTAAAATATAAAAGCTAGATAAAGGTTTTCAAGTTGGCCCTGTGAAAGGGATAGTGTGTAGCAGTGCCATTCCAGGATTATCACAGGGAAAGCACAATTCTTTCCCGCACCCCACTTTCTCCAGTAGGGTAGTAATTTGCTTCAAGTCTTTAGCATCAGGCCAAGGCTTTGCTTACTCCCCACTCATCTACTTGGAGGAAGGAATAGTGTGGATAATATCAACATCTACTTACCCCTATGCTTTCAGTCCCAAGGTCTGGGGAGGCAATACATTGGAGGCAAGGTGCCTTACTTTATCTTATGCCTCTGTGTGGCCACCTGGCCTAGCTCACAAATGGGTGGGATTTTTAAGAGTGCTCACTGTTGGCTAAACACAATTCCTATTGAATTCAATGGGAACTTTATTGTTGACGTCAATGTGAGCAGAGTTAGGCCAATGCTGAGCACTTTTGAGATTCTCCCCTCTGTTCCTATGTGGATGTCGGTGCTTAAGATCAATCAAACTAAAATAAAACAGTACCAACAGCTGCTGTACTAGCTTTGCACAGCTTTGCCACTTCAAACCTGACCTGCACTGCCCCAATAGTCAAGTCCTAGGCCATTTCTGAGCAGGAATTATATTAATCATGGAAAAATTGTAAGGTAATATCGATTTGAATTACTTCAACTTTCACTATGGAAAACTTATACTTAATGCAGTAGGATGTGAAAATAGAACTTTGAAATTGACAGCTCTGACTGGCTCTCAAAGGGAATGAGTCCCAGATGGCCAATAATTTATGACTCTACTAAGCTGCAACACTTTAAATGATGACACAATATATATTATGTTTCCTCAGAAGATAACCATGTAATCCCAGCTCTGTATTTAGCTTCAAATATTTGAATTTTATTGCTGCAGATCTTGGAACCGAAGATGTTTCGCTATGCTCACAAATTGGAGATTCAGAGAGGTGATGGGGTACTGGGTCAGCCTTCTCCTTTGCCACACTTGTATTCTGTGTCATATTATCAACTGTCGGAGGAATTAGCAAGGACATACCCTGAGCTAACTCTTGCTATCTTCTCAGGTACAGTAGAGCATTTAACCAAACTGGTAGTAGTCCTTAGAAATTTTGAATCCTTGTTTTCAGTAATCTAATTACAGGTAGTTCACTAATCTTAAACCAAAGAACTACAAATGATTTTTGGGTGGAGGAGGCTGAGTTTGTTACATGACAGTCCCTCCCGCCCCCCCGCAGTGGAGTGAAATCCTGAAAATTATTCTGACTGCCCCATTGACCAGCCTGTGAGGGATCACTCATCAGACATAAGTTTTAACTGTTTTTAAAAATTCTCTCTCTTCCCCGCCCTTTCCTCGTCTTAGAATTTCCTTATTTGCTGTAGAAATCCTAGAACACATCAGTTTGTGACAGCTTAGATACAGTGGCTTGAATTGTAGTGATATTCCTGGTACTACAGTTCACAGAATGACTTACTCTCAGATATCTAAGCAAAGAAAGAAATATTTGGAGGATATTGGTAAGGGACAGTATTTTAAACCATTGGTTATTCAACACAGAAATAATTTTAATTCTTATTGGTCTAGTTAGTAGAGTCAATTAATACATTTTTCTAAAATTTTAAAAAAAATTGAATTTAGGTTTTCAATTCACTTTCAAGTGATTAATTAAAGGGACACTATCATGTTGATTAATCTTAAACAATAATCTGGTTAAAGTTTTTCTACGCTTAAAGATCTTGTTTTCAGTTTGTACTGAAAAATAGCTGATAAAACACTGACTATAATTGTACAAGAATCAGTTTTAAAAAATAAACACCAAAAAAACATAAAATGGCAGATTTACTTGGAAGAGACTTACTTTCAAAATTCACATGCCGACACATTCTGTTCACTGTAAAATGTAGCCTATGTAACTTCCTGTTCTCACATTCTGTGGTTCACTCTTAGGTAGCGTATAGCAGCAGTGTGGTAAATTGCTTCATTTACACGCTTCCACTTAGTTTACAAATAAATCATGCATATCATAAACAAATCTTTTTAAACTTCTGCATATTTTTTAAAACTTGTTTCATTGTTATTGAAACAACTAATGTTGCTTGAATTTATGCAATCAGAATTATCAAATTAATGAAAATGTTGTTTTAGAAAGTTATATGTGCTAATCTACCAGCAGTCAAAATTAAACACCAAAATAAGTACAATAATAATTGAAAGCCAAAATTGGAATCCTTTTTTATCCTGCAGTTCTTGGCTCCATAATCAAGTGAAATATTTTATAATAGTCTGAAGTGAGATGGAAAGAATGTTAATTTTCAATTTTCATCAATATTAATAGATTAATGCATGAAGAATATTTCGATATTAAACTCAAATCCCACAAAAGAATCCACCTGTGAACATCTTTGAGGAAACCCTTTAGTTTAACAGAACTCTGCAGAGATATAAGGCTGCCTATGAACAACAATCTGTATCAGGCATACAGTGCCATCACCTGCTTGGCTGGCAGCCTTCTAACATCCTCATTATGAAACCAGACAGCTCTCTCTGCTCGTTGACAAATGAAGTCCTGGACAGATGGAAAACATATTAGGAAAGCATGCTGAACCATGGTCCTGCTGATGACTGTTTAGAGTGACATGACCTGGCAAACTACACAGCTGCACATCCAGGGATGAACACCGATCCTCCGTCACACAAGAAAGCATGAAACGGCATCCAAAAGTTACAGGATGGACATGCTGCTGGACCTGATGGTATTCCACCCAAGCTACTCAAAGGTGCCTTGGAACCAGTGTGCATGGGCCTACATAACCTGTTCTTAGAAATGTGGGCATCAGGCAAAGTGCCAGCAGAATGCAAAGAGGGCATCATATGTCCCTAAATGAGGGCAGAGGATCTTGCAATGTGTGTGGAACTACAGGCCAATCTCATTGTTATCGGTCCCTGGAAAGATTTTGGCTCACATTCTGGTTGGTAGGATGCAGCTGTTCCATAACAGACATTGTCAGCAATCAGGTTTCACTGCAGATGGTAACAATGGATGCTGTCCTTACCTTCCAGCTTCTGGCTGAGTTAAGTAGAGAATTGAACCACCTGCTTCATGTGGCACACCTCCATATCAAAGCAACTTTTGATGCGGTTGACAGGTCAGCACTTTGGGTCGCACTGAAAGGAGTTGATGTTCCAAATGTTCTGTTAAATCTGGTGCATGATCTTCACACTGAAACCTGTGCAAGAATACGCGTTGGGTCACAGCTTTCGCTGCATTTCTACACACCCTCAGGTGTGTGGCAGGGATACATTCTTGCCCTGGTACAGTTCTGTTGAGCTATTGGCTGTCTATTAGGAATTTCCACTCCATGCATCAGAATCAAGGTTGGTCAAGAAGTGTTTACATGTCAAGTAATCAAGGCTGACGACACTGCCTTGTTTGTAGAGAAGTGAGAGAATTTCAGCCTTGCACTGCAAGGTCTCCAAGATGCCACCCACAAGATGGGGTCAGATGTCTCCTGGCAGAAAATCAATGTCCTGAACCTTGTAGCTTGGAGAAACCTTGTAGCACCAGAATCCCCAGTTCGGGTGGGGTTGAGTACTGTGGAGAGTGTTGATGAGTTCATCTACCTAGGCTGCAAGCAGAGTTCAAACAGTCACAGTAAACCAAATGTTCTTCGTCAAGTAGTGTCTCTGTGGGTGCTCCACTTTAGGTGTTGGTGTGTCCCTGTGCCACAGATCAGAGATTTTCAGTGGCAGTGCTCGGTCGGGACATGAGTGCACAGTAGTCATCTCGCGATGCCGTAGGTGCCTCATGTAGCACGCATGACCCGACCAATTCAGTTCCTTCTCAACCGTCCTCGGCTGCAGACAGAGCTCAGTGGCAGTGCTGCCTCTTCATTTTTCTCTCTATAAAAATAGTTAGATTAGCTGTAGCTTAGTAAGTCTAGTTTATTGTCCCGTCCCCCCCAAATTTATAGATATATTTTTTGATATTTTTCCCACTCTTTCCCCGTTGGGAAACTTTAATGGCCATGATTCCCGGCTTGCCCGGGTTTAAATGATGTGACTCTTGTTGTGAGACAATGACCGTCTCACATCCACTCATTGTGTGTCCGTTGTTCGGGGGAAACCCATATCCCTCAAAAATGTGCCCATTGCAGCAACCTTAAAGTCAGGGCAATGTGTGGTCGAGATCTTCATCTCAAGCTGATTTTGATGGAAAAGTTCCTTCAGCCTCCTCCTCAGGGAGCAAAATCGACATCAGCAGATAGTTTCCTGAGCAAAACCTCTGCTAATGGGAGTGCTCAGTCTTCCAAATCATCTAGGAAGCGAGCCACAACCTCCCCTAATAGGGACGCTCAGAGAAAGAAGAGGTCCCTGGCGAGGTCACTATCCACAGTGCCAAGTTCAAGTAGAGTGAGCACCTTTGAGGCTCTAGGCACCTCTGTCCTGTTCCTCCGTGGACCTCTGCCGAGCCCCACCACTCTGGAATGGCGTTGATATACTCCTCCTTCCTGGCACCAACCACCCCGGTGTGGAAGTGGGCACTGAGATCAGCACAACAGGTAATGCTGCCCCCACCAGCATCATCTCCAGTGATGAAGAGGAGGAAGTACATGGGAGCCGCTTCTCCTCCCAACACTCTTCACCCATGGGGCGAAGACCACCATGGGAAGCTGTTAGGACCAAATCTCACTAACCGCGCGAGATGCAGCAATAGTACAGGCAACCCTGGGTGTGTCCACTGATGCCCTTTCCCATGCAGTGTCCCCCCTGGGACTCCTGGGTGGCATATAAGGCTCACTACACTAGGCCCTCAACCCCAGCCTGAAGGGAAATTCGTTCTCCAACTTCCCCAAGCAGAGGGAAGTCAGAAATATCAGAGAACATGGTAGATGAGGAGGAAGAAGGTTTGGACCATGCAGACATTTCCCCAGCCCGCAACTCATTGTCCTCTCATGACAAGCAGTCTTACCACCACCTCCAAGCACAGTTAACGACCTGAAACAATTTCAGGAACTCTTTAAAAGAGTATCTGCCATCCAAGACATCTCCCTAGAAGAGATGCAAGAAAACCAGTACAAGCTACTGCAAATTTTACAGACATCCACTACATCCAAAATCGCACTACCAATAAATGATGCCATAATGGAACTGGCAGAGAATATTTGGCAGAGCCCCGCAACCATACCGTCTACCAGCAGAATTGCCAACAGGAAGTACTTTGTCCCAGTTAAAAGTATGGACTTTTTGTTCTCTCATCCATAACCCAATTCTCTAGTGGTGGAAGCTGCTAACCATCACATCTAACAACCCCAATTCTGGTCCACTCCACAGGACAAAGAACATAAACAATTAGACCACGTAGGCAGAAAAGTATACTCATCAGCTACACTCCAATTGCAGGTAGCCAATTATTTGGCCCTTTTAGTCAAGTACAACTACATCAATTATAGTAAATTGCAAGAATTCCTTGACGCCTTACCAGAGGAAAAACATCCCCAGTTCAACGTTACCATGAAGGAGGGACAACTAATTGCCTGGACAGCCCTACAGGCCTCAATGGATGTAGCGGACACTGCAGCGAGAACAATGGCCACAGCAGTCATAATGCATAGGGCTTCGTGATTGCAGTCGTCCGGGATCCCCAAAGGGCTCCAATTCAAGGTAGAAGATCTCCCCTTCAACCAGGAGAAACTCTTCTCCGTAAAAATGGTCGGCGTTCTTCACTCTGTGAAGGACAATGTTACGTTCGTGGGAGGCTGCGGGCCTATCCAGGGTGCTCTGCAAGAACGAGGCCCAACACTCTGTGAGTTATTGGCTTTATTGAAGGCAAAGTGACACATCCGCAACGGGGACTCCTGGCATTGCTGTCACGGAAACGGGGAACCCAGCTCACCAAAATTCGGGCCTGGTACGGAGTGCCAAGTGGGGCCAGGCTCATACAATTATATACAGACACCTCATACAGAAGCAAGCAGGGGCCGCCTCCTGGCCCAAGGCCATCCAAAGCAGAAGCTATTTTAATTAGCTCAAAACAGATTGCAGCTGGCCGGCCATGACCTACAGTGGCTGGCCGCTAAAAGAGTGTGAGAAAGCAAAACACCCTGACTAGCATGAGAAAGCGAAAGCACCCTTGCTATGCCGTAACACAATCTTCCATGGTACCCTACAGACACTAGGGCCATCCTGCGCATCCTAGCCATAGACACGTCTCCTAACAAAAGACATTGATACCAACTGTACCAAAAGGGCAGAGACACCTCTTTCCACTGTCCACAACAATGGCAATTTGACCAGAACAGAAATAAACAATGTTCACAGAGACGTAGGGCTACTCAAACTCAGTTCTCCTCTTCACAACCATCTACCACCAAGCCACAGTTTTGAAGCTTTGGTCGAGGGTCTGAATGATCTCTCCCACAATACAGCGCTGTCAGATACTCCTACTCAACCTTTTGGCCACCACCTGTGCTCGTTCTACCATGCCTGGGTAGCAATAAAACTGAACCAATGGGTACTGGAGATTATAAGATCAGGTAATGCCATCCCCTTCCTCTCTCTTCCCACTACCATACCTCTTTCCCCGTCCCTCTTCAGGGACCCTTCTCACGAGGACCTCTTACAACAGGAAGTGAACCATCTCCTACAATTGGGTGCGGTGGAGCAAATTCCAGCTCAGTACAAAGGGAAGGGTTTTTACTCTCATTATTTTCTCACCAAAAAGAAAAACGGCGGATGGAGGCCCATCTTAGATTTTTGGAAGCTCAACAAATTTGTGCGGAATCACAGATTCAAAATGGTCACACTGGCCACAATTATTCCAGGTCTAGACAAGGGGGACTGGTTTTCAGTCCTCGATCTCCAAGATGCTTACTTTCATATTACCATACACCCAGCGCAGAGACAATTTTTAAGCTTCACGGTAGGGGTCAACCATTACCAATACAGAATACTACCTTTTCGCCTTTCCACTGTCCCTCGAGTTTTTTTAAAAAACCCTCACCGTAGTGGCGGTCCATTTACAAAGGAGAGGAGTGATGATCTTCCCATACCTAGATGATTGTCTACTGAAAGGCACAACTCATGGAGAAGCGACACACATGGTGTAGCCAACCATCGAGCTGTTCCAGACACTAGGGCTGGAGATAAATGTACAGAAATCTGCACTGAACCCAGTGCAACAACTGGAATTCACCGGGGCCTACCTTGAGTCTACATAGGCATGGGCACTGTTGCCCCATCACAGAATCATGACAATAAGCAACCTCATCTCGACAGTCACTGGCAGCCCTAAAACGTCCTCCAGAACCTGCCTACAGCTATTAAGTCACATGGCAGCCATGACGTTCATGGTGAGACATGCGAGACTGCATATGCGTTGCCTGCAGGGCTGGCTGAGCACTGTGTACACTCCCTGCAAACAGTCTAAACAAAAGAGTGACAGTACCCTCAAAGGTCATTGTTTCACTCAAGTAGTGGCTGAAACCAGAAAACGTCTGCACAGGGATTTCTTTCCAACAGGATCCTCCATCACTAATAATCATGACCGATGCATCACTCGTAAGATGGGGAGCTCACTTAGACCAGTACACTATGTAAAGCTAGTGGTCACCAATGGAAACTCAGTTCCACATCGATTTTTTTTGGAGGTCCGAACAGTATACAATGCATATAGGCACTTCCTCCTAGTCATATGGAACTAATCAATCCGCATACTGACTGACAGCATAGCATGCATGTTCTATATCAGTCGTCAAGCAGGAGCTCGCTTCCATTCACTCTGCACTGAAGCCCTGAAATTGTGGACCTGGTGCATTCACCACAACATAATCATCTCAGCATCTTATCTCCTGAGGTGTCAGAATATGATGGTGGACGCACTAAGCAGACATTTCTCCGAAGAACACAAATGGGAAATACACGATAGTGTCCTCTGATCGATATTCCAAAAATGGGTCTGTCCATCTGTAGACCTGTTTGCATCAGCAACAAATCACAAGTGCCCACTTTTCTGCTCCAGGGTGGGACTAGCACCCAAGTCACTAGGGGATGCCTTCCTCATCTCATGGGACACATCACTCATGTACGCATTCGCACCGATAACTCTAATTTCTCTAGTCATTCACAAGATGCAGACTGACAAGGCCCATATCATACTAATTGTTCCAACGTGGTCCAGACGGACTTGGTTCCCTTACCTGTTGCACCTGGCAGTATGAGCGAGAAAGTAGCAGCGCTGTAAATTGCCAGTGTAGACAAGCCCTATATTAGGCCTTACCGTGCTCTCTGCAACAACACACACGACTCCAAAGCCCCTACCATCCATAGTGGAGCACTGCTCTACAGACACCTGAAGTGGAGCACCCACAGGAACACTACTCAAAGAAGAAGAGGAAGTTACTCATCTTGTGCAGTAACGAGAGTTCTTCGAGTAGCGGGTCCCTGTGGGTGCTCCGCTACCAACCCTCCTCTCTTCTGCTTTGGAGTTCATGCCTCGAGCTCTGCAATAGAGAAGGAATTGAATGGGTCGGGTCGTACGCACGCTAAATGAGGCGCCAATGGTGTCGCAAGATAACTACTGTGCACGTGCACCCCGACCAAGCACTGCCACCGAAAATCTCTGATCTGCGGTGCAGGGACGCACCGACATATAAAGTGGAACACCCACAGGGGGACACATGTCACAGAACCCTCGTTACTGCACAAGGTAACTTCCTCTTCTTCAACAAATAGACTCCAATGGTGGGCTTAGTTCTGCCTCTATCAGCAGAAACTTAAACTTGACCTCACTGTGTTTCTTGGTTCTAGGTTTAAAGTCTGTGCGAATTTGACACTGAACCCTGACATGAGTCTCCCCAAGACACTTCAGGCAGCTGGAGTGTGGGTCATTCACCAGTATTGGCAGCTTGCAAAATTGGCAGGGTTTAAACCCTGGTGACTAAGGCATGCCCCAGCACCAGTACCCAGAAACAGGAACTGAAGTGTTTGAAAACACTTAAAAAGAAAACTTATATTTATAACTAACTAAAACCAAACTACTAAAACAGGTACGCACTAAATAAAAATAAGAGGAAAAACTTGCACTAGCAAGAACACACATTCCAACAATTGTCATGAGCAGTGAGAAGGAGGGTCAGGGGTGGTGCAGCACCATCATGCAGCAGCACGAGGCAGCAGGGGGCACATGAGCCACCCTGACCAGGTACTGCTGAGGAAAAAATCTCCGACAACTGTGCACTGAGTGTGCCCACACCTGAAGTAGAATGGATATGTGCAATACATTTGAAGCACAGTAGTTATGGAGCAGATTAGTAACGGTTTCTTCTTCAACTGATGGGTCTTGTCACCTCCTGAATGAAGTCCATGTCTCTCTCAGGATGCAAAAGCATCTTTGTGCTGAGACAGAGTTCAAGATCTGTCAAACCTGTCTGCTCC
This sequence comes from Chelydra serpentina, assembly GCA_037349315.1. Lineage (NCBI taxonomy): Eukaryota > Metazoa > Chordata > Testudines > Chelydridae > Chelydra > Chelydra serpentina. Next base: position 33,135,240 of record JBAIAC010000014.1, read on the forward strand.
CTGTATTGCTAAATGGGTCAGCAACTGGACTCTTATAGGCACACTTGGAACAGCTAGAGGCATTCCATATGTCCTGTCAGTGCCAAATCCCGAGCATATAGTGGTTTTACTTTTTGGATATGTTAGTCTTGCAGTGATCTGACATTCCTTCAGTCATTCATATTAAAAAATGGTATTGTGTGCTCTTCGGCCATGTCAACAGGATGTACAAAAACATGCCAGCACACTGCTTTCAAACTCTCCTTGACAAATGAAGAGGTGCACACCTGATTCAACCTGACACTACCCACAAGGCTGCCTCAAAGATTCATGAATACACAGGATTGAACCAGATCTGGAAACTTCACTACATGATGTCTGGTGCAATGCTGTCAACCGTGGTTCCACTGGCCGGTGCAACGATCCTTAGTAGACTCTGTTTGATGGGCAGATTCCTTTGAAGGATTGGGGCCCTGTATAGTGTAGCATTGTTTATTTGTTTTTCTTATATTCTTAATATATTTTGGGCTACAGCTGAGGCTGGTAATGGTAGTGAGGAGGGTTCTGTTGCTAGGTTTTTGTAGAGAAGAGGTAGTTCTGCTTTTAATGGCTGAAATAATGAAGTCATAACTGAAGGAACGAAAAATGGACACCGTGTAGAATCAAGCACATGGGTTTATTATGCACAGCACTGGCGGAGTGTCACTTTGCTTATTAGGCTCACAGACACTGCCAATCAGTTGATTACAATGGATTATATGGGATTTCCATGGATGGAGGGAAGTGACGGGGATGGGAGGTCCCAAGCCCCTGGATAGGTCTAGCAGCAAGACAAGATAAGCACAGTAGCCAGTAGTCAAAGATTACATAATGTCTCCGCCCATGGTTTCAGGTTAACATATGATACAATTAGTACACAGGTGTTACACTTTATACATTGTTTAAAGGAAATTAGTATAAAATATATATGTTGAATTCCGATTTGGGGTTCATAGGAATGAAGCATCTCCTCTGATTGACCAACAGGTACATACCTGGGGGTTAAAACAAAAGAAACATTGAAAAGTACATGGCAATAGAAATTGTTTTTAGTTGTTCATTTGTGTTTCTAAAGGCAGACACTGGTATCTGGGAGGGAGGATGTCATATCTCATACTGACATACTTGGGCCTTTCCATGACCTCAAAGTTGGTATGCGGGGAGAGCATGGCTATCTTTCCTCTTGCAGAGGAGTATACACAGATTCAGACAGAGGGCCTCTCTCGCTCCTTTGGTCTGTTTGCAGCTTCAGATAAAGGCCCCAATTATTGCTTCCCGCCTGGCGTTTTTGCTGACCATACTTATCTTAGTAAGAAACAGGTTGTCTCTTGTTTGTTCTGCTTCTCTTAGATAATATTGTTCACTGTTTACTGGGCCTCAGCCTCTTGACCAAACTCTGGACTTCGGGCCTGTCAGGTTTTGCATACACAGCATATAGATTTTGGCTCTTCAGTAACCTACTCAGTAGAACCCTGTCCCGCAAAGATTTAAGCCTTGCTTGACTTTACACACTGGATTAAATCCTGGTCATGCTGATGTCAATTGGAATTTTGACATTGACGTCTGTTGGGGCAAGAATTTCACCCTGTGACTTCAAGGACATGCATAAGTCTTTGCAGGATCAGGGCCTTAGACAACTCTAAAGACACTTTAAGTAGTTTCTTTTAATCAGACAACTTTTGACACGATCCTTTTGCTTTATAACTGGCTATCTTGTCTGTTAGATTAATGAATATGAAATATTTAACCCTAATGCATTTAGTTTTCAGTTTAAATTCTTTGAAATTGATACATAGTTAACTGTTTTTAATAAAGAGAGATTCCGTGTATAGGCTTCCATCTTATAATCTGACAATTTAAGTTTTACTTAATATTAAATATGAATGTATCAGTTGATACTACCTGCACTTTTAGCATTCCAGTTCTGCAATATAATTTTGTTCAGCAAAAGGCCTATTCAGTTGAAATCTGCATCCTTCATTTGGATTATGAGGACAAATTGTTCTCAAATAAAAAATATCTTCAATAATAAGGCTGTCAAGTGATTAAAAAAATTAATCGTGTGATTAATCGCACTGTTAAAGAATAATAGGATACCATTTATTTAAATATTGTTGATGTTTTCTACATTTTAAAATATATTGATTTCAATTACCACACAGAATATAAAGTGTATGGTGCTCACTTTATATTATTATTTTTATTACAAATATTTGCACAGTGAAAAGCAAAAGAAATAGTAT